>JAQPPZ010016919.1:3750000-5000000 GCA_028583015.1 Wollemia nobilis
ATGCAGCAATACTAATAGAGGAAAACGATGTAAAATGACAATATAGATACTAAAACGATAATTACGAATAGAAATTCAAGTAAATTATAGTATTCTAATGACAAATTATGATCTTATCATGCACTTAAGCTATATGGGTGAACTCCAAAATGTAGAATAGCAAAAAATAACAATAAAATGATCTAAATGCAGAATGAAATAACAGACAAAAAGAGAAAAGTGCAAACTCTGGGCACTAATTGCCCCCAATGTTGACTGTAGTCGAAATCATCTGTAGAGTGTGAAATCATCTAAAATTTGGGCATGATCATCTGAGATTGTATAAGATCATCTGTGACGATCTGAGCTTGCTTCGGCTAAAGAATAACAGAGTTCCTACAAGAAAACTCGAAAAGGGACAAAGGCAAATAGTAGTCTAAGACATTCTAATGCATGTAAAACTCGAAGTGTAGTAAAATTCAGGCAGGGGAATGTCAAGGGGAGGGCCTAAGATTAAATAGGCATAGGAAGGAGTTTGGGAGGTTGGATATCATCCCAATTTGGGAGATCTCCAACGGGGGAAGTCTCTAACCGCGCAGACACGCTTTTGCCCCAGTTAGAGACGTCATTGAAATAGAAGTTAATTATGAAAAATCAATTTTCAGATGAAATCATCTGGACGTTCTGCTCCAGACTAATTCATTCGATCTAAGGCGATATCGCCCAACGGTCACAACAAATCCTAAAAATGGCACCAAAAATAAGGAAAGCGGTTCGGGGTTAAAATTTGAATTTGAATTATTACTAAAGTAATTTTAATTATTTGCTAAGGTTTATTGCACCAATTTTAGGGTGCTACAATTACAAATGGGTACATATACTTGGCAAGGTCCTCTTTTTGTTATGGAATTACAAAATTTAGAAGTTATTTTAGGCATTGCATGGATGGAACAATTGGAAACCATAGTGGGTTTTAACCACAAACATCGCTTTGTCGAATGGCAATCCAATGGGAGGACCATTCATATTCAAGGACTACCCACACCTCCATCAAAATTTGTAAGTTCACATAGCATGGAAAATATATTAAGAAAATATGGTGGGGGATTCATAAGCCTGAATCAATTGCATAGAGAAATTAGACCAAGATATACCTAAAATCAAAGAAGATGATCTCCAAAGCATTTTGGCTAACTATGAGGAGGTTTTTCAAGAACCAAAAGGACTACCTCCCAAAAGATCTCATGACCATACCATACATCTAGTGCCTGGTAGTCTTCCACCCAATGGTCATCCGTATCGTTATCCCCAACCCCAAAAAATAGAAATTGAAAATATTTTCCAAGAGCTATTAGACCATGGTGTCATTCATCATAGCACTAGCCCTTACTCCTCACCAGTAGTCTTAGTTCGTCGAAAATACAATTCTTGGTGTGTGTGTCCTGATTTTTGCCCTCTCAAAAAATCATGATCAAAGACAAATTTCCTATCCCTGTCATTGATGATTTACTATATGAACTACATGGTGCCAAATTCTTTACCAAATTAGACTTACATTCAAGGTTTCAACAAATCCGAGTTATGGAAGAAGATATCCCCAAAATAACTTTTTGAACTCATGAAGGTCATTATGAATTCTTAGTCATGCCCTTTGGTCTCACTAATGCACCATCTACATTCCAAAGTCTCATGAACCAGGTGTTTTGTCCATTCCTATGAAAATTTGTTCTAGTTTTATTTGATGACATACTCATCTATAGTAAATCATGGAAAGCTCACTTAGCACATGTGGACAGAGTTATCCATATCCTACGCAAGGAAAAGGTCTTTCTCAAATGATCTAAATGCTCCTTTGGTGTTCAAGAAGTTGAGTACCTCAATCATATAGTATCTCAGGAAGTTGTTAAGGTGGATCCTAATAATATTAAGGCAATACAAGAGTGGCCTTTGCCTAAAACCATCAATAAAATTCATGGTTTTTTGGGTCTCACTGGCTATTACCACAAATTTGTGTATAACTATGGTAAAATTATGGGTCCTCTCATGACTATCACCAAGAAGGATGCTTTTTAGTGGTCAGAAGTATCTACCAAAGCCTTTGAGGCTCTTAAGGAAGCAATGTGTACTACTCCAGTTTTAGCCACTCCAGATTTTAAAAAGCCATTTTTTATTGAATGTGATACCTCAGGCATAGGTATTGGAGTAGTTTTAATGCAGGAGGGTCACCCATAAGCATTTTAAAGTAAACAAATTTTAGGGAAGAATTTGGGTAAATCTACCTACGAAAAATAAATGTTGGCTATTCTACTTGCAGTGGAAAAATGGAGGCATTACTTAATAAATAACCATTTTATTATTAAAACTGATCACAGTAGTCTCAAGTATTTTATAGAACAAATGTTTTCTTATCCCAAAAAAAATAAGTGGTTGACTAAATTTTTGGGATATGATTTTATGATTGAATATAAGAAAGGTAAATAAAATGTGGTAGCTGATGCATTATCTAGAAAATACGAAGATGAAGTAGTTATTAATGTCATTTCAGGACCATGCTTGTAGTGGGTGTCTCAATTGCAGGAAGAATGGTTGTCCAACAGTGAAACAACTCAAATAATTCAAGAATTATCTATGGGTTCCTCTAAATACCCTCTTTTCACATATGATGACCAAATATTACATAAGAAGAGTCACATTTACATCCCACACAACTCACCAATCAAAGTACAGATTCTAGAGGAGTCACATGCTTCTCCATCAGTGGGACATTCAGGGTTTCTGAAAACCTACATGTGGGTTAAACAATCCTTTTTTTGGAAAGGGTTAAAAGTAGAGGTTAAGCAATGGGTAGCCGAGTGTGAAGTATGCCAATAGAATAAGGGTGAAACTATCAAGTCATCAGGTTTGCTTCAATCGTTACCTATTCTAGATCATCAATGGGAATATATATCCATGGATTTTATTAAAGGACTTCCTAAGTCTGAAGGTAAAACAATAATTTTTGTGGTAGTTGATCACCTTTCCAAATACACTCATTTCTAGGCCTTACAACATCCATTTTCAGCAAGCAAAGTGGCCAAGGTATTTATGGACTCAATTTTTAAATTTGCACGGAATGCCCAAAAATATTGTAAGTTATAGAGATCCCATTTTTACTAGTAATTTTTGGAAAGAATTGTTTTGGCTTAGTGGTACCAAATTAAACATGTCTTTTGCATACCATCCCCAAACATATGGTCAAACAGAGGTAGTTAACAAATGTTTGGGTACTTACCTAAGATGTTTTGTACAAGATAAGCAATATCAATGGAGTCAATGGCTATCATTGGCAGAATGGTGTTACAATACTTCTTACCATTATTCCACCAAAATGACTCCTTTCGAAGCATTGTATGGAACTAAGCCACCAATAGTAGCATATTATGTACCAGGATCTTCCAAAGTGGCCCAAGTAGATGATTGGTTGCAAAAACGATGAGAAATACTCATTATTCTAAAGGACAATTTGATACAAGCACAAAATCGCATGAAGCAGTAACAAGACAAACATAGTTCTAAAAGGGCATTCAATGTTGGTGATATGGTATTTTTACATCTTTAGCCCTACAAGCAGTTATCATTAAAGATAAAATCTAGTCAAAATTTGGCACCATGATTTTATGGCCCTTACAAAATTATCCATTGCATTGGGGAGGTAGCATACCAATTGGATTTACCTCAATCCTCCCACATCCACCCAGTGTTCCATGTCTCATGTCTCAAAAAGGTGATTGGCAAGAAAGTACAATCTCAGTCAGAATTACCAATGCTAGATGAATAAGGGCGTATATATCTCCAACCAGAAGTAGTTGTACAAATTAGAACACGTAGACTAAGATCTCGTCACATCTAAGAGTTTCTCATAAAGTGGCAGGACTTGCCTTAAGAGGATGCAACCTGGGAATCTGAAAGTATTTTATAGTCATTTCCATATTTGAGGAAAAAGCTTTCCGAGGAGGGGAGTCATGCTACATAACAAACCTAGCCATGTCGGCTAGGTTTTCCAAGTGTAATTATTTCATATATATTAGGTTAGATTTTTATTATTGAAAATCATCTATTGTTTTTACCTTCTATTCATTTGCGTAATCGTATTGCCTGAACGATGTGATTGTGCCTACCCAGAGTGGCGACTCATTTACTCCAACTGATTTAATTTGTGTTATCCATTTTCTGTTGTGTATGTTATTGAATTTGTATTGTTGGTATTAAGTTGGTGTTTGGTTCAGGGAGAAGATTATTCTTCTTCAAACTCTATCTATAGAAGACACTTGTCCTCCCTGATCTGGTTGGAGATCTTTGTCCTCAACTCTGTCACATTCAAAGCTCTGTCTCAAATATGTACTAAACATAGTCATTCGGTCTAGCACAAATCTATCCTCAATCTCTATCTTAGGTCTGGCACAAAAATGTCCTCAAATCTGCACCAAACTCTGTCCTCAAATCTGTACTAAACACAGTTCTTCAATATAGCACAAATATATCCTCAATCTCTTTCCTCAAGCCATAACTCAAATATTGACTCAATCTCAAATCAACTCTGCTGGATCTGCCCCAAATTTTAACTCAAGGTTTGAATAAATCAATCAATCAACTCTGCTCTCAAGTCTTCTTAAAGACTTATCTCCAATTTGCTTTGTAATCTTCCACAAAATATCACATTAATATTTCCTCAAGTCCTCTCTAGAACTTGTACAATATGCTCAATAATTTCCCATAAGAACTTATCCAAATATGCTCTCAATATGTATTGTAAGCTTCCAAAAAAGCTTACCCAAATCTGTCCACAAGTCTTCTTAAGGAATTACCTCAAATTTTCTCAACAAATCCACACTAGAACTTGTCCAATCTCATAGAAACATAAAGAGAATTGTTAGAGACTCAATATGCTTCATCACTCTTTTAGAAACATGCAGAGAATTTTTAGAGACTCAATATGCTTCACATTCACCTCAATACTCAATCACTTCCAATCACCCTTTTAGAAACATACAAATAATTGTTAGAGAATCAATATGCTTTAAATTCAACTCAATACTCAATAAATTTATCAAATCAATTTAGAATATAGAATAGTTTGTTTTATGGAACTTGAAAAATCACTTCACACATCCACTTGACTAGGCTCAACCAACTCTACTCAACCAATCACTCAATGAAACAATCCTTGCTTACAAACCCTAGTCCAATCATATGATCCTTCACTCAAAATGTTTCCAACAATTCTTATCAACCAATTTCACATAACAATGATTTCTTTTCAAACCCTAGTTCAAGTTCTTCACTCAACAACTCACTTCAAAAACAATGCTTATAAGACAATATTCACATAACAATTATACTCATGTTATTTTCAAACCCTAGTTCAAGTTCTTCACTCAACCAATGGCTTCAACAACAATTCTTATAAAACAAGGTTTTAGCAACTCTTTATTCCATAAAACCTTGAAGCAATAACTCAACACACTCAATAAGAAAACTCTAATCAAGTCCTTTTCACTCCAAACTTATTTTCTAGAAAACCAACAAATCAACTCAACTATGGAAGAATGTGCTCATACCTTTTTATTGTTGATGAAGGAACCTCAAACATCCACCACAACCACAAATACTTCTTTGCCAAGCTCAAGGTAAGGTTAGAATATGATAAACTCTCTCTCAATATTACAACGCAAATATTAAAACATACATACACCTTATTACTTCATCTTGAAGAAGGCATCCATTAACATATACAAAAATCAATTGACCATTTACACCTTATGATCTCCAAATTAAAAATAATATTTACCACTAAAAATACTGTCAACAATGTCACCTTCAAATAAGAAGTCGTCTCAAATTTAATCACTCTTCAATTCACCTTTTGATAAATAAAAACTATCACAATAAATTTATTTAAAATAAATTTTAACACCTTATACCTTCATTTAGTCAAAAAATAATAATTAAAATAAGCACCTTTTCATAACCCCTTATAGCTACCTAAACCTTATGTTTACACCTTAGGTAATTAAAATTAATACAAAATTTATTACCTTTGCCTAGGTGAGACTCGAACCCTCGACACCGCCTCCTCGTGCGTCCTAGTTGTGGCCTCGGTTGCCACGAGCGCTAGGCACTCATTTGAAAACCAAAGAGCACCATGTGCTCTATATCCTCTTTGCTGGCGCTCAATCAAAATAAAAATACACATCCTTCCTTGACGCTTCAACCTTAACACTGCCAAAACATACTTGTCGTGAATCGAATGCGGACCACTCTACACCTAAGCACCTTAACTCGTGACCACTTGCCACTAGGCCACACTGCCTAGTTGGTTATTGAATTTTTGCCCTCGACAACTTTATCTCTTTTTCGCTGGCACTTAAGACAAGAAACTTTTCTTCTTCATACGAATTCTCACAACACAACACTTGCCTCGTTTATTTGTTTGAACGAAGGATGATTTAAATGCCACTAAGGCATATATTTTATATACCAATTACCTCCTTTAAAATTGAACGTCGGTGCCTTCAAAATTTGAATAATTTATTTATAAATTATTTAAATTATTTAGAATTTAAATATTATAAATTATCTTTTAAATCATTTTGGCTTTATTAAAGCCTTATTTTATTTTACCACTTTGTATAAATAATATTTATCTATAAAATTTAAATTCAATTTGGATGTAGGGGTGGAGATATGTGAAACTCTTCAGACTGAGGAATATGGCAGTCCAGTTCTGCAACAAATTACCTCCCCTCAGTTTAGTCCTAAACAAACTAGGAGCATTGTGAAGTCTCCTATAGATTTTGGCAGTGAAAAAAGAAGAGGGGGAATGTCAAATGCTGAGCATAAAAAAATTAAAACTGATAATGACATTGCCAATGGAAAATAGAGAACCTTGTTTCAACAGGTTATTCCGAGTTTTGAAGACAAAAAATTAGGAAAAACCCCTCAAGGGAGGGGGGAGGAAGAAATCCCAAACAATCTAAATGAAGTTCCTCTCATGGAGCGTGAGAGGCCTCAATGGCCTACCCAAACACAGGGAAGTCAGTGCAATAAGAAATCAAGTGAATCCAACTATTATCATGTTGTAAGAAACAAAAAATGATGAGATTCAGTAAAAAAAAATAGCAAAAAAAATCTGGAATCAAGGGGATATGGTTTGCAAATCAGCCAGAGGAGCATCTGTAGGCCTTATGACTTTGTGGGATCCTCAGATAGTAGAAGGCACCATTATTCAGAAAGATGACATGGTTCTTAGTGTTTTATTTAAGGAAATAAATAGCAACAGGTTGTAGATCCTTTCAAATATTTATGCCTCGACTTCAATTCAAGGGAGAGCTCTACTGTGGGAGTACTTAGGCAATTTGAGTGAAATCTTCCATAATATCCCCTATATTCTGGTTGGGGATTTTAACACTCCTCTTTACCCTTCAGACAAAATGGGTGGAAATGGACCACCTATCAGGAGCATGGATGAGTTCAATGACTTTGTGAACTCTGTTGGTCCGACTTTCATACACACCCTATGAAGAATGAGCACAAAACTCTGATAACACTTATACGGGATAAATCCCACTCACTTTAGGATCTAGCTGGTTATCCAAGGTGTGAGTTACAGAGTCGGGTCGAATGTCAATTCACTCTTTTTCGCTTCTGGAATAGATTTCAATATGGACTATCTGTACCTTACAACGGGCTCACTGAACTTGCTCAGTAATGTTCAGAAGTTGTCACTTGTTGACAATCAGATTTAAAATTAATTCTTTGATCTAGCTCTCATGGGTCAGCAGATTTAAATAAAAGACAAATAAAGAAAATAAAAATGGATCATTTCACGGTAAAACAAAGAGGGTAGGGTAAGGCAGAAAGAGAAGTTTATCAAACTTTAACTGTAAAACAAAACTACCAATTTTATCTATACTATCAGCTTCACAACAGAACAAATCAAAGAAGAAAGTGTCCAGTTTTCTAAGATCACTTTCAACTAAGAGCACAAGGCAGAGATGGAACAGATCTAACAGAAAATTATAAACCGAAGGGAAGTCGGTTAAAATTGATATCTTTCACCGACGACCTAGCTCGCACAGTGAGGACAGAGCAATTAGAACAAACTTGAACCTTAAATCTGTAATTTTCCCTAGTATACAATAGAACAAATGAAGCCTAACAACATATTTAATCTTGATAACACCGATTTACAACATATATCTAATAAACTTTAATGAAACGGATAACAAAAGAAAATGAACTTATCACAATCTGCAAAAGATTAGGCTCCTGGCCATGCTATCACAAGAAAACAAAAGCACATCAACTCCAAGTCCAGAAATAAAATATTTCACAAAATTTGCAAGAAATTGCTTCAATAGCCTTTTATTTCTAAGTCTCCGCCTCCTACGATTACATTGAGAAGAAGTATTTATAGACTCAGGACAGACCCTGATCTTTTCAAAAATATCTTCCTCTCAAACCCTAAATCTTATCATCTCAAACCCTAGGACCCGGGTTTTACAATATAAAGCCATTTAAAACAAAGTCCGGATAAAACTTAACCATTCTGCAAATCAGTGCAGTCAGTTGCCATAAATGGAGAAGATAGAATTCGAATGCCACTTGCATTCACCCGCAACCGTAAATAAATGCCCTCATTAATTCCCTCGGGTAAGCTGGATGAGTCACCACTTCTCCGACATTTCATCTCCGCAGAGCCATCCGTGAGTTGAAAATATCTGCACGCCATTAATTCTGCCATAAATCTTCATTAAATGCATTCATCGGCAAAATCCAAAATTGTGTGCATATATTTTCATTTCCCGGCCAATTCTCGACATATTCCACTATGGGCAGCTGCTTAGTCACCGTAAAGTCTCTTTGCAGCCAGATCTGAAAAAATTGGATGACACAGCAACTTCTCTTTCGAAATGGCTGTCTTTGATTAATTTGCACTTAACTTCATCTTTATGGCCATTTCTCCATTATCCCGTAAGTGCCAGATGGCTTCTTGCATGAAAGGACAAAAGATGGATTAGTACTTTAAAAATATTAAATCAAAACTTTAATTATAAATCAGATTTAAAAACCCTAATGTTTACTTGCATGTCGGCTCTATTTATCTGATACGTGGCTTGCAGTGTTTTGACACGTGTCACAGAATCGCGACACGTGTCCATTTCCAGCTGTTTTCCTTTACGGGCTCTTTTTCTGTGCAAGTCGCGAAAATGCGACATGTCGCGATTTCGTGACATGTCACGAAATCGCGACATCCCACACCGGCAACCTTTCCCCCCGCCCATGTCACGATCTGACATCCCCTTGCAACCTTTTCTCCTACCGCGACATGTCGCGATTTCGTGACATGTCGCGAAATCGCGACCCTTCTCCCCTTGGCACTCTTCCTTCCCCCAAATGCGACATGTCACGATTTCGTGACATGTCGTGAAATCGCGACCCTTCTCCCCCTTCCACTCTTCCCTCCTCCCCAATCGACATGTCGCGATTTCGCGACATGTCACAAATCGTGCTCCTTCCACTCACCTTTCTTCCTTCACTTCCCCCCACTCACGATTTCATGACATGTCACGAAATCGTACCCTTTTGCCTTAGCGCTTTTCTTCCTTCCCTTCACCTTCTTTCCCTTGCACTTCTTCGCATGTGTCGCGATTTCCATTCACAATCGCGACGTCACATTCTGACACCTTCTTCTTCACCTTTCCTCTCCACCACGATTTCACCACATGTCACGATTTCGCGACATTCTTTTGCCTTAGACTTTTCTTGCACTTTGATTTCTCTTTGTCGGCTTTGCTTCCTGACTTGGACTCGTCACGATTTCATGACATGTCGCGAAATCGTGACATCCGTACGCCTCACTCTTTCCTTCACTCGCGATTTCGCACCCCCATTCCCCCCGACATGTCGCGAAATCACGACATTTTCATCCTTAGCCAATTTTCTTTCATTCTTTGTTGCTTCTTGCTTGATGACTGGACTTGTCGCGATTTCATGACATGTCGCGAAATCGCGACAGTCCGTACACTTATCTCTTTCCAAAATGTCACGATTTCAGCGTCCGAAATCCGACTCCTTCCACTTTTCCTCACTCCATTTCCTTTCAATCATGTCGCGATATCGCGACTTTCCCTTACATTTACCTCTCTTCCTTCTCTCTCCACTGACACGTCGCGATTTCGCGACATGTCACGAAATCGCGACATTCCTTACAACTGATTCCTTTTCTCCTTCACTCCTAAAATGCGACATGTCACGATTTCGTGACATGTCGCGAAATCGTGACCATTTCATGCCTTAACCAATTTTTCTCTCTCTCCCAAATCGACATGTCGTGATTTCGCGACATGTCGCGAAATCGCGACGTTCCGTACGATCTAGCTTTCTCTCTCCTAACCGGTAGCGATATCGTGACATTTCCAAAATGGAAATGTCGCGATATCGCGACATTTTCAAAAATGGAAAGTGTCGCGATTTCGCTACGCTTCTAGGACTTGGCGGATTTTTTGAAAACCTGTCGCGATATCGTGACATTTCCATAAATGGAAGTGTCGCGATATCGCGACTTTGCCAAAAAAGGAAAGTTTTGATTTTTAATGAATTTATCTATCTGTTTTCTGCATTTTTTTCGTACCGGTGTAAGATTTTCTTTATCCATGAATGATTCTAGCATGTAAAAAGTGAAGTCTGAGATAACAAAGCCAGAATGCAAGAAAACTTGGATAAAGAAACAGGCAAAACTTGAAGAAGAAAGAGGCAAGTAAAAATTGGAATTAAAACCTGAAAATCATCAAGAGGGTCCCTACTGCAAAATGAAAGCTCAATGTTTTCAAAGGATGGAAAATTATTTTTCAGTGGGGGTGTGTTGCTTCTCAACAAATGGCGATATCTGCGGGTAAAATAGTAGCATTATTTTAGAACCCAGGACTCTAGTTTCAAAACAACATAGACCATGTATCTTGCCTTGCCACAGACATTCTTCACAATAAATTGACTACTAACTGATAGTTGTTAAAATTTCCCAAGGACATACTAGGCTGAATTACTTAAGGAAGATTTCGATGTGCAATTACAAGGGTATAAAACTTTCTTCAAGAATGACTGGATCGAATGTTGAACTCAGGATTGATCAGCTTTTCTAGATTGTAAAAAGGGGAAACCGAGTAGAGCTCTGTTTACTAGTTTAGCCTTTTACAGCCCCGACAGAGTTACCCTTTAGATTTACACGACCCAAATTTACAACCGTAAGGTAGAATCTACAACTTGGTAGAAGAAAAACATCTTTTGAAATCTTGGCTGCCTCTTTCATTATATAACTCTTTTTTTTTTCTTTTTTTATCTTTTTTTTTTTTTATATATATATTGGAAATAACAGAGTGCCAATTCAACTTACATCTCTTTCTTTTGAAATACATCAACATCTGAAAAGCCTTAGAAAGAATAACAATTTTCTTTTAACATTTCATCAATCTGGAACTGCTTCAGCCTAGGCACTGATAGCCTCTATGGATACTCAAATAATTACATGAATCATAGTCCCCTCTTATAACCAACTTTTCTTGGATTCCCCGGGAGTTCCTCCAACCAAACAACATAGCAGTTTCTTTATAATTAAAACAACTGTGGCAAGCAAGACACAAAATCCAATCATCCTTCCACTGTTGTTCTGACTAAAAAAATAGTTCCACTGTTCAGTTCAAACAGACTATCTCACAATTGTGATAATGAACACTGGATTGATCAGCTCAGAATAAAAACAATTTTTTGGAAGGCTGACTTCTTTTATGAATGCTCAGGCAAAGGTTAAAGAACAAAATTTTAAAAGCCAAAGAACTTTGTACAGACTTCCAAGGATAAACACAGGCCTCTAAAAACAAAATAAAATAAAACTGCATAGACTTTAAAATAAAACTGTACAGGCAGCAAAGAAAACAAAACTGCAGGGTTATTTACAAAGGAAACAAAATAAAACTGTACAGGCATTAAAGGAAATGAAATAAAACAAGACTGCAGAGCTATTTACAAAGAAAATAAACTGCACAGACCTTAAATAAAAAAAAAATACAGAACTTTAAAATAAAACAACACTATACAACAAAGGAAATAGAATACATAAATTACACCAAAAAAAACGTTATTTACAAAGAAATAAAATACGAACTTCAAGACAACTAAATTGCACAGACAATTAGGATTAAATAAAACAAAAGAACACTGCACAGACATTTAAAAACAAATTAAAACAAAGCAACTAAAAACGTACGAGCAATTAAAACTAAAACTAAAAAACTATACAGATAGAATTAAAATAATTAAACAGCACTGCACAGACATCTAAAATTAAACTAAAGCAATCAACTGTACAGACATTAAAAGTAAACTAAACTAAACAACTGTACAGACATGAAAAGTAAACTAAACTAAACAACTGTACAGACATTAAAAGTAAACTAAAGCAAATAAACTGCAAAGTTATTTACAATGTATACACATGTTACAACTTCTTTATGACTCATTCAAATGATACATTGGATGGAACAGTCGAGAAATAATGTTTTAAGTATTGACCATTAACAGGGAGGTCCAAAAAATTACCATCAAGGTCTTGTAAACGAAATGCATTGTTACCCAGAATCTCAGCAATGCGGTAGGGGCCTATCCACAGTGGCTGCAACTTTGTATGCTTACCCTTCTTCTCATGGGCCTTGTCCCATAGAAGCACCAAGTCTGCCAGTCTGAAAGCTTTCACTTTGGCCCTCTTGTCAAACCACCGCTTGACGGTTTCTTGGTGCCGACTGAAGTGTTCCAGGGCTTGGAGTCTTTCATCCTGCAAGTTAGTTAGATCTAAAACACGAGCCTCTGCATCATCTTGATCCTCAAAATAGTCTAAGACAAATTGGTAAGTAGGTAACTTCAGAGAGATGGGAACAATTGGTTGGGTACCATACAGACAAAGCAAAAGGAGAAGTTTTAAGAGCCACTTTATATTTTATCCGGTCAGCCCAAAGTGCATATTTCAATAATGTATGCCACTGCCTGGGTTTATCTGCTGTAGATTTCTTGATGGCATTCATTAAATTCTTGTTTGTGGACTCAGCCAGTCCATTGCCTTGGGGATAATAGTTGGATGAGAATCTGATAACTATCCCCATCTGGTATGCCCATTCTGCAAACTCCAATGATTGGAAGGCTGGTCCATTATCACACACCAAATTCAGAGGAACCCCAAACCTAGTTATGATATTTAATTCTAGAAATTCAATGACTTCATGAGCTGTACTTCTTGTGGTGGCTGCTGCTTCAACCCATCTTGTGCAGTAATCAGTAGCTGTCAGAACATACTTATGCCCTGCTGAAGAATTTGGATTAATCACTCCCACAAAATCAAGTCCCCACTGCATGAAAGGTTTATTTATTACAACAGGTTGCAATGGGAGAGCCCGGTTGGCCTCTTTGGCTGCAAAAGTTTGGCACTGATGGCAGGTTCTTACATGCTGATGTGCATCTTTAAATAGTGTAGGCCGATAATAGCCTGCTCTCAGTATTTTATGTGCGATGAGCAGATCTCGATGAATGCCCCGCCCCTAACTTTTCATGAAAATCGGACATGACTTCATTGACTTCACTCGGAGAAATGCATCTCAGGAAAATGCCGAGCATAATTCTCTCTGTACAAATTACCCGCTTTGAGGAGATAATGAGCGGCTTTCAGTTTTAATGCTCTCCTTTGGGTTCTGTTCAAGTGAGACGGGCAAATTCCAAATTGCAACAGATGAGTAATATCCCCATACCAGTCATCAGATTCAGAATTTAACTGATTAACTTCTTCCCGTACAGGTACTTCGGCAATGTGTCGGGACAAACCAAGTCCTCTGATCAATTTAGCAAGCCGAATCTCTAAGTCATACTCTTGCAGCCTTGTAACCCAATTACCCCTCAATTCACCCAATTCATTCTGACTTAGAAGGTATTTAACAGCTGGGTCTAGAACTATAGCATGAATTCTGCTTCTTAATATATAGTGCCTGAACTGCTTAACCGCTCTTACCAAGGCATAAGCTTGTTTGTCTAAACGAGAATATTTCAGCTCAGCCCCCTTCAAATTGGTACTCTTGAAAGCAATTGGATGTTCTCCGGTTTCTCTCCGTTGGGTCAGAACTGCAGCAAGTGTATGTTCAGAAGAGAAAGTGTATAGATAAAAATCTGCACTGAAATCTGGGCTTACCAGAACTGGTGCTTGTTTTATGGTTGTCTTGATTTCTTGGAAAGCAGTCTTAGCTTCTGTGGTCCAGACAATCTGAGCAGTTTGCTTTAGCATGTCATTCATTGGCTTGACTATCTCTGCAAAACCGGAGATGAACTTCCTGACAAAGTTAATTTTTCCAAAGAAGGACCTCAACTCTTTCTTGGAGTTGGGAAATGGTATGCCGGATATGGCTTCAACTCTGCCCGGATCCATGGAAATGCCATCTTTTGTGACCAAGTGCCCAAGGAGCTTTCCTTCTGTTACACCAAAAATGCACTTCTTTGGATTCAAAGAAATGCCAAACTCCCTGCATTTATTAAACACAGACTCCAAGTGTTTTACATGGTCAAACCGAGATTTAGAGAAGACTGTTAAATCATCCATGTAAACAACAATACATTTACCCATAAGCCCCTTGAAGGCATGATCCATTGCTCTTTGAAATGTAGCTCCGACATTTATTAATCCAAATGGCATCCTCTTGTAAGCAAAAGTTCCCCACTTAGTTGTGAAAGCAGTCTTCATTCTGTCTTCCTTCTCAACCAATATCTGATTATACCCTGAGAAACCATCCAGGAAAGACATCATCTCTGAACCATTGACAATCTGCAAGACCTCATCCATAGAAGGCAGAGGGTAATTATCTTTTTCAGATGCCTTGTTTAAATTTCTAAAATCCACACACAGGCGGATCTCTCCATTTTTCTTTCTGATTGGCACCAGATTGGCCACCCAAGTAGAATGCCTGATGGGAAAAATAATGGCTGCACTCAATAGTTTTTCTACTTCTTTCTGGATGAGGGGCTCTAACAGAGCATTGACATGCCTCTGTTTTTGCCGGAAAGGCTTGCAGAATTCTTTTAAAGGTATAATGTGAGTGTAAACTTTAGGATCAAATACCTTTAAGTCTTTGTATGACCAGGCCATAACATCCTTGGACCTGTGAAGAAAATCAATCATACTTCTTTTTATTTTTGGATCACAGTTCTTAGCCAACTTGATGTGCCTGGGATCTTCTTCGATCCCTATGTTCGAGTCTTCAGTCTCACTGTCTGTGGCACCCACATAATCCTCAGAATTCACCTTTTGCTTGATTTTGTCAACATCAAAGAGCCGCTCCAGCTCCACCATTCCTTTTGGAATTCTGTTGTCCTTCAACCTCATTATTCCCCTGTCATCATCTAACTGTTCCAGCAGGGTATCCCTTTGGCCCTCATCAATTATAGCATTCTCAAATGTGTTAGTACTCTGCAAAAAGTTTACAATCTGTTGATCATCAGAGAAAACTTGAAAATTATCTATATTGTTTGGAACTGAAGGACAAGGGACTAACTCAATTGAAAACTTGTTCCATTTAAATTCTTCCAATGGCTTTAAACTTGCAGCTGAAGAAGCCAAGACATCTGCATGGGAGTTCTGCTCTCTGGGTATATGTGTCAGATTAAAAGCATCAAAGTCTTCTACAAGATCCCAAGCCCGATGTTTGTATCCTTTTAAATAAGATGCTTTACATTGGAATTTACCCTTGACTTGATTTGCCACCAATTCTGAATCAGTAAAAACTTGAATATTTCTTGCTCCTTTGTCCAAAGCAAATTTCAAACCTAAAATCAGAGCTTCATACTCTGCTAAATTATTTGTACAAGGGAACTGCAGGCGGTAAGACATAAAATATGTCTGACTTTCAGGCCCTTTGAGGACTGCCCCTGTTCCAGAACCCTGTTTAGATCTAGCTCCATCCACATGAAGTGTCCAGACTTCATTAGTATGTACAGGATGAGCTTTATTAAACTTGTTAATCTGTCCCGTTGTTAAATTGTAGACTCCAATATCTACCTCTGCAATATTTACAGTTTCATTTGCTGCATTGTACTCAGTAATTGTATGCTTGTACCTGGGTTCTCTTTCAACCCGTAATTGATTTGCCACTCCTTTCCATGGCAACCACATGTGTGAAAAATCTGTTGCCAAGTATCCGTTCAGAGATCTCGACCAATCTCTACTCAACAACATCCCGTACCCCACAGGGATATCTACAACCTGAATTTCAATTTTATGTTGAGCCCTTGGCTCAGATGCTAATTGGATATGAATATTTTGAAGCTCTCCAACAACTTTAACCTCTGATTTGTCCAATTGGACAACTCTCCTTTCAGACTTCATTGGGGTCAGACCCAACTGCTGACAAATGGCCAAAGGCATAACATTTGCAGATGCACCTGAATCTACCAAACAATTATGTAAGTTCTTCCCAAAAATACGGACAGTCAGTAAAAAGGGGGGAACTTCAGTTTTTTCTTTGTACATGGCTAGATTGGCATGTGCTATTTTCTTTCCTTTGTCCACAGGTTTAGTAGCAGGGCCAGAGTATGTTTTTATCAGATTGTCTCTCTGCTCTGAAATCTGTGCCAGCTCATGCAGAGTAATGTTGGCCTTAATATTTTTCATATCCTCCACTATGTTATATCCTTTGTTAAGTGGAGGGACAAAAGCATCTGGTCCTCTCAAATTCCCTCCTTTTGGTGGAGATGGATTATTGCTTGGAGAGGGGTCGGGAGGAACATTGTGAGAGTTGTCCGGAGGGGTTGATGTAGTATTAGGCTCCGGATTCCTGTTTCTCAGGTTGTAATTATCTCTTCTGTACTGTTGGAAAGCCTGCACCTCATCCATAGGCATTTCAACTACATTCTCAGATTCATCCGGGAAAGTGAAAGAATCCAGGACCATAGCTGCACTGTGGCCGGATGAACTTGGGCCATCAGCAGTTCTTTGATTTTCAGGGGAGATCAAATCTCCAGACAAAGCTTCAAATGCATTGCAAAATTCCAGACAATCCAACTCCCCATGCTGTGAAGTGGCATGTATTCTGCACCAGTTGGGCAGAGCTAAATCACAAATGTTCACATCATGGCCTTTGCCCTTGTAATCTTTATTAGGTTCATATGGGGGCCTGTTGAATCTGTTTGGTTGATATGAATATCTGTTGGAGTTGTCCCTAGTAGAAACTTGCCTTTTAAAACTCAAGAAATCATTGGCCAGCTTCTGAACAATCTTTGAGACTTCTTCCACTCTTGCATTGTCAGCCTCTTTGCCTGGGTGTTGTACATTCTCAACAGGTGCTACAACCAGTGGATTTGCTGATGGTAGAGTCTGACAAGCTGGCAACATTACCTGATGTGGAATAGGATTGAACACAGGGGCAGCTTGTGTAACCGGAGGAACTTGCTTGAGCATTTAAAGGTTGGGGTCCCAAGCTGTCTTTCCAGAATCAAAGCTTCTTTATAAGCTTCGTCAAATTAGTAACAGTGGGATCTCTCTTCAAGAAGACAGAGGTCATGGGATCCAGAGAGTTTCTAAAGATCTCTAATGCCGGGTCAGCATTCGGTACATAATACCCAGTAAGTCTGCCATAAGCTTTCTGGAATCTAACATTATAGGACCTGATAGATTCACCTAATTCTCTTTTGATGCCAGAAAACTATTGGTACAATATACTAGGATCTATCACTTCTCCGAACCGTGACACAAAAACTTTTTCTAAGTCATTCCAGCTGGTGACAGAATCATTAGTGAGGTTTAGAAACCAATCATAAGCTCCCTCCTGGAGAGTGAACGGGAATAGTCTACAGGCAACATCCTCATGCTGTACATTTAATAATTTCAAAGCATTCTTGAATGCAACCAAATGTTCCTTTGCAGTTCTTGTCCCATCATGTTTATATCTGGGGAGATATCTTTCCGGATTTCTGGGCAGGTCATGGGCAATACCCGAATATTCAAAGCAGTGGAGCCCAACCAATTTGCCATCACTACTTGGTTGTTAGTGATATTATGAGTTGTGGTTGGAGTAACTATCAGTGGTGATAAAACTGTTTCTGACAGAGACTTAGCCCTTCTGAGGCTACTTCTTCTCGGAGTTTCTAATTCAGGGACAAGGAGCTCTCCAGCTCTGGGGTGGGACCTTGTTACCTTGTATGTAGAATCCAACTTTTCACAAGCACTTACAAACTTACAATCCTTAACAGAGTACTGAACTTGAGGTCTTCTCTTTTGGCAATCTTAAAATATTATACTGACAACTTACAATACTGACCGAATTTCAGTAGGCACTCCTTCTAGCGCCATTTTTAAATGTTGGTGTTAAGTCCCGCTGTTCAGGCAAAAACTCAAACAACAAAATTTAAAAGAGCAAAGAGGAAAAAGGATTCAAAGATAAAATACACTCACATACAACTACAACAAGAGTTCAAAGCCCTCCTTCTAGCGCCATTTTTAAATGTTGGTGTTAAGTCCCGCTGTTCAGGCAAAAACTCAAACAACAAAATTTAAAAGAGCCAAAGAGGAGGGAAAAGGATTCAAAAGATAAAATACCAGACTCAGCACATACAACTTACAATACTTGAACGGAGTTCAAAAGGCCCTCCTTCTAGCGCCATTTTTAAATGTTGGTCCGACTTTCATACACACCCTGTGAAGAATGAGCACAAAACTCTGATAACACTTATACGGGATAAATCCCACTCACTTTAGGATCTAGCTGGTTATCCAAGGTGTGAGTTACAGAGTCGGGTCGAATGTCAATTCACTCTTTTTCGCTTCGGAATAGATTTCAATATGGACTGTTTGTACCTTACAACGGGCTCAATGAACTTGCTCAGTAATGTTCAGAAGTTGTCACTTGTTGACAATCAGATTTAAAACTAATTCTTTGATCTAGCTCTCATGGGTCAACATATTTAAATAAAAGACAAATAAAGGAAAATAAAAATGGATCATTTCACGGTAAAACAAAGAGGGTAAGGTAAGGCAGAAAGAGAAGTTTATCAAACTTAATCGTAAAAAAAAACTACCAATTTTATCTATACTATCAGCTTCACAATAGAACAAATCAAAGAAGAAAGTGTCCGGTTTTCTAAGATCACTTTCTACTAAGAGCACAAGGCAGAGATGGAACAGGTCTAATAGAAAATTATAAACCGAAGGGAAGTCGGTTAAAATTGATATCTTTCATCGGTAGCCTAGCTCGCACAGTGAGGACAGAGCAATTAGAACAAACTTGAACCTTAAATCTATAATTTTCCCTAGCATACAATAGAACAAATGAAGCCTAACAGCATATTTAATCTTGATAACACCGATTTACAGCATATATCTAATAAACTTTAATGAAACGGATAACAAAAGAAAATGAACTTATCACAATCTGCAAAAGATTAGGCTCCTGGCCATGCTATCACAGAAAACAAAAGCACATCAACTCCAAGTCCAGAAATAAAATATTTCACAGAATTTGCAAGAAATTGCTTCAATAGCCTTTTATTTCTAAGTCTCCGCCTCCTACGATTACATTGAGAAGAAGTATTTATAGACTCAGGACAGACCCTGATCTTTTCAGAAATATCTTCCTCTCAAACCCTAAATCTTATCATCTCAAACCCTAGGACCCGGGTTTTACAATATAAAGCCATTTAAAACAAAGTCTCGGATAAAACTTAACCATTCTGCAAATCGGTGCAGTCACTTGCCATAAATGGAGAAGATAGAATTCGAATGCCACTTGCATTCACCCGCAACTGTAAATAAATGCCCTCATTAATTCCCTCGGGTAAGCTGGATGAGTCACCACTTCTTCGACATTTCATCTCCGCAGAGCCATCCGTGAGTTGAAAATATCTGCACGCCATTAATTCTGCCATAAATCTTCATTAAATGCATTCACCGGCAAAATCTGGCAACTGTGTGCATATATTTTCATTTCTCGGCCAATTCTCGACATATTCCACTATGGGCAGCTGCTTAGTCACCGTAAAGTCTCTTTGCAGCCAGATCTGAAAAAATTGGATGACACAGCAACTTCTCTTTCGAAATGGCTGTCTTTGATTAATTTGCACTTAACTTCGTCTTTATGGCCATTTCTCCATTATCCCGTAAGTGCCAGATGGCTTCCTGCATGAAAGGACAAAAGATGGATTAGTATTTTAAAAATATTAAATCAAAACTTTAATTATTAAATCAGATTAAAAACCCTAAAGTTTACTTGCATGTCGGCTCTATTTATCTGATACGTGGCTTGCAGTGTT
This sequence comes from Wollemia nobilis, assembly GCA_028583015.1. NCBI lineage: Eukaryota > Viridiplantae > Streptophyta > Pinopsida > Araucariales > Araucariaceae > Wollemia > Wollemia nobilis. The sequence continues at coordinate 3,770,344 of JAQPPZ010016919.1, forward strand.
TTGACACGTGTCACAGAATCGTGACACGTGTCCATTTCCAGTTGTTTTCCTTTACGGGCTCTTTTTTGTGCAAGGTCGCGAAAATGCGACATGTCGCGATTTCGCGACATGTCGCGAAATCGCGACATCCCTAGCGCTGGCAACCTTTCTTGCTGACAAGCCGCGAAACCGTGACATGTCGCGATTTCGTGACATGTCGCGAAATCGCGACATCCCCAGCGCTTCGGCAACCTTTTCTCCTTATGGCCACGAAAATGCGACATGTCGCGATTTCGCGACATGTCGCGAAATCGTGACCCTTCTCCCCCTTCGGCACTCTTCTGCTCCGTCAGCCGCGAAAATGCGACATGTCGCGATTTCGCGACATGTCACGAAATCGCGACCCTTCCTGACATCGTACAACTTTCTTCCTTCATGTCGCGATTTCGCGACGTCGCGAAATCGCGACGTCGCGATTTCGCAACATTTTCTTGCCTCGAGCCGCGAAAACGTGACATGTCACGATTTCACGACATGTCACGAAATCGCGACCCTTTTCTGCCTTAGCTACTTTTCTTCCTTCCCTTGCGACCTTGCCTTGCTGGCCTTGGCACTTCTTCGCATTGTGTCGCGATTTCGCGATGTCACGAAATTGCGACGTCGCGATTTCGTGACACCTTCTTCGTTCTGAGCCTTTCCTCTCCAACACGTCGCGATTTCACGACCTTTTGATGCCTTAGACTTTTTTGAACTTTGATTTCTCTTTGCTGGCTTTGCTTCCTGACTTGGACCTGTCGCGATTTCACGACATGTCGTAAAATCATGACAGTCCGTACGCCCTGGCTTCTTTCTGCTTCACCTGTTACGATTTCGCGACGTTTTTCTCACTTGCCCCATTTCTCCCTTCTGCGTTGCGAAAATGCGACATGTCGCGATTTCGTGACATGTCACGAAATCACGCACATTTTCATCCTTAGCTGATTTTCTTTCAAATTCTCTTTGTTGCTTCTTGCTTGATGACCTTGGACTTGTCGCGATTTCGTGACATGTCGCGAAATCATGACAGATCCGTACGACTTGACTGTCTTTGCTGAAAACATCGCGATTTCGCGACGTCATGAAATTGCGACGTCACGATTTCACGATATTTTCCTCACTCGGGCCCTTTCCTTTCAATCATGTCACGATTTCGTGACGTTTTTCTGCCTTAGTCAATTTTTAATTTTGGTTCCTCTTGCTTCCTTCTGTCTCCACCTGGACCTGTCGCGATTTCGCAACATGTCGCAAAATCGCGACAGTCCGTACAACTGCGTCCTTTTCTCCTTCATGCGTCGCGAAAATGCGACATGTCACGAAATCGTGACCTTTTCATGCCTTCACCGATTTTTCTCTCTCTCAGCCGTGAAAATGCGACATGTCACGAAATCGCGACGTTCCGTACGATCTAGCTTTCTCTCTCTTGGCCGGTAGCGATATCGTGACATTTCCAAAAATGGAAGTGTCGCGATATCGCGACATTTTCAAAAATGGAAGGTGTCGCGATTTCGCTACGCTTCTGGGACTTGGCGGATTTTCTGAAAACCTGTCGCGATATCGCGACATTTCCATAAATGGAAGTGTCGCGATTTCGTGACTTTGCCAAAAAGGAAAGTTTTGATTTTCAATGAATTTATCTATCTCGTTTTCTGCATTTTTTTCGTACCGGTGTAAGATTTTCTTTATCCATGAATGATTCTAGCATGTAAAAAGTGAAGTCTGAGATAACAAAGCCAGAATGCAAGAAAACTTGGATAAAGAAACAGGCAAAACTTGAAGAAGAAAGAGGCAAGTAAAAATTGGAATTAAAACCTGAAAATCATCAAGAGGGTCCCTACTGCAAAATGAAAGCTTAATGTTTTCAAAGGATGGAAAATTATTTTTCAGTGGGGGTGTGTTGCTTCTCAACAAACTCCAACATGTTGATGGATGTAAAACTTAGAGGAGTGAATTATACCTGGAAGAATCGGTGGATAGGGTGTCATCTCATTCAAGAAAGGCTTGATAGGTTTTTTCTATCAAAGGAGGCTACAAATTTGTTCGATGATTCTACCCTGCAATCCCTTCCTAAAATTGCCTCTAATTATAATCCCATTTTTTTGGAGATCCCTAACTCTCTATCCTTCAAGAAACCTTTCAAATTTCAATCTATGTGGATCAAACATTCCAGTTTCAAAGATAACTTAAGTCAGTGGTGGCAACAACCTGTCAGGGGTAGTGCAACTTTTAAACTTGTTGGCAAATTAAAGTTTGTTAACAAAAAGCTTCTAACTTGGAACAAAGAGGTCTTTGGGAACCTCTTTGAAAATAAAAAATAGGTTGTTGAAAGTTTGAAGATAATTGATCAGAGGATCCAACATGGTGATGTTGATGAAACTACTAGGCAGGAGGAACAAACAAAACTAGAAGAGTTTCATAACATTTTTGCCTGTGAGGAAATCTATTGGAGGAAAAAATCAAGGGCTCTTTGGTTGAAATATGGAGATTCAAATTCCAAGTTTTTTCACGTCACCACACTTAGAAACAGAAGCAATAACAAGATAAAATTAAAAAAAAAAAGCAGATGGTTCTATTACTCAAGACTTAATAGAAATAAATAAGGAGGCAGTAACTTATTTCAATTCTATCCTTGGTTAGGAATTGTAATGCAATGAGGAGGCAAAATATATTATCTTGTAATCCATTCCTAGCATAATAAATGAGGATATAAACCTTAAGCTTCTAGATCCATTTTTTGATGAGGAAATTAAGAAAGCCTTGTTTAGCATGGAGCCAAACAAATCCCCGAGACCCGATGGATTTCCCCCTCGTTTCTATCAAGCTTTTTGGGACATCGTAAGTGAGGATGTAATTTCTACTGTCAGATAATTCCAAGCAGGCAATCATATTCCAAAAGGTATCAACTCTACTTTTATTTCTCTAATTCCTAAGAAGCAAACCCCTAAATCTATGGCTGACTTTAGGCCAATCAGTCTGTGCAATGTTTCTTACAATATCCTAACTAAAGCCATTGCAAATAGAATGAGAGATATTATGCCCCACATCATAGATCCATGCCAGGGAAGCTCTGTCCATGGCAGGTCAATCTTGGATGGAGTTATCATAGTTCATGAAGCTCTGCACTTTGCTCATAAGACTAACAGGTCTGTTTTTGCCCTCAAGCTTGATATGAACAAAGCATTTGACAGGCTAAATTGGGACTTTCTGATTGTTGTCCTCCTTAATTTTGGTTTTCACCACCAATGGGTTAATTTGATCAAAGAATGTATTTCTAAAGCATGGTTCTCGATTCTAGTTAATGGAACAACTGCTGGTTACTTTCAAAGTCGTAGAGGAATTCGGCAGGGGACCCTATCAGCCCCATGTTATTCATTATTATGGCAGAAGCTTTAAGAAAAACCATAAAAGATGCTTGCAGTTAAAGGCTAATATCGGGAATCAACGCAACATCTCTCACTAGGGCTATTTCTCACCAAAAATTCATCGATGATACCCTTATATTGACTAAGGCATCGGTGGTTGAGGCCAAAATAATTAAATACATCCTGCAACTCTACGAGGACATTGCTGGTTAGAAAGTTAATTTTAGTAAAAGCAAGTTATATTTCTTGAACACCCCCATTTAGAGGCAAGGAAGGATTGCAAAAATTTTAGGGTGTGATATAGCAAACCTCCCCACTTCGTATCTTGGTCTCCCTCTTTTCATTGGTTCTCCGAGAGAGTCAATGTGGGATAGGGTTATTGAAAGAATTCAAAAAAACTTGCTGGATGGAAAGGTCATCTTCTATCTCAAGCAGGAAAGCTGACCCTCACTAAGGCCTCTCTTCATAGCAATCAGTATATTTCCTATTCATTTTCAAAGCCCCTATGAAGGTTTTCCAGAAAATTGAGAAAATCCAAAAATAATTTTTATGGACTGGATCAGAGGAGAAAAAAAGGATACACCTTGTAGGATGGACCAAAGTGTGCAGACCCATGGAAATTAGGGGCGGTCTAAGAAGAATTGCTCATATAAATTTAGCTTTATGTAATGTGCTGCCCTAACTTGAATTTGGCAAACCCTAGCTAATGAAATAGTAATTTTCTTGCAATAATTTAGGAATCAATTAAATCACACTCAGATCTATCTGTCTAACACAATAATCATGGAAAAACACCATAGTTTTTCATTAAAACACTGCTTTTATTGAATCTGAAAAGAGGGCAATTACAACCAATATTTTAACTCACAAATTTGATCAATGGGGAACTGCATAAGTCTCTGAAATGCAAAAAATAATAACTGATGAAGAACAGGTCCAAAATTTGTTGCAACTTGAAATTCCTCGCGCGCGATATTAGAAATCTGGACTGGCAAGCGAACTTCAAAATGCCATAACTCTTTTGAATCTTAACGAAACCATGTCGTGTAACCTGTCAAAATGAATGGCATGAAATTCTCTATCCAATTCGGAAGTCGAATCAACAATATCTGGCCTGTGGAAAACGGAATCCCTCCAAACAAATGCCAAAAAACCCCGAATGCTGATTTGGATATCAATTTCTGATATAAAGCCCTCAATGGCTGAAATGTTGAAACTCTGCCCACAAATGCTGATCAATGCAAGCTCATATGCAAACCCCGGATGAGTTTGCCCCTCTGAGACAAAAGGGTTTTCGTCCTCTGCCTCTAAACCAAGAGGGTCTCCGTCCTCAAGGCTTTACTCTTGCAGGTTTTCGTCCACAAGAGTTCACTTCGCAGGGTTTCGTCCACGTAAGAATTGCAAATGACTTTGCAGCCAAATACAAGAGAAAGAGATCAATTACAATAACAATGGATGTGTAGAATGAAGCCCAAGCCTCCTTTTATTAGCCAAAACCCTAATTCTCCATTGAGAATTATATTTTATTTTGTTTTAATAAAATAGCTAAATTAACCTTATAACTCCCTAATGTGGCGTCAACCCTTATAACCCCTTTTTTTTTTTTTTTCTTTCTTATCCGAGCCACATAAACATTAACACACCACATTTTATGTATAATCCTAATAATTAAAAATTAGGGACATTACAATACATCCCCCCTGAGATTGCTTGTCCTCAAGCAATCGAACACAAACTCCATCAAATCAATTCTCCATGGTCCCAAATTAACTTCAAGAAAATCTTACCATACTGCCACAATGTTGATCCAAGGGTGAATGCAAAGGACAACATCAAAATTATTTTCCCAAACTGTCCCAAACTTGGTTTCTTACCAAAGAAGAATGCAAAACCTGTACGTTGCCCAAATAATACTTCACCAAGGTTGTATAGAAATTGTCTCAAATGTACACATACATCCAAGCCAAGTGAAAACCCAGCTAATTCTTTGCTGCCCAACCAATCCTGAACATGTAACAACTCTGATTTTCTGATTACAACAGCAAAAAAGGTCTGTTCATATTCCCAAAATGCATCCAAACTAAGTGCTCTATCATTCCTTACAACTGTACCATGTATGAGTATTAATAAACCAGCAATGATGATGGATGAGTGACTGCAAAGTGAGTTCAACAGGTCTGATTTCTTCAATACAAACAATGAGAAAGACATCTAAACTTTTTCCCTCATCATCTCTATTAGTCATATCATGCATAAATGTGGCCAAACCAATAATAGTGATGAGTGCATCCATGAAACATGGACTGAGAAATGGAAGTACAGCAATCATACTATCATTATTTTTATGGCCATAAGTGAAATCTATTAACCCATGTGTTTCTACCAAGTCAAGAAGGATACCAAGAGTTTCACCAATCCATCTACATACCTTCTTGATCACCTGGTGATGCTGCTCCAATAATTCTTCACCAAGCCCGTATAGAAACTTTCCCAAATGTGCACATTCATCCAAGTCAAGTGAGAAACCAACTGATTCTTTGCTGCCCAGCTTCAAACCGTATGTGGAGTAAGCCCGATTCTTTAAGACCAGCCTTGTAAAAAGCTTGCCCAAATGAGACTTTCTCAAAGCTGTGTGAAGACTGTCTCAAGTGTGCACAAATATCCAAACCAAGTAAGAAGCCAATCAATCCTTTGCTTCTCACCAACATAATCTTGCCAAAGTTGCCCAAAAGCCTTTTCCAAACTGAATTTTGCTCATGCAGGGATATCTCTAAACTGTCTCCATGATGCCCTATGCCTCCACGTTCATCCAAACTCGAACAAGAACAGGTCTGATATAGCTCTTACCAAATCTGATTTGGTGTGAGCAATAATAAAATGAATCTTCCCAATTTTTCCCAATTCTCCTAGGATCACTCCCACATCATTCTCAACAAGAGTATCATGCAAAAGAGTGATGGAATTGCTAAAAACATGACTGAACACAGAGCATAGCAAGTCTGATTTCATCATGAGGCATATCAAGAAAAGAACTTCATGAATAGCAATGAGTGAAAATTGCCCAATTCTTCCAACATCGACCAAACCCAGTCCACCATCATTGTTTGAAACTGAACTACATAGGAAATGATCAACAACTGTAGACATAATGAAAGAGAAATCTAATTTTGAGCCAACAAACTTTGTTTCCTTTTGATAATAGCCATTCTTTATTTTCCCAACATCAAGATCTACACACGCTTCTTTCTGAAGTATCTTCTCCGCCTTTGTGTTGTGCAAGCATCCATACTCCCTAACTTTCATTAAAATAAGCTTGGATCTGAAACGATCTGCAGTTCTATTTATGGCAGGGCAATGCACTAATTCTTCAAACGTTCTTTCAAGTGCAACTTCTTCCTCTAAGGCCAATTTGCATGAACTTATATGCTGTTGTTCCGTGACTGTACCGAATACATATGAGGACTGAATTCTGCTTAAGTACTTAAAACATATAATGTCCACGTGTCTCATGGCTGTAGGTGGAATGCTAGACATCAAAACTGAAAATGCATTTGCCATATTTACAATACTAGGCTGAATGTGAATTAAATCTTTCAAGGGATAGATACTCAAGATATAGGAAATTTCTTCAATATTAGTCCATTCATTATTATTGAAAAGAAAGTATGGCTGCTCTTGCTGCTGCGCTGCTTGATTAAATACCTCACTAAAGATGATATATTGTTTAGAAGGTTGTATACTAGCGACATCTTCATAAAGGTGATGTTTATGACCATTGGAGATTCTCTTTTCATGTTCAAAATGAAAATCTGACCGTTCCGGCTCCTGAAGTGCTTGCCGAGATGCTTCATTAGAGATGATATTTTGTTCAGAAAGTCGCTGACCAGCTGGCATCACAAAGATGATATTTGGGACTTTTATTGGAGATGTTATTCTCAAAATAAAGATATGATCTGCTCTTGTTCCTCTACTCCAATTCCTTGTCTAGAAGTCAAGGTGCTAGGAATTTGCTCGATAGCTTGACTGCAATCTATTTTTTCTTTTGAGAGAAGCGAAACAACACTGTCATCAAGCTTATCTTTTGATTGAGTCAGACTTGTACAGATGATGCTTTCATGGGCTGACAATTGCTGCCCAACTAGATCAGCATTCCTTTTGACACTACACTCTCCAACTTCGTGCACCGAAGTTAGGACTGACTCATGCTCAACCCAAGAATTATCAACTCCATGCACATCCTCACCAGCTGCTGATTTAACAATGTCAAAATCAGCTTGCTCTATGATCTCACCACTATCACGAAATTCATTATGCCCCTCACCAAAATGAGATCCACAAGATGAATTAACTTCATCTTCATCAATTTTGCCCTCCAGTACTTCCACACAAGTTTCTTGAAGAGGTGGCATGTTTATATTTTGAATTTCAGCAGATCTGAATGTTCAAGTCAAGCACCCCGATCAAAAGGAAATTTGTCTCTATCAATCTTCTCATTTACTTCATCAAGCATAACTCTCCAACTCATCAGAAAAGCCACCATCCAACCACTTGTCTGGTCTGTTCTGTTTCTAACTTTAACCAGAAGACATCTTCATCGACATTGATCTCCTCATCAAATTTGGAGTCTTCACCATGAAAAAAAACACCATGCAACAATGAACTGTTGCTAGGAAAAATGCAAGGCTCATCATACCTTATGTCCAAGGTCTCACAGAGCTCACTGGATTGCTCGGAAGCAATTCCACAATTGTTGTCCTGTCATTACCCTCGGTACTATAGTTGTCCCTGGGACTTGTGGGTTATGGGCCCACATATATGTCCAAGTGACCACTCTTCTTGGCAAGTGAAGCAACGTTGTTCTCTTCTCAATTGATTCTTGCTTTTGAGAGGTAGTCCTTGCATCCGTAAGTCACTCGGTCTCTTTTCCTTCTCCCTGTTCCTCCTGTACCAAGAGAGGTTTCAGCTTCTTCTCACACTGCTTGGAAACATTGTCAACTAATTTACGTGCAACTGAAGAGGTAATCTGTCCTTGCCTCAAAACAACCATCAACTTGGGCAAGATGGGCTGGGTAAAGTCATCACTTTCCTCAATGATGCGTACCATGATGGTTTGCATGTAAGAGGATATAATGTCTTCATGATCTTCACTGATAGAAGCCATAAAATGTTGAAACATCTGGAGACTAAGATCAGCACAATCTAAATCAAGCAAAAAGACATATATTCTAATTTTTGCCATCACTTCCAAAATTCTAACCTTCTTACCATAGGATCGGTCCCTGATGTTATTCAAACCATGAAAATTGTCAACCATCACCGTAATCCCTCCTTCATGATGTCGTCATTGTAGGGTGCTTCCGGAGCTGTAATCCTTATGATCTCACCGAGACAAGAGGTGACCGCAAGTCTCACATCCCTCGTCTCGCATGTCTCATAATCCAATGTTGGCCTAATGCAACTATAGGTACTTTCGCTGCCCAATTCAAAACCTCACGATCGGATTGATCTAGTTCAACTAGACATGTATCCATTTCCTTTAGACTGTCAAGAAGAACATCTTTTGACAATTTCTGGGACTCAAGTTGTTTCCCCAAAGCGTAGAGCTTACAACTTACATCCATTCTTTTACCGATATGTTCTGCAGATTGAATCTGTTTTCTGTTATTGGATGTGTGATGCTCAACCTTAGCCTTAGAGGGAACCATAGGTGCCGACTTAGGTGACATAGCTACCGTCAACTCCTTTTCCAACTTTTCTGGGACAACGAGCTCAACTTTATTAGCCGCAATATTAGCTGCAATTTTAGGATCTTGTAAAGTATTTTGTTCAACTCCAACTTTCTTCGACAAATTTATGAATGAAAAATCAACCTTATCCTGAGGAAAAACTGAAGGTAGAGAAATTTGCATCATTGCAGTTAATTGACTCATGGATTTTTGTATCTCACTCTGAGTCCTATCCCAATCACGCTGTCTCCTAGACCAATCATTATAAGACTCCATGAATCTGAAATTTAATTAGGCTTCCACAAGCTGGAAGAATAGCCTGAGCTCTGAATTAACAATACCCGTAACTCTTAAAGCCAAAATCAACCAAAAGGGTATTCAAATCACCAATACCCAAAAACTGGAAACCCTAGATTTGAAAACGGCAACCAAACCCTAACTTCCAAGTCTGAAAAATACTCACGGCAGCTGAATTTTTTTTTTTTCCACACAATACTTAAATCATTTCTAAAATGTTCAACAAACCCTAAACAAGCTTGTAGGAAAAACCAGCTCTGATACCACTGTAATGTGCTGCCCTAACTTGAATTTGGCAAACCCTAGCTAATGAAATAGTAATTTTCTTGCAATAATTTAGGAATCAATTAAATCACACTCAGATCTATCTGTCTAACACAATAATCATGGAAAAACACCATAGTTTTTCATTAAAACACTGCTTTTATTGAATCTGAAAAGAGGGCAATTACAACCAATATTTTAACTCACAAATTTGATCAATGGGGAACCGCATAAGTCTCTCGAAATGCAATAAATAATAACCGATGAAGAACAGGTCCAAAATTTGTTGCAACTTGAAATTCCTGCGCACGCGATATTAGAAATCTGGACTGGCAAGCGAACTTCAAAATGCCATAACTCTTTTGTTTCTTAACGAAACCATGTCGTGTAACCTGTCAAAATGAATGGCATGAAATTCTCTATCCAATTCGGAAGTCGAATCAACAATATCTGGCCTGTGGAAAACGGAATCCCTCCAAACAAATGCCAAAAAACCCTGAATGCTGATTTGGATATCAATTTCTGATATAAAGCCCTCAATGGCTGAAATGTTGAAACTCTGCCCACAAATGCTGATCAATGCAAGCTCATATGCAAACCCCGGATGAGTTTGCCCCTCTGAGACAAAAGGGTTTTCGTCCTCTGCCTCTAAACCAAGAGGGTCTTCGTCCTCAAGGCTTTACTCTTGCAGGTTTTCGTCCACAAGAGTTCACTTCTGCAGGGTTTCGTCCACATAAGAATTGCAAATGACTTTGCAGCCAAATACAAGAGAAAGAGATCAATTACAATAACAATGGATGTGTAGAATGAAGCCCAAGCCTCCTTTTATTAGCCAAAACCCTAATTCTCCATTGAGAATTATATTTTATTTTGTTTTAATAAAATAGCTAAATTAACCTTATAACTCCCTAATGTGGCGTCAACCCTTATAACCCTTTTTTTTTTTTTTTTTCTTATCCGAGCCACATAAACATTAACACACCACATTTTATGTATAATCCTAATAATTAAAAATTAGGGACATTACACTTTACTAGCTAAGTAGGTGTGGCATCTCATTTCTAATGAAGAAAATGAAAAGCTATCATCAAACGAAAGTATCTTCAAAATATGGAATTTCTAAGTGACTCAGTTCCAATCAGAGGTTCTACTTTTTAGAAAGCAATTCTTAATTGTAAAGAAATCATCAAAAAAGGTTTAAGATGAGTTTTAGGCATTGGTGAGAGGATAAATTGCTAGAATGACAGGTGGGCTAAGGACGAACCACTAACGCAATATCCTAACTTAGCCCGAATTAGAGATATCACAGTAGAACCCATTGGCATAAAAGTCTCCTATTATATGGTTGAGGACAGAGGTAGAATGAAGTGGAAACAAATAAGAATTTAAGGATTTCAAACAGAATCAAATTATCTTTGTAATATTCTCGGGCAACATTTTATCCCCATGAGACCCAAGGAAGATCAAGTGACCTGGGCTCCTATGAAAAATGGGCAGTTCATTGTTAAATCAGCTTACAAGCTTCTGCTTGATGACGAGGATTTTGTCCTCTAAAATGACTTAGTTTGGATAAAATATTTAATTCCAAAAATTGTAGTCTTTTCATGGCTGGTTATCCAAGGAAGAATTCTAACCATTGATAATATGATGCGTAAAGGTATTTGTATCACTAATCATTGTTATCTATGCGGGGCTAATTGGGAGACCATTTATCACATTTTCCTTGAGTTCCCTTTTTCCTTTATTGTCCTAAGTGGAGTTCTTCAGGCCTTCAATATTTCATGGGTTAAACCAGCCATTGTACTTGATTTGTTCGTCCAGTCACCTTGCATATTTTCAAGCCAAAGACTTAGATACATGTGGAAAATTTGTCTCAATCACTATCTTTGGTAGGTGTGGTTAGAAAGGAACCATAGAGTCTTTAATGAGTCTATCCATGATCATCAAACTATCATTGCCAGGATCCTATCCTTTACCAATGAGAATGTGAACCTTATCCCTTTTGATAGCTATAAACCTCATCTACAGGAGACCACGATTGCTCAATATTTAAGCTTAACCTTGTTATATGAGTCTGTGCCTAGGGTAGTCAACCCTAGAGCCAATGTTAAGTGATCTCCACCTCCTATGGGTTGGTTTAAGCTTAATTTTTATGGAGCATCTAAGGACAATCCTTGTAGAGGAGGCACAGGTGGCATTGTGCAAGATCATAATGGGAATATGATGTTTGTATTTTCCGAATATTTGGGAACAAGGAAGAACAACGAAGCTGAAGCTAGAGCTATGTGGAGAGGCCTTCAAATGACTCAAGACTTAGAAGACAATTTGATCATAGAAGGAGACTCTATGCATGTTATAAATCTCCTTAATAATTGTAAAACACCTCCTTGGAGGATTAAAACAATTTTTGAAGAGGCTAGGATTCTTTTCCAAGGAAGACAGGACAGAAAAGCCCAACATGTCTTTTGGAAAGCTAACAAAATTACTAATAAGCTGGCCAATTTGGGTGTCGATGGTGACAAAATTTTCAAATGGGAACACGGTGTCTTGAGTGAAGTAGAGGAGCTTATTCAACAAGAATACCAATAATGATAGTCGAATTTACCAACAGGGAAGGCACTGTAAGTTTGAAGGCTAGGAGTATTCCCGTCTCTTTTTTGAATTGGACTCACAATAAAAATTATTTGAGTTGTCAGTCTTCGTGGATGCTGCTTGGAAATACCACAAAGACTAATGGGGATAGTCACATGTCAGATAACATGGCTCCTAGTTGTCTTAGTAATTTGAGGTTGGTTGATAATCACAAGGAAGGAAAGAAACGACAATATAAGACTTCGAACCAAAGCCACGTGGACCACCAGATAGCCACCACCATAAATCTATTCAGCAGGTTCACTTCTCCAAGTCTAATTGGCCAAGATAGTATGTGGTACCAAAGCATGTCATATACGGAAGAAAGCAATTACCAAAGAATTATTAAGAGTAACTATCAATACAGAGCTTGTGGGAGTTTTTTTTAGTACTCTACTATGTGTGTCTGCAACTTTTTGTTTCTCCATTGTCTCAAGGAAGGGATCCGTGTCTATTTCTTTTTTGTAATTATGATGCATGTGTGTTTTCTTGGGGTATACCCAAAATTTTGTATGGGAAGTTTCTTTTTGATAACAAGCTATGTGCCTTACCGGATGTAATGGCTTTGGCAGCATGTAGATTTTACATATATAGGATCCTTAGTAAGGAAATGTTCATCAACAGCCCTGGGATAATTTTTGTAAAATGTTTTGAGTCAACCTGTAAAACCCGATATTAATGCTATAGTATCTTATCTACCAAAAAAAATCAATTTGAATTTAAATATTGTATAAATTAAATATTAAAACTTCCTTGGGCTTTTATGAAAAAACCTTTTATTTTTGCTCACCCATGGTTTTAATAAAAACCCTCCTACTTATGCTTCCACATAATATTAAAAATATTATGAAGCTCTTTTGCCATTAACCTTTGCATTGTTCCTTTTGACCTTTTTACATCAACGATAGCTTATTCCTTGACATCAATGACAACTTTGACTCAAAATGTCCAACAGTGGAGGAGGAGGTGAATTTCCTTATGCATCAGTACGTGGTGGATAATGTTGATTATGGGTAGTGATATTAATCATACCCATAAAATCTTATTGTAAAGGACCATGATTGACATGATTAACTTATCATGTTCCATATTGTGGATTTGATTGAGAATTACTACCTCCATGTTCAGGTAATGGATTTTGATATATACCTAAATTTTGATTTTGTGATGCGAGGGGGTTAGATATGTGGATGGTCCCATGATCAATAAGGTCATAAAATAGATGGAAAAAAATGTGACAAGTATTGAGGTCATGGCCATGCTAGTGGTGATACTCACAAAATACCTGTTCATTATAGCCCCGTGGTTTGGGATGATTAATATCATCAAGTCTTACATATAGCAAATAGATATGTCCAACATCATACAACCATTGAAACAGATTTGGAAATGGCTCAAATAAAGGTATCCAATTATGTGGTGGGAGAGGAGGTTGTATGGCATAATCCTATGATGGATTAGATGGAGGTAGATTGGATTGGAAGAGGGACTATTGTGGCTAAGAAGGTAGTTGTGGAGGTGAGGAAGAAGATTGAGAAGTGAGCATCACCTGATTGGTTTGAGGTGGTTTAGAAGTGGGTGGATTGTAAGCATTCTAATTAAATCAAAATTTGGAAGGGTAGGGTACCTTTTGGAAAATTTTGACCTTGCTTTATTGTACTTTGATATCCTCAATGATTTTGGCTTGATAAATAGCCTCGTTGAACGTACGACTCTGTTGGATTTATAAATTTTGAGATATTTGTTTGTTGCAAATTTTGGTGAATAGTTTGACAAGTTATGTAGATGGAAGGGTGAAAGTTAAATCATGAATGACCACCCTCCATCTAGAAAAAAGTTATGTAATCGATTCTTCATCAAAATATTATAAACTATACAAATTTGATAGCATCATTCTTGTTTTAATATTTATTAAAAAAATACAAGGAATAGAATGGCTAACTGCTCAAATGTGAAGAGGCTATGTCAAGGCAGATGATTGTACCAATCTAAGACTTATCCTCAAAGTGAAAGTGGAAATATACGAAGCATGAGGGGGTCACTACCATTAAGTTGGTAGCATGCAAATTGATAATTACTTATATGCTCTCTTGGATCTTCCTTACTCTTAAAATTTTCAAATTTTAGGATCTCAAATTGGTAAGGATATGGATGAATCGAAATAGACATATGGATAGGATCATTGTAGAGCTCGTTATATGTGGTTTTTGAGGCCCATAACCAGTTGTGTGCAAATCCAAATTCTTAATTTATTTCCTTTAAGATCTAGAATTTGTTAGAAGTATCATTTGTGTTTTGCACGAGAGGAGTTGAAGAAGGAGGAAGTGGGGGTTGTGAAGAAGAAGGTGGAAGAAATGATTGTGATGAAGCATTTGCATAACCTGAATGAGGTGGGTATTGTAGTTGTTGTTCCTCCCATTGATTTTTGAAAGTGAATGACTATTGAGTCGAGGCTGGCATAGCTTGATATTGTAGGTGAGGATCTTGATATTGTGAAGGAGGAATGTATTGGTATTTCTCCAATTGTGGTTGTTGAAAATTTTGGAATGAGGAAGTTGATCGTGGTATCTATTGTTGTTGGAAGTTTTGTGGTTGGGGAACCTATACTTGTTGTTGCAATATAGGAACCTACTGCTACTAAAAAACTATTATTGGGGGACCTACATTTGTTTTTGTACAAAAACTTGTTGTTATAATGAAGAAAATTTTTAAAGTGGTAATTGTTGTTGAGTGGTTATCATGGAAGACCACAAATGAGGTGAAGTGAAGAAGGTGTTTGGATTAGATGGTGGTGGTGGTGGAGATGGTTTATTGGAATATGAGGGTTGACCATAAGAAGGTGTGGTGAATGAATTAATTTGATATGGGTAGGATGAATGAAATAGAGATGCATTTGGTTGAGCCGAGTAGAATGGTGGAATGGTGAGATATGATGGGGAATTCAGATTATAGTAAGAAAGTGGAATGGATAGATGGGGAAAAAGGAGGAGGTTGAGGAAGGTGAAAGGTATAGGAATATGAAAGCAGAAGTTATTGTAAATATGGGGTTCCATAAATTGTGAACTGTATGGGGTTTAGAGGTGGAAAGGATGATGAAGCGGTGAGTAGATTGAGAGTTGAAGATTGAGAGGGTGGGGTGGAGAAGTTGGTAGAAAATTGTGGATTAAATGGAATTTTTTGTTGTTGTGGAATATATTGTTGTTTTTGAAGTTATTGTTGTGGTGATATTTGTTGTTGCTATGCAAGTTGTTGGTAGTGCAATATGTTTTGAGAATATTGTGGTTGTTGCATAATTTGTTGAAATTATTGCAATTGATGTTGCAAAAGTTGTTACTGTTGTTGTTGAAAATGTTGATGTTGTTGTGGTGGAGGCTATGGAATTTGAGATGAAGGAGCTTGATTATTTGGAGTGGATGAGTAAGATACTGAGATCATACCAATTGTTTGGGTAGTTGTGACAACATCAGGATCAATTTGGTGAACAACGATAGGGTCATATTCAAATAGGGGTTGATATTGGTGTTGTAAGAATGGATGATCAAAATATGGTGAAGGAGGTGGGGTCTGCTCATTATAAGTGAGAGATAGAAATGAATTTCTAGGCATAGTATAGATGACATGCTAAAAAAATGTGGATAGTAGATTATAAGAGGAAGAATAATCCTGGGGAGCAATATCCTTGGGAGTATCAACCTCTATTTGAGGTGAAGTGGATGATGTAACTTGCAACATGTCATTTGTGCTAGGTTCCTATGAACCCATCAAAAAATCAGGTGGGACAATGAATATAATATCCTCAAACTATGGAGGTGGATTGTTGGTCTGAGAGGAGGAACCATGAGCAACCTCTGTAACAAGGTGAACGACTTTGCACACTTGACTATGAGTAATAGGCATGGTTATGTCTACAATTTTGAGGATCAAGATAGCTAAGAATGAAATATTTGAAGTTACTGTGTGCTTTGTGACTATTTTGAAATATTTCTATAACTTAAAAAGTATATTCGTACACCAATGTGCAAACCAAAACATTCGCACATGCTTGTGAAAAAAAAAACATTCACATGTGCCTATGCAAACATGGAGAAAATAGACAAATTGAAGTGGGTTATATAGGTATAGACTATGGAAAACCAACAAGTGTGTTTTGAAGTTGTTTTGTTGGGTTTGTGACTAGTTTTGTAAACCAAGAGCACTTTAATGCGGTGGAAATTTACAATAAATAATAAGTAATTTTTTTTTTTGTTTTCATGTGTTTTGATGATGATACCCAACCTAAAACTAGAAAAATAAGTGGGGAGATGGATACTAAAAGGTATGTTGAAGCACGTGATATTTATCACATCCAAGAGTGTGTAAAGAACCATGATGTGATAATGGGTGAATGGTAGCTAATGATAATTACAACAAAAATATAACCGAGGAATTCAAAGACCTCTTATAAAAAGAGGTAGTACTATCTACGACTTTCTACCAACATACCCATGCTTTCACTTCACCCTCGGGTGGGCTTAATCAATAATGATAGTTACCAACTCATAATTTATACTAAAGCCTTATGAGAAAAGATATCTAATCCTAACCTACTCAGAGGATCTCTCAATATTAGGGGATCTTCTAGTGATGAAGGCCAAAAAATCGCTCTTAGGGGCTACTATGGTGACTAGGGGGCGAGCTGGTGGAAGGAGATGAAATCCAACATCACCAATCTCGATTGGGGATTGGTGATGAAATCCAATCTTACCAATGTGTATGAAATGTGAGTGTGTGGTGGTTGAGTTGAATCTAATGTGTTTGGAAATTAAATTTATTCTAAATGCCTTTTTGAAAGAAATCCCTTGTAATCTAAGTACCTTTTCTTGAAAAAAAATAAAACCACTTAACCTAGTGCTTTTGAAATGGAAAACCCACTAAGTCTAAAATGCTTTTGAAAATAAATCCCCCATAGTCAAATTGTTTTTGAAGGGAAATCCACTTAGTCTAAATAATTTTTAAGGGAAAATCCACTTAGTCTAAATGCTTTTGAAGGGAAATCCACTTACTCTAAATTATTTTGAAGGAAAGGTACAATTTTTTTTTTTTTTAAAGCGAAAAACCCCTTGCGGGGTCGCCTTGGTCTGAGAGACCATGAACAGGGGGTTCTACACCATCAAAGTCACCCGGGAGTCGTATCCGACCCTGCCCGCACCAACATTATCAATTGTATTTTGGATACCCAATTTAGCTTTTTGGTAGGGTGGAGATTTGAACCTGGGACCTCCCTTGGAGGATTGCCCTCTCCTCTCCAAGTCACCTACAACACCTAGGTAGGAAAGGTACAAATTTAACCTAATGCTTGTGGAAAGAAATTAAGTCTAACCTAATGCTTTTGAAATGAAATTACGTGTAAATACTTTGGGAAGTAAATATGAACTAGGATGCTTTCTCATGAAACCAAATTTTATCCTAGTGAATTTTTGAAAGAAAAATGAGATCTAGACTAAGATTCTTCCGCACAAAACCAAATCTAAGCCTAATGTTGTTGAAATGAAATTAAGGCTAATTAAGTGTAAACAACAACAAATCAACTTTTCAAAAGAAAAAAATAGGAGTTTCTAAGCACAATACTTATCACCAAGTGTTGTAGAATGTCCTATCTACCTCTGTGTTGCAAATTTTACAATTTGGAAAGGTTCACACACCCATGTGTGAACCTAGCTGCTTTGTTGGATTCACACACCTATGTGTGAATATATACTTTCTAGAGTTTTTGCACACGTTTGAGGTCTAGGAAGTAGGTACTAGAATTTCACTTGATTATAAGATGATTGCCTACACAAAAAGGGAATAAAATGAGTGTTAAATATTCAACACCTATCGTAAAACTCTAGAAAAATAGTCAAAAAAGTAAATCAAACAATAGAGGAGCCTAAAACCTAATTATTGGTGTCAAAAGGTACAAGGAATGATTTCAGCTTGTATACATCATAGTGAGAGGTAGTTTATTGGAAGGTATGAGGGATAGCAATCCCAATGGGAAAAGAGGCTTTTAACCCCCTGATTTACCTTACCATTGTTGTGGGTGTGTAGAAATAGGTACCTCATTGTTGGGGACCAATTTCATAGGCAGTTTTCTAGGTTCGCACACTGGTGTGTGAATCTAACTATATCTCAAGATTCGCACATGCCTGTGTGAACCTCTTGTAGTGGCCTAAAATTTTGTAGGTAGGGACCTGAAGTGCATCTTAGGGCTTGTGTGGACTTGGTTATGGAAATTTAGTACTTGAAACATATAAAAACAGTCCAAATTAATGTGTTAGGAAGTGAAAAAGTTAAATATAAGCAATAATTTGGTAGGGGTCCCATGCGATATGTCAGAATGAAATACCCAAAAACATGAAATCATTAGCTGCTTTAAATTGATCTTAAAATTTGCTACAGATATACTCCTTTTACAAATTTACCTCAAAAGGCTACAATATGGGTCCTCTCTAAGAGAAGCCATTTTCAATGGAAAGGTGAGTAGATATAAATACCTTCTTGTATCCCTCGATGTAGATGGGCTTACTATGCATGAGTCATCGGTAGTTGAATCTATCCTTTGTACCTATTAGGCCTAAAAAATATAGTTAGAGCATTTTGGGGCTTGTCTTGATCAAACCTTGTGTTTATACAAATGAAAAGACACTAAAAATATGCTTAAAACATAATTAAAACTTTACAAAATGATACAAAACCTATTTAAAGAGCATACTTACCTATTTTGTGGCCTCTGAGTCATTGAAAATCAGGTTTGCACACTAGTGTGCGAACCAAAATGTTCACATAGGCTTGTGTGAACCTTTCTATTTTTACCCAAATATGCAAATTTTGATCAAAGTGTTCTCCTAATGCAAGGGCTTATTCAAATTTTCATCGGGTCACCTTCAGAAATAACTTTTTTTATCAGCAACCTATCAAAAAAATAAAAATCATGGTGTATTTGATGGAGACTCTTATGCTATATGGATGATGAATGATGTATGATGGATGTTGATTGGTGTTTGGAAGCCTAGAGCAATTTTTGCAGATTTTTTGTAAGCTAAAGTGGAGATCCCTCAAAATGGTGAAATTAGCCTTCTATTTATAGAATTTTCTAAGGTTAGGGGAGGGGTTGAGGTGTCCTCTATGATGTGTGTATTGTATGTGGCCATTGTGAGGTATCCCCTAAAGTGTTCCCTAAGGTGTACCTTGTGAGGTAGCCATTATGAGGTGTACTCTGAGGTGTCCCTTGAGGTGGCATGCCTCATAAGTGAATTTGGGTGAGAGAATATCTCACCCATATACATGCCTTAATGAGATGGAGGAAAGTCTCCAAATGGCATTTATTTTTGAATGAGGTGGAAAAATTTTGATTTAAAAATTACTTTATTTGTGCAAAAGTCTCCATTTGTTATTTATTACCCAGGAGAGTGTGAGATGGAGAAAATATCATAATGAAAGGTGGTAAGGCTAGGCTAGGCTAGTCAAAGTAGACTAGGTGAGGTGGAGAAGCTATGCTAGTAAAAGTAGACTAGGTGAGGTGGAAGGCTAAACTTTAATCACGATTAGATTATTTAAGCATGTGTTTAGCCATAAAGCAAGTTTTGACCAAAAAAAATGACTTTTGACCATAAATTGCTTTTTGACCATGGTAAAGATTTCAACCAAGGTCAAATTGTGATGGAGGTCACATGAGGACCTATTATTAAGCGTAATAAGGGGCTTAAGTAACCCAGGGGAAATAGAGAAGATGAATAGTGCTTTTGATGTCTGAATAGTGTTTTGAAGCTAATTTATGCAATCCTTGTGGGTTTTAAAAATTGATCAGTCGTGATGATGGGGAAAGTGAACATGTGCAACTTTTAGATGTCTACAGTAATCGCAAAATATGTTATAAGAAAGAACGTGCCACTTGGTATCCACTTAGAAGGGATATGTAATGTATTAATATCCGAGGATGAGTCAGAGCACATATATCTCCATAATCGAGAGGTCATAGTGCACTAAAGGAAGGAGGAAGATTGACATAAAAGGTGCACAATGAACATTAAGCATTAACTAATCATTGTTATATATAGGAGACCAGTGAATTTAGTGCCTAGGCTTGGATAAAGAATTAAATCAAGAACCAATCATATTGCAGCATACAACATTTGAAGGTATAATTCGACATAATTTCATATTTGCTTTCTTTAAGTATAAGGATTTATAAGGCGTTTATTATAAGATTAAAGTTATTTATTATTTGCATTGGAGATATAAGCAAATACCAACCTTAGTGAACTAGAAAGAAAACATAAATAAGAAATTTATTTCCTTAAGTGATATTTTAAAAGTGCATTAGTTGAGATACAAACATCACAATATTTACAATTAATTAAATAGGAGTGATAAGGTTTTATACTTTGGAAAAACAAAAGTATTACTATTTTGAAAATATTATTATTTTCTAAATTTTAAAAATTAGGGAGATATAAGGAGTACTACATCAAACCTTATATTATTGGAATTTAGAAAATTAAACCATTTAAATTTAGAGAATTGAAAGAAGCTCTTCATAGAATTTATTAAAAGAGTTGGAAATTATTGCTTAAACTTGTCTTATATTCACATTAAATGGGACAAAAGGAATCCAACTATAGAGTCTTGAAGTTAGAGAATTTCATCTAATTAAAAGTGCATATATCAATAAGGAGAAATAAGGTAAAATATAGTAGTTGAACTTTAGGGATTCAACTCAAGGAATTTAAAGAAAGGTAAGCACTTTATCAAGACTATAGTTCACTCAAACACTAGGGAGATATAAGGGGTTCTACAAAACTTGAGATTAGACAAGATTTTATCAAGTTCAAAATGTTTAGTAAAGACAAGGTCTTCCACAAAACTCAAGAATTGAAATGATATTATCAAATACTAGGGGGCTAAAAGGAATACTATCAAGAAATTTGAAATATTACAAATAAGAAATTACAAAACATACCTCAAAAGGTTGAAGAATTGAAAGGTAGTATTTGATCATATTCTTAACTTGGGAGTCATAAGGTAGACTACTACAAAGAGTTCTATTGATTAATCATATAATACAAAGGTTGAAGGTCAGAATCCAAAAGTTAAAAGGATTGAAAGACATAAGAAATACTACAATTTCTTAAATTGATAGAGGGACATATCATCACAAAGCACACTATAAAAGGATTCAAGATCAAGGTACATACAATAGACCACATCAAAGATGTTTTAGCTTTTGATGCAGTATGCAATGGGAGATATCAATCACAAGATGCAGAATAATATGAAATAAAGTAAATCTATGAGATGACTGAAATATGCTATAAATAGAAATGAATATAATGTAGCTATGGAGGAAATGGGAACTCCATGAACAAAGCTATTGGACTACATTACACCCATCACCAATATATGGTGATCTACAAAACACTATGCTACTACCTACGAATATACTTTGAGCTTCTATCTTCTACTTGTTACAATGAGGCCCTTTTTATACAAGAAGGTAGGTTCCTTGGCCAACACTCTACCTAGCTATGCAAGGGACACCTTGCATGTATACAGCTTGCACATTGACACTTGTGCATTTATTACATTGTATGAAGTAACTAGATAACTTCCCCCTAAAGTAATCTAATATCCTAAGTATGTACCTAGGAAGGTACATTTACATGATCCAAATGATGTAATATAATCTATTTCTAACATCCCCTATATTACATTATTTGGGTATTGAAGACTTTAGTCTTCAATGTGGATCTTATTCCATTGAATGGATTTGATTTGGTTCTTCTTCTTCAGCTGCTTTAGTCTTCATGTCATGGCTTCTAATATTTTCTAGTTTTTTTTCCCTTGATACCAGGTGTCTTTGATGAACGATTGTTATCATAATTTTGCATGGCATGAGTGGATCTGAATAGGTTCTTCTCCTTTCTTGTGTACCTATTTAAGACCCGTTTCTTTGTCCTTCATAAGTATCAACCTTGAGCTCAATGTTAGTAGATCCATCTGAAATAAGTTCCTAAAGATAACAGTTTATTCTTTGTAGTAATCTTCTTTCATAGCCCTTATAGTACCTGTATTTGAAATGATAGGAAAAAGATGAGTGATTTGTCACATCACAATATTTGCATGGATGGAAACTCCAAAAATTGGTCTTTTCATGACCATATTGATTACAAGAGGTGCAAAGTAGAGATGATCTAACAATTTTGTAGTCTATTTTAGGAATATCATATTTGTCTATCTCCTTGATTAGACCTTCTAACCATATGTGCAAAATTGAAGCTATTCCATATTTTCCTTTTTCTATAAAATCTTGTTGATCAATCTTTTCCTGTTTTGGGTCTCCTTTGGTAGAGTTGTCATTAGACTCACTAGATGAATACTTCTTTATATAGTATTTAATTTTATAACTTATTTCACATTGTATTGATTCTTCCTTTTCTTTTCTCTTTTCATTATTGTAATCCATCAGGTTTTTAATCCATGCTGGTATTTTCCTTATTCCACTTATAAGAGTGTTTCTTAGCATGCTAGTAGTCATTTGTATTACCTGAATTCTTTGGGATAGAGTAGTCTACCTTATAGCTCCCTACTCAATGTCTATGAAATTCCAATTAAAAATATATAAGCTTGTTTTTATGAAACCTTTATCAATACTTAGGTTTTGTAGGCTTCCTTATGTCTCCCTAGTGATGAAAGTATATAAACCTAATGGAATTTTAGGTTTTGTAGAAAGCTTATATTTTGCCAATGGATTTGCAACTTGATAATCTTTGATAAATGTTGATATTACCAAGTTTTGTAGAATACCTTATGACTCCCTAGTATGTTTTGGATAAGATATATAGTGATTTTTTAATTTGTAGTTCAATTTTTGGTTGATTTTGTAAAGTTTTTGTAAATCCCAAAATCAACTTCTATTATCCCTTATTTCTCCTATTGAACTAAGCACTTTTCCCAAATTTGAAGAGGTTTAATATTGGATCTCTTTTGTCCCTTTTTGTGAAATTTTGAGACAAGTAAATTGCTAAATTCCAACCTTTAAAATGCTTTGATAAACCCCTTTTAATATCCCTTTAGGATTTAATTTTTTTCCAATAAATTAATTTGGTGTAGTAACCCTTATAATTCCCAAACTTTGGAAAATTAGACCAAAATAATAATTGCAAATATTTTAAAATCAATTTCCAGTAGAAACCCTTATTACTCCTAAGTTTTTTTAAGGAAAAAAACCCTTGTGGGGTCACCTTGGTCTGAGATACCACGACCAGGGGGTTCTACACTGTCAAAGTCACCCGAGATTCGTGTTCGGCCCTGCCCGCACCAACATTATCAATTGGATTTTGGGTACCCAATTCAACTTTTTGGTAGGATGGAGATTCAAACCTATGACCTCCCTTAGAGTATTGCCCTCTCCTCTCCAACTCACCTACAACACCTGGGTATTATTACTCCTAATTTTAATATTGCAAATACTATATTGATTTGATAAATTATTTCCTTTGAGGTATGGCTTTCAATATGGTTAAATTATTCTAAGTTTAACCTTGATTTATCAACCTTATAACTTCCAAAAATGAAAGCACATTTAAAATGGGAATAAATATTACCTTGCACTATACAAATACCGTAATAATTGGCACTAATTTTAGGTTTGCAATGGCTGCAATATTAACATCTCTACTTTGGTCATTCCATCCAATAGAATGCTTGGAATCCTCCTTGGATTTAATGCTCCAAATATAGCACCTTTAATCTGTCTTTGACCTCCCTTGACTAGAGCATTAAAGTCTCTTCTCCTTGCTTTCACACTACAAAGTCAGCCATGTGCATAAAAATTATAGAGTGTTGAATGAGGATGAGTGAATGCTTGAAATTCCTTGGTCTTTGGCACCCTTTAAATGGAATGGAATTTTTATTTAAGTGCAAAGTGGCACATTTGTTCTCTTCATGAGAGCTTGAGGAATGAAATATGCTAGATGACACTTGTAGCCTCTTGTAAGTAATACATGGGAGTTACTGTTGACAATATTGTGACATTCCACCAAGGGACAGAAAAATTGAAACTTTGTACAGTATTTGTTTTGTTGAAAGTTTTCTTTTGCTTATAAGTTATAGCAATTTTGGTTTTCCCTATCGCCCCCTGGTGGACAAAATGAAAAGAAGAGAGCTTCGGGCCCGAAGTGCTTCAAATCATCACTTCGGGCGAGAACTTTGCCGAGAAAGAACGAAGAAAATGCTTCGCACCCGAAGCATTCCCAGAGGCTACTTCGGGTGGAGAGTTTTGCGAAGCGGCATCCAAACAACTTCGTCGAAGAAGAAAAGATAGCCCAAATCAGCTAAGGCAAAGAAATTACTTCGGGCTCGAAGTATTTCTAAAACCCACTTCGGCCAGTTTTCACCCGAAGCAGTAGAGGTCAAAAAGTGTTTCGGCCGAAACTCCCCCGAACCACCGTTTCAAAAGAAGATCGGCCTGAAGCATTTTATCGACCTATCAGCGAAGTAGTTTCACCAGCGAAGTAGCGAAGGATAGAGGGAGATCGACTTCGAAACTCCACACCCCCAAAGTAGTTTTGCGAAGCAAAAATCAACAAGGCGCTTTCCAGGAATGCTTCCCAAGTTGGTCATTCTCCCGAGGCAGTCAGAGAGCCTCATAAATGCATATTTTCTTGCCCGATAAGGCCGCTGCTCATTTTTGGCAATTGGATGCCAAGTATTAGCCCAAGAAGAAGAGCCCAACAAGCATGGCTGCCACTCGAGCACCGCACTTGCAATCCAAGGACACCCAAGTGGCTCATTTAATGTGTCTTTCCTCGGCTGACCCGGTCACCATTACCAATTTTGGTAGCCGATTTGAGAGATCATCTGCAGCAACAACGAGGAGCTGATTTCTCAGGGCTCGAGGGTGTACTCTGCTGTTATTGTAATAATGATTCAGAGGGCCGGGTCCTCTATAAAAACCCAGGCTTTGCAATGTAAAAGTGGGGGGAACTTTCTGCTAGAAAGCTGCTGTAACTTGATGTCCTGCATTTAATACTAAAGACTTTTGTGCTCTATTTCTCTCTTTTATGCTGCCTATTGTGCTTAATTCTTTTGTCTTTTCTCGTTCATGTATTGAGACTCTAAATCCTAAATCCAGTGCGCGATCGGGGACCGAACCCCTAAAATTTGTCCTAAAGCATACATAAGAGAGGAACAACGTCTTGTCGCTTTCCTTTATGCTGCTTGGTGGATCGAGGTTTTTGTTATTCCCTTATCTTAATCGTTGTTACTCTGAACCCTGAATTCCAGCGAGAGAGAAAGGAGAACCCTGTGAACCTGTCCAAAGGATACATAGGAAGTTCAGTATTTTGTTTCTTTTGTGATGTTCTTGGTATTCCCTGCTGCTATTCGAGTTGTTAGCGAGTAATCGTGCTTCCTGTTCTCTCCCACCTAAAATCATCATCTTCTAACCCTTACCCTTTTTATTTCTTTTTCTAACCCTTACCCTGTTTATTTCTTTCCTACACTCTTGTCTTAAACCCCAAAAGTAGATTAGTATAGGAGCCGGCCTTTCTTCGAAGATCGGCATGAGGGGCATATCTTCCCTTTGGCATTTCAATGTTGGTCGCAAGTCTAGGGCGCGCAAACCCACTGAAAGTCCTTTCCTATGTGGATTTGATGACCAATAGTTTTTGGCACGCCCGGTGGGACCCAAGGTCCCATATTTGAGAATATTTCTAGCCCATCTTCACCGGAGCTAGTAGTTCTAACAAGTTCTTGGTGAGATCCGATCAGTCTCACCCCCTGAGTAGTAGTGAGAATCAATGCTCTCATTACTAAGAGACTCTTAGCATCTAGCGACTCTGTTTTACCCGAGAATCTTCAAGTCGTAAATACCAATACTAAAAGCCTGTGCCTTCATGCAAACGAGATGGAGAGTTAGGAATAGAGGAGAGGAAACCGAGTTCTTTGAGCTTGATATTGATGCCTTTAGGGAATGCTCTAGGTTAGTTACCCCCGAATATCTCTTACATAGGACATCCTCGTAAGAGGCTGTTGTTGACGAGCAAGGCCCAACTTATGATAGCACAGCGACTAGTTTTCCTCTGAATCCTCCCAACTCACCCAAGCATCCTAGTGCCTCCGTTCCCATTGCCATTCCAACGAGCATCCCAAGAGGGACTTCGGGGACTTCTGTTCCATAGAACCCAGGCACAAATATGGTCTAACAACAACAACAACAACAGCAACAACCGTCGGCCAGATTATTCCCAGCATGGAATTCTTCATCACCGTTGAATCTCGCAGGCCAAGGGCAAGTTCCACCTGCTACAATAAAAAAGCTCTTGACATTCGACAGAACTGGAAAGACTACTCTAGAGCATATCCAGGACATAATTTCCCTGGCAACAATCCACGATATCATATAAGAGCGAGTGATGGTGAAGCTCGTGGTTCTCTCCCTTAGAGGAAAACTCCTCTATTGGTATAGATCTCTGCCATCCAACACTATTACGAGATGGGACCAGTTAGCCGGACAGTTGATGCAAGGCTTCAATGAGTCCATCGATCCAACTTCTCTTCTACAGCAATTCACTTCGATCCAAAGACATCCCAAGAAGATATTGTAGACTTCAATGTCAGGTTCACTCGAACCTGGCAAAGAGTCCCAGTTAGTCTTCGCCCAATCGACAAAGCCATAGCATACTACTTTCTTCGGGCCTTCAACTCTGATATCGGCCTTATGATAAGGTACTCAAATGTCAATACTTTTCCATAGTTGTATGGGTTAGCCAAGAAATTAGAAACATACCTCATAGCTGTGGGTAAAATCCCTCAAAGAATGCCAATGCCCATACTCCCCGAGTTCCTTCAAGCCCAGTATGCGAGCGCAATCGCTCCGCAGATTTATGCAATCCCTGCATACCCGATCTCATCCTAGAACTCGAATCCCGTTGTCTCGTAGATCATCGCTCCACAGATACATTTCCCCACACTTTCAACTATGCCTCCCACTATCACTCCAACATTTCCCATGCTTCCTGCACCCTTCCAACATCCTGCCTTGCCTTTGATACCAACTATGGCTTCTTTACCATCAGTTCCCAAGGCCGATGATATGCAAGCCAAGATACTGCAAGAAATGCAATCGTTAAATGCCATAGTGCAGACCTGGTCCAACGACATGACCGTTCTCAAGAAGAAGCAAGCACAATAAGAGTTTCTACCAAGGTCTTATCCCATTCCTGCACTTACCAAATATCAAGCAGTCCATCAAGGAAAAGCTTCGACAAGAAATGCTACGATAGATGAAGTCCCAAGCACTTTCGATCATGTATACTGGTGCTCTACATGTAATGATCCTCACAAGGAGAATACATGTATGTTGCATCAACACTACGTGCAGACACTATCTAGCAGTGGTCAGGGTGGTCAAGTCAATGTCATCATACAATTGGATTAGAACTTGTCCATTGGTGAGGAAGTGCCAGTCGCAGTCCTTACCAGGGGAGGTAAAAGGATGATAGAGGTGGATGCTACTCAGATGGATCCCTTGAAGGTACATGCTCAGTTTGATAAGGGAAAACCGTCCTCTTCGACCCTGAGTGAAGTTCCTCCGCCAGCTCCAGTCAAATAAAAGGCCCAAAAGGCCACTGTCGAACCACCTCAGGTGGAGACCAAAGAACAGGCTAAGGAGAAGCTTAAGTTTCCCTCGCTCACCAAGTGACAAAGGGTCAAAGTGACAGAGCAATATCACACCAAGTACAAACTAAGAAAGGAACCTGAGGTGCATAGCTCCCTAGCCTACAACATTGTAGAAGAATTGAAGAGAATTCCAGCCAAAATCAGTTTGTATGATGCTATGCAACTTCCAGGACAAGTGGACCTGCTACAAGAATCATTGAAGAGGATCAATACAAAGAAGGCAGAGCTGCTCGCCCTGGTGCAGACCCTATCCACGTCCATCATGGGAAAAAATAGACCACCACCATTCTACTTATCCTTATAAATGGAAGGATATATCGTGCATAACTGCATGATAGATTTTGGAGCTACGACGACAGTAATGCTAAAGGCGGTATGCAAGGAAATAGGCATGGAATACACATGAAGCAGTCATGGAGTCCTCCAGCTGGACGGTACCCTAGTGAAGACTATAGGTGTCATCAAAGACATTCCTATTCGGCTACATAAGACACCTCAAATCATAGTAGGGACTTGGAGCCCTACTTCAACATGTGTCTATCAAGGGAATTCATGACAAAGCTGGGTGGATATCTGTCCATGGACTACACTCATCTAGAGATCCCATTCAAAGGGAAGAAGGTGAAAATCTATAATGAAAAGCCTTCTACGTTCCTGGTTTAGAAGATGTCCAAGGAAGAGAGTAGTGGCCCTATGCATACGATCGTGGAGGAGCTAGAGCAAGTGGATCTAGTCCAAGAATCCCTCGCACAGTTATGTTGTGAAGATGAATTTTCATTGGCAAATTTCAATGCCATGATAGATACCGAGGTGGGGTGCTACACCATCGCCAAGTCCGAGAAACCAGCCAAAATGGAGGGAAAGGTTTCTGCTCAAGAAGGACTATGGAAATTGTTCTTCGATGGTGCCCGATGTAAGAATGGCGCTGGGATAGGAATCCTTCTGATTTCCCCATCCGGTGAGCAAAAGGAATATTGCTACCGATTGACATGGAGCTACACCAACAATGCAGCAGAGTATGAAGCCTTGTGCTTGGGACTCAAGAAAGCTGACAAGTTAGGCATAAGGCATCTTCAAATATTCGGAGATTCCAAACTAGTTTACAACTAGGTCACCAACAGATGCTCTTCAAAGAAGCACTATCTTAAATCATACCGCAATAGGGTATGGGACCTGTTCGACCAGTTTGAATCTATCAATCTACAGTCTATTCCACGTGAAAATAATCGACATGCAAATGTCTTAGCATCCATCATATCCCGATATTCTCCAATGGATGATATGGTGCACAAGCCGAAGGCTGTAAGGATGATCTATAGGCCCTCTATCCCGGATAGAGATTTACACTAGCAAGTTTTTGACAATGACGAGTAGATTATCAATTTCATGATCCAAGAAGCCGCTACAGTCGAAGATCGAAGCCCTGATGAGGAAGAATATGAAGTATTGGTCCATTTGAAGAACAACCATGTTCCCAAGGGATTGATCATGCTTGAGAGCCTTTTTGATCAAAATGATCGATCACTCTCCCACAGGATCTAGATCAGCGTGCAGCAATATCAAGATTTAGAACTGGAACCTGGGAAAGTAATAAAGGTCGGGACCGATTGTACTTCAAAAGAAATAGAGCGAATCCGATGTTTGTGTAGGAAGTACCCAGATATAGTGGCTTGGTCTTATCACGACCTCAAAGGATATGATCGGCAGCTGATCCAACATACAATCGAATTGCAAGAAGGGGCCAAACCTTTCCGACATAAGCAAATGCCGATTAATCCAAATATCGAGGTCCTGATGAAGGCCAAACTACTAAAAATGCTCAAAGCAAAGATCATTTATCCCATTAAACATTCTTCTTGGGTAGCAAACTTGGTCCCTGTAAGGAAAAAGAACGGAGAAATCCAGTTATATGTGGACTTCTGCAACCTGAATCATGCTTCCCTCAAGGACCACTATCCTCTCCCACAGATCGATCAGATCTTGCATTTGGTAGCTGGAGCTCAATGATTCTCCCTGCTTGATGGTTTATCCGGATACAATCAAATCTAGGTCAGGGACGAAGACCAGCATAAGACCGCGTTCACAACCAAGTGGGGCACATTCGCCTATCAGCGAATGCCTTTTGGCCTCTCGAACGCGAGAGCTACTTTCCAGAGGGCGATGGACCTAGCTTTTGGTGAGCTTTTGAACAAGGTTATTGTTATCTATTTAGATGACATGACCGTCTTCTCACGAAGGAGAGAGAACCACCCAGAACATCTCCAACAAATATTTGAAAAATGTTGAGAATTTGGCATCTCAATCAATCCAAAAAAGTCTATCTTCAGAGTCAGCGAAGGAAAGCTACTGGGACATGCAATTTTGGAAAAGGGTCTCGTCGTGGATCCCGACAGAGCCAAAGCTCTGATGAAGCTCCCAATACCAGTGGATAAAAAGGGCCTTCAATCTTTCTTCGGATAGATTAACTTCATAAGGAAGTTTGTCCCAGACTTCGCCTAGGTCATTAAGCCAATGTCTGAGCTTTTAAAGAAAGGCACAAAATTTGTCTGGATAGAAGAAAGGAGAAAAGCATTCAAAGAAATCAAGGCCCAAATTGTTCAAGCACCGGTCTTGATCAACCCCAACTATAGTCGAGATTTTATCCTGTATGCAATAGGAGAATCTGAAAGCTACGTCACGGTCTTGACGTAAAATGGGGAAGATGGAGAGGAACGTCCCATTGCGTTCCTCAGCCAGATAATCAATCCCCATGAGGAAAAGTACAATTTCATCGAGCGCCAAGTGCATGTAGTAATGAAGTCTCTCAAGAAATTCAAATAGTTCATTTCTCAGAGTCGAACCACAGTCTTCGTCATTCATCCTGATGTGCGTAGTTTCATTATTCAAGGGGAACTGGGAAGCAAGAGAGCTGGTTGGGTAAGCAAAATCCAAGAGTTTGATATTGAGATCAAGCCTACCAAACTAGTTCGCAGTCGTGCATTATGTCAAGAACTGGCAAAGAGCGCAACGGCCAAAATAACAGACTGTCAGTCAGATGACTTGCCAACAGGAGAATGCTTCGCTAATTAGGAAGAGGCCAAGAAAGATTGGGTCGATGAAATAGTGGAATATTTCAACACCGTCAGATGCCCCTCACATATGAATGCTTTGCAACAAAGACATTTCAGGATGCGGTCTGCCTGATACACTATGCACCCAGAGGGCCTCTTTTTCAAGAACATCGACAGCGTCC
Source organism: Wollemia nobilis (assembly GCA_028583015.1). Classification (NCBI taxonomy): domain Eukaryota; kingdom Viridiplantae; phylum Streptophyta; class Pinopsida; order Araucariales; family Araucariaceae; genus Wollemia; species Wollemia nobilis. Next base: position 3,801,573 of record JAQPPZ010016919.1, read on the forward strand.
TCCTTAGATGCATAAAAGACGATGATAAGAGGAGAGTCCTGGGAAAATTTAATTTAGGACTATCTGGAGGACACTTTGCTGGAAGAGCGACGACGCTAAAGATAATCAAGGCGGGTTACTATTGGCCCACACTCTTTGTCGATGCCTTCTCCGTTTTTTGAAGATGCAAACAATGCCAGAGATTCATCAGTCAAAACAAAAATGCTTCGATGCCACTTCGACCGATACAAGTGGAAGCCCCCTTTCAGCAATGGGGACTGGATTTTGTAGGGGCTATATCATCGAACTCCTCTGCTGGGCACAAATTCATTCTTACTATGACTGATTACTTCACCAGGTGGGCCGAGGTAGTCCCCACAAAACATGCCGATCAAGATACTGTGGTCACCTTCTTGGAAGGATTGATTACCCGCTTTGGCATTCCCAAAGCAATTATTACAGATAACGGTCCTGGTTTCATAGGCGCAAAGATCAACAAGTTCCTATATAATTATGGGATATATCACAAGGTGTCTTCCAACTATTACCCCCAGGGCAATGGATTGGCAGAATCCACTAACAAAACCCTGTTGAGGATACTGAGAAAGTTGATTGATCAAAACAAAAAAACTTGGCACCTCCTTCTAGATCGAGATTTGTGGGCCGATCGAGTTTCTGTCAAAAGGTCGATCAAGACTTCGCCCTATGCTCTGGTATATGACAAGGAGGCCATCCTGCCCACTCACATTGAGATCCCTGTGTTACAGTTGCTAGAAGGAGATGAAGTTAACCTGATGGAGGAACGCCTAGTCTAGCTACTACGACTAGAAGAGGAACATGAAAAGGCCTACCAAAACTTCACATGGCATGCTGAGGTCACTTGAGAATGGTTTAAAAATGAAATCATCCGATCGCACATTCAAAGCAGGAGACCTGGTATGGAGGTGGGATTCATGGAAGGCCAAGCCTGGAAATCATGACAAAATGGATGCGTTCTGGGATGGACCATTTGAAATAGTAAAAGTGAACTCGACCAATTCCTTCATCCTCAAAGATGCGAATGGCCAAGTTTTACCAATATCCGTCAATGGTCTACACCTGAAGACCTTCAATCACTGAGGTATTTATATCTCGCTCTAAAAAAAAAAAAAAAAAATTGCATGTATTTCTGTATATAGGGTTTCAGTTCTCTGTTCAAAAGATCATGGAGAGCAAGCACCTTCAACCGCAAAAGCTAGATTCCTAGTTTCGGCTTCACAAAGCACGATCGGAATCACCTTCAAGGGGTTTTCGGTCTGAAGTAGCCAACGACAAGAAGTTCATCATGAAGCAGTTCATCCTCGTAGAACCACATGCAGATCAAGGACATGGAAAATGCTTCGCTAAAGAAATGTGTCGAAGGCGTTGTCCGAAGTAGTTCTGGGTGAAGCTCTCCTCGATGAAACAAGTTTCGGTTGGCGAACAGCATGGCAAAGGGGAACTTTGGGCCCAAAATGAAGAAAATCATCCCGAAGAAGAACTTCGCTGCGAAGTATTTTCTTTGCCAACTCCATGTCGCCAAACCTCGATTTCAAGGCGGGCACATTTAAGATATGCCTTGGGAAACGTGTCGACAACAGCCTCAAAAAGGGGCTGAAATAGATGGACTCAATACGAAAGAAAAGGCACTCATCCCAAGGTAGTTCATTGATCGAAAAGCCATGCAAGGGTACCAGGTGGCAGTAGTTTGAAGGCGACGTTTCAGAGATAGACAAGTAGGCCGAACCAATAACAGAGAAGCAGGTTGCCGATTACATGTTGAAATACTGTAAAATTGTTGCCTCCCTAAACGATCTGTACACCAGGTCCCAGCATGCAAAAATTGGGCAGATCGATAAGTTTTGCGCATTGGTCAAATCCCTAGAGGATCAGGAGCTGTTCACGAAAAGCGTCTGGTCTCAAATTCGCCGAACCTTAAGAGACATCCGCACCCGCCTGGCCCCATTGCCAATGGTCGAAGACGTAGCAGAAGCAATGGTGACGGGAGGAGAAGAAGCAGAGGAGGGAGAAGAGGAGGAAGAAGGACAAGCTGTGGAAGCACCCCCAAAAAAGGAACAAGGAGAAGGGTCTAGAGGTAACTGTGGCCCAATGGATAAAAACTAAGGGTTCTACCACCGAGACGAGCTCATTGCCCCGCAAGCCGCCAAGAATGTTGACAATATTGTCACATTCCACCAAGGGACAGAAAAATTGAAACTTTGTACAGTATTTGTTTTGTTGAAAGTTTTCTTTTGCTAATAAGTTATAGCAATTTTGGTTTTCCCTATCGTCCCCTGGTGGAAAAAATGAAAAGAAGAGAGCTTCAGGCCCGAAGCACTTCAAATCATCACTTCGGGCGAGAAATTTACTAAGAAAGAATGAAGAAAATGCTTCACACCCGAAGCATTCCCAAAGGCTACTTCGGGTGGAGAGTTTTGCGAAGCGGCATCCAAACAACTTCGCCAAAGAAGAAAAGATAGCCCAAATCAGCTAAGGCAAAGAAATTACTTCGGGCCCGAAGTATTTCTAAAACCCACTTCGACCAGTTTTCACCCGAAGCGATAGAGGTCGAGAAAGTGTTTCGGTCGAAACTCCCCGAACCACTGTTTCAAAAGAAGATCGGCCCGAAGCATTTTCCCAACCTATCAGCGAAGTAGTTTCACCAGCGAAGCAGCGAAGGATAGAGGGAGATCGGCTTCGACACTCCACACCCCCCGAAGTAGTTTTGCAAAGTGAAAATCAGCAAGGCACTTCCCAGGAACACTTCCCAAGTTGGGCATTCTCTCGAGGTAGTCAGAGAGCCTCATAAATGCATATTTTCTTGCCTCATAAGGCCGTTGCTCATTTTTGGCAATTGGATGCAAAGTCTCAGCCCAAGAAGAAGAGCCCAGCAAGCATGGCCACCACTCGAGCACTGCACCTGCAATCCAAGGACACCCATGTGGCTCATTTAATGCATCTTTCCTCGGCTAACCCGGTCACCATTACCAGTTTTGGTAGACGATTTGAGAGATCATCTGCAGCGACAACGAGGAGCCGATTTCTTAGGGCTCGAGGGTGTACTCCGCCATTTTTGTAATAATGATTCAGAGGGTCGAGTCCTCTATAAAAACCAAGGCATTGCAATGTAAAAGTGGGGGGAACTTTCTGCTAGAAAGCTGTTGTAACTTGATGTCCTGCATTTAATACTAAAGACTTTTGTGCTCTATTTCTCTCTTTTATGCTGCCTTCTGTGCTTAATTCTTTTGTCTTTTCTCGTTCGTGTATTGAGACTCTGAATCCTGAATCTGGTGCGTGATCAGGGATCAAACCCCTAAAATTTGCCCTGAAGGATACATAGGATAGGAACAACATCTTGTCGCTTTTCTTTATGCTGCCTGGTGGATCGAGGTTTCTGTTATTCCCTTATCTCAATTGTTGTTACTCTGAACCCTGAATTCCAACAAGAGAGAAAGGAGAACCCTATGAACCCATCCAAAGGATACATAGGAAGTTTGGAATTTTGTTTCTTTCATGTTGTTCTTGGTATTCCCTGCTGCTATTCAAGTTGTTAGCGAGTAATCGTGCTTCTTGTTCTCTCCCACCTGAAATAATCATCTTCTAACCCTTACCCTTTTTATTTCTTTTTCTAACCCTTACCCTGTTTATTTCTTTCCTGCACTCTTGTCTTAAACCCCAAAAGTAGATTAGTATAGGAGCCAGCATTTCTCTAGAGATCGACACAAGGGGCATCTCTTCCCTTCGGCCTTTCAATGTTGGTCGCAGGTCCAAGGTATGCAAACCCATCAAAAGTCCTTTCCTGTGCGGATTTGATGACCAACAATTACATTCTTTAGGTGAGCACTTGTTCTCTTTATAGAAAAGTGTCTTATACATTCTCAACATACCAACCTATTGTTAGTAATGTTTCCTTGACCAAGATGAGTGCTCATGGATGGAATATTAGGGTTTTCTTCCAAGTGACAAGTGTCACTTCCTCCTTGTGCGTTGGCCTTTGCTCATTCAATGTAACCCTTCACTATCCTTATTAGTAAAGCTTAGTCTTTTCATTTTATTAGTTGTAGATGCTTTTGATGGTGCCTTGAGTGAGAAACAATGCTATGGTGGAGCTTTGGTGGAGCCTTGGTGGAGCTCCAATAATGGTATAGAGTGCTCCTACGTATGTATTACTTTGCTTACTTTCCCTCAACCTTTTATGTTCCTTTTGTAGAACTAAATATAATGATTCTCCCTTCTTTGCTTTTGTAACTTGATTGCTTGCAGGTTCAGTTGTCCAATAAGTAGGGAATATAACCCTTCTATGATGATCTTTTGCCTTGCTTGGAGTGTGCAAGTATTTTAATATCATTGGCTGGTTTACCTTGCAGATATTGTGCCTTTGAGGTACCTTCAAATCTACCTTATTTCTTGTATAAACCATATTAGTATAGTGCAATATAATGTAACAAATTTTGTATAAAATAATATTTATTGCACCCTCTTTTGCACTCCTTTTTTTAGGTCTAAATTTTTTATTTTGTGGCAAAAATTTTGAATGCAATGTAGGGGTTTTGAGGTTGTCTCTTTGATTAGACACCTTTCCCTTTTTTCTTGGATATTTTAATGACAAATCCAAGCTTAGATAGAAGTATATAGAAGCTCCTTATTTGATGCAATTTTCTACACTTTTCTCCTTGCAACTAACCTTGTAATGCTTTGGATTTGAGACTCACCAAGTCTCAATATTTGAAGCTTCCTTTGCTGACTTTAGTTAGTTGCTATTTTCTTCTCCAAAACCTAGAGGATTGAGTTTTTTTTTTGTGGCTTTATTTGGCCACTAAATTGCAAATTTTGGTGCACTAATGGTGTCTTTAGACACTTGATGCTAATATAATTTTATGCCTTTCTCTTGAACACAAACGCTAAGCTTTTTGAGAGTAATATAGTAGTGCAAATAAACCCACTAATATTTCATTTTTAATGCACTAACAATCACATATTATCACTCCAATAAACTCTTAAAATAACTTATAAGTGCACTTAATCAATTTACTACAACTAATCAAGAATAATTTGAAATGAACCTTCAATAATTATTCTATAATTTCACTACAATTAATATTGTAGGACTTAGTCTTCTTTTTATTTTTCTAAAGTGGATGATAGGTAGTTGATAGATGTAGTTAAAAAATCTAATCAACTCCCAACTAATGTGCAAATGAAACTTAAAAGGAACTTTTCTCTTTTTGCACTTTTGAATACTGTAATCCAATTTTCCTTCTTGCAAATTTAATCCAAATAAGGTGCTCCAATTAATATGATAAGTAATCCAATTAATGAATCTACTTGCACCAATAGTTGCTTACCTTTTTTTGAAATCTTTTATAGAGGATGTATCTTTTTTATAGGACGTAGATCTTGGTGTCTAAGATCATCAAGTTTCTACCTTTATTAATATCTTGCAGCTCTTTGTAGGATGTCCTAAATAGCTCATTCTTAACCAAAATATGGTCTTGAAATTTCTTTCACGAGCCTAGGATTTGGTGGCTTTTTCTCCTCTTGTAGTCTTCTCATTTTTACTATATATTTTTAGAATTATTTGTCTCTAAAATGGTGCCTTCTTGTTGTGAGAGGCAATCTTCAAATCTCTTGGATTGGGTGGGCTTCTCCTGTCTTCAAGTCTTCTTATCAAATTTTGACTTCAAGCAAGATCTTCTTCTTAAGATTTTGAATGTCTTAAGGTCTTATAAAATTTGGCAGTCCTTGCCAAATTCTTATTCTTATTTTGAGCTTGATGTCGGATGGCAACAATTGTCCCAAATATTTCACTATATTTTGTAGTGAATTTCTCTAATGAGTTCTCCTTTTATTATTTCTTTAGTAAGGCTCTCCAAGCCTTTTACTAGATGCTCGTTGAGGCCTCCCCAAGGTCTTTGATCTCACAAATTCTTCAAGTCTTCCTTGAGACCTTTTTTTCAACCTTCTGCTCTTGGAAGTGTTGGTGGTGATATCTTCTTCTGGATATCTGATTCTGCTACTTCTGTATTTGAGCAGGACTCTCCTATTCCTTCTTCTTCTTCCAAGACTAGAAGTTATTCAATGAGATATTCTCCTGATCTCTTTACCTTCAAATTTTCTTTAGGTTTTGGATTGATTATGAAGAATATACTCTTCCTAACTTTCTTGTAGGAAGTTTTCCAACTCACTGAATCTCCTTTTCCTACAACAAAGTATTAGTACTGAAATCTTAATCTGCTTCTAAATCAGATACTCTCTTCTAGAGTCTTCTTCAGGATCAAGGATTCTATGGTCTTTATTTTAGTATCAAGGCTTCTGTGACCTTTTCTTCAATATCAATGCTTCTATAGACTTTTCTTTTGGATCAAGGCTTCTATGGCCTTTTCTTCTAGATCAAGGCTTATGTGGCCTTTTCTTCTGGATCAAGACTTCTATGATATTTTCTTCTATATCAAGGATTCTATGGCCCTTTATTCTTCTATGAAGTTATCAATCTAGCAATGGATATCTCCAATCTCCTAACTTCACCATGACTCTTCTCTAGAAGTATTCTTTCGCAGTATTCTTTTCTTGCACAAGGAACTAATATCTACACGATGAAGGCATGTCGACCTTTAGGAAACGAAGTTGAAGTCTCCTAGATTTTTGTTGTAGGAGGTGTCCCAATCATCTAAGAATTAATTTTTTGCAAAAAAAGAAACTTTGGATAATAGTTAACAAATTCCAGATATCCTGAATGATCTTCACTATATGATTTGTCAATCTAGTGGATTGAGTGTTGAGTCCTAGTCTTTATGAGTTTTTATTACAACTCTCTAGAAATAATCTAGCCAAATATAATCTTAGTATTTTTATAGCTAATATTTCTTTCATTCCTCACTTGTGGCTCTTCCTAATTCTACCATTTGGACTCTTCTGAGAGTTTTTAATAGTGGTTGGTATAACAATGTGTTAGGTTGATAAAAAAATAGGCTCAATGATAATGGTGATTTTCCTATTGATCTACTGTGGCTAGATCTACTTTGGCTCTGATACCACTATTAGCTTTTTATGTAGTATGCAATGGGAGATAGCAATCACAAGATGCAAAATAATATGAAATAAAGTAAATCTACGAGATGACTAAAATATGCTATAAATAGAAATGATAGAAATGAATACAATGTAGCTATGGAGGAAATGGATACTCCATGAACAAAGCTACTGGACTACATTGCACCCATCACCAATATATGATTATCTATACATCACTATGCTACTACCTACGAATATGCCTTGATATTCTATATTCTTGTTACAATGAGACCCTTTTATATAAGAAGATAGGTTCCTTAGTAAACACTCTACCTAGTTGTGCAAGGGACACCTTGCACATTTATAGCTTGCAAATTGACACTTGTGCATTTATTATATTGCATGAAGTAACTATATAACTTCCCCCTAAAGTAATAAAATTTCCTAAGTGTGTACCTAGGAAGGTACATTTGCATGACCCAAATAATGTAATATAATCTATTTCTAACAAGATGTAAAATTAGTTCTAGCACAAACAATTCTACAAGACAAATTGTAAATAACATTTTATATATTGATTTCGATACCATTCATCACATGGTAGGAAACTTATAGTTGTTTGATTGTATTGAAATCACTAATGATTATAGTTTGAAAATTATAGATGGAAAAACCTATCTTGTATATGGATATGGGTGTTTAACACCTAGTAAATCATTTTCAAAATTTATGTTACATAATGTGATGTATGTTTCTAAATTAACATGTAATCTTATTTCAGTAACCAAGCTAGTGGAGAGCAAAAGGATGGTTGATTTTAGATACTTAAATGGATTCAATATGTGTCTCATCATAAATAAAAATGAGATAGAATCTACTGGATCAATCCATAAAAATATGTATGACTCAAGTGAGACTTCACAAGATATTATTGTATTTCAAAATAATACTAATGCATTTTCTGAGGAACAAATTGTAGAAAATAAAGAACCTATACATCATAAGAGCATACGAGGGAATAGAAGATTTAAAATTATAAATATGAGAGTTCAATAGAACTATGGACTACTTGGCCATCCAAAAACTAAAGAAGAAGAAGAAGGACCTGATAAATTTGAAGAATATTTGAAAGACGAAGATCCATATTGAAGACTAAAGTCTTCAATACCCAAATAATATAATACATGGGGGTGTTAGAGTATATTGCATTATTTGGTACATGCTAATGTACCACCTTGGGTACATTATTATATTAGGAGTCTATTTTATATTAAGGTTTGAGTAGTTACTTCAAGCAAGTAATAAATGCACAAGTGTTAGAATGTGCAATGATGTAAATGTACATGTAGTCCACATGTACATGAGTCATAGGATAGGTAGATGAAGAGTCATAGGTTGAGTAAAGGGTAAGGCACATATATTCCTATATATATGCCTTGAGATAGAGTGAGAGAGAGAGAGACTGAAGTTACTATAGTGAATTATAGTTAGAGTGCAATGTAGTTTTTTCATTGAAATTATGGAGTGTTCATGTCCTTCATTATAATACATTGTACTATTTTTATGAGCATCCATTAATGGCATATTTTTGAGTTATTGTAGAATTTTATATTATAGTTTTCCTATATATTATAGTGTCATTATCATATAGTTATCATTGCTTGCTCATTTTACATCTTGTGGTTGCATTTCCTTTAACATAAATCATCAAAAGCTAACATGAAGGTCCTATTTTTGTGAGCTTTTATTAATGGTAATTTTATGAGTTATTTCAAAAGTTTCTTATGATTTTTACCTACTTAGTATATTTTCATTATCATATATTTAATATTGCATGCTCATTTTAGTCCTTGTGGTTGCATTTCATTAAATATATATTATCAAAAGCTAACAAAATTCAAGGAAGAGATGGCTTAAGGAAGGGGATATAAAAATAAAAAAATTATGTTATAACAAAAACAAATGTCTTTTCGTTGAATCAAACATATTTCAACTCTATATGGAAGGAATATTGAGGAAGAAGAAGATATTATGAAGGAAGCAATTAATTATTTCAATGATATTCTATCAAATGTTGGATAAGATAAGGAGGATGAAGGTGAGCTTTAAAAAAATATTCCATCAACTTATCACATAAGAAAAAAAATAAATATTGATGAAGAAAACCTTTATGGAGGAGCTATAGGAGGAAATTTTCTCTTTCCATCCTAACAAGACACAAAGCCCTAATTATAGTGATTTTTTGGGGAATTATTGAAGTGTGATTTGTTGGTTACAGTTGAAGAGGCCAAGAAAAAAAATGCTATAATAAGTGAGAATAATGCCACCTTTATTACTTTAAATCCCAAAAAATATGAGATAAAATATTTTGATAACTTTTTTCCAATAAGCCTTTGCAACAATTTATAAGATCACTACAAAAAGTAAAAAATATATATATATATATATATCTATCTATATATATATATATATATATATATATATATATATATATATTTAAAAACATTCTAGATTGTATTATCTCAAAGAAATAATGTGGTTTTGTTTATGGAATCTTGATAAGTGTAATCATTGTATAAGGGGCCATACATTCTTTTCATTACATGGAAAAGCTAGGTAGACTTGTAAAATTAAATTTGAACAAAGCATATGATAGTATTTCTTGGAGTTTTCTACATATTATTATTAAATAATATAGTTTTGATGAAGGTTGGCATGAAGGAATTATATTTTGCTATAGCACTCTAAAGTATTTTATTTTTGTAGACACCAAAACTTGGCCACTTGCAAAACCACATTCACATTGCATATTTCAAATCTGCATAGTAAAATTATATACCTAAGTCTAAACTTAGGTATGTATTTATTGCACATTATCCTATTTTCTAGATTTTATTAAATATGGAAAATATCCCCCTAGGATACCCTATGTCTCCACTTGACACATGTCCTAGCCACCACTACCCCTCCCCTTGCCACATCTCACACACCTCACTCCACTCTCACCTACCCACATGCCACCACTCCACCTAAGTGGGATGCTCTAAGTGACTCAATACATCATCACGCTATCAAAATCACTATAGGAGGTCATCAACACTCATGGAAAATGATTTCTTGAGGTCCTGAATAAAACCCTAGGATTTATGTAACTCAGAAAACAAACATGGTAGGGTGTTTGCACAAATGTGGCTCCGCATTTAGCCAACCCCAACCGCAGCCTCATGTTTACTTAGGAGCATTTTCAGTCATTCATGGATGCATATCAGTGAGGTAAACAACAAGGTATAATTTCATGCTTTTTCTATATTTTGTATTATTCTTACACATTCTACAATCATTTCCTTTTTAGGATTTTGTAATCTCTTTCATGCATATTAAACAAGTGCTACTAAATCCCTTTTTTTTGCAGGCTTATATGTGCATTAAATAGGTTTCTGAAGGTTGTTGCAGCAAGGATGGTCCATGAGGATAACTAAAACCCATCCACAAATATGGTTGTAGCAGAGAAGACTGAAATACACCCACATCTATTTGAACCACAAAAGGGGTTTTACCCCCTTTTGCCCATTGTATTATAATAAAATAAGCAAAGCATTGTGAATATACCCCTGCACACTCAGGGAAAATTATCATAAAAAGGAGACTAAGGCTCCATTGTTTTATTATAAAATCAATTATTTTATTTACATTCAAGTTTTTTTTTAAGGAGAGGAAGGTGGAGCTTGTCCTTTTATCATTTTTTAGCTTTATAGACCATGTGCATAATTGAATGAGCAGTAGAAATCATTCACTTTATGGCAATAGCTACTATTGACTTTGTCATTCCTAGACTTCAAAATGCTTTAATATGTTTTGATGTGTGTGGTCCAAGAGGAAACTTGATTAAATAGGGATAACCTGTAGCACCTAAGTATTATTTGACTTTCAATGGAGGCTACTTGAAACACTAGGATGGCTAAGTGATGAAAATATATACAGATTCCTCAAACCATAGGCTACAAAGATATGAGGTTGGGATTTTATTGCATTTTTTCTCTTTTATTTTTTTTGACATGATTTATGGATGGAAAAATGAGACTAATTCTAGATCGAATGTGCCCCTGATTAAGGCAAAAAGATGTAGTGGACTAACAATTATCGAAGTTGACCAAATGATGATTAATACAGTAGGTGACATGAACAAATGCAAATGATAGGAATGTGTGAATGCAATGTAAGTGGAATATATGAGTTATGAATGCATGAATGGATGCACAAAATATAATGTGAATGAGTAGGCAAAAAAAAAATTATTGTTGTTTTTGATGATTTTTGATGTTTTTGTATTTTGATTGTTTTTGAATGTTTTTGTATTTTTGAGTTGATTTTGATGTTTTTGTATTTTGAATGATTTTTATTTTTTTTGTGGTTTTTGTTATAGAATGTACAAGAATGGGTGGATTGTGATTATGGTAAGGTTGGGTGTAGAATTGAAAGTAATGAACAAGTCAAGGTGGTGGGGTTGCAAGTGATCCTTTCTGCTACAATCATTCTTCTGAGTGGGCTTGTGTATCCATTGGTGGGCCACTCATTGCCTCAACAACATATCAAGAAACCTGTAACCTACACCTACAATATTGTAAACAACATAGAAGGATCAATAGCACCTATTGATATGAATAAAAGGAGGCTACTAAAAAACTAGTATTAATGCTTGTAAATTTTGGTAATTATGCACAAGAAAATAGAAAAAAATGAAATAAAACTACCTTGTTGATTACCTAACCTAAAATCTAAAACAATGAACCAACCTCCTTTGGTCACAATTCAATCCAAAAGGCTCCAAAGGAACCAACCTCATTTGGTCACAATTCAATCCAAAAATCTCCAAAGGAGATGCCCCTTTGGTCAATTCAATCCAAAAAGCTCCAAAGGAGATGCCCCTTTGATCAATCCAATAAAGAAAAAAACTCCAAAGGAGACACCCCTTTGGTCACATTCAATTCAAAAGGCTCCAAAGGAACAACATCCCTTTGGTCACAATTCAATCCAAAAGCTCCAAAGTAGATTCCCCTTTGGTCAATTCAATCCAAAAAGCTCCAAAGGATATGCCCCTTTGGTAAATATAATAAAAACAAAAGCTCCAAAGGAGATGCCCCTTTGGTCAATCTAATAAAAATAAAAGCTCCAAATGAGACATCCATTTGGTCACACTCAATTCAAAAGGCTCTAAAGGAACAACACCCCTTTGGTCACGTTCAATTCAAAATGCTCCAAAGGAACAAAACCCCTTTGTTCACTTTCAGTTCAAAAGAATCCAAAGACACTAAACCCTATTGGTAAACATCTAGAATAGCTTTTTTTTTCTGCAATAGCTTAGGATTTGCTTTTCTATCATAGATTAGCCAACCTAGATCCTCGAGTAAAATTAGTATCTAGTGATTTATTCTAGACACCTGACGGTTGCAATGATTGGTTATCCATGCAATCTGCTAGGATGGGTAAATCACCATAAGGATGCTTGTTCAAAAAACAATAATAAAACACCCCTTCAAGCATCGCCAAAATACTCCAAAACTTCATAAAACTATAAAATTACATCATCAAATGCATTATCACATCATCCCATCTCATATTAGCTCAAATTAGATTGATTTGGTAACTCAAATTTGGAATGCAATTGCATTCAATAAAATTTACACAAAGCTATAAAAAACCCTCTCCACGGGGGCACAAAGTAAAAATATCTCAAATCAGTATGCACCATGCCAATGGATGAGTATGAATGTGGTTACTATAATCAAGTGTACAAATTACCTCAAACAATTCTAGTATCACTTGGACACCATATTGCTTGGTCCATTTACCACATCAAAATGTTCATCATTCTACCAAGAGCAAATTTTCGATAATGTTGTCCAAACCAAACTTGGGGTAATCAAATTCATCTTAATTTTAGATAATTGCATACATAAAATCACATTTCAACATCCAAAATTAGGTCATAATTTGTTTCATATTTCACCCATTCATCGCTTGAGGGGGTAATCTAAAATAAAAAATTTACAAAATCCATCTAGTTCTTGCACCGAGTTAACCAAAATCCATCGCTCCATCCAATAAACCTAGGTGTATCTTATTTTTGCACCATATTGCGCTTGCCATAATGCAATACAAAAATGAGCATCTGTAGACACAAAAACCTAGGCATTTGCAAAACCCTATTCACCCCCATAATCTTGCATAATAAATTAAATACTTAAGTTTAAACTTAGGAATATAAAATCATTCACATTATCCTATTTTCTAGATTTTTTTAAATCTAGAAAATCCCACTAGGATACCATGTCTCTCCACTTGACATGTGTCCTAGCCATAACTACCCCTCCTCCTACCACATCTCATACACCTCACTCCACTCTCACCTACCTACATGCCACCACTCCACCTAAGTGAGACACTCTAGGTGACTCACTACAACTGCTTAGAATAGGTGGTTTCCCAGTCCCTGCCACTTAGTAGCCCTGGATTACAACCTATCCTTTCCCTCCAAAACTCCCACAATTCTATAAAGGCATCATCACTCCATCACCCAAATGAGGTTAAAAAATGCATTGTTATGCTACCAAAATTACTACAAGAAGTCATCAACAACCTTGGAGATCAAGCCATCGATGCCCTAGATTGAACCCCCTAGTCGTTTTACCTCACAGTCACAAATGTAGGAGTGCATTTACACAGTCGCAAACGTGCCTTCACATTTGTAAAAATGTGGCTCTACATTTAACTAGCCCCAAATGCGACCCCACGTTTGCTAAAGAGCATTTTAAACCAGCAACAGACTCAAATTAGATAGGTAAAACAACAAGGTATTTTCTTTTATTGCATTTTGTCTTTTCTGTATTTTATATATTTTGTAAGCATTTACAGTAGGATCTTTATGGATTTTTATCCATATCAAAATGGGCCTCACACCATGGAGGTCCTTCATTTGCTACTAATCCCTCTTTCTTGTTTGCATTCATACATGTGTAGGTGACAGGTTTCTAAAGAGTTATTGAAGCAAGGATGGCCCACAAGGATACAAAAGCCTATCTGACATCTTGATTGGAGAAAAGATTAGACCATTGACACCACCTTCATTGTGACTTTCAAAAAGGGATTTTCCCTCTTTTTGTCTATTGTATTGTTTAATACAAAATCAATTCCTTTTATTGCAATAGCTTATTCTTGTCTTATCATTCATTTGGTATTATATATTTTGGATTATAGTGAGTGAGAAAGGTATTTGTAGTATTTATGGGAATTGCATCATTAGGAGATACTAAAAATGGGTTACCCATGGCAAGCATTCCTAGGAATATGGTTGGGGGTGTTATAGAATCAGTAGGTTACGCCATAGCCACATTGAGAATTACCAAGTTATTTCAAGTTTCATTGATTTGAGAAATGGTTGACTGATCATTTGAATATTCAATATTATCATGCATTATAGTTTATTCTCTTTTCACTTGTTCTCTAAGTTCATATTTAATAACGTCTAAAAATATATCATTGTTTCTTCTAATGTATTCTCTAACATGATCTATGGTTTGAACAAATATTTTTTTAATAACTTGTTCTTGTTCCCTAGTCACTTGTTGTGACCAAGAATTTTCTTCTTGCTCATTGGTGAAGACCTCATGAGATGAAGAGGAAAAACCCTTGCTTTGAATGTTGTAAGGATGTTGAGACATGGTTTGAAATCTTGGTTTTGAAGGAGATTGATTTGTTAAAGTTTTATTTCCAGAGTACTTGATGCGTAGTCATTATACACATCATTAATTCTCAATGAATTTGTCAATCCAGGGCAGTGTACAAGGCTATCTACGGAAGAAGGGGTGAACAGGGTTATAACTTAGGTCAATCTGGAGCAACAGGTCTTATTGGTGAAACCGATTGTGTGGGGGATTTAGGACATTCCTATCTCTAAATTGCATAAATTAAACCTTAATCTAGTTGCAGAAATGGAAACTAATCATTAACTGCAGAAATGAAATCCTAATTACAATTGCAGAATGAGACCTAATTATGTTGCAGAAATAACAGTTGCAGAATTAGAAGTCTGATTATAATTGTAGAAAGGAAATCTATTTACTTTTGCAGCAATGGAAACCTAATTATAGCATGGAAATGAAACCCTGTCAAGGCTCTGTAATAGAAGGTTGTCAATCTTCTATGCAGGGGTTGACAACAAAACACAAAATGCAAGAAATTATAGAAAATAGCAAATTCTGGAAATGACAGTCTGCAATAAATTGAAAGCTTTGTTGAAAGTGGAGATTACAACCAAACCATTAATCACAAGATTAATCTAAACATAAAATAAGCTAAGATTACAAATGCTATTAGTTGTTTACAAAGAAATGAAATGACAAGTTCTACAACTCATTCTGCTATAGCAAAATCAGAATAAAAACCTATTGTTAGTCCTCCTCCTAGGTCTGGAAGTGGCCAGCCTCCTTGTCCAGAAGAAGGTATGAGTCTCTCTCTCTCTAGATCTTACTCACACTCATTTACAAGCAATATGAAATAGAAATAGTACACTTTATTGATTCAAGAACATGATTACAATAATTCTACTGAAAACTCGTTACAGGACTGTAATGATCACTTTTCTGATTATTGCCTATTTTCTCCTATACTTCTCTACTCTCTGCTTTCTCTATCTCCTACTAGCTCAACCTGAATGGGAGCCATATTTATAGATGTCCTAAGATCTACTTACAAACTGAGAATATCTCAAAAGATCTAATCCTATTATGCTGCAACAATTCTTGGGTTTATCCTAGAAGAAGATCAAACTTGATCTTTCCATAAATGGTGGCTTTGGTCGGCAAGGACGACAAAGTCAGATGGGAGATATTTTCCCTTACCCTTTTCAATATTTATTTCCCTTTTTCCAGCATCAAAAATCGGTCAACAAGTCAAAAAGCACATTCTATTTTCATTCCGAAGATAAGTGGCTCATTTCGAAGAGACTGCAATTCTCATTTCGAAGATCCGCTCATTTCGAAGACACTGTGTTTTCTCATTCCGAAGATATCTGTTCATTTCGAAGAGACTTCAGAATGAACAAATGTGTGCTCTTTAAATGATTTCCTCTGCATTTCTTAGGTGGGTTATCTCTCAAGATCATATTTCAATGGTCTTCATCTTTTTCCATATGTGAATTCCATGCCTTGCCATTCATTGGCAGCTGGCTGGAATTTACATTGGAAAACTAGTTTTTGCTGCACAGTAATAGTTTGCTTGCACTGTTGCCAGATTTAGGTAAAATAAATGCTTGAGACATATCAAAACATGATTAGTGAAATGTTGCTATCAACCTAAGCATATCTCATTTTAGCAAGTCATAACAAAATAACATAAAACTATGCAAAAAGCTATAAAAATTAGAATATAGTATTTCAAATACATTGATCATGCAAATAGTTAATACACAACATATTGAATCAACTTAACTAGCATATCAGATTAAACATAAGAGTTTATAGGCAATTTTAGTGTTCAAAACATGTTATGATTGAGGCATTTCCAAGCCTCATCATTTCCCCCCAACTTATATTAATGCATGTCCTCATGCATTCTGTTGGGCTATGGAATCACATATGTCCATGTTCAAATTCCATGACCTGTAGAACAATTTCTTGCCTATATAATATCCCCTATTCTCCTGAAGGTTTTTGAGCCATTCTTCAAACTGTTCATCAGGTTGGGCATCTTCTTCAAAGTAGAATGGAACTGGAGTAATGATGGTTGGAGGCCTAAATCTGAGACCTATCCAATGATGTTGCATGATTTCAATCAACTGTATCACTCCTTCTGCCCTTCTTCTAGACCATTCTAAGTTGATGGGGGAGATGGGTTCTCTTTTCTGTAAAGACATGGAAAGTTCAGCCCATCTATTTCTACAGACTGATAATGTTGGCACAAAATTGTCATTACAAAAATGTTGGAATCTGGTCACACAGTCCCTCAAGTTGTTCAAGTACATCCTCTTTACATCATCCCTGTTCATCATGGTGAAGTGTTGTCTGGTGATAATTGGGTGATTTGGCTGAATTGCTCTGACTAACAATTCAGCTCTTGTTTCAATTTCTTTATTCTACCTTTTCTCCTGGTCCCAATAAAACTGATTCTGCAAAGTGGACATGAATGCCCTCAATTGAACATCTCCAATGTAAATTTGAGGGTGAAATTCTACTTCTTCTGGAATAAAGAAGCTGTGTAAAAATAGTTCACATAGGAGATTTTTCTGCTCTATAGGGCTGTCAAAATATGCTTCCAGGAAATCTGTAGTTGTGTCCAATTTATATGGGAGACCTGAGCTAATCCTCATGACCTGCCATCTGAGGTATTTCTCCTTCAGAATAAGACTGTAAAATCTGGCCGGTCGTCTGAATTGGACCAAAAACTCAGCGATCTGACATAAATCAGTCACTTTTTCTTTTAATGCCTGGATCTCTGTTTCCTTTGCCTCTAGCTGTTTTCCTTCCAATTTGAATTTTTCAGTCCTAGTGGCAAGCTTCTCATATCTAATCACCCAACTGGCTATGTCTGCATTATATTGTTCTAGGGATACAGTATTAGGTGGTCTAACTACAGGTGGAACTCTAGGTAGCAGATCTACCTGAACCCCTTTTTCTGCCACTTCTACTGGTTGATCATCTATCAACAATTCTACCTGTACCCCCTTATCTGCTATTTCTATTGGTTGGTCATCAGACAGTAATTCCACTTGCACCCCCTTATCTGCTATTTCTACTGAAGGTGTAACAGTTTGAAATACAGGGACATCAATAGAAGGAGTACTTACTTGAACAGTTTTATGATGCTGCTTGGACTGTTCCTATGTTGGTGACTCATCTCCAGTATATTTTTCTATGCTCTTTGCCAATTTTGAAGCATCTTCAGAATGAGAAGGTAATGCTTTAGAATGAGAAGGCATTTCTTCAGAATGAAAGGGTGCTGCTTCAGAATGAGCACCTATGTCTGCCTCAACAGAGTCATCTACCCTAGATAAATCCATAAGCAATTGAGCCAAATCATCCTCATCAATGGATACAGTTGGCTATTTTTTAGATTATGATAACCTTTTTCTCAATTCTGCCACTTCCTGCTGTAATTCTGCAATTTTCCTTTCCTGCATCTCAATGATGTTTTCTCTCTCTTCAATCCATCTGGTTTGTGTTTTGACAACACTTCTTGCTACTCTCAGCTGCTCTGTGATGTCTTCCTCCTCTGTTTCTGCTTCAGAATCTGATGCAGACAAATTATCTATAGTTGGCTGCTCAACAACTATATCTTCTTCTGCTTCAGCTATCTGCTCTTGTTCAGGAGGCTCTATGAAACTGTCTATGACTGCATCTACAATTTCTATGGCCTGTTGAACTGTAGCCACTTCAAAACTATCCTGCCCAGTTTCTTCCTCAATTATCTGTTTAGGGAATTCTAGAAAATTTTTAGGGGCTGGTTGTATTTCTGTGACATCTGGACTGCTTTGTCCACCTTCTTCTTCTATGACCTATTCTGCCATTTCCCTCAAGTGGAGTCTTGTAGACCTCCTAGTTCCAGATGCAAACTTCTTCTTTTTGCTTTGTTTTCTGGTGACAGCAGGGGTTGTGGGGACAGTTTCAGATGCTTCTATTTCCCTTGTTGTTTCTTCCCCTATTTGGCTAGGTGCTTCACTTCCCTATTCTGAAAAATCAGTAACAACTTCAGAAAAATGGACCTTCTTCTATTTTTTTATTTTGCTACCAGTTCTAGACCCTCTTTTCTTTTGTTTCTTAGCTCGTGAGGTTGAAGGTTCTGGAGCAAGGTGTTATGTTGCTATTGCTGGGTGTGTTTCTTCCTCTACAATAGCCTCTACAATAGTTTCTATTTCTTCTTCTGCAATAGCCTCTGCAATAGTTGTTTCTTCTTCTATAATAGCATCAACAGCATCTGTTTCTTCCTCCTCATCCTCATCTCCAAAAATTACATCATTTAGGGTAGAGTAAAACCTATCAAAGCTCCTAGGGTTTCCTCTAAAATGGTGCTGGCAAACTAGTTTGATGAGACCATGGTGGCGAAGGCTTCCTTTTCCTTCCTGATATCTTTTTGCCATGTTTTTCAATTCTTGGTGTAGGTATAGGGGAAGATTTACCCTAACTTCTGGTTGTTGCCTACCATGTCTGAGATGGTTTAAAATTTTTAGATGATGCCTTGACAACAGTACATACTGCCCTTCACAGGTTAGAAATTTGATTACCCATGTGGCCACTTCATCCCAGGGTTCCTGCAGGCTGGCCCTTTTTACCCCCTTGCATGTGTTATTATGTGTTAAATATTCTGGCTCCCTATCATTTTCTTCTAGAAATTGATTAACTATATTCACCAATGTATTTTTGCCAGATCTAGAAATTGGAAGACCTTCTAATGGCAGCTCAGTAATTTGACTCAAAACTTTAGGGGTTACCTCAATTGTCATGTCGTTAATGTGTGCCCGGTTGTTTCTGAATGTGTGGGTGAACATGCCGACCAAATCTTCAGAGGAACAATTAAACTTATCCAAAAATGGCATAAGCCCTCCATCTTCAAAAATCTGTAGCACTTCTGGATTCTCTCGGAGGTGGGTGGTATCTATTAGTTCCATTTTTGTCTTTCGCCCCATTTTCCTATTTTGGTACATTAAAAACCGCTCACTTCTACTGCTATTCCTCTACTGGATCGCTGGTTTCTGGTGTGTGCAGACTTGCAGGGTTTTGTTCCAGGTTTTCAATTGCCCTATTTTTCTTCTTTGGAATGAACCGTAATCTGAGCACTGTACCTCGTAATCATTTTGCGTTAGCAAATATGTCTTTGGAAATAAGGGTGGCATGCATTTCTATTTTTTTCTCCAAACACATGTCCATCAATGGTTGCACAGATGTCCTTGCCGTCAGATCCACCTTACTCATTTTTAGTTTTTCTATTTCGTCCGTAGATTTTCACGTGCATGTTTATTAGCATAAAAAAATGGTGGCATACTATTGGTCACGTCCTTCATGATTCTGGTACTTTTCTAAATGAGTGCAAAAACAAACCACATCCTAACTGACACGTGTTCATTTATCGTATGCAGCCAAAAGAATTTTTACTTGATCGTATTTTTTTCCTTCCTTGGATGCCACATGGAAATGTTATATTGAATGCTCTTTCCGAAGATTATGATTTATTGCAAAAACAACACTTCATTCCGAAGATCATGCTTCTTTGTGAAGTCAAATCCTTATTTCGAAGATAAATCCTCATTTCGAAGACAAATCCTCTTTTCGAAGATCAGGCTGCATTGCGAAGGCAAATCGTCATTCTGAAGATAGAACTTCATTTCGAAGACAAATCCTGCTTCATTCCGAAGATGATGCTTCATTGTGAAGGCAAATCGTCATTTCGAAGACAAAGCTTCATTTCAAAGACAAATTGTCATTCCGAAGACAAAGCTTCATTCCAAAGACAAAGTGCAATATTCATTCTATTGTCATTCCGAAGACAATTTCAATCCGAAGACAATACAACAATTAATCTGAAGAAGATAGCAGGCACTATTTTTGGCATTCTTGTTTCGAAGATTAGGCAGAAATCAATATTCTCATTCTCAAAACATGTTTTAAGTATGCCAACTCTTATGGATACCTTTTATGCTAATGGTTAATTGTTATATACTATATACCAATCATTTACAATGAAGAAATGTAAGAAATATATACCTGATTAAAACAAGTTAATGCAAGTTTTTGAAGAATGACTGCCTTTGTTGATGTTCTACTGAGATTTTCTGCAATATTCAAAACAAGTGCAATTGGTGAATTTGTACAATGATGGTTCAAAAAATTTTCAAGGTTATGCATGCCAGAAAACTGGTTTTCATGCATACCAACCCATTAGTGCCTTAGGAAAGGTTTTCACTGCTGAGTTATTCATTTTTCTCTCTTTTTTTTCTTGGTTTTTTTTTTTTTTTTACCTCTCCTTTTCTCTTTTTTTCTTGATTCTGATTATGCCCATGAAGGAATTCATGATTTCCCTGAAATCATGCCCATGAAGGAATTCATAATCAGAATTTATTCATCTTTTTATTTTTTGATTTTTTTTGTATTTTTTTGCTTTTTCTTGAAATCCATGATCATGTTGATTGTTTTGAAGTGGAAGAGGAAATCTCTTCCACCTGTTGTGTATCCAAACTGTCAAGCTACTGCAAGAATTCCTCTTTAGTCAGAGGTGTATGGTACACCCTGAGGCGATGTCCATTCACTACCAACTTTCTCTATGACCCATCAATAGGAGATAAACGAGCTGCTCCATTGTCAAATACCTCTTCAATTTGGTAAGGTCCAAGCCATCTAGTTCTCAGCTTTCCAAGGAAGTCCTCATAGCGAGAATCAAATAACAAAGCCCAATCTCCTTGTTGAAGTTTCCTCTACTGAATGTGACTATCATGCCATAACTTCCTCTGCTCCTGAATTACTTCAGTTTGGTGCAGAGCATCCAACCTAAGTTCATCCAATGCATTCAGCTACAGAATCATGTCTGTCTATGCCTGTGACAATTCAATTCCAATTTCCAATGTTGTGCATAATGTTAGTAGCTCAAATTCAATAGGTAGGAGGGGCTTTTTACCAAAGACTAGTTCATAAGGTGTGAATCCAGTAGTGGATTTCCAAGTAGTATTGTAAGCCCACACTGCTTTAGGTAATTTATCTAGCCAGTTTCTCCTATGAAAAGCTACTATTTTTGTCAAGATTCATTCTAGTTCCCTGTTTGTTACCTCAACCTGGCCATTTGCTTGTGGGTGATAAGGTGATGATTTTCTATGTTTGATTTCATATAATTCTGTAAATGCCTCAATGACTTTAGATGCAAATTGGGGTCCTTGGTCTATGGTGATAGACCGGGGAGCTCCAAATCTCTAAAAAATCTGAGTATACAAGAAATCAGTGACCTTCTCTTCATGAGCATGTTTGAAAGCATGCACCTCTACCCACTTTGTCAAGTAATCAGTGCATACTAGAATATGCACCTTTCCTTGAGAAGGTGGATCAATAGGTCCTACAAAATCAAGCCCCCACCTCTCAAATGGCTCTAAAACCAATTGAGGCTGTAGTGGCATTTCATTTGTATGAGTGGGTTTCCCCATTCTTTGGCATGCATCACAATGCCCGATGTACTTTTTCACATCCTTGTGAAGAGATGGCCAATAATATCCTGTCCCTAAGATTTTCCTAATTGTGCTTTTTACAGAGTAGTGTCCACCCGAGGGTTCATCATGACAAGCCCTAAGGATATCATATACCTCATCCTTTCGGATGCACCTACGTAACACATGGTCGAGAATGCACTTAAAAAGTATACCCTTAATCCATTCAAAAGAAGAACTCTGTTTGATCAATTGTTTTTTCTGTTTTGAAGTGAAATGTGGAGGAACTTTCCCTGTGACCAAATAATTGGCTATATATGCAAACCAAGGTGATTGGACTGATATAGCAAATAATTTTTCATCAAGAAAGGTGTCTTCAACTAATTCCCCTTCATCTGTGTTCTGCAACCTGGACAAGAAATCTGCTACAACATTAGCTTTTCCTGGTTTGTTGATTATAGTGATATCAAATTCTTGCAGCAATAGTAACCAACGAATAATTCTTGCACTTACCATAGGCTTATTCATCAAATACTTAATGGTTGTATGATCTGTGTGAATAAATATTTGATAACCTGTGATGTAATGCCTGAATTTGTTGATGGCATAAATTATTGCTAGGAATTCTTTTTCAGTTGTGGTATAATTTTTCTCAGCTCCTATCAAATTCTTGCTAATGTAGTAGATGGCATAGTGTTCACCATTGTCAATTTGTCCTAATGCTGCTCCAATTGTAGTATTGGAAGCATCAGCCTGTATGTGAAATGGTAATGTCCAATTAGGTCCTCTTAACATAGGTGGAGTTACTAATTTCTCTTTCAGAGCTTCAAATGATTCCTGACACCTTGCAGTCCAGGAAAATTTAGAATCTTTAGTCAATAGGGCAAACATGGGATTGGCTATTGTGCTAAAGTTGGGAATAAACCTACGGTAAAAACCAATGTGTCCTAGGAAGCTTCTGACATCAGTCTGAGTTTTAGGAGGAAGAAGATTCTTGATAATTTCCACCTTCTTTGGATCAACCTGGATCCCTTGAAGAGAGATGTGATGACCAAGAACTATTCCTTCCTTCATCATCATAAAACATTTTTCTGGATTCAAGGATAACTGGTATGTTTCACAGTGAGTTAAAACTTTGTCAAGGTTTTCTAATGTAAAGTCAAAAGTCTGTCCACATACTGTGAAATCATCCATGTATATCTCAACACTGTTGGTAGTCAGATCAAAAAAAATTGCTAAGACTGCTCGCTGAAATGTTGTTGGGGCATTACACAAACCAAAAGGTAAAACCCTATAGGCAAATGTTCCCCATGGACAGGTAAAGGTTGTTTTCTCTTGATCTTCGGGTGCAATCTGAATTTGATTATATCCACTAAATCCATCAAGAAAACAAAAGTATTTCTTTCCAACAAGGGTATCTAACACCTGATCTATGAAAGGTAATGGAAAATGGTCTTTGTATGTCACTTTATTCAGCTCTCTATAGTCTACACATACTCTCATTTTTCCATTTTTCTTAGGAACTATAACCAATGGAGAGACCCACTGGCTATCAAAAATTGGGTAAATGAATCCTACCTCCAGAAGTTTTTCAATTTCTTCCTTTACAATATCCCTTAGGGCAGGATTCAATCTTCTCTAGGGTTGTCTTACTGGCTTGAATTCTTCAAGTATAAATTATGTGGGTGCATATATCAGGGTGAACTCCTGACATATCTTTATAGTCCCAAGCAAAAGCATGAACATGCTTCTGCAAGACAACTATCAATTTTTCTTCCTCTTCCCTAGTAAGCCAACTGTAAATGTTCAAAAATTTGTCTGGTTGGACTTCTATTTGTTTTGTATTTGGAAGGACTAAATTCACTTCTTCATACCTGGTGATTAGGGAGTTAAGAGGACACTGCTGAGATGGGAGGAAATAAGAAGTTTCTATTTCATTGCTTCCTGATGGAAGCATATCCTGTATGGAACAGTGAGAAGGAAAAATCAGGTGATGGTGCCACCCATGTGGTAGTGAAACAGAGTTTTCCTGTGATAGTGCAGATGGTTCACCTTCAAAATTTTGGTTCTCCTCATTCCTTAACAACTGATGGATATTTATTGCTTCCTCTTCTAACCCTTGTTCATGCAGAACATTCATTAGGATAGTTTCATTCTCTAAAGTTTTTGTGTCATGGAGGTCTTCTGTGTGTTCCCTTACTACTAAGGTGGCTAGTGTGGAAATAACCTCCTCTCGGTTCTTCATCTGAATCAAGAAACCATAACTGACCTAAAAAATTGCTAGATGGTCTTGCAGGAGGATACAGAGAGATCTATTTTAGATCAATACCATTTGAAATAGTCATTTTTCCAGATCTGTAGTCTATGAAGGCTACTGCAGTTGCAAGCCAAGGTCTTCCCAAAATGATGGGATATCCATGTGCTAAATTTCTTGGCTATAAAACCAAAAAATCTATAGGGAATTCCCAAGAAGAAACTTCTATAGGGACATCTTCAATGATACCTTCAGGTTTTGCAACTGACCTATCAACCATTTCTAAAACTATAAATGTGGGGCTGAGATGTTTGAGCTATAATTGTTTCATTATATCCTTGGTCATGACATTTATTGTAGCTCCTAGATCTACTAAGACATTTGATATTGGTACTGAACCTATGGTAACTATGATAACTGGACTTCCTGGGTCACTATACTTTGGAGGTACTAGTTTTCCGGACAAGAGATCAACTATCTTTCCTTCAACCTGAACAGTCTTGGGAAATGCTTTCTTTTTTCTTCCTGCTCTTCTAATGCACAAATCTCGGACAATACTTTTAATCATTGGTATATCCTTAATGGCTTGCAATAAGGGCAATGATATAGTTAACTTTCTAAGTTCCTTGACCAGGTCTGACTCAGAATTTTTTATTGTGGTATTGAATCTTTCAGGATATGGAATTATCCTTGATGAAGGTAATTGTTCTGCCTGTGGTTCTATTTTTTCTTCTTCTTTCTCTATTGTTGGTTTAACTCTAACTGGTTCCAAAGGTTCTTGCTCTTCATTTTCCTTGATTTTAATTGAAACAAGTTCAGGTACAACTTTTCCTGAACGAAGTTGGATGTTACTACAATCAAGAACATTTATTTCAACATTTTCTTTAGCTTCAGCCACATAGACAGGGGATGCCTGTCTCATGTTGTTTGGATTAGTGACTGATTGAGCTGGAAGTTGAGGTTGTTTCACCTGTTGTGTTTGTTGTGGTTGGTTCTATTTTTCTTGAAAATTTTGATTAGGTGCAGGCAACAAATGTTGAGTTTGACCTTGATTTCTTTGTTGCCTTGGATAGGACTGGTATTGTTGATTCCACTATGGTTGATTTTGCATCCAATGTGGATTATTCTGATTTTGATTCCAGGGTGGGTTGTTTTGATTCCATGATGGATTATTCTGATTCTGATTCCAGGTTGGATTACTCCAACTTGTTTGTGGCCATTCTTGGGAATTTGTCCATTGAGAATAATTCCAAGGACGTTGGGGTGGTTCTGATTGTCCCCAAGGCATAGTCCAAGGATTATGCCCCCAATTTGTAGGAAAATGAGGGGGATTTTGGTATTGAGAGAAATTTCCCCCTTGTTTTGGTCCAACATAGTTGAGTTCCTCAGTCTGATTTTCTAACATAGTTTTGAGTTGTGGTAGCAGGTGGCATTTATCAGTTGAATGCTTCTTTGAACAGATACTACAAATGGCTGAGATAGATGTTTTATTCAAAGGACACTCCTGCAAAGCATGTTTATTTCTACATCTTGGGCAATAAATTGCCAAAGGTTCTATGGTTTTTGCTTTTGCAGACATTTCCCCCAAAGTTGTGTTCAATTGCACTAGAATATCAGTTTTAAAATTTGCAAGTTCCTCTATTAGGTCCTTCACATCAGTGCCATTTGTACTCTTTTTTCTTCTTCCCTACTTAGTGCGAGAGTAATTCCTATAGAGACCCATAATTTCCTCATTACTGAGAGTATTTACATCCCCTTTTCCCATCAAATCCAATACTTCTCTGGATTCATCTTGTAATCCTCTCAAAAATATGGTTTTGCATAACTTTGGTTCTACAAGTCCACATCTCCTTTGAACAAAGGAGAACCTATCAAGATAGTCTTCTAATGTTTCATCATCTTCCTATTTAATCCTGAATAACTCATCTTTCATGTTCCTTACATGGCAATACTCCTGATATTTGTCTAAAAACATAGTTTCCATTTGATCCCAAGTTCGGATGGAATTTGGCTCTAAGCTCATGAACCAGCGTAATGCTGAGTCCTTGAGTGTTGAGGGAAAGACCTTAAGTTTTTGATTGTCATTTACATAATCATAGGTTTGACACACTACCTTGAATTCAAACAAAAATTGATCAGGATCTTCAGATACAACACCTCGGAAGGTTGGAAGTACTGAAGGTGAAATGGTTTTCATGGGAGAGTTTTGTGTTGGATTCAAACGGATAGGATATTCAAATGTTCTGGAAGGTTGGGGCATATCCTGATCATCTCCTTCATTATGGACATAGCCATGTTGGCCATCTCTATCTAGATTGCCTCCCTCTGCCATAGTTTCCTGTTCCTTGGGAACAGTTAAACCTATCCAAATTTCACTCTCAAGAGGTCCAAGATCCTCTATTGATGATGAGTCTGATGATTCTTCTTTCTTAGGATGTTCTAATGATGATGAGACTGGTGATTTTTCTTTCTAATGTTCTAATGATGGTGACTGGTGATTTTTCTTTCAATATTTTTGGTAGTTCAAACACAGGTGATTCACCCCTTAGGCGTGAAGATCTCCTTAATGGAACAAGCCAGGGATCCTTTTGGGTAATTCTACCTTTTTCATCCCTAGACTTACTCATTCATGTTTACTCTTAAATGACATAAATTATAGGTCAATAGTTGTTACTTTAACCAGCTGTTCTATTCAGATTTTATCCTGAATCTTCACAGATTTCAGTCTAATTAATAGCTATTGGACTATTGTCACCTTCTAGCAACACAATTCCTTAGAAACGATGCCAAAATGATGCGTAGTCATTATACACATCATTAATTCTCAATGAATTTGTCAATCCAGGGCAGTGTACAAGGCTATCTACGGAAGAAGGGGTGAACAGGGTTATAACTTAGGTCAATCTGGAGCAACAGGTCTTATTGGTGAAACCGATTGTGTGGGGGATTTAGGACATTCCTATCTCTAAATTGCATAAATTAAACCTTAATCTAATTGTAGAAATGGAAACTAATCATTAACTACAGAAATGAAATCCTAATTTACAATTGCAGAATGAGACCTAATTATGTTGCAGAAATAACAGTTGTAGAATTAGAAGTCTGATTATAATTGCAGAAAGGAAATCTATTTACTTTTGCAACAATGGAAACCTAATTATAGCATGGAAATGAAACCCTGTCAAGGCTCTGTAATAGAAGGTTGTCAATATTCTATGTAGGGGTTGATAGCAAAACACAAAATGCAAGAAATTACAGAAAATAGCAAATTTTAGAAATGATAGTCTGCAATAAATTGAAAGCTTTGTTGAAAGTGGAGATTACAACCAAACCATTAATCACAATATTATTCTAATCATAAAATAAGCTAAGATTACAAATGCTATTAGTTGTTTACAAAGAAATGAAATGACAAGTTCTACAACTCATTCTACTACAGCAAAATCAGAATAAAAACCTGTTGTTAGTCCTCCTCCTAGGTCTGGAAGTGGCCAACCTCCTTGTCCAGAAGAAGGTATGAGTCTCTCTCTCTCTAGATCTTACTCACACTCATTTACAAGCAATATGAAATAGAAATAGTGCACTTTATTGATTCAAGAACATGATTACAATAATTCTATTGAAAACCTGTTACAGGACTGTAACAGTCACTTTTCTGATTATTGCCTATTTTCTCCTATACTTCTCTACTCTCTACTTTCTCTATCTCCTACCTAGCTCAACCTGAATGGGAGCCATATTTATAGATGTCCTAAGATCTACTTACAAACTGAGAATATCTCAAAATATCTAATCCTATTATGCTGCAACAATTCCTGGGTTTATCCTAGAAGAAGATCAAACTTGATCTTTCCATAAATGGTGGCTTTGGTCGGCAAGGATGACAAAGTCAGATGGGAGATATTTTCCCTTACCCTTTTCAATATTTATTTCCATTTTTCCAGCATCAAAAATCGGTCAACAAGTCAAAAAGCACATTCTATTTTCATTCCGAAGATAAGTGGCTCATTTCGAAGAGACTGCAATTCTCATTCCGAAGATCCGCTCATTCCGAAGACACTGTGTTTTCTCATTTCGAAGATATCTGTTCATTCCGAAGAGACTTCAGAATGAACAAATGTGTGCTCTTTAAATGATTTCCTCTGCATTTCTTAGGTGGGTTATCTCTCAGGATCAGATTTCAATGGTCTTCATCTTTTTCCATATGTGAATTCCATGCCTTGCCATTCATTGGCAGCTGGCTGGAATTTACATTGAAAAACCAGTTTTTGCTGCATAGTAATAGTTTGCTTGCACTGTTGCCAGATTTAGGTAAAATAAATGCTTGAGACATATCAAAACATGATTAGTGAAATGCTGCTATCAACCTAAGCATATCTCATTTTAGCAAGTCATAACAAAATAACATAAAACTATGCAAAAAGCTATAAAAATCAGAATATAGTATTTCAAATACATTGATCATGCAAATAGTTAATACACAACATATTGAATCAACTTAACTAGCATATCAGATTAAACATAAGAGTTTGTAGGCAATTTCAGTGTTCAAAACATGTTATGATTGAGGCATTTCCAGGCCTCATCAGTCCTTATAGCAAAGAAGAGAAGATGTTTGAAATCCTTGTCACCTTGAAAAGAAGCCCTCCTTGCAACTCCCACTAATCCACCATTATATACTAGCCAAAGAAGATTGCTCCCCTAAGGTTCATACTTCAGTTTACTCAAGGGGTCGTTATACTTCCCCTAGTAGGATTAACAATTGGTTATGTTATTGTTATCTTTATTTAAAGTGATGTAAGCTAAGCAAGCAAATTATATGATCTTGTTTAGATTTAACAAACTTTTATCTTTTTTAAGACAAAGGGAGTGTTCACATCGGGTTCACCAAATATGTAGATGGAGAAAAATATTATTTTCCTCTTAAAAATCAAGAGTGCATGGGGGAGATTCACTAGAATATTTTTTTCTCCACTTGAGGGTCTCTTTCCAAAGGAGACCCCAAGAATATGGATATTCTCAACATGATTAGACCCCTACTCAATGTTTTTTTCTCACACCTTGTAGAATTTTATGTTATGCTTGTTTGATTGATGTTTTATATGGGTTTATTCAAATAAAACATCTAAGGTTTGGATCACTATCTATCTCGACTCTTTTTTGAGCCTTAATGGTTATTTAAGACCTAAAAATGAAGATCATCTAAATGCATGCTAATCTTATATCACAAACATACAAGAATACAAGAGCTATATTATATAATATTTCAATTTTGATGAGTTAACTAAGGAGATTTTGATATTTCAAGATAAAACAAGAGAGGATGCAAGAAAACAAGTTAGCCTAAACTCAACTAAATGATTTTTGATTTCTTTGCCTATGTGCTTGAAAATGACTAAGAAATGAAGATTTAGTCTAAGTTTCCTTGATTAATTGATTTAGATACGTTTTGTAAAATAATTTGGGTTTTACTTAGTATTCCTTAATTCCCCAAATGAAATGTGATTTGCAAATGCAAAATAGCAAAATACAGAAGCAAAACACAGAGAAATGGAAGTTACAGAGCTTAAGGAAGTACCTAGTGGCAAAATCACCTCTTTGGGATCCTTTTTACCAAATTTGCCACTAAACTTACCAAATTTGTATCCCCCTACAAATTTGGTTCTGATTGGGGAGAATTTGGTACTTGCACAAGTTAAGCCAAAAAAATAGGTTTTCTAATTTAGGAGGTCTATTTGAGAGTTGGATAGGGTAGAATACTTGTCTAAACAACTTATTAGACCCCCTATTGAAATAATTTCTGATTTTACTTACCTCTTGGAGTGGAAATTTATATTTTACCAAATTTGTCACTAGGCTTACCAAATTCACCACTGGTGAATTTGGTTTTTTGTATTCTAGAGAGCCAAATTCACCAATGATTGTGCAGGGTGGAAAATTTGGTCTGAATACGGGGTTGAGGTAGTTTTGAAGGATTTTTTGGGTGGATTTTGATGGAATTTTGTAATGAGGAGTGAATATTTTATTGTTGGAGGGATTTACTAGGTCCATAACTTAAAAAATCATGGATCTAAGCAACAAAATCATGAAATTTGATGACTAGATTCAAGATATGTGTAAAAAGAGTAAAAATGCCAAAGATGACTAAAATTTTGATTAAATGGGGATGCAAAGGAGTGAAAAATATGTGCAAATTTTTTAGGAATGATATAATATAGCTAATACAACTTCTAGTAAAAGCAAATTAGCATTAAGTAATGAAAAACCAATGAAAATGCTAAAATATGAAAGTGTTACCCAGAACTTGGAAATCTACAACAGTAAGAAAAAAATGGAGGGAGATTGCAATGGGGGATGCTTAAAGGTTATAAAAGGACGAGATAACAAGGCAATGAAAATATTGTATCTTCAACACCTTACCTTGATAGTGAGAGCTCAAAAACAGTGCATGAATAAAGTAAATGTAAACGCAATAAATAAACACAAGCATGTAACTAAAATGCAATGATAAAAATAGTAAAAGATGTGTCCCTTTTTATTAATAATATTTGATATTTCTCAAATCATATTACAATAACGTCCCTCGAGGGATTTCACAAATGCGATATAATCAATACAAAAGGTGAGGGTTTCATTTCCCTCAGAACTATCCTCGTGCACTGAATGGTATTTTTGCAATCACAAATCATCTTGGGGTGGGTTTTCCATGACCGTCGCAATGAGTATGATGTGAATATTGTGCTCCTTTATCCTTTGTTGAATTCTATAATTTGCACACAAAGGAAATAGAAATGTATCAAAAGCATATGAAGAGCCCACCAAAATTAGGCCTGTTTTAAAGATAATGAATATAAAACCAGACTGAAACATGTATAATTTGAAATTTAAATGTAGAAATAGTAAAAATACTGATCTAAAATATGCTAAAAGAAGAAATAGTAAACTAGATATCTAGATGAGATCATCTCAAGGTGATATGACCTTTTTTTTTAGCCATATCAAGGCGAGACAACCACTATTATAGGACTGTGCTATTTTGAAAATAGTTCTAGGCAGTGTTTGAGATACCCTAGGTGTGTTTTTGATGGATTATTGAGCATGGGAAAGTAACTTGATGGATTGGATCAGATTTGAAGCAAATATTTTTTATTATACCCAATATGGGAGCATGGCTTTCAATCCATTGTAGTAGTCTAGTAGCATGGTCTCAGTAGTGGCACTAGAGGATTGAAAATAGCAACACTTCACTATGCAAAACCTTAGATACTATGTATTGAATTTGATAGCACTTCATTGTACAAATTAAAAAATTGGGATCCTTTCAAATGAGGGGTGATTACCAATTAATAGAATTCTTAGATGGAAGCTAAAAATGGCACAAGCTCCCTACATGAAAAGTAGAGAGGTGAATAACTTGCTTGTGGTGATATTAGTGAGAAGCAGAGAGGTGATACTAAAGGAGTAGGGAATGGAGTGGGAGCATGTGGTAGTGGCTTTAATGATGGAATAGCCAACCAGGAGACTGGGAGTGAAGTAGTTGTTAAAGCCAACATGGGGGTCTTGGATGATGCAAATGGTGGCTTCAGGAGGAAAGAACCACCGGATAAAGCACTGGAGGGAAGCAGGAAAACCTTTGCAACATCATTTGCATAAACGCTTAAGGGAAATCATAAACCTCCCCCAGTCACATAGTGCAACTTTATCCCTCAGGGCTACGATGTAGTCCTACTAGAAGAGGTTATAGAGAAGTACATTACCCTCGACTCATTCTCCCTAGTTGGGAATTTTGTATGGGGAAGACTCGATATGGAGGCCATCCATCGATGGACAACAATAAAATGGAAAACCAGGGGCTCCCTAGAACTGATAGCCATGTCTAGAGGATCCCTAATGATATAGCTCAAACCCAAGAGGACACAAATTGTATTCTTTCAGGGAGGTCATGGTTCTTCATAAGAAGGACCTTTTTCCTTTGCAAGTGGGGAGTGGATTTCGATCTGAAGACCCAAAATATCAACTTCGATCTCATCTAGGTTTGGCTCCCAAACTTACCCTCCTATTTTTGGAATAAGGATGTGCTCCAAGGGATTGCTCGGGTGATTGGATAACTTATCACTATCTACCCTATAATGCATGCATGATCATGATTGATGTAGGCCCATATCTGCATTAATGCTAACTTGGAGATCCAACTCCTAGACCATGTAAATTTGATCTATGAGTCTTACCGCTGATGTCAAATATTGGAGTGTCTTACCCCTGATGTCAAATATTGGAGTGTGAGAACAAACCCATATTCTACATCGAATGTCTCTCTTAGGCCCATCTTCGAAACCAGTTCCCAAAACTCAAACTTGCTCAAAATTATTTCTAGGAGATGTTACACCCACACAAAGGATATGTCTAGAAGTTGAAAGCTAAAGCATACCCATGCCATGACCCCAAAGGCAAGCAGCATGCTCCCCCTCCTCCAAATGGTGACACGAGCAAGGCAAGTTTCCTGTTTACTTTTTCCAATAAGTTTAGTTTACTCAAAAATACAAATCTCATTGCTAATTATAATGAGGAGAGTCCTCGAGAGGACATCCTTGGTTCAAACCACCTGGATCAACCTCTTGTGAAAGAAAGTTCCTAGAAAACCCTTTTTTCATCCCCCATCAACCAATCCCTCCCTATCTCAGAATCTAGCACCCAGCTCCCCCCCGCCCATCAGGTCCATATCATCCCATCCTCCACCTAAAACCCATGGTGATGAGGTGGAAAGCTCTAAGTCCTCTCATGAGTGCCTAGAATATTGGATCCCTAAACATACCAAAATATTTAAAAATTTCTAGATTGATGTTGGATGTGACAAAAATAAGGGCAGACCCTCTGTATTAGAATAGAGGAGCAAAGACATAGTGGAAGACATAGCCAATGGCACCCAACGAACTCTCTTTCAGGAATTGGGAATTCCCAATAGAGAAGAATCAAAGAGATCAAAACCTCTTGCACAGTAAATCAAAGGAGGCAAAAAACCCTCCAAAAGTTCCAAATGAAAATCCTCTCCTAGAATACGAGAGGTTTAAATGGGGTAGAAAAACAAAGACTCATTGCTTCTATGCGTAAGGATTCAAATCCCACAATTTTTTTTTAATTCAAGAAACCAAATTAGGCACGCATTGTTCACCTAAAGTTGCCAAAGTTATTTGGAGAAAGTGTGAGTTCTCCTTTACCCCTACTTTAGGAACCTCTGGGGGCCTCCTTTGTCTCTGGGATCCAACCAAGGTAGAAGGCAGAGTAATTTCAAGTGAAGGGAGAATCTTCAATATTTTATTTCATGACTCTATTACCAAGCACTTCTGGGTTCTGATGAATTTCTATGCCCCGAATAGATCCTAAGAGAAGTTGACCTTATGGAACAATCTCACTCAGATGATGGAAGCATTTAACAATATCCCCTGGATCCTTGCCTGATATTTCAATACCCCATTACACCCCTCTAAGAAGAGAGGTAGGACATATATCACTCCTAAAATCATAGGGGACTTCATCCACTTCATGGATGCAAATGAATTATTGGATGTTCAATTGTATGGGTATCAGTTTACCTGGAGTAATAGAAGGGTGGGGGTGACCTCATTCAGGAAAGGGTTGACCGCTTCCTTCTTTCTTAGGATGCGCTTTCTCTGTTCGAATATGCTAGTTTATAGGCCATGCCTAAGATTGGGTCTGACCATAGTCCTCTAATATTTGAAACAACTAACATAACCCAGTTCAACACATTGTTTCACTTCGAGGTAATGTGGACCCATAATCCTGACCTTAAAAATTGTATTGTTGATTGGTGAGGGGAAAGCTTCCCCGAAACTATCACAAACCAGTTTACTCAAAAATTGTGGTCTATTAAAGATAAACTGAAAGTGTGGAATAAAAAAACATTTGGAAATATCTTTGAAAATAAGCATCACATCAAGGACCCAAAGAATCACAAATTAGTTTTAGTAGGGCCAAGGGGATGATAGTCTGAGAGCCAAAGAAAAAGTCCTACTCTCAGATTACCACAACATATTGTGGAGGGAAGATATGTTTTGGCATCAAAAATCAAGATGTTTATGGCTCAAAGAGGTAGACTCCAACTCAAAGTTTTTTCATATTTCCACACTCAAACATAGAGGAGCAAATAGGATCAAGGGTCTGATCAGGCAAGATGGTACTTTCACTTCCAATGTCCATGAGATATGTGATGAAGTGGTCCACAACTTTGAGTACCTTCTTGGCTCCTACCCTAACCCCTATGCCCAAGCCATAGATTCCCTTCTTGAGCACATCCCTAGAACCATCTCTGATAGAATGAATGTCTATCTTCTTAGCCCTTTAATCCCTAAGGAGATCCACCCGGACCTTTTCTCCATGTAACCTGATAAAGCCCTGGGCCTCGATGTCTTCTCTTCAAGGTTCTTCCAAGCCTATTGGGACATAATTGGCCCTAATTATTTCCAAGCCATCTTAGAAATGTAGAATCACAGAGTTATCCCTAGGGATGTGAACTCCACTTTCCTAGCCCTCATCCCTAAAGGCTCCAATGTCAAATCCCTATCTGATTATCAGCCCATTAGCCTGTGTAATGTCGTCTATAAATCCTATCCAAAACCATGGCTAACAGACTTAAAGGCATCCTCCCATCCTTGATCGACCCTTACCAAGGAAATTTTGTTAATGGCTAGAATAGAGTAGATGGAGTCATAACCATTCATGAGCTCATTTATTTTGCCCTAAATTCTAACAAATCAGCTTTCTTCCTCAAGATCGACATGAACAAAGCCTTAAGCAGAGTGGACCATGAGTTTTTGTTCAAGGTTTTATAGAAGTTTGGGTTTCATGATAACTGGGTTTATCTGATTTCACAATGCATCTCCTCTTCTTAGATTTCTATGTTGGTTAATGGTGCTACAGCAAGTTACTTTCCTAGTACCATAGGGCTGAGGCAAGGGGATGCCCTTTCTCCCATCCTCTTCATCATTTTTGCTGACAAGTTCTACAACTCATTCTGCTGCAGGGGGTTGATCTCTGGAATTAAAGTTGCATCTAATCTCCAACCCTCAACTCACCAGTAGTTCATGGATGACACCCTTTTGGCAACTATTGCTTTTGTCTCTGAAGCTAGAGTCATCAAAACTACCCTCAATCTCTACGAGGAAGCAGCCAGCTAAAAAATTAATTTCACCAAAAGTAATATTTATTTCATAAATACCCCTCTGACCCGACAAGCCAAAATTGTGAATATTCTAGGTTGCTCCATTGTAGCATTCCCAGCCACCTACCTTGGCCTCCCAATGTTTCAAGGGAGACCTACCAAGTAAATGTGGAATAATATCATCAAGAGATTTCATAAGAATTTTTCTGGATGGAAAGGGGCACTTTTTTCTCAGGTGGGTAAGGCCACCTTGGTCATGTTTGTTCTCCAAAGTATCCATGTGTATTTCTTATTAGTTTTCAAAATCTCAATAGCAGTAGGGGCAACGATTGAGCAAATTCAAAAGTGCTTCCTATGGGTTGGATCTGACAATTAGAAAAAGTTCCATCTAGTGGCCTGGGATAAAGTATGTCCTTCAAAATATAAGGGTGGGCTTGGATTTTTTAGGATCAATAATATGAATCAGGCCCTTCTTGCTAAATAGGCATGGAAGGTGTTCACTAATGAAAACTTGGAGTGGGTTTCAATTATTAAAATAAAATACCTACAACACCATTCCTTTAGGGATGAAGGGATTCCTCAAGTAGGGTCTCATTTCTAGCGGTCTATAATCCAAACCAAACATCTGCTCTAGCAAGGTACTAGGTGGCAGCTTGGATATGGGAAAACCATTAGTTTTTGGCATGATTCCTCGACAAGGAATGAGCCCCTCATTAGGGATACTGATATCATTGTGATCAAACATCTCACTGATAGTAGGTTTGGGCCAAAATATGCAGATTTCATCATGCAAAATCAAGACTATCGTAAGTGGAAGAAGCTTCACTTCAGAGTAAGAAATGTAGTTCTAGACAGAGCCATCTCCTCTCTGTAGATAATTCTTAGGGTAAATTTCATTCCTAAGATCCAGAAAGAAGACAAACCCTTCTAGAAAGGCACTAATGATGGTTAATTTTTGGTTAAGTCTATTTTTTTCTTGATGGAAACTTCCTAGAATAAGCACAACAACAAGGGTGCCCCTACTGCAGTTAAAAGAATTTGGCTAAAGTACCTCATACTGAAGGTGGCTCATTTTTCTTGTATAGCATTCCAAAATAGGATTCTCACCATTGAAAATTTTATTAAGAGGGGCATCATAGTCCCCAACATGTGTTACTTGTGCTTACACATGTGGGATTCCACCCAACATCTCTTGGTAGAGTGTCCTTTTACCTACAATGTTTTCTCCATGCTGGTCAGCTTGTTCCAGGTTAAATGGGTGTGGCCCCAATCAATCATTGATTTGTTTACTTAGTGGTCTAAAGTATTTTAGAATACCAGGCTCAAGTTTTTGTGGGAAGCATTATTGCACCACATGATGTG
The DNA here is from genome assembly GCA_028583015.1 of Wollemia nobilis. Classification (NCBI taxonomy): domain Eukaryota; kingdom Viridiplantae; phylum Streptophyta; class Pinopsida; order Araucariales; family Araucariaceae; genus Wollemia; species Wollemia nobilis. The sequence goes on from JAQPPZ010016919.1 coordinate 3,838,548, forward strand.
GTAAATATGGCTTGAGCATAACAATAGAATCTTCAATGATCACTCCAGGGACCAAGAAGATGTGGCCAACAAAGCCCTATGTTTTGCAATTGAAAATGCAAAACCGGTCCCCTTTTCAGACACTCCAACATCTGGGTTAGAATATTCCCTATTCAATTCCTTGGGCATATCTTTCGAGTGCACCCGATCCCATACCCATACCAGCTGCAGATCCAATGCCAATTGGAACCCTCCCCCTAGGATGGCTCAAGGTAAACTTCGATGGATCATCTAAAGGCAACCCCAGGGATTCCAGGGCTAGAGGAGTCATTAGGGACCATGAAGGTAAAATCATCAAAGCCTTCATTGAAAATCTAAGAGTCCAGTCTAAAAATTATGTTGATGCCTGGGCTATATGGAGAAGCATTGAAGTCAGTAAAGGTCTGACCAACTCCATAATTTTTAAAGGGAATTCTTTAAACGTGGTCAACCACATCAAGAACAACACCAGCAAAGGATGGAACATTCAAAATATTATTCAAGAGTGTCAACTCACCCTCATACAACACCCACTCAACACAATCCAACATGTGTTTAGGGAGGCAAATGTGGTGGCTAACCTATTGGCTAATAGAGCAGCCAATCAGAACAACCTTACCATTTGGGAAGACTCCTTTCCTCAGGATATCATCAACGCTACCAAAAACAATGTGGAGTGCATCTCCAACTAACAACAAGTGGTACTCCAAAGGTGTTTTCATTAACACCAAGGGTGTTCATTTCAACACCAAGGAATTTTATTCCCCTTCCCAAATCATCAGTTTCCTATAAAATCGGTTGTACCACTCACCATGTGAGTCGTTTTGAATGTGGCAAAACTCATCTTCACCTCTGCATCCATTTTTTCACCCCGTGCCTTTGCTTCTCCTTCTTGTTTTCCTCCACATTTCATTTTCTATTCATTCCCCCTTTCTTTTACACCTCCCTCCCACTTTTTGCATCTTCAACTTTGTTCTGGTTGTTAGCCCCTACCACCTTGGCACCCAATATAACCCCTCGTGTTGTCGTGGTTTCCTCCTATCACTTCTAGGTGATAAGGTTGGTCTTTTCCATTGCTATTTTCCTACTTGCATCATAAAGGGAAATTATTTTGGTTTTCTCTCTTGTCTCAGTACTAGGCCCTATTTACTCCACCACCACCCTTGTATGCGTACTCACTTGTGGTGTAGCTCTCAGGTTGGTATTTTCCATTTTGTCTATGATAACTCCTATAGTTGTTTTGGCATGATGGCCATCCTTGAACCTTCAAAACTTTAGCTCGAACTAGTAGTTAAAGCTCTGCTTGAAGCCAAAGGGTTCATCCTCTTTTTCAAACTTTTTAGTAGTTTGGATGAGTGAGTCACCAATGACTTTGTAAGCTCGTGGAACAAAAGAGCGGTCCAGGTTTGAGGGCTCCACATAAAGGTAAGTATTCATCTGATAGCTAAGATTTTTGGTTTGTCTCCTAAGGGTAGGGTAGTGCATAGGGATAAATACAACTTCAAATAATAAATTGAGCATTTCCCTGATAAAGACAAGGGTCTAGCCTGGTAGAAGGGGGAAGTTGTCCGCTCCTCTCTCCCTCACCCTTGGGACTCCATATTTGTACCCATCATTCATTTTATCACTGTTGAAAACCCTAGTAGCCCTCTCTACTCCTTTAACCTAGAATTTTTCAACCACCTTCATGACATCAAGCCCATTAACATCCCTAATTTTCTCATTAGGTCCATCAACATCACCATTGAGAACTTCAAGGATAAGAAATCCTCCAAATTCCTGCTACACCAAGGCCTGTTCCTAGTTATTTACAAGCATGTCATCATGTCTCACCCTAGATGCAGCCCTTTCTTTCCCCCCTGATATCAAAGGCCTCCATCGAGGCAACACATAAGTCCAAGTTGTGTGATCCTAACCCTCTACTGGAGTCCCTCAACCCCTCTATCGATATCCCTTTGCATTTAGCTTCCCCCTCTAGTGATCCCTTGAATTTCATCAACCCCTTACAACCTAGTGGTAATGGGGAGGATAGTCCGATGCCTAACCCCAATGACACAGCCACTACGGAGTCCCGTCCAACCACCCCACACCTGAGGAACAAAAAGAAAGTTGACCACCCCCCTCAAAGTAGAAGATCACCTAGACTAAAGAGGAAAAGTGAGGATGACTTGCATCCCTCGCTTGAGATCATTCTGGATGATGGCAATAGTGCAGAGGAAGTGTTGCACTCCAGTACTATCAATCAAGTCACTAGAGTAGTGGAACACCTCAAAGTTGTAGCCAACATGATCAAGGATTTGGGCGCCATCCTTTCTAACATCATCAATGATTTGCAAGAGCTCTCGATTGCTATCAGGGTCCTACTCATAAAATATCATAAAGATACCATCAAGTAGAAGGATGAGGAAGAGTCCCAGTAGGTTTGACGTGGTGGTAGCTGGTAGATGGTTTGCCTATGGTTGTTTTGGCCTTTTCTCATTGTTTGTTTCCCCTTTTCAGGGGTTTCACCCTCAGAACTATTTTATTTTTCTCTATCATTTTTTGTAGTTAGTCTATTGCAGGGGTATCCAGCCCGTAAATATTCTTAACATCTATCCATGTGTTTATGGGATGTGTCAAATTTTGTACTATTGGCATACCAAATGCCTTATGTAACAGGGATTGGGCCCTTCAACTCGACAAGTAAATAAAAAAAATTTACCTACCAAAAACAAATAGAGAGTTAGTTTGCATTAAGAAAAGTGAATGCTTATATTTGAAATCTCAAGCGGTTGATAATTTTATGTGTTTTTCTAATTTTGGCCCATGCAAGGTGCTCAATGCTTTTTGTGAGATCATGCGTGGGATTAACTAGTATTTTTGGCTGCCAGTTATGCACCCTTCTATTTTTAATATTGCTTCTTGGTGATGTCTCAGGCCGATATGACCATGGTTTGGTGACCATATTGGGTTGAGATGACCATTAGGGGGAATTGTGCTCGTTTAAGTGGTGAAAACCATTTTTTTAGCCCTAAAGCTACCCAAGGTGGGTTATATGGTCTAAAAGGAGTCCATTCAGGTAGTCTCCTAAATATGACATGTTTTAGGTGTCTACAAATACCCCTTTTTGGGATTCTTTGTGTGACTACATAATGCAAAGAAAAAATAGAGAACCTAAAATATTTGATTTGATGGTTAATGAAAAGAGAACAAATCAACATAAGATACCTCAATTATGGAAAGAGCATGCGCTTTTGAATCATTACTTCCAACATATTTATAGATTTAGTTTTAAGTAAATATTTCAATCGACAATAGACATTATGAGTCTGGGCTTTAGGTATACTTGATCTTGGTAAACTTTCAACTGAGGACAAACATTATGAGTCTGGGCTTTAGGTATACCAAAAAAATAGGTAGTAGAATTTTTAGCCTATTTTTTTTTGTTTGAATTTTTTTTGTTTGTTATTTTCCCCAAGCAAGGAGGGCATATGATTGTCTTTGGCAATGATTCTTGAATAAACGTAATTTGCATTTTTGAGTATATTATTATTGGCTTTATTATGAATTTTGTAATTTATATGACTACCCCCTCAAGCGATGAGTCGATAGAGGAGATGGAAAATGATGAAAGTGATGAGTCACTTAACCATGATAACCTGATTTGGGTGTTATTGGGTGAATGCAAAAGTTAGTGGACTATTAAACCCATGAAAACCTTGATTTTGACCCTTTTTTACTTGTAATTTTTAGATTTATATGATTTTTTTGTAATGTTTGGGAAAACTACGGTCGTCTCACCCTAATATGGTCATGTTTACACAGTAATATTAGACACCCATGATTTTGTAAAAATATAAATAATAAGTTAGCATTTTTTGACATCATTTTCCACCATCTATGATTAGAAAAGAGAGAGACGAGGAGGAGGAGGGTGACTTTTCAATGTGAAGTGCTATCAAAAAGTGTACCTGAGCATGGATCAACATGAGACTTCTTTGAGCCATAAAGGCAAAGCAAGGAGGGTAAGTACCTCATTCATATTTTTTGTCGATTCTAAGATTAAAATGAACCTCATTAAATAAAATGGTTAAGGAACACCACATTGATGATTTAAGGTAATGAACCTCATCTAGATTAGCCTATATTAAAGGTTTTTATTTTGTTCCTTGTTTTTTATTGGATTTAGCAAATATTTTTTCTTTGATTTGTATGAAATGCTTGTATTTTTAGATTTGGAGGTCGTCTTAGTGTGAGATGATCTCTCTTTTTGAATTTTAATGATTTTAAGGTGCAATGATCAAATTTTTGACCATTTTGGAGGTCGCCTCAACCCTAGAAAGCCTCACATAGGGTTCATCTTGACCCGAAATGACCTTTATTAGGGGTCATCTAGAGCTGATATGACCTTTGTGAATTTGAAATTTTTTCTTTGTTTGTGTTGTTTTTTTTTGTCGGTGTTGATTGATTGTGAATTTTATAATTTTTTCAGCTTTTAGATCACATCATAGTTTTACCTCCATATTTAAGAGAACCCTTGAGGCTCTCTTTAATGAAAATTGGGAGTGGCATAGTGCCCTTGGCCTTATGCATGTTACAATACTAGAGTCAGTGTATGTAGACCAAGCTTATTTGATGGCCTTGACATATTGATGGGACAACCAAACTAATACCTTCCACCTTCCTACTGGTAATATGACCATCACTCTGGAGGATGTCTATAGGATCCTCTACATTTTTATAGAAAGAGAGTCAATTGTGTCATCACCCACTAGTTAGCATGTGAGAGTATTGTAGAGAGTATATCATCAACACTAGTAGATTGTAGAGCACAATTTGGAGAGTGGTGGGGTGAGGGTGGAGGAGGGTTACAAAACATAGCTCTTGATGTGTAGGCATGTAGTGCTTATGTCAGTAATGTCTAATCTCCTTATACTTGATTCTTTGGGTGTGAGGTTCCCATGGAATATTCTTTACCTTATTTAATATTTGGAGTGCACAGTGCAGCAACCACAGATTATGGCTTAGGGGGCTACCCTAGTGGCACAAATTTATGATGAGCTTTTTGAGATCTAACATCATTGCATACTTGGATTAGGGTGCAATTTTCTTTTGTAGATCTAGGGTTGGGAGCACATTCAGGTAGATAGTCCAAATGGGCTACCATGGGTAACATAGTGGTATATGGTTGAGAGGGATATTCCCTATGCTATCCACTAGATATGGGATTAGGAGTGAGGTAGGAGTCACCCCTACTTGGGTATGCTTGATTGTTACATTGACTCTCTATGAATGTTGAGGCTAGAGCACGTGATATGGCGACCATGGAGGAGTTGCCCACCTTGGGAAGAGATAGATCAATAGTTAAGGTGGGTGAGATGTGATCAATGTTTGATCAAGTGACATGTCAATGAGAATGAGTATTTCTAGTACTCACATGTGACCCACCAGTTAAGGGTTTGCCAGGATATACTAGATGAGCCAGTTATTTATAGGTAGTGGATATATGAGGCAGATCTAGCCTATCCCCAATTCAATCCAATAGACGATGAGAAATATGAGCCACTTGCCAATCTAGACATAAAGGACCTAGGTACTACCCTATACTATGATGCTTTATGGATGACTCAATTATGGCAAGGAGTCAATCAAGCTAGTGTTATTGGTAAAAATGGGGTAGGTGTGGTAGTGGTCCCTTCACAGTGGTGAGTGCATAATCATACTAAGGAGGAGTGGTATGAGACCTCTGAGAGAGGTAAGGATGATAAGGAAGAGGAGGATGAGAAAGATCCTTGAGAAAATATAGCTACACTTAGAGAGCAGGTTTGCATCCTCTAAGCTTAGATGGGGGATCAAGATACAACCCATACTACAGAATGGATCTAGTGGGATAGTGATAGGCAACTATGGAGGGGATTTGGCATGGAGAGGGACACCCTTCGGGCTTAGGTGGAGAGCTTGAAGGATAAGGCTATGAGGTTGATAATAGAGCAATATGTTTTGAGGTTTCAAGTGGTAGGTGTTACTGTAGAATAGGATGCTCTATGAATGTAGTTATTAAAGGTTACAATAGAGTGAGATACTCTACAAGTGTAGTTGGTAGGGATGATAGATGGGTAGACCTCAAGGTATGTAGCTAGACTATAATCAAATATGACAGAGCTATAGTATAGAGTGTCCCATTTCTAATCACATCATCAATCAAGCTAGGACTACATTTATATATTATAAGATGAGATAAACCAATGAGGTGGTGCCCTACCCTCATGTTCTTAAATAAGGGGATCCCACCATAGTAGGGCATCCGATGAGTCATCAATGAGACCTTAGATTTGATGATTCTCAAATTCAAGTGCATATCATAGGGTAGGGATAAATGGATCTAGGCAGCCTCATAGATATGAGGTCGAGGGCAATGGTGAGAGTGGTGGCATAGGGCCAGTTTAAGGGCTTTATTATGTAGTTTGCTTCTCTTTTTGGATGTGAGGTTTGAGGATCCACTTTATTGTAGTCTTTAGGCATTTTGTGCTATGATGGACCTTTTGTATGATATATATATATATATATATGATTTTTATTGCAGCCTATCATGATTTTATTATGCATTTATGTTTATTTCATGCATAGATGCAATGATGTATGCTAGATGTATGCCTGGACATTGTAGATATGATTATGCATGTATGTTAGATCTAGTATGGATGCATAGACCTAGGTATATATGTGATGTACTAATGATATGATGATGCAAAATATGATTTGTATGTTTATATGTTAAAACATAATAAGTGGATCTAAGATGCAAAACAAACTAAGTGTGAGCACCACAAAATGTATAAAAGTCATTAATCAAAATGTTAACCTTTTCACAAAAGTCATACATTTGAATATGAACTATAAAAACATAATGTAATGTATGAATGATGGATGTGAGATAGTGAGATATTACAAGGGGAACAATAAGGTTTTTCATGAGACTCAAACACCCTAGTTGACCAGTTAAAAGTTGTATACTAACTATACATGACTCTAGAAGATAAAAATCTACTAGGAAGACCGAGATATTCAATATCCATGTGTGTGCATAGTGAAGTTCATTAATAAGACACGTAAGACTACGCCATTGTTAGGCTAACATTTATAGCCTATTTTTGTAATGGGGATCATCTTATGGTCATAATTACCCCAATTGTTTACATGGTTGGACTAGACTACTAGGCAATACAAGCCACCAAAATCTAGCTCATCCACAAGATGATTGGTGTGTACAAAAGAAGATCACTAATGTTATAGACATATCGCCATGTGTAAGGCTACTCTACTACTAGGCCGACATCTATAGCCCATTGGTGGCAATGGATATTGCCCCATGTCTTTCAAAAATTAAGAGTTACAGGGATTCAAGCTCTTTATCCCCTTCTTTTCTTTTGATTTTCCTTCTTTTTTCTTTTTTTGGGGGGGATACTTTTTATTTTGTGAAAGAGCAAGGTATTTATCTCTTTTTTTAGGTAACATGCTCATTTTTTAGTGGAGCAAGGTATTTTATTTCTTTGGATAGCGTGGAGCTTGTCCATTTGTCAATTCTCAACATTCTAGACCATGTGCATAATAGGATGACCAAGGGAGACCTTTCACTTAAGGGGCAAGGACTACATTGTAGTGTTATATTTTCTTGTACAAAATTGTATTTAAAAGTACATAATTGTGTTGGGATTTTGAGATATACAAGGTGCAATGAAAGCAAGACCCTACCTTAAAAAATTAAAATAGCTTTCTACAAAAGCTAGAAAGAATACTAGGAATGGTTGAATGATCGAAAGACCCTATTGAAAATCCTATAACTTACTAGGTGAGGGGATCAACACAAACACCAAGGATGGGAAATGTGGATGGAAATGATTTGTTGGGTGTGTGTGTTTTTCCCAATGATTTTTTTTAAAACTAAGAGGTGTACGTAAAATAGTCAGTGGTTGTATAAACATCATTTCTAATGGTCATATGGTATCTACACTATCTTACGAGGACCCCTTAATAATCAAAATATTACAAGAAATGCAAATGATGACAAGAGAAAATATTTTATTAAGACTCATGACAATAATGCAAGCATGGTGCTTTATGAAATGGAAATAGTAAAAATGAATGTGTGGTATGTGTAAGTCTTTTATGTACTTTTGAACATTAAGAAATGTGTGTAAAATAGTCAGTGGTCGTATGAACATAATTTTTGATGGTCATCCGATGTCTATCCTATCTTACGAGGACAACCTATTGGTCAAAATATCACAAAGATAGGTGTAAGTGATGAAAATATTACAGAACGGAGTGATGCAAATGCAATATCTAATATGTCTAATGCAATTAACCAATGAAATGCAGTAATGTGTAAATGCATGATGATGTAAGTAATGCAATTTTTTTATGATTTTTGATTTTGTATTGTTTTTGTTATTTTTTTTATAAATATGTATTATGCATGAAATACCTGTAGGTGGATAATGTTAAGAGGTTTAGATTCCTCAAAAACCTCAATAGAAACTAGAGGATAAGTCCCTGGTCTTACTTTGTATGTTATAATGAATAGGCCTAACTAGTTAGCCATAAATTTATCTCACAAATGGGGCAACAAGTTGGAATTTTGTTGGTTTTCCTTAAGTACAAGAGCACCAAATTCAAAATCCCTAAGATGGACTTTGGTGTCATAGGCTTACTTAATGTGATCATGTTAAACATGAATAATCTCGAGAGCAATGATGTGTCATTCATCAATAAGTATGTATTTATCTAGGTGAGCTTATTGCGCAGTGTCATCATCAATGAACTCTTGTAATGAAATGCACAATGACAAAATTTCCAATTCCAAAGGCATAACTATCTCAGCTCCATATAGTAAAGAAAATGGAGTTTCCCTAGTGGTTTTTTGAATTCTAGTCCTCTGGGTATCCCAATATTCAAAATTTCTATTCATCACCATGCATTTACCAAACATATTAAGAATCCATTACCATATATTCCATACTATCAATCAATGTCTCAAGATATGGTCTATACTCTCCTCCTTATTTGGAATGCCCCAAAAATATAGCTAAAAGAAAATACAAATGTTTTCTACTACATGAGGGATTATTAAACCCATATCCACATTTAGTTAATCTATTGTCTAAGTTTGCTAAGTTTTCCAACTTTCCCAATGAGTTACATCACATTCAATATCCTACACAAATTCATCTGTGTAAGCATATTATGTGTTCCATAGATAAGCTATCTATCTCATCCTTCTTTATGAGCTAAATTATCACCTTAATTATAGTTGAATGTATACGCCCATCGCCATACCATACACAAGTCTATTTGTGTAGGTGCTACGAGTATTACAAGTTAAGTTGTCTATCTTATCTTTACGATGAACTATCTTAACTTTGATGTAAGCAATCAATTTACTTAGTTAACAGCATCCTAAGGGGTCTTAATCCATTAGGTTATTTACATGTTCACCCTAAGAGGTCTTAATATCTTAGGTCTTTTTCTATGTTCACCCTAAGAGGTCTTAATCTCTTAGATATTTTTATATGTTCACCCGTAAAGGTCTCAATCTCTAGGTATTTTTCTATGTTCACCCTAAGAGGTCTCAATCACTTAGGTCACTTTTATTTTTGGCAAGAAGACAACAATAACTCTATCTATTTAATAAATCAAGGAATAAATTCTATAAAGCATAATATAAGTTCTTAGAAAGGAAACAACAATTAAATGAAGATAAACTTTAAATAAAAGAGAAATATAGATAACAATGCATAGATACTTCATAACAATAAATTTAAGATACATTCCTCATTCATTCAATAAACTATTACATCTATCCAAGTATGGTAAAACCTCCATACTTTTAAAAGAATAAAGTAATACATCCATGTCCATCTAGGGATTTCTCCCTACAAGTCTAGTCTATTTTGAGCATGAATAAATTACTAAAATTATAAATCAAACCAGTGCATTGGCTCTAATTGTCCTCTTTGGTCCTCGTATTTTCATCAAAATATGGATCCCCTCTTATTAATGATAGCTTGTATTTCTAAAAGTATGTTACAATAACATCCCCTCGAGGAAGTTCACAAATGTGATACAATCAATACAAAATGTGATCAGAACTATCCTGGTGCACCAAATGGTCTTTTTGCAATCACAAATCATCTTGGGTGGGTTTTTTGTGATTTTCGTAGTGAGTATGATGTGAGTCTTACACTCCTTTATCCTATGTTGAATCCTATAAATTGCACACAAAGTAACTAGAAATGTATCAAAATCATATGAATAGCCCATGAAAATCAGGCTTGTTTTAAAGATAATGAATGACCATGGTTTGGCGGTCGTCTTGGGTTGATATGACCATGGTTTTATGGGGAATTATACCTATTTAAGTGGTGAAAACCATTTTTTTAGCCCTAAATCTACCCAAGGTGGGTTATGTGGTCTAAAAGGAGTCCATTCAGGTAGTCTCATGAATGACAAGTTTTAGGTGTCTATAGATGCCCCTTTTTGGGATGCTTTGTGTGACTACATAATGCAGAGCAAAAATAGAGAACCTAAAATAGTCTATTTGATGGTTAATGATATTCATTAAACAAATCAATGTAAGATGCCTCAATCATGGAAATAGCACGGGCTTTTGAATCATTGTTTCCAACTTATTGATAGATTTGGTTTTAAGTAGACCTTTCAACCAAGAATAGACATTATGAGTCTGGGCTCTAAGAATACTTGATCTTGGTAAAATTTCTATTGAGGATAAACATTGAGTCTGGGCTTTAGATATACTATGCAACTAGGAAGTAGAATTTTTAGCCTATTTTGTTTTGTTTGAATTTATTTTGCTTGTTATTTTCCCCAAGCAAGGAGGGCGTATGATTGTATTTGGAAATGATTCTTGAACAAACGTAATTTGCATTTTTGAGTGTTTTATTATTGACTTGATAATGAATTTTTTAATTTATATGACTACCCACTCAAGCGATGAGTCGATAGAGGAGATGGAAAATGATAAAAGCAATGAATCACTTGACCATGATAACTTGATTTGGGTGTTTTTGGGTGAATGCAAAAGTTAGTGGGCTTTTAAAACCATGAAAACCTTGATTTTGATTCTGTTTGACTTGTAATTTTTAGATTTTTATGATTTTGTTTTGTAATTTTTGAGAAAACTGTGACCATCTCACCCTAAGATGGTCGCGTTTGCACCACGCAACCATCTCAGACACCCATGATTTTGGAAAAATATAAATAGTAATTTAGCATTTTTTTATTTTATTTTCCACCATCTACGATGAGAAAAGAGAGATACATGGAGGAGGAGAGTGACTTTTCGATGCGAAGTGCTATTGAAAAGTATACCTGAGCATGGACCAACATGAGACTTCTTCGAGCGGTGGAGATAGAGCGAGGAGGGTAAGTACCTCATTCACACTTTTTGTCGATTCTAAGGATAAAATTAATCTCATTAAATAAAATGGTTAAGGAACACCAAATTAATGATTTAAGATAATAAACCTCATATAGATTAGCTTAGATTAAAGGTTTTTATTTTAAACCTTCTTGTTTTTTTGTTTTTTTTGGATTTAGGAATTTTTTTCTTTGATTTGTATGAAATGCTTGCATTTTTGGATTTAAAGGACATCTTAGGGTGAGACGGTCTCTCTTTTTGAATTTTAGTGATTGTAGGGTCCAACGATCAAATTTTTGATCATTTTGGAGGTCGTCTCGACCCTAGACGACCTCACATAGGGATTGTATTGACTCGATATGACATTAATTAGGGGTCATATCGAGCTAAGATGACCTTTGTGAATTTGAAAATTTTGCTTTGCTTGTGTTGTATTTTTTTATCGGTGTTGACTGGTTGTGAATTTTGTAATTTGTTTTCAGCTTCTTAGAGCACATCACAGGTTTACCTGCATCTTTAAGAGAACCCGTGAGGCTTTCTTTAATGACAATTAGGAGTGGCTTAGGACCCTTGGCCTTGTGCATGTTACAATACTAGATTTGGTGTATGTAGACCATGCTTATTTGATGGCCTTGATAGATTGATGGGATAGCTAGACTAATACCTTCCACCTTCCTACTATTAATATGACCATCAATCGATAGGATGTCTATAGGATCCTCTACATTTTGATAGAGGGAAAGTCGATTATGACATCGCCCACAAGTCAGCAGGTGAGAGTACTATAGAGAGTATATTATCAATACTATCAGATTGTAGAGCATGATTTGGAGAGTGGTGGGGTGAGGGTAGAGGAGGGTTACGATACATAGCTCTTGATGTGTAGGCATGTAGTGCTTATGTCACTCATGTCTAATATTCTTATGCTTTATTCTTTGGGTGTGAGGTTCCCATGGAACCTTCTTGACCTTATTTAATATTTGGTGGAGTGCACAGTGCAATAGCTATAGATTATGGCTTATTGGACTTCCCTACTAGCACAACTTTATGATGAGATTTTTAATATCTGATATCATTGCTGACTTGGATTATGATGCAGTTTCCTTCTATAGATCTAGGATTGGGAGCACATTCAAGTGGATAGTTTGAATGGTCTACCATGGGTGATGCAGTGGTATATGGTTTATAAGAAGATTCCCTATGTTATCCACTGTATATAGGATCAGGAGCGAGGTAGGAGTCACCCCTGCTCGAGTATGCTTGATCGTTACATTGACTCTCTATGGAGGTTGAGGCTAGAGAACATGATATGGTGACCATGGAGGGATGGCCAACCTTGAAGGTAGATAAATAATTAAGGCGGGTGAGATGTGGTCAATTTTTGATTAGTTGACATGGAAATGAGCATGAGTATTTCTAGTACTCATATGTGACGCACCAGTTGGGGATTTACGAGGGTATACTGGATGAGCTAGTCATTTATAGGTAGTGGACAGATGAGATAGAGCTAGCTTATCCCCAATTCAATCCACTATATAATGAGGAATATGAGCCACTTGCCAATCTAGACATAAAGGACCTAGGGACTATCCCATACTATGATGCTTGGTGGATGACTCATTTATGGTAGGGAGGCAATCAAGATAGGGTAACTGGTGATTGTGAGTGCAACATCATACTAAGTAGGAGTGGGATGAGACCTATGAGAGGTGGGGATGAGAAGGAGGAGGAGGATGAGGAGGATTCTTAGGAGAAAATAACTACACTAAGAGAGTGGGTTTGCATCCTCTAATATCATATGGGCAATCGGGATACAACCCATGCTACATAGTGGAGCCAGTGGGATAGTGATAGGTAATGATGGAGGGATTTGGTATGGAGAGGGACACCCTTCAGGATTATATGGAGAGCTTTAAGTATAAGGATATGATATTGACAATAGAGCAATATGTTTTATGAGTGCAGGTGGTAGGTGTTATTGTAGAGCATGATTCTCTATGAATGCAGTTGTCAGGGTTTACAACAGGGTGTAATGCTCTACAAGTGCATTTTGTGGGGATGATATCTAGGCAGACCTCAAGGGATGTAGCTAGAATGCAATCAAATATGGCAGAGCTATAGGGTAGAGTGTCCCATTTTTAGTCACATCATCAATCAAGCTAGGACTACATTTCCAAATTAGAGGATGAACTAGACCAATTAGGTGGTGCCCTACCCTCATGTTATTCAACAAGGGAATCCCATCGTAGTAAGGCATCTAGTGAGTCATCAATGAGAACTTAAGTTCTATGATTCTAAAATTTAGGTGCATCTCATAGGATATGGATTAGTGGATCTAGGAAGCCTCATAGATATGAGGTCAAGGGCGATGGTGAGAGTGGTGGCATAGGGCTAGCTTAAGGGTTTTATTATATAGTTTGCTTCTATTTTTTGATATGAGGTTCGAGGACCCAATTTATTGTAGCCTATAGGCATTTTGTGCTATGATGGACCTGTTGCCACATTTTGCATGGGGTGCAATGTTTTCAATTTTGTAACAGTGCTACTTTTTCTTTCCCCTCTTCCTCTCTTTCCCTTTCTTCCTCTCTCCTTTTCTCTCTTTTTCCTACATTCTCTCTTTCCCCCCCTTTCTTGGAGCCCCTCAGTTGAATTTCAGAGTTGACAGCAGTTGCCCTGGAAAATGGCTAAGTGTTGGTGCGAAGTACGCACTTCGCCTAGTTTTGGTGCGAAGTTCGCACTTCGCCCAGTTTTGTGCAAGTACGCACTCGCCCGCTTTGTGCGAGCGACGCGTTTTGGTGCGAAGTCCGGCTTCGCCCCTCCTTCTGGGCGCACCTTGTAGCAGGCTGGCAGGCTGACAGAAAAATGATAAGTGCTGGAGCGAAGTCCGTACGGTGGCAGAGATCAGCTTTCACCTGTGCGCAGTCCGACTTCGCAGCGAAGTCGGAGTGCGCCCTTGACAGGTGCGCAGTAGGGAAACAAACCCGGAAATACACCCAAGGCATGAAGGCCTTCCCGACTGCGCTGTTTTCTGCCCACGCAACCCGATGGCGCTCTGATCCCAGGCGAAGTTGGATAAACTGCCTTTCAAGGCAGACACGTGTCAAACAGCATCATCCATCATCTGACAAGTGTCCAGCTTCGGGATTTGAGCCAAGACATGCCGAGCAAAAGGACGAGCATGGGTTGCATTACCTATGCTAGTGGCCTCATTTAAAGCTGATTGGAGGTTCTACTCGCTCCAGCTACCCGCATTCCTGCCGAGAGGAAGTTCTGCCCAACACACCGCCACCTAGCTGTACTGCTTCCAGGAAGACCATGCTACGGGTACAGTCCGGTCCGACAAAAGGTCAGCATTTGCAGCTCTTTCGTCGCTTTTGTCAGCTATTGTTTGATCGGGACCTTGTGCCCATTAATGTAACGGGAGGGACTCGGGCTATATAAACCCACCATGATTTCATTGTAAAGGGTGGAAGGGGAATGTCTGTTAGGGAACCATTGTAACCGTGCTTCTGCTTATAAATATAATTTGTATGCCTGGTTCTGTTCTGCTGCTTTTATTTCTTTATGCTTATGCTTTACGCTTCCCTGTGTCACGGCTCATTGATTCGTTTCAGCATTTGGTGATCAGGCGCCTTTAGCATTGTTTGTGCCATGGCTTGTTGATTCATTTCAGCATTTGGTGGTCAAGCACTTTTGAACTCTATATAATAGATGTAGTAGCAGTTCCATCAGTTGTGTGTTACGTTGTTGTCCGTAGTGGTGATTGATGCGTTGTCGTGCTGTTAGTTCTCCTTGTAGGGAGAATGTTTGCTAGGGGACCATTGTAGCTGTGCGTATAAATTCTCTGCATAACACATATACCTGGCTCTGATATCTCTAGGTTGCTTTCTGCTTATGTTAGTGTCCGTAGTGGTGATTGATGCATTGCCGTGCTGTTAGTTCTCCTTGTAGGGAGAATGTTTGCTAGGGGACCATTGTAGCTGTGCGTACACTGCTTAAGTACAGAAAGTATACTTAGATTTTACAGTTCCTGGTCATGCTTTGTATTTATGATGCAGTAAGCAATGGTGATTGATGTGTTGCCGTACTGTTAGTTCCCCCCACCAAACTCCAATTCATTTGTAAATTCTTTCCGTTCCTTTATCTCTTTCCTGCACTCTTAGCTTAAACCCCCCAAAGGAGCCGGCCTTCTCCGGAGATTGGCACGGAAGGCATCTCTTCCTTCCGGCCTTTCATGCTGGTGGGCGAATCTGGGCGCATTAACCCGAAATCCTTTCCTCATGGCAGATTCGTAACCAACAGTTTCTCTGGCACGCCCGGTGGGACCAGGGTCCCACACTTGAAGAGAGATTTTCTTATCAGTCTCCACCTGGCGCTGACAGTGGTTTCTGAGCACTTGGTGAGACAAGGAAGTTTCTCACCCCCAACAGAATCGAAGCACCGGTGTTCGCTTCATTGCTGTTCAAAATCTGAACACCTGGCGACTCTGCACGAACAAATCCTCTGAGTCCGAAAGACCGGTCCCAGAACCTTCATGCAAACAAGAAGGTGGCGAGCAAGGGATCCGAGAAGCCCGCCTGACTTTTACGAACTGGACATCAACGCTCGAGGCGAAATTGCCAGGTTGGCTGATCCGCAAGCTCGTGTCGACGAAGCCGAGGCTGAAATACAAGAAGAAGCCGAAGCTGAGGTCGGAGGAGCTGAGTACGAAATAGAAGAGGCCGAGGAAGAAGAAGCACCTGCATCCTCGAAAAGTACCGACACTGAGTACACAACCGACGGAGGAGAAGAAGAAGAAATGGCTGCCCAGCAACAAAATGATGATGATCTCTTCCCGACGGTGGACTCCTACGGAGGCCCTTGGCCCCCGGTCGGACAGCAAGCCGTGCCCCTCGCCGCTTTAAAGTCTATCCCTACATACGACGGCTACGGCAAGACGGCGTACGAGCACATCCAAGACATCCTTGCCCTGGCCGCATTGCATACCATTACCGATGAGAGTGTGAAGACCCGTCTATTGGCCCTTTCCCTAAGGGGAAAGCTTCTCTACTGGTGGAGATCGCTGCTAGAGGGATCCATCACAGGGTGGCCCCAGCTTGCCATAAGGCTCGTGAAAGGATGCAACGAGTCTGCTGACCCTACTTCTCTACTGCATCAGTTCCAAGCTATCCAGAGACATCCTCAAGAGGAGGTGTCTGACTTTAACATCAGGTTTGTGAGATCCTAGAAATGGGTACCTCTCGAACTTCGGCCTTCAGCTGGCATGGCTGCTCACTACTATCTGAGATCCTTCAACTCAGACATATGCCTGCTGCTGAAGATTGCCAGAATAGACGAGTTTCCTGCTCTGTACGAGGCTGCCCAGCAAGCTGAAGCTGACATTATTTCTATCGGCAGACTCCCGTCCAGGGTGCAGGAACCCATTCATCCTGACTTCCCCAGATCCCAGTATCCTCCTGCTTCTGGTGGTGCGCCGTCCACATCAGGACAGCAACCCCAATAGCAATGGAATCCGGTCATAACTCCTTACGGCCCGCCTCAATTGCATTATCCTCACCTGCCTCCTACTCCGCATTTTCTAGCACTTCCTGCTCCCCCGTAGTATGCACCTTATTCTAACCCTCCTCCATTAGCCGCATTGCCTCCACCGGCACAGTTGCCGCCTCCTGACAGTAGCATTCAGAATACAATCCTCCAGGAGGTGCGGGCTTTGGCCTCAGGATATCATGCCATGTCCAATGACATGACCGCTCTGAAGAAGAAGCAGGCCCAGATGGACCTCGCTCCTAGGAGGCCATATGCGCCCCCGGCGCTGACAAAAGACAAGCCCCCGGAGCACCAGCTGCAGAGGCGTCCGCATCCGAGAAATGCTGCTATAGAAGACCCGCCTGGTCCTTCCGACCAGGTTAACTGGTGCACTACGTGCAATGACCCACATTCGGAGGAAGACTGCACTCTGCACCAGCACTACATTCAGACTTTGGCCGGCAGCGCCATAGAAGACGATGAGCTCTACATGATCCTGGACGGTGAAGCTAACTTTGCCCTCCCAGAGGAGAATCTAGTGCCGCCCGCCAAGGAAGAAAAGAAAACCGCAGATGCGGCCAAGCCTTTGCAAGTTTATTCCAGAAGAGAAAAACCGCAGCTCGGTGGGCTGCCACTGTACAAACGGTTGTGGCCTTACACAACCCAGGAGAAGGCATCCAAAGATAAAGCTCCAGCCAAGCCTTCTCCGGCAAAGGCTGCCCCTATTCCAGCCAAGCCTCCTATAGCAAAAGCTCCCGTACCTTGGCCTCCAGCTGAAACCAAAGAACAAGCCCAGGAGAAGCTGAAGTACCCGTCTCTGACCAAGAGACAACGAGTTGAGGCTACCCAGCAGTACCGGACGAAGTATGAGCCGGCAAAAGAAGCAGAAGGAGCTAGTACCTCGAGCTACAGCATAGTAGACGAGTTAAAAAGAACACCTGCTAGAATCAGCATGTATGATGCTCTTCTTCTCCTAGGCCAAGTGGATCTACTGCAAGAATCCCTGAAGAACATGAAGAGCGGCAAGCAGATACAGCCCCGCTGTCCCGGTTCAACCTCCGACGGGCCTCGACCACTGGGAAGAACAGACCACCTCCCTTTTATCTGTCTTTACGGATGCAAGGGCACATAGTTCACAACTGCATGGTGGACTCTGGTGCTTCCACGACTGTGATGCCGAAGGCCGTTTGTGATGAGATCGGGATGGAATACACACGTAGCAGCCAAGGCGTGCTGCAATTAGACGGCACCCTCGTCAAGACAGTTGGTGTCATAAAGGACATCCCTATCCGGCTGCACAAGGCTCTCGACATCGTGGTCATCCAAGAGGTCGTGGTTGTTGACCTGGCTCCCTACTTCGGCATGTGTCTCTCTCGGGAGTTCACTGCGAAGCTGGGCGGGTACCTGTCTCTAGACTACTCACACATGGAAGTGCCCTTCAAAGGAAGGAGACTGAAAATTTTCAATGAGAAGCCTTCCACCTTCCTAGTAGAGAAGATACCCGGAGGAGAGTTGGACTGCATGGTTCACGTTGTCGGATGAAGAACTGGTGACAGTAGAGCTGACTGAACAAGCCTTCGAAGTGCTACAGCTTGAAGACGAGTTCTCTTTGCGGGACTTCAATGCCGTAATTGAGACAGAGCAGGGCTGTTACTCCATTGTACAGCCCGAAAGGCTTGACATGTCAGCTGCGAAAGAAGTGGGACCTGCACCTGAGAAGCTGTGGAAGCTTTTCTTTGATGGCGCGCGATGCAAAAATGGCGCCGGTGCAGGGGTACTTCTGGTTTCTCCGACCGGAATCCAGAAGGACTATACCTATAGGTTGGCCTGGAGCTGCACTAACAACTCGGCGGAGTACGAAGCCCTGTGCTTGGGTTTGCGAAAGGCGGAGAGGCTAGGGATCAAGCACCTGCAGATCTTTGGAGATTCAGAGCTGGTGTGTCACTAGGTTACGAACAAGTGCGCCTCCAAACAACACTATCTGAGAGCATACTGCAACCGGGTGTGGGACCTGATGGAGTCGTTCGACTCGTTGAATGTCAAGGCGATATCGCGTGAGAAAAACAAACACGCTGACATTTTGGCGTCTGTTGGAGCCAGGTACGTTCCGGCTGATGACGTTGTCCAAAAACCGAAGCCGGTTCGCACTATTTACAGGCCTTCTATGCCTGATAAGGACACCCACTGGCAGGTGTTCAGTTGTGACGAGGAGATCGTCACATTTTTGGTTAACGAAGTTGGCTTAATCGAAGGTAGAGACCCTGATGACGAGCAATATGAGGGGTTAATACAGTTAAAAAATAATCATGTCCCAAAAGGACTGATTACGTTGGAGAGTCTGTTTGATCAGAATGACAGAGCAATATCTCACAGGATCAAAGTAGACCCGAAGCAGTATGCCGACCTGGAACTCGAACCTGGTAAAACTATCAAGGTCGGAACAGACTGCACGTCGGAGGAACTTGAGCAGATCAGATCACTGTGCCAGGAGTTCCCCGACATCGTGGCCTGGTGCTACGAGGATTTGAGGGGGTATGACAGAAATGTCATCCAGCATACCATTGAGCTAGAGGATGGCGCCAAGCCATTCCGACAGAAGCAGAGGGCCGTGAATCCAAAGATTGAGGCCATGATGAAAGCCGAGCTCTTGAAGATGCTGGAAGCCAAAATCATCTACCCCATCAAACATTCATCCTGGGTCGCGAATTTGGTGCCCGTGAGGAAAAAGAATGGCGACATTCGTCTCTGTGTCGACTTCAGAAACCTAAATCAGGCTTCCCTCAGGGACCACTATCCGCTTCCCCAAATCGACCAGATTCTACATATCGTTGCTGGAGCCCAGAGATTCTCACTTTTAGATGGATTTTCCGGCTACAACCAGATTTGGGTCAAAGATGAGGACCAGCATAAGACGGCGTTCACCACCAAGTGGGGGACGTTCGCCTATCAGCGCATGCCTTTTGGCTTATCCAATGTTGGTGCCACATTCCAAAGGCCCATGGACCCTGGCCTTCCGAGAGCTGCTCAATAAAATCATTGTTATCTACCTTGATGACATGACTGTTTTCTCTCACCAAAGAGGGGATCATGTTTCACACCTACGGCAAATATTTGAGAGGTGTCGAGAATTCGGCATTTCTATAAACCCGAAGAAGTCTGTCTTCGCGGTAAAAGAAGGAAAGCTGCTGGGACATGTCATCTCCGAGGAAGGCCTCGCCATTGACCCTGACAGAGCAGAAGCCCTCCTTCGCTTGCCAGCCCCCATCGATAAAAAAGGGCTGCAGTCCTTCTTCGGTCAGATTAACTTCGTGCGGAAGTTCATTCCGGACTTCGCACAGGTGATCAAGCCTATGGCCGAACTGCTGAAAAAAGACAATTTACGAATGGACTGATGAGAGAGAGCAAGCCTTCGAGGAAATCAAGGCTCGAATTGCGCAAGCTCCGGTGTTGACAAACCCGGACTACTCCAAGGACTTCATCCTGTATGCAGTGGGAGAACCCGAAAGTTACGCCGCAGTCCTAACTCAGAAGGGAGACGATGGCGAGGAGCGCCCCATAGCGTTCCTGAGCCAAGTGATTCAACCGCATGAGGAAAAGTACAACTTTATAGAGCGGCAGGTTCACGCTGTTATGAAATCCCTCCGAAAATTTAGGCACTTTGTCTCCCAGAGCAAAACGACTGTCTTTGTGATTCACCCGGACGTTCGAAGCTTCATCATACAAGGAGAACCGGGTCACAAGAGAGCAGGATGGATTGCAAAAATCCAGGAGTTCGACATCGAAGTGCGGCCCACCAAGCTTATCAGGGGCCGAGCCTTGTGTCAGGAATTGGCCCGAAGCGTTGTAGCCGGCATCTCCGCCTGTAAGTGGGAGGACACAGCGACACGCATCTACCTAGCCAACTCCTTATCGGAGGGGAGTGATTGGACAGATGAACTGGTGAGATATTTCTGCACCGGAAGATGTCCAGATCACCTGAACGCCTCACAACGAAGGAGATTTCGGCTAGGTGCACTTAAGTACACTCTTCGCCCCGAGGGGCTTTACTTCAAAAACATCGACGGCATCCTGTTGCGGTGCGTCAAAAAATCCGACCAGCCCAGGGTCCTCGGAGATTTTCATTCCGGGATGCCTGGGGGTCATCATTCCGCAAGGCCTACGGCCTTAAAAATAATTAGAGTCGGGTACTATTGGCCCACTCTATTTACAGACGCTCATGCGGTCTGTTCCAAGTGTGATCAATGCCAGAGGTTTGCTGGCAGAAACAGAAAAGCACCCCTGCCCCTTCAACCAATTCAGGCCGAGACTCCGTTCCAGCAATGGGGTCTAGACTTCATTGGGGTGATTTCGCCTAATTCCTCTGTCGGACACAAGTTTATTCTTACAGCCACCGATTACTTCACACGGTGGGCAGAGGCAATCCCGACCAAGAACGCAGACCAAGAAACGGTCATCAGGTTCATTGAGAGCCTGATTACCCGCTTCGGGGTTCCAGAGTCAATTGTGACAGACAATGGTCCGGGATTCGCAGGCGCTGTACTCACGGAGTACACTGGCAAACTTGGCATCTATCACAAGATGTCTTCTAACTACTACCCGCAGGGGAATGGCCTTGCCGAGTCTACTAACAAGAACCTCCTGAAAGTCATCCGGAGGACCATTGACAGAAACAAGCGGACTTGGCACTTGCTCCTGAACCGGGCGCTGTGGGCGGACAAAGTTTCATTCAAGAAGTCCATCAGAACGTCCCCCTATGCGCTCGTCTATGGCAAGGAGGCTGTCATGCCATCCCACATTGAAATCCCTGCCCTATGGATGTTGGACGAAGACAAGAGCAGTGGAGACCCGGTGGACGACAGACTGTGCCAACTCCTGCAGTTGGAAGAAGACAGAGAAAAAGCATACCAGGCCTTCACTGATCATATTACAGCCACTCAAGGCTGGTTTGCAAAAGGCACCACTGCCCGAATTTTTAAAATCGGGGATCTGGTGCTGAAGTGGGACTCATATAAGGCGAAGCCGGGCAATCACGGGAAGTTTGATGCTCTCTGGGAGGGCCCATATCAGATTTCCCGGGTGAACCAGTTCAATGCCTATGTACTTCGGGATATGGAGGGTCAGCTCCTACCTATCCCTGTTAACGGGTTCCACTTAAAAATTTACCGCTGCTGAAGGTGCCCGAGTGGCCCTTCTTTGTAAAAATTTCCCTTATGCATTTTTGTTTTCCAGCATGTACAGTTTCCAGCTTTCAGTTTTTTATTATTTTTTGAGCTAAAACTGCGGCATGGGAGAGAATGCAGACTTCGCAGCGAAGTCTGTTGTCGCCTCTCAGGAGGGGCGAAGTCCGTGAAGGGGCTGCTTGAACGGAGAAGAAAGCAGCGAAAAAATGTCTAAGTGTTGGCCGCTGCCCGACTTCGCAGCGAAGTCGGGCTGCGCGCCAGCCGAAAAGCGAAGCTTGAAGGGAAAACTGCAAAGGGCACAAGGATCGGACTGCGCTCAGTTTTGAGCGAAGTCCGACTTCACGCGCGAAGTCCGACTTCGGCCGGCTTGCGCGCGAAGTACGAACTGCGCACAGCCCGCGCGCGAAGTGCAAGCTTCGCATGAAGTTCGAACTTCGCCCGAATTTCGGGCGAAGTCCGAACGCGCTTCATTGTTTAAGCGCAGCTCGTAAGAGGCAGTAAAGTTCTAAGTGTTCGCCGAGGTTTGTAAAGGTCCGACTGCGCTCAACCCTTGGGCGCGGTAGGAAAAAAAAAAAAAGAGGACAGTCTCAATGCAAGTCGCAGCTCGCGCGCGAAGTGCAAACTTCGCGCGAAGTTCGAACTTCGCCCGAATTTTGGGCGAAGTCCGGCTGCGCTGGCGAAGTCGGATCGCGCCCAACTTTGGGCGAAGTCCGACTGTGCCTTGTTTTCTGGGCCAGCTTGGACAGTTGTTAAAAAAATGAATAAAATATTCTAAAAGCTCCAAGCTGGGCCCAAGGCGCATTGCGACCGTTTTGAGACGGGTTTCCGCGCCAAGGGTTTTTTCTTGAGCAGTGTGCCCAGATTGCGGCAGTGACGTCAGCCATGGCCCAGCATTCAAGATAAATTTAATGATTGCACGGTTCTCAATAAAAAGTGCAATCAAAAGAGCATGGCACGGCAGCCGGAGTACCTTTTTGGAAACATTCTCCTGCGCAGCCACCCAAGAAACTTAACTCCTTCACTTGCCAGCCGACCTACCCCCTCCTGCGCGACATTAATGACGCTGTCGTTATCTAGAAAAGGGGGTCAGACGCATTCAAACATGCCAAACTGCGCAGATTATTCCTGTGACTGCGAAATCTTCTGCAGACGCCCTGAATTTGTAATTATTGTTGTTTCGGAGAGATGGACAGAGGAAAGATGCCAATGCCAGCGCAATCCAGCGAAGGGTGCGAACCCGAAGATTTACCGCGGCCAGGTGTTTTCAGAAGCGAAACACCGCCGGAGCGAAAATTAAAGTCCCGGCCAAAGAAAGTACAGCGTGGGCAAGCCCCACCACCTCCGGTAAATTACCTGGCGGGATACAAGGACGGCTCGTTTTCTATGAGCCTGACTAAGCTGCGGACAAATGTGGAGAGTTGGGCTGACAAGGTTTCGCCCTCTCACCATTTCGGAGCGGCGTACAAGTCCAACCTTTTTCGGTTCTTATGCCCTCCCGTCCATCAATGCCCGGAGCTGGTAGACCTGATTGTCAGACACTACAGACCAGCTACCCGACAGATTTGCAGCTCCAGCGGTAAACCCTTGTTCACGCTGCGCAGGGAGACTGTCCAGCCAGCTTTTGCCCCAGGGTTGGAGTATGACTCCAGCACAATCGTCAGAAAGATAAATCTGGGCGAGCAAGCGGGACGCTTCACGCATACAAAACGGATGAGGGAATTCCTCAATTCAGAGCTGAACGCCCCGCTTGTAGCTGGACAGTGGCCAACCGGCCCCATGCCCTTGGCGAGGTTTCAGAGCAAGTATTTATACACTATTCTGGCATGGATCCTCGGCTGCGACTCTGATGAGCTAGTATAGCTGTACCAGCTAGCGCTGGCAGAATGTCTCTTGTGTGGAGAATCCTACGAACCAACGGCGCAGAGAAGTGGAAAGCGCCCCATCTTTTTCGACTGGGTGGATTGGCTTGCATACGCCATTCACTCTAACCTGGTGAAGCTCTAGAAGAAGCAGTCCACTAAATTTCGGTTCAGTTCTGTCCTAGCTTGGCTATGTTTGTACCATTTGCACTCCCGGATGCCGATCCCGAACCTGAAGAAGGTTAACGAGAAGGGAGAACCACAGCCCGTCTATGACTGGACGGATGACCTATACCGGAAAGGGTCTTACTACAAGTTTAACTTTAACTTTCTGGGATTGGTCATGTCAGTCTTCAGCGAAGGCGAGATCCCTCGCCCCCCGCGGGAAATGACGAACTCTTTGCTGAGTCAGAAGCTCGGGGACGTCTTTAGACTGACGCAGGGGATTGTGGTCAGAATCTACGGATTCAAGGGCAAACCTCATCTCGCTGCCCTACTGGTGCACGGATCATCAGTTTGGGATGGAGGTTGCCCGTCAGATGGATTATGTTGAGGAGGAGTTCGGCCTAGGAAAGAAAAGAGGCCAGATTTTTCAATATCCTCTTTCCTGGGCGAACGTTGAGATTTCTGAGGTAGGACAGCATGTCTACCTCGAGCGGGAGCTTTTTGACATTGGGCTGATTCTGTTGCCGCAGCACTGGAAGTACGACCCGTACGGGATAAGGGGAAAGTTCACACATCTCTGCCCCCGGGCAGATATAACCGAAGACAGATGCGATGTGGTCCATGTTGACCTTGACTGGGAAATTGACTTGATGGAAGCTTCGCCTCCATGGCAGGATTTTTACTGCGAGGAGGTGACATATGACCCCAAGCGAAACCCGGACCACAAGTTTTCTTCTCCTGGGTTTAAAAAATTCATCTCCAAGATAGCAGGCCTTAACTGGCCAAAAGAAAAGATTATTGAATGCTGGAAGATGAGGTGCCGCACGCAGCACGACAAATCCACCAGGAGAAATCTGGCCGTTGATGACGACTTTTCGACTCTATATGACCAGCACCATGACAGCTGGCGGCCGTTCGCATATCAAGATTACGTTCCCCGAGGTCCCTTTGAGGGTTATAAAGGAGGGTCTTCCTCCCAATAGTTGTACACTTTGGCAACTACCAGCACGGGCCCAGCAGACATCCAAGTGGACCCAATGCAGCCCGTGGCTTCCAAGGTGGTGCCTGAAAAGGCGCAGAAGCCAGTCAAGTCAACGCCTGAGGTGACCCTTCAGGCACAAAAGGCGCCAGCACCACCAGAGAGCAGACCGGTTGCGGCAGACCTTCTGCAAGTCAAACCCCGGTACAAGTTCACCGTGGGAACATCAGCGCCTGCTGCACCTGCTTCATCTCCTTCCCTCGATCCGGCCATTGTTCCAAAAGAAAAGAAGAGGAAGAGAGTTGAAAAAATCAAGTGACCTAGTCTGACAGTGTAGCAGCCAGCTGCAGCCGCATCTAGCCGCTCCAGAGCGTGTTTCTCTGGGCAGTCCCGAGCCAGCCGTCGGAACCAGAATCGCAGACATCCATCCAGCATCGGCTCAGGCGGAGCTCGCAGGTACGTTTGCTGCCCCACTCTCTCTGGTCTCATCTAGCCCTACTCCTACTCCATCTCCCGCTCAATCCGAGCAAGCCATGGCCGCATCTTCCTCCCCGTCTCCACACCCTTCTAGCGGCCCCCATTCTTTTGACCAGTTTGCTCAGAACCCCAACGTTTCCCTATCTCTGAGTCAAACCCCAAACCCTTCACCTGTGGTTAGTGCTGAAGCCATGCATTCACCGTTACATCCACCGCCTCAGCCGCTTGAAACCCTTTCAGCATCAGCCGCTCCCATTTCCACTCCCCGGTCGCCCTCAGAAGCGGCCGATCCTTCCAAGGTCCGTCCGGTTCCTCCTGATCCCATTCCCGCAGGAGAGACGTCTCAGCAGAACCCTAGGCTGGGGGAACCAGACTTCATGGACGACCTCCAGAATACGGACGACTTGCCTCTGGCAACGAGAGCTGTAGAGTACCCTATCTCTTTCCTCCAAAATCTGAAGCGGAGGAGACCTGAAGAGATAGCCGCCCCGGTAAAGCGCACCAAGTTCAACTTCGAGAGGAGAGTGCTTACAACAGAGAAGATAATCCCGAAAGTGAAGAAGCCTCTCCGGGAAATGACCAGGGCGGACTACGAGCTCCAGACAAAGGAGAAGAGCTTTGACGACATTGACAAGCAATACGAGATTCAGGGAATCATTCGTAAAGCTGACAATCTCCTTGTCAAGAGTCTGGAGGAACAGGAAGAGCTTTTCGGGTTGCAGGATAAGACAAGACAGCTTGAAGAGGACCTGTCCAGGTCCACTGAGCAGCTGGAAGCGGCGCAGCGAGAAATAGATGAACTAAAAGCCCAGCTGGCCGCTTCCCAGCAACAAGCCGCAACAGAAAAGCAGGCAGCCTTGGAGCAGATTTCTCAGCTCCAGGAGTCTTTGAAACAGGCGCAGTCGCAATCTGCAGAGAAAGCATCTCAAGCGACGGTCTTTTCAAAGAGCAAGGTTAAGGGGATGCGGGCTGATTTGCTGCGGGGATGCAAGCCCCACACGTATAAGGCAATGTCAGTTCTGGATTTCGCATCCAGAATTCAAGAAGTTTCTGCCCAGGGAAAGCCTGTGGTAGAGGAGGCCGAACGCCAGGCGAAGCAATGGCTGGACCTGGCAATAAATCTTCAGGAGCGCGAGCGCGATGGCCTCCAATTTTCCCCCATGTCCTCATTCGCTGCAGAATGGGCAGATGCAAGGGTAACCTTGCATAAATATTTTAAAAAAGTAGAAGAGGTGAGGGTTGCCAGACGAATGCTAGACGCATTCGAACATGAAAGAGACATTTGTATGGCTCCCTTTCACGCTCTTTCGGAACTTGGCTGCCCGGGCTTTGTTGAGAATGGCGAGTTTCTCACCCATGAGCAGGTGAAAAAGAATTGGCGGTCCTTTGAGGCAGATACAGCTGAGATTGATAGCTGGACTGAGCCAATTCAAGAAAGTCAGGTCACCCAGATGGTGTCCAAATGCTGCAAGATCAGCTCCTACTTCCAGGAGCTAGGAAAAAGATACCTCACCATCGACTTGCACGCGGTCGCTGCTTTCCACGAAGCATTAGAAGAAGTTGCTGACCGCCGGCCATTCGAAGCAGAAGCCTGGGGCCAAGCCCAGGCCGCATACAACCGCATCTGCGAGGCAGAAGCAAAAGCTGGAGAGCCTTCGGAAGATGGTTCTGAGGAGGCAACTGACGAAGGTGAATCTGAAGAACAGTTGCCGCGAGGAGAACAGCTAGAGCAGCAAAAGGCAGGGGAAGCAAGTTCCTCTGCACCCAATGGATGAAGGCATGGATTCTTTGCGCCGAGGCGAGCTCGACACCCCGCGAGCCGCCAGAAATGTTGCCACATTTTGCACGGGGTGCAATGTTTTCAATTTTGTAACAGTGCTGCTCTTTCTTTCCCCTCTTCCTCTCTTTCCCTTTCTTCCTCTCTCCTTTTCTCTCTTTTTCCTACATTCTCTCTTTCCCCCCCTTTCTTGGAGCCCCTCAGTTGAATTTCAGAGTTGACAGCAGCTGCCCTGGAAAATGGCTAAGTGTTGGTGCAAAGTACGCACTTCGCCCAATTTTGGTGCAAAGTTCGCACTTCGCCCAGTTTTGGTGCGAAGTACGCACTTCGCCCAGTTTTGGTGCGAAGTCCGGCTTCGCCCCTCCTTCTGGGCGCACCTTGTAGCAGGCTGGCAGGCTGACAGAAAAATGATAAGTGCTGGAGCGAAGTCCGTACGGCGGCAGAGATCAGCTTTCACCTGTGCACAGTCCGACTTCGCAGCGAAGTCGGAGTGCGCCCTTGACAGGTGCGCAGTAGGGAAACAAACCCGGAAATACACCCAAGGCATGAAGGCCTTCCCGATTGCGCTATTTTTTGCCCACGCAACCCGATGGCGCTCTGATCCCAGGCAAAGTTGGATAAACTACCTTTCAAGGAATACACGTGTCAAACAGCATCATCCATCATCTGACAAGTGTCCAGCTTTGGGATTTGAGCCAAGACATGCCGAGCAAAAGGACGAGCATGGGTTGCATTACCTATGCTAGTGGCCTCATTTAAAGTTGATTGGAGGTTCTACCCACTCCAGCTACCCGCATTCCTGTCGAGAGGAAGTTCTGCCCAAC
Organism: Wollemia nobilis; assembly: GCA_028583015.1. NCBI lineage: Eukaryota > Viridiplantae > Streptophyta > Pinopsida > Araucariales > Araucariaceae > Wollemia > Wollemia nobilis. The sequence goes on from JAQPPZ010016919.1 coordinate 3,866,769, forward strand.
ACACCGCCACCTAGCTGTCCAGCTTCCAGGAAGACCATGCTGCGGGTACAGTCCGGTCCGACAAAAGGTCAGCATTTGCAGCTCTTTCGCCGCTTTTGTCAGCTATTGTTTGACTGGGACCTTGTGCCCATTAATGTAACGGGAGGGACTCGGGCTATATAAACCCACCATGATTTCATTGTAAAGGGTGGAAGGGGAATGTCTGTTAGGGAACCATTGTAACCGTGCTTCTGCTTATAAATATAATTTGTATGCCTGGTTCTGTTCTGCTACTTTTATTTCTTTATGCTTATGCTTTACGCTTCCCTGTGTCACGGCTCGTTGATTCGTTTCAGCATTTGGTGATCAGGCGCCTTTAGCATTGTTTGTGCCATGGCTTGTTGATTCATTTCAGCATTTGGTGGTCAAGCACTTTTGAACTCTATATAATAGATGTAGTAGCAGTTCCATCAGTTGTGTGTTACGTTGCTGTCCGTAGTGGTGATTGATGCGTTGCCGTGCTGTTAGTTCTCCTTGTAGGGAGAATGTTTGCTAGGGGACCATTGTAGCTGTGCGTATAAATTCTCTGCATAACACATATACCTGGCTCTGATATCTCTAGGTTGCTTTCTGCTTATGTTAGTGTCCGTAGTGGTGATTGATGCATTGTCGTGCTGTTAGTTCTCCTTGTAGGGAGAATGTTTGCTAGGGGACCATTGTAGCTGTGCGTACACTGCTTAAGTACAGAAAGTATACTTAGATTTTGCAGTTCCTGGTCATGCTTTGTATTTATGATGCAGTAAGCAATGGTGATTGATGTGTTGCCGTACTGTTAGTTCCCCCCACCAAACTCCAATTCATTTGTAAATTCTTTCCGTTCCTTTATCTCTTTCCTGCACTCTTAGCTAAAACCCCCCAAAGGAGCCGGCCTTCTCCGGAGATTGGCATGGAAGGCATCTCTTCCTTCCGGCCCTTCATGCTGGTGGGCGAATCTGGGCGCATTAACCCGAAATCCTTTCCTCATGGCAGATTCGTAACCAACAAGACATTTTATATGATAGATATGATATTTATTGCAGCCTATCATGATTTTATTATGCATTTGTGTTTATTTCATGCATAGATGCAATAATGTATTCTAGATGTATGCCTAGACATTGTACATATGATTATGCATGTATGTTAGAGCTAGTATGGATGCATAGACCTAGGTATGTATAATATGTACTAATGATATGATGATGCAAAATATGATTTGTATGTTTACATGTTAAAACATAATAAGTGAATCTAATATGGAGAACAAACTAAGTGTGAGCACCACATATTGTATAAAAGTCATTAATCAAAATGTTAACCTTTTCACAAAAGTCATACATTTGAGTATGAACTATAAAAACATAATGTAATGTATAGATTATGGATGTGAGATAGTGAGATATTACAAGGGGAACAAGAAGGTTTTTATTGAGACTCAAACACCCTATTTGACTAGTCAAAAGTTGTATACTAACTATACATGACTCTAGAAGATAAAAATCTGCTAGGAAGAACGAGATATTCAATATTCCTGTGTGTGAATAGTGAAGTTTAGTCATATGATGCATAAGACTACCCCATTTTTGTAATGGGGATCATCCTATGGTCATAATTACCCCAATTTTGTACGTGGTTGGACTAGACTACTAGGCAATACAAGCCACCAAAATCTAGCTCATCCACAAGCTGACATTGGTATATACAAAATAAGGTCACTAATGTGATAGACATATCACCATGTGTAAGGCTACTCTACTACCAAGATGATTTCTATAGCCCATTGCTATATATGTAGATTTCCCCATGGCTTTCAAAAATAGAGAAATATAGGGATTAAATATCTTTACCCCCTTTTTTTATTTTGAATTTCCTTCTTTTTTCTTTTTTTGGGTGGATACTTGTTTGTTTTGTGGAAGAGCAAGGGATTTATCTCTTTTTTTAGGGATACTTGCTCATTTTTTAGTGGATCAAAGGGTTTTATTGCTTTGGATAGGGTGGAGCTTTTTTTTTTGTCAATTACCAACATCCTAGACCATGTGCATAATAGGATGAGCAAGGGAGACCTTTCACTTAAGGGTCAAGGACTACGTTGTAGTGTTGTATTTTCTTGTGCAAACTTGTATTTAAAAGTATATAATTATTTTGGGATTATGATATATAAAAGGTACAATCAAAGCAATACCCTACCTTCAAAAATCAAAATAGCTTTCTACAAAATCTGAAAAGAAAACTAGGAATGGTTGAATGACCGAAAAACCCTATTGAACATTCTATAATAACTTACTGGGTGAGGGGAAAAAAAACAAACACCAAGGACGAGAAATGTGTATGGAAATTATTTGTTGGATGTGTGTGTTTTTCCTAATGAATTTTTGAAAACTAAGAGGTGTGCGTAAAATAGTCAGTGGTCATATAAACATCATTGTTGATGGTCATACAATATCTACCCTATCTTACGAGGACCCCTTAATAATCAAAAGATCATAAGAAATTCAAATGATGACAAGATAAAAGTTTTTATTAAGACTCATGACAATCATACAAGCATGGTGCTTTAAGAAATACAAATAGTAAAAATGAATGTGTGGTGTGTGTAAGTCTTTTATGTACTTTTGAACATTAAGAAATGTGCATAATATAGTCAGTGGAAGTATGAACATCATTGTTGATGGTCGTATGGTATCTATCCTATCTTACAAGGACCTCCTAATGGTAAAAATATCACAAAGATAGGTATAAGTGATGAAAAGATGCAGAACGAAGTGATGTGAATGCAATACCTAATATGCCTAACGTGATTAACCAATGAAATGTAGTAATGTGTAAATGCATGATAATGTGAGTAATGCAATGTTTTTGTGAATTTTGATTTTGTATTATTTTTGTGTTGTTTTTGTTATTTTTTTATATACATTATGTATTATGCATGAAATACCTACAGGTGGATAATGTTAAGAGTTCTAGGTTCCTCAACACCCTCAAGAGAAGCTAGAGGATAAGTCCTTGGTCCTACTTTCTACGTTATAATGAACAGGTCTAACCATTTAGCCATAAATTTATTTTGCAAGTGGGGTAGCAAGTTGAAATTCTATTGGTTTTCTTTAAGTACATGAGCATCAACTTCAAAAGCCCTAATATGGCCTTTTGTGTCATAGGCTCGCTTAATGCGATCTTGATAAATATGAAGATGCTTGAGAGTGATGATGTGTCATTCATCAAGAAGCGTGGGTTAATCTAGGTGAGCTTGTTGTGCAATATCATCATCAATGAACTCTTGCAATGAAATGTACAATGATAAAATTTCCAATTCCAAGGGCATAATGGCATCAACACCATATACTAACAAAAATGGAATTTCCCTAGTGGGTGTTCGAATACTGGTCCTATGGGTGTCCTAATATTCAATTTTTCTATTCATCACCATGCATTTACCAAATATATTAAGACTCCATTGCCATATATTCCAGACTATTAAGCAATATCCCAAGAGATGGTCTATACTCTCCTCCTTATTTGGAAAGCCCCAAAAAACTAGCTAAAAGAAAAAAAAAACATATTTTTTCTTTTTTACTATAGGAGGGATTATGCAACTCATATCCACTTTTAGTTAATCTATTGTCAAATTTTTCTAAGTTTTCTAAGTTTTTCTACTTTCCCAGTGAGTTACATCGCATTCAACATCCTACACAAATTCATCTATGTAAAGCATATTATGTGTTTTGTAGATAATCTATCTATATCATCCTTCTTTATGAGCGAACTTATCACCGTTATTACAGTTGAAGGTATACGTCCATCACCATACCATACACAAGTCTATCTATCTAGGTATGCTACGCATATTGCAAGTTAAGCTATCTATCTCGTCTTTACAATGAGTTATCTTACCTCTAATGTAAGAAATTAGTTTACTTAGTTAACATCATCCTAAGGGATATTAATCCCTTAGGTTCTTTCCATGTTCACCCTAAGAGGTCTTAATATCTCAGGTTATTTTTCTATGTTCACCCTAAGAGGTCTTAATCTCTTAGGTATTTTTCTATGTTCACCCTAAGAGGTCTTAATCTCTTAGGTCTTTTTCTATGTTCACCCTAAGAGGTCTTAATATCTTAGGTCACTTTTATTTTTGGAAAGAAGACAAGAATAGCTCTATCTATTTAATCAATCAAGGAACAAATTCCATAAAGCATAAGAGAAGTACTTAGAAAGGAAACAACATTTAAATGAAGATAAACATTAAATAAAAGAGAAATATAGATAACAATGCATAGATACTTCATAAAAATAAATTTAAGATGCATTCCTCATTCATTCAATAAACTATTACATCTATCCAAGTATGGTAAAACCTTCATACTTTTAAAGGAATAAAGTAATACATCCATGTCCATCTAGGGATTTCTCCCTACAATTCTAGTCTATTTTGAGCATGAATAAATTACTGTAATTATAAATCAAACTAGTGCATTGGCTCCATTGAATAAATATGGGTCCTCTTTTTATTAATGATATCATGTATTTCTCAAAGCATATTATAATAACATCCCCTCGAGGGAGTTCACAAATCCGATACAATCAATACAAAAGGTGAGGGTTTCATTCCCCTCAGAACTATCCTAGTGCACTGAATGGTCTTTTTGCAATCACAAATAATCTTGGGGTGAGTTTTTCATGACCACCATAGTGAGTATGATGTGAATATTGCACTCCTTTGTCCTCTATTGAATCATATAATTTGCACATAGAGGAACTAAAAATATATCAAAATTATATGAAGAGCCCACCGAAATCGGGTCTGTTTTAAATATAATGAATGAGATAAATGAAGATAAAACCAAACTGAAACATGTATAATTTGAAATCTATCTAAATTTAGAAATAGTAAAAATATTGATCTAAGCTATTCTAAAAGAAAAATAGTAAACTAGATCTCTAGTCGAGACTATCTCAGAGTGAGACGACTTTCTCTATAGGCCATCTCGAGGCAAGATGGCCACTATTGCAGGAATGTGTTGTCAATGGATTATTGAGCTTAGGAAAGTGACTTGATGGATCGAATCAGATTTTAAGCGAATATTTTTTAATATACACAATATGGGAGCATGGCTTTCAATCCATTGTAGTATTCTAGTAGCATGGTCTCAGCAACAGGCTTGGAGGATTCAAAATGGTAGCACTTTGTTACGCAAAAGCTTAAACTATGTGTATTGAATTCGATAGCACTTCATTGCACAAATTCAAAAATTGGAATCCTTTCAAATGAGGGGTTAGTACCAATTTATAGACTTCTTGGATGGAAGCTAAAAATGGTACAAGCACCTTGCATGAAAAAGTAGAGAGATAGTTTGCATTAAGAAAAGTGAATGCTTATCTCTGAAATCTCGTGCGATTGATAATTGTATATGTTTTTCTAATTTTGGCCCATGCAAGGTGCTTAATGCTTTTTATTGGATCATTCATGGGATTAACTAGTAGTTTTAGCTGTCATTTATGCACCCTTCTATTTTTAATATTGCTTCTTGGCGGTTGTCTCAGGTCGAGACGACCATGGTTTGGCGATCATCTTGGGTCAATGACCATGGTTTTATGGGGAATTATGCTCGTTTAAGTGGTGAAATCCATTGTTTTAGCCCTAAATATTCCCAAGGTGGGTTATGTGGTCTAAAATGAGTCCATTTAGGTAGTCTCCTAAATAGTACATGTTTTAGGTGTCTACAGATACCCCTTTTTGGGATGCTTTGTGTGACTACATAATGTAGAGCAAAAAATAGAGAACCTAAAATAGTTGATTTGATGTTTAATGATATTCATTAAACAAATCAATGTAAGATGCCCCAATCATGGAAAGAGCATGCACTTTTGAATCATTGCTTCCAACTTATTGATGGATTTGGTTTTAAGTAAACCTTTCAACCAAGGACAAACATTATGAGTTTGGGTTTTAGGTATACTTGATCTTGGTAAACTTTCAGTTTAGGATAAACATTATGAGTCTAGGATTTAGGTATACCAAAAAAATATGTAGTAGAATTGTTAGCCTATTTTGTTTTATTTGAATTTGTTTTTGCTTGTTATTTGCCCCAAGCAAGGAGCGTGTATGATTGTCTTTGGCAATGATTCTTGAACAAATGCAATTTGCATTTATGAATATTTGATTATTGGCTTGATTATGAATTTTGTAATTTATATGAATACCCCATAAAGTGACGAGTCGATAGAGGAGATGAAAAATGATGAAATTGATGAGTCACTTGACCATGATAACCTTATTTGGGTGTTTTTGGGTGAATGCAAAAGTTAGTGGGCTTTTAAACCCATGAAAACCTTGATTTTGACCCTATTTGACTTGTAATTTTTAGATTTTTATGATTTTCTTTGGTAATGTTTGGGAAAAATGTGACCGTATCACCTTGATATGGTCACATTTGTGCCACACAACCATCTTAGACACTCGTGATTTTGGAAAAATATAAATAGTAATTTAGCATTTTTTATGTCATTTTCCATCTGCGATGAGAGAAGAGAGACAGGGAGGAGGACATTGAATTTTCGATGTGAAGTGCTATTGAAAAGTGTACCTGATCATGGACCAACCTGAGACTTCTTCGAGCGATGGAGACAAAGTGAGGAGGGTAAATACCTCATTCACACTTTTTGTCAATTCTAAGGAAAAATGAACCTCATTAAATAAAATGGTTAAGGAACATCACATTAATGATTTAAGGTAATGAACCTCATCTAGATTAGCTTAGATTAAAGGTTTTGTTTATGTTCCTTATTTTTTTTGTTTTGGATTTAGGATTTTTCTCTTTTATTGGTATGAAATGCTTGTATTTTTGGATTTGGAGTCCATCTCAGGGTGAGACGGTCTCTCTTTTTGAATTTTAGTGATTGTAGGATTCAACGATCAAATTTTTTATCATTTTGGAGGTCGTCTCGATCCTAGAAGGCCTCATATTGAGGTTATCTTGACCTGAGATGACCTTAATTAGGGGTCATCACGAATTGAGATGAACTTTTTGAATTTGAAATTTTTGCTTTTTTTATGTTGTTTTTTGTCGGTGTTGATTGATTGTGAATTTTGTAATTTGTTTTTAGCTTCTTATATCACATCACAGGTTTACCTGTGTCTTTAAGAGAACCCATGAGGCTCTCTTTAATGACAATTGGGAGTGTCTTAATACCCTTGGCCTTATACATGTTAAAATACTAGAGTCAATGTATGTAGACCAAGCTTATTTGATAGCCTTGACAGATTGATGGAACAACTAGACTAATACCTTCCACCTTCCTACTGGTAAGATGACCATCACTCTAGAGGATATCTATAGGAACCTCTACATTTTGATAGAGGGAGAGTTGATTGTATCATCATCCACTAGTCAGCAAGTGAGAGTACTACAAAGAGTATATCATCAACACTGGCATATTATAGAGCACGATTTGGAGAGTGGTAGGGTGAGGGTGGAGGAGGGTTACAATACATAGCTCTTGATGTGTAGGCATGTAGTGCTTATGTCACTCATGTCTAATCTCCTTATGATTGATTCTTTGATTTTTATTTTACAATTGAACCTTATTGATCTTATTTAAGATTTGGTGGAGTCCACAATGTAGTAGCCACATATTATGGCCTAGGGGACTACCCTACTCACACAAATTTATGATGAGCTTTTTGAGATATAACATCATTGTCGACTTGGATTAGGGTGCAGTTTCCTTTTGTAGATATGGGTTTGGGAGCACATTCATGTGGATAGTCTAAATTGGCTATCATGGGTGATGTAGTGGTAGATGGTTGATAGGGAGATTCCCTATACTATCCACTGGAGATGGGATCATGAGTGAGGTAGGAGTCACCCCTACTTGGGTATGCTCAATCGTTAAATTGACTCTCTACGAAGGTTGAGGCTAGAGCATGTGATATGGAAATCATGGAGGGATTTCCCACCTTGGAAAGAGGTATATCAATAGTTGAGGTGGGTGAGATGTGGTCAATAGTTGATCAGCTAACATGGCAATGAGCATGAGTATTTCCAATACTCACGTGTGACCCACCAATTGGAGGTTTTCTAGGATATACTGGATGATTCAGTCATTTATAGGTAGTGGAAATATGAGGTAGAGCTATCTTATCCCCAAGTCAAGTAATTAGATGACGAGGAAGATGAGCTACTTTCCAATCTAGACATAAAGGACTTAGAGACTATCCCAGACTATGATGTTTGGTGGATGACTCGATTATGGTAGGGAGGCGATCAAGCTAGGGTAGTTGGTGAGGAGAGGGCAGGTGTGGTGGTGGTCCCTTCACAGTGGTGAGTGCATCATAATACTAAGGAGTAGGATGATATTGTTGAGAGAGGTGGGAATGAGAAGGAGGAGGATGATTAGGAGGATCATCAGGAGAAGATAGCTACACTTAGAGAGCAGGTTTGCATCCTCTAAGCTCAAATGGGGGATAAGGATACATCCCATGCTATAGAGTGGAGCTAGTGGGATAAGGATAGGCAATGATGTAGGGTATTTTGCATGGAGAGGGATACCCTTCAGGCTTAGGTAGAGAGCTTGAAGGATAAGACTATGAGGTTTAAAATAGAGCAATATGCCTTACGGGTTTAGGTGGTAGGTGTTACTATAGAGCAGGATGCTCTATGGATGTGATTGTTAGGGGTTATAGTAGAGTGTGATGCTCTACATGTGCATTTGGTAGGGATGATAGCTGGGTAGACCTTAAGGGATGTAGCTAGACTACAATTAGAGATGGCAAAGCTATAGGGTAGAGTGTCCTACTTCCAGTCACATCATCAATCAAGCCAGGATGAGCTAGACCAATGAGGTGGTGCTCTACCCTCATGTTCTTCAACAAGGGGAACCCATTGTAGTAGAGCATTTTGTGAGTCATCAATGAGACCTTAGGTTCGATGATTCTCAGAGTCGGGTGCATCTCATAGGGTAGGGATTAGTGGATCTAGACAACCTCGTAGATGTGAGGTCAAGGACGATGGTGAGAGTGGTGGCATAGGGCTAGCTTAAGATATTTATTATGTATTTTGTTTCTCTTTTTGGATGTTTACATGTTAAAACATAATAAGTGAATCTAAGATGCAAAATAAACTGTGTGAGCACCAGATAATGTATAAAAGTCATTATTAAAAATGTTATTCTTTTCACAAAAGCCATACATTTGAATATGAACTATATAAATATAATGTAATGTATGAATGATGTATGTGAGATAGTGAGATATTACAAGGGGAACAAGAAGGTTTTTCATGATACTCAAACACCTATTTGACCAGTCAAAAGTTGTATACTAACTATACATGACTCTAGAAGATAAAAATATGCTAGGAAGACTAAGATATTCAATATCCATGTGTGTGCATAGTGAAGTTCATTAATATAATGCATAATACTACCCCATTTTCAATCTAGCATTTATAGCCCATTGGTGTAATGAGGATCATCCTATGGTCATCATTACCCCAATTTTGTATGCGGTTGGACTAGAATACTAGGCAATACAAACCACCAAAAGCTAGCTCATCCACAAGATGATTGGTCTATAAAAAAAAAGGTCACTAAAGTGATAGACATATTGCCATGCGTAAGGCTACTCTACTACTAGGTCGATGTTTATAGCCAATTATTGGTGATGGAGATTGCCCCATGGGTTTCAAAAACTAAGAATTACAAGGATTCAAGCTCTTTACCTCCTTTTCTTTTGATTTTCCTTATATTTTAGGGGGGGATACTTGCTCGTTTTATGGAAGAGAAAGGGATTTATCTCTTTTTTTTTAAGGGATACTTGCTCATTTTTAAGTGGAGAAAGGGATTTTATTGCTTTGGATAGGGGGGAGCTTGTCCTTTTGTCAATTCTTAGCATTCTAGACCATGTGCATAATAGGATGAGCAAGGGAAACATTTCACTTAAGGGGTAAGGACTACATTGTAGTGTTGTCTTTCCTTGTGCAAACTTGTATTTAAAAGTATGTAATTGTATTGGGATTTTGAGATATACAAGGTATAATCAAATTAAGACCCTACCTTCAAAAATAAAAATAGCAGTTGAGGACAAACACTATAATTATGGGCTTTAGGTATACCAAACAAATAGGCAATAGAATTTTTAGCCTATTTTGTTTTGTTTGAATTTGTTTTTGGTTGTTGTTTACCCCAAGCAAGGAGGGTGTATGATTGTCTTTGGCAATGATTCTTGAACAAAAGTAATTTATATTTTTGAGTGTTTGATTATTGACGTGATTATGAATTTTGTAATTTATATGAATACCCCCTCAAGCGATGAGTCGATAGAGGAGATGGAAAATGATGAGAGCGATGAGTCACTTAACCATGATAACCTAATTTGGGTGTTTTTGGGTGAATGCAAAATTTAGTGGGTTTTTAAACCCATGAAAACCTTTATTGTGATCCTATTTGACTTGTAATTTTTAGATTTTTATGATTTTTTTTGTAATTTTTGGGAAAATTGTGACTATCTCACCCTGAGATGGTCATGCTTGCACCACATGACTGTCTCAAACACCCATGATTTTGGAAAAATATAAATAGTAATTTAGCATTTTTTAACATCATTTTTGACCATCTGCGATGAGAAAAGAGAGATATAGGGATGAGGAGAGTGACTTTTTGATGCAAAGTGCTATCAAAATGTGTACATGAGCATGGACCAACCTGAGACTTCTTTGAGCAGTGGAGACAGAGCGAGGAGGGTAAGTACCTCATTCACACTTTTGTTGATTCTAAGGATAAAATGAACCTCAATAAATAAAATGGTTAAGGAACACCACATTAATTATTTAAGGTAATGAAACTCATCTAGATTAGCTTAGATTAATGGATTTTATTTTTTTTCTTTTTTTTGTTTGTTTGTTTTGGATTTAGAAAATTGTTTTCTTTGATTTGTACGAAATGCTTGTATTTTTGGACTTGGGGGTCATCTCAGGGTGATACGGTCTCTCTTTTTGAATTTTATTGATGGTAGGTTCCAATGATCAAATTTTTGACCATTTTGGAGGTCGTATCGACCCTAGACGACCTCACCTAGGGGTCGTATTGACCCGAGATTACCTTAATTAGGGTCCATCCTGAGCTAAGATGACCTTTGTGAATTTAAAATTTTTTGCTTTGTTTATGTTGTTTTTTTTTTTGATGTTGATTGATTGTAAATTTTACAATTTGTTTTCAACTTCTTAGATCACATCACAAGTTTACCTACATCTTTAAGAGAACTCGTGAGGCTCTATTTAATGATAATTGTGAGTGTCTTAGGGCCCTTGGCCTTATGCATGTTACATGACTAGAGTCAGTGTATGTAGACCAAGCTTATTTGATGACCTTGATAGATTTATGGGATAGCCAAACTCATACCTTCCACCTTTTTAATGGTAATTTTACCATCACTTTGGAGGATGTCTACATGATCCTCTACATTTGATAGAGGGAAATTTGATTGTGTCATCGCCCACTAGTCAGTAGGTGAGAATACTATAGAGAGTATATCATTAACACTAGTATATTGTAGAGCATGATTTGGAGAGTGGTGGGGTGAGGGTGGAGGAGGGTTGCGATACATAGCTCTTGATGTGTATGCCTATAATGCTTATGTCAATCATGTCTAATCTCCTTATGCATGATTCTTGAGGTGTGAGGTTCTCATGAAACCTTCTTGACCTTATTTAATATTTTTTGGAGTGAATAGTGCAGCATCCACAAATTATGGCTTAGGGAACTACCCTACTAGCACAACTTTATGATGATATTTTTGAAATCTAACATCATTGCCAACTTGGATTAGGGTATAGTTTCCTTCTGTAGATCTGGGATTGGGAGTACATTCGGGTGGATAGTTATAATGGGCTACCATGAGTGATGTAGTGGTATATGGTTGATATGGATATTCCCTATGCTATCCACTAGATATGGGATCAAGAGTGAGTTAGGATTCACCCCTACTTGGGTATACTTGATTGTTACATTGACTATCTACAAATATTTAGGCTAGAGCACATGATATGGTGACCATGGATGGATTGCCCACCTTGGGCAAAGGTAGTTCAACAATTGGGTGATATGTGGTAAATTTTTTATCAATAGACATGATAGTGAGCATGATATTTCCAGTACTCATGTATGACCCACCAGTTGGAAGTTTTCTAGGATATACTAGATGAGCCAATCATTTGTGGGTAGTGGAAATATGAGGTAGAGCTAGCTTATCCCCAAGTTGAGCCATTATATGATGAGGAAGATGAGCCACTTGTCAATCCAAACATAAAGGACCTAGGGACTACCCCAAACTATGATTCTTTTTTGATGACTCAGTTACCGTAGGGAGGGGATCAAGCTAGGATAGATGATGAGGAGGAGGTAGGTGTGGTGATGGTCCCTTGAAAATGGTGAGTGCATCATCATAGTTAGGAGGAGTGGTATGATATCTCTAAGAGAGGTGGGGATAAGGAGGATAAGTAGGATGAGGAGGATCCTCAGGAGAAGATAGCTACACTTAGAGAGCAGGTTTGTATACTCTAATATTATATGGGGGATTGAGATACAACCCATGCTACAAAGTGGAGCTAGTGGTATAGTGATAGGCAATGATGGATGAGATTTAGCATGGATAGGGACACCGTTCAATCTCAGTTAAAGAGCTTGAAGGATAAGGCTATGAGGTTGACAATAGAGAAAGAAACTTTGTAGGATTAGGTGACAGGTATTACTATAAAGCAGGAAGCTCTATGGATGCAGTTATCAAGGGTTACAATAAAGTGTGATTCTATACAGGTGTAGTTGGTAAGGATGATAGTTGGGCATACCTCAAGGGATGTAGCTAGACTGCAATCAAATATAGCAGAGCTATAGGATAGAGTGTCTCATTTCCAGTCACATCATTAATCAAGCCAAGACTACATTACCATATTAGAGGATGAGCTAGACCAATGATGTGGTGCTCTACCCTCATGTTCTTCAACAAGGGGATCCTACCATAGTAGGGCATCTGGTGATTCATCAGTGAGACCTTAGGTTTAATGATTCTCAAATTCAAGTGCATCTTATAGGGTAGGTATCAGTAGATCTAGGCATCCTCATAGAAATGAGGTCGAGGGTGATGGTGAAAGTGGTGGCATAGGGCCATCTTAAGATATTTATTATGTAGTTTGCTTCTCTTTTTGGATGTGAGGTTTGAGGATCCACTTTATTGTAGTCTGTAGGCATTTTGTGCTATAATGGATATTTTATATGATATATATATGATGCTTATTGCAGCCTATTATGATTTTACTATACATTTGTATTTATTTCATGCATGGATGCAATGATGTATGCTAGATGTATTCCTGGATATTGTAGATATGATTATGCATGTATGTTAGAGCTAGTATGGATGCATAGACCTAGGCATGTATATGATGTACTAATGATACGATGATGCAAAATATGATTTGTATGTTTACATGTTAAAACATAATAAGTGGATCTAAGATGCAAAACACACTAAGTGTGAGCACCACAGAATGAATAAAAGTCATTAATCAAAATGTTAACCTTTTCACAAAAGTCATACATTTGAATATGAACCATAAAAATAAAATGTAATGTATGAATGATGGATGTGAGATAGTAAGATATTACAAGGGGAAAAATAAGGTTTTTTATGAGACTCAAACACCCTAGTTGACCAGTCAAAATATGTATACTAACTATACATTACTCTAGAAAATAAAAATCTGCTAGGATATATTCAATATCACTGTGTGTGCATAGTGAAGTTCATTAATATGACACATAAGACTACCCCATTTTCAAGCTACATTTATATCCCATTGTTGAAATGGGGATTATGCTATGGTCATTATTACCCTAATTTTATACGCGGTTGGACTAGACTACTAGGTAATACAAGCCACCAAAAGCTAGCTCATCCACAAGTTGATTGGTATGTACAAAAGAAGGTCACTAATGTGACAGACATATCACCAAACGTAAGGCTACTATAATGCTAGATCGACGTCTATATCCCATTGCTAGCGATGGAGAGTGCCCCATGGCTTTCAAAATTTGAGAATTCCAAGGATTCAAGCTCTTTACCCCCTTCTTTTCTTTTGATTTTCCTTCTTTTTTCTTTTTTTTTGGGTGGATACTTGCTCATTTTATGGAAGAGCAAGGGATTTATCTTTTTTTTAGGTATTCTTACTCATTTTTAGTGGAGCAAGGTATTTTATTGCTTTGGAGATCTTGTTCGTTTTTCAATTCTGATCATTCTAGACCATGTGCATAATAGGATGAGCAAGGGAGACCTTTCACTTAATAGGTAAGGACTACATTGTAGTGTTGTCTTTTCTTGTGCAAATTTTTATTTAAAATAATGTAATTGTGTTGGCATTTTGATATATACAAGGTACAATCAAAGCAAGACCCTACTTACCCAGGTGTTGTAGGTGAGTTGGAGAGGAGAGGGCAATCCTCCAAGGGAGGTCCTAGGTTTGAATCTCCACCCTACCAAAACGTTTAATTGGGTACCCAAAATCCAATTAATAATGTTGGTGTGGTCAGGACTTGGCATGACTCCCGGGTGACTTTGACAGTCTAGAACCCCATGATCGTGGTCTCTTAGACCAAGGCAGCCCCGCAAGGGATTTTTCACTTTTAAAAAAAAGCAAGACCATACCTTCAAAAATCAAAATAGCTTTCTAGTAAATATGAAAAGAAAACTAGGAATGGTTGAATGATTAAAATACACTATTGAACATTATATAACAACTTACTGGGTGAGGGGAATAAAACAAACACCAAGGATGGGAAATGTGGATGGAATTGATTTGTTGGATGTGTGTGTTTTTCCTTATGAACTTTTAAAAACTAATAGGTGTGCATAAAATAGTTAGTGGTCATATAAACATCATTTTTGATGGTCATATGATATCTACCCTATCTTATGAGGACCCCTTAATAATCAAAAGATCACAAGAAATACAAATGATGACAAGAGAAAAGGTTTGATTAAGACTCATGATAATCATACAAGCATGGTGCTCTATGAAATGTAAATAGTGAAAATTAATGTGTGGTGTGTGTAAGTATTTTATGAACTTTTTAACATTAAGAAATGTGTGTAAAATAGTCAGTGGTCATATGAACATCATTGTTGATGGTCATATGATATCTATCCTATCTTACGAAGACCTCCTAATGGTCAAAATATCACAAAAATAGGTGTAAGTGATGAAAATATGTAGAACAGAGTGATGAAAATGCAATACATAATATACCTAATGCAATTAACCAATGAAATGCAGTAATGCATAAATGCATGATGATGTAATTAATACAATGTTTTTGTGATTTTTTATTTTGTATTGTTTTTGTGTTGTTTTTGTTATTTTATTATTTTTTATACATTATGTATTATGCATGAAATGCCTACAGGTGGAGAATATTAAGAGGTTTAGGTTCCTCAACACCCTCAATAGAAGCTAGAAGATAATTCCCTAGCCCTACTTTCTGCATTATAATGAACACGCCTAACCAGTTAGCCATAAATTTATCCCGCAGATTGGGCAACAAGTTGGAATTCTATTGGTTTTCTTTAACTACAAGAGCACCAACTTAAAAAATCCTAAGATGGACTTTTGTGTCATTGGCTCACTTAATGAGATCTTGATAAACATGAAGATGCTCGACAGCAATGGTGTGTCATTCATAAAGAAGTTTGAGTTGATCTAGACGAGCTTGTTACATAGTGTCATCATCATTGAACTCTTGCAATGAAATGCACAATGAAAAAAATTCCAATTCTAAGGGCATAATGGCCTCAGTGCCATATACTAATGAAAATGGAGTTTTCCCAGTGGGCAATCGAATGCTAGTCCTATGGGCATCCCAATCTTCAATTTTGCTATTCATCACCATGAATTTACCAAACTTATTAATAATCCATTGCCATAGATTCTAGACTATTGAGCAATATCTTAAGAGATGGTCTATACTCTTCTCATTTTTTATAACGCCTCAAAAAACTAGATAAAAGAAAATAAAAAAGAAAAGATAACTTTTTTTTATGATAAGAGGGATTATGAAACCCCTATACACATTTAGTTAATCTATTGTCTAAGTTTGTTAGGTTTCCCTACTTTCCCAATGAGTTACATTGCATTCAACATCCTAAAATTTTTTGTCTATGTAAGCATATTATATGTTTCGTAGATAAGTTATCTATCTCATCCTTCTTGATGAGCTAACTTATCACCTTTAGTACAATCGAAGGTATACACCCATCACCATACCATACACAAGTCTATATGTGTAGGTATGCTATGTGTATTGCGAGTTAAGCTATCTATCTCATATTTATGATGAGCTATCTTAACTTCGATGTAAGCAATCAATTTACTTAGTTAACATTATCCTAAGGGGTCTTAATCCCTTAGGTTCTTTCCATGTTCACCCTAAGAGGTCTTAATCTCTTAGATATTTTTCTATGTTCACCTAAGTGGTCTCAATCTCTTTGATATTTTTGTATGTTCACCCTAAGAGGTCTCAAAATCTTAGGTCACTTTTATTTTTGGCAAGAAGACAAGAATAAATCTATATATTTAATCAATCAAGGAAAAAATTCCATAAAGCATAAGAGAAGTACTTAGAAAGGAAACAACATTTAAATGAAGATAAACATTAAATAAAAGAGAAAGATAGATAACAATGCATAGATACTTCATAACAGTAAATTTAAGATGCATTCCTCATTAATTCAATAAACTATTACATCTATCCAAGTATGGTAAAACCTCTATACTTTAAAAGGAATTAAGTAATACATCCATGTCCATCTAGGGATTTCTCCCTACAAGTCTAGTCTATTTTGAGCATGAATAAATTACTACAATTATAAATCAAACCAGTGCATTGGCTCCAATTGTCCTCTTTGGTCCTTGTCTTTTCATCGTTCATTTGGAGGGTAGTAGGGGATCAGGGTAGCTCATAGTTCTATGTAATACATGCATCTAAATGCATATACTAGTAACATGAAACCAAAGTATTTACTAATTACTTTACCAAATTGTAACTATACAAAATTAAATAAAGCATTCAACCATCTACTATATAGTTGATATCATAAGAATTTCCTCATTTCTATTCTTATCTCTCATTTACTTAAAGAGAGTCATTTCAATAGATACAACTAGATCACAAGTCTTACTTTAATCAAATCATAACAAAACCATTATTTCAAATAACTAAGGTCTCATTCCTTAATTAAGAAAATAATCTATATTCCTTCTATTTGAATTAATCAAAGTCTCATTCCTTTAATTAATCAAATAAACATTAATTCCTCTATTTAAATTAATCAAAGTCTCATTCCTTTAAATTAACAAACTAAACTATAATCCCTTTATTTACATTAATCAAAATCTCATTCCTTTAATTAGAAAAATAACTATAATTCCTTTATTTACATTAATCAAAGTCTCATTTTTTTAATTAGAAAAAACAACTATAATTCCTTTATTTACATTAATCAAAGTCTCATTCCTTTAATTAACAAAATAAACTATAATCCCTTTATTTACATTAATCAAAGTCTCATTCCTTTAATTAACAAAATAAACTATAATATCTTTATTTACATTAATCAAAGTCTCATTCCTTTAATTAAAAAAATAAACTATAATCCCTTTATTTACATTAATCAAAGTCTCATTCCTTTAATTAACAAAATAAACTATAATTCCTTTATTTACATTAATCAAAGTATCATTCCTTTAATTAACAAAATAAACTATAAAAATCAGATAACCCATTTATTCATTTAACTAAAGTTCCCTATATTTAATTAATCAAATAATTGAATAACTTATAATCTTTCTTTATCATTTGTGAATCCCTATATTAATTCAAAAACAATATACATTTTTCTTATTCACAAACTAAGATTCCTCTTTCAGTTTCATAATATCATATGCCCTTTATTTTATATCTACCCTTGAATATTTACCTAACATGCATTTGTTTGATTAAGAAGGTCAATGAACCTATCCTAAAATTTGCAAAAACAAGAGTTCAAACACTTCAAGGTAAATATTTCAAAGAAGAGATGATACAACAAAGGAGGGCTACAACTACGAAGCACACATCGGTCACCCAATATAGAGAACATCAAAGCCAATACTATCAACAGGGATTACTATGATTTATGGGTAGTAATATGAAGGTCAAATAGATCTTTACAACCCTAATAGTGGAGAAAGTTGACCCTCGGGTCCCCAACCGGTAGATGCGTACTTCGACTATAGTCAAAAACTATGCAAGGATGATGTTCAAAATGGGGAAATTCCTTGGGATGCAAAACACCCAAATGACAAAGGACGACGATAAACTAGCCAAAGGACAATTCCATAGCCAAAGTGGCTAGATAACTAGAGATCAAGAGACATCATTGGGAAAAATGGTTGACCAACCTAATTGAAAGGTAGCAAGCACATAGATGTAGCTTAAAACACAAATGTGGGCTTACCACAAACCTGACCTAGAGGATGTTGCAACAAGAGATCATAGGTCAAACCAAACAAGACATTCACCACACTATAGTTAGCAAAGGACAAGCAACACTACCCAACAAATATGGTCGACACAGAAGGGATCTAAAAATTGTGGTTTTCAACAGTCGACCAATAGAAGGTGCCTTAAAGGTTTTTAAAGAACAAACCAACATTCTTAAAAATAAAAACCAAAAAACAAAATTGGGAGAAACCAGTGTTAACAACTGGTTAAAACAATTTTAACTAAGCTTTTAAGGTAAAAATATGTTATCCTCGTGAGTGTGGTCTATCGGAAAGGATGTCACTTGCATTATTAATGATGTGACCTGGGTTCAATCTCCATGGTGGATGTGTATGAGAAGTATTATTAAAAAAAAATGTAAAAATATGTTTGTAAAAAGCCAACCTGTAGTTTGTTAGTGTTGATCACTTCCTTGCTAGCTAAACTATGGCTCTTCCAACATGGTCGGTGTTAGCTTCGATTCTCTAGATTTTTTCTCCTTTTGTCCAGCTTGTGTTCCCCTTTTCTCCCTTCCCCTCCTTAAAATTCCCAAGAGGAGTCCTCTTCTACAACTCTTGTCTCCTCTTCAACCACTCCACACGTTCACCATTACTTCCTCATCCACCTAGTGGTGGTAGCAAGATATATATATATATATATATATATATATATATATATATATATATTTTTTTTTTTTTTCCCCTCTCTAGAGATTCAACATAAATGGAGCTCCTTCCCCAAAAGTCGGCAAGAAGATTCCATCCACCCGAACGCATAAACTCACAACATTCCATTAATTTCAAGTAATAAATTTCTCTCCTTTTTAATATTCTTTAAAAAATCTTAAAATTATTTAAATAAAAGTTCTATTTCCATTTAAATAAAGTATCTATTATTTTTAAATGAAATTCCATTATCATTTAAACTAAGGTTTTATTATTCACTTATATATATATATACTTAAAAACAGAAAAGGGTTCTTTTATCAAATACTAACATCATGCTATTCTTTAAAATATTTAAGCAACATGAAGAGTTTTAAAGACAACCAACTTATGCATGTTTTCTCGAAACCAGTGATGCAACAAAGTGATGAAGTAAAATATAACCAATTATATGCAACAAGAAAAGTGGGAATCTTTCCATCAACCCAGTAACCTATCTCAAACGAAGAATTTACGATAGTTACTAGGCTATCAACTATGGCTCTAGGTGGTTGATTAATTGATGATTATCCCAAAATTGGTAATGCATGTCTATATGAGGGTATCCATCCATGTTACCTTTATCCACCGTAATCATCACTTCCCCTATTCCAAGCACCTATTTCTTTATGGTGGACAATTCTATTTCTTCCACCTCACACGAGTACTTGATCCTTCACATTGATAATATGTCAGCAATAACACGTTCTTCAGAAATGACTCAATCTAAACATTGCATAGTCATTCATTTGCAATAAAACTAAGTATCAAAGTTCTATTGACCATCACATAATTTTCCATATCAAAAGGCCTGCCATGGAGGGTCATGACATAATTACAAAGAACACATTGAGAGGGGCCATGAAAACCCCTTTTCATAAGGTTATCCCAGGATAAAATTCTTCTATGACCTACTAGCCAAACAAACATTTTGACTTTAGGAATGCTTGGGCTATCCCAAATATCTCTCCATATTCTAGTGATATTATTATTTTATTGGTGTTGTACATTATATCCACTTCTTGTTGTGTATTCTCCTGAGCTATTCAACTCCTAAATCAATTTATCCTTGGCTCCCCTTGAAATAATCACAGTTGTTATCTTTCTACTCAATTGCCTCCTAGCATCAATGTCTTGTATACTTGTAAAAAAAATCTTCTTTCCATTTGTATCTTCCTTCTCAATCCTTTTACAAAATGTTTGAAACCCTATCACCATATTTGTCTTGAAGCAATCTCATCCAAGGTTTCAAAATTGGATCTAAATTGAGTGGTTTTTTATCACACCAAGTATCCATCCAAATAGAATTGTTTTCTCCAGTTCCCACCACCCATCTTAAACCTTTAATCATAAGATCAATAGATTTTTTAAACCATTCCAAAGAGCAGAACCATTTGGTAGAGAGAATGCAGTAAATATTAAACTTGGGTCATTGGGATCAACATACTTACTTAGAAGAATTCTTGCCCATTGTCTTTGACTCTCTTTGTACAATCTCCAAATAACTTTTCCCCTAAGAGCTAAGTTTGCATCTATAAGAACTCTTAAACCAAGACCTCCCCTAGTTTTATCATCACACACCTTGCTCCATTTCACCAAAGGAAATTTCCTTTTATCATGTAAACATGACCATAAAAAGGATCACATAATATAGATTAAACTTTTTTCAACTGAATTTGGCATAGAATACAATGACATATAATATGTTGGAATGGCTTGTAAGACTAACTTAATTAATTGCACTCTTCCTACTAACGATAACCATCTACCTTTCCAAGTTGGAAGTTTATTCTAAACTTTACTAATAACTGGATTCTATAAATCTATCCTCATTCTCCCCTCAAATAAAGGCATCCCTAGATAAGTTTTGGTAAATTTGCCTCCTCCATTTGAAGTAACTTGCAAATTCTTGCTTTGATATTAGTTGGAGTGTTTAGGAAGTAAATTTTGGATTTAGTCCTATTAACCTTTTGCCCTGAAGCTCTTTCGTACTCTTTTAAAAATTTATTCAAAGCTCTGGCCTCATTTATCCTTGCCCTTCCAAAAAGGGTTGTATCATCTACAAATTATTGATGGGTGATGTTATCGATGTTATTACTAACCTTAAGTCCACTTATAAGCCCATATTTGTAAGCCTTCTTTAAGTTCCTACTCAAAACCTCTACCATAATAATGAACAAATAAGGAGATAGAGGATCTCCTTGTCTAAGGCCTCTCTTGGCTTTAAAAGATTCTATCACTAACCCATTGACCAACACTGAATAAGAAACTATAGAGACACAAGCTTTAATCCATCTAACCCATTTCTTCCCAAAACCAA
Organism: Wollemia nobilis; assembly: GCA_028583015.1. Classification (NCBI taxonomy): domain Eukaryota; kingdom Viridiplantae; phylum Streptophyta; class Pinopsida; order Araucariales; family Araucariaceae; genus Wollemia; species Wollemia nobilis. The sequence continues at coordinate 3,888,372 of JAQPPZ010016919.1, forward strand.
ACTTATCTAAAACTGCAAAAAGAAAATCCCATTAACCCTAACACTTTAAAATCCTTTTTATTTTTTTTTTTATTTGTGGAAAACATCCCAAAAGGGATGCCACTTTCGGGTAAGACCCAAGGAGGCGGGGGTATCCATTCCGCAAAAAATGCCCAGGACTCGGACCTGGCCTACCACCTTTGACATACTCAAGGAGCAAACAAACACACAAAACCAATTTAAAAATAAGTAAATAACAACAAAAATAATAAAATAAAATAAAAAACATGCTCCTTGAGTGTGTCAAAAACAAAAGCACAACCAAACACGCACAATAAGATAAAAGAAACCACAACACAAACCACATAGAAAAACACAAGAACCACATAACAAAACACAAACAAGACAAAAACAACAGAACACTACAAAGACATAACCCAAAAAAAACATGAAAAATAAACACAACCAAAACCTAAAAAAAAAAAAAAAAAAAATAAAAATAAAAAACAACCAACAACAGACAATAAACAAAAACAAAAAACATAGAAAACACTCACACATAAAAACACGAAATAACACAAACAAAGAGAAACCCAAGAACAAGAACGAAAAAAACACAAGAACAATAACAAAAAACATAAAAAAAAACAAAAAAACAAAAACACAAGAACAACAAAAAGAACACAAAAAACAAAACAAAACAAAAGAACCCACCCACCTTAAAAAACTAAACAAAAAAAAAAAAGAAAAAAAAATTGAACAAAACAATGACCTATCTAGACCAGAAGACTATTAAGGCAAGAATCAACAGAGGAAACAAAATAAAGAATAGAATGAGCTAGGGAACTAAAAAAAACTGAATGAACCAAAGAGAAGCAAAAAAAAAAACAAGAAGAAACTAGGTACCTTCAAAACTGGAGCCATCCAAAGAAATGATAGAAAGAAGAGCTTCCCTAATTTGAGAAGCCCACCATATAGGAGGGTGGCCATAACAAGTAAGATCACCTTTGTCCAAAGCCCAATTAGCTAAAGCATCAACACTCTTGTTTTGATCTCTGACCACATGATTGTAATCAACTTTCAAAAATCCCATCTGGATTAACTGAATCTTCTCAATAATTCTTTTTATTCTCCAATCCACCTTATGATTCTTAGAAGGAGTCTTCAAGAGATTAATCATAAGTTGAGAGTCTAGCTCAACTAACACCTTTTCCCATCCAACCTTAGTAGCCTCCTGAAGGCCTCTGAGGATACCATACCCCTCAGCAAGGTTATTGGAAAGAATACCCAAATTCTCAGCAAAAGTAAAAACCAGGGAGCCATCCGAAAGTCTACCAATTCCTCCCACACTGGCTTTTCCAGGGTTCCCTCTAGAGGCTCCATCGGTATTGACTTTTCCAAAATCCTTAGGAGGAGGTTGCCAATTTCTAGTCCTATCCATCTTACTAATACTCACATTCCCTTTAAGTTGGTTGCCCTTAGAAGATTTAATCTTCAATCTTTGCATCACTTGATCCCATCTTTGGTGGGAGTTTTGGGGGTGATTAAGGAGTTGATGGACTGATTCAACTAAGTTGGCTATGGTCTTTTGCCAAATATAGTGAATATCCTTCCTATCTTGATTAAAAATTTGGTTGTTCCTTTCATTCCAAATATTCCAAAGAAGAATGGTAGAACCCATCCAAACTAAGCGCCTAATAAAATGATCAACACCCTCTTGATTAGGCCAATCCCTCCAAAGTTGTTCAAAAGTAAAAAATTGGACCACTATAAGCCAAGTAAAGTGGCCATTCTCCTCCATAGCTCAGAGGCTAAAGTACACTCAATAAAAATATGGTTGATATTTTCTACATTCTCTTCACACATTTCACATCTAAAAGGGCCATGAAAACCACGCTTCATAAGTTGCTCACCGGTAAGCACCCTACGATGCAATAAAAGCCAATTAAAGAACCTCACCTTAGGCCAGAGCTTTTGAGCCCACAATCGAGAAAATATGTCAGAAGAATGGTTGGGATTATTATGGCATAAGGTCAAATAACCTTGAGCAACTGAATACTCACCCTTAGTAGTGTTGTTCCATCCAAAACAATATTTTTCATGGGACCAAGAGAGGGATCTCATATGAAGGATGCCTTGGATATCTTGTCTTTGCCTTTCTGGGATTTGAATAGGCCGAGTCCTCAATAGGGATCCAATATCTACCAACCTTTGAATTACCGGTATGGTACCGACAGTAATTAGCCACCTTTATCCAATTAGCTCGGTGAAGCTCCTCCATCCAAGGCCTCCAATCGGGAAACTGAGTTATCAAAGGCTTGTGACCATCCCAAGAATCTGTCCAAAAATTTGCATGTTGACCATTATGAATGATCCAAAATAATTTTTTCTTTATCAAATCCTCACCAGTCTTAAGAACTGCTAAAATGGGAGAACCTTTGGTAGGAAGTTGATAGCGAACAAGGTCTTCAGGACTTTTGTTCTCGGCATATTTAGCACGGAGATTATTGGCCCAAAGAGCATTGGGGTTATGCAACATCCTCCAATATAATTTAGCGGCTAAAGCTTTGTTGTTATTAATTGAAGACCGGAATCCTAACCCCCCTTCACTCTTAGGAAGACATAAAGTATCCCATTTCACCAAGGCCCATTTTCTTTTCTCCTTAGTACCACTCCAAAGGAAACGATGACTGATTTGATCCAATTCTCGAAGAACAACCTTTGGGATATTCAAAACGGAAGAAACATAAATAGGAATAGCTTGAAGGACTGATTTTACCAAGGTGATTCTACCCCCAGAAGAAAGCCACTTGTTGGTCCACTTTCCAATTTTCTTCTTGACTTTGTCCAACAACCAATTCCAATATTTATTTTTCTGCCTTTGAATATTTATGGGAATACCTAAATAAGTGATTGGAAGAGAGGTCTTCTTATATCTTAATTTATCCAAGACCATGGATTCCTGTCTAGCGAGAGCGAGTGAAAGAAAATAACTTTAGATTTGTCTTCATTGATCAACTGCCCGATAGCCTTAGAAAAATAGCTAATGATTTGCTTAATATTAGAAGCTTCCTTAAGCGTAGCTTTACCTAAAAGAGTAGAGTCATCCACAAATTGAAGATGAGAGATAGGTCTAGCTCCATGAGCAATGGTAACTCCCTCAAGGGTTTTGTTTTCCCTCTTTTTGGTTATAGTCCTACCCAAGCATTCAACAAGAATGATGAATAAATAAGGGGATAGCGGGTCACCTTGCCTAATACCTCTGGAAGCTGGGAAATACTGAGAAGGCCTGCCATTGATAAGAACTAAGTAGGAAACTGAAGAGATACATCCCATAATCCAATCCATCCAATCCTTAGAGAAACCAAATTGCCTCAAAACTTTGATAAGGAAGTGCCAATCCACTCTGTCATAAGCTTTGGATAAGTCTAACCGAATGAACATGGAAGGAGAATTTTGCATATCCATGGAATGGATGGCTTCCTGAGCAAGAACTATCTCATCTACTATTTGACGTCCTTCCACATAACCCCCTTGCTCCGGGGAAATAATCTTATGCAAAAGAGGCTTCAACCTTTTTGCCATGATTTTAGTAATGATTTTGAGAAGAACATTACATAAAGCAATAGGTCTAAAAGCTGAGATATGATCAACCTCTTGAGCTTTTGGAACAAGAGTAATATAAGTTTTATTGATAACCTTCAAAATTTCTTTGGCTTTCCTGGCTTCTTCCACCACCTCTAATAAATCAACATGAAGGATATCCCAGAACTCTTGGTAGAACTCAATGGGAAAACCATCGGGACACTGGGGTTTTCCCTTTTTGCATTTTAAAAACTACTTGTTGAAGCTCATTGATAGTAACAGGAGCGAGTCAAAATAGAGTTCTCCTCAGAAGTGATAAGAGAAGGGATTGCTTGAAGAACATTTTGTTGAGAAGCTGAGTCAAGAGGAGTAGCAGCAAAAATATTGGAAAAGTAATCAACAACAATAGAGTTCATGCCATCCCAAGTATAAACAACATCTCCAGAATCTGATTTTAAGGAAGAAATAAAGTTGTGAGATCTTCGAGCTAGAAGAGATTTGTGGAAGAAATTTGTGTTTCGATCTCCTTCTTTGAGCCATTGAATTCTAGATTTTTGCTTCCATAAGATTTCTTCTCTTTTTTCCCATTCCTCTAGCTGAGTTGTGAGTTTAATTTCATCTGCACTTCTCTTCTCTGTGAGGCCATCTAAACGGATTTTCTTATTCAAATTTTCAAGATGAGCAATAACTTCATGTTTTTTTTATGAACATCCCCAAACTCTTTCCAGTTCCAAGTCTTGATTTTGGATTTAATGTATTGCGAGTCTTTTGGCAAAACATAACATCTTAGTCCCATGCCTAGGTTTACCTTCCTTCCACCATTGTTGCACATGAGGTCCGAAGGAAATGTCTCTAAGCCACATTAATTGAAAATGAAAAGGAGAGAAACTCACATTGGTTTTCCACATTTCCACCATGAGTGGCCAATGATCCGAACCAACATTATTAAGAGTCTTCACTTTAGGAATGTGACCATGGATTAAGAAATTTTCAGAGAGCAAAAACCTATCCAATCTCTCCATTATACAAGCTAAGCCTTGCCTTCTGTTAGACCAAGTCATAAGGCCATTATCCGGTTGGATATCCACAAGATGGAGGTTTGCAATATATTCGCTCATGAGGTCGGTGCTTTTGTCCAAATTTCTATTTCCCCCCTTTTCTCATCCAGAGAGAGGATGGTATTGAAATCTCCTCCGATCAAGATCCAAGCTTTAGGAAAATGAGAGATAATATGAGTAATATCCTTCCACTTGTCTTCTTTTTTCCTCCAAAGAAGTCGGAGCATAAACAAGTAATGCAGAGCATAATCTGGTTGGAATGTCTACTTTGAATAGCTATAGCCAACAAACCCCAACTGCCAACCATATGGTGAATAACTACCTCTTTTGGGTCCCAAAGACAAGCAATGCCACCCGAAGTCCCTTGGGAGACCGGCGAGGAAACCACTTTTCCAGTTGGCCAAATTTTCTTGGCAATTAAGTCCATATCCTCCATTGACATCTTTGTTTCTTGAAGGAAAACAAGATGTGGATGATTTATCTGAATCATTCTTCTAATTTCATTTTGTTTTGAAAGACTCCCTTTGAGTCCTCTAATATTCCAAGTGATGATCTTCATTAATACCAGGGCTAAAAAAGTTGGGAAGGGCATTAATCTTACCTTCCTCTACAAGCTTTTCACCTTCTTTTACCATATGATATTGATTGGTCTTGCGACCTACTTTTTGATTAGAATCCATCTTCAATTTTTTTTCCCTATTTCTTGACTTATTCCAATTGAATCCGAGATGGCTTCTAACCTTGAAGAATGCTCGTACACAGCCAAAATTTTACTAGATGGTTCAATGGAGTCTATATTGGGACCTGCATTATTTGAAGTTTTGACATTTGAAATATTGTTTTTCTTGTGTAAATTTTCTCCTTTTTTTCTATTGAAAACCTTTGATTTGTTGGTTTGTCTCCGAGTTCTTCCCTTCATATTTAAATTGTGTTTCTAAGATTTTAGTTTCCATTATTTCCTCTTCCTCACTTGGGACATCATTTGTGGAAAGGATTTCAAACATATTAGCAGATGACTTTGATTGATCCTTCATAACTGGTTTTTTCGAGTGTTCTTCTTCTTAGGTATTTGGAAACCTGCTTGAGTTTATATCTTCTTTCTTTTGATCAGGAATTTTATTTGGGCAAGCACTGGCCAAATGACCATATTCATGGCAAATTCTACAACGAAAAGGAATGTTCTCATAGTCCACTACTTGCTCCCAAGTGTCTTCCCCAAATTGTAATGTGATATTTTTAGGTAGGGGTTTGTCAAAATCCATTAAAACACAAATCCGAGCATAAATAATATGTTCAAAATTTTGAGTACAATCAACAGTCATCATAAAAGTTCCTAAAGAGTTTCCAATTGAAGAAAAAATAGTAGGATTCCAAAATTCAATAGGGAGGCCAAAGAGTCTAACCCACACGGGAGCTATAGAAGGCATCTCTTCTTCGGCTTTAAATTTAGTATGCCGGGGCTTCATGAAAAGCCCTGCCCTTCCAAAAAACCAAGGACCCCCTTGAAAATTTTTCTCTCTATCTTCATTATTAGCAAATAAAACAAGAAAATAACCATTTGGATAAATAGAGATTTGTAACTCACCTTTAGTTTTCCAGCTTTTTGCAGCCCAGACTTTGAAAGCGAGATAGACTCGGACGAAAACCCACGAACCGACAAATTAGTCCTCTTTTTTCCAAATCTTCAATGCCGGTCTGAATGTTACCCATATCAAGCTTAACAATAGGAGTTCCATCAGCTGCTTTAAGACATCCTGACTCCATTTTCCTGGGATCAATCTTAGGCATTCTTAGAGGTTTATGGGAAGCCCTAATATTGATATTAGCATTGGGCTGAGGTTGTCCACCACGAAGGGCATCCCTAAAATTCATTTTTGGGACTGAGTCTTCGAAATTCTTACCCTTGACAGGGGTTTTCACAGTAGAATTATTTTGTGGGTGCACCTTAGCACCAGATTCACTTGAGATATGAGCCATTTTTTGATCAACTGCTTGAAACTTGTTTTGTGATCTCTTTAATCCTTGCCCTAGACGTCGTGGAAAGGTATGGTTTTCACTTTTCTTTTGTGCAGCAAATTGGAAGCCGTTGTCACTCAAGTTCACAGTATGATCTGTTGAAAGACAAATTTCTAACCCATATTGTATCCCCTGCAACATTTCCTGCTAAAATATTGAGCATAAACCACAAAAATATTGGCCGCTAGGGCCCGAAGGCCCTAAAAACCAACCTCTGGAGCTGCTTGCACTCAACCCGGATGAAACCCTCGCATAGCCGCTTGCCAAATATCTCGTTCACACATAGGGATGCGCTAGGATCTGTGTTGCTCCAAATGATATGAAAATTGGTGGAGACGTTCTAGGGTTTTTCAGGCATCTACCCTCAAAATTTTAGCTCAATCCGAGTCCGGATGAGTGAGATATGGCCGAAACGAGTTCGGAAGTTTGGGCAGTCCTACGAAAAACGTCTAATCAATTTCCGTCTCTTATAGTTCTAATAAAATACTACCATGTATAAAATCCACTGTTCTTTCTATTTTCTTGAAGTTGTTGAATGTATAACTTCATGAGCTACTATGATCCCATCCAAAATTTGTCTCCCTTTCACAAATCCTCCTTGCTCTTATGAAATGATTTTGTCTAACAATGGCCTTAATCTATTCGCCATCACTTTGGAGATAATCTTATATGCCATATTACATAGGCTTATGGGTCTAAAAGAATCAAACAATTCAACATCCTTCTTTTTTTGGAATTAGGGTAAGATATGTTGCATTTATTTTATAAGGTATGTATTGTTTTACCCTAGACTGTTCCACTACCACCAATAAAGAATCCTTCACTATATCCCAATTATGTTGGTAAAAAGTTGTAGAGAGCCCATCTGGACCTGGGGATTTATCCTTATTAAAAGAGAAAAGAGCTAAATGAACTTCTTCTAGAGTAATAGGCTCCATCAGTTTCCTATTGTCTTCATTCGTTATAACTGAAGGAACATCTTGAAGAAGTTTATCATTAAGAACTTCAGTCTCCTCTGATCCTAGAATATTATGATAAAAAGACTTTACCTCTTTTCTAATTTCACTCTGATCTTCAATCCAAACCCCTTCTATTGATTTAATTCTACTAATTTTGGATGTTGATCTCTGTACTATAGCCATCCTATGAAAAAATTTTGTATTTTTATCTCCTTATTTTAACCAAGTCTATCTTGATTTTAATCTCCAAAATTTCTCTTCCTTACTCAAAATATTATGATATTCACTAAGCAACTCCCTTTCCTCTGAGCTTGGATTATTATGATCACCTTTTTGAAATTTTGAAAGTTTATCTTTTAGTTCTTATTTCTTCTCAAAAATATTTCCAAAGGTGTTCTTGTTCCATTCTTTTAATCTAGATGTCATTGATTTAATTTGGTTTGGAAGAGCATACAACCCACCATTACCTAAAGAATTCCATATTTGAGCTATCATATCAACAAATTGAGGATGGTCTTCCCACATATGCTCATATTTAAAATATGATATTTTTTGAATTCACTTACCACCATTTTAACTCTTATTGGCCAGTGATCTGAACCAATCCTTGTTAAGGTATTAATTTTAGCACAAGTTCCTTCATCTAGCCAATGATCTGAGAGTATGCATCTATCTATTTTTTTTTGCTATTAGGTTCTGGCCTCTCCTGTTGTTGGTCCATGTATAGTTGTCTTCTTCAAACTCAACCTCCCATAGATTATTGTTTTGAATAAAAGCTGAGAAATCTTTCATACTTTGGGTTAATTTCCTAATTCCCCCAAATTTTTCATCTAGCTTGGTTATGGCATTAAAATCTCCTATGATCATGAATCGGTTTTTTTGGTCTTTACTTCTCATAAAGGCTTCAATCCCACTCCAAACTTCTAATCTACCTAACTGAGTTGTAGGTCCATAGACATTGATAAGGATGAAACGAATATCTACAAAGTAGCAAGTGACTAAAGAGGCTATCCAATGCCTAGTTTTATGAATGGTTACACAAGAGGTTCTAGAAGGATTCCAACAAGTTAGAATTCCCCTTGTCGCTCCTTCAGAATCCATAGCATCCCATTCACATCTTGCCCATACTGCTTTCATAGTTTTTGAAACTTCTTTTGTCATTTTAGTTTCCTGGATACAGAGAATATCAGGCTTATTACTTAAACATAGGTCCCTAATACACCTCTGCTTTGAGGGGGCATTAGCACCCCTTATATTCCATGAGATGATAATATGTTGAAATTGTTGTACTGTGTCCTCTAAGTTTTGATCTACTTTTTCTTCATAGGCTAAAGCCTCAAAAGAGTTGATATTTCTTCCAATATCCTTCCTTATTGGTCTCCACTTTTTATTTTCTTTTATTTTTCTAGATCTATTTTTTGGAAGTTGAAAACCATCTTCATCCATAACCATTTGTAAGTTTCTCTTGCGATTTTCTACATATGATTCTGTTGGGCTCTTCTTAGGGCATGATCTCTCAATATGCCCCACCTCATGACATCTTCTACATCTAAAAGATATGTTTTCATAATCTATAGTTTGGGTCCACATCTTATCCCCATACTTAAGAATGATTGATTTTGGTAAAGCTTTACTTATATCAATCATGACCAATATTCGAGCATAAATAGCCAAGAATCCATCTTTTGTTGTATCTAAAATCTCAAGGAATTCTCCTAGAGTGTTGCCTATTGCCTTGAAGGTATTTATTTCCCAAAATTCAATGGGTAACCCAAACATCCTAACCCATACTGGTACTAGGGATAGATTTACATTTTCAGGTGAAAAGCCTTCATACCAACGGGTAAGGAAGAGTCTTGCTCTTCCCATAAACCAAGGACCCCCTTTTAGGATTCTTTCTCTTTCTTCCCTAGAACAAAAAATGGCTAGGAATAAACCTTTGGGAAGAAAGGATAGAATCACTCCTGGAGACTTCCAACTCCTATCAATCCATTTTCTCAAGGTTGAAGCCCCTGGCCAATACCCATTAAATTTACCAAAAACCGCCCTATCTTGGAGCAACGAGGATCTCTTTGAGGTGCACTCACTAACCTCTACCACTAGAGATGATTCTAAGGATTTAACTATAAATTGGTCCATGGAAAGGAAACTAAAACTCAAAATCTATTGAAATTTATTTGAATGTCCTATAACAAATATAATATTTGATAAAAACTTTATAAATTTTTCATGCAAAATTTCTAAGATAAAGAAAGGGAAAAAAAACTTAGCTAAAAAATTATGTCCAGATAGAATGTCTTGCCTCACTGAAGTCCTAGCCCTTCATTGCTCTTCCCATAGTTTGAACCCTAGCTAGCAGATATTTGCAATTTCATTTTTTGCGACTTGAAAACTTGTCACTGCCCTTGTTCCGAATAATTGTCTTCACAGGTCATATCTCCCTCAATATTAATCAAATTTTTGCATATAACCACTCATTTTAAAGCTATTCAAATTTTGTACAATTTGGTCTAAGAATCAACTAAATTAGATAACTTTTCATGAAGATATAGCTCCTAAAATATGAGACGTTTTCAGGAAAAAACCTTAATCCTTCGCACTTCACTATTACACATGAGAGACCAAAATCCTTACCACACAATGCTTATAAATTTGGATCAAGCTTATTCAAGGATTAATAAAAGAATTAGAGAAAAATATTGCTTAAAAAATATATAATTTCTATGGTTTTATTAAAATTATTAAGGAAGAGCAAGTATGATGAAGAAACAAACCTCGCATTTTTTGTTCTAAATATTTGAAAAATTTAACAAATAAAATTAATTTTTATGAGGAAAATATAGGTAGTATTCTTGAAATATTTCTTAATCGTTTATAACTCAATTTTAATATATAGTAAGGTCTGAGGTGTAGACCAATTGGTTTGGTGAAACCCCGTAAGGGGATGAACGTCCATGGTTCAAATCTTGGGTCTCATCGAACTGAACACATTCTTGATGCTTTCAACGATGTAAAAAAAAGTTTTAAATAATATGGCATGGTGTTTATAGGAGCGAACAACACGGATAATCATGATGGCTACCGATTCCACCATGTTTAAAAAAAATTAATATATACTATAGTTCCTACTTTCAATGGCTTTCTATATACCACTTTGTGCTCTCTATATGTCTTTGTATCATAATAATTTTTAGGTTTATGAAGATGCCTAAAAACCAAATAACACCTTAAAAATATTTTATTCAAACATTACATAAGAACACTAAAGTGTGCTTAAATAGTTTTTAGGTCTATAATTAACAACTTCATGATATCAAATGATATTCAAGCTCAACCACTTAAATACCTCCACTTCCAAGGAGAGACCTAACCAAATATCACCTTAAAAAATATTTTATTCAAACATTACATAAAAACACTAAAGTGTGCTTAAATAGTTCTTATGTCTATAATTAACAACTTCGTGATATCAAATGATATTCACCCTCAACCATTAAAATACCTGCACTTCCAAGGAGAGAGGAGAGACCTAGGTTAAAATCTGATCAATTATTACATTCGTAATGATTAAAATGTTATTATAATACTATTATGTAGTTTAAAAAAGATATAATAATATATTCATCCAATATATTGTCATAATCACAACCATAATGTAATATGTTCAATCCCGGATGTGCAAAGGTTTGGGCTTTGGTTCTTCTTCGGGAGGTTCAAAGTTCAAACTGTGGCCTAGGTGAGTGTGTGAGGGGGTGGGTGTGTGGTCATCAAAAATAATAATAATAATTTCAATCCCATATAACCAATTTTGATAAATAACAATTTTACATTGAAGACCAAATAATAAAAACTTTATAAATTTCATATTGTAAATTAAATAGTCACTATTAATTCTTTATATTTAATCTACATTTGATTCTTTCCTTCAAAAAAATTAGAAAAACAATTTTTTTTTTTTTTTTTAAATTGGTTATATGAGATTAAAACGAACACTACTCATATTACATCTTCACCACATAGTGATATTAAAACAAAGCCATATTACATCTTCACCAAATGGTGATATTACAATAAACCTAAGATATTATCCATATATAATTTAACAAGATTTAAACCTTAATCTCCTCTTTAAATATTAAAGAATTTAACCAATAAAACTAATATCACTTGATCAATTTCAAAATTTTAGAACTTCTTTAAAAAAAAAAAATTTAAGTCATAAAAATCTTATTATAAATCAATATTTTAAGTTATCTATAAACCTTAACATTTAACCTCTTAAAAAATAAACACTTTATTGTCTATTTCACTTCTTTCCCTTACGAAAGTTAAGGAAAGCAGTTGCCCTAGTGGCTAAGATGATGGTTGTTTCTTAAGTGGTCTTATGTTCAAACTCCTTGTAATTTGTGAACGTTCTCCTAAAATAAAATCAAACTTTGAAACTTTCATACAGTAAACATGTTTATATGATAATTGACTTTTTGATTAGTTAAAGTTTTAGTTTTTTAGGGATTTAAATTTAAACAACGAAATATATGTATTAGGTCTTGGAGTTTTCTTTTAACGTAAATTCAAACTATCACATATGTATGCCTATCTGTTTCAATAAATTTAAGACAAAAAAATATAATTATAATTGGGGGAGGTTGCCCCACGTATAATTCACGAAAATTCAATAGCTACTTGAATGTAACTATCAAACCTTTGCTGCCTTTCGAAATAAGCCTTAATTTTATCTATTTTCAGGTTCGAGTAATTACATTATCAGAGCTATGTGGTTCCAATGCGGAATCGGAAGAAAAAGGGAATATCCTTTTCCTAAACAGAACCAAAACAAAGATGATATTTGTTCATCGTTCCGTCCGTGAACACTACTACTACTGCTACACGTATGGCCGCTAGAGACCACCCACATTATTTTAATTAAATTTTACCTTATTTGGGCCACTCCTATTAACTGTATTCTAACATCATAACATCAGAGGCCTATTTTCTATATTTAGGCGATACCCATTGGCTGAATCTGCAAAACAGAATGGCCCAACTCATCACAGCCCTCAATTCCTCCTGTGCGATCAAGTCGCCAAAACTTTCATGCCCTGTGAAATCTGGGCATGGATTCGGTTTTGATCATGACAGGCTGTCCCGTGGTTGTGAAACAAGAAAATCAATGTGTAAAAGTATTTCTGCATCTTCCAGGCTTAGCTCGAACAGATTGCTGAGAATCAGGTGCTCTGCAAGTAACAACAGTAGCACACAAGAAGGAAATGTGATTGAAGTTGAGAATGGTATGTGTGTTTCAGACCCAAATCAATAAACATAGATATAGATAGATGTAAACGTGTATATGAATGAAATAAATATTTTTCATGCTGTCCATGCGAGATTCAAAAGAATCTATGGGACTGACAAGAGAACAGAAACATTGATCACATAAATAAGCTTTATAAATTAGGTTTTTTATTTAAGTTCAATTGCAATTGCTTCATACGGTCGTTACATTAATTCCCAAGAATTTTGTCTATGTTCATTCTACCATGTTCTAAAATTTCTTTGGGATATCTTTTGAACAACTTTTTTTGGCTGGACAATAAGGGATTGTGTTGGTCCCTACCCTTGATAAATTACAACTTTCTTCTTCAGAGCTTGAGAGTTTACAAATAAATTCACTTCTCATCTTAATTAAGATGTTATAGCTAGAAACCTACATTATTTTACATAAAAGGTTTGAATTCTTGATTTTTATTTTCTGAATCTTTTCAAATTTTTTATGAATACAAATATTCCAGAATTTAGCATCCTTCTTGACATTTTCCTATTGCAGCCTTCACAGTACAAAACTTCACCTCTACTCTCTATGCTTTATGCTTTGCATCTTAGTAGAGTAATATTTCCAAAACATCCCACTATCATAGTCCACTTTACCAAATCTGGATTGCTAGTTTCCTTCCTGAAACACAAGTACAACCACAAAAATTATAATAAATAGTCTATATGAAAACACATTATTGTTACAAGTAGATATTACCAATGGAAAACATTAAAGTAAATCTTAATCATTAATTGATTCAGGCAATCACATATTCTTGTCACCTTCAACTAAACTTACTTCCTCTAACCAAGGAAAGGAGAATTTAACTTCATGATACTCAATCAAAATCCATCTATTGGCTAGCCTATCTGCACATTTGTTTCCTTCCTTTAATGTATGTGTAAACTTGATTTCTTCAAACTCTTTAGCAAGATCTTGAATTTCCACAATTATCTCTTGTATGTTCCATGGAGCCTTAACTTTCCTCAAAATTGCATTTATTACTATAAGAGAATCACCTTCCAACCATACTTTGTTCCATTTCATATGTTTGCATAGTTTTAACCCTTCTAAAGCTGCCCAAGCTTCAGCTTCATTATTTGTCTTAAATCCACTATTGAAAGCGTAATGAGACAAAATCTCTCCTCTATTATTTCTAATTATTCCTCCTTCTCCTGCTAGTCTTGGATTTTTTTTAGATGCTCCATCAAAATTCAATTTAACCCACTCCACATCTGGTGGTTTCCACTTTTTATTCTTTGCCTTCTTTTTGCTTCTCTTGTACCCAACATCATAATTCCATTTAATAACTTGACTCCATCTATCAAGGCTTTCTGCTTCTGAATTAGGGACTGGGTGAGTTGATAGGGTTGGTTTAGACTCCTCTATGGCTAAACATATATTTCTTTTCTATTCCTTTTCTTTAAATATTCTTCTATTCCTTTCGAGCCATATAGTTCAAAGTATTGTTCTTTTGGATATATCCCATATTGTCTGTAAAGCCTCACTTTTATAAGTGCTCTGCCATTGCTTTAACCAATCTTCAATTCTGCTATTTATCACATTGCATTTACCAAACATATTAAGAATCCATTACCATAGATTCTAGACTATTGAGCAATGTTCTAAGAGATGGTCTATACTCTCCTCCTCCTTTTTACAAAAAATACATTGAGAGGGGCCATGAAAACCCCTTTTCATAAGGTTATTCCAGGATAAAATTCTTCTATGACCTACTAGCCAAACAAACATTTTGACTTTAGGAATGCTTGGGCTATCCCAAATATCTCTCCATATTCTAGTGATATTATTATTTTGTTGGTGTTGTACATTATATCCACTTCTTGTTGTGTATTCTTCTGAGCTATTCAACTCCCAAATCAATTTATCCTTGGCTCCTCTCAAAATAATCACAGTTTTTATCTTTTTACTCAATTGCCTTCTAGCATCAATGTCTTGTATACTTGTAAAAAAATCTTCTTTTTCCATTTGTATCTTCCTTCCCGATCTTTGTACAAATGTTTGAAACCCTATCACCATATTTGTCTTGAAGCAATCTCATCCAAGGTTTCAAAATTGGATCAAAATTGAGTGGTTTTTTATCACACCAAGTATCCATTCAAATAGAATTTTTTGCTCCAGTTCCCATCACCCATCTTAAACCTTTAATCATAAGATCAATATATTTTTTTAAACCATTCCAAAGAGCAGAACCATTACGTAGAGAGAATACAATAAATATTAAACTTGGGTCATTGGGATCAACATACTTATTTAGAAGAATTCTTGCCCATTGTCTTTGACTTTCTTTGTACAATCTCCAGATTACTTTTCCCCTAAAAGCTAAGTTTGCATCTGTAAGAACTCTTAAACCAAGACCTCCCCTAGTTTAAACATCACACACCTTGCTCCATTTCACCAAAGGAAATTTCCTTTTATCATGTAAACTTGACCATAAAAAGGATGCATAATATAGATTAATTTTTTTCCAACTGATTTTGGCATAGAATACAATGACATATAATATGTTGGAATGACTTGTAAGACTGACTTAGTTAACTACACTCATCCTGCTAACGATAACCATCTACCTTTCCAAGCTATAATTTTATTCTGAATTTTACTAATAACTGGATTCCATAATTCTCTCAAATAAAGGCATCCCTAGATAAGTTGCTGGTAAATTTGCCTCCTCCATATGAAGCAATCTATTGAACAACTTTTATAAAGAATAACCTAAGTTTTTTTTTTTTTTTTTGTCTTTGTGACCAAATAATATCATCTTCAACTTCTCCTTGTTTACATTTTTCACATATTTCTTACATTTTTCATTAATTTATTTCTATGTTTCAAATTCATCTTCTGTTTTAATTTTAACTGCAAGACTTAATCTATATATAAGTATAAATAATGTGGGGTCATATGTGTTTCTATACTCTCGTGTTCATGCATGAAAACCATATTAGTCTTTGAGGATAGGAAGTGACATGTATTTTCCATATTGGATTGTGATTACCAAGAACACAAATTCATCGGTAATGGTACTCCTGTGTGACAAGATCTCGTTTATAGAGTTTGATTTATGTCTATTCCCAAAATTCATGTTGAACAGCTTGACACTCGAGTGGCTTTTTAATTTTATTTTCTTCTTCCTGTGAAATTTAATTTCCTTGTTTGAATTGATTCTGAGAAATATTATGTTGTGCAAAACAGGAGAGGAAATGGAGAACTGCATTCAAAATGCAGGAGATAAGCTGGTATGTAGCGTGTGCATTCTTGTTAGTGGAAGGACCCGGATGTGTATTTATTTTACTGGATACTTATTAGATTGATTTTGTATTGGTACAGGTTGTTGTTAATGTGTCAACTACAACCTGTGGACCTTGCAAACTTATATACCCCAAAGTGGTGAAGATGAGCATTGAATACCCAGATACCTTGTTTTATAAAATCAATGGAGATAAAAGCAGCAGCAGCAGGGTAAGCACGGTGAATTTTTAGGTCTTTATGTATGTAAAACAAAATTTTGGTCTATAAGAAAGTATCCTGGTCAATTTTATTATTCTTAAGGTCTTATCTGAACACACAATTAGCAGGTGGGCTAAGAATGTCTCGGATAATATTTTTAACTTTTATCAACTAGATCTAAACAGAAAGCAAGCAAGAAGTTACTTTTGTGTGCATTTGGTATTTGCATACGGAGTGGCTTGGGTTATTTGCCCCTTAAGCATATCCACAATAGTTTTATTGAGAGCACTTAAATGGAGCCTCAAGGGACATGAATATATTTTTCATTAAGCACTTGCAAATGAACCAACAGTGAACTTCTTTTCGTCTGTATCTATATATGGATCAGAGCAAGAAGCCCCACACAACATAAAGTTTTAATTTTTATGAACCAGATGGAGCATTAAGGCTGGGAAAAAGTTAATTTGGCATGTTTTTTGTGTATATCCAATTGGCAATGGACAAACTGTCTACCCCTTATTTGCATGCAGAGTGGGCTGGGCTTTTTTCCCTGTAAGTATATCCACAATAGTTTTCTTGAGAGCACTTGGATTGAATATCAAAGGACTTGAATTTACTCTTCATTTTGCACTTTTCAAAGGATAGGCAACAGACCTTTTTCATCTTGTGTCCACACAGATTAGACTAAGATGTCCCCCACAATGGCACATATACCAACTCTTCCCAATCTGATAAAACACTTAGTTTTCACTGCAACTCTCACAGCTTCAATGATTCTTCAATTTTGTCCGTAGGACAGTACAATCCACACATTTGTTCCAAATACAAATTGTTTTGTCTCTATCATCAAAACACCCAACAACCCACCCATTTTGTCTTTATCATTGACACACCCACATAGTTGTATTCAAGGTAATGGGACAGTCTAATCCACAGACTTTTAAAAACTAAACTACTTTTCCTTCACCGTCTTGTTACTAAATAACCAATTTTGTCTTTTCATCTGCCTCCCAACATAAATTGCCTGGATACCCTCACAAACACATCTTCCCTTTGTTGCATCGTGTGTCTTAAGATTTCTACAAATCTTGTTAGAGTTTAGTATTTAACTTGGTTGGCAAGTAATCTAACCCTGCTTGACATTATGTTTATGTGTCAACTTTCAATGCATAAATCATCTCCCAAAAAAAGAAGAAGAAGAAAATGAAGTTTAAAAGTGATAGCTAAATAAGCATGTGTGCCTTTCAAGTTTGATGTATGAAAGTAATAGCCGATTCAGATGTTTAGACAACCAATATTGATCAATTTGACCACTGAATTTCAAGCTCTGAAGCATGAGTCCTCGAAAGCTTCTTTAAACAGTTCTATAAGGAACCACACCACGTACACAGACTTTCTTTGGCTAAATATCCAGGTCTCTGGGGCATGTGTTCCTTTAGATAAGGTGGCAAGACCAAGGGGTATCTGAAGCCTCATCCTCTTAGCTTCTATGTCTCTACCTTGGTGGGTGGCTTGAGAATCCACCTACCTTAACCTTTGGAACTTTGTTGTATGAAATTTTGAACATTGTAGGCTTTTCCTAAGGAAATATTTTCCCTGCTATTACTTTCTTAATGATGCTCCACTTTCTAGTCCTGCAAGTTCATCTTGTTAGTTAGGCTTCCCAAGGGCTCATACAATTCCATATTGGGTCTTGAGAAATTTTGAGTTCAGAACTTGGGAAAAAGAGAAAAAGCTGTTCTACAAAACTGTATTCCCTGTGAAATTAACAAACTCATGATTTTAATTTTTGATATTTTGTTAATGCTTCATTGCAGGCATTGATGAGAAAATGGGGTGTGAGGGCAGTTCCGAATTTCCGATTTTACAAGAGAGGAGAACTCCTCCATTCACATTCTGGAGCAAAGGAGGATGAACTCCGTGCATACTTTTTAACACATTATAGTGTTCAAAATGTGACTAGCTAAAAACAGGCAATGTATTTACAGTGTATGGAGATGATAGTGCAATTATAATGTACAGTAAACTATGAAGTAACTTCAGTGTAAAGCCTGTTATTCAGGCAAATGCCATTCATGTAAAGTAGGTATTATTATGTTCAATGGTCACAACCATGAGCAAGAAATGTTATTTCAGCCAGGCTACTTACTAGTTCTTTAGTAAAATTCTCTTAAAAACTACTGATGTAATGAGGAAATTTGAATTGTATATACTTTATTTTCAGGCTGAGATTAGTGCAATAGATTCTGTGGTTTTTCACTTGAAAGGAATATAGCATATTTTCACAAGTTAATACCTTTTGGCTTGGTTTGAGTTTGACTCCTTTTGTATAATAATCTTTTTTCTTTTCTAGATCTATGCTTTAATATTAGATATGGCATTAGGCACAGCAGTTAAATCATATGCTTGGGCTTATAAGAAAAAACCAGTATAGAGAGTAAAGTGAAAGCTTCCCTCGCATGGATATTGTTTTTCTACAATATAGCCCTTATTTACAGCAAAGCAAAGGTAGAAATGTAGGAGAGGGCAAATTATAGGATATTCCAATATCAATGTGTTTTTCAAACAAAGAAAAAATGCTTAGAAATATTGAGCTGCTATTCGTGTAAATATCAAACCAACAGAATAGGAACCTTCTATACATTGTTAGGAAAATTATAGGTGGCAAATGTGGAATATTCTTTATCATGAATGTCTCTGTGAGTATGTTGATTTACTCCGTGCAGCTCTAGATTACCCATGAGGAGCACTATATGCACGAAAGGAAAGAAGCAATTCTTCCCTGAATTCCCATTATTTTATTCAAGCCTATCACCGTCAGTTCTTAGGGCAAATGTTGCTCAGACCTTGCAGATTTCCCACAGAACTGTAACTGATCTGTTACAATATCAAAAACAACTTCTAGTAGGTGATCTCAAGGTTGTTATTGATAGGCCATAGTCATAATGAAAAGTCATATTGAGTTGGATATAGCAAAAAAAATTCTGGTGGTTGAAAAATCAGGCAATAGTGTCATTTTGTGGGTTGTTGGCTGTTAGCCAGAAGCTCTTTTATTTGGATTGTCAAGAATTTAAAGGTGAAGGTGAAGGCTGGAACTGAGATTATGATTAGAGTACAAGGTTGTTATTGGTAGGCCCTAGTCGTATTGAAAACTCATATTGAGTTGGATATCACAGGATAAGTTCAGTTGGTTGAAAAATCAGGCATTAGAATCATTTTTTGGGTTGTTGGCTGTTAGCCAAAAAACCTTTTATTTGAATTGATAAGAATTGGAAGGTAAAGGTGAAGGATGAAACTGAGATTCTGATTACAGATCAAGGTTAATTTACAAAGTTTGTTGATAGTAAGTATAACTGGAGTAGAGTCTTAAAAGGTTATTTGTGATGTGTGGGAATATTTAGAGCTTCTCTATGTTAAAAGCATGCTATTTACACTTGAATGTGTCAATTTAGATTTCGAAAAAAAAATGCTTGTCCAATGAAATTTGTGTTTGAATGCATTATGTATGGAAACAGTTTGTTGAGTATTTAAATAATGCCTTTCAACCACTTTGCATGACATGAGTATGACCATCTTACTTGATTTCTACTGAGGATCTGGGTCACATGAATTGTGCCTGATCGTAGCCTCCCTCCATCAATCCAATTAACCTTGCTCATGCTAGACTTTCCTTTTCATTTGTAATTTTATTTTCTTTTTTGATTTAACAGTGTTATCTACTAACAATTCAAATGAGCGGCTAGATGTGATTGTTATCTGTTTTGGCTTTTATCAATTTTTAGTATAATATTCTTTTCATCTAGAAATGCTTATAGAAATTTTCTGTGGTAGGTTCTTCATTAAAAAGCATTTCTCACATTATCTGCCTTTGCTTTTGTATTTGAAGACCATTTCTATTTAATTCAATGT
This sequence comes from Wollemia nobilis, assembly GCA_028583015.1. Taxonomy (NCBI): domain Eukaryota; kingdom Viridiplantae; phylum Streptophyta; class Pinopsida; order Araucariales; family Araucariaceae; genus Wollemia; species Wollemia nobilis. Next base: position 3,908,657 of record JAQPPZ010016919.1, read on the forward strand.
GAGTTGGCGACCACAGCCCAATTTAGATTGGATTTCATTAGATTGTGTTTATGTCTGTCCTAACATATTATCCATAACAAAAATTTATCAAATCAAAACCAGGTACCAACCATTTATTAAATCAAAAGATTCAAAACTGGTTATGCAGTTCCTAAATTGGAATCATAAACAAAAAGCAAGAGATACTTAAAGATGCTATTGCAACCACTGGAGAAATTCTCTTATGGTGCAGGTTGTAAAAATAAGGTAAAGGGTATATGTCTAATGGCTGCAAGTCCTGAGAATGCTTCTGAAACACGTCTATGAAGCTGCTAATCAACAAAGGCCTTTCTAATGGCTGCAAAGACCACTCATTTTTGTCAAGGGACAGCTCGAGGTGGAACATTGTTACTTGTTAAGTCTTAAATCAAGGATCATGACATGAGGGTATTGTTTGATTTGGGAATTTGTTGCAAAGTAGATTGATTGTGCAAAATTCTTTTATAGTTGAAATATTGAGTTGCTTTTGATCTTCCAGATCTGTGTACCCTTTGCTCAATTTCTAATAATATAACACAATGGTAATCCTCAACATCAAGTTTGTTTTTTGAATTGATGTTTGCAATGTGTCATCTGGACATGATAGAAATCTACCTTAGTATAATTAATTGTGTATACAAGTTACAATAAACTGTTTATTTCTTTAGAAAATGGAAACATACTCTAACACCAAACTATACAGACACATCTAGACATGATAGGAATCTATCTTAGAATAATTAATTTTGTGTACACAGTACAAGTTACAATAACCTGTTTATTTCTCTAGAAAATGGAAACACATTCTAGCACCAAACTATACATATGCATCTAGACATGATAGGAATCTATCTTAGTATAATTAATTTTGTGTACAAGTTACAATAAACTGTTTATTTCTTTAAAAAATGGGAACATATTCTAGCACCAAACTATTCATATTTATTTATTCTTGCCTATAGGTGTAATGCACTTCATATCCTTTTGCCTTTTGCTCTTGTGGCCTTGCTATTCACAGGGTCCTTTGGCCCCTCCTTGGGCTTTGGGCTCTTTACTTCTTTTTGTTATGATCCTGCTATAAAATAAACTCAAATAACACGCTCTCACACAATTGCTTGGAAATAACTCACATAAACATCACATTAATATAACAAAAATTTGCATAAAGAACAATCTCACAATAGGATTGAATCGCAGGCCTCTTCGAGGGGGCAACCTCCTTCAATACTTCATTAATTTTGCAAAAGATGGTTACATTGGTGCCCTTTCGGGTATTTAAGGAGTTTCCTTCCAAGGTTGGCTTACATGCAAAATGCCACCTGGATTACATGCATAATGCCACCCGAATTACATGCATAGTGCCACTTTGAATTACATGCACAATGCCACTCGAATTACATGCACAAGGCCACTCGAATTACATGCATAATGCCACACGAATTACATGCACAATGCCACCTATCTACCATGTGTTACATAAAAAGGGTGCCATTTGTCATGGGCACTACCTAAGCTAAAACTTAGAACATTACAAAATATTAATCATGGGTACTACCCACGTTCACTAGGAATTATTACATCATGGAAGTTATTACATTAAGGGTTAGGATGAGATCCTAACATGCCCTTCTCCTTGAAGAAGCTTTGTCCTCAAAGCTGAAAATGAGGAAACCGTTGTCTGAAGTTGATGGAGAGACTCCCATGTAGCATCCTCAAAGTTGAAGTCCACGCCACTGAACCAGGACCTCTGTGATGGTACGGTTACGAGTTCGACGATACAAGCACTGCTTTGGTGCAAGTAAGATGGAGCCTTCTTCATCCAATTCGGGAAGTGTTGATGGAACCTGTACCTTGGAGCTGCCCGAAATGTAGGAGGGAGGCGTGAGTGGAGGGTGCCCGTAAACTGCCTCTGGTGGCGGTATGATAGGAAGTGTTGTACCACCATTCGGCCAAAGAAAGCCATTTTGCCCAATGAGTAGGATGATCGGAGGCAAGCAGCGAAGGTAGGTTTCCAAGCAGTTATTAACAACCTTTGTTTGACCATCCGTTTGCGGATGGTAGGCTAAACTCATTGTGAGCCGAGTCCCCCGCAACTTAAACAACTCTTGCCAAAAATTGCTAGTAAGGCCGGGATCACGATCAGATACAATGGAGGTTGGCATGCCATGAAGGCGAAATATGGAGTCAAGAAAAATTTGGGCAATAGTGAATGCTGTGTAAGGATGGGTTAGGGCACAAAAGTGAGCATACTTTGAAAGGCGGTCCACTACCACAAAAATAACAGACTTGTCTCCGTATTTAGGTAGCCCTTCTATGAAATCCATAGAGATGTCACCCACACCCGATCCGGTATCGGCAAGGGGGGAAGAGTGCCCGAAGAGTGCACTCGTTTCTCTTTTCATCCTTTGACCCGTGTCGCAGTCTGCCACAAAAGAGCGAATTTCCTGTTTCCTACCTTTCCAAAATAAGGTGCGCTTGAGTCGCTCATAAGGTGGTCTGATATTGGGAGGTGTACTATCCGGCAATAATGGAATGGCATGGTCGTGAGAGCGATGCAGTGGTAGTGTGATGGGTTCTGAAAAGATGGCCTCATGTTTGTGGAGAATCTGTTGCATGTCTTGTGGGATTTCACCCATTGGAGATGTGGATGGCTGGATGGAGAATAGTTGTGCAATGACCCCACGTGATGATTTCTTTAGCAATTTCTCCATGCCGTTTGAACCGATAATTTGAGGTGTTCCCTGTCGGGGAGCCCTTGATGATGTGTGTTTGTCCGTTCCGGAAGAACCGCATCCAAAGTTTAGCAAAGTTCCAACCGATAGTGCCCAACGTACTCAACCATTGGCATCCCAAAACAATATCACATCCACCCAAATGGAGGGCAAACATGTCCTGCTTGAGTTCATAGTCCCCTATCTTGATTTTAACATTGCGACACTTTCCTTGACAAGATAAGGTTCCCCCATTGGCTACCATGACCTCAAAGGAACTACAATTGTGGATATAGCAATTTGCCCGTTGAGCAACTCTAGGGTCAATGAAGTTGTGCGTGCTTCCCGAATCCAAAAGGATGGAAAGACGTTGGCCCTTGAAACATCCTGTAACCTTCATGGTTTGAGGAGTAGTAATGCCTGCAAGGGCATGGATTGTAATTGATGTCTCAGGTTCCTGTTTCCCTTCTTCTTGTGGAGGAGGTGTTTCTGGAGGGTCCTCATCCTCATCACTCTCGTCAACGGTATCAGGTTCTCCAACATCTATCAAGAACAATTTTTTGTGTGCACACTTATGCCCCTTGAAAAACTTTTCATCACAATTGTAGCATAATCCTTGGGCACGACGTGCATCCATCTCTTCGGTGGTGAGGCGCTTGGGTGCAAGCAGGTTTATTATCATCTGGGTGTTGGGCTCTAGGGGGAAATGAAGGTCTATTTTGAGGAAACTTTGATGGGTGTCTTTGGGCAGAGAGTTTAGATTCGGCCAAACGGGCCAAACTGATAGCTTCCATCATAGTTCGTGGTTTCAACATTTTGACTTCGCTTGGAGTTCCATCTTCAACCCACCGATATAACAACTCTGGAAGAACCCTTCACTCAATCCTCTTGTCCGATTGGCCAATTTTTCAAATTGAGCTTGGTACTCTCTGACCGACCCTCGTTTGTTGTAGTTTGGTTAAGGCTCCCGTAAAGTCCTCAAACTCACTAGGACCAAATCGAGTGAGTAGTTGGGATTCAAAATCCTCCCAAGAGAGATTTGGGTAGGCAAGACGCAACCATTGAAACTAGAGTAGAGCCTCCAATTCCATGTTAAAGGAAGCCATCCGGACTCGATGAAATATGGGTACATTATGAAGTCGAAAGAATTGGTCAACCCGACATAGCCACCCATCAACATCCTTCCCACTAAATTTGGGAAAGTCCAATTTGGGCATTCTAAAGGGTGGATCATGGTCACGATTCCTTGTAGAACTCTCACTTGGTATTCCGATTTGGGTGGTTCTCTTCTCGTTTGCTGTCCACTTCTGTCAGTGCTTCTTCTAGGCGGTTGCTAGTGGCCTCATGCTCTAGGCGAAGACCTTGGACTTCTTCCCTTATGGAGTGAAAAGCCGAGTGCAAGTTCTCAATGGCTTTTGTTAGGGACTCCAAGTGTTCTAGTTCTTTCTGGTGTCCACGAGTACCCTGGGCCATTTTTTTGACCTTTTGTGACCAATTACTAAAAATAGAATTGAATTTTTAGGACTTACTATTTTTAGTAAGTGCCCAAAAAAGTGCTTGGGTGCTATATATCAAAATGATCAGTAGAAGGAGGTGGTCACAATGAGCTATATATCTCAACACTACTTTTTGGCACCCCAGACTTTTTTTTTTTTATCTCCTGTTTTGCTGAGTCTAACGGTGTTTACGTATTCTCGATTCCGAGCTACCGAGCAAAAGTTGGCTACCGGAGCACTATCTATAACCGGTCGTGTTTCACACTCAAGATTCTCTCGTATTTTGCAGGTGACCGATATGACAGCTCTGTTTCGACCTCGAAGACCGTGAATTCTCGCCTCGACCGTGCCGACCTCTCCGACTCCGACCGACTCGATCGTGGATTGCCATCGTAAATTTTACTGTTATTCTCCAGACTTTCAACTTAAGTGTCACCCTCATGGCTTATCCCGAATGCATGTCCCTTCTGTTATTTTTTTAGTAGAGGACTCCTTTCTCATATGCTCACTTTTGAAATGCAGGTTTACGAACATGGATGTTTGGATTTTTATTTTTATTTTTACGTTTTTTACAGGTTGAAGTTTTAACAGAACCAGGGAATGCTAAGTATAGGAGTATGTACCACCCATAGGCCCTCTAATATACCGATAGTGACGAACAATAGTGCTCGGACCAATATTTCAGGCCACTACTCAAGGAGGATTCCACACATACCCTTGAGCACACTACCTGCCTCTCTGACAATACGGGAGGGTAATCGTCCAGGATGCCGTGTCCCGTAGACTATGAGTAATACAAGGCCGAAGAGCTTCCTAATGGCTAAAAGTTTGTTTAATCCTAGATGGTCTCCCGATATACCCGAAGATACGTGGGAGCTCAAGTCCGTGCGCGAGTTCTGGTCTGAGGCCCGGGTATTGGAGCCCGATCGCCCCTCACTTCACTAGACGCTTTATGGGCTATCTAGCTTAGCCAATAACGACAGATCCTTCGCGATATTTTAAAACCCTCGGTACATGGTTTCTACCTACTCAACTAATAATATATTTTTTTGTTTTTGGTCTGGAAAAAAAAACACTGTATTTTTTTTTTGGATTTTTTTTTAATAAGGAAAAACAGAATGGAAAAAACACACGGAATTTATACCTAACAAAGCGGATTGGATGGCAAGAATCGTTGTAGTTGCAGTAGAACTTGGCCCCCGGAAAGCGCTCCGATACCACTTGTTAAGATCCTCGCTATAAAATAAACTCAAATAACACACTCTCACACAATTGCTTGGAAATAACTCACATAAACATCACATTAATATAACAGAAATTTGCATAAAGAACAATCTCACAATAGGATTGAATCGCAGGCCTCTTCGAGGGGGCAACCTCCTTCAATACTTCATTAATTTTGCAAAAGATGGTTACATTGGTGCCCTTTCGGGTATTTAAGGAGTTTCCTTCCAAGGTTGGCTTACATGCAAAATGCCACCCGGATTACATGCATAATGCCACCCGAATTACATGCATAGTGCCACTTTGAATTACATGCACAATGCCACTCGAATTACATGCACAAGGCCACTCGAATTACATGCATAATGCCACACGAATTACATGCACAATGCCACCTATCTACCATGTGTTACATAAAAAGGGTGCCATTTGTCATGGGCACTACCTAAGCTAAAACTTAGAACATTACAAAATATTAATCATGGGTACTACCCACGTTCACTAGGAATTATTACATCATGGAAGTTATTACATTAAGGGTTAGGATGAGATCCTAACACTTTTTAAGGAACACAAATTTTTCACTTTTCACTTCCCTATATAGATCCTTTGAACATGGACGTACATTATTGACTAGCATCCCCTCTTACTTTAGATTTACCTGAAATTGCTAGTTTGCTAATTTAGTCTTACAAGGAATGTTTAACTTTATGCTTTGCGTATTGGATTTCAACTTGTACATGTGGTATATATGCAGGCACTATTGTGCTATTGTTGTATTCGATTTTGACTTCCATTCCATGATTAAACATGTTAAGATTCAATTTAGCTTCCTCACACAAGATTTTCTAGAATATTTTTCTATAACATTTAGACCAATCAAAGATCCTATGACAAACCTCGAAACCTTGTTTGATGAAGACGAGCTATGAAATATTGATGGAAAAATATACTAGACTTGTTGGGCAGAAACCTAATATATAGCAAATATTAACATGGTGTAAGACCTTTTAGACTAGAGAGAAACTCGTATAGAAGAGTTCAATGCTTGCTGCTACATAGGCAACATTACATCATAACGAAAGCATTGCCTATTGCCAAGAGATAAGATTGCTTGAAGTGGGGCAAAACAAGGATTTGACATGTCCTATATGACCCTAAGCCATCTATTGATTTCCAGTATACACAAGTTGGAATTTGGGTTGCAACTAGCACTAAGAGGGCTTCAATAATTGAAGGATCGAGAAAGATTTAATAGTCCTTGGTTGTCATGTGTAGAGGGCTCCTTAGACTTGGAAGGTGCATATGCATTGTGTTATAAACCTCTATATTCATTAACAATATTCATTCACCAATATGCAAGAATAACAAATAACCATCTACAAATAATTACACACAATGACAATCCACAGAGGAAAAAAAACACAAATATAGATAATACGCTTGAGGTAGGGCAACACCAATAATACTCCTTCAGGAAGGAATCAAATTCGCTTCACAAACCAAGACTATTACAAGAATACTTTATATGAATTCCTTACAATGACAATATCCCTTCTTTACAGGCCCATCTTCCTAAGCCCTTCATCTTCCTCATCATTATAATATAACCAACCTTAAATTATATGTGGGCCTATGACAACTATTTCCTATCCCGAGGTACCTAACACATTGTGTAAGGAAGCTTTGGAAGCATTGAAACAAAATAAACCGTCTTAATTTGAACAAATGTGAGTTTGCAATGCAACCCTTGGTTACCTTTAGTTTGTTTTTGGAGATTGGGTGTTGAAGATTAGTCTTAATGAGATAGAAGTTTTCTTAAATTTGTCAACACCTACCAATGCCCCACTAGCTCCAAGCTTTGTAGGGTTTTCCAACATTTGAGGAAATTCATTCCATCTTTCTCCCGCATAACAACTCTAAAGGCCTTGATAAGCAAGAAAGCTAAGTTGTTTGCTTGGACAAAATACTATAACATTATTTTGATGAATTAAAGCAGAAAATCAGCAATGCACTTAATTTGGCCTTTACTCAATTTGCAACAACCCTTAGAGATTAAACATAGATGCCACTAGGTGTGTTTTGGGATTTTTTCTTATGTTAAGAGAAAGGCCACTCTAATTCTTTAACGATCAGTTTTAGAGTATCTTGAATATGAGAAGGAGATCTTTGCATTGGTAAAAGTGTAAGAAAAAACAATTGTGCTATAATATAGATAGTTGGCAATTGCAATACTTATAAACATAAATAATGAAGGTATTTCAAATGAATAGGCTTCTTACAACAATTCTTATTTTTTCTCTTAAGGCCACCATGAGAAATTTCAATTCAAGGCATCATGACGAGGCTTAAGCCATTGCTTATAAGATATAGAAGAAGCAATATGACAAAGATTAAGATTTTGAGGAGATATAGCATCAATTGCTTCAATCCAAGAATTCAAACAAAGAGGAGTTGGGTGGTTGTTATTTCCAAAATGGGTTACTTTTTATATTGATGTAGTTATGCATACTTCAAGGAAAGAATATAGTACACTTGACGAAAGAAACACTATTTGTGGAAAAAAGGAATATCTCATAAAATTACATGAATTACTACAAGATATAAACAAGAAAACAATGCAAGGATCATGCAATAATTAATGTGATACTTTCTTGATCTAAGCATTAATTAATGGATAATATTCAAAAGCTTACTACACCAATTTTACCCATAAATACATAAGCAAAATTGAATTCTTGTGCAAAACACAAATTACTTGATAACCTAAGGCATCAAGGATCATAACATTCACAAATATTGCAACAAAGAAGTATAGTAAGAGCTCATTCCTATTCAATCCTACTTGCAATATCACCACTATAAAAAGGAGAGATCACACCTAGAATTGGTGCAGGAGACTCAAGTGCCTTGTAAACTAGTCCTCGAGCATCAAATTTGATCTTTACAAATCCTAGTGGGGTGTCTTGTCCTCCTCCATGGAGGGAAGCAAACTAGTGGTGGATGGCTTTGGTCATACCTACAATGACAAGAACAAGAGAGAGCAAGAAGGTTATATGTTGTGGTAGCAACAAAGGGAGTAAAATGTAAGCTGGAAGTAGTGTTAGAAATAACAATGATTGATCAAGTGAATGTATGGTGAAGAAATTAGAAGATGAAACAGGCATTTGTGGTAGATAAATGAGACAACTTTCCCTTTTGAGGTCAATGACTATATTTCACTCTTGTCAAAGCTATAAATCACAATTGTTAGTCCCAACAACGTGTTGTCTTAACCCTAGGTACAAAAACATGTTAGGATTATGATCGTACATCAAAAACCCTAAAATTCAATCAATGAGGTGTATCACCACTTAAAATAAAAATATTCGCATATTTAAATTTTAGGACATTTGCTTTGGAGGACACATGTAAATGTGTCCCTTAATCATGTACCTATACTTATTTTAGAGTTTTGAGAAAGTTAGCAAGTAGAATATACAAGAAAAGATGACAAAAAAATGAGAATTAAGGGAACCAAAATCATCAACTAACATGGGTCACTGTCATCCTACCCAAGGACTAGCAAAGTCACCACACCCTTGTCCCATATGTAGGATGACAAGACTCTCCACCACCTGCAAAGTCAGTCGCTAGTGCTCTTTTTACAAATACATATTGCCCCTCCCTAAGGACCTGGGTAACTCTATAAGGGCTAGCCAATTGGGATTTCTTAGGGGAAAAATAAAAAAGAACAATATATAATAGTTGAAGTAAAAAAAATAAAAAATTACCTACTATGGTGCAAAAACATATTTTTTGTTATTTTTGAATCTACTAGCTATGAAAATACAAATTTTTAAAAATAAATAGTAGAAAAATACAAAAACACAAAGCTAAAAATACAAAAGTTGAGGAAAACATACCTGCAACTTGTACATACTCCTAGAAATTTTGGCCAAATGAAAAATATTGTTGCATATCCCATGTGACTTTAAAGGAATTTTTCTACAAAAATACCCAAAATGCTAGTTGGATGTGAAATGAGCAAAAATGAGTCCATAGCAAGCCAAAGACCCCTAGAGGCACTACCCCTGTGATATCCCTACAAAATTTAGCAAAATATATTGCATAAAATCAATGTTGTAATAAAATATTCAAGTCCGCCTTTGTAGCGCAGTTGGAGAAGGTGATCTTAGTCCCGTTGAACGAGAGGTCCATGGTTTGAACCTCTGCTATGCTAAGGGGGACACAATAAAAAACTCATTCCTAGTTGGTTGTGGTCAGGGGTCTAAGGATTTCTTTGGTGTTGTTTTCACCACAAACCAAATTTTAAGGTCCGAGGTGTAGATCAATTGGTTCAACCAAACCCCGTAAGGGGGGCGAAGGTCCAAGGTTCAAATCTCGGGCCTCACTAGACTGAATGCTTGTCCCTTTCCTGGTGCTTTCAACAACATAAAATATTTAAAATGATTGTGGTGTGGTGGTTATACGGGCAGACTGTGCGAAGATCTGTGTGGCAGCTTCTGGGGCAGACAATGCAAAATACTGTGGTGGCCATAAAATCCGGACAACCTGCCCAGGTGGCTACCGATTCCACCATGTAAATTCAAAAAAATAAAAATAAATAAAATAAAATAAAATATTCAAAAATATATATAGGGGGTAAAATTTTCAATTCCACGTGCACTCTAAGCCCTTTGATGTCCATTGTACTTGTGTAAGTTATTTGTTTTCAATGTAGAGCCAACCAATGGTGATGAAACATGAAGATGGTTTTGGAGAGGAAGGTCTCCCAAATTGCTCTTGCATTTTTGTCAAAAAAATTAACTAAAATGAATAAATTTTAAGGAAAAAATATAAATGAACAAACATCTAGTTAGGCTAGCTAGGAAATAGCTAGGACATGGAAAGCGCAATTAGTATCATCACATCACATAAGTGGTGGGGTTTGCAAGGGGTGATCGAAAATGACCCAAAAGTGCCCTAGAAGGCATGTAAATGAGGTCAACCAATATTACCACTTTTTGAGAAGTGGCAATCATGGTAAAAATTGATAATTGTATCCAAATATAGAAAATGTGATCATTCCAGCTAAAAATGATAATGGCAAAAAAAAGCAACGATTTTAGTCGTACACAAAAATATGTGATCACAATCCTACCAAAATAGGGTTGATCTTGGCCTTGATTAATGATCCTAACAAAAACCAATGATCGTGGTCATGCAATGTTTGACACTGATCTTCCTTTGGATATGGCCAAGAAGGGAAGGTAGATAAGGTAGAGGGCAGGGTCGAGGACATGACACAAAGGACAACACCAATGGGGCAGTAGGGGTATGCAATAGTAGGACATGATATGATCACCTATGGAGACATAGGGATCCCTCTTGGATGCATTAGAGGCTACAATAGGGGTTGACCTTATAGGTGAGAGGGAAACCATGCTAAGTTGGTCTAGATCAAGTAGTTGATATGACTTATATACAGTCCCACCAATCATTATGCTATGAGTTCATGATCACTTGGAACACAATGACCAACACTTGTTTGTGGAGGTCAAAACTTGATGAGGTAGTAGAGATGACAATTACCCTAAAGGATTTCTATTTTATCATAGAGTTACCAACCATCGAGCAGACACCTTATATCACCATTACAAAAGACACATACCTTATGTTGGTAGAATAGGCGACTCAAAAGAGAAGATTGGATAGAAAATGGGCTATTTTGTTGGAGTAGGTCCATGAGACTACATGGATAGCATTTGCATGACCTTTTACACAAATCCATGGGGCTAGATTATCTGAATGCCCTATCACCACCTATGATAAACTGACCATTAGTATATGCAATAACTCATAGGGGTGTGATAGGCAATCATAGTACATGATCATCAACAAGAGGTGGTAGAGCCTCATAGGGTAGAGTAGCTCCTTGAAAATTTTGGGGACCCTCATACAAATGGGATGATCTTGCTCTTGGTGGCATGATGTAGACACCAGAAGGAGTGGGTAGAGAACAAGGTAATTGACCCACCACCAACACAAGGATGTTGTAGGTAGAGGATAGATGGTGAGGAGGGTGGCCCCATAACATAAATATAGAGGTGACCTAGAGAGACCATCATTTTTATCCTATTATGGAGTGTCCTAGTCAAAAAAACATCCATGAAGGCAGATTCACCAACCCAAGCACTTACATGGGAGAGGGGTAAGTCGTTAGGAGCAACATAGGCCTAGAGCAACATTGAAGAGTCTCTAGGGAAGGAGGCTATAAAGGAGGATGCAATGATTGAGACTACACCAAAGGAGGAGGTAGAGGACTTTGAGGAGGAGACAAATAAAGGAGGTCTATGTTTGCAAGGTTGGAGTGGACACTGCTAACCTAGAAGAATCATCCTCAAAGGAGGACAACCAAACTAGACTGATCGACAACTTAGGTAAACCATCCCATTAGATAGCTCAACACTTTTACTTTTAATTACATGCATAGGTAGTAATGTCATGATAATGTTTTTGACATTTTTTTTTGTGTTTGTAGAGACAACGTAGGAGTGGAGGGAGCTCATAAGTAGATTACAAGTTAGCCTAGGCAATATTCTATATTTTGATAGTTTACCACTGAAATCACCATTTCTAGCCAAGCCATCAAAGAAACTGACTAATCTCTACAACAAGGACTGTCACCTCGACACCATTTTGATCCAAGTGTCAAGAGGAGACCATACAATGTGCTAGCTTCATGAGAGAGGAGTTATGAATGAGGTAGAAGGCCTCTATAACAAAAGCTGGCACTGGTACACCCAGGCCTAAAAAAATGCAAGGGGAGCTAATAGTACTCAAGATATTTGTTTCATTATGATCCCATCCAAGCATGTCCTACATCATAGCACAAAATCCCAACACACTTTGAGGCATATAGAGTTTGATTTTATAGATATAGCCCCTACATATTTTACATATTATAGTGTTGGGATTTATAACATATGATACAAAATTAGTTGAGTGGTTAGAACCACTCATACATAAAGAGTTTTTGGTTAGTTGTAATTTGCACTATTTAAATAAATCACACGATTAGTGATGTTGCCTATATTGGACAATAAAATCTATATTTAAGCTCCTGATCAATGGAAAAATATGTAGCCTATTTTATCAGTGGTATCAGTGTAGGATTCAAAGCCATCATGGAAGATTGCCATGGATTCACCCCTCAAGCATGGAGCTCTATAATGTTGAGATGCATGAAAAATTCTATGGGTCATATGCTTTTCATTTTGATTATGATTGATTTAGAATGGAAATGTGAGGGTTTAACATAACATTTTTTGTGGCAGTGATAATCATGTTTACCAATTTTAACTAATCTATGGGGTTTATTTGTGTCCTTTGAAAAATTTGTGATAAATTGTGAGAATTGAGGTTGATAAAGTTTATTAACGAAATAACAATGTTTGAAAAGTTTGTGTAGTGACAACTATGGTCTTCCACAATATGAAGAGAGCAATAAGCGATAGATGAGACCAACATAGAATTTGATATCTACCTCGTCATGTTTGTTAACTTCAAAGGTTAAATTTAATATCTCAAAATTGAACAAATTATTATGTGGTGTGAGTGAATTTTGTATTATAAATAGATTATTTGGTGAGGAAGAGAGGAGGGGTAAATAGTCATCTCATCTTCTAGTAGGCTACTAACTAAAGAGGTGCTAAATTTTCTTATAATTGTAAACCCGAAAAATCGACCCACTTGAGTGAGCAATTTTACCTAGATCCTTGGGGAGACCCTCCAATTTTACCTAAACAAGATTGGACCTCCCTTCCCCATATTTTACCCTCCTTTTTCCCTCTTTATGCGAAATCACGATCTGCCTTTACAGGGCACAATTTCACATAGCTAGGGTTTTCTCTTAGAAAACCATAATTTTCAAAGTTAATATTTTGAGGTTGGATTTTCTTGGTTATTTCTTGGCCATTTATATTTCAAATCCCTGTTGGCAATTTTGGGTACCTTGGGTACATTGCCTTTGCTCAAATGTATAAGTTGTCATTGATGTCAAAAGGCATTTTTGTGTTGATTTCAAAAGAGTGTGATGTCAAGAATAAAGGGTTTTTATTAAAACCATGGTGGCAAGGCTAAAGGTTTTTCTTAAAACCATTTGGACTCATTAAGGGTTTTTATTAAAACCAAGCTTAACTTAATGCAAAGGTCCATGTGTATTATTAATAATTAAATTAACTCAAACCTTTGTCAAAGGTCCAAGTTTAATTTATTATTAATAAAATAATAATAATTATTATTTTAATTATTATTAAAGGGTCTTTCAACCCTTAAGCGATGGAAGAAACAAGAATTCTTTCGTCGATTTGTTGCCATCGTTGGAAGAGCGCCGACGTCAAACAGTGAAGGAAAAATTGCTATATAAGGTGGCATGATTTTCAAAAGTGAGTACCTCCGATTAATGTTGACATCTGCGATTTGTGGCTACTCTGTTTTAGTTCGATTTGCGCTTGGCATCCGTGATTTGCATTTGCTTTCTTTTGATTTGTGCTTGGCATCCGTGATTTGCATTTGCACTGTTTCGTTCGATTTGCGCTTGGCATCCGTGATTTGCATTTGCACTATTTCGTTCGATTTGCGCTTGGCGTCCGCAATTTGCATTTGCTCTATTTCCTTCGAACAGCGCTTGGTATATTCGAGTTGAGCTTGCTCTATGTTTTTGATCTCCGTTGACGTCTTTGATATCGTGCTTGTTCTGTGTCTTGGAGACTGTGCTTGGCAAACTCAGATTTGAGCTTGGGCTGCATCCTTACCTTTTGGCTTGACGACAGTGGATTGTTGCATGCGGTTTGTGGAAGACGTTTACGTTTTCCAGGTTCTTGGCGTCAAAGGAAGATAAAAGAGAGGGCAGCGGTGTTTTATTTCATTGGGCACTTGTGACCCAACGACGGTGGCGTTTAAGCGAAAGCGCTAGACGACAGAGGTGCCGAGTTCGATTCTCTTCATTGGGAATTTCCTTTTGGTCGCGGTGTGCAAAGAATGGTGGTTGTGATTGCGTGGGAGGTATAAGGTTAAGGTATCATTTTTTATTTTGATATTGGTTTATTGATGGTTAATGTTTATGTGGAGTAATAAGGTGTAAAGAGATTTTACTTTGTATGTTATTGTACTTTGGTGTTTTTACTAAGTTGGAGAAATAAGGTGTTATATTTGGATCTTTATTATTGTGTATTATTGTATAGTTGCTAACTCTAATTGGTGGCAAATTGAGAGTTAGTGTTGTGACATATTTTGAGTTCTCCTTCTTCATCAAAGTAAAGGTATGGGCAACTTCTTCCATGTATGTTGTTTATGGTATATTTTCTGAAATTGAGTTTGGAGTGAAAAGGTTGTCTACTAGGTATTATTTTCTGGATATTGAAGATTGGTTATGCATTAAAGTCATTGATGAATTTTTGGGTGAATGCATAATTCTGGTTGAGTAAGAGGAAGCATTTTTGCACTAGGGTTTATGTTAGTAAGTCTTGCTACTTGCATTGAGATGATGAAACCCTAGTTGTTGGTAAAAAGAATATAAGCATCATTGTTATATGAGATATTGCATGGTTGGCAATTGTTGGGTTGTGTTTCATATTCTTAAGAAAAGCATACTACATCTATCTTATTCTTTTGAGATTGAGTTTGAGTTGAGATTGAGTTGAGATTGAGATTGGGAGTTAAGTATAGAACATATTGGGTCTCTAACAATTCTCTTTATGTTTCTATGAGATTTGAGATTGAGATTGGGAGTTAAGTATAGAACATATTGAGTCTCTAACAATTCTCTTTATGCTTCTATGAGGTTTATGAATCACATTGGGTCTCTAACAATTCTCTTTGTGGATTCACATGCTAAGCAAGTTTTTCTTGGTGAGCTTGTTGAGGTTTTGGACAGGTTCCAGTGGGGACTTGTGAGAAGTTTTGGACAGGTTCCAGTGGGGACTTGTGAGCAGATTTGGACAGGTTTCGGTGGGGACTTGTGAGCAGATTTGGACAGGTCCTAGCAGAGGACTTGTGAGCTGAGATTGAGAGTTCTATTAGAGAACTTGAGGACAGAGGTGTATTGGTTCTTTGAGAAGAACCTGAGGACAGTTTTGGCAAGTCTTTGAGAAGGCTTGTGTGTAGAGGATTGATTTGTTCATAGAGTTGGACAGATCTGACAGACAGAGGAAGACTTGTACTAGACCGATTGACTATGTTTGGTACAAGTAGCTGAGCTACTGTGGACATGATCATAGAAGGTAGAGGTCTCTTAGGCTAAGCATTGAGGACAGGAGGTCTTCGGTGGAAAGGAGTTCCACGTGCTGGCAAGAGGTAGAGGCGGTTGATCTTCTGAGGGATCATTTCTAGAGTAGAGGGGAAGGTATCTCCTTTGAGCAGAGGCTCATAAATTCAAATTGGGGAAGGTATCTCCTTTGGAGAGGCTCATAAATTCAGATTGGGGGAAGGTGTCTCCTTTGGGCCGAGGCTCATAAACATTGTAATTGGGAAGGTTTCCCAAAGAACTTTGAGATAACTTTTAGAGAAAAGTTTTGTGGACGTAGCCTGAGCATTCGGGTGAACCACGTTAAAATTGGTGTCACTTTGTGGATGATTTTGTGCATTGTTTTGATATTGCTTTGGGTATATTGCTTTACTATTTTGAAGTATAAAGGAAAAAGTAAAAAGAGGTCTTATCACTGTTCACCCCCCTCTCGAGTATAAGCTTGTGTTCTTCAATTGGTATCAGAGCGGGTGCCTTCGAAAAGTTTAACAACTTGAAGGAAAAGCTAGTAAAGAACACAATGGATCATTCAAGTGGCAATGCAACACCTATTCTTGATGGGTCAGATTTTGGTCTTTGGAGTGCAAGGATGAAGGTTCATCTAATGGCACTTGGGAATGAGGTTTGGGAAGTGATTGAAGATGAGTACACTATTCCTGAACTTGGTCCTAATACTAAAGAAGAAAGGCTCCTACATCACAGCAATTCAAAAGCAATGAATGCAATCTTGAAAGGCTTACGAAAGCGAGATCTCACCAAAGTGATTCACTGCAAGACAACTAGTGAAATGTGGAATCGGTTGAAGGTGGTTCATACAGGTGATACAAATGTCGGAAAGGCCAAGTTGAGACACTTCAAAGGTATGTTTGAACAACTCAAGATGAATGATGATGAAAATATTAGTGACTACATGCTTCGTATGGATGAGGTTGTTAACTCCATGAAAGACTTAGGTCTTGAGCTTGCTGAAAATGATGTTTGTGATAAGATTTTAAGATCTCTTCCTAATAGATTTAGTGAAAATATTTCTGCTATTGAGGAAGCTAAAGATTTGGATAAGTTGAAAAAGGATGAGCTCCATAGTATACTTGCAGCATTTGAGTTAAGAACTCAAGTGAAAGTTGATGTCAAGAAGGAGGCAACTTTCAAGGCTACCAAGAAATCCAAAGGTAAACAGTTTCAAGAGAGTGATGAGTCTTCTAGTGATGAAGAGGCATAT
This sequence comes from Wollemia nobilis, assembly GCA_028583015.1. NCBI lineage: Eukaryota > Viridiplantae > Streptophyta > Pinopsida > Araucariales > Araucariaceae > Wollemia > Wollemia nobilis. The sequence goes on from JAQPPZ010016919.1 coordinate 3,925,613, forward strand.
TACAACAAGAAAGGCAAGTTCTCTAGAAAGCACAAAAATATGAAAAACGTAAGATGTTTCAATTGTGGAAAGTTTGGTCATTATGCTACTGATTGTACTGTTGCCAAGGATGAAAGTGATGAAGATAAACAGGACTGTAAGAGCAAGGATTCTAAAAAGCACAAGCATCATAGGAAAAACAAAGATGAGCACAACAATCAAGGAAAGAGGTATTCTCACAAACACAAGAAGAGTTTCTACCTAGACAAAGCAAGTAAGTGTTCTAGTAGTGATAGTGAAAGTTCTTCAAGTGATAATGAAAATGAGATGTTGTTCATATCGAAAAAGAGGAAGAACCAAAACATAGATTCATTATCATGAAATGTCTTAGATGTGGAAATTTTGGTCACCTTGAGGATGATTGCACAAATAATGATTTGGTTTCTAGTATGTATGAGGATGCTTCAGAAAACTATAAGGAAGATGCATGTATGGTTTTTGAAAAGGGTAGCACCTCTAGTGATAAGAAATCTGAAAAATGCTTTGATGATTCTAAAAGCAAACATATAGAGGAAGGTGAAGTAGATCTTAAAGGTGAACTTATTAGTGCTCTTAGTGCTTTGAAAAAGGAAAGAAAGAAGAATGCTAGACTCAAGGATAAGTTAGATGAATGTTGTATGGAGAGAGATGATCTTATAGAAAGTCTTGACTTCTCTATAGCTAAGACACAAGAACTCAAGGATGAGTTAGAGTCTAAGGTTCTTGAGTATAGTGAGTTAGAACAGAAAATGGCTTCTTTGAAAGAGGAAACTAAAGGGTACAAGGATAAGCTTCACAGGTTCCAAGATAGCTCCAAAAAGGTTAAGTCTCTCATCAAAGGACAAAGAAAGACAACAGATAAAACAGGCCTTGGTTTTGTTAAACCTCACAAGGAACAAGTAGGAGAGTCTAGTAAGAGACTCCAAAAGGAAGAGAGTTCTGATGAGGAAAGTATTTCAGATCATGAGTCCTTGAATGATAGATGCACAGAAATAGAAAACAGAATTCAGAATGAGAAGAAGAAGTTTTCAGAGCCTAAGAGGTCAAATAAAGGAAAGTTTCAAGGCGAGATGTTTTGCTTGTCACAGGTTTGATCACATAGCTTCACATTGCATGGCTCAAGTGAAGAAGGTAAATGACAGTTTCAGAGGTGGTAATTTCTTTCAAGGGTATTGCTACTCTTGTCAACAGTTTGGGCACAAGGCAGTTTATTGCAAGGCAAATATCAGGAACAGGTTTGATCAAAATAGGTTTGGTCAGAATAGGTTTGGTTAGAACAGGTTTGGTCAAAAATGGTGGATTCAAAGAACAGGTATGCCTAAAAGAAATAACATTGTTACTTGTTATAAGTGCAACAATGAAGGTCACATAGTCAGACAGTGTAGAGCTAAAATTCTAGAATACAAGAATAGGAACAAGTGGCATGATCAGGTCCAAGGATCAAGGCATGGATAAGAACAGGGATGAGAACAAGAACAAGAACAGTGACAAGAACAAGAATATGGACAAAGAATTCAAGAGAAGGCCCGACAAGGAAGTTATAGACGCTGATGATGATCAGTGCCTAATGGGAGTTTTACTCCCACCCCAGAATTAATCACCTCATCAGGAGGTGGGGGAGGGACTAAGCTAAGAGGCTAATTCTTAGTCCCGAGCCCCAAAGGTGGCCCTTTGCCATTGATGACAAAGGGGGAGAGATATAAGTAAGGGGGAGAGCTTCAAAGTGAAGAGGAAAGCTTCAAGTCAGGGGGAGCAAAACTTCAAAGGAAGATTCTCAGTTGTTAGCACGGTTGGTTTCAGTTGGTTTCAGTTTTGGCTCTTGAGAAGTGTTTTCAGTAAAGGTTTGCCATCAATGACAAAGGGGGAGATTGTTGGCAATTTTGGGTACCTTGGGTACATTGCCTTTGCTCAAATGTATAAGTTGTCATTGATGTCAAAAGGCATTTTTGTGTTGATTTCAAAAGAGTGTGATGTCAAGAATAAAGGGTTTTTATTAAAACCATGGTGGCAAGGCTAAAGGTTTTTCTTAAAACCATTTGGACTCATTAAGGGTTTTTATTAAAACCAAGCTTAACTTAATGCAAAGGTCCATGTGTATTATTAATAATTAAATTAACTCAAACCTTTGTCAAAGGTCCAAGTTTAATTTATTATTAATAAAATAATAATTATTATTATTTTAATTATTATTAAAGGGTCTTTCAACCCTTAAGCGATGGAAGAAACAAGAATTCTTTCGTCGATTTGTTGCCATCGTTGGAAGAGCGCCGACGTCAAACAGTGAAGGAAAAATTGCTATATAAGGTGGCATGATTTTCAAAAGTGAGTACCTCCGATTAATGTTGACATCTACGATTTGTGGCTACTCTGTTTTAGTTCGATTTGCGCTTGGCATCCTATTTGCTTTGTTTTTTCGATTTGTGCTTGGCATCCGTGATTTGCATTTGCACTATTTCATTCGATTTGCGCTTGGCATCCGTGATTTGCATTTGCACTGTTTCGTTCGATTTGCGCTTGGCGTCCGCAATTTGCATTTGCTCTATTTCCTTCGAACAACGCTTGGTATATTCGAGTTGAGCTTGCTCTGTGTTTTCGATCTCCGTTGACGTCTTTGATATCGTGCTTGTTCTGTGTCTTGGAGACTATGCTTGGCAAACTCAGATTTGAGCTTGGGCTGCATCCTTACCTTTTGGCTTGACGGTAGTGGATTGTTGCATGCGGTTTGTGGAAGACGTTTACGTTTTCCAGGTTCTTGGCATCAAAGGAAGATAAAAGAGAGGGCAGCGGTGTTTTATTTCGTTGGGCACTTGTGACCCAATGGCGGTGGCGTTTAAGCGAAAGCGCTAGACGGCAGAGGTGCCGAGTTCGATTCTCTTCATTGGGAATTTCCTTTTGGTCGCGGTGTGCAAAGAATGGTGGTTGTGATTGCGCGGGAGGTATAAGGTTAAGGTATCATTTTTTATTTTGACATTGGTTTATTGATGGTTAATGTTTATGTGGAGTAATAAGGTGTAAAGAGATTTTACTTTGTATGTTATTGTACTTTGGTGTTTTTACTAAGTTGGAGAAATAAGGTGTTATATTTGGATCTTTATTATTGTGTATTATTGTATAGTTGCTAACTCTAATTGGTGGCAAATTGAGAGTTAGTGTTGTGACAGATTTTGAGTTCTCCTTCTTCATCAAAGTAAAGGTATGGGCAACTTCTTCCATGTATGTTGTTTATGGTATATTTTCTGAAATTGAGTTTGGAGTGAAAAGGTTGTCTACTAGGTATTATTTTCTGGATATTGAAGATTGGTTATGCATTAAAGTCATTGATGAATTTTTGGGTGAATGCATAATTCTGGTTGAGTAAGAGGAAGCATTTTTGCACTAGGGTTTATGTTAGTAAGTCTTGCTACTTGCATTGAGATGATGAAACCCTAGTTGTTGGTAAAAAGAATATAAGCATCATTGTTATATGAGATATTGCATGGTTGGCAATTGTTGGGTTGTGTTTCATATTCTTAAGAAAAGCATACTACATCTATCTTATTCTTTTGAGATTGAGTTTGAGTTGAGATTGAGTTGAGATTGAGATTGGGAGTTAAGTATAGAACATATTGGGTCTCTAACAATTTTCTTTATGTTTCTATGAGATTTGAGATTGAGATTAATTAAAATTTTTTGATTGATTGAGATTGGGAGTTAAGTATAGAACATATTGAGTCTCTAACAATTCTCTTTATGCTTCTATGAGGTTTATGAATCACATTGGGTCTCTAACAATTCTCTTTGTGAGTTCATGCTAAGCAAGTTTTTCTTGGTGAGCTTGTTGAGGTTTTGGACAGGTTCCAGTGGGGACTTGTGAGCAGGTTTTGGACAGGTTCTAATGGGGACTTGTGAGCAGATTTGGACAGGTTTCGATGGGGACTTGTGAGCAGATTTGGGCAGGTCCTAGCAGAGGACTTGTGAGCTGAGATTGAGAGTTCTATCAGAGAACTTGAGGACAGAGGTGTATTGGTTCTTTGAGAAGAACCTGAGGACAATTTTGGCAAGTCTTTGAGAAGGCTTGTGTGCAGAGGATTGATTTGTTCATAGAGTTGGACAGATCTGACAGACAGAGGAAGACTTGTACTAGACCGACTGACTATGTTTGGTACAGGTAGCTGAGCTACTGTGGACGTGATCATAGAAGGCAGAGGTCTCTTAGGCTAAGCATTGAGGACAGGAGGTCTTCGATGGAAAGGAGTTCCACGTGTTGGCAAGAGGTAGAGGCAGTTGATCTTCTGAGGGATCATTTCCAGAGTAGAGGGGAAGGTATCTCCTTTGAGCAGAGGCTCATAAATTCAGATTGGGGAAGGTATCTCCTTTGAGTAGAGGCTCATAAATTCAGATTGGGGGAAGGTGTCTCCTTTGGGCCGAGGCTCATAAACATTGTAATTGGGAAGGTTTCCCAAAGAACTTTGAGATAACTTTTAGAGAAAAGTTTTGTGGACGTAGCCCAGGCATTCTGGGTGAACCACGTTAAAATTGGTGTCACTTTGTGGATGATTTTGTGCATTGTTTTGATATTGCTTTGGGTATATTGCTTTACTGTTTTGAAGTATAAAGGAAAAAGTAAAAAGAGGTCTTATACTGTTCACCCCCCCTCTCAGTATAAGCTTGTGTTCTTCAATCCCCTATAAAATGAAGGTTTTAAGTCTTCTTTTAACCCAATGAATCCAATCCAAGTTCTATTTCTTGAGGTCTTCTCTTTTGCAAGCAAGCTAACTCACAAGTTGACAAAGTGCTCATTGTTCAAGTGATTGATATAGTTTGTTGAAGCTCTTGTGGAAAGGATATTTCATTGCATTATTTGTGTGTTTATTGATTTTGATGGACAAGTGTTGAAGCCCTAAGGAGGATTTCTTCTACTTGGAAATCTCCATCCTTCGATCTGCTTTTTCGCTACCTCCAAGTTGTTTATGCACTTCTGAATTTGCACATTAGCTAGATTTTTGCTTCACATTAATTTGTCTACATAATTTGAGGGGTTTTCTTCTCTTCTACAATACCACACTTGATAATTTTGAGGCACGATTTTACCATTCTACGAAATTACGGTTGCTCCATACGAGGCATGATTTTGTACAAGCTAGGATTTGGGGCAATCTGTTGCCACCAAACCCTAGGTTTGTGTTTCATGCTACATTTTGATCATAATAGGATATTCTATGTTCAGTTAATCATATTTTTCTATTGCATTCTATTCTATTTGTCCATATTCCAAAGATCAATTTTTGCTTTTGTATTTCACATGTTAGCTAAAAGGACCTAGGGGGCTTGAATACTGTGCCTTCAAGTAGAACCATACAATGGCCTAACCAGGTCCCCTAACACTAATCATATTTTTCAAGTGTTTGTGAAGTTATTTTGTAGGAATAAGAATCGTGGGATATTTTTGGATGAAAGATAAATCTTGGATCAACCACCGAATAAAGATAAGTGCCCTAATTAATATTTAGGCTATTTTTTGTGTGATTTTAATTTTTGTTAAAATCCTAGATCAGATTTAAAAATAAAATATTTAATTGATTTCTAGGCATTTGAAATATAAACAACATATAGTGTGCACTTAGGGTTTAATATTGTTTGTGCATATCTTCTTGAACCATTGCTTAAGAGATTTCATTTTGCAACCCTAGGGTTAGAAATCATTCAAACAAAGAATCATTCTAGGGTTAGTTTTTTTCGTATTGCATCTTATTTTGAATTGTTATTTATATTGCTTAGTTAAGTTATAGAAATACCAAACATAGGTGATTGTCTTAAATTGAACACATCAAACACATTCCACCCCCAAACTTGGAGTGAGTCCTAAAACCATTCTTGGTGAACCTGTTCCTCCCCCATATCGAGTGTAGAGTTACAACGACCATCATGATCACCTCAAGGCTTCCCTACAGATCCAACCTTGAGGCTCATAAACTGGTGCATGGTTTTGACCCTCTACATATTTAGTGAACCCAACATGAAGGCACATCTTAGTGGCCAAGATAGGAAGCTTCTTCCTTTTGCTTTTTATTTTAAAACTTTGAACAAGACCACTAATTTTATGTGTTTAGGTTATAATACATTTAATAATATCTTAAAATCTCTTGCTTGATTTTGCTGTCTTATTCCTTTCCACTCTGTTCCATTTTTTCCCTCCTAATGGCACCCAACTTTAGGAGTGGAAGAAGGCTTTTAAAGTCTGATGAGATTTTCCAAGGGTATGATCAAATTGATAGAGAAAATCATAATATTGAAGAAAAGGAAAATGAAGAGATTGATAATAGTCTTGATCCTATTAGGGGACCCAATGGGAACCTTACCTTTAAATATTTTGAACATATGTGGAGCTTTTACAAGCATCATAAGCATGCCTTGGATATAGCTCTAGAAGAGGAAGCCCAACTCGAGGATGTTAGAACATCTCATCATCAAACTATTCCTTCTTGAGATGTTCATGATAACTCCTTGAGTGAATATTTGAATCATGGTAATATTTTCCATCAACCAACTTATGCCACTACTGTAACCACCAACATTGGAAGGAATCTACCTATCCCTCCAACTAGTAGTGTCACTCATCAATTTCCTCCTCAATATGCTAATATCAACACTTTTTCTTCTGTTCCACCAATTTTTAGTTATCATCTTCAGCAAGATACCACATATCATAATAGTATAAATGCTTTCAACTTGGGCAAAGTATCCCTTCAAAAACCTCCCTCAGGGAATCTAGGGGCATTGCACAGTACCAATCCTGAGGTAAAAATTTTGACAAATATGGTAAAGCAACTAGTTTCTTAAGTGGAGATGATTGAGCCTTCTAGTTTCACTTACAATTATAAAGAAATGTGCAATCATCCCCTGGACCATATTGTTGCTATTAGACCTTATCCTAAGCATTTTCCCATGCCGATTTTACCCATATATAAGGGAACAAAAGATCCAATTGAGCATTTTAGGAGATTCAAAACAACTTGCCATGATCTCATCTACGATGATATGTTATTATTAAATATGTTTCCTAAGAGTCTTGTTGGTTTGAAATTAGAATAATATTATCAATTGCTCAGTCATTTCTTGAGAAATTTTGAAGAAAAAATTGAATTATTTATCCAACAGTTTGGTGCTTACATTGAAAAGAATGTAACCATTAAAGATGCCTACAATCTGAAACAAGGTAAAGAGGAAAGATTTTCAAAATTTTTGTCTCATTGGAGGAGTCTAGTTGGACATTTGAGATATACATTACCTCCATGAGATATGCTTGAAATATTTATTGGAAATATGCATGAACAATTATATTTTACATTAGAAACAACTACTATTACATATTTTGAACAAGCAATTGAGTTAGCAAGGAAAGTGGAACAAGCTCTTATTAGAAGAGGACAACTCAAAGTGAAAGAAGATAAAACCACCAAGTCACAGTATAAAAATAAGCATGTTGTAGGAGATGGTGCAGCGGATAGTAGGCTTGTTAATAATATCATTAACAACCTACAAAATATGATTCTCCAAAAACCTCCACAAAGGAACTTTATGAAACTTAACATGCCCATGGAAGTGGTTTTAAAGTAGCTTTTGGAAGCTAATATGATTTAATTACATCCCATAAGGAAATCGGATACTACAACTAATTGGTATAATGCAGATCAACATTATGCTTATAATAGAGTGGAAGGATACTAGACAAATTTTTGTAAGAAGTTGAAACATGTGGTACAAGAATTAATTGATGTAGAGCACCTTGTTATAGAAGATCCTCATCCAAACACAACAAGGATTCACAACTAATAAAGATAATAGAGAAAAAGCAACTAATCAAGTTTCTTATAAGAATGTACCACCTCCCTATGACAATATGGTTGGTATGATAGTAGTGACTTCATAGTAGCATGTGCATAACCAATAGATCCAAAAGTATCAGCAGGAGAAGAGTTCTTCAGCAAAAATTTTCTCTTGGAAATTTTACAAAACTCTCCTACTCGTGGGGAAGCCTTGATAAAATTTCTAAGACATCAATCTATTCCAACAAAAATTTCCTCTAGTGCTATGGTCAATATTGTAAGCTGTCTTGGGATACATCATCTCACATTCTCGGATGATGATATTTCTTCCTTAGACCTATGTAGGGATCCTTCTCTCTACATTACTACATTTATTAGGGATAATTTTATCAAGAGCGTTGTGATTGATAATGACTCTTCCCTTAATTTGTGCACAAACCAATTTTTCCAAAAGTTTTGATTAACATAGGAAGATCTACCTAAATCTGATGACATCATTAAAACTTTCAATAACAAGTCCCAAGAAGCTTGCGATATCGTATCTCTGCCCCTTAAGGTTGGAATTAAGATTTTAGATACATTATTTTATGTGATGTCTTACCTTGAATATTTTAATCTGCTTGTTGGACACCCTTGGATCCATGCAATGAGGGTCATCCCTTCTAATTTTCATCAATGTTTGAAGTTCAAATTTAAAAATCAATATATCACCATTTTGGATGATCCTTATCCATTTAAATATTGCTCATGATAAGAACAAGTTCAATTTAATTTATTAGAATCCTTGTCTCATATAACTAATCAAGGCAAAAATATCAACTTGAGAAAGGAATCATTAATCAATATCTCTTCATAGGATCAAGATATTTCTTCTCATCAAGAGCCTCTTCTATATGAATCTCATCAAAGTTGAGAGTGGAATGTTGAGGATGAGGGGCCACTATCTCCTACTCTATTGGTCTCGATCCCAAAGCAGTATGTCAAATATGAGGATGCTCCTTAGAATGACATCTCCTTTTATGGGTCTATCCCTTGTAATGTGTAGGTCAAATATTTTAGTTCTCAAGAGCACTTTGGTTCTATATATCCTAGGGACCTTGAGAAACTAGGAGTGACTCCTACCCTACCTCCTCTTGAGGATGAATTATCCATTATCATTGAGGATACTATAGATGTGAACATAGGTTCTGAGGAAGCCCTTAGAGGCCTTAAGTTAGGTAAAGCCTTGTCTATGGATGAGTAGGAGCAATTGACCAATTTATTGAAATAATTTCAAGATATTTTTTCTTGGTCATATGCCAACATGCTAGGGCTTGATCCCTACCTTGTTATGCATCATTTGGTAGCTAAGCCTAATGCTAATCTTGTTAAGAAAAAAATTAGGAAGATTCATCCTAAGATCACCCTTTTAGTCAAGGAGAAGCTCCAAAATCTCCTTAACATTGGTTTCATAAAATCCATCGACTATTCTAATTGGATCTCCACTATTGTTCCTGTGGCTAAGAAGGAAGGAACAATCAGAATATGTAACGACTTTATAGACAATAACTTAGCATGTCCCAAGTATGATTTTTACCTGCACAACATAGATTAGATCATAGATTTCATTTCCAAATATGGAATTCTTGCACTCATGGATGGTTTTTCAAGATACAATCATATTTTGATTGCCCCTAAGGATTAGACCAAGACAACATTCATTACTCCTTGGGATACCTTCTATTGGAAAGTTATGCCTTTTGGCTTGAAAAATGTAGGTGACACATATCAATGGGCCATGAATTATATTTTCCACAACATGATACATGATATTATCCAAGATTATGTGGATGATCTTTTAGGTAACTCTATAGAACAAAAGGGTCATGTCCATGATTTAAGATGTATTTTTGAAAGGCTTTGACATTTCAAGGTCCGTATCAAACCCGCTAAATGTATGTTTGGAGTCACATCTGGAAAGCTGCTAGGTTTCATAGTTTCTATATGAGGTATATAAATAGATCCCACTAAGATAGTAGTTATCATTGACATACCTCCTTCCCACACCCTGACCGAACTGCATAGCCTACAAGGCAAGCTTCAGGCTATTCATCGGTTCATTGCCCAACTAGCTAATAAGTGTTAACCCTTTCTTAAGATTATTAAGAAAGATGTGGTCTTCCAGTAGGATTCTAAGTGTCAAAAGACTTTTAATTATCTCAAATAGTATCTCACTTCCCCACCAGTTTTAGTTCCTCCTATACCTAGCAGGCATTTGATGTTTTACATAGTAGCTACAACTCATGCTTTGGGAGCCATGTTGTCTCAAAACCATGATTAAAATAAAGAGCGAGCTATCTACTACATCAGCAGAGCTTTGGTTAGCTATGAAACCAAGTACACTCCCTTAGAGAAACTTTACCTTACCGTAGTGTTTGCTTCTTAAAAGTTAAGACACTACATGCTCAACCATAAGACATTGGTAGTTGTAAATTTTGATCCTTTGTGCTATTTAATGTCTAAGACCTACCTTTCAGGTTAAGCTACTAAATGGATATAGTCCCTTAGTGAGTTTAACCTGAACTTCATAGGTCAAAAAGCTATTAAGGGTCAGGTAATAATTGATCAATTAGCCTTTGCTCCGCTAGAAGCTACCCATCATTTGGTTGTTGAGTTTCTCAATGAGTGCTTCAACGTTGAAGTTAAAGAGCCAGAGTCTTGGACTTTGTTTTTTTATGGAACCCATTGCATGAAGGGCAATGGTGTTAGATTCATTCTGGTCACCCTACAAAAACAACTCATCCCCTTGTCCTCCAAGATTAATTTTTTTCTACATGAATAATAATGCAGAGTACAAAGCCTTGATCCTTAGTCTTAGAGCAACCTTAGCTTTGTAGGTTAGAGTCCTCTCAATCATTGGTGGCTCTCAACTTGTGGTCAATTAGATCAATGATGTTTATCAAAATTGGGATGATAAGCTAAAGCCTTACAAGGATATAGTCACCAAGTTTTTGTCCTTATTTGCTCGAGTAACCATGGATTATCTCCCTAGATCCTCAAACCACCATGCGGATGCCATGGATACTGTTGCATATTTATTTTTCTTAGAGTTGGAAGATGACCAAGTGTCAATTATCATTATACAACTCTGAGAACTTGCATTTCTTGGTTATTGTCTTATCCTGTTATATGTTTTAACCATTGAAGATGCCCAATCTAAGCCATGGTACATTGACATATTTAATTTCCTTAAAAATGGTTTAGATTGCAATTAGCATAGGTTGATGTGCAAAAGATAATATCAATTTATTATAATTGAGAATACTTTGTATCAACATTCCTTTGAAGGTATCCTCTTGATATGCCTTAACTTTGATGAAGCCTGGATTGCTCTTAGTGAGGCTCATGTATGTTTATTTGGAGTCCATTTTAGCGATAATTCTATTGCCAAAAAGCTCATGTGAATAGGGTACTATTTGATTTCCATGGATAAATATGCATGTGATTACGTTCATTGTTGTGAAAAGTGTTAGCACCATGGCAACCTGGTCCATGCTCCTTCTTAACACCTTTAGGTTATATCTTCTCCTTTTTCATTCTCCATGTGGGTATTGGACATTATAGGGAATATAAACCCTATGTCATATGATGGTCACACGTTTATCATAACAATGACAAAGTACTTTACTAAATGGGTTGAAGCCATACCCCTCACCATAGTGACTAGAACTCAAGTTTTCAAGTTCATCTTCAACTAGATTCTTTGTATGTTTTGGGATTTATTTGGTGATTTTTTTTGACAAAAACATTCCATTCAAGAACAAGGATGTTCATAAACTTTGTTCTAAGTACAAGATTCAACACAAGTGGTTAAATTTCTATTACCCTCAAGGTAATGGATAAGCTGGATTTGATCAAGATATTGAAGAATTTAGTTTGTAATATTGGTCGTGACTGGTATACCCAACTTTATCTTGCTTTGTGGGCCTATCGTACTAGTGTGCATAATCCTACAAGGGCCTCATGTCACTACCCTAAATCCTCTATCTTTTTTTTTTAATTTTATACCTATCCCGAAGTTCACCCATCTCTACCGCTTATACAAGTCCATTAGTGTAAGCGTACTAGGTGCTAATATGATAACAACATATCTTTCCCATATTTTCCTTGTGCAAGTGTATCTCTTCTCAATCAATCAAAAAGAGCATGAGATATTTATCATAACTCACATAAGTCCATTTATGTGAATGTTCCTATCTATCTTTGCATTGACCATTCACTTCTAATGGTTAGCTTCTTCCTTCTTTAGTCAATTGAGAAGGAACATGTTATTCATTGCATCCCACATAAATCCATCTATGTGATTATGCTTGATTCACGATGGGTTCTAACTCCTTAGGTTATATATCTTTCCATATTGAGGTTGTGAGTTTTCATCCTATTTTAATTTAGCACTACTAGATCTCTTTCACGAAAAGGCTATGAGTAAGGCCTACGTAAATTGATCTCTTAAGTAAGTTAACATATAAAAACTAACCTTCTCACTTCACCTCTCTTAGTTGAGTTAGTTTCAACTAACGTAAGGACAAGGCTTTGTTTACCAGTTAATTAGAAAAATTTCAAACAAAGCCCATATTTATCTCACAATTGCACTTCTCACATTCCTGAAAGGAATAATATTAAAGTTATACTTTTACACTAAATCATCTCACAATGTTGGACAAATCTGATTTACATCTGAAGATTAACCCATTTAAAAACTTAAGGAATGAACAAGACATTTATTTTATAGAAAGAGAACTACAATCTAATTATTTTTCTTAGAAAACTCACTAAAAACACCACATGCCATGATAATCAAAATATTTACACATTCAATACTTAAAGCTAGTTCATCTTTCAACAATGTCTCAGCCAAAAATACTACTCACTGAACAACACCATCATGAAACTATTGATTACCAAAAATCTAACATGGGTTCAATTTATTTACAACTAAATATCATTACATCGACCACTGGAGCTTTCCTTTGCCACCAAGACATTCACATGATTTCCTTTAGAACGTCCCACAAGGCCATAAGGCTATATTTACAAGAGTGATACAATAATAATTGTTTACTAGAACATCAAAATTATATTTCTAGATCTAATTGAATCATATCTTAAGTATTCCACCACAATTCACTTTGTATGGATAAAACTATGATCTCTACCTACCAACTCCAGATCTGCATTGTATGAAAATTTCTCTAAGATTCTAAATGAACCACCAAGATAGGATTAGCCTTACAAGGGATAAAAATGACCTCCCAAAATTCATAGCATTATTGTTATGAAGAAACACACACTTATACTGAGAGGGAGGGTGAAAAGTATAAGATAAAACTTTTCCTTCCAAACAATAACTGCAATAATATGAATGCAATAATAAATCAATGCACAAAATCCATACACATAAGAGACAAGAGTTTTATGTGGAAACACCCTTTTGGAGAAAACCATGATAAAATATTGCTTATATTTCTTCAATAAAATTCATGGGCACCAACCCACAAGAGACACCAATCCCCTTGTACAAGTTCATGGGCACCAACCCACAGGAGACACCAATATCCTTGTTACAAGTTTATGGGAACCAACCCACAGGAGACACCAATATCCTTGTTACAAGTTCATGGGCACCAACCCACAAGAGACACCAATATCCTTGTTACAAGTTTATCGACACCAACCCACAAGAGACACCAATGTCCTTGATACAAGTTTATGGGCACCAACCCATAGGAGACATCAATCTTCTTGAGGCACCAACCTCAAATATAAAGGCACCAACCTTGATCAAAAAATAGAGGATGATATACTAGTGTTGGAAGCTTCAAATGGCCAAAATTTCCTTCACATTCATTAAGTCTATTACTTCCACATGTCTCACATTTATTACATTTTAAAGATAGCCCTAGTCTAGAAAGACTTGATGATAGTAGAACAACTAACCTCCACACTGCATTATATCTCTACTTATCAAATATCTCTTTTGTATTCTTGATTTTGCTGCAAATGTTGAGACCAGTCCTCCAATTTTATAACATTCACTTTAATAAAAATAGAGTATATATACCTCATGCGCTATTCAAATTTTTTGGCACCATGTTTTTTCACTACTTTTCTCCACGATATATCACTCAACGTGATGCATACACTGCAATGATGATGGCCTGATTTATTCTATGATGGATCCTCCAATAGAGTTTGGTTCTGTCGTGCTCAATCATCAATAAAATTATAATTATTTCTTGGGTGGTAAGCTCATATTCCTTCTACATGCACACAACAAATTCAAACTTTGTGGCACTAAATTCTCCAATACTTATCTTCGATGTTTGCTCTACCGCTCAAGACAACCACCATTTGTGGTCAACACTGCTCTAGTGATCTTAGAACCTTCTCTATAGCTATAGTTTACATGTTCTGATAGCCTCTCCTATTATGATGAAATACTTCAAATTTGATGGTAATCCTTTCCATAATGATGCTCTTATCATTTTATGATGGGAAGCTTCTTGTTATTGTCAACACGTCCTTGTCAATAAAGCTTCATCGGATGCTGCTGGGCTTCTTTGTTATAGATAGAAAAACCACATCATCATAGCATCAAAATGAATTATGCCCTTCAAAGCCTTCTCCAAACCTATTGTAAGCATGCTCCACTAAGACTGTCAAGAATGCAGATAATTTTTCCCTTTACACTCATAGTTGCCAAGAGATGAACTTCATTGCAGAGACATAAATGAGCGATCTTTGAAGTACAAGCAAATATCAACTTTTTGTTGAAAGCATATAGTTCCACCTAAAATTGCTCGCTAACCAGACCAAGGTATGCCAAAACATAGCTACCTGATGCATATTCTCCAAGGGCACCACCATGAGGTCCCCTCTAAAATTTAATGAAAGAAATTTAGATTTAAAAGGAATATGACGAATGCATTGGCTCTCCGAACGATGTCATCACCTTACCTCCATTGCACCTACAAAATATGTAACCACACCAAGCATATATTTTCATGCATCTCGGATGGTGTCACCACCTTACCTCCACTGCGTTGGCTTCACTAATCCGAACAAGCTCCAAATTTTCTAACAAACTTCAACCTCTACACTTTTTAGTGACGTAACATCGATAGTCGCATAGAGATACTCTCTTCGATCAATTGCCTTCACATCGAAGCCACTTCTCTGTTATTCTCAACTTTTCATATAGCTTACAACTTCTCTACCATCGCTCCATTCTTATCAACTCTTCGTATAGCTTATAGCTTCTCCACCACCGCTCCGTTCTTCTCCACTTCTTCATCAACGCTCTGTCCGTGTTACTCTTGTATATTGAAGACCTCCAAATAATCATTGCTTCAAAAATGAATTTTAGCCTTATATTAATATGCAAACATTTCATACTTGTTTTTTGCACCCAAGGTCGACCCACTTACTTTTCAATAATATTTAAATATTTTGATTTAAATATATCAAACCTTTATATTATATTTTTATTTTAAAACATCACTTTAATATTTAAATTTTTAATTTAAATATTAAAGCATACACCACCACTTTATTTACCCAAGCACACCATAGTTTTCTAGCAACCAAGTTGACCTTTGACATCAATGACAACTCAATAATTCTAACAAAATCCCCCGTTGTCATTGATGGCAACCCTGCAAAGAAATTGTCCTATATTGCAACAAGGTCACAAGTTGCTCCCCCTTACAAAATATTCTAAACTACTCCCCATTACTAAAAAATCTTCCCCTTTGACATCAATGGGCAAAGGCTTATCTAGGCTAAAGGATAAGACACTTGACAACACCCCCTTTATAACTACTCTAACTGAGACTTCAATGATGATATGGGAGTGAAATTACTCCCAACTTACTATGCTCCTTTTCTTGTTCTATTTTATTTTTCCAAACTTTGGAGGGCATATCCTTTTGAATAGTTTGACCATCCTCCTTCTTACTAGATTTCAGAATTTCAGGGAACATCATTCTACACCATTTAGTTGTATGCCTAAAATTATCACATTTGTAACAAATGATGTTGTAGTCCATGAGAGGTGCAAATGAATTGAAATTCCTTTTGGTGAAGCCAAAATCATTTTTAGCACAAACCCTACAATGTACAAATTTATGACCAAATTGGTGACATGAAAAGCAATAACCCCATCAAAAAATATTGAAACCTATCTGATTGCCTTGGAGGATATGGTCGCATGGTTCTCTCATTACTATTTCTGTGATAGTCCTTGGTCAATGATGATGATTGGTTTTCTTCCTTCTTGATGCTTCCACTTCTCAACACATCAGCATAGGTCTTGGGCTCTTCTTTAATTATTTTATTTTATGCCTATGTTCCTTTTGAGCTTGTCTCCTTTTGTTTCTTTTGACTTTATTCAAAATCAAGTCCAGTTTTTAAAACTAAATATCTCTATGCTTTGATAATATCATCCA
The DNA here is from genome assembly GCA_028583015.1 of Wollemia nobilis. Classification (NCBI taxonomy): domain Eukaryota; kingdom Viridiplantae; phylum Streptophyta; class Pinopsida; order Araucariales; family Araucariaceae; genus Wollemia; species Wollemia nobilis. The sequence continues at coordinate 3,941,922 of JAQPPZ010016919.1, forward strand.
AGATTTCTATGCTTTTCTCAAACATGATATTTTGTTGTAGCTTATCATTAGATTTTTCAACTTCCTTCCTCAAAGAGACAATATCATGTTCTAGTTTTTCACACTCCAACTCTTTTGCCTTTAACTGCTCAGTCATAACTTCTTCAATCCACTTTGCCTCTTCAATTTTAATTTTTAAGTTGATAAGTTCTTGTGAAAACTTTACCTTTGTTTTCTCATCCTCTTGTACTTGAGTCTTCAATATTGAGTTCTTCTTTCTAAGCATCTTCACCTATTTAAGAGCAACAACAAGTTCCTCTTCTATGTCAACTATAGCTTCCTCTTCATTTTCTGGATCTTTCTCCTCTTCTTGTTTTTCAACAACAAGAGCATCTTATTTCACCTCCATGGCCAAAAATAGGATTTCTTCTATTTCACTATTGGAGAGACTTTTATTATTGTTGTTGGAAGAACTACTAGCTTCATCAACATAAAGAATCTTCTTGTGCCTTTGAAATAACTTCTCATGCTTGCTTTGACCATGCCTCTTCTTCTTTTTCATGATAAAATTTTCTTTCCTTCTTGTATTCCTCTTCTTATTCACTGCTACTACTTCTAGCTTGTGGGAACTAAGATGCATAGTGACCAATGTTACCATAATTAAAACATTTCACAGTATGCTTACTTTTGTGTTTTCTTGGTCCCTTCTTATTTCTTGGCACAAAGTTAGCTTCTTCTTCACTATTCAATTCTTCACTTGACTTTGGTTCTTTATTCTTTGTCTTCTTTGAAGATTTAAATATGGCCTCCCATTTGGATGTTTGATCTTTTTCAATCCTCATATCATAGGCTATAAGAATTATGTGTAGCTCATCCATGCTTCAGGTTTTAAGATCCTTCATTTCTTCAATCGCTGAGACCTTTGCATCAAACCTCATGGGAAGTGACCTTAAGATTTTCTAAACAATATTAGAGTTATAAATCTTTTCTCCAAATCCACGAATGGTGTTGACAATTTCATCAAAGCAAAGTAAATATTTGACAATATCTTCCTCATATTTCATATTAAGTATTCAAAACTCCTCCTATGGATTTGAAGTTTTACCATTTTAACCTTGTCATATCCTTCATATGTTCTTTGTAACTTGTCCCATAATTATCTTTCTATGGTGCATTGCATGACTTTCACAAACTCTGATTCACATAACCCACTTAATATTGCATTCATTGCCTTTGCATTGTTTTTAAATAGTTTCTTACCATATTTATCCATGGGAGGGATTGAAGTTGGTGTGAGCCCATCCACAATGGATTGCCATATATCATATCCATGTGCCATAAAATAGGTTCACATCCTCACACTCCAGAAAGTATAGTTAGTCCCATCGAACAATGGAGCTCTATTTGATGAAAAAACTTCTTGGTAAGCCATGTGTGTTCTTGTAAGATCTTTCTTCGAGCGGTTAGGCTTTCACAAAGGAACTTTCTCTGATACCAATTGAAGAAACACATGTTTATACTGAGAGGGGGGGTGACCAGTATAAGATAAAACTTTTCCTTTCAAGCAATAACTGAAATAATATGAATACAATAATAAATCAATGGGAGTCTTGATGCTAGTTTTATAAGCTTATAATGCAAGAGGCAATTGAAGATGCCAATATTTATAGCTATATTTGACGGTTTTCTTAAGAATAGAAATAACCATTTTTTTTGAAGCCTATAATTCCAAGGAAATTTTGGTATGCCAATCTCTATGATTTTCATTGACTAGTTTCTTAAGAATAGCAATTAAGGTCTTGTTGGTAGCCTTAGCTTGTCCATTTGGTTGTGGGTAATAAGGAGTCAAGAAACTATGTTAAATATTATATTTCTCACAAAGTTCTCGAACATCCTTGTTCTTGAAATATTTACCATTTTTAGAGATGATTTTCGAGGGAATACCAAAATGACAAATGATATGGTGAAGTATAAACTCCAAAATTATAGGTCCTATCGTACTGGTTAGAGGAATTTCCTCTACTCACTTTGTGAAGTATTTAGTGGCTGTGATGATGAATGTATGTTATCCTGAGGAAGGAGGTGAAATTTTTCCAATTAGATCAAGATCCCATTGTGAAAATGTCCAAAGGCTCTGGATAGTTTGTAAAGGTTGTGATGGCACATGAGTTATATTATCATGCTCTTGACATTTATTACAATGTTTAATATAAGTGCAACAATCACGTTCCATGGTGGGCCAATAATAATCCATACATAGAATACACTTTGTGATGGCCATCCCACTAAAATGACCACCATAAGTACCATAATGAGCTTCAACTATGGCTCTTTGTGCCTCAATAGCCTCGAGACATTGAAGAAGGATGCCATCATAACCATGCTTATACAACATGTCCCCCAAGAGAACAAAATAAGCTACTTTTACTTGAAAGTGCATTTAGTAGTTTGAGACATGTCAGATGAGAGTGTTCCAAACTTGAGAAAGTCTACTATCTGGCTTGACCAAGGCTCATATGGATTTGACTAGATGAAGCAAACATCCTTTTCATCCTTAGACTCAACATGTACAATTGTATATTTAGAGATCATTGAAATAATAAGGGGCTATACCTCTCCTAAGGAGTGTTTTAGAATCAATGATCCAAGGGAGGCTATCACATCTACAAATATATTAGTCGAACATTGCAAACTATCAATTTCATACCAATCAAACTTAGAGAGCAATTTCATTACTATCTTATGGTAAAGTTTAATGTAGGTTATTTGCATTGGTATTCTTCATTGATTTTCTTGATAACAAGTTGAGAATAACCAAATATACTAATACGCTTAATGCCCATAGCTATGGCTTATTGAAGACCTAATATTAAGGCTTCATACTTTGCCGTGTTGTTTATGCATTGGAAGTTAAGTTTAGATGATAAGGGGATAGGTACCCCCTGGGGTGTATGAAACATGAATCCAACACATTGATATTTCTTGAACTTAGACCCACCAAAGAATAGTGTGATATCGATGTCTTCCTCTAGAATGACATCTTCTTCTTGTTCAATGATAGCAAATAGTGAAATATCTAGGATCTCAATAATCAAGGGATGATCACTAGGTAGTGGAGCTTCCACAAGTTGATTGGATATGACCTAAAATTTAATGTATTTTTGGCTAATTAACTCAAGGTCAAATTTAGTAAGAAGCATTATCCATTTAGCGGTGTGGGTGTTATTGTAAGTGCGAGACACCATATAATATTGAGAATTTTCTCTAGCTATGATATATGTTGTGTGGCTAAGCTTATAATATCAAAGTTTCTTAGTGGTAAAAACCACTGCTAAGCACAAATTTTCTACATAAGCTTATCTGGTTTCATAGCTTACCAATGTTCAACTAATGTAATAGACAACTTGCCCTCAATTTTCTTCATTATTTTGTGCAAACATTATCTCTAATGCAAAGTTTATTGCTAAAACATAAATATAGAATGGGACCCCCATACGAGGAGGATCTAAGACTAGCGAATAAGCCAAGTATTTCTTAATGTCATCAAAGGCTTTTTGGCACTCATATGTCCAAGAAAATGGTACCCCCTTTTGTAGCAGGTGATTGAATGACCTGAATTTATTAGAAAGTTGTGTAATGAAATGATGGATTGATTCGATCTTTCCTTGTAAACTATGCAATTCCTTTAAGTTTTTTGGGGAAGGCATCTCCAAGATGACCTTGACCTTGTTTGGGTCCACCTCAATGCCTCTTTTGGAGACAATGAACCCTAGTAGTTTTCCAGAGGTAACACCAAAGACACATTTCTTGGGGTTCAACCTTACATTATGCTCTAGTAGTTGGTCAAAAAATTTCTCCAATACACCAATGTGCTCTTGTCGAGTTTTAGATTTTTCCAAGAGATCATCCACATAGTCTTTGATAATATTATGCATATACTCATGTAAAATGTATGTCATGGAACGTTGATAAGTGGTACCTGCATCAAATTTGGTTCAATCCTAAAAAGTCATCCATGAGAGAAAGCATTTCATGGCTAGCACAAGTGTTGATAAGAGTATCAATGTTTGAGAGAGGAAATCATCCTTACGACATGCTTTGTTAAGATCTCAAAAATTAGTACAAACACATATCGACCCGTTAGGTTTATGAATGAGTACCATATTTAAGAGCCACTCAGGATAATCAATGGGTACAATGAAACCCACATCTAGTAGCTTTTGGAACTCTTTTTTGACCAAGAGGGCAATGGTAGGATGCATCCTTCTAAGTTTTTGTTTGACTGTATTAGGATATGGATGTAATGTGAGATTGTGGAAAACCAATATAGGGTCAAGACCAGGCATGTCTTTGTAGGACCATGTGAAAATTCTCTTCTTCCTCTTAAGGAGAGCAATTAATTACTTTTGTTCATCATTAGATAAGATTTTTTCAAGATTGACAATTTGGGGATTGTATTTGTCTGAACTAAGGTCCACATCATTGGTATCTTCAATAGACATGTGAGAAACTTCCTCAAGTTGATGGGGATTTTGAATAAAATGAATGTCATCTAAGATGTCATCAAACTCTTTGCACTTATCCTCATCTACATCTATCTAAAAAACCTCAAGGTTCAAAGGTGAAGGTGGAGGGGATGGAGGAATGTAGTTGGTTGAAGTCCTTAACAGTTCCTCAGATAGGAAAAACTTAGAACATGTTGGTGGTGAGGAAATATGATCCATATCAATAAGGCTCATATCAATAGAAATTGGCTTTGCCGAATCGTATGGATTACGGAGGGGGTGAATAAGTCAACATGATTTATGTTAACTTAAGGTAAAATGGACGAGGTTGGAATGGATGAGATGAATGGAGCCTAAGAACCGATGCTAGGAGCTTGGTAAACCTAGATAGAAGCAAGCAACACAAATAAATACACTTAACTAAATGCTATATACATGGAATATTGCAAAATAAAATATTTTTGTTTGATTTTTTGATTGATTTTTTTTGTAGTGGTGAAAACCACAGTTTTTATTTTTTTATATTATGTACATATATTACAAGTTTTGCTGATGAGATGGATTAATGATATGGAGAGAGTGGTTAACTGGTAGGGGAGGCTCACTCTTGTGAAAGAAGTAAGCAAAATATGGGCTCATGGATGGGGAACATTTTGGTATAAAACTCATCATGTTCGGTGTGGGGAATAATGGGCTCTGATTCCTCTTCAGATTCATCAAAAATTATTGACATGAGTTTGAATTCTTCATGGATTTCATCGTCAAGGTCATCGGGATGGAGAGCTTATTCTCCTAAATTTAGATTAAGCCTTTGGAAGAATTGTTCAAAAGAAGAGGTGGTGGAGAGTGGAGTGTAACCTAAGACTGAATGGTCATGTGTTTCTCAATATGGAACATAAATAATGTCGTGCATTCCTTGTTCATGTAGTCTTAAACCATGTCATTTCCAATTAACTATGTGAAAATAATGGGATGGAAATCTTGACATGTTTTGTATGTTGTCAGGTGTTGGTTCTTTGGGTTCTTCTAGGGGAACTAAATTGGACGAAGAATCAATCCCTCCATATACAAAATTTATGTTGTTGGGAGCTGAACCCATGTCATATATTGCTCCTATAGATAAAGGTGGGTCATGTGGGTGATCAAAATTCTTAGTAGTTAGAATGGTGAGTGGTGTAACAATAATGTATTGGACCACATATTAACCAATACTAGGATTAGTGACGTGGACCTCAACTTGGGATTATGTGGAAGTATCATGGTTGGATGGTGGCTCGAGAAATGGTGGAGATGAAGATGTTTCACAATCCATCAATTCGACTTGTGAAACATTGGGTGATGGAGATGGACTGGATTGGGAAGGTTATTGTATGGATGATGATAACATGAATGGATAGTTGTGGAATATGATGGTGTTGATGATGTGGATTGAATTTGATCACATGTGCATGTAGTCAATGATGAAGATGATGGGGGCATGGAATATTGGTGGGAATTGGTGCTAAGGGGCTCCTTAGGAATGGGAGTTTTTGATTAAGAAATGGGTAGAGTGGTATATGGATTGGATGATGGTGATAAGAAAAGGTAGGTGAAAGGAAGCATGGATTCATAGGAATTTGAGATAAAATTGCAATATTTAAATGGTTCAACATTTGCTGGTATGCATTGTACTTGTCCCTCATAAATGTATTTTAGGCATTGATGTAGAATGGAAGGGACACATCTCATTTCCCTCATCAAAGGTCTTACAAGGAGTACATTTTATGCCATGGATCCCTCCAAGATGTGGAACATAGTGTGCAACGTTTTGACCCCCATTTGATGGGTAAAACAATAGTGCCAACTGTGGAACATAAAGCATCATTGAATGCTTTTAGGGTGAAATATGACATGGTGATATGAGATGAAGGAATATTAAGATGATGAAGGGTATACATGGTGATGATATTAATGGAGGAGTCGATGTCAATAAGAACTCTTTTAAAAGGCTTCCTATTAATTAGAGCCATGATGTGCAATGGAGGATCTACTGATTCTGATGAGATTGACTTAATATCAAAGTCATAAAATGTAATGGAAGGCTCCATGCATGTTTGAATGCTCCCTAAAAAGTTGTTAAAGGCATTAGCATCTTGATATTGTAATTCAATGGATTTCAAAATATCCATTAATACCTCATGATGTGGGGGAGATTTTTGAATTAACTCATATATTGATAATTTGGCAAAATCTATCTTTCGGGTTGTGGTTAACCGGCTACTCAATGAGATGATTGATCATGGAGGATGATTTATGGGATGAATGGGAGGATTTGGTTGGCTAGGAATATGAATTGGCGAGGAAGGATTAGGGAAAATTTTAATGGGAGGTGATGTGGTAGGTTGTGACACACTTGCCTAAGGTTGTTGCCTTGCATTTTTCTGGTTATTTTGTTGACCTCTAGTTACCACATAAATGGTAGGAGTTTTGGTGTTATCTCCTACCATAGTTGGTTGCACATCCTCATGATGAGGAAGTGGTGTTTGAATAATACCAAGATTTTAGTTTTGTTGAGCAAGGGGATTTTCAAGATTGATGGCCCCCAAGTCAATAAGGTCTTGAACTATGTATTTGAATACGTGGAAAATATTAATGTCATGCACATTTTTCCTATGGTAACAATAAAACAAATGTTCCCAATAATTTTTACCACATTTAGAGGGATCATCTGCTCTGATTTTGGGTAAGGCAAGTTTATTTTTATCGTACAACATTCAAAAGAGAGAAGCATATGACTCGGTAAAGGGGGTATATTGGAGATTTTGTTGGACATACTATCACTGAGGATGATTATCCATAGTTGGAATTGTGCTTTACATTGATTAAGATACTGAGGGTACTGCATGATAGATAATTTATTGCAATGGTTGTTGTATTAATTGTTGTTTATCCATTACTGGCTAGCTCATGACCACTTGATTGATATGATTAGGTTGATTGGTTGGAGTGGCCTGTGTTGATTTTGATGGCTAGAATAATTGCTTTTATATTTTCTCCTATTTTTCCATTCCTTTTTTCTAGGCTTAAGTATGCCCTCTTAGATTTTTATCTCCTCGATGACACTAGCCTATGCTAGATATTCTTCAAATGAGTGATATGTCTATAATTGAAGCATCCAAGAGATGGGTTTTAAACAAATATAGGTAAATACCTTGATAATATCTTCCATTGGTAGGGTGAATGGCAATTTGGCAATGATGACCCTCCAACGGTTGCCAAAATCATAGATAGACTCATCGTCATGTTGTCTTAAATCATAAAAATTAGAAAATGAGACTTTATTTCTAACATTAAGGATAAAGTGTTCAAAGAATTGGTCAACCAATTGTTCGAAAGTATAAATACTATGACTAGGCAATTGGTTGTACCATTCTATGGCATCTCCACCTAATGTCTGAGAAAATGTTCTAAACATGAGAGCATTATCATTTTGGATTCTAAAGCATGAGTGTACAAATGTGCTTACATGCTCTATGGGGTTCTCAGTCCCCTTGAATTTATGGTAATGAAGGGTGAATGGGTTGGTTAATCAGCTGATGTAAGGTTGGATTCTAGTTTGTCATACCAAGAGTATATTGTATCAACTTATCTATTTGTTGTTGCATGACCTTGATTCTAGGATCTTCCCCAAGAATGTAGAAGCCCTAAATCACCTGATGATTTTGAGAAGGTGTGGTAGAAAAATGTTGTGGGGTAACTAGATGATGATGACTAGGTGAAGCTGATGGGAATTGATGAAGAAGAGATTGATGATGAAGAGATGGAGAATGTTGAAATGGGAATAATGCATGTAGACTATGGCTGGATTGGCCTATGGGAATGGAATTAGTATGGTTTATGGGAATGGAATAGGTATTGGTATAGCATGGTGGAGGAGTAGGGATGGAAACCACAAAATATTATGGTGTCCATGATGGAATTTGGTTAAAGAGGATGGTTTGAGTAGAGTTTGGTAGAGGCTTAGGGTTCACTTGCACTTGTTATTGAGTGTCTTGAAACTGCTTAAGCAATTTATTTAAATGTTACCATGCTTCATGAATTTCTCTATAAAAAATGGAAGGTTTGGATGTAGATGGCATGGAATATGTGGTTGGGTTACACTTGGTATGGTAAATTGGGAGGCTAGAACTTGTGAAGTAGCATTTACATGTGCTTCATACAAGGTATTAGTGTATGTGGATGTATATGAAGATGGGATAGAATTTCTAGGAGCAATTGTGTATTAGGGAATGGATACATGAGAGGAGGGTGTAACTGATGCCTCAAAAAGAGGGTTAGTGTACACTAGGATGAAGTTGGATGGCTGGGAGTGAGCAAGTTCCTGTTGTAAGGTAGGATCTTGACTAGGGGAATCATGATTGGAATCTAAGACATAGTTAGTCGATTTCCAAAGAGCCTCTAATTTGGCCATGTCTATGTGGATGATATTGTGGTCAATGGATGATGAAGATAATCTGGTTTGAGGTATGTAAGTATTGGTATACATGTACAAGACATCAGTAGTTTGTACAATCTATGATGGGCCTAAAGAAAAAAATTTCTATGTCACACTTAGGGAATCTACCACAGAAGTGGTGGGGAAGGTGGATGAATGTTCCATGGAATTGTTTTTATTTAGTGCTTTTTGTTGATTTCTTGTTAAAACTACAAGCAATAAAACCAAATACAAATTGTGCAGTAAAGTGAAATACAAAATTAAAACTTTACAAAAATCAAATTAAGACAAATTAATATTAAATTTGTTCAAAAAATGTGTCTTACCTCATTCATTCATTACCTTATTTTAATGTGAATTTATTTTTTTTAGATTTTGATTTTGTGTGTTTCAATGTTATAATATGAATTTAGAAATAGGTGAATACTATGGCTTGGATAGGGAAACGAGATTCTTGCTGGTGATGAAATATAGAAAGTCTACTTTGGGGTAATCTAAGGTGTCTAGGGGTAGAGATTGGTGGATGGATATGAAATCCACCATAACCAGATCTCAAACAATGGCTGGTGATGAAATCCAACCATTACTATTTACTATGAAACATGAAGTATGTGTGAGATTCCTTTTAAGATTATGTTTTCTATGGTGAACATACAATATTAGAGACAACTGATTTAACTAATATAAATCATAATCCAACATTAAGAGTATCAATTTCTCCAAAGGATGTGAAGTACACCGCTTAAATCCCTCTCTAAACAGTGGGCGCTTTGTCCATTACTCCATATAGAATCACTCAATGCAGGGATACTTTTGACACACTAATGATGTTCATAATTATATGAGCAAAAGGAGAGGTTTCTAACCCTATAATGCAGTCTAATTTATGCAATTTAATAATTCACATGCAACCAGAATGCAGGATTTTCCAATTGCAACACACCAAAAAACCAGAAAATCTAAATGGAAACTAAAAATATGTGAATGAAATGCAATGACTAATATAATACCTAAAATGTAAACTAAAATTATTGTTTTTACCAAATTTATTAGTGATGTTATTACCTGGGTGAAGATGGATGGGTAGGAATGAGCAAGTTCCTATTGTAAGGTAGGATCTTGACTAGGGGAATCATGAGTGGACTCTAAGACATAGTTAGTCGATTTGCAAAGAGCCTCTACTTTGGCCATGTCTATGTGGATGATATTGTAGTCAATGGATGATAAAGATGATCTGGTTTGAGGCATGGAAGTATTGGTATACCTGTACAAGACATCAGTAGTCTGTACAGTCTGTGATGGGCCTAAAGAAAATTTTTTCTAGTGTCACACTTGGGGAATCTACCAAAGAAGTGGTGGGGAAGGTGGATAAATTTTCCATGGAATTGTTTTGATTTAGTGCTTTCTGTTGTTTTCTTGTTAAAACTACAAGCAATAAAACCAAATACAAATTTTGCAGTAAAGTGAAATGCAAAATTGAAACTTTACAAAAATTAAACTAAGATAAATTAATGCTAAATTTTTTTAACAAATGTGTCTTACCTCATTCATTGATTATCTCATTTTAATGTGAATTTATTTTTTTAGATTTTTATTCTGTGTGTTTCAATGTGCTAATATGAATTTAGAAATGGGTGAATACTATGGCTTGGATAGGGCAACGAGATTCTTTTTGGTGATGAATCTAGCAAGTTTGCTTTGTGGTAATCTAAGGTGTCTAGGGGTAGATATTGGTGGATGGATATGAAATCCACCATCACCAGATCTCAAGCAATGGCTAGTGATGAAATCCAACCATTACTATTTACTATGAAACATGAAGTGTGTGTGAGATTCATTTTAAGATTATGTTTTCTATGGTGCACATAAAATATTAGAAACAAATGATTTAACTAATATAAATCAGAATCCAAAATTAAGAGTATCAATTTCTCCAAAGGATGTGAAGTACACCGCTTAAATCCCTCTCTAATCAATGGGTGCTTTGTCCATTCCTCCATCTAGAATCACTCAATGCAGGGATACTTTTGACACACTAATTATGTTACTAATTATATGAGAAAAAGGAGAGGTTTCTAACCCTACAATGTAGTCTAATTTATGCAATTTAATAATTCACATGCAACCAGAATGCAGGATTTTCCAATTGCAACACACCAAAAAACCAGAAACTCTAAATGGAAAATAAAAATGTGTGAATGAAATACAATGAATAATCTAATACCTAAAATACAAACTAAAATGATTTTTTTTACCAAATTTATTAGTGATGTTCTTTTTAATCCAGAAATCTGAAAAAAATGTAAAATGCCAAAATACATAAAAATAGAGAAGTTAGGGTTTGATAGTAAAATTACAAATAAGCCCATGTTTTTGTTTTAACTCTCTGTAAAACACATTTGGGCACTTCTAAAATGCTCTTGGGTGTTTCTATATGTCCCTCGAGCATCACAGGGTGTTCACACACCTTTTGCAACTTTCTAAGAATCTTTAGAAACCCTAATCAAGCAAAAATCATGCGATCTATGCTTCTTAAAACCCTGCAAGGATAATTCAGAAAACAAAAACTTAGTCAAAAAAGTAAATCAAAATGAGAAGCCCTTAGGGGGTCCCACCATGATCACCATTTGTATATGCAAAAGTGAAACACCAAAATATGACAAGATAAAATGAAATCAAGATACAATATTGCATGAAAAGAGATAATTTTATTGATATGGGGGGAGCCTCAAATCTCCAATGTTACAATAAAGAATTGATTTCTTATTTGATACAAAGTATTACAATACTAGGTTTATCTAAAATCCTAGTGAATAGTGCTAGTGGTGTTTTCAATCTCACTTATGATCTCACAGAGGTGAGTGGGCTTCGTGTTATCCAATACTGGGCCACTCCAGCTCAAGTATTTGCACAATGTAGCTGTAGTACTTCCAGATATACACATAAAAAGATAAAAAATAGTTCAGTAGCAACTGTGAGGGCTCCATAGTGTGAGACCCTTAGAAATCAATACAAACCCTAGCTATGCAATATAAATAAAATGAACAAAATCTGAAAATACATGAAATGAAATAATCAATATTGGATTTACCTTGTTCACTTGTTGTTCTTTGATCTATTGTAAATGTTGTATAAAAGTGGTGCAAAAATACCCTAGCAACACCTGAGGGTTTCACTAGTATTTAGTAGCAGGTTCTAAAATACCCGCGGGTACTCGGTGGTAGCAAAAAATACTAGTGGGTGCTCGGGGATTATGGAAAGTACCTAGATGCACTTGGCAATGGAAGAAAGCACGTGGAGGTGTTCGGTGGCGATAGGGAGTGCCCAAAGGAATTTGGAAGCTGATATGAAGATCTGTAAAAGTAAATCTGACTGAGTGAAATGGGTGGCGATGGATGCAGAGGTTAGGGTGAGCGAGGATAGATGGTGAGAATGCTTGGATGCTCCAGGGCAAGCACTTAAGAAATTATCAGATTACTTAGGGAACTCAATGGTTGAGCCATCAAAATAACCTCTATTAATAATCCAAACTATGGTATGTTATGGTTTTAGCGACATAAATTGTGTGGCTCAGATTAAAACATATTGGAGGGTGGATATTAATTCTAGGTGCATGGCATGGATTGATGTGGATGGATGGCTAGGATTAAGTCAAACCGTATGGCTAGGATTTTTACTTATATAATATTTATATTTATTATATATATAATATAATATTAAAATATTAATATTAAATATATATTTAACAAGTATGCCTAAATATATATAAATAAATGGGTAAAAATGGAGAAAAAACCTGGATGGACAACAAGTGGCTAGATTTTGGTGTCTACATATATATATATATACATGGATTTTACTTTTGTGTTATGTTTTTGTGTGAATGCTTTTGTGTGAATGCATGTGTATATGTGTGATGGATGATAATGCAATGAAAAATGTGTATGAATGCAAATGAATAAATGCTTTAATGATCATTCGTAGTTTATATTTTACTTGACCATGGATAGCATTATTTTTAATCAAGAGCACCAAACTGGTGGCATGTGACATGGAAGACTCATGTAATTATATGGATGTTGATATGGAAGATATGAATGTTGATATGGAAGAAGATATGGATGTTGATATGGAAAACTGATTGTTTTGCAGAGACTTAGACATGCTAGTGGTATCAAAAAATTCACTAAATACTGCCTAATTTCTCTAGGACCAAATGTGTGTGAAGTGAAGTCATTTACTGAATCATAAGTATGGTAATGAGTTGAGGTAATCAAGAACCAGTGTGTGTGCAAGTGAGTTCATTAACCCATCTTGAGTAAATTGGGATGATACTTGTTATGGAGGAAACCAAGAATCTAGCTTGTCCTTATGTGCAATCAAAGGTCTCTTCAACAGAGACGTATCACCCTATATGAGCATACTCCACTGTCATTCAAGCATCTATAGCCTCTATGAATATTAGCTCCATAGTCCAATAATATGATCTCTAAGCTTTGGATATTCAAACTACCTAACCGTCTAATTGGAAATGTAGTTCTATCCTTACAACTTGAGGATCTATGGTGTGTGATGTGTAAAATATTTAAAGATTTGGGAAATCGTATTCTCAAACAAAGTGTTATGAGAATGTTACCCTATACTTACTACTCTTTATTGTATTTGGAAATTGTGAGTGGTGAAAAAAACTGTTTTTGATTTTTGGACTATGTACATGATGGGATAAGCAAGGAATACCCTTTTTACTTCAAGGTTAAATTTAATTATGGTGTTATCTATCTTTGATACAAGATGTTTTTAAGATGTGTGATTGTGTTTTGTTCAAGAGTGTTTGAAGTCAATTCCTAGAACTTAAGATTTTCTTAGTGAAAAATATGTCTTGGTCCTTATGAAAAATCAACATGTATTGGAGGTTACTTAAAACACTAAGGGTGGTTGAGTGACCAAAAACACCTAGGGATTATGGAAATGTGGTTTACAAATAATATTTTAGCTTTATGGGATGGTGAAATGAAATGGATGATAATTTTAAGGTACCCCTAATTAAGGCAACAAAACTTTATTGGACCAATTAATATCTATACTGAATAAATGACCTCTAATGTGGTGAATGAAATGTGTGAAGGTGAATGCAATGTGTGAAATGCAATTTATGAAATGTAATGTATGCAATGCAAAGTGTAAAATATAATGTGTGAAATGCAATTTGTGAAATGTAATGTATGCAATGCAAAGTGTAAAATGTAATGTGTGAAATGCAATATTGTTTTTGTGTATTAGCCATGTATATATACGTATATATAAATCAAATTAAGCATAGAATGCTCTAAAGTAGATGATTTTAAGTGGTTTGGGATCTTAAAATTCCTCTAGTTTGGCAAGCCTATAAGAACCTTGGAAAATCAGATAGTAGTAAGCAACACATATAAATGTAGCAGGTAAAAAGCCATGTACATGCAATGCAACAATTTTTTTTTTGAATTTTTGATTTTTTTTGTGTGTTTTTTATTTTTGATTTTTTTAATGTACATATATTACAAGAAAAATGTTCGACGAGGTGGATTAATGAAATGAAGGTGGTTCACGGTTTGGTTCAGCTCGCCCTTGTGGAATAAGTAAGCAAAATATGGGTTGATGGATGGGAAATTTTTTGAGGTAATACTCATCTTGTTCGGTGTATGGGATGATGGGTGCTGATTCCTCATCAGATTCATCAGAAGATATCAATAAAACATTGTATTATTCATATAATTCATCTTCAAAGTCACTAGGGTGACGAGTTTCTTCTTCTGAATTCAAATTAAGACTTTGAAAAGGTTTTTCAAAAGAAGACATGAAGGAATAAGGGTGAAAATGGCATCACTTTACATAATTCATATCATCAACATTTACATCATTCATATCATCCACATTTACATAATACACCTACAATTACACCATTCACTTGCATCATTTCACACAATTCTATTAATTGGCTTGTGAGACTCATTTTTCACTCATTTGCCAATTAAGGGGGTAAGCTACACATACAAATTCTTTTATATTCAAAATTGTCTTTACGTTCCAATAAAATAAAGCTACTTCACCATGCCAAACCAGGTGTCTCATATTTTTGCACTACATTGTGTTTCATGCAACACGATACAAAAAGGAGCATCTGTAGACACCAAAATATAGCCACTTGTCATCCATCCATGTCCTCCAATCATAGCCATCCATTATATATATATGTATTTGATTAATATATATAAATATTAATATTTTATATATTATATTTATATATATTTAATATATATATATATGAATTAATCCTAGCCCTTCACCATGATTTAATCTCATCCATCCATTTTCTTCAATCCATGCCACTTACCTAGATTTAATCTCCACCCTTCCTCATGTTTTAATCTTAGCCTCTCATTTTGTGTCGTCGAAATCCTAACATGTTCAAGAAAATATTATAAAAAGAAGATTCATTTTGATAAATCAAACCCTTGTAAACCCTTAATTTTCCTTAAGTCTTGGAGAATCTTAATCCCTTACCCTAGCCACTTCACCATCACTTTCACATCACTTGCATTTACCATCGCATAACTTGCGTAGAACTAAATCTGGTTCTGTGACACTTTCCTTAGCCCTCAAACACCTTCCAGAGCCACTAGAACACCTCTAGGTATTTTTGTAACCTTTATGGTGCATCTACCACCATCGTAAAATGCTTTTGGATATTTCTTGCAATAGATCTACAGTCTTACGACCCTCGGTCATCGTTTGGGCATCCTCATGATCATCATCGATAGGAGCATAAATAGAAAATTAGAATTTTGACAAGGTAAATGATATTATGTGCATTTATTTTATATTCCTACACTTTTATCTTTAGTTACTTTATACAACATATAGGGTTTAGTTATTTTTATCTTTTTGAGGATCTCACACTATGGAGCCCTCAAAAGTGCTTCTAATCTCTTTTGTTGTGTTTCTGATTGTAGATACACAGATCATATTTCTAGAAATTGTTGAATCTAGGGTGGCCATTTTAGGATACAAAAGCCCACCCACAACCTCATTTGGATCAAAGATAAGTAGAAATACACAATAAGTGTATTGACCTAGGGTTTTGGAGAACCCTAGTATTTGTAAAAATTGTATTAGAAAAAGCATTGTAAAACACCATATTGGGGCACATTTATTATACCATTTTGAGATATGATCGCATTAATAAAAGCTTATCTTGTACAATCTTATGTTATTACTATGTTTTATTATTATTTTATCTTGTGTATTGGTGTTGCCTAAATTTTGATTTACATTTTTACTTAGCAATTTTAAATTTTAAATTTTAAACTTAATGCAATTTTTATTTATTTAATGAAACTCATACAAATTTTATTATTTTTGTGAATGCAACTTAGAGTACTCAAGATCTGCAATTTGTGGGCAAGCTCCTTGGAGGTGGAGCTAGAAGCACTCGGGTAGTTAGAGAAGGATACACTAGAGGTGGTGGGGCTAGACCACCTAGCGAGGATGCCTCGGGTAGAGGCTAACAGGGCATTGCTGACATCTCTGGTGGAGAGATGGTATTTGGAGTCATCTAATTTTCAATTATCCATAAGGGATATTACCATAACACTAGAGGATGTGTGGCACATCTTGCACATTCCCATCAAGGTAATGGTAATTTATAGAATGCGAGGGTGACCAGTAGCCTTGAAGTAATTTTTAGGAGGTTGGACCCATCGGGTGCGAGAGATCACCATAGTCATAGATGACCTAGTGAAACATTATGGGGTAGACCCATTGATGACTGTGATTTATGGTATTTTGGAAATATTATTGATGTGCCACACGAGTAGGCAATATCTACTATGGATGATGGTGGGTGTAGTAGCAGACATGCAACACCAAAGAGTTTGGTTCGCATGGGATCCATATATGTTGACCCGCTTGTACAGGATTTTATACAATGTCATGTACAAGTGACATACAAGGATAGTTTGCACAACATTTTTGTAGGTATGGAGCTAGGCGCACATAGCGGTGTGGATACCGAATGCACTACCAGGACCCTTTCCCACCCTAGAGAATCTAGTTGCATATAGATGGTCCAGATCCATAGAGCGGGTTGCGAGGACATATGTTGGGAACCTATCACTAACGAGGTGGGTAATAGATGAGGTGAGGAAGGCCAATATTGTATGGTTACCCTAGTGTCTACACCCAAGATAGGCTAAGGATAGAATAGTGTTGGTTAGGGTTAGGAGGATCAGATGGCTTACCATGGAGAGAGAGGAGCCAAAGGTCTTCCATTTTTATAGTCTTGAGGCAGTTCGAGATCTTGTAGGGTATCCCAAACCTAGGGAATTACTAATACTGAAGAGTATACCAGGATCCAATAGAGATCAGAGATGAGTTATCAAAGGAGGACTTAGAAAATCCTTCTTACATGAATCTGAGGATGGACAATGTAGGAGTGGTCATAGGATATTGGCATTGGTATAGAGGAGCCGTACCTTGGAGGATCTCCCCACCATTACTGATATAGAGGCATTAGGGGATATACCTAGGTATCAGTGAGCCTTTTGAGAGGTGTATTGTATGGCCATAGATAGGGAGAAGTAGGTCTAGGTAACTCCTAGAAAAATATAGGCACGAGTTTAGATTGAGTTGGTGATAGAGGCTACCAACATTACAAGGACCAAGGAAGTAAGAGCATCTGGAGTTACCCCATAGAGGTCAGGGTACCACCATGCAAAGGATCGAGATATACCTCTACTTAAGTAGAAGTCAACTGATGCAAAGCCTCAAGATGAGAGGACCTACAAGAGGAAGTAGAGGTGCTATGAGCACAGACAATGAATTTGTAGAGAAAGGTGAACCTCGTTTAGGAGGACAGGTTCAAGAGGATCAAGGGACTATGAAGCTCTTTAAGTACCACAAATATGGAGAGGGATATGAATTGAGTAGAGGCCAATTATCTCCAAGGGTAGGTTAACCATCTATAAATAGAGCACCAGAGGACTCAGGTAGAGGGGATGGCTATCATCGAGAGCATCTAGGCTAGCAATGGGATTCACCTTCTATAGGTGGAGCTACGAATGATAAATGAGAGGTTGGAGGTGATCATTCAATGGGATACTTTCTATTAGGTCATGTACTACTAGGTGGTACCTGAGGGATACAGGGTGATACTTCTTCCATCCCTATAGTTAGCTAGCAGGTCATGGTATCTATCACGAATAGTCTCAACTTTGTCATCCAAGGGTATGTGACTGCCTGGACTACCTCATTTGGGTGGAGTAGAGGAGATGAGATCTTAGAGCTAGGGCTAGGGATTGGTATGACATACCAATTTTGATTGTGGTATGCATCCATGGGGATTGTTTGAGTGTACCAGGACTAGACTATGGTACACCAACCATACACTCATATATCTCTCTCTTTATCAAGTAATACAAAGCTGCTTCTTTTATTTATTTTATGTGTTAATGTGTGTGCATGTGATATGATTTGATTAAGCATTCTTTAGATTTATGTTTTATGTTTTATTATATTTTATGCATAAAAACTATCTTAATGCAAAACTATATGAAATGCATGGATGAAATGAATGAGAGCATGAAATATGAAAATACACAAAGGAGAAACCAAGATTGAAGAAGAAGGAAGAAGAAGAAGACAAAGAAGAAGACCCAAAAGTCAACCATAGTAATAAGAGTATAATAAGAGAAGGATAGGTGAAACATAGTATTTAAAACAACATAGGTCATGGTAGACCAGTGTGATTAAATACTATGAATCATATCATAAATAGGGAGCTAAACTCGCTATGGGTGTAGTACTCATTATGAGTGATAAAGTGTTGGAGTCTGACCCCAGACCCTCTATGGGTGGTTTATCACTAATTGATTGTTGTGGGTGATTACCTGCTAGGATGCATGCCACGACCTACTAAAAATGGCCAAGGAGCTTATTCTGTAATGGGGTGTTGTGTCCACTGAGTCGAAATGGAGTATAACCTAATAGGATATCATATCTAATAAGATACCTACTAGGATATACAATTATCCCATGTGGTGTGTAATATAAGTAGATACAAATTAGTAGGCAAGTGCTATCCCTGATAGGAGTTTTAAAAGATGAAAAACATTTTGTGAGCATGTGAAAATGTTCAAAAGAAGATACTATTTGAGAAGGGAAAGAAGAAAAATAAAATACACATATCCTTGTCTAATAAAAAGACAAAAACAAAGAAGTTTTGAAAATAACAATGAAATAGCAAGGACATTTTAACAAACTATCATCCTTGACCTAATAAATATGATAAATCAATGCTTCTAAGATCAAGGAAAATAGATCAAGGGAAGAAAGTAATAGAAAAAGAAAGAAAGAAGCTGGAGAAGAATCCCTAGGTGGGGATCTTTCTAGGCATAAAAACCCTAGTGAAAAGTGCAATGCATGTGAGCTATGACCTAATTAGGTATCATAACATGCCATTGTCACAAGATCCCTAAAAATATATATAATAAAGCAGTCATGAAGAGACAATCATGCAAAATATGACAATCAAGTATGCAAATTGTGTTAAATGTCAGGAAATCAATGCAAAAAAATGATAGGTAACAATACAATATGAAAAAATAGATGGATGCAACAGAATTGCAAATGCACAACTAAATTACAAATGATTGCTTTTATAAAAAAAATTATTATTATTATTATTTTATATTTGATTTTTTAGAGCAAGCAGGATGATAGTTGACACAAAATCTAAATGTGTCTCTTTTCTTTAAAAATGAAATAGGTGTACCATGAACTATTTTATCAAAGAAATATCTAAAAGGTAAGCCTTCTCGATAATTAGAATTACAAAGAGTTTCCTTCATAGATATTTATTTAGCATCCATAGCATGATAATCAATGCATTCTTGAACATAACATTTTTTTTAACATAAGGAGTAATTCCTAACCTCACAAGATCACTAAAGGACAACAAAATAGGGTCCTCCTCTAAAGAATTTTTTTTTTTTGAGCATACAAAACCAATCATATTATAGAATAAAATCACAAAATAATAAAGGGGACCATCATCTTCATCATCCATTCCTGACTTTTGATAATCCATATATTCAACATAAATAATGAGATGATCATCATTGCCAAATGGTAAAGGTTGGTATTTACTATGTATGAAAAATATGCCATATCATTAGGCCAAATATCGAAATCCAAAGGCTCTTGAATGCCCTTATGTTGTGGCCCCAAACCTTTACCTACACATCCCATACTAGATAGGATCTGTTTAGGAAGTGGGTAGCCATTGGAAAGGTAACAATGAGCAAAAAAAGGTTCAATGGGAGAGGGGTTTCTAACACATATCTTTTCTTCAAAGGTAGTTCCTGCAAAGATAAAGGTACATGTACCAATGTGTACAACATTAAATTTATTATGGGGTAAACCCATGGTTCTAGGTGATAGTGGTAGCTTGACGAGATCCAGAAGAGGCTCTCAAATAAATTGATTACCATGATCATGAGATGAGAAATTTAAGATATGTTCCTCACTCATTTTTAAATTTTGAAATTGCTCTAATATTTGAGATGAGAAACATGGAGAAACCATTGAAGAAATAGGACAAAGGTTGAACTCATATTGAGCTTGCTCTACATTTGAGCAAAACTCAAATGGTTGAGGGTCACTTAGAATGGTGACAACTTGATTTTTAAATTCAAAATTTAGGTATTGATGAAGATTAGAAGGGATGATCTTCATTGCATGGATCCAAGGATGTCCAAGAAGAAGATTAAAAGATGCAGGACAATGTACCACATAAAAAAAGTATTCAATATTTTAGGCCCAACCTTAAGGGGAAGAGATATGATGCCACAGGCCTCTTGGAACTCATTGTTGAAATATTTTATGATGATATCGGACTTTGTTAAATATTCCTCTTTCAAACCAAATTTTTGAAAAAATTGATATGTACACAAATTGAGGGAAGAACTATTATCAATTAAGATTCGCTTAATAAAGGTATCCTCAATAAGTGCGGTGATGTAAAGTGAAGAATATTCTTGTAAGTTTGAGGAAGGCTTATCATCATCCAAGAATGAGATGTGATGTATCCCAAAGATCCTACAACATCAACTATGGCACTAGGATAAATATATGAGGGAATAGATTGCTACTTTAGAAATTCCATCAAAGCATCTCTATGGTTTGGAGAAGTTTGCAGGAGTACTAGCCAATTAATTTTGGAGATCAAATGAAACCCTGGATTGTAGTTTCAACACTAAATGTGGAATCCTTGTATCCAAAATATTTTTTTATTATTCTTCAAAAAGGAACTAGGTTGTAATGTAGGATTTTTTCCTTGTTGAGAATTTGGAGTAGGCTAGGTCTAATATTATCTTCTTTTAGTTATCCCAGCTATGCCAACCATATTACCATAAGGAGGAGGCTCATTCTTATGAGCCACCTGATTTGTTGCTTGTTGATTATGTTTTGGTAATGGATTTTTGAATATTTCCATATCTTGATTTGTAGTTGAAGCTTGCTGAGTAGGAACTTGATTATTTATTGATTGAGAATTTCCTATATCAATACATCCTGAATCAATTAAATCTTGAACCACATGTTTTAATTTCTTACAAGAGTTTGTCTAATGTCCTTCCACTCTATGATATGCACAATGCTGACCTACCTTATACTAATGAGTTGTAGTATCAGGTTACCTTATGGGAGGTAACTCAATTGTGTTGGATTCTAAGAGTTGTTTTAAAATTACTTCCATGGACATATTAAGCCTTGTAAAATTCCTTTGTGGATGTTTTTGAAGTATTATCTTTTGTAGGTTGTTAGTAACATTGTTAAAAATCCTACTATCCATTCCACTATTACCTCATGTGTGTTTATTCTTATGTTGATACCTAGTAGATTTCTCTTCTTTTACTTTGAGTTGGCCTCTTTTGATAAGAGCATGTTATACTTTCCTTGCTAAATCAATTGCTTGATCAAAATATGTAATAGTAGTAGTCTCTAGTGCATAAGATAACTGCTCTTGTAAATTTCCAATAAATATCTCAAGCATATCCTTTGGAGGTAAAGTATATCTTAAACATCCCACTAAACTTCTCCAACAAGCCAAGAAATCTAAAAAATTATTCTTTACTTTATTTTAAATTATAAACATCTTTCCTTGTTACTTCCTTTTCAATATATGCACCAAAATGTTGAACAAATAACTCTTTTGTTTCTTCAAAGATCTTTAAGGAGTAATTAGGTAACCGATAGTACCACTCTAATGCCATACCACCAAGACTCTTAGGAAATTTTTTTAACAACATATCATCATATATGATATCATGGAATGATGTTCTAAATCTTCTTAAATACTCTATTGGATATTTTATCCCATTATAGATAGGAAAAAATGACTTAGAGAAATGTTCAGGATAAGGCCTAGCAACAACAATAGGATCCAATGGTTGATTACACATTTTCTTATTACTGTAAGTGAGACTTGAATGTTGAATCATATCAAATTTTGAATCCAACTACTTTACCATATTTTTTAAATTTTGCACTTTTGTATTACTATTATGCAATGTCCTTAGATTCCCTAAGGGAGGGATATATGTGTGTTGAGGAACGAGCACTTGGCTTAGATTGGATGCATGGATACTATTGTTATATGCAATGCCTTGTGAAAATGGGTAGCCAAAATTTGGTGGGATAGAAGCAAAAGTGTTGATATTAGAATATTGAGGAGGAAATTTAAAATAATTTTGAGTGACACTGCTAATTGGAGGGACTTGTAGATTCCTTCCAACGTTGGTGGTTATAGTAGTGGAATCATTTGCCTAGTTTATTAAATTTTCAAGATGCATTGATTTAGGCAAGGGGTAATTTTTGTCAAGCATAGGAGAGGTTATTAGAGTATAGGATTATGCATAGTGGTGAATTTCGCAATTTAGTGCGAATATTCAGATTTTCACTATGTTCATTTTGTAAATTTTGGGACCATAGAGGTCGGCCCGTTCGCCCAAAAATTTTGGAATATAATTTTTTTAAGGGTAAATTCGCCCCATTTTCATAAGGTTTCCCACCTAATTTTCACCCTAAATTTATTAAAAATAAGAAATATCCCACCCAAATCGCCCCTTGTACCCCATTATATATAGCTAACCCTAACAACGACTCACATACAATTACAATATATTTTTTTGGATAACGAGCAATACAAAGTAGAAGGCGACTGGCAGAAGGCGACTGATATACGGCAATTCGAATAAGGTGAGTGTCATAAGGTACTAGCAGAAGGCGAGTGACATAAGGCGAGTGGCATAAGGTGACTGGTAGAAGGCGACTGGAAGAAGGTGACTGACATAAAGCGACTGGCATAAGGTGACTGGCATAAGGTGAGTGGCATAAGGTGAGTGGCATAAGGCAAGTGGCATAAGGAGAGTGTCATAAGGCGAGTGGTAGAAGGTGACTGGCTGAAGGTGACTTGCATAAGATGACTAGCATAAGGTGACTGGAAGAAGGCAAGTGGCATAAGGTGACTGGCATAAGATGACTGGCTAAAGGTGAGTGGCATAAGGTGAGTGGCATAAGGTGACTTGCAAAAGTTAACTGGTAGAAGGTGAGTGGCATAAGGTGACCAGTATAAGACAAGTGGTAGAAGGCGAGTGGCATAAGGCGAGTGGAATAAGGCGAGTGGCATAAGGTGACTGGTATAAGGCGAGTGGCATAAGGCAAGTGGCATAAGGCAACTCAATTTACCGATAAGTTTCTTTTACCATTAAATTTCATTTAACATTTTATTCATGGACACTCAATAAGGAGGTTTATTCTTCTTACGAACCATATTCTTGGGACAAATATTCTACTATCTCTAGCAGTAGTTCTCTTTTATACCAGTTATTTTTATTTTTTAAAATGATGCTCTTTGTTCATGTTCTTATTCTGTTCATACAGGTAAAATGTCAACTACACACAGTGGAAAGAAGGGAGACCAGTATTCCACTAAAAGGAGTATCCTAAAATACGTTCATAATATTTCAAAACTCGGTGAGCCATCAACATATGCACAAACTAAAGGTATGAACACCTTTACTCACCAGTTAATTTTTTTACTTTGTTAATTTTAAATATAATATCTTCATTCATAAAGAAATGTGCTTTTTGGTTGATGGCTTTGTCCATTTTTATTTGTATAAGGTATGCTTTTAAATGCCATAGTGATAATGAACCTAATATTGACACTAGTATTATCTCTACAAAAAACACTGTTAACCCTGGTATACCTCCACTTCCACATATCCACATTAATGAACAATCCACATATGAAAATATTATCAATAAAATCGAACAATAACATGAAGAGATTCCTGAATCTAACATGCCAAGTGGAAAATAAACTAATAGTTCTTATGCAGTCCCTACTTTCGGAGAATCTTCATCTAAAAAAATAAACGTGCAAGGTTATCTAGGTGGACAATTAACAAATCATTTCAGCCTGATTGGATATCAGAATTTCCATTTATTGAGCCAGTGCTGCCATAGAATAGTAGTGATGATATAACAAAATTGAGATGTGTAATTTGCAGTTGGAAACACAGAAAGGAGCATATATTGCAACTTAAGAAAGATACAGTAGAAAAACTTTGTGGAAAGATTTATATCAAAACAAAAGAAGGTGATCGTCCAACAGAAAAATTTATAGGTGGAAGGATGCATCAGAGTGCACACATATAAGAAATGCATAAGAATATGATAAATAAATAAAATAAAAGCAAACATTGGTTGAGAAAGGTGCAATGATTCAAGCCTAATTTGGAAAAATGAATTAGTTAAATTTAGCTTCAAAAAGTTTACAGTTTGCTATTGTATTCTCTATTCTTAAGAAGGGTAGACCTATATTTGATTTCATGGATTATAAATCTCTATTTTGACTAGCTGATGTGCAAAACTTACCCAACATCCATTGGTCAGATCGAAGTGGTTGGGAAATGGTAAAATGTCTCTCATTGGTTGAGTAGGAGGACCTCAGAGAGAAAGTAAAAAAGGTAAAATTCATTTCACTTTCAATTGATGAGGTGACTGTTGTTGATAATACATATTGGATTTGCATGCATGTTTACACATTAAAAAATCATTTAAGGCAACCTCATTTACTTGGAATACGCAAAATGGTGGAAAATTGTAATGCAGAAAATATTTACAATGTTGTTGTAACTAGTTTAAAAGAAGAAGCAGGAATGAATGAAATTGAAATAGCCACTAAGTTAATATGTTTAGGAGCTGATGGTGCTGCTACAATGCAAGGAAACATGAATGGTCTTTATGTTAGACTAAAAACATCGATTTTCCCATATTCGATCCCTATTCATTGCATAGCTCATAGAATGAATCTTGCATACAAAATTGTGGATACATTTACAAATGTTGCGAGAGTGGAAGAGCTTGTTTGTGAAATTCATGAATATTTTTCACGTAGTCCAAAAATATTTTTAAAGTTTCAATAGTTTGCACTAGGAGT
The DNA here is from genome assembly GCA_028583015.1 of Wollemia nobilis. NCBI lineage: Eukaryota > Viridiplantae > Streptophyta > Pinopsida > Araucariales > Araucariaceae > Wollemia > Wollemia nobilis. The sequence continues at coordinate 3,967,420 of JAQPPZ010016919.1, forward strand.
TACCGAAGGTAAAAAACTGTTGAAAGATGTGGATACTAGGTGGATATCGATGTATCAACCGATATTAAGAGTTTTCAAAGAATATAAATCCTTGATAGAGTTTATGTATGCAAATTGTAGGGTAGTTTATAAGGCTAAATATTTAATTTTTCGAATGAGTGACTTTGAAACTCTTCTCACATTGTGTGGAATTCTTCCAATGTTGGAAAAAATGAATACTTTGATCAAAATTGTACAAGAAAGATTAATTTATATTGTGGATTTAATCAGGGCGAGAATACAAATTTACATGCATATTGATATGATGTATGCATCTGGTCAAAATTTTATGGATTCCATGTTTGAGATTTGGAGAGCATTAACAAACGTGAATGATCCTCAGAGCTTTCTGAAGTTCAATATAAATGATCATCTATGTATTAATGTCCGTGGAAATGAAATACCTTTATATTGTTATGGTGTGTGAATGGATATAGCTATAAATGAAGTTGAACAAATGCCCGTAACCTAAAATATATTTCATGTAGTTATAGATGATACAAAACTTAAACTAAAACAAATAGCAGAATCATTGACAAAATAAATAAGAGACCATTTTCAAAGAGATGAATTGCTAGAGGATATGGGTGTGGTTAATCTGATGTTTTGGAATACTTGTAATAAATACCAAACTATAAATTATTTGTTTCTCAAATACATGGGTAGTCTTGCTGGCCATTTCAGTAAAAGTATTATAGTCAATGGTATTGAAATCAGTGGCATTCTCAACAGATATTTTTTGACAAAACAATCAAACTATTTTGGAACAACAATGTCTACTAAAGTTGCACAACTTTCTAACCATCATGAAGCAGGTTCTATTTCACGTTTGTGGAGAATATTACAACAAAGTACTATCTTACAACATACTATGGGTGAATATTTTCATTTATATGAATTATGTAAAACGATGATTTTGGGATTCGTGGAAGATGAAAGGGTGTTCAGTGCACTATCATATGTAAAATTTAAAGTTTGGAATAGGTTGGAAAAAATTTTTAAGAATTGTTTGAGATTATATGTGTTTACCTATGAGGTGGAGGAGTTTCTTTATGAAATAACAATGTCACATTAGAATTATTTGGCATAGAGAAGAGGTGTAACAAATATTGATGATGATGAGGATGATGGTAACACTGGTCAGTTTGTGACAATAGAAATTTTGGGAATGAGTGCAGAACATTTTGTACAATCTAAAAAGAGTTTGTTCCAGCTTCCAGCATTATGATGCAAGGATGCATTCATTTGATTTGATTTCACATATCAAAATGAAAGGATGCTTTCATTTGATTTGATTTGAGTTCACATATTATCATTTGATTTGATTTCACATATTATCATTTGATTTGATTTCACATATCAGAATGAAAGGATGATTTCATTTGATTTGATTTGAGTTCACATATTATTATTTGATTTGATTTCACATATTATCATTTTATTTGATTTCACATATCAGAATGAAATGATGTCATTGGATACTTTGTATAGCATAGCCCTCTGATTTGATTATGTATTATTTTATTACATGTGTTACACATATTCTTTGATTACACATGATTTGATTATTGGATTATCCGAAATGTGTTACTGGATATTTTGTATATCATTTTACATTAGCCTTGTTATTGAAGTATTAGTCTAAAGTTTCTATTTTTCTTGTAGATTTGTAATGTATAAATCGTTATAGGAAATTTGTGAAAGTAATTGTCTATGTTGCATTTTATGTCATTTAAAATTAATTCATATAACATAAAATAACATATTACTGCATCCACATACTTTTAAATTACTTAATATATCAACACAAAAAATCAAAACATAACAACATTCAAAACAAAGTTTCATAGAGATAACACATTTTTTTGGAAATATTCTCTTTCATTGATTTCAATTTTCAAAAAATTTACCATTCATTCACAATTTACAAAACATTTCAAAAATTATTTCTTCCACTTCAAATTAAAAACAACAAACTTCTACATCATCATAAATAATAAAAACATAGTAATAATTAAAACAAAATTTCCAAGAGATAATTACATATTTTTTGCAAATAGTCTCTTCATTGAATTCAAATTTTAAAGAAGATACCATTCATTAGAAATTTACGAAACATATCAAACATTATTTCTTCCACTTCAAATTACTTAATACATCAACACATATAATCATAACATAACAACATTCAAAACAAAATTTCCAATAGATAACACATTTTTTGGAAATAGTCTCATTCATTGATTTCAATTTTCAAAAAAGATACCATTCATTCACAATTTACAAAACATATCAAACATTATTTCTTCCACTTCAAATTAAAATATAACAATAATTAAAAATAAATTTTCAAAATGATAATACAAAATTTTTAGAAATTGCCTCTATCATTGATTTCATTTTCAAAAAAAATACCAGTCTTAAATAATTTATAAAAATATAAAGAGTTGTTGTTTCACTTCAAATGCAACACAACAAACTTCTATTCTTTTTCAATGTTTCCTAAAGTTCCACCCACATCTACCTCAATATCATTTTCTTCTAATGCCCCAGCCCTAACCAAAATTTTTGTTGTAGTGTTGATCCCCAATAACAAGGCACTCTCTTCCTTTGCTGGATCTTCTTTGAAAGGTGCATTCAACTCCTTCTAATTTTATTTTAGTTTGGCCTCAACATCTAGGCCCCTATCTTCAGCAAATTATTTTATCTAACCATCTATTGTAACCTCTTCTTCAATTCAATAGAATTATTAATGCTATTTTTGGCAGTCTTGATCAAAATTTTCATGGCATCGACTTGTTTTTTTAGGTGCTAGAAATTAGACTACAAAACATAAATGAAAAAAGGTTAATATTTTTAAACAAAACATATTTAACAAAAAAAAAATTAGTTAGATGTAAAAATTACATCAGCTATAAGACATTTTGTTTTTGCAACTGCTACTTTATTCTGATCTAGTGCCAATTAATTGAAATATGTTTGGGCTTCTGGATTGATGTTTTCCAAATGATTCAAAACAATGGCCAAAATTTCATCTCTATATGTAGACTCGGCCTCCATAGTGCCAGATTCAGCTTTATGTAGCAAAGCATCGAGCTTTTGGGGCTCATTCTCAACCTTTAAAAATAACTCTTTTCTCTTTGAAAAATTCTTATATCGGCCATTGATTTCTTTAATCAAAACCTTGGTCCGATATTCCCATTCTTTCAATTTATCAATATTCGAAAGAAGAGTATTATGAACTACAACTTTACATCTATCATCTAATAACACATTTTTAGAAAAGTTTTGGATATCATCATCTATTACACTATGGGTGGTGGCTTGTTGTGGGTCGAAGGGGGAAACTTTGGTGGCATCTACATTGACATCCTCTTCTTCATCAATGCCTATTCATCCTCAAGAATATCACTTGCCTTTAAAGGGTAATTTTCAAGATTCATACCTTGATAAAGAAAGTCACATTCTAGAGTTCCCAAGGGCATTTGAGATGCACTCTCAACATTTAGAAAATTCTCTAAGGTTAATATCAGTAAAATATAAATATTAGATGATGACACATTTTGTGTCTCTGTAGCACTTCTTGCATGATGAGGTGGTAGTGTGAGGAACATTTTACCATGCATGTGTGATTGGTTCCTCACAGGTGGAACTTACTATGGATGGATAGGAACTTGCTTTATATAGATAGACAATGGAACTTACTGTGGCTATGGTTGTGGCTGTTGTTGTTATTGTGGTTGTGGCTGTTGTTGTTATTGTGGTTGTGGCTATTGCTATGGTTGTTGTTGTGGCTGGACAAACGATGGAGCCATATATTTTTTCAGCATTTTGAATCTAGCGGGTCCCTTTGTTAAATTTCACACAAAAACATAAATTTAATCTTATGTAAATAACAATAACATTTATAAAAGATTTATTTAAACCATACATACCAGACTCAGACTCTACAGCCATTGATGATTCAACCATTTGCCCTTTCTCTAAAAAATATTTAAAACACATTAAAAAACATAATTTTAAGTCATTAAAATAAATCATTTAAAATAGTATTTTTGAAGAGTAAGGTTACCTTATGGGCTGGAGGTAACCTCTTCCACGTCAACAGTAACAATTTCAAAAGTAAAAGGTGTCGTAGGTGTATGCTGAATTCAATCACCATGATACCTCGCATGTTTGGTGGCAGTTATTGGTGATGACTGCAACTATGTATCAGAATCAGTAGATACTTCTTGAAACCTAAATGCAACATCCCTTTTACTTGAAGATTGAGATGATCTTATTTGTTTTCAAAACAAAATTATAGAATAACAAGATAGAATGAAAAAAAGAAAACAAAGATATTCTAACAAATATGTTTACCTGTATCTCATAATTAGACATGCCAATAGACAACAAAATAGGGTGCAATGCAGTTAGAGGACTGATTTGTTGAAGGTTGAAATAAGCTTCCTGAAATAAACAAAGAATAAAATTGTTAGTAGTCACTGTATAAGCAGATTGATTTTTTTGGGCACTCAAAAGGTTGTGTTTCAGGCGGTTGGAAATGTGCATGGACCAGTCAAATATACCACCACCAATACAACAAATCAATAAATAAATTGCCCAAAAAGGCATTTCTGTAGGTCACCCCTATAGAATAATCCTTGCCTAAAAAATTCAATGCAAGCATATAGAAATTTGTCTCCAACATTGGAAATGTTTTAGCCCCTTTTGGACTTAGCAGAATTAACTGAAAAAAAAGACAACATTATTAGAAAATAAAAGTAACAACAAGGAGAACGTTGTTAGAGAAATGAAAATACAACACAACAATATTTAATGTTAAATAAAAAATAAATTTTCAAATTATACCTTTCAAATTGTCAGAATGAACAGAGTAAACGGTTCCTAGGGTGGATTTATCATCGTCGGTTAAGGCGTACTGGTTGTTCACCAGTACACCATCCAAAAATGGCATCCATGTTAGTTGCTGCACATCAAAGGGTTTAATAGAAAATACAATATCCTTGTTATCCACTCGCATAGAAATAGTGGACATGTCATATTTTTAACAAGAAATGATCTGTTGCATCAACTGAACATTAATGTTCAACTATGGCATCTTCAACACACCAACAAGTCTAGCGGTGTAAATCCATTTGGAATATTTTCCATGAGTGTTTAAAATGCTCTTCAGGTTGGGGCAGAAGTTGTTCTTGAAATCTGACTTGATCTTCTTTTCCTTGGACAACAAAACCTTATGGATGTTCCACATATACTTCTTCATCTAAATACCCATTGAGAAATGCACTCTTGACATCCATATGATGCACCCTCCAACTTTTATGAGCTGCCAATGATAGCAACATCCTTACTATTTCTTGCCTTGCCACTGGAGTAAATGTTTCCTCATAGTCCAAACCATATTTTTGAGTGAAACCCTTTTCTACCAACCGTGCCTTGTACCTCTCAATGGATCCATCACTGTTCTTTTTGATATTGTAGACCCACTTGCATCCTACACATTTCCTACCCTTGGTCAAATCACACAACTCCCAAGTATCATTATTTTCAATAGAATGCATTTCTTATTGCATAGCCTTCATCCACACTTTGTTAGTACTAGCATGCTCAAAACATGAAGGCTCAAAATCATCAACAACAACTTTTAAAACTTTAAAAACTTGTGAAACAAGTGCATAGTTTACAACATCACCTTTGGGATCTCCACTGTCATCATCTCCATAAATATATAGGTTCTCTAACCTCTCTATTACTACATTCATCTCTGTATGCTGACTCCTTGTCACCCTCTTATGGAAATTATTATCAAGAATTTGAGATTTTTGGTGATCCTTAAACAATATTTTACCTTTTTCTTCAACCGGTGGTGATGGAGGTGGAGAACTAGAAGAACCTTATCTTGGACTTGAAGGTGCACTTGCAGAAGATGAACTGGAAACTTTTTCATGGTTGGGTTGAACTGAAACATGGCTTGGTTCCACCTTCTCTTCACCAAAAACATCCTCAACAAACAATTTTTGTGATCCCCAACTTCCCCCTTCATCAAAAATTGCATCTCTAGATACAATTATTTTATGTGAAATAGTATTAAAGAACCTGTAAGCCTTAGATTGCTCATTGTACCCAATAAAAATACATTATTCACTCTTTGCATCCAACTTCTTTCTATTCTCAGCATTAACATGCACAAAAGCCACACATCCAAAAAATCTAAAATGATTTACATTTGGCTTCTTGTTGTACCAACATTCATAAGGGGTAATATTCTCAAGACTCATAGTAGGACTTTTATTTTTCTTGCATCATGCACCGTGCCATATCCACCAAAGTCCTGTTATTTCTTTCAGCCACCCCATTATGTTGAGGTGTGTAACATAGTTATTCATAAGGGGTAGTACTAAAAAAGTATTTATCAAATTGAGGAAAATCAATGTGAAAAGTGTATAAACTTTGGGGAAATTTTTTCAAATTTTTGAAGAAATGTTTTTAAAACATGGCGATTTTTTCTTTTTTCCCACTAAAATTATCAATACAATTTTATAGGTACTCGCAGAAGGTGACTTGTAGAGGGAGAGTGCAATAAGGCAAGTGGCACAAGGTGAGTGGCACAAGGTGAGTGTCACAAGGCAAGTGGTATAAGGCTAGTGGTACAAGGTGAGTGGCATAAGACAAGTGGCACAAGGTGAGTGGCATAAGACAAGTGGCACAAGGTGAGTGGCATAAGGCAAGTGGCACAATGCAAGTGGCACAAGGCGAGTGGCACAGGGTGAGTGGTACAAGGCAAGTGGTATAGGGCGAGTGGCACAGGGTGAGTGGCACAAGGCGAGTGGCATATGGTGAGTGGTATAAGGCAACTGGAAGATGGCAAGTGGTATAAGGTGACTAGAAGATGGTGAGTGGCTTAAGGTGACTATCGGATGGCGAGTGGCATAAGGTTACTGGCAGATGGTGACTGGCATAAGGTGACTAGCATATGTTGAGTTGCATAAGGTGACTGGAAGATGGTGAGTGACACAAGGTGACCATCGTAATTTTTCAATAAGATTATGACATGTGTCCTCTCTTCTACCACGTGTCGTGCATCTATTAAATTCTACCATGAAAAATTCTATAAATTCATTTGCAGGGTCATTTTTTGCCTCTTCCACAACATTTTCCAGAGCAATTTTAAACCTTTTTCTAGCATTTTCAGGGTGTTTTCCACAGCGGTTTCCAAGTATTTTTAGAGCATTTTGGCAGCATTTTCAGAGCATTTTGGCAGCATTTCCATAAGGTTTTGGTAGTGTTTTCTAGGGCATTTTTGAGTGTTTTCCTGGTTTTTCAAAATATTTTCTTACATCTTTTCAGATATGGCTAGCTTTTCCTCTCCTCTTCCCTCTAAAGTGTATTTCAAGAACATATTCTGCCCCAACCTGAAGAGCATTTTTAAAACTCTTGGAAAATATTACTAATGGTTTTACACCACTGGACTTGCTGGTGTGTTGAAGATGCCACAGTTGAACATTAACGTTCAGTTGATGCAACGGATCGTTTCTTGTTACAACCATGATGTGTCCACTGTTTCAATGCGAGTGGATAACAAGGATATTGTGTTTTTAGTTAAACCCTTTAATGTGTAGCGACTAATAGGGTTGCCATTTTTGGATGGTGTACTAATGAAAAACCAGGACGCCTTAACCGATGATGATAAATCCACCCTAGGAATTGTTTACTCTGTTCATTCTGACAATTTGAAAGGTATAATTTGAAAATTTATTTTTATTTAACATTAAATATTGTTGTGTTGTATTTTCATTTCTCTAATAATGTTCTCCTTGTACTTTTTGTTTTCTAATAATTTTGTCCCTTTTTTTCAATTAATTCTTATAAGTACAAAAGGGGCTTAAACATTTCCAATGTTGGAGATAAATTTCTACATGCTTGCATTGAATTTTTTCAGGCAAGGCTTATTCTGTAGGGGTGACCTCCAAAAATGCCTATTTGGGCACTTTATTTATTGATTCGTTGTATTGGTGGTGATATATTTGACTGGTCCACACACATTTCCAACTGCCTGAAACACGACCTTTTGAGTACCCAAAAAATTCAATATGCTTATACAATGACTACCAATAATTTTATTCTTTTTTATTTAAGGAAGCTTATTTCAACCTTGTTGAGTGGTGTTTTCACCCAGTTGTGAAAGCACACTCTCCGGTAGGATCTGAGTCCCAAAATCCTCTGCTTGCAAAGAAATTATGACTAAATAATTTCTCCAAGGTTCCTGTTGTGATGGTTCTTCATTCACCAATGATGTTTTTCAATTTGAATGCTGGGAATACCTTAGGGTTTGCAAGTGGATATTAACAAGGGGCACTGTAGTTTACTTTAATTTGGATTTGCAATGGACTCTGAGCTTTAATGAATTTTTAGTTATTTATTTAAATGACTGTAATTAAAATGCAGAAAATGAAATAAGGGTTTGAAAATAAAATGCATGCAAATGAAGATGCAACTAAACTATGTCCAGAATGCTACCATCTTGATTGATAAAACCGAAGATAATGAGGTTTCTGCATGCAACCTAACCTATTGAACCTGCAAATTCGCACAATCCTAATAAGCCAGGTGCGGGTCTCTGGGGTTTTTACTGCAATTTCAGATTTTAGGCATTCGCATGAAGCAACCAAAAACATTTGCATTAAATTTCACCTAAAAGCCTAGAAATTGAAAGGGAAAATAAAGCATTAAATCTTGCATGCATAATGACTCCTTCTTTCTTATCAATAAGATGTCAACTCTCTGTATTTCGTATTAGAATGATGTATCAATTACAATTACAGAATGTTCCAGGTTAAACAAATCTAGAACAAATGAAGGAAATTGCCCAAGTGCAGGCCCAGAATGGCATGAAGCCCTTGTTTCTGCAACTCTGCTAGCAGCAATTTCCAACCCTCTCGTTCAATCTGCGCTTCCAATTTTATATTGTCTGGCACGGCTCTTCGGTTCACCTGCGTCGTTTCGTTTCACCTCCCAGAACGCTTCGTTTCATTTTCCCGCTTCTTTGATGCTTTGACCTTTCGCTCGAATTTGAAACGTTTGGTCCTGTCTGCATACTGTAACCGTCGCTCTGAAGCGTTATCATAAACCTCATGCCTTTGCGCCACGTGTTCGATGCGTTTCTGCATGTTCCATAACGGTCCCATGAAAATCGTGACCAGAAATAGCCTGCGGCCTTGCTCCTTCACTTTCACAGCAAAAACGCGACATGTCGCGAAATCGTGACATGTCGCGATATCACGACGCTTTTGTTCTCCGTACGCTTCGGTCGCAACTCGTCGCGATTTCGTGACCATTTTCTCCTTCGGGCCCTCTTGCCGCAATCTGTCATGATTTCGCTACCGTTTTGATCTCCGTACGCTTCCCTGCTTTGGAGCCGCGAAACCGCAACCTGTCGCGATTTCGCGACGCCTTTTCGCTTCATCCCCCTTTTGCTTTCTGTCATGATTTCGTGACCATTTTTGCTCTTCATGCACCTTTGCTGATTTTTGTCACGATTTCGCTACGCCTTTTCTGTTCCGTACAACTGGGCTTGCTTCTGTCGTGATTTCGCGACGTTTTTTCGTTTCATGCCTTCCACCTCGATTGCTGCTTTTTGAGCGATTTCACGACGCTTTTCACTTCATGCCGTTTGACCAGTTTGACCCATGATTTTGCGACGCATCGCGATATCGCTACGCCTTTCCATTTTGCCTTTCTCTCTCCTCTTTCGACAGCGATGGAGCGACATGTCACGATTTCATGACACTTTTTCATTTTCCTTTTCTCTCTCCTCTTCCGACGATGGAGCGACATGTCACGATTTCGTGACACTTTTTCATTTTCCTTTTCTCTCTCCTCTTTCGACAGCGATGGAGCGACATGTCGCGATTTCCTTTTTCATTTTCCTTTTCTCTCTCCTCTTTCGACAGTGATGGAGCGACATGTCGCGATTTCGTGACACTTTCTACACTTGTGCATTTTTGCCCCTTTTCTTCATTTTTAGCATCTGGGTCACTGAGATTTCCTCTGAAAGCCCAAAAAAAGGTGGGTCCCCAATTTTGGGGTGTGTTGTGGATCAGCCACAACAAATGGCGACTCTGCTGTCAAATGCTCTTGAGCATTTTAGTAAGAACCCAACCTGAAACACATACAAACTCAAAAATATGTGTTAACACATAAGCAATAAAAACAAATGCCCAAAGATCAGAAGTACATGAATCATTAGAATCATCAAGTATTAGCTCAGTGTGTGCAATGAATTTCTTTCCCTATCGTTTGAAATTGATCCACACTCCATTGTCAGTTTTGCATGAATGCATATATGAGATTGTGAATGATTTGTGTAACCTAATGAATATGCTAGGAGATCTCGCTTTTATAAAATGCATAATCTTTCTTCTAGTATCATGTACAAAAATTCAAGATTTGCCAAACCCTCTTAGGATCCACTTATTATATCCCAAAGTTGGTTATGAGTCCCTACTATCTTGAACCCATGTGCAAGTGAATGTGAAATCAGAACTTTGGGGAATCAGACTCCCAACCAACCGAGATGAGAGTTTAACCCTATCCTTACTATTCTGATTTAGAATTCATTACCTCACTTTGAGCAAAATAATTAAACCAATTATGGAAGAAATGGTCATGCTAGTCTAACCCTTTGGACAATCAGTGGTCTTGTTTTTTAGACAAGACATGTTGCCATGCATGGGCATATCTTACCCCACAATCCAAAACTTATCTTCATTTCTTTGGACCTTGGGGATGACTACCCATCCTTTGCAGAGGACAAGTAGTACGATCCTTCCAATCCAATATAAAGATGAGATGGGAAAAATATTATATATATATATATATTTTTATATTTTTACTTCTTGGACCTTAGGGATGACTACCCATCCTTGCTAGGGACAAGTAGTACGATCCTTCCAATCCAAACTTTAGATGTAAATGGAAAATATTAATTTTGTTGCTTAGACCTTGGGGATGACTACCCATCCTTTGCAGAGGACAAGTAGTACGATCCTTCCAATCCAAGATTTATTGTGAAATGAGACATAGGAGCTTTGGGGAATCAGATTCTCAACCTAAGCGAGATGAGAATTTATGCCCTATCCTTACTACTCCATTTAGGTCAAATCAAAGCTTTGGGGAATTGGATCCTCAACCTAAGTTCGATGAGGATTTGGCCCTATCCTTACTACTCTGATTTTAGGCTTTAAGCTTAATGGAAGTGGTCAAAACCACTGTTTAAGGATCATGCTGCATAAATAGGATAGACATGAAATACTTCTTTCGCCCAACCCTTTCCTCCAAGTTAGGTTTTGATCATTTTGCTCAAGATCCTTTTTAATGTATGAGACGTGCTTGGTTCTAGATATCTCAAGACTCAGTTTCCAACCTTAGGACTCATTCTTATGTTTATGTTATAACACAACCCTAAGAGGGATTGACATACTTTAATGATTTGTACCTAAGATGCATATGTAACTAAGATGGAATGCATATGTGAGGTGAGATGGAACATGAATGCATTATCTCTTGACTTGCAAATGAAATGATTTGTCATGCAAAACTGACTCTTTCATGCATCACAAAATCAAGCAATATAACTTAAGATGTTTGTGTTACTTGTGGAGCTTTTACAGGACAATTCCAATATTTCATATTCTCCTAACCTTAAGCATAAGTTGACATCTCACTTTTTTATATATATATATAAAAAAAAAAAAAATTAACAAAACATGTCAATTGAAATCAAATCCACCACCAAAATCTTAGCTAGACTAACAATCCTAAACAATAAAAACAAAAACTGAAAATCCCCACCAAAACCGAAAGAATAATATCAAAATCTCACAACCTAAGGGCTAAAATAATGCTTTAAAATCTGCCCATTAACCGGTAGCATGAAATCTCTCCCTTCTAAAGTTTTTAGCCTGAAGGTATTCTTCCCAAGAATCTCTCGAAATCTGATATGGGCCTAACCAAAGACAATCAAACTTTTGATGATTCCCTTTTTCCTCATGTCTTTTGTCCCATAGTAATACCAAATCTGAAATTCTGAATGACTTAACTTTGGCCCTTCTATCAAACCATCTTTTGATAACTTCATGGTGCTTAATCATGTGATTCATGGCTTCTTCTCTCTTTTCATCAAGATGCAACAACTGACTCAACCTGGCTTCAACTTGATCATCTGTCCCCAAATACTCTTGTATGAAATGCAAGGTCTGCAACTTCAAATTTGCAGGAAATATCGGGTCTTGCCCATAGACCAAATGATAGGGAGTATTCCCTATAGATTCTTTCACTCTGGTCCTATCTGCCCAAAGGGCAAACTTCAATTGGCTATGCCAGTCCCGAGGGTTCTTTTCCAACAACTTCTTAATGATGTTCAATAAATTTTTATTTGAAGATTCGGCCAGACCATTTCCTTGAGGATAATAATTGGATGCAAATTTTAAGCTCACTTTGTTATCATATGCCCAATCTGCAAATTGCGTAGAAATAAACGCTTTACCATTGTCACTGACAATAGAATCGGGCATTCCAAATCTTGTTATAATTTGGTCCTCAAGGAATTTAATCACAACGTCTGTGGTGGCATGTTTAGTAGGAATCGCTTCTGTCCACCTTGTACAGTAATCTGTAGCTGTCAATATGAATTTATGGGAATCAGACGAATTTGGGTTAATAACCCCGATAAAATCTAGTCCCCACTGTGCAAATGGTCTCATTTCAACTACAGGTTGTAACGGCATGGCTGCATTTCTTTCTCTATTGGCAGCCACTTGACAGATATGACAAGATCGTACATGGGCATGTGCATCTTTGAAAATGTGGGGCCAGTAGTATCCTGCTCTCAGGATTTGATGTGCTGTAGCATTTGCTGCACCATGACCAGTTCCATGTTTCCCGTGAAATTCCTGCAACACCCTGGCAGCTTCTTCTTTGCTCAAGCACCTCAGGTAGATTCCTTCATGATTCTTCCTGTAAAGAACACCAGATTTCATCAGATAATTGATAGACTTAAGCCTTAAAGCTCTTCTCTGTGTTGAATTCAGATTAGAAGGACACTTACCAGTCAATAAAAATTGCACAATATCAACATACCAGTCATCCCTAGCAATGTATTCTGTATTCGAGCATTGGCCTGTTATTTGCGGATTATTTTCTGCGATCGCCTTCGCCAGTCCCTGTCCTCGAACTAGTTTCATAGGTTGGATTTCGAGATCAAATTCCTGGATGGTGGAAATCCATTTCCCTCTTTTCTCACCTAGTTCATTTTGTAAAAACATGGTCTTAACAGCAGAGTCAGGCACAATGGCAATAACTCTGCTGTGCACAATGTAATGTCTAAATTTTTTCACCGTTTTAAAAAGTGCGTACATTTGCTTATCAAGGATTGAATACCTTAATTGAGCATCTTTTAGGGGGGCACTTAAAAATGCTATGGGTTTTTCGGCACTATCCTCGCCTTTTTGGGTTAAGACACTCGCAAAGGAGTGTTCTGATGCAAAAGCATAAATGAAGAAAGGTTTGGAATAGTCTGGACTTATAAGGACCGGGGCCCTGGAAATGGCATCTTTGATGTTCTGGAAGGCCACTCTACTTTCCTCGTTCCATTTTACATCCACATCTTTCTTGAGCATCTTGTTCAGAGGTTTGGCTATCTCAGCAAAGCTAGAGATAAACTTCCTCACAAAATTAACTTGCCCAAAGAAAGATCTCAATTCTTTTTTACTACTCGGGAGAGGTAAGTTTTGGATAGCTTGTATCCTTTCTGGGTCGATGGATATTCCCTCTTTTGAAATGATGTGACCCAGCAATTTTCCTTCTGTTACTCCGAAAATGCACTTTTTGGGATTTAAGGAAATTCCATGTTCTCTGGATCTTTGAAGCACTTTCTTTAAATTTTTGACATGGTCCTCTCTCTTCTTCGAGAAAACTGGGATATCATCCACATACACGATGATGCATTTGCCTATGAGTCCTTTGAATGCATAATCCATGGCGCGTTGAAAAGTTGCACCAAGCATTTAACAGATCCGAACGACATTCTCTTATATGCAAATGTCCCCCACTTGGTAGTGAAGGCTGTTTTCATCCTGTCATCTGGATGTATAAGAATTTGGTTGTACCAAAAATACCCATCGAGAAAGGACATCATTTCAGATCCATTTACCATTTGTAGAATTTCATCGATTGATGGCAATGGATAATTATCCTTTTGAGAGGCTTTATTAAGATTTCAAAAATCTATGCACAGCCTAATCTCTCCACTCTTTTTTCTCACTGGAACGAGGTTAGCCACCCATGTTGAGTGCCTAACAGGAAAAATGATTTTCGCTTCCAATAATATTTTAACCTCCTTTTCGATCAAAGGCTCCAATAGCGGGTTAACAACTCGTTGTCTTTGCCTAAAAGGCTTGGAGTCTGGCTTCAAAGGGATGGTATGTGTGATGATGTCTTGGTTGTATGTTTTCAATTCATTGTAATTCCAAGCAATACAATCTATGTAATGCTTCAATGCCTCGCATTATATTTCTCCTTTCTTCCTCTCGTACATGCCTTTGCTATGTACACCTCCTTTGGATTGTCTGCACTCCCTAGATTAATTGAATCACATGCATCTTTAGGGAGTGGGACTTTTTTTCCTTTCTTGGTCTTGCATCCCATGTCGAACATCTTTTCCAATGAAGCCACGCCTTTAGGAATTTTGTTGGATTGATACGCAGTTTCAATTTCATCTTCTGTTTCATCCTGCCACCTTTGCTCCTCATCAATCACCTGATTTTCAAAAATACCCGAGTTCGTGACAAATTTGAAAATGTGTCTGTCACTTTCAAAAACCTGGAAATTCTTTACATTATCGGGTATTGATGGACAAGGAACCAGTTCAATGGAAAACTTTTTACATCTTTTTATATCAACCGGGTTTAACATGCCCGCGACGACTGCAAGAGAGTCTGCTATTCGATTTCCTTTCCTAGAAATAAGGGCTATATTGAACGCATCGAACTCCTCAATGAGGTCCATAACCCTAGTTCTATAAAGGCTTAGTCTCCTGTCACGGCATATATACTGTCCTTTGATTTGTTTGACTACCAACTCAGAATCTCCCAAAACCTTCAAGCATTTAACATGTTTGCTCAATGCTAGACGTAAACCAAAGATCAATGCTTCGTATTCTGCCACATTGTTCGTGCAAGGAAATTGCAGTCTGTAGGCAGCCAATAATGGTTTACCTCCTGGGCCAGTGAGCTCGACTCCTGCTCCTGCTCCCTGTCTAGATTTTGATCCATCAAATCTGAGCAACCATGTGAAATCCTTTTCCTCAAAAGAGCCACCATGACATGTCTCCTCTTTAGGCTCTTCAGCTGCTTCCTCAACATCAAGTGCATAAACTCCTAGTTCTGGCTCAGAAAACTGAACTTCATTCGGCTTGTTAAAATCTGTTATAATCTCCTTAAGCCTCGGTTCATTTTCCACTCTGATTTGGTTTGCAATTCCTTTCCATGGTAGCCACATATGTGAGCAGTCTGTTGAAAAATAGCCATTCAGAGTTTTCATCCAATCCCTCGCAAGTAACATTCCATACCTACTTGGGATATTAACAACCAGAATGTCAACAACCTGCTGGACCCTGGGTTCAGAATTTAATTGAATCTTGACATCATATAAGGTCCCTACCACATTTACCTCTGAACGGTCCAATTGCAAGACCGTGCATTTGGATGAAACAGGTTGCAGACCTAGCATTTTACATATCTCTGAAGGCATGAGGTTGCTCGTGGCACCCGTGTCCACCAAACAGTTATGCAAATTCTTACCCGCAATTCTCAGAGTCAGTAAGAATGGCGGGACATCCCTTCTCTCTTTTCGCAAAATCAGATGGGACTCAACTCTTTTTTCCTTCCACATTGGGTCAGGTGAGTTCAAAGCTTTTATCAACGCCTCCTTTTGGCCAGGCAATCTAGCCGCGTCCAAGAACGAAAGGCTAGATTTGGACTTCTTCAGATCCTCCACTATGTCATAGTTTGGTTTTTCGAATTTGACTGTCTTCTGCACGTCATTAGACATTTCTCTTTTGAGTGGAGGAGGAGGATTATTATTTGCCTTAGTATCCGGAGGAAGAATAGAATTGTTTGGAGGTGTTGATGAGGTTTTAGGGGCTTTAGATTTACTTCTCAAATGGTATCCATGATTCCCCTTTCTGAAATCTCGAAAAGCTTGCACCTCCTGTTCCAAAATTTCGTCTTCTTCTTCCTCACTCTCACCTTCTTGATGATATACAGTTTCCATCACCATAATATTATCATCTTGATGTTGCGATGGACCCTCATTTGATACCAGTTCCAAATCATCAACTTGTGCCTGAAGACAATGAGTGTATCTCGCAATTTCAGGACAATTCCTCTCATTGTGTTCTTTCGTGTTGTGCAACCTGCACCCCTTTCCCATGCCAAATCTGAAAGATTCAAAAGAGAATTGGATTGGCTAGGTCCTGCAGAAGTATCTAATTGATTAGCAATGGGAGCGGGTACTCCCCCATTGTTTGGCTTGGTGTTCCAGTGTCTCCCTCTATTGTTAAAATTTTGATTTGGGTGAGGGGCATGGGACTCATACTTCTGTTGTTGAACCCTGTCATTGCTCAGTTTATGAACTAATTTCTTGAGCTCTTCGACTTCTGAATAAATCTCCTTCGGTGGAATCACATTGTTGTTAACCCCGTTGGATTCGCATAATTGATGGGGTCTTGATTCAACATTTGGGTCGGGTTCTGAGGAATTTGATTCCCGTATGGATTGACACTCTGAATCGGGGTTGGATTTGGAAAAGGAACTATAGCCTGAGGATTAACTTGGCTGGTTCCTTGTATAGTCGATTGACTGTTCTGCAAAAATGCGAGAACAGGTGGAATGGATGTAATTGGTTGGATTGGAATGGGTGCATACGCGGGTGCTGGTGGATACGGCTGCTGATAGGGGAAGGCGTTCATGCTTGGCATTTGTGGTGCCATGAGCTGATTTGCCAAGGGAGCTTGACCATATGGAGCATACTGTCCCATCACAGGCATCTGGGTAAACCCGTAGCCCTGTGGTGTCATTTGTTGCTCGATAGTCATGGCTTCGTTATAGGCTAAAGCCAGCGTGGTGACTTGAGGATTACGTCTCGCAAACATGGCTGTCATGGGGTCCAATGCCCCAAAATATATCTGCAAAGCCACTGCGGGATCGATGGCAAAGTGCCTAATTGCTCTATTATAGCACTTTTGGAATCTCTGATTAAACATTCTGATCGGTTCCCCCTGGCCCCTTTTGCATGTAATAAACTGATTGTAAATGGTTGCGGGATCCAAGGGTGACCTAAATTGATTAACAAAGGCATTTTCCATTTGTGTCCAAGAAGTGATTGAACCGGTTGGTAAGCATATATACCATTCATATGCTATTGGATCTAAGCTCATAGGAAAAAGTCTGCAAGCCACATCTTCATATTGAACTTGCAGCCTAATTAAAACATCCCTATAGGCTTGGATATGTTCTTCTGCTATTCTTGGGCCATCTCGGTTTATATTTAGGCAGAAATATTTCAATGTTCTTGGGGATTTCATGGATATCCCCAGCAATATTCAAAGGAGTATTGTTAGCTCCATACCAAGGAGCTGCTGGAGCTTGAGCCATTTGACTCAAAATTGATGAAGACAAACCTACAATAGCAATAGAAATATTACTGACAATAGGAACACTAGTGGCAACTGATATTACGGGCATAGGTCCACTCGATGTTCCTGGAGAAAATAGGTCTTTTGTGACTGGTGAGCTTACGACTTGCTTGGTTTTATTCTTGGGAGTACCAAGTAAGGTCATGAAAAATGGTTTCTCCGGTTGTTTGGGACCTGGTCGCAATACGACGCGGTGGGTCCAGCCTGCCTGATGAAACCCTCGATTATTTCAATGAAAACCTGCAACAAAAGAAAGCAAAAGCTGCAGTTTAGCTGTTTGTGAGCTTTAAGAAAATATTTCAAAATTAAATCAAAAGATATTATTCATGTATGAAAACCAAAATAAAGTAAACCGATTCGGCCCTCCTTCTAGCGCCAATCTGTTGAGTGGTGTTTTCACCCAATTGTGAAAGCACACTCTCCGATAGGATCTGAGTCCCAAAATCCTCTGCTTGCAAAGAAATTATGACTAAATAATTTCTCCAAGGTTCCTGTTGTGATGGTTCTTCATTCACCAATGATGTTTTTCAATTTGAATGCTGGGAATACCTTAGGGTTTGCAAGTGGATATTAACAAGGGGCACTGTAGTTTACTTTAATTTGGATTTGCAATGGACTCTGAGCTTTAATGGATTTTTAGTTATTTATTTAAATGACTGTAATTAAAATGCAGAAAATGAAATAAGGGTTTGAAAATAAAATGCATGCAAATGAAGATGCAACTAAACTATGTCCAGAATGCTACCATCTTGATTGATAAAACCGAAGATAATGAGGTTTCTGCATGCAACCTAACCTATTGAACCTGCAAATTCGCACAATCCAGATAAGCTAGGTGCGGGTCTCTGGGGTTTTTACTGCAATTTCAGATTTTAGGCATTCGCATGAAGCAACCAAAAACATTTGCATTAAACTTCACCTAAAAGCCTAGAAATCTGAAAGGGAAAATAAAGCATTAAATCTTGCATGCATAATGACTCCTTCTTTCTTATCAATAAGATGTCAACTCTCTATATTTCTGTATTAGAATGATGTATCAATTACAATTACAGAATGTTCCAGGTTAAACAAATCTAGAACAAATGAAGGAAATTGCCCAAGTGCAGGCCCAGAATGGCATGAAGCCCTTGTTTCTGCAACTCTGCTAGCAGCAATTTCCAACCCTCTGTTCAATCTGTGCTTCCAATTTTATACTGTCTGGCATGGCTCTTCGGTTCACCTGCGTCGTTTCGTTTCACCTCCCAGAACGCTTCGTTTCATTTTCTCGCTTCTTTGATGCTTTGACCTTTCGCTCGAATTTGAAACGTTTGGTCCTGTCTGCATACTGTAACCATCGCTCTGAAGCGTTATCATAAACCTCATGCCTTTGCGCCATGTGTTCGATGCGTTTCTGCATGTTCCATAACGGTCCCATGAAAATCGTGACCAGAAATAGCCTGCGGCCTTGCTCCTTCACTTTCACAGCGAAAACGCGACATGTCGCGAAATCGTGACGCTTTTGTTCTCCGTACGCTTCGGCCGCAACTCGTCGCGATTTCGTGACCATTTTCTCCTTCGGGCCCTCTTGCCGCAATCTATCATGATTTCGCTACCGTTTTGATCTCCGTACGCTTCCCTGCTTCGGAGCCGCGAAACCGCAACCTGTCGCGATTTCGCGATGCCTTTTCGCTTCATCCCCCTTTGCTGCTTTCTGTCACGATTTCGCGACCATTTTTGCTCTTCATGCACCTTTGCTGATTTTTGTCGCGATTTCGCTACGCCTTTTCTTCTAACTTGCTTCTGTCGCGATTTCGTGACGTTTTTTCGTTTCATGCCTTCCACCTGCAATCTATCGCGATTTCGCGACGCTTTCTCGACTTCTGTAGCGATTTCGTGACGCTTTTCACTTCATGCCGTTTGACCAGTTTGACCCATGATTTTGCGACGCGTCGCGATATCGCTACGCCTTTCCATTTTGCCTTTCTCTCTCCTCTTTCGGCAGCGATGGAGCGACATGTCACGATTTCATGACACTTTTTCATTTTCCTTTTCTCTCTCCTCTTTCGGCAGCGATGGAGCGACATGTCGCGATTTCGTGACACTTTTTCATTTTCCTTTTCTCTCTCCTCTTTCGACAGCGATGGAGCGACATGTCGCGATTTCGTGACACTTTTTCATTTTCCTTTTCTCTCTCCTCTTTCGACAGCGATGGAGCGACATGTCGCGATTTCGCGACACTTTTTCATTTTCCTTTTCTCTCTCCTCTTAGCGATGGAGCGACATGTCGCGATTTCGTGACATGTCGCGATTTCGTGACACTTTCTACACTTGTGCATTTTTGCCCCTTTTCTTCATTTTTAGCATCTGGGTCACTGAGATTTCCTCTGAAAGCCTGCAAAAAAGGTGGGTCCCCAATTTTGGGGTGTGTTGTGGATCAGCCACAACAAACTTTCAACAAAGTAGTCATCCCATTGTATTACACCCTAGTTTGTTGTCTATTGGCATGTATGATTATGAGATACAGGTAAACATAATTGTTGGAATATCTTTGTTTTCTTTTTTTCATTCTATCTTGTTATTCTCTAATGTTTTTTTGAAAACAGAGAAGAACATCTCAGTATTCAAGTAAAAGGGATATCACATTTAGGTTTCAGGAAGTATCAGCTGATTTTGATACACAGTCGCAATCATCACCAATAACTGCCACCAAACGTGTAAGGTCTCATGGTGATCGAATTCAGCATACACCTACGACACCTTTTACTTCTAAAATTTTTACTGTCGACGTGGAAGAGGTTACCTCCAACCCATAAGGGAACCTTACTCTTCAAAAATACTATTATAAATGATTTATTTTAATAACTTAAAATTATGTTTTTTAATATGTTTTAAATATTTTTCAGAGAAAGGGCAAATGGTTGAATCATCAATGGCTACAAATTCTGAGTTTGGTATATATGGTTTAAATAAATATTTTATAAATACTATTGTTATTTACACAAGATTAAATTTATGTTTTTGTGTGAAATTTAACAAAGGGACTTGCTAGATTCAAAAGGATAAAAAAATGGACGGCTCCACCATCTGTCCAGCCACATCAACAACCACAAAAATAGCCACAACAATAGCCATAGCCACAAAAATAGCAACAACCACAACCACAACCACAACAAGTTCCACTATCTATCCATTCAAAGCAAGTTCTTGTCCATCCATAGCAGGTTCCACCTATGAGGAACCAATAACGAATGCATGGTAAAATGTTCCTCACACTACCACCTCATCATGCAAGAAGTGCTATAGAGACAAAATGTATCATCATCTAATGTTTCTATTTTACCAATATTAACCTTAGATAATTTTTCAAATGTTGAGAGTGCATCTCAAATGCCCTCAGGAACTCTAGAATGTGACATTATTTATCAAGGTATGAATCCTAAAAATTACCTTTTAAAGGAAAATGATATTCTTGAGGATGAAGAGGGCATTGATGGAGAAGAGGATGTCAATGTAGATGCCACCGAATTTTCCCCTTTTGACCCACAATAATTCGTCGCCCGTAGTGTAACAGATGATGATATCCTAAACGTTTTTGAAAATGTGTTATTAGCCGATAGATGTAAAGTTGTAGTTCATAATAATCTTCTTTCAGAATTGATAAATTGAAATAATGGGAATATCGGGACAATGTTTTTATTAAAGCAATAAATGGCCGATATAAGAATTTTTCAAAGATAAAAGAGTTGTTTTTAAAGGTTTATAATGAGCCCCAAAAGCTCGATGCTTTGCTACATAAAGCTGAATCTGGCACTATGGAGGCCGAGTCTACATACAGAGATGAAATTATGGCCATTGTTTTGAATCGTTTGGAAAACCTCAATGCATAAGCCCAAGCATATTTCAATGAATGGGCACTAGATCAAAATAAAGTAGCAGTTGCAGATACATCATGACTTACAGGTGATGTAAGATTTACATCTAAATAAAGAAAAAATTGTTAAATATATTTTGTTTATAAATATTAACCTTTTTTCATTTCTTTTTTGTAGTCTAATTTCCAACACCTAAAGAAACAAGTCGGTGCCATGAAATTTTTGATCAATACTACAAAACTTAGCATTAATAATGCTATTGAATTGAAGAAGAGGTTACAACAGACGGTTAGAGAAAATAATTTACTGAAGAAGATTATCAGAGATTGGGGTCTGCATATTGAGGCTAAACTGAAAGAAAATGAGGAGCTGAATACACCTTTCAAAGAAGATCCAGTGAAGGAAGAGAGTGCCTTGTAATCAAGGATCAACACTATAGCAAAAATTTTGGTTAGGGCTGGGGCATTAGAAGAAAATGATATTGAGGTAGATGTGGGTGGAGTTTCAAAAAACATTGAAAAAGAATAGAAGTTTTTTGTGTTGCATTTGAAGTGAAACAAAAACTCTATATTTTTATATATTATTTAAGACTCGTATTTTTTTTTTAAAATGAAATCAATGATAGAGAAAATTTATAAAAAAATCGTATTATCATTTTGAATTTTTTTTTTAAATTATTGTTATGTTTTAATTTGAAGTGGAAGAAATAATATTTGATATGTTTTGTAAATTGCAAATGAATGGTATCCTTTTTGAAAATTGAAATCAATGAATGAGACTATTTCCAAAAAATGTGTTATTTATTGGAAATTTTGTTTTGAATATTGTTATGTTATGATTATATGTGTTGATGTATTAAGTAATTTGAAGTGGAAAAAATAATGTTTGATGTTCCGTAAATTGCGAATGAATGGTATCTTCTTTAAAAATTGAATTCAATGAAAGAGACTATTTGCAAAAAATATGTATTATCTCTTGGAAATTTTGTTTTAATATTACTATGTTTAGATTATTTACGATGATGTAGAAATTTGTTGTTTTTAATTTGAAGTGGAAGAAATAATGTTTGATATGTTTTGTAAATTGTGAATGAAAGGTAAATTTTTTTAAAATTGAAATCAATGAAAGAGAATATTTCCAAAAAATGTGTTATCTCTAGGAAACTTTATTTTGAATGTTGTTATGTTTTGATTGTTTGTGTTGATATATTAAGTAATTTTTAAGTATGTGGATACAATAAGATGTTCTTTTATGTTATATGAATTAATTTTAAATGACATAAAATACAACATAGACAATTACTTTCACAAATTGCCTATAACGATTTATACATTACAAATCTACAAGAAAAATAGAAACTTTAGACTAATACTTCAATAACAAGGATAATGTAAAATGATATACAAAATATCCAGTAACACATCTCGGGTAATCCAATAATCAAATCATGTGTAATCAAATAATGTGTGACACGTGTAATAAAATAATACATAATTAAATCAGAGGGCTATGTTATACAGAGTATCCAATGGCATCCTTTCATTCTGATATGTGAAATAAAATCAAATGATAATATGTGAAATCAAATCAAATAATAATATGTGAACTCAAATCAAATCAAATAAAAGCATCCTTTCAGTCTGATATGTGAAATCAAATCAAATGATAATATGTGAACTCAAATAAAATAAAATTAAATCATCCTTTCATTCTGATAAGTAAAATCATATCAAATGATAATATGTGAAATCAAATAAAATGAATGTATCCTTACATCATAATGCTGGAAGCTGGAACAAACTCTTTTCAGATTGTACAAAATGTTCTGCACTCATTCCCAAAATTTTTGTCATAATCTGACCAGTGTTACCATCATCATCAATATTCGTTACACCTCTTCTCTCTGCCAAAGAATTCCAATGTGACATTGCTTTCATAAGGAAAATCCTCCACCTCATAGGTCGACACATATAATCTCAAATAATTCTTCAAATTTTTGTTCAACCTATTCTAAACTTTATATTTTACATATGATAGTGCATTGAACACCCTTTCATCTTCCACGGATCCCAAAATCATCGTTTGACATAATTCATATAAATGAAAATATTCACCCATAGTATGTTGTAAGATAGTACTTGGTTGTAATATTCTCCACAAACATGAAATAGAACCTGCTTCATGACGGTTAGATAGTTGTGCAACTTGAGTAGACATTGTTGTTCCAAAATATTTTGATTGTTTTGTCAAAATATCTCTATTGAGAATGCCATTAATTTAAATACTATTGACTACAACAATTTTACTAAAATATCCAGCAAGACTGACCATGTATTTGAGAAACAAAGAATGTATAGTCTGATATTCATTACAAGAATCCCAAAACATCGGATTAACCACACCCATAGCCTCTAACAATTCATCTCTTTGAAAACAGTCTCTTATTTCTTTTGTCAATAATTCTGCTATTTGTTTTAGTTTAAGTTTTGTATCGTCTACAACTACATGAAATTTGTTGTAGGTTATGGGCATTTTATCAACTTCATTTGTAGTTATATCCATTCACACACCATAACAATATAAAGGTATTTCCTTTCTACGGACATTAATACATAGATGATTTTTTATATTGAACTTCAGAAAGCTTTGAGGATCATTCACGTTTGTTAATGCTATGCAACTCTCAAACATGGGATCCATAAATTTTTGACTAGATGCTTACCTCATATCAATATGCATGCAAATTTGTATTCTCACCCTAATGAAATCCACAATATAAATTGATATTTCTTGTGCAATTTTGATGAAAGTATTCATTTTTTTCAACATTGGAAGAATTCCACACAATGTGAGAAGAGTTTCAAAGTCACTCATTCAAAAAATTAAATATTTAGCCTTATCAACTGCCCTACGATTTGCATACATAAACTCTATCAAGGATTTATATTCTTTGAAAACTCTTAATGTCGGTTGATACATCGATATCCACCTAGTATCCACATCTTTCAACAGTTTTTTACCTTCGATAACTCCTAGTGCAAACTGTTGAAACTCTAAAAATATTTTTGGACTACGTGAAAAATATTCATGAATTTCATGGACAAGCTCTTCCACTCTCGCAACATTTGTAAATGTATCCACAATTTTGTATGCAAGATTCATTCTATGAGCTATGCAATGAATAGGGATCAAATATGGGAAAACCAATGTTTTAGTCTAACACAAAGACCATTCCTGTGTCCTTGCATTGTAGCAGCACCATCAGCTCCTAAAAATATTAACTTAGCAGTTATTTCAATTTCATTCATTCCTGCTTCTTCTTTTAAACTAGTTACAACAACATTGTAAATGTTTTCTGCATTACAATTTTCCACCATTTTGCGTATTCCAAGTAAATGAGGTTGCCTTAAATGATTTTTTAATGTGTAAACATGAATGCAAATCCAATATGTATTATCAACAGTAGTCACCTCATCAATTGAAAGTGAAATGAATTTTACCTTTTTTACTTTCTCTCTGAGGTCCTCCTACTCAACCAATGAGAGACATTTTACCATTTCCCAACCACTTCGATCTAACCAATGGGTGCTAGGTAAGTTCTGCACATCAGCTAGTCCAAATAGATATTTATAATCCATGAAATAAAACATATGTCTACCCTTCTTAAGAATAGAGAATACAATAGCAAACTATAAACGTTTTGAAGCTAAATTTAACTTATTCATTTTTCCAAATTATGCTTGAATTGTTGCACCTTTGTCAACCAATGTTTGCTTTTATTTTATTTATTTATCATATTCTTATGCATTTCTTATATGTGTGCACTCTGATGCATCCTTCCACCTATAATTTTTTTCTGTTGGTCAATCACCTTCTTTTGTTTTGATATAAATATTTCCATAAAATTTTTCTACTGTATCTTTCTTAAGTTGCAATATATGTTCCTTTCCGTGTTTCCAACTGCAAATTATGCATCTAAATTTTGTTATATCATCACTACTATTCTCTGGAAGTACTGGCTCAATAAATGAAAATTTTGATATCCAATCAGGCTGAAATGATCTGGTAATTATCCACCTAGATAAATTTGCACGTTTATTTTTTTTAGATGAAGATTCTTTGGAAGTAGGGACTGCATAAGAACTATTAATTTATTTTCCACTTGGCGTGTTAGATTTAGGAATATCTTCATGTTTTTGTTCGATTTTATTGAGAATATTTTCATATGTGGACTATTCATTAACGTGGATATGTGGAAGTGGAGGCATACCAAGGTTAACAGTGTTTTTTTGTAGAGATAATACTAGTGTTAATAGTAGGTTCATGATCACTATGGAATTTAAAAGCATATCTTCTACAAATAAAAATGGACAAAGCCATCAACCAAAAAGCACACTTCTTTATGAATTAAAACATTATATTTAAAATTAACAAAGTAAAAAAATTAACTAGTGAGTAAAGGTGTTCATACCTTCAGTTTATGCAGATGTTGATGGCTCACCGGGTTTTGAAATATTATGAAAGTATTTGAGGATACTCCTTTTATTGGAAGATTGGCCTCCCTTTTTTCCACTACCTGTAGTTGATATTTTACTTGTATGAACAAAATAATAACATGAACAAAGAACATCATTTTTTAAAATGAAAATAACTGGTATAAAAGAGAACTACTACTAGAGACAGTAGAATATATGTCCCAAGAATATGGTTCACAAGCAGAATAAACCTCCTTATTGAGTGTCCATGAATAAAATATTAAATGAAATTTAAAAGTAAAATAAACTTACAAATTAATTGAGTCACCTTCTGCCACTCACCTTATATCATTCACCTTATGCCACTCACCTTATGACACTCACCTTATGCCACTTGCCTTATGCCCCTCGCTTTATTCTAGTCACCTTCTACCAGTCACCTTATGCCACTCGCCTTATGCCACTCACCTTTATCTAGTCACCTTTTGCTAGTCGCCTTATTCCAATCACCTTCTACCAGTTGCCTTCTACCAGTCACCTTATGCCACTCACCTTCAGCTAGTCACCTTCTACCACTCGCATTATGACACTCGTCTTATGCCACTCGCCTTATGCCACTTGCCTTATGCCACTCACCTTATGCCACTCACCTTATGTCGATAGCCTTATGCCACTCACCTTATATCACTCGCCTTATGCCACTCACCTTATGCTGGTCACCTTTTGCTTTGTATCGCTCGCTATCCAAAAAAAATTTGTAATTGTATGGGATTCGTTGTTAGGGTTAGCTATATATAATGGGGTACAAGGGGTGATTTGGATGAGATATTTCTTATTTTTAATTAATTTAGAGTGAAAATTAGGTGGGAAACCTTATGAAAATGGGGTGAATTTACCCTTAAAAAATTAGAACCCAAAATTTTCAAGAGAATGGGCCGACCTCTATGGTCCCAAAATTTGCAAAATGAACATTATGAAAATCTGAATATTCGTGCTAAATTACAAAATTTGCCACTATGCATAACCCTGGTGTGTAAGGACATGTTTTCTACCTTTTAATCCCAAACTCACTACAAAAATCATCAAATTCATGAGAACATAACTCACCTCCTCTATCTATCCTCAAAAATTTTATATAATGACCACTCTCATTTTCAACTAGAGCCTTAAAATTCTTGAAGCAATTGAATGCCTCATCCTTATGCTTAATAAAATAAACCCAATAATATCTAGAGAAATCATCAATAAAAGTCATAAAGTAATAATCTTTACCCATACTCTGTGTCTTCATTCGTCCACAAATGTCTCTATGAACCAACTATAATGGATGTTGGTCCCTCCATGCTTCACCATGAGAAAACTTCCCCCATGCATGTTTTCCAAGTGCACAACCTTCACAAACCTCCTTGGAGTCTTCAATTTTTGACATCCCATAGACAAGTGGTGAAAGCATATTCAAATTCCTATAATTTAAATGCCTAAACCGTAAATGCCATAGCCTCTCCTTACCTTCTACACCAACAAATGCTAGAGCTCCCCCTTGATCTAAAAACTGTAATGGGAAGAGCTAGTTCTTGGTCATATTTACAGTGGTAATCAATTTTCTCCTCTGATCATAAATTTTGCACATTATATCCTCAAACACTAACTTATAATAATTTTCCAACATTTGACCAATACTCATTAATGAATGCTTCAAACAGGGTGCATAGTAAATATCTTTTACCTTCATTATTTTTCCTCTCCTGGTAGGAACCTCCATTTCTCCTTTCGCAACCACCTCCAAGATATTCTCATCCCCAAGCCTAATACTGGATTGATAAGAAGAATCAAGAGATGAAAATACATTTCTATTTTTGGTCATATGGTTTGTGCACCCACTATCCAGGATCCATGTCTCCTTTGTGCTATTCTATGTAGAAAGGAAAGTTGCTTGCTCCACTTTTTCTTCAATCATACAGAACAAAGTATCATCCTCATAGGAATCCTCTTCTCCATAATGTACTTCTTTTTTTAGCCTATAATCTCTCTCATAATGGCCATATTTTTTATAATTGTAACATTAAACATTTCTCATATCTCAGCCTCTACCTCTTCCTCTTACACTAGATCCTCCTCTTGCAACATGAGCCTGGTCATTGTCTGAATCTTGAGATCTTCCTCGACCTCTACCACCGTAGGAGCCTCTTCTACCTCCTCTTCCATTTCTTCCTCTTCCTATGGAACCCCTACCGTGACCTCTTCCTCCATAATTCTCTTTTGCTGAAAAATATTGTTCCTCTATAGAACCTCCTTCTTTATCCTTCTTCCTCTTGGAAATTCTCTCTTCATGAGATGTGAGAGAGCCAATTAATGAATCTATATCCATTTTCGAGAGGTCTTTCATTTCTTCTATGATAAGGGCTGCACTGTCAAACTTCTCTGTCAAGGTTCTTAAAACCTTTTTAATTACTATATTTTTCTCTATGATTTCTCCAAGTGTGGCCTTTTTATTTACTACTATTTTTACCCGAACACAGTAATCTCCTGTAGTTTCATTTTCCTCCTATTTGAGATTTTCAAAATCTCTCCACAAAGTCTGCAACTTCACCACCTTAACTTATGCACTCCCTTGGTAATTCTCCTTCAACGCCTTCCAATATTATTAAGCCAAAACACAGGTAGAAATCTGGGGAAAGAGACTCTTGTCTAGAGCTAACTGGATGAAAGCCAAAGCCAAATTATTTTCTTTCTCTTTCTCCTACATCTCCATATTTTGATCTGCAGTCAATACACTCCAGTATTTTGATTTGGTAAACCTAGCTTCAATGATGGCCCAAGCTCTTTTTGCCTTCAGAATCATCCTCATCCAAATGCTCCAATATTCGTAGTCGAAACTATCAAATTATGGGATCGGAATTGAATTAGTGTTGTTCGCCATAATAGCTCCCTTCAACACGAACTAAGATCTCCAAGAAGCTGTTGGAAAATTACCATTAGTAAAAGGTTAAAAAGGTATTTTACCTTGGGTAAGATTACTTACATTTTACCTTACCTGGACGGCAGTTGGACGGCAGAATCTTTGGGCGGCAAGATAATTTGATTTTATTTTCTTCTCCCTTAATTTCTCCTATTCCCCCCTTTTCTCTAGTATGGTTATTTTAATGTTTATTTAAACTTTGTAACCTGATGTTAACGGTTAATGCAAATTTACCTTTGTATCAAAGAGCTCACCTCCCACATTTGGTATCAGAGCTAAGAGCCGAGATCGGCCCGAATCTCGAGGCGATGGGGCCCACAGTTTGAGGTAGTGACACGGATATCGAGGCAAGCCATAGGAGCCGAGGCAACACAAATCCCGAGGTGGCCCGTAGGAGCAGATCGACATGATTATCGAAGTGCTGGTGGAGCTGGATGAGGCGGCCCGTAGGAGCAGATCGACGTGATTCTCGAAGCACTGGTGGAGCTGGACGAGGCGACCTGTAGGAGTAGATCGGTGTGATTCTCGAGGCACTGGTGGAGCTAGACATTGACGAGGTGGCATGTTGGAGAAGGCGTCACGTGGCTCGAGGTGGTTCATTGACGTGGTGACCTACTCATGGCTCGAGGTGGCACGCGGCCCAAGGCGGTTCATTGACGTGGCGACCTGTGCATGGCCCGAGGTAAAAGGTTCTTCACAGCCTACGACTTCCCACAGGCAATAAAAGCACTTAGTGTGCTTTGCTCTTTTTAAAGATCAAAAACATCGCCGCATAGGTGATGTGGGACTATTAAGTCCCAAATAAAACCTTTGGGCATGAAGCCAAAAATTGCTTCGCATTCGACATGAAAGCAACAAGGACAGGGAGCCTGCTAATGCTCCCAGATCCGCACGATAGCACAACGGCTACCCTTTGCCTTGACTCCTGCGAGGTCACGCGATCGAACCTCGATGGGGTCATTTTTTTTATTGCTTCGTGCGAGCTTGCGCCAGTAATAAGGGCAGGGATCCTGCTAATGCTCCCGGATCTTCCCGGTAGCACAACAGCTACCCTTTGCCTTGATGCCCGCGAGGTCGCACGATCGAACCTCGGTGGGGTCAATAGTTTTTTTTTTTTTAATTCTTTATAAAAAAAAAACTTTAAGGTAACTTTAATTTTTTTTTTTATTGTCATTTCCTAAGAGGAAATAGCTGTAAAATTTTTTTATAAAAAAATTTGAAAAGTTTTTACTTTATCATTTAAGTTAATGATTGACATTTCCTAAGAGGAAATAGTTGTAAAAATTTTTTACGCTTTAAAGAGGTCAAAAAATTTAGTAAAATTTCCTAAGAGGAAATCTTTGTAAAATAAAATTTATGGAAAATTTTCTTAAATGATAAGATCAGGTTACTGAAAACAAATGCTGAAAGCTTTGATGAGCACGTGAGAACACTAGGCATAAATACAGTTTTTTCACAGTTGCAAAACACAGTTATTGCACAACAGAGAAATCTTGATCTAGGATACGAAGCAGACTCAGAAGATAACTCCTTTGGGAGCAGATTTGAACAATCTGACATATACTCATTATAGTAATTCAGTTGAAATCCTACAACATCCTTCTCCTAAAATTATATTAATCAGTGACGACGATGAACAAGTCGCTGACAATTTTGTAATTGATGAATAACAAGAGTGAGTTGTTTATGATTGTAAATCAAGCAAGGCTTGATAGTTTGTAAAGTTTTTTTGAAATAAGACTATATAAGAGAGGTTTCTTGTTTTAGTAGATAATAATGGGATCAAATAACAATCTACCAATCCCTGATTTCAGTGGGGATAATTATGAGTACTGGTCCATAAAAATGAGGACATTACTCATAGGAA
The DNA here is from genome assembly GCA_028583015.1 of Wollemia nobilis. Lineage (NCBI taxonomy): Eukaryota > Viridiplantae > Streptophyta > Pinopsida > Araucariales > Araucariaceae > Wollemia > Wollemia nobilis. The sequence continues at coordinate 3,998,369 of JAQPPZ010016919.1, forward strand.
AAGGACTATGGGATAGTATTTAAGACGGTTACACTACTCCAACAGATTGGACTACTTTGAGTGCAACCGACAAGAAGATCTTCAAAGATGCACAGAAAAATAATTCTTTTGCCTTATACCATCTTCAAGCGGCATTAGATCCAAGTATCTTTCCTAGAATTGCATCTTATTTAACTGCTACAGATGCATGGAATGCCTTGAAAGAAGGATTCCAAGGAAGTGATAAAGTGAAGCAAGTCAGGCTTCAGACCTTAAAAAGAGATTTTGAAAATCTTAGAATGAGGGAAAATGAAAGAGTCAGTGACTACTGTGTACGAGTCAAAGCAGTAGTTGATATGATGCAAACTTTAGGTGATGACACAAAAGTTGAAACAATTGTGAAGAAAGTGTTGAGAACACTTCTTCCTAAGTGGAATCACATTGCCATCATAATTGAAGAATCCAAAGACCTTTCTACTCTTACATTTGATAGTTTTATTGGATCATTAACATCACATGAAGAGATATTTCAAGGAGCACTTTCAACAAACTATGGAGGTGATGACAAAGCCTTCACTTCAAATGAAGCTGCAAGACGAGGACAAGGAAGAGGTCGAGGCAGAGGACAACAACAAAGAGGCAAAGGCCAAAGCAACTCCTACAGAGGAGGCAATCAAAACAAAGGTGGAAATAAAAATAAAGGAGCCAATCAGAACCAAAGCGGCAATGCAGGCCATGAAAATCAAGGACGAGGAAGTAAAAAGACTAAAACAGCTTGTTTCAATTGTGGGAAACAAGGACACTTCACTCGTGACTACTGGTCAAAGACTTCAAAATATCAAAGCAGTCAATATGGGTCATTCTATGGAGAAGAAGAAGGTCCATCAAATCTTTTTCTCTCTTATGGACAGTCAGATCAAAATCTTAAAGATACATGGATTTTGGATACTGGTTGCTCCAACCACATGAGTGGCAAAGAAAATCTCTTTGCTACATTAGATTCAAATTACAAATCCCATGTTAAGTTAGGGGATAATAAATCTTTGCAATTTGAAGGCATTGGAGCTATGGAAGTTCCAAAAAAACAAGGCCTTAAAAAAGTGAATGACATATACTATACTCCACAGCTACAACACAATTTGTTGAGTGTTGGCCAAATGATGGAGAAGCATTACAAATTAGTTTTTGATGAAAGAAAATGTACAATCCTTGATAAAAACAATTGTAACCGAGTCATCACAAAAGTACCTATGACAAAGAATAGGTTATTCCCTCTAAAATTTGGTGAGCCAGGGGGAGCTCAACTTGCAAACATTGCTATTACAAATCCAAGTGAATTATGGCACTTGAGATATGGTCACCTCAATTCTACTAGCTTGAAAATGTTAACATCACAAGCTATGGTGACAGGACTACCAAAAATTCCATAACATAAGAAGGTATGCGAAGCATGTGCTTTGGGAAAGCACTCCAGAATGAAGTTTCCAAGAGGCCAAGTGTGGAGAGCAAGCTATCCTCTTCAGCTAGTACATTCGGACATATGTGGTCCAATGCAAACAAAAAGCCTTGGAAACAATTCTTATTTTCTAACATTCATAGATGATTATTCTAGAATGTGCTAGATCTATTTTCTAAAACACAAAGATGAAGCATTTGATTGCTTCATAGACTTCAAAAATAATGTAGAAAAACAATGTGACTACTATGTCAAATGTCTTTGCACTGATAGAGGAGGAGAGTACTCCTCAAATGAATTTTTAAATTATTGTAAGAAAAATGGGATAAAAAGGCAGTTCACCACTGCCTATACCCCACAGTAGAACGGTGTGGCCGAGAGAAAGAACCGCACCCTTATTGAAATGGCATGAACAATGCTTCAGACAAAGCATCTAACATACAGTTATTGGGCGGATGCAGTGAGAACTAGTGCATATATTCTAAATAGAAGTCCGACTTCTAGTTTAGATGGTATCACTCCTTATGAAGGATGGTACGGTAAGAAACCAAATGTCAAACATTTTCGAGTATTTGGTTCTTTAGCTTATGCACACATTCCTAAGGAGAAGAGAAATAAGCTTGATCCCAAGATTCAAGCATGTATTTTTGTAGGGTATTGTAAATCAACCAAAGGGTATAGATTGTACAATCCCAAGACACATAAAATAATTATCTCCAGGGATGTAATTTTTTATGAAGGGGGAGAATGGGGTCATAAAAAATTTGTTGATATTGACTCTAATTTGGAAAGTTCCACATTTGTACAACCCAAGAAAAGTAGTGGAAAAAGTTCCCCTCCATAAAGTCCACATCAAGAATCTTCATCAAGTCCATCAAGTGGTACACCAGAAACGATTTCATAGATCTGTAAGTGCTCCAAGTCCGATGGATATTGATCTAGTTTCTCAAAGGAAAGAGACAAATAAAGGAAAGCGCATACTATAGAGTCATCTATCTTCTCAAATGTTGGATAGGAATTTCCAACAAAGATACACTAGGAGTCAAGCTAGTGAGATGGATGACATTTTGTCAAGACTTGAAAATATTCAAATTTCAGGAGATGATGAGTCTCATGAACCAAGGGGTGATGTAGTCAATTATGCTTTGTTGGCTGCTGCACGGCTAGAACCATCTAGCTATGAAAAAGCATGTACTAAAAGTATATGGCAAGATGCCATGGAAGAGGAAATATCCTCAATTAAAAAGAATGACACTTGGGAGCTTGTGAAGCTTCCCAAGGGAAAAAAATATGTTGGATGTAAATGGGTCTATAAGACCAAATTCAATGCTGATGGAAGCATTGAAAGCCACAAGGCAATATTAGTAGCTAAGGGTTTTACTCAAAAATATGGAATAGATTATGAGGAAACCTTTGCTCCAGTTGCTCGACAAGAAACAATCAGAACTGTTCTTTCCTTGGCAGCCCATAAAGGATGGAACATTCAACACATGGATGTGAAAAGTGCATTTTTAAATGGATACCTGACAGAAGAGGTGTATGTACAACAACCTCAAGGTTTCCAAGAACCAGGAAAAGAGAACCTTGTTTATAAATTGAAAAAATCACTTTATGGCCTCAAGCAAGCACCACGAGCGTGGTACTCACGAATTGATGGCTATTTCAGCAAGTATGATTTCACAAAAAGCAAGAGTGAACCAACTCCATACTACCTGAAGAATGGAGTAGATATCCTCATAGTTTGTTTATATGTGGATGATCTAATATTTATGGGTAGTAATAATAAAATGAATATGGAGTTCAAAAACTCCATGATGAATCAATTTGAGATGAAGGATCTCGGATTAATGAGATACTTCCTAGGAATGGAAGTACATCAATAAAATAATGGGATCTTCATATGTCAACAGAAATATGCTCGTGACATGATCAAAAAATTTGCTATGCAGCAGTGCAAATCAGTTGCAACACCAATAGGACATGGAATCCAGCTAAGCAAAGATGATGGAGCACCAAAAGTTGACATGACCAATTTCAGAAGCATGGTTGGGAGTTTAATTTTTCTCACCAACACTAGGCCAGATATACAGTATGTTGTTTCTCTAGTATCAAGGTTTATGGCATGCCCATCCGAGCTGCATCTTCAAGCAACCAAACAAATTTTACGATATGTAAAAGGTACATTGGATTTTGGAATCCATTACCACAAGTCTAACTCTATGAAGTTAGTTGGTTATAGTGACAGCGATTGGGGCAGTAATATAGATGACAGAAAATCTACATCAGGGAACTATTTTAGTCTAGGTTCAGGACTAATAACTTGGAGTTCCAAGAAGCAATCTGTTGTAGCATTATCATCTACAGAAGCTGAGTATATAGCCATTACCCATGCTAGTACTCAAATCCTCTAGTTGAGGAAAATCCTTGAAGAGACTGGTGAAAAAAAAATTGGTCCAACCAAACTAAATTGTGATAATATTAGTGCCATACAGTTGGCATATAATCCGATCCACCACAAAAGGTCAAAACATTTTGATATGAAGTATCACTTCATAAGAGATATGGTGGAATAGCAGATAGTTGAGCTTCAATACTGCAGCACTTTGGATAATCTAGCGAGACATCTTCACCAAAGGCATGGCTAAAGCTCAATTTATAAAGCCGAGAGACTGTATAGTCAGTCCTCTCAACTTTAAGGGGGAGAATGTTGGAAAATTACCATTAGTAAAAGGTTAAAAAGGTATTTTACCTTGGGTAAGATTACTTACCTTTTACCTTACCTGGACGGCAGTTGGATGGCAACATCTTTGGGCGGCAAGAGAATTTGATTTTAATTTCTTCTCCCTTAATTTCTCCTATTCCCCCCTTTTCTCTAGTATGGTTATTTTAATGTTTATTTAAACTTTGTAACCTGATGTTAATGGTTAATGCAAATTTACCTTTGTATCAAAGAGCTCACCTCCCACGAAGCTTCTGTAAAACTTGCAACATAAATTCCATAGTTACTCGAACCCAATTTCTTGATCACCTTGCTCTGATACCAAATAAAGAATTTATAATAATACAATAAAATAAAATTGGAGCAAATATTATCTTCTTATTATCTAGAATAATTCTGGCAGAGTTTCAGTACTCTGTTACAATCTCCTCACAGGATCTGGAAGAGCTCACACACTTGCTACAATGTAAAATTCTTCTTCGTAAAAGAAAACCCTAAAACTACCTTAAGTAATAAAAAACAAAGCAAACCCTAACCCTAGAAAATCACATCCATCGGATCTACATCGACAGTGTTTATTACATGTCTTAGTATTTTGGCCATAACTTTTGACTCGGGTGTTCGTTTGAGCCCATTTTTTTTTTGGATTGCACACATTTCAAAGCTCTATGATTTTTTTTTATCTCCTCTAAGAGAAGATGTTTTCAAAGGCTTAAAATGTCACTAATGGCCTGAATTTTTGTTTTAATGTATGGCTGGCCAAATTTCCAACAAATTAAATTCACTTTTTTAGTTAAGAGCTTAAGCATGGGGGAGGCAACTTTGCTAAAATATTTGATCAATCTACAGTAGTACCTACATGTCCTAAAATATTTCTTACCTTTGTATATATTTTTGGAGGTTGGAGGGATTGAATAACTTGGATTTTTACAAGATCTACCTTAACACATTCCTCAGATATGTAATGTCCTAAAATAATACCTCCTCTCATCATCATGAAGCATTTTTCATGACTCAAAGAGAGGTTTTTTCTTATCATATGACCAAAAATTCCTGTAAAATTGATAGAGTTTCTTCAAAAGTGTTACCATATACTGTGAATTTGTTCATATAGACTTCTATATGTTCATTAATCACATCAACAAAAATAGCTAACACAACCCTTTGAAAAGTAGCAGGTGCATTGCATAATATGAAAGGTAAAACTTTATAAGAATAGGTGCCTACTGGACATGTGAAAGTAGTTTTTTCTTGGTCTTTTTCTGCTAGTGAGACTTGATTGTACCCACTGAAACCATCCAAAAAGAAAAAATATTTCTTTTCGACGAAGGTATCAAGAACTTGATCAATGAATGGTAAAGGAAAATAATATTTCTTTTTTACTTTATTCAATTCCCTATAATCTACACAAATCCTCCATTTACCATTCTTCTTAGGAACTGTTACTAATGGTGACACCCATTGGCTATCCGAAATTGGGTATATAAATACTACATTTAGAAGCTTAATGATTTCTTCTTTAACTATGTCTTTCATAGCTAGATTTAGTCTTCTTTGAGGCTATCTCACTGGGTAGAAACCCTCTTGAATGAATATTTGATGGATAAAAATATTTGTATGAATCCCTTTCATGTCCTCATAGTTCCATGCAAATGTTGTTTGATTTTTTCTGAGTACTTCTATTAATTACGATTCTTGAATTTTTGTAAGCTCATTATTAATATTCAAATTCTTCCCATATGTGATGTCTATTTATTTGCAATTTTAAACATTTTTTTAAGAACACAAGCTTATACTGAGAGGGGAGGGTGAACAGTATAAGACCACTTTTTACTTTTCTTTCCCAATCAATATTATGCAATGTATAGATAGCAATATCAATAGTAGTAATCAAAGCAATGTACAAAACACCACACACAATAGAGACACCACAATTTATGTGGTTCACCCAATGTGGGCTACTCCACGGAGAAAATATTTCACTAAAATTTTCTCGATCAATCTCTTGGGAATCCTTTCCCTATTACAATGTTTATGGACCTCTATCCAAAGGAGATGTTGATCCCCTAAATCAAGTTCATGGATCTCTATCCATAGGAGAACTCCTTCTCCTCTCGCTCCGGCTAGTGATCCTCTAGAAGACTACTACCTCCACTACACTGGCTTGTGGATCTCTCTCCACTGAAGACTCTTGTCCCCACTCAGAAGACCTATCCTCACTACCCTTGTTGATGGATCTCTATCCACTAGAGACTACTGTCCTCTCTACTCTGTCACCTCCAAAGCTCTGTCTCAAATCTGCACTAAACACAGTCCTTCGGTCTAGCACAAATCTGCTCAACAAGTCCACACAGAACTTGCTCAAATATGCTCAACAAGTCCACACATAACTTGCTCAAATATGCTCAAAAAGTCCACACAGAACTTGCTCAAATCTGCTCAACAAGTCCACACAGAACTTGCTCAAATCTACTCAACAAGTCCACACAAAACTTGCTCAAATTTGCTCAACAAGTCCATATAGAACTTGCTCAAATATGCTCAACAAGTCCACACAGAACTTGTCCAAATCTGCTCAACAAGTCCACACAGAACTTGCTCAAATATTCTCAACAAGTCCACACAGAACTTGCTCAAATCTGCTCAACAAGTCCACACAGAACTTGTCCAATATCATAGAAACATAAAGAGAATTGTTAGAGACTCAATATGTTCTATACTTATCACAATGCTCAATTACTTTCAATCATTCTCTTAGAAACATAAGGAGAATTGTTAGAGACTCAATATGCTTCCAATTCAACTCAATGCTCAATCACTTTCTCAACTCAACTCAGAATATAGAATAGTTTGTTTTATGGAACTTGAACAATCACTTCACTCATCCACTTGACTAGGCTCAACCAACTCTACTCAACCAATCACTCAATGAAACAACCCTTGCTCACAAACCCTAGTCCAAGTATATAACCACCAACTCAAAATGTTTCCAACAATGCTCAACAACTAATCTCACATAAAAATGATATTCATGTTCTTTTCAAACCCTAGTTCAAGTTCTTTGCATGACAACCCACTTCAACAACAATGCTTATAAAACAATATTCACATAACAATGATACTCATGTTCTTTTCAAACCCTAACTCAAGTTCTTCACACAACCAATGGCTTCAACAACAATGATTATTAAACAAAGTTCTAATCACAACTCTTTATTCCAGAAAACCTTGATGCATTAACTCAAACACTCTTAAAAAGGAAACCCTAATCAAGTCCTTTTCACTCCAAACTTATTTTCCAAAAAACCAACCAATCAATTTTAAACTTTGGAAAATGTGCTCATACCTTTTTCTTGATGGTGAAGGAATCTTCTAAATCTGCCAAAATCTCAAACACTTCTTGCCAAGCTCAAAGAAATTATAAGGTGATTAATTTCCTCAAATTACAATGCAAACATTAAAACATACATACACCTTATCACTCCATCTTTAATAAAACATTCATCAACATTTACAAAAAGTAAATTACCACTTACACCTTATAATCTCCCACTAATATTCAATGCACTCTTCTTTTCAAAAACAACCTAAGACAAGAAGCTCCCTTTATCCTTTTAATATTTCAATAAATCAATATGCCAAAATACTTTATTAAAATAAAACTTAACACCTTATTCCTCCAACTAATAAAAAATCATTTCCAACTAATAAACCTTTCATGCACCCTTTTAACTCCAAACTTTAGGCATCATACAAAAATTAAACTTCAAAATTAATTACCTTGCCTTGGAGGGGAATCAAACACACAATGCAGCCTCAACCGACGCCCTAGCCATGGCTCCCAATGTCGTGCAAGCTAGGTGCTTTCTTGGGGATAAATGAGCACCACGTGCTCAAAACCTTCCCCGCTCACCTTGCGCAAAATGTGCACCTTCCTTGGTGCTCAAAACCAATGCAACTGCCACAAACAAAAATGCTACCGTCGAGTTTTGAACACAGACCTCCTTGCGCCCAACACCCTAACGTTGTCCTCTTTGCCACTAGGCCACTTGCCTCATTGGCACTTGGTATTTTGGTGCAAGTCCCCTTGACGTTATTCGTTGGTGCTTAAACAAAAATGTTCGTTGCTCTTTCTTCCTTATCAATTCAAAACACTATTGCACACTTCGATTATCGAGCAAAAGGATAATTTCAAATGCCTTTAAGGCATAGCTTATATACCAAATTTCTTCCTCCATGCATGACATTGATGCTTGATTTACCCTCAATGATTTTTGGACATCGACACTCGAATTACCTTTGGAGCTTTATTAATTTATAAAATATTTAAATTCTTTTGAATTTAAATTTTATAAATTAATTCTTTAAACCCTATGGTTTTATTTAAACCATATTTCACTTTGCACCTTGGTATAAATAATATTTATTTATAAAATTTAAATTCATTTTGAATTTAAATAATTTATCAAATAAATATTAAATCTCCCTTTAGCTTTTCAAATAAAATTTCTTGGGTTTTTATGAAAACCATTTAACTTATGCTTCCACATAATATTTAAAAATATTATGGAGCCCTTTGCCTTTAACCTTTGCATTTTTCCTCTTGACCTTTGACTTTATTAGAAGATTCTTCCTGAATATCAATGACAACTTTGATAACTTGTTTCTTGACAAATTTTTGGATATTAATGACGACTTCCTTTCTTGACATCAATGACAACTTTGACTTGAGGACTCAAAATGTCCAACAATCTCCCCCTTTATCATTGATGGCAACCCAAATTATTTTTACCAAAAACTTGACTTTTTTTGTTCTGCTCCCCCTGGGACATTGCTCCCCCTAGCTCAATGCTCTCTTCAAATACCAAATCTCTCCCCCTTACTCAAATCTCTCCCCCTTTGACATCAATGGCAAAGGGTCACCTTTGGGTAGGGGCTAAGAATGAGCCTCTTAGCTTAGCCCCTCCCCCACCTCCTCTTGAGGTGGTTAATTTTGGGGTGGGAGTATTTCTACTCCCAGAAAGCATTGTTCTTTACCTTTATCCTCTTTCCTTCTTATTTGATCCTTCTGATTCCTTTGACTATTTCTTTCCATGTCCATGTTCTTGTTCACATCCTTGTTCCTATTCCTATTCATATCCATGTTCTTGTTCTTGTTCTTGTTATCCCTGTTCTTGTTCCTGTTTATATCCATATTCCTATTCATATTCTCGTTCCTATTCATACTCATATTCCTATTCCTGTTCATGTTCATACCTATTTCTGGAATGTCTACTCTACACCACTTTGTTGTGTGACCATCATTGTTGCACTTATAACACTTAATTTTATTATTCCTTGGAGGTGCAAATATCTTAGGATTTCTCCTAGTGAAGCCATATCCTCTTCTATCATGAACCCTACAATTCATTGCCTTGTGACCAAACTGATTACATGAGTAGCAATACCCATGGAAAAGTTGTTTGTTCCCATATTCCTGTCTTTCCCATGTCCTACACTGTGAAGCCATGTGCCCAAACCTGTGACATGAAAAACATCTTCCATTGAAGTTTCCTTGTCTTGACCTCATTGGTCTCTTAGTCTCTCTTGACCTATTCTGATTGTTGTTCCATATGTATCTTCTTTGTGCATTGTTCTTATCTTTTTTGAACTCTCTATTGTCTAACTCATCCTTAGATATCTCACTTTCTTTTACACTATCTTCTTCTAAAGTATCTTCATCTAAAGTTTCTTCTCCTCCAAAACTTGAGGATGATTCTCCTTCTTTTTTCTTTTGAGCTTGTTCAAAACCAAGGCTTGTTTTGTTTGATGTAGTATTTTATGTCTTGATGAACTTATCCAAGTTCTTTGAGCTATTTTTGAACCCTTTCATCTTGATCTTGGAGTCCTCCAAATCTTCTCTTAGTAGTGCCACTTCTTGTGCTAACTTCTCACATTCTAAGATATTTGCTTCTAACTTATCCTTGAACCTTTTTGCCTTAGCCTTTGATTTTTCTAAATCCTCTATAAGAAAACTTCTCTCTTCATCACATTCTTGGAACTGAATTTCAAGTTTAGAGTTTTGCTTTCTTACCTTCTTTACTATTTCAAGGGCATAGATAAGTTCTCCCTTGAGATCATATCCATCCTTTTCTGAATATTCCTCTATTTTTTTACCTTTGTCCGCATCTTCATTTTCTTTTATCTTGTCTTCTATGAAATCACCTTCTTTATCTTCCAATGCCATTAGAATATTTTCATCTGGTCCTTCAAGTGTATCTTCATATTCATCATCACTAAAACTATAACCATCCTTTGTACAACTATCTTCAAGATGTCCAAAGTTACCACATCTAAAACACTTGAGAATGATTGGAGTCCTTTTCTTAACTGGTTCTTTCTCTTCAATCATAAATAGGACTTCATCTCTATCATTGTCTAAAAAACTAGCATCACTATCACTTGAGTACTTACTTACCTTATCCGCATAGTAGCTTCTCTTTTGCCTTTGAAAGAACTTCTTTCCTTGTCTGCTTTGTCCATCCTTGCTTTTCTTCTGGTGCATGTATCTTTTCGATTCCTTGTTTTTGTGATCCTATTTTTCTTCACCATTGTTGTTCTTGGGTTCTTGACAATCTGTTGCAAAATATCCATACTTTCCATAATTGAAACACTTAACTAGATCTTAGATCTCTGGATCTTCTATAGTCCTTATCTCTTCTACCATAATTAGCTTCTTCATCACTGGATGACTCATTGCTTGATTCTGACTTCTTACCATTTGTCTTATTGATTGCTTTGAATGTTGCTTCCTTCTGGGGAATAGGATCTTTTGTTCTTATCTCAAATGTTGTGAGCATACCAAGAAACTTATCTCTTTTTAAAGTATCACCATCCATTGACACTTCTATAGAAGAAACCTATTCACTAAATCTTTTGGAAGAGATCTTAATACTTTATCACAAACATCAGATTCATCAATCTTCATTCCAAGTCCTTGCATACCATTTACAACCTCATCAATTCGAAGTAGATAAGCACTAATATTTTCCTCATCATTCATTCTTAATGCTTCAAGTTGTCCTTTGAGATTTCACATCTTTGCCTTTTTGACACTTTTATCTCCTTCATATATATTTTGTAATTTATCCCATATTTCTTTTGTAGTTTGACAATGCATAACTTTCATAGACTCTGTTCTATGCAAACCTCTCACAAGTGCATTCATTGCTTTTGAATTATAGTGTTGTAGAAGCTTACCTTCCTTATCTATAGGAGGATTGACTAAGGGATCGTATCCAAATTCCACTACTTCCCAAATGTCATTGCCAAGTGCCATAAGGTAGATCTTCATCATCATACTCCAATACATATAGTCACTTCCATCAAATACTGGTGCTGAATTATTTGAGGACACCTCCTTAGGATCCATTGTGTTCTTGTTAGATTTTCCTTCAAGTTGTTAAACTCTTCTGAAGGAACCTACTATGATACCAATTGAAGAACACAAGCTTATACTGAGAGGGGGGTGAATAGTATAAGACCACTTTTTACTTTTCTTTCCCAATCAATATTATGCAATGTATAGATAGAAATATCAACAAAAATAATCAAAGCAATGTACAAAACACCACACACAATAGAGACACCACAATTTACGTGGTTCACCCAATGTGGGCTACTCCACGGAGAAAATATTTCACTAAAATTTTCTCGATCAATCTCTTGGGAATCCTTTCCCTATTACAATGTTTATGGACCTCTGTCCAAAGGAGATGTTGATCCCCTAAATCAATTTCATGGATCTCTATCCATAGGAGAACTCCTTCTCCTCTACTCTGGTTGGTGATCCTCTAGAAGACTACTACCTCCACTACATTGGCTTGTGGATCTCTCTCCACTGAAGACTCTTGTCCCCACTCAGAAGACCTATCCTCACTACCCTGGCTGATGGATCTCTATCCACTGGAGACTATTGTCCTCTCTGCTCTGTCACCTCCAAAGCTCTGTCTCAAATCTACACTAAACACAATCCTTCGGTCTAGCACAAATATGTTCAACAAGTCCACACAAAACTTGCTCAAATCTGCTCAACAAGTCCACACATAACTTGCTCAAATATTCTCAACAAGTCCACATAGAACTTGCTCAAATATGCTCAAAAAGTCCACACAGAACTTGCTCAAATATTCTCAAAAAGTCCACATAGAACTTGCTCAAATATGCTCAACAAGTCCACACAGAACTTGCTCAAATATGCTCAACAAGTCCACATAGAACTTGCTCAAATATGCTCAACAAGTCCACACAGAACTTGTCCAAATCTGCTCAACAAGTCCACACAGAACTTGCTCAAATCTGCTCAACAAGTCCACATAGAACTTGCTCAAATCTGCTCAACAAGTCCACACAGAACTTGCTCAAATCTGCTCAACAAGTCCACACAAAACTTGTCCAATCTCATAGAAACATAAAGAGAATTGTTAGAGACTCAATATATTCTATACTTATCACAATGCTCAATTACTTTCAATCATTCTCTTAGAAACATAAGGAGAATTGTTAGAGACTCAATATGCTTCCAATTCAACTCAATGCTCAATCACTTTCTCAACTCAATTCTAAATATAGAATAGTTTGTTTTATGGAACTTGAACAATCACTTCACTCATCCACTTGACTAGGCTCAACAAACTCTACTCAACCAATCACTCAATGAAAAAACCCTTGCTCACAAACCCTAGTCCAAGTATATAACCACCAACTCAAAATATTTCCAACAATGCTCAACAACTAATCTCACATAACAATGATATTCATATTCTTTTCAAACCCTAGTTCAATTTCTTTGCATGACAACCCACTTCAACAACAATGCTTATAAAACAATATTCACATAACAATGATACTCATGTTCTTTTCAAACCCTAACTCAAGTTCTTCACACAACCAATGGCTTCAACAACAATGCTTATTAAACAAGGTTCTAATCACAACTCTTTATTCCATAAAACCTTGATGCATTAACTCAAACACTCTCAAAAAGGAAACCCTAATCAAGTCCTTTTCACTCCAAACTTATTTTCCATAAAACCAACCAATCAATTTTAAACTTTGGAAAATGTGCTCATACCTTTTTCTTGATGGTGAAGGAATCTTCTAAATCTGCCAAAATCTCAAACACTTCTTGCCAAGCTCAAAGAAATTATAAGGTGATTAATTTCCTCAAATTACAATGCAAACATTAAAACATACATACACCTTATCACTCCATATTTAATAAAATATTCATCAACATTTACAAAAAGTAAATTACCACTTACACCTTATAATCTCCCACTAATATTCAATGCACTCTTCTTTTCAAAAATAACCTAAGACAAGAAGCTCCCTTTATCCTTTTAATATTTCAATAAATCAATATGCCAAAACACTTTATTAAAATAAAACTTAACACCTTATTCCTCCAACTAATCAAAAATCATTTCCAACTAATAAACCTTTCATGCACCCTTTTAACTCCAAACTTTAGGCATCATACAAAAATTAAAACTTCAAAATTAATTACCTTGCCTTGGAGGGGAATCGAACACACAGCTCAGCCTCAACCGAAGCCCTAGCCATGGCTCCCAATGTCATGCAAGCTAGGCACTTGCTTGGGGATAAATGAGCACCACATGCTCAAAACCTTCCCCTCTCGCCTTGCACAAAATGTGTGCCTTCCTTGGTGCTCAACACCAATGCAACTGCCACAAACAAAAACATTGCTACCAAGTTTCTAACATAGACCTCCTTGCACCCAACACCCTAACGCTATCCTCTTTGCCACTAGGCCACTTGCCTCATTGGCGCTTGGTCTTTTGGTGCAAGTCCCCTTGACATTATTCGCTGGTGCTTAAACAAAAATGTTCGCTGCTCTTTCTTCCTTATCAATTCAAAACACTATTGCACACTTCGATTATCGAGCAAAAGGATAATTTCAAATGCCTTTAAGGCATAACTTATATACCAAATTTCTTCCTCCATGCATGACGTCAACGCTTGATTTACCCTCAATGATTTTTGGACGTCGATGCTCGAATTACCTTTGGAGCTTTATTAATTTATAAAATATTTAAATTCTTTTGAATTTAAATTTTATAAATTAATTCTTTAAACCCTATGGTTTTATTTAAACCATATTTCACTTTGCACCTTGGTATAAATAATATTTATTTATAAAATTTAAATTCATTTTGAATTTAAATAATTTATCAAATAAATATTAAATCTCCCTTTAGCTTTTCAAATAAACTTTCTTGGGTTTTTATGAAAACCATTTAACTTATGCTTCCACATAATATTTAAAAATATTATGGAGCCCTTTGCATTTAACCTTTGCATTTTTCCTCTTGACCTTTGACTTTATTAGAAGCTTCTTCCTGAATATCAATGACAACTTTGATAACTTGTTTCTTGACAAATTTCTGGATATTAATGACGACTTCCTTTCTTGACATCAATGACAACTTTGACTTGAGGACTCAAAATGTCCAACATTTGCATCTATTCCTATTACTTCATGTTCAAGGATATTTAACTGACAGCTATAGGGCACTAATTTATGATATTGACTTGTACTTGCTTCATCATAAAATATAGTAAATTCACCTAAATAATTAGTACTTTACTGTTCATTAAAAAGTGACCCTAATGGTCCTTCAATTTTTTGTTGTAAATATTCACTTAACACATTAATTGATAAAGTCTAAATAGTCTCCAAATAATTAGAAAAATAATACTAGAGTTGTTTTGAAAAACCTTTGTCTAATGTTGAATCAAGAAATAGACTCAAATCTTTAGTGTGCTTCCCATTGTAAATAGTCATATTTCCAAATCTACAACTAATGTAAGCATCAACTGTTGCAAGCCATGGGTGTCTTAGAATTAAGAGATGTCCCACTAGCTTCTTCTTAGGCTATAAGACCATAAAGTCTACGGGACACTCTCATGAGCTTACAAAAACTATGATGTTTTCTATTTTCCTTCTAATTTAATAGTATATTTATCTGCAAGTTGAAGCACAATAGAGGTTGGTTGCAATTTGTATTACCCTAGATGTTTTTTTATTTCTTTGGTCATAACATTAATGGAGGCTCTTAAATATATCAAACATTATGCAAGATTGTATCACCAATATGGATTGTGAGTATAGGTATTCCAGGATCTACATAATTTGGCAGTAACCTACCTTCATTCATTATCTCTGATAATTGTCCAATAACTTGGATGGTTTGAGATTCATTATTCTTTTTCCTTCCTGAATTTTCTGTGAACATATTGTTTATCAATTTAGAATATATAGGAATATCCTTGATAGCTTGTAACAAAATAATTTTAATGGTAACATTCTCTAATTCTTGAAGAAAATTGAAAGATGGTTTAGAGGGTTCTTTAAGTATTGCCAGTCTTTTTGGAAATGGAATTTCTATTTCTTTTCTTTGAGGGGTTTGGATATCTTTTTTTTTTAATGGAATATTTTTTGGTGAAGTTTATGTTTCCTTTTTCATTTTTATCTACTTTTTCAAACAAGTTTTAGATAGGCTCTTCAACTTATGTGAGAGTTACATTATTTTCCAGCACCCTTCTAGACCTTAAATGGATTTTTTGGCAAGGTACCAAAGATATTGAACATGTCTCATTTGTTTCATAGACTTGTTGAACAGTATTGTTATTATTAGGATTGGGAACTGGTTGATCTAGTAAAGGTGGTTGCTTAGGAGGGTTGTTCATATTATTTGGATGTGGGAGAGGTCTATTTTGAGACTAATTTTGATGGGCTTGTCCCCTAAACTTATTTTGAAAATTCTATTGTTGGGGTCGATTTTGAGACCAACTAGGTCTTGCTTGATTATATTGATCATTCGTGTACCAACTAGGCATATTCTGAACTAACAGTTATTGAGTCCATGGAGGTGGAATTCCATATGCATTGGTATAAATTAGGCCATTTATTCTTTGAGCCACAAAATAGACATCTTCTACCTCTTCAACTTTAGGTTATTTTATAGCAGATTTCATAGCTGAAATATACTTAGTTTTTAGTGCTATGATTCTTGTCACAAATTTTACAATTAGTAAAAATATTGGAAATATTTGAAATATTAAGAGGGTATTCCCTAAAGTTGTTCATTTTCCTACATCTATGATAGTATATCTCCTTAATATATTTTTCTTTTAGTTTCTTATCCATGAGGTTGAGTGATGTATTTAATGTGCTTAACAAATCAGTCTTTAAAATTTCCAGCATATTACCAATTTCTGCTCTTGTTACTCCTCCTCCTGTGGATGAGTATTTGTTGTTCCTAAGAGGTTTATTCCTTGAATAATTTTTTCAAATATTCACAATCTCTTCAAATTCTAATAGATGAATATCCCTCTTAGCCATAAGGTTTAAAACATAAATGACATCTTCTTTTAATCCTTTTAGAAAAAGTTCTTTTAATATTTCTTCATCTAAATAAATATTCACTCTAGATCCTACAAACTAAAATATTTCAATATAATCCTCAAGGTATTCTTCCTCTCGTTGGTTCATACGAAAGAGATCAATTTTCTTGTCTCTACCTCTATATTAATCCTGATATATTTCAAGAAATATATCTTTTAATCCAGAACTTGATCCCATTGGTTACAAACACTTTTACCTAGACCCATAAACCATATTAAAGTTGCATCCTTAAGGGTAGAAGGAAATAGACTTAATTTTTGTTCATACATGGTATAAAATAGGCTTGACACACTACTTAAAACTCAAAGAGAAAAGCATCAAGGTCTTCATATGGTTTTCCATGGAAGGTAGGAAAAATAGCAACATAGACCGGTTTTGGTTCTCTTGTTAGCCTATCTATTGAAGAAGAAATTGGAAAGGTAAAAGTTTTTCTTTGTTACTTCTCTAATTTTATATTTCTTCATGATCATAATTTCTTTACCTATCCCTCCTTGGATTTATATCTAGTTCCCCATGTTCACTAGCTTGATCAACCATGATTGATTGGATGAATTCTAATATTGGACTTGGTATGGGCTCAGAGAAGATAGTTGATGGATCGATATGATTATAAAATTTAGGTTCTAGCAATAAAAATTCTTCAATATTTTGATTTAGTAGAGTCAATGGTAGCTCAACTTGTTCTTCTAGTGAATCCGTAGTTATCACAATCTCAATCTCTTTTGATCTAGAATTATCAAACTTTATACTAGAGTTTTATTTACAGAATTTGATGAATCTTCCCCTTGAATCTCTAGATCTACTCATAAATTTGTAAATATCTTAATTTTTTTGCAACAAAGATGATTCATTCCTCCTTAAACAATTTTTGATAATTGGATCTAGTTATTCAGGAGTCATGTAATTTTCCTCCTCAAAATCAAAATCTTGTTTCACAAGAAAAATTAGTTGAAAAATAAAATCTTATTTTTTATTTGAGATGGAACTTTCAAACTATAAATCGTAATGCAAATCATGACACAATTCTCTGATGCACATGACTCTAGGAGCCATGTTGTATCTTTTGCTATATTCTAGATTCACTTCTCTATTTTCTATTTCTAGAAATTTGTGGATAGTAAGAGAGTCCTCAAAGTATTGCCCCCAAGGATATGTAGTTGGATTTACACTCACTCTCCTATCTCCTAGAAAATGTTCACAACTCCTCATAAGATCAAGATAAGGTAAATGATAATCTAACCTTGGGGCTTTAATTATATCAATCCTCTCAATGTTGCTCAATTTTTGTGTTCTTGCCCTAATAAAATCAAAGTGTTCCCACATATAGTTCCACATTTTTCTAAATGACCTATGTTTTTATTCAATAAGTAGGTTGATTTTTTGTTCTAGGAATAGTTTTTTGAGGTCTATTACTGCAAACTAAAAATAACTCTTTACCATTAGCAACTTTTACTTCTCTTTTATTTTTTCTTTTTCTTTTCAATTTTCATTTTATTTTTGTTATTGTTTCTATTTTCAAAGTGCAGTTTTTAGAAAATAAATATTTTTAAATAGAGCAGTCTTACTATTATTAAGACCAAGTCTAAAATCCATAGCCAGTATTAACATAGCAAGGGAAAGTAAAATTACTATTCTAAAATAGTTCTTACTGCCACTAAAACCAAGTCTGAAATCCACAACCAATTTTAGCACAGTAAGGGAAAGTAAAGTGTTGTTATTACTAATTTATTTTAAGGAACACTTTGGCACGAACTTGTCACACCTACTACTTTTTTTCATAATTTATAGAACCCATACCTAAGTAGATAACAACCACACTGTGCTGAAAAGTAAATTTACAGAAAATAAAAGTGTTGAAATAAAAGGTTAAATTGTTGTTACTACTTGATTTTAAGGAACACTTTGGTATGAACTTGTTGCACCTACTACTTGTTTTCACAAGTTAAAGAACCCAAACCTAAGTAACAACAATCACCCAATATTTTGAAATTTTACTAAAAATAAAAATGCTAAAATAAAAACTAAGTAGTTATCACAACTTGATTTTAAGGAATGTTTCAGTGTGATTTTGTCACACCTAATTCCTTGTTTTCACAAGGTTAGAGAACATTTACCTTAGTCTGTGACAACCATAAATTAGAAGTTCTTCTTGAAATAAAATGCTAACTAGTAAAGCAATAAAAATTGGTCTTAAGAAAATGAAACCTAGAAGTATTGAGATGAAGACACTTGTTGGAACCCTATTGTCCCAACCTTAAACTGCATGAAGAATTCTTGCCATTCACGCAGGTACGTCTCCTTCTCACCCCAACAGTCTCTGATCAATAATCACGACAATGTTATCCCTAGCAATGGTGCCAAAATATTGAGTTGTATTTCATAAACTTAATTTGTCAATCCAGGTTAAATGATTTAAAGAACAATATATCCCGTATAGATTATTCCATAATCATTAATCTTTGACTTGATTCTATTTTCTTAGTTTTGGTTGTAGGAAATGAAAAATACAGGAAATGAAATAAAATGAAATATTAAAATGAAATTATGATGTAGACTAATTCTATGTGTTGTGGATCCACGTGCAATATAATAATGCATTAACTATTAAAATAATTTATAATTTTGTATTATGTAATTTAATTTATATTAAAACTAATTCTATTTTCTAACTAATCCTAATCTATTTCAGGAGAAAGAGAGTAAGGGACTGGTTGTTCGGAGTGGGTCCTGCCTCCTACAGGTTAGTGTAATTCTCTTTTCCTTTCTACTTTACTTTAATTGACTTTAGCAGAAAATATTTCATTTCACTAATATAATACTATTTAATTCATTATGCAGGAAAAATAAAAAGAAATTTTACAAATATGAATAAATCATACAAAGATACAGAATACCATTGTTGAAATCATGGAAGGAAAATGTTACTTTATTAATGAACTTTAGTTCTTCATGCAGACATATTTATTTAAACATCAAGCCTTCAGAATAGCAACTTGTAAATTGTAAACAAATAGGCCATAGACCTTTTCAAAGGTCTCTACATTGTATTTTAGAATATCACTTGGACATTTTACAACAAAATTCTTTTTTGCCATCTGTTACAGTTCAAATGCTCAAATATTTGAATTCTTATCTTTCATAACAAACATATGCTATAATTAAGACATGCTAACAACTACCCTTGGACTTATTACAATTATAATTATCCAAGTGGTATAGTTGACAAGTACACATAACGAATATCCTAAATTTGAATAACTTGATGACAAGATAAGACAATTGTTTATCCTATTTTAAAGGAAAATATAAATTAAGATTTCGTTCAAATCTCGATAACTTAACAACTTTGACAAAATATATTTTTAATGACACAATACAAAATGTACAAGGATTGAAAATATATGCCAAATATTAATACCACCACATTAAATAATCATGTTAACTATATAATTTATGTGATACTGCTATGCTATCATCGGATGTGGAATTCCAGCACATCAAATGATTTATTTAGTGAATGTTATTTCTATAAACCCTTTCAGTAGGTACTTTCTAGAACACCTTTCTAAAGTTATTTTCTATAGCACCTTTTTATAATGCACTTCCACGGGACTGGTTCGTCCATACTTAACATCTAGCCTGTGTTCTTTTGCAACATCTCTTATAAAAATCCTACAACGTTTATATACCAAAAACATGTAGAAAACTTGAAGGATTTATGTAAAATGTAGGCATATATCACTTTAATATTTTATAAGTTGAATCTACTCGTAAATCATGCAAATAGATATAATGATCATCAAAACACATTCACTTTCATATATTTGCATATAAAAGACATTAAAATTTACATAAAATATATATGATTCAGCACTCATCATGATTACAAAAATGATTTCATTTCATAAAATGATGAGTATGAAGATGATCTCATTGAATCCTCATATGAGGAATATGAAGTTGATTTCATTGAAACTCTATCCATTACTTCAGATAGTTTAGAGGAGCCCTCCCCCATTGTTCTACTTATGAGGGTAGATGAATAATATCTTCATATTTTCCTTATGCATCAGTCCATTTGGCTGCAACTACTTACACTAGAATATTTGATTATCTTTGCTCTACCTAGTGCCCTTACGATCATCTTGATTCTACCCCAGCCACCTCCTACACATTCGAGCCTACCAGTAATCAACCACCCACCATAAATTGAGAAATACGTTCACCTACCATCCATCCATATGATCTCCATTGACCTCACCACACCACTCTATTATCCAAGCAACCCTTCATAGTATTTGTACCTCAACATAGAAGCCATCAATTTTGATCATGTTGTATTTTCACCATTATCATCCGAGTTCCTACCTTGTAAGGAAATGTTACAACCATTTCACTTTTTCTCCTATATGATCAAAGATGTTCATCAAGCTAAGATAGAGCCTAATTACATATTTGATTATCTTAATCTAGCTGATGATATTTATTTGATCCCTACTCCTCATCAATTGGAAGAGGGATCTCATATCTAAATTGAAGAAATAATTGATGTTGATATCAATAACGATCCTCA
Organism: Wollemia nobilis; assembly: GCA_028583015.1. Lineage (NCBI taxonomy): Eukaryota > Viridiplantae > Streptophyta > Pinopsida > Araucariales > Araucariaceae > Wollemia > Wollemia nobilis. Next base: position 4,019,565 of record JAQPPZ010016919.1, read on the forward strand.
AAATCTTAAAATCATCAGATTGGGAAAAAGTATATCAACTATGAAATATGTTAATTTCACCACTTTTCTAATAGAATACAAGAGGAATTTTGCTTGGTCATACAAATACATGTCAGGTCTTAACCCCAACGTAGTTATTCATAACTTAACGCTCAATCCAATAGTCAAACCAGTCAAGCAAAATCTTAGAAAGATGCATCCAAAAATAACATTAATGGTCAAATATGAACTACAAAAATTATTGGATGCAGCCTTCATCCAACCCATTGACTATCCTAAATGGGTTTCCAATATGGTACCTAGTAGGAATCCAAATGGGGGGATTAACATATGCACTAATCTTTGAGATCTCAACAGAGCAATTCCTAAGTATGAGTTTCCCCTCCCTAACATTGATGTGCTTGTAGATGTAATTGCTAGTCATGAAATGCTTTCCCTTATGGATGGTTTCTTAGGCTACAATAAAATTCATGTCAATCCTGAGGACTAACTCAAAATGGCCTTTACCACACCATGGGGGACGTTTTGCTACAAATTCATGCCTTTTGAACTTAAAAATGTTGGTGCTAGTTATGAATGGGCCATGAAATACATATTTTATGACTATATGTATAATATTATTGAAGACTATGTTAATGATTTGTTGGCTAAATCTTTACGATGTATTGAGCATCTTGATTTATTACATAAAGTCTTCGATCACATCTTAGAGCACAATGTGAGATTAAATCCTAAAAAGTATGTTTTTAGAGTAACTTTCATGAAACTTTTAGGCTATATCATATTTCTAAATGAGGCATCGAAGTATATCCTAATATCAAGGTAACCATAGAAATACCTCCCCAACCAACCTTAAGTAGCTCTATAGCTTACAAGGGAAGATTCAGGTCATTCAACGCTTCATATCGTAACTCTTAGATAAATTTTGGCCACTCAATCATATTCTAAAAAAAGGGGTCACCTTTGATTGGAACCAAGAATGCCAAAAATTTGAGGACATAAAATAATACCTAGACTCTCCACCAATATTAGCTCCTCCTCGACTAGGTGTACCATTCTTATTATACATTTTAGCCATCGACTTTGCTTTAGGGACCATGTTGGAGCAAAATAATGAGGTAAATAAGATCTAGGTCATTTACTACATTAGTCACACCTTGGTTAGCTATGAGATTAAGTATTATTATGTCAATAAACTCTACTTAGTGATGGTCTTAGCCACCAAGAAATTATGTCATTACATGATCAATCAGACCACATATGTTATATCTAAATAAAACCCCTTGCAATATATGATGAGTCACACATATCATAATAGTTGTACCACAAAGTGGATAATTATTTTAATAGAGTTTGATATGGAATTCATAAGTCAAAATTCTATTAATAAAATAGGAAAGGCACCTCTTCTTAATGATAAACCTCTTACCATCAAGTTACATAATAATGTAATTTTTGCATTATGAAACTTGAGAGAACCAGATGAGCTTAAAAATAAATTTGATCTAATCCTATTCTTTGATGGTTCCAAATGTGAGCAAAAGAATGGTGTAGGAATTATGAAATTCATGCTGCAAGGAGCTCCTATTCCCCTTTCATTCAAACTTGAATTTCCATGCATGGAGCATAATTATTGTACAACAATTGCAAACGAAGTTACAAAGAAGAAAAAACAATTTTATGATTGCCACTTTAGGAGGGCGTGGTCCTAGCCACTACGAAGGGAAGATATGTGTGTAAATAAATTAATAATATATGATGATATATGATGATATATGATGAAAAAATAAACAACCTATGTCTATAAATATTAAATAGTGAATAGGTGAATTTGGAATTATAACCAATTCGATTACATTGGTGTTGTAACATGGCTCCCCTCCTTGAAAAGCTTTGTCCTCAAAGCTAGAAATGACTCAAAGATACTTTCTATTTCCCATGTAGCATCTTCTACTGGTAGGTCCTACCATTTGATTAGAAATTATTTGATGTGACGGGATCGAAGAATACGTGATCTGCTTTGCAATATTGCTTCTAGCTGGAGATATATATATATATATATCCTTCTTCATCAAGTACTAAAAGTTCTGACTAAAAGTGTACTTGTTGTCCTATCACCTTCTTGAGATATGAAATATAAAATACTGGATGTATACGAGATTAGGGAGGAAGCTCTAGTTGATATGCCACTTCACCAATGCAACACACTATCTTGTAAGGACCATAAAATCTTGGAGTCAACTTCTGACTAGTATTGATCTTTAATGATAGTTTTTTGTAGGGTTGCAGATGCAATAAAACCATATCACCTGTATTAAATTGTCTTTTAGGATGTAAGATTCTTGTTGCTTCTTCATGTGATTTTGTGCTTGGACCAAATTTTCTTTGAGAATATTGAGCATTATCTATCAGTGTTGGAACCAATCATCTACTTGGGCCACTTTTGAAGATCCTGGAACATAATATGCTATTGCTGGTGGTTTTACTCCATATAATGCTTCAAATAGAGACATCTTGATGGAATAATGGTATGAAGTGTTGTACCACCATTCTGCTAATGAAAGCCAATGACTCCATTGATACTGTTTATCCTGAGAAAAATATCTTATATAGGTACCCAGACATTTGTTAACTATTTTAGTTTGGCCAATCTGTTTGAGGTTGGTATGCAGAAGATATATTTAACTTTGTACCACTAAGACAAAATAATTCTTGCCAAAAATTTCTAGTAAAAATGGGATCACGATCACTTACAATATTTTTGGGTATTCCATGCAACTTGAAAATTGAGTCCATAAATACCTTAGCCACTTTGCTTACTGAAAATGGATGTTGTAGAGCATTGAAGTGAGCATATTTGGAGAGGCGATCTACTACCATAAAAATTACTATTTTACCTTTCGATTTAGGAAGACCTTCAATAAAATATGTTGAAATCTATTTCCATTTACAATTCAAAATTGGTAGTGGTTGAAGAAGTCCTAGAGATTTGACTATTTCACCCTTATTGCGTTGACATACTTCACATTTAGCCACCAATATTTTGACCTTAGATTTTAATCCTTTCCAATAAAAGGATTTTTTTACCCGCATATATGTCTTCAAAAAACCATAATGTTCTACTGATGGAGAAGCATATGATTATTTAAGAATCCTAGATTTGATGTTAGGATTGTGGACCGTAAATGCGATTATTTATTCTTAATACCTTATCATAATATGAAAAATGAGGATGCTTGGATGATCCTAGCATCAAATATTGAATTATTTGAGTAGTTTCTATGTTCGATAACCATTCTTCTTGGAGCTGAGAAACCCATTGGGAATAAGGAATTGAAACGGCATTGATAACCACTTCATATTCATATTTACAAGATAATGCATCTGATACCACATTTTATCTACCTTTCTTATACTCAATAACAAAATCATATCCCAATATTTTTTTTAACCACTTGTTTTGCTCTGGATAAAAAAAACATTGTTCTATAAAATGCTTAAGACTACTATGATCTGTTTTTATGATGAAATGACTACTGATTAAGTAGTGTCTCTATTTCTCAACTACATGTAGAGTAGCCAACATATTTTTCTCATATGTGGACCTTTCTAAATTATTACCTAAAAGTTGCTTGCTCTAAAATGTCAAGGGATGCCCTTCTTGAATTAGTACTACCCCAATACTTGTTCTTGAGGCATCACATTCAATCACAAATGGTTTATAAAAATCTAGGGTTGCCAAAACTGGAGTAGTATACATTGCTTCTTTGAGTGCCATGAATTCTTGAGTGGCTGCTTCAGACCAACAAAAAGCATTTTGTTTTGTGATATTTGTGAGAGGGGCTACAATTTTACTGTAATTATGAATAAATATGTGATAGTAACTAGTAAGACCCAAGATACCATGAAGTTTCTTGATGTTTTTAAGTAAATGCTAGCCCTGAATGACCTTAATTTTATTAGGATCCACTTAAAACCTTCATGAGAAATGATATGACCTAAATATTCAACTTATTGAACACCAAAAGAACATTTGGAGAATTTGACAAAAATATTTTCCTTATGTAATATATGAAGAACCTTTCCCACATGCATCAAATGATCCTTCCATGTTTTACTGTATACTAGAATGTCATCAAAGAAAACTAAGATAAATTTATGAATAAATGGATGAAAGACATGGTTTATGATGAAAGACATGGTTTGTGAGACTTTGGAAGGTGGAGGAGGCATTAGTGAGACCAAAAGGTATTACTAAGAATTCACAATGACCTTCATGAGTATGAAATATAGTTTTGGGAATATCCTCATCCCTTACTCTGATTTGATGAAAATCAAAACGTAGATCCAATTTTGTGAAAAAATTTGCACCATGCAATTCATTTAATAAATCATCTATGACAAGAATAGGGAATTTATCCTTTATGGTTATTTTATTGAGGGGACAAAAAACTGGACACATATGCCAAGGGTTATCCTTACAACGGGAAAAAACCATTGGTTATGAATAAGGACTAGTGCTATGACGGATGACTCCATGTTCTAAGAGTTCTTGGACAATATTTTTTAGGAAGAAGGCTTCTTGGGACAAGATGTATGGCATGATCATGGGACCGTTTGGGAGGTAGCCCTTTTGGTTCTTTGAAAAATTCATCATAGTTAGCCACAATATCTTGAAGGTCCTTTGAGTGAATTTTAGTAATATCTTGTGTTTGCACTTCTAAAAAATTGATTTGAGTTATGAATCCATAACATCCTTTCCTTAAAAACTTTTCCATGCTATGATAACTCACCACCTTTGATGGTGGAGTTTGAATTCCTTGGAGGCGGATAGTCTTTCCATTCCATAAATAGTTTTCTGAAATTAAAACTGATAGTGTCCAATTGTTCTAACCATTCAACTCCCAAAATGACATTTGAATTCCCTAAACTCATGACAAAGGGAGTTCCATGCCAAGTATAACTTTTCATTTGTATTAAAATTGAAGATGTTCTACCAATACATTGAGCATTTCCTTAATTTGCAACTAAAACTTAAAATTTATCTTGATTGAAGCAGTGAATGTGTAAGCTCAATGTCTTAGTGGTTTTAAGGTCAATAAAATTATGAGTACTACCTAAATCGATCAACACATTTATCCTTTTCTACCTAATAAATCATGGTACCTTGATTGTATGGTGAGATGTTGATACCATAAGAGCATGCACTAAAATAGCCACAATGTCTTCATAAAATGTTGCTTCATTATGATCTATGTGTTCTTCAGCCATAGGTGAATCTTGTGAATTAATATCCTCTACTTCCTCTTCATTTTTCCTTATTATCATATTCTATTTGATTTTTTTGTCTAGGTACACATGCTTGATCTTTTGGATGATGATTGTGACATTTATAGCAATAATATCTTGATGGTTGGTCATTTCTATAGAATATATTGTTGTGATATTGAGTATGATTATAGGAGTCACATTTAAAAGATGTTAAATTTTTCATTTTTTTCTCAACATGCTTAGCAATCCTTATAGTATCCTCCAAAGTGTATGGATCATGTAAGTCTACTTCAATTTGAATATTCTCTTTCAATCCATGGATAAAAGCCAAAACCACCACATCAGTTTGTACATGTCTTGTATAAGCAAGAAGACTTATGAATTATAAAACATAATCTCTAACTGACCCTATTTGTTTAAGTGCCAATAGACAAATGATGTAAGAAGACGAACTACCTTCATCAAATATCTTGAGGAAAAGATCCTTGAATTCAGGCCATAAGAGGGGATGAATATGTTGATATTTTTGCCAAGTGAACCATTGGTAAGCTTTAGTACTTGATTTGAAGGAGGCATAAAAAACATTTTTGGATTCAGTAACATGATATAGGTGTAGGATACCATCCATTTTAGTTATCCAACCACATGGATCTCCACCCTCAAAAGTAGACATATCAGTACGTGGAATATTAACACCTGTAGGCCATCTTGCTTGATGATAAACTTCATCTATATCATGATCAACATTATCATTTTGTCTATGGTAGTTATTTGGGGAGGGAGGAGTTTCTTGGTTTTGTTTATTCACTAATTTCCAAAGCATTAATGTCATGTTGTTCATACTAGACATTAGTTGAGTCAAACATGCTTGTAATCCTTGGTTGTTTGTATTGGGGGTTTTCATTTCATCATGTGTGGGATGAGTTGGGTGAGTTGGAAGGAGCCATGGGGTTAATAGTAGGATGGTTGGGGTTAAAACTATTAATGTGTAAATGGGATTTATGTTGCATACCTTTATTTCACGGAGGTCTTATTGGAGAAGTAAAGGATCCTTCATTGGAAATATTTGAGCTACATAATCTCCCGTTTGGACATTTATTCCACCTACCACTCATACACTTGTTGATTGCCAATAAATGTGTACTTGGAAAAATTTTGAATAATCGAGTTTATATCTGTAATAAGTTTTAGTTATGACAATTTCTTTTTTAAATTGTTATGTTTTCCGCACACTTTGTCGCTCCAACTACGATGCAGATTCTGAATTTAAGTGTCAATGGCTAGTTTTGGATTTTAGTATCAATGGCTAGTTCCAACACGAGTGGTCAATGGCTATGTGGAATGTAACGACTATTTATGGGCATGAACAAGGATGAATGGCTTATACAAAACGTAATGACTATTTTCAAGCAGAATGACTACCTGAGAAAAGACCTGAAGAGGAGACAATATGAGAGGATCAAATCAAGAGGAGACATCCAAATGTAATTTAGAATGGCTACCTGAGACAAGTCCTGAAGAGGAGACAATACGATAGGATCGAATCAAGAGAAAACTTGAACACTATTCGTAAGATGACACGATAGGAATGAATTTCTAGACAAGATGATATGATATATCATGGATTGTAGGACTAGGTAATAGGTTAGGACTCGAAAGACTAGGCGATAGGGACATGACTTAGAAGACTAGACACTAAGCAACAAGGACACAACTCAAAAGACTAGACACTAAGCAACAGGGACACGACTACAAGACTAGAAGATAGGGATACGTGGGACAACGTGATATGAGAGGACTATGTGCGAGAGAAAAATTCTTGTGTGGTTGAAGCCATGAAACTACATATGTCGATTAACTAATATAAAGGCAAAATTTTTATCTCCTCGCTATATGTGGAATAAATATTAAAGGCTTGAACGACGAATATTTCATGAAACCTTATAAAATGAAATTTATAAATGTTACTTGGGCTTTCTAATTGGTCGATGAATTTGTTTTCTTAAACCACAAAATGCTTTATGGTAAGTTAAATGTGATGTCTACATTTTGCTATCATTCTCTAAGATGCTTTTTGTCGTTGTTATAGCCCACCTCTTGATATTACTTAACTCCAACTGAATAAAAAACCTCGTGTTTTATACTACACTGGATTAACACAACATACCACACTTTATCAGAGACCGCTACTTCATCAAAAAATCTAAAATGAATCACCAAATTTTCACCAAATTTGTGATGCTGCATGAAATTTGCTAGGGTTTAATTCTTTGTGTTTTATTTAGTTTTGATGATAACAGAAGAGCAAAAAAAAATTGGGTACTGCGTGTTGGGTGAATGACTAATTTTTTAATTGATACTACGTAGAATGAACTACCACGAATCGGAGATAGCTTAGCTTGGTTTTTAAGCTTGATTGGTGAAGTTTTTGCACGTTGTCACCGCAAGTATAATGACTGCAAAGGAACCAAATTTTTTTATAAAACACAAATTTATTTGTAATGCGTTAGTGATGATCTTCTTGCAAAATTCCTTTACTCCATAGTGCCAATATTATGGCTCTAATACCACTTGGATAATAATTATTGTACAACAATTGCAAATGAAGTTATGAAGAAGGAAAAACAATTTTATGATTGCCACTTCAAGAGGGTGCATTCCTAGCCACTAAGGAGGGCATCTTCGTACGTAAAGCAATTAAGAATATATGATGGAAAAATAAACAACGTATTTCTATAAATATAAAATAATGAATAGGTGAATTTGGAATTATAGCCAAGTCAGCTACATTGGTGTTGTAACAATGCACCAACAACAATGTTGAATATGAAGCCCTCCTTTTGGGTCTTCAAACAGCCCTCGCCATGAAGATCAAGAAAATAAATATTTTCGATGATTTTTTTCTCATTGTAAACAAGGTTAAGAAAATATATGAATGCAAATGCCTGGTTTTGAAATATTACAAGGCCCTTGTGGATAGGTTACTTGCTAAATTTGAATGGTATGACATCGAGGCTATACCTTAATCATCCAATCATTTTACGAATACAATATCTTCCTTGGGATATCTAATTCCATATAATCCTTAAAAAAATTCATCACAATTCATGTCAAAATGCTCTCACAATCCACAATCTCATGAGATAATTCTAAATAAGATCAAAACATCCACATGGTACATATTGAACCACACCAAGAATGTTTTTCTTAAATTCAAGAAATTTTGAAACTTGCTTCCTAGGAATCCTTAGTCCCACATATACCTTTTGATAATGGCACAACCATTTATCTTAAGATTCTCTCTCAATCCACATTTGTGTGAGATACCTCTAGATAAGATAAAGTTGTTCATTTAGTCCAAATTGAGGCATATCAAGACTGGTTCTCACAACTAAGAGATTTCTTGAAACCTGGGAATATTTTGTTTAGATTATTGCATGCTTATAAGCATACATTTAAAAAAATATGACAAAATATATCTCATTAGGATACATACTATATCATAAAAACTATGATGGTCTTCTCCTTCATTGCTTAGAGCCCCAAGAATCTACTTGGGTGATTTTCCAAGCTCACAACGGTACTAGTGGTGGCCATTTTAGCATCATGGATATTATAAAGCATATCCTATGAATGGGCTATTATTGGCCTATGATGTAAAAGTATTATTGTGCTTATGTAAAAATGTGTGTTAAGTGTTAGCATCATGCTAATCTATCACATGTACCTTCATAGGTCTTACAATGAATACATTTATTATGGCCTTTTTCACAATTGGGTTTTGACTTAATTGGTAAAATTGCATCCCTATATTAAATCTGACATACGTTAATTCTAATGACCATTGAGTACTTCACGAAATGGGTGGAAGCTATTCTCCTTACCACTATGATAGGTGCACGCATTACAGAATTTATACTCCATAACATCATATGTCATTTTGGCATTCCATTCAAGATCATTTCGGATAATGGATCACCATTTAAAAATAAGGATGTTAGAGCTTTGTGCAACAAGTATTATATTTAGCACAACTTTTAAATGCCCTACTATCCATAGACTAATGGGTAGGTTGAGGCATCGAATAAAATGGTCATTATCATTCTTAAAAAATAGTAAAAAATAATCATAAGGACTGGCACCTTCAATTACCTCTTGCACTTTGGGCTTATAGAAATAGCATTTAAACACTAATTGGGCAACTCCATTTTCACTCGTATATGGTGCTAAGGCCATCATGCCCTTGTATTTTGAGATTCCTTTATTATGCATCTCCTTATAGGAGTTCATCGATGATGACATTGCGCGATAGGCTCACCTAGATCAATTTACACTTGATGAATAACACATTCACGATATTGAGTATCTTCACATTTATCAAGATCATATTAATAAAGCCTATGATACAAGGGTTTATCCTAGGGATTTTCAAGTTTATGATCTTGTGTTAAAATAAAACTAGCAAAATTCTAACTTACGACCCCATTTGCACGAAAAATTCATGATAAATTGGTTAGGCCCATTCATCATAACATAGAATTGGCCCGTAAAACTTATCTATTAGCTTCACTTGAGGGTATTGAGGAACCTGAACCACTCAATATTCTCCACCTGTAAGCATTTATTCATAAAAAATAATATAAAATTACAAAAATAAAAAAATAATATTGCATTTCATGTCACCATTGTATTGCATACTATCATACATAACACCTTGCATTTAGACTATCATGGTTTTGGCTAGTTGCATGTTTTGTTTTGCTGTATTAGGCATTATGTTCACCATAGATGCATCCATCTAGTCTTACATTATGTATTTTTTATAGCATCATGTTTGTAAAATATTTACTTACCTTGATGTAACATATTCTATCTTGGTCATACAACCACATATTCATAATGTCTATCCACCCCTTACTTGATCCTAGGTAATGGTTACAAGGTGTCCTATAGGGTCTTTCGATCATTCAACCATACCTAGTTGGTATTTTAGATATCGTTATACATAATATTTATGTTTGATGATAGAATCTTGCTTTGGTCATACTTTTCTTACTTCAAAATCCCAAGCATATTCTCACAATATTAAAAATAATTTTGGACAAGGAAATATGACACTACAATGTAAGATTTGCCTCAAAAGTGAATAGTTCCCTTTCTCATCCTACTATGTGCATGGTTTAAAAATATAAGAATTAACAAAATGACAATATCTCCCCTCAAAAAAATATCCCCTTTCTCCTCCTCAAAATGAGCAAGTATCACCCCCCCCCAAAAAAAAGAAGGAAAAATTCCCTTTTTCCTCTACAAAACGAGCAAGTATCACCAAAAAAAGAGAGATAAATCCCTTGCTCTTCCACAAAATGAGCAAGTATCCCAAAAAACATCACAAGGCAATAAAATCCCTTTGATCCTCCATAAAATGAGCAAAATCCCCACAAGAAAGCAAAATTTCTAAAAATCCCAAACAAAAAGAAGAAAAAGAGATTGAATCCTTGGAATTCTAAGTTTTTGACAACCATGGGGTGATATCCATCACCAAAAATAGCCTATAGACATCAACCTAGTAATGGAGTAGCCTTACGCATGGTTATATGTCTACCACATTAGTGATATTCTTTTATACAAACCAATATCAGTTTGTGATTGATCTAGATTTTTGTGGCTTGCATTTATAGTAGTTAAGTCCAACTGAGTCTAAACTCAAGGTAATGAACTTCATGATGCACACACAAGGATATTGAATATCTTTGTCTTCTAGCAAATTTTTATCTTTCAAATGCTTGCATGATCAATACTTGGCTTTTGATTGGTCAACTAGGATTTTGAGTCTCATGAAAAGACTTTTTATTCCTTGTGACCTCTCACTATATAGAATCCATTATTATCATTATCATTCATTGCATATCATTTCTCATTGGGATCCTATTCACATGTATTCTCTTGATGAGTTTTTTTACATATTGATATGTGACTCTAGTAAATTTCTTTAATGCATATACTTAGTGTGTTATTACATCATAAAATCATCCACTATGTTTCATTAGTTAAGCATACAATCACAATTTACATTAATTAAGTTAGCATAAGTCATTAGTACATCATAGGCATACCTAGTTCTATACATCATCATATCAAAAGCATCCATTTAACATAAATATATCATCTAGGCATACATCTATAAGCATCTATCATACATCCATGCATCTACAATTACACATACATACATACACAATGAATACATGATTGGCACAAATAAAAGACATATCATATATATAAATATCATGAAATAAATACATTTATGCTACAAAATGCTCATAGTTTACAATAGTGAGTCCTTAGATATTATATCCAAAAATAATAAGCTATTGAAAGAGACCCATACTCAGACTAGTCTTGCACCACCACTCTCATCATTGCCCTTGGTCTTGTCTCTCTACAACTAATTAGATTTGTTGGCCCCTAACATGTGGGATGTGATTTAAGCTAAAAAATTTATAACAAGTGGTACCATTGATGAACCTCTCAAGGCCCTACTTTGCCTACTCTATGATGACTGAGAATTAGATGGATGTGTAGGGATGACCATGTCATTAAGCAACAAGGTGTTCTTCAGTAATCGTACGTATTCCCTCTATCATTGTATATGGGCCATCAAATTAGGAAACCCCTAACTACCTAATGATCTTTAAGACCCTATAGCTCAAAGAGAATCTCTCTTAGTCTATATATCATCTCACTCTACTTTAAGTCTAGCAATATCTTCCTGTGTGCTTTGTACTTGAGCCTATAGGACGTCTCTCTCCTCTAACAAACCTTGTCATCTCTCCCTATCAATATCCCATTAAATTTCCATTATAGCATGGGTGGAGTCCCTATCAGTAAAATGATCCTGGAGAATACACACATAATATCTTAAGATGGTGATCTACTCCTGAGGATCATCCTCATCTACATAATCACCCCCATCACCCCTCATATGAGTCTTTGATCCTCCACTATCTCCCTGTGATGTTTATATCCCCACATCTCTATCCACATGGTGATGTACTCATTGTTGTGAAGTACCAGCCTTATCTCGTCTAGTCCCTACATCTCTAGTCATTTTCCCTCCCTAAAAAAGTTAGGCTACAAGCCAAGCATTGTACTTAGTAGTGGTACCCAGATCCTCTACATTAGCATCTATCAATGTTACATCTAAGTCATCATCCAAAGGATTAGGTCAAGGCCATGCTAGTTATGTCTCACTAGTCCTCTACCTATATACAACAAGCTCATCATGTACATCTTATCTCACCCTAAAATGTTGAGTCACCCATGAGTATTAAAAGTACTCATGCTCTGTACCATGGTAGCCAGTAAGCCATATACTACTAGACTAGCTCATCAGGTACATCTTATATCCCCCTAAACTGGTGATTCACTCATGATTATTAAAAGTACTCATTCTATATACCATGGTAGCAAGTAAGCCATCTACTAAATTGCACCCACCTTAGGGGCACACCCTCCTCAATCCAAGCTAGATCTCTGCTTCAAGACCTCCATGTCACCTCCTTTGGTTGTAGTCCAACAAGAGAATCTGAGTAGTGCTTGATGATACCCTAAAAGAGGTTTCTCTTATCTTGCTCATGCTCATGTATCCACTGCATGACTTAAGTAATCTATCAGTCAACTATGTCTTGATGTGCAGTCCATAGTAGCCCATTCGGTCTATCAACACTAAATTTCTTCCATCCCCATACCTATAGGAGGAAGCTACATCCCAATCCTAGTTAGTGTCTCTCTTAGATATCATAAAGCTCCTAGTAGATTTGTCCCATCAGTGTAGTACCCCAAGCCATGATCCTAGGTTTCTCTACAAAATCATGCACAAGGCCCTATAGGTTCCATGGGAATATTGAGTTGTAAGAATTTGGAAGGATGAAATCTGATATTAGTGACATGAGCACTACATGCCTCATTGTTAGCAATCTGGTGATATATCCAACAATGGACCTCACCCTATCATTGCCCAAGTCATAGTCTACACATCTCCACTGATATTGATAGACTCATCATAGTACTCCCTCTCATTGGTTGGTCAAGGTAGTCATAATGGGTTCTCCCTCAATAGGGACCCACAAAATCTAGTATAAATCTTCGAGTGTCACGATAATCTCCTCAATCAACATAATTAAGGTGTTCATATGTGGGTCTCATATATCTATCAGGGCTATTAGATAGGCATGATCGACATGAATAGACTTTAGATGAACTATGTATAGCAGGTCCAAGTCCCTTAGCCATGTCCAATCATCCTCATTTTTTGGCACCATTGCATGAGCCTCCCTGAAGACGTTCGTGAAGCAATTTTGGGCTCTAATAAGCTACTACAAGGGAAAAAACTTGATCAAAATAAAAATTCACAAATAATAAGTTCTAAGATTGATTATATCATGCTGAGATGGTCTCCAACCACAACCATATCTATCCACAATGGTCATAGAGTGTGATCATCTTTAGATTTAGATGGTCACCAAATACGATCATCTCGGGTGAGACGATCACGAACCATCTCAACCTGATATGGTCACCAAAGCACATCAAAACACATACAAAAAAAACAAAAATATATATAAATAAAAAATAATATAAATAAATAAATGAAAAACAAATATCACAAGCAAACCAAGATGGAAATAGGAAGGAAAAAGTAGTAAAATCTATCTACCCATCTTTTCATTCACCTAGGCTACCCATCCCACCCATTCATTATCATCAATCTTAATTTGGGTTCATTTTATTAACAATGATGAGTTAGGCTTATCATCCTTACTCTCCTAGCACTATCTCCTTCAGTCATCAAGATTCTTGATGGGTCAATCATATCAGTCGTTTGGGTTTTTGACAGTTCTTCACTTCATAAATTCACTCTCCTTCCCATCTCACTCAATCCTTGTATCGCACGATGAAACTGATCCTAAAATCATGAAATTTTCTATTTATAGCCTTGCATGGATATGACCATCCGATATGATCATGTGATACCAAATGATTATCTAGGATGATTGTGTGATGCCATATGGCCATCTGGGATGATCGATTTTTTGCAAAAAAAATAGTTAAACTACTTCCATCTCGGATCGAGACGATCTCAAAAATTCCACCAGTTTCCAAAGGCACCCAAGTTAATAATAGCATTTTATTCAAGCAACTTTTTTATCATCATTTTATATATCCTCCATCGACTCATCGCATGAGGGGGTAGTCAATAAATGTAAAATTCATGTTTCAAGATCAAGTCAATAATAAAACACTCAAAAGTGTAAATCGTGTTCGTTCAAGAATCATTGCCAAAAATTATCATACACCCTCCTTGCTAGGAAAAAAGCAAAAATATTAATCAAAAAACCCTTGGTATACCTAAATCCTAGACTCATAGACTCCTAATATCTACTGATGGTTGAAAGCGTACCAATATTAGATCAATGATGTACCTAAAGCCTAGCCTCATAGACTCCTAATGTGTACTGATGATTGAAAAAGGCACTAGGATCAAACCTAAGTCCATCAATGTATTGGAAGAAATGACTCAAAAACATGCACCCTTTCCATTATTAGGTTATTTCACGTTGGCTTGTTCAAATAAACATCATTTATAACCAATGCAACCATTTTAGATTTTATTTTCTCCACATTGTGCTTACGCACAAAGCATCCCAATAGGGGTATCTTTAGACACCTAAAATGTGTTATCTTAAGGATAATCCCAAAAATACTTCCTTCCTACCCCTCAAAATGCACCTTGGGCAACCCCACGACTAATTTGATGGTTTTTACCAATATTGGGAAACTTTTTCTATAAGTTACCTAACTATTTCGACCCAAGATGGTCATAGGGTCATGACTATCTCAACCTGATATGGTTAGGAAAAATCAAAAATAAAAATAATAACTGATAACTAAAACTATTCATTAGCATCATGCATGATCTTGTGCTAGTTTTGCATGCCCTGCATGGGTTAATTTTGAATCAGTCACATGCAATCAATTATAATGAGGCATTCATATAATTTCTCAATGCAAAATTCTCCTTTGCTTTTTCTTTTAGAGTGCCCTATCCTCTGGTCAAGAGATCTATAAAATGGCACTCATCCCTCAATTTTAAAGATCTTGAAATTTTAAATTTGTGCAATGAAGTACTGCTAAAAATTCATCCTAGATCCTGCAATCAAGTTTTCCTGCCACAAAGTGCTATTGAAATCAATCCTCTAGGTATTTTTGATACCAAGACCATACCGTTCGATTATCGTATAGGATTGAATTTTATGATTCCTCACCTTGCATAACCAATATCCTCACTCTGATGACTATTCGAGTTTGTAAAACTTGCCTCCCTACTACAAAAATCCATCGATAATACTCCTTAGGTCATCTCAAACACCGCTTAGGCTTGGTGATAAAGAAATGTGGATCTGCAATAGAGACCATCTCATCCTAATATGGTTTGTAGATGAAATCATCTTGATCCAATATGGCCATGGTCGGGTGATATTTTTTACATGTTTCTTACATTTTAGGATATATCTACTTATTTCATTATTCTGCAATAGTTTAGATTTATTTTATTGCATACATGCATCTGCTTTTCCTTCATTTCCCAATTTTTTATTGAATGCGGGTCCAACTTCAATGCACCCCTCACATGCTATTGATTTTATGTTATTATTTTATGTGTAGGTTATAGGTATGAGGATAGTGAAATATATTGGATACAACACTCATGTAGCGGTCCCAAAAAACATGCTTCCTCATGAACTACGTTAGCAAGAATATTGTTACATTTCACCCGGATTCATTATATATTGAAAAGAGGGGAAACATGCCCCCAAATTTATGTAATCATTGTATCAGTTGAAAAGATCCTCTTCTAAGGACTCTCTTTGTGATGTTGAACATAGATTAATACAAACGTTTATTTATTGCTTTATACATATATGTTCATTTTATGTGGTGTAAAATTTCCTCCTTTCAAAATATATCAATAAGATGGAAGAGCGAATCTCCCAAACCAAGACAAGGTCTCAAGATGAGTGCTCTACAAATGATGAGATAGAGTATTGTCTTAATCATAACATGCAAAAGAGAGTAAAAATCTTGGCTACATGCAATCTTCCATTTCCTAGTAGGATTCATGTTGATAGAATATATCCATGTCATGTGTGCCCATAAGAGTTCCCAATTATAGAAGACATCGTGGATTTTACAATAGAGCTATAATGACCATGCTCAGAAGAAATAACTCCCACTAATAGTTAGCAAGAAATAAAAAATGACCCTTATCATGATTAGGGGCTATACACACAGGGTAAAAATATAAATATATAGTCATATGCTTAGATCCAAAGGCAAGAGGCACAACTACTAAGTCAATGAAGGATCACACTATATAAAAGGTTGTATTTCCTAGCTATGACTAAAATATAGAGAACTAAAATAGTAAACTAGTTTCAAGGCATATTTAAAGCCCTAGAATCAAGGAAATAATTCTAGGGAGAGATGAATAATGGCCCTATAAAGTAAATTAGATACTTGAGAAGAGACTATTACCAAATAAAGAAGCAGATTTAACAAAATTGTATCTTAAAGAGTTAATGGAAGGTGGCGATCCTCAAAGCATAGTGATACAAATATTATCCTTAGGTATGGAAAATTGGCATCCTATTCCCTTTTATTTATCTATTTCCCTAGAGGTATGCATACTAAAAAATCGTGTTATAGATTCAGAAGCTAAAATTACAATTATGTCTTAAGAAGTTTTCAAGAGCATGGGATTGACCTTCAATCGAATGGAATCCAAGTGGTTTAAATTCAAAGATAAATAAGTGAAAGTAGTTGATCTCCTAGAAATATTCCCGATGATGATATATGGGTGCCCAAATGTTTTAGTGATGTAATATATAGTCATTGTTGATGTACCTCCTTTGTTCGGTGTGTGCTTATCCAAAGGTTTCTTGGAAAAAATAGGAGAACATTTGAGCCTAGACCAAAGTCACATGATCATTCCTTGTGTTAAGAAATAAGTTTGAATATCTAATCAAGGTCTGTAATCCTTCCATATTGAAGAATATAGGGAACTAAAAGTAGATATTATAAGGAAAGGTTCCTAGAATACACATGTAAGAATAAATGATTGGATAAAAGAAGAATTAGACTTAGCATAGAAAATGCCTTAGGAGGATAGTCACATCCACTAAAAAAAATTAAATAATAGTCAGACTGAAAAATTAGTTGCAAATATTTCTAAAG
This sequence comes from Wollemia nobilis, assembly GCA_028583015.1. Classification (NCBI taxonomy): domain Eukaryota; kingdom Viridiplantae; phylum Streptophyta; class Pinopsida; order Araucariales; family Araucariaceae; genus Wollemia; species Wollemia nobilis. Next base: position 4,037,127 of record JAQPPZ010016919.1, read on the forward strand.
CTCAAATAATTATGAGTTTCAATGATTCTAGCCATTGAATTAAGAAGAGTATGTGAGAAGCCAACATGGTTCTAGAAAGAAAAATAAAATAGAATGTGATTTGGTGATAAATATGCTTTTGAAAACTCTACAAGAAAATTGGGAAGATCAATGCTCAAGAAAATAGAGTATGTCTATTAGCTTTGTCCAAAAAAAATATTTATGACCATCACACATGCCTAAAGCAAGAGTCATTGGGAGAAAAACAAAACCAAATCAGCATCCAAAGATACTTGATGGTAGTTGTGGGTTCCAATAATTTATCAAGAAGAGAAATATAAATTTGTTATCATATGGTCAGGATATTGTAGATTCCTAGGATAAATTATAAGAAATCACCTTTGTGAGGCATGGGCAAACATGCCCCATTTTTATCTAAATAGCCAACAAGTAAATAAAAAAATTGAAAAAAACTTTGACAAATAAGACAATTAGCCAATAAAGTAGTAGAATGGAACACATAATAAGATTTTCAAAGGTAAACTCCATGAATATAGTAGTGGACTAATCAATAAAAGCAATAGTGGTGTTTAGGAGTCTTCTTCTAAGGAAGTAGATGCAAGGTAGCCACAAAAAAAGAGGGTTGACTTGGCTGATAATAACAATACCTATGACAAATTTAAGGGCCTATATGAGAGGTTCTTCAATCAACATTTCCCTAACAAACCTCATAAATGGAGTATATAGCATAGATTCTATAATTATGAGTCAATCAAAATATTTTGGTTACTCTGCCAAGGGAAAGTGGTCACAAATTCATCTAACTAAACCCAAGGGTTGTTCATAGTCACACACACCAAAGTAAATTCTTAGAGATGTCTAACTATGAACACTTTTTGAGTTCAACCAGACTGAGACCCCTCTAATAATTGTAAAGTGAAATAAGCTACATGGGCTGACCAAAGGTAAAGTATAAAACAAATATAGAAAAGAAAGACTTCCTGTCACATCCCACCATTTTTTTATCTTTTCATCCTAGATCTTGTAATCAAGTTTTCATGCCACGAAGTGCTGTCGAAATCAATCTTCTAGGTTTTTTCACCACCAAGACCATACCATTGGACTACCGTATAGGATTGAATGTTGTGCTTTCTCACCTTGCATAACCAATATCCTCACTTTTATGACTATTCAAATTTGTACAACTTGCCTCCCCACTATAAAAATCCATTGGTAATACTCCCTAGGTCATCTCAAAAACTGCTTAGGCTTGGCGATAAAGAAATGTAGGTATGTGATAGCGATCGTCTCGTCCTAATATGGTTTGTAGATGAAACCATTCTCGATCCAAGATGGCCATGGTTGGGTGATCTATTTTATAGTTTTTCTTACATTTTAGGATAGATCTACTTATTTTATTATTATGTAATAGTTTAGATTTATTTTATTACATACATGCACCTGCTTTTCCTTTATTTTCTAGTTTTTGATTGAATGCGGGTCCAACTTCAATGGGCCCCTCACATGCTATTGATTTTATGTTATTCCCTTGTGTGAATATTACAGGTATGAGGATAGTAAAAGATTTTGGATACAACACTCACATAGCAGTCCCAAAAAACATGCTTCCTCATGAACTGTGTTAGCAAGGAGATTGTTATATTTCATCCGGATTCATTATTTATTGAAAAGAGGGTAAACATACCCCCAAATTTGTGTAATCATTGTATCAGCTGAAAATATCCTCTTCTGAGGACTCTCTTTGTAACCTTGAATATAGATTAATACAAAATTGTATTTATTGCTTTACACATATATGTTCATTTTATTTGGTGCAAAATTTCCTATTTTCAAAAGATATCAAGAATATGGAAGAGTGAATATCCCAACCCAAGACAAGGTCTCAAGATGAGTGCTCTACAAATGATGAGATAGAGCATTGTCTTAATCATAACATGCAAAATATAGTCAAAATACTGGCTACATGCAATCTTCCATTGCCTAGTAGGATTCATTTTGATAGAAGATATCCATGTTGTGTGTGCCCACAAGAGTTCCCAATGATAGAAGACATGGTGGCTTTTACAATAGAGCTAGAATGACCATGCTCAAAAGAAATAGCTCCCACTAATAGTCAACAAGAAATATAAAATAGTCCTTATCATGATTAGGGCCTATACACATAGGATGAAAAGATAAATATATAGTCATATACTTAGATACAAAGGCAAGAGGTACAACTACTAAGTCAATGAAGGATCAAACTATATAAAAGGTTGTATTTCCTAGCTATGACTAAAATATAGAGAACTAAAATAGTAAACTAGTTTTAAGGCTTATTCAAATCCCTAGCCTCAAGGAAAGAATTCTAGGGAGAGATGAATAATGGCCCTATAAAGTACATCAGATACCTAGGAAGAGACTGTTATCAACTAAAGAAGTAGAATTAGCAAAATTGTATCTTAAAGAGTCAATGGAAGGTGGCAATCCTCAAATCCTAGTGATACAAATACCATCCTTAGGTATGGAAAATTGGCATCATATTCCCTTTTATTTATCTATTTCCCTAGAGGTATGCATACTACATAATTGTGTGATAGATTCAAAAGCTAAAATTACAATTATGTCTTAAGAAGTTTTCAAGAGCATGTGATTGACCTTAAATCGAATGGAATCCAAGTGGTTTAAATTCAAAGATAAAGAAGTGAAAGTAGTTGATCTCCTAGAAATATTACCGATGATGATATATGGGTGCCCAAATGTTTTAGTGATGCAAGATATAGTCATTGTTGATGTACCTCCTTTGTTTGGTGTGTGCTTATCCAAAGGTTTCTTGGAAAAAATAGGAGAACATTTGAGCCTAGACCAAAGTCACATGATCATTCCTTGTGTTAAGAAATAAGTTTGAATATCTAATCAAGGTATGTAATTATTCTATATTGAAGAATATAGGGAACTAAAAGTAGATCTTAGAAGGAAATATGCCTTGAATACACATGTAGGAATAAGTGATTGGATAAAATAAGAATAAGACTTAGCATAGCAAAAGCCTTGGGAGGGTAGTCACATCCCCCCAAAAATAATGAAAGAATAGTCAGACTAAATAATTAGTTGCAAGTCTTTCTAAAGCTTAAAGAATTACGAGCTTCAATGATTCTGGCCATTAAATTAAGAAGAGTCTGTCAGAAGCCAACATGGTTCTAGAAGAAAAAATAAAACAGAATGTTATTTGGTGATAAATATGCTTTTGAAAACTCTACAAGCAAATTAGGAAGATCAATGCTCAAGGAAATAGATTCTATCTATTAGCTTTGTCCAAAAAATATATTTGTGACCATCACACATGCCTAAAGCAAGAGAGTCATTGGGAGAAAAACAAAACCAAATCAGCATCCAAAGATACTTGATGGTAGTGATGAGTTCCAAATAATCTATCAAGAAGAGAAATATGAATTTGGTAACATATGGTCAGGACATTACAGATTCCTAGGATAAATTATAAGAAATCACCTTTTTCAGGCATGGGCAAACATGCCCCATTTTTGTTTAAATAGCCAACAAGTAAATAAAAAAGTTGAATAAAACTTTGACAAATAAGACAATTAGCCAATAAAGTAGTAGAATGGAACACATATTAAGGTTTTCAAAGGCAGACTCCATGAATACAATAGTGGACTAATCAAGAAAAGCAATAGTGGTGTTCAGGTTTCTTCTTCTAAGGAATTAGATGCAAGGTAGCCACAAAAAAAGAGGGTTGACCTGGCTGATAATAACAATGCCTATGACAAATTTAAGAGCCTATATGAGAGGTTAATCAAAATTTCCCTAACAAACCTCATAATGGAGTATATAGCATAGATGTTATAATTATGATTAAATCAAAAGATTTTGGTGACTCTACCAAGGGAAAGTGGTCACAAATTCATCTAACTAAACCCAAGGGTTTTTCATAGTCACACACACCAAAGTAAATTCTTAGAGATGTCTAACTATGAATACTTTTCAAGTTCAACCAGACTGAGACCCCTATAATAATTGTAAAGTGAAAGAAGCTACATGGTCTGACCAAAGGCAAAGCATGAAACAAATATAGAAAATAAAGACTTTATGTCACATCCCACCATTTTGTTATATTTTTACTGTAATTATTGGTAGAATGTGATACTTTTGATAAACTCTGTGAGTGTAGGAACAGGTTTACATGCTCAATGGAAGTGGCTCAATAATACTTGGTGTCCATTTCTTGGCAGAAAGGTTAAGGGATTCACATAAGGTAAGAGGGGATTGATGCAAATTACATCTCCCATGAGTACATGAAAGCTCACAAAAAGCATATTGTCATGTAGTTGCATCCATTTAGTTGATTTTGCACATACAATAACATGTTACTTATTATAATAATGCTAGATTTGTGATTGATAATAACAATACAAAAGAAATTTTATAGAGTAAATAATAATAAAAGATAAGAATATAATAATAAATAATAACATAAGTATAAATACATGTATTTAGAGCATGGGTTAGTGATTAAAAATAACAATAAAAATAATAAAATATATTATATAAATATGGAACCAAATACAAGTAATATTTATAAGGATGATTTATTAGTCATAAAGCTTACATTTCAATTCGGCCACCATCTGGCACACCTTGGAGATGACTAATGTATGAATCAAACCACTTGTCCCATAAAAACTAAATGTAGAATTTTATTTAAATACGTAAGAATAACTAGAAAATGTGGGGGTGAACATAGCTCTTATATGACATAGAATATAGTGGAAGAAGAAAGAGTTGGAGGCACAACGAAGCCCAGGTCGGATTACTACTCTGTATGAAATTATATACTTACTTTTTTTATGAAAACATTGTCTTTAATGGTGAAAATGGCTATAGTTGGTTCAATAATTTGAACAGACAGTGATGCTATAAATTTTTAGTGTGCTTTCACTATAACTATGGTAGTATGTATATGATGTGTTGTTAAATAAATTCCTTTTAAAGAACTTTGTGATAACTTGAAAAGTTGAATGTTTAAGAAGCAAATTCCTGTATTCCTGTATTTGTGATAGCTAGTATATGCATATAAAATAGAATTTGCATATCATGAATGGGGGTCAGGCTAACCCTAGACGCAAACCTCCCACCTTTCTTCCAGCTATTCAGCGTGAAGTGCTTGGTTTTCTGTATACTTTGTGACATAACTACATGAAGGAGAATGGTGGTGGTGTAGAAGGGTTAGCAATCATTTGTTGTGCTATTTGTTAAGTGAGAGCTAATGGTGTTGTGTTGTTAAGGTGCACAGGTTTATACTAAAAGTTGTATTCAAATTTTTTTTTTTTTGGTAAGTTGAAAGATAATATTGAAAGGGTTTTAACTGGGTCCCTACCCCAGAATTACAACAAGAAAGCAAACATAAAAATCAGCAAAAAATCCCTTAAGGGAAGGTACCAGGCTCGCAACTTCCCGCATAGGGGAATATACACCGCAAATGAAGATACTGCAACCCGCGCAGGGGTTGAATAGGGGGCCTTACAGAAAAACCCAAAAAATATTCAGTGAACTAGAAAATGAACAAAAAACCAGCGAAACACGAACCAACTCCCATCTAAGGATCAATGTCGATGGCATCCTCGTCCATGACCTATTGGAGGGCCCGCTTCAAACCTTCGATGGCACAAGTGAAGGCGGTGATAAAACTCTGAAGGAACATCCTCTTCATGTGGTTGGAAAAACCAGGGGTCGGAGCCGAGTCGTCGGTGGGACCTTCTGCTTCCCGAGGTGGAGAAGAATGGTTGGAAGCTGCTTTCAAGTTCCTAGAGTGGGACGATCGACAAACCGGAGGAGTAGCTACCTCAGATTTGACCTTGCGCTTGCCTAGGATCTTTTGACTAGGGGGAATGAAGACAATCATGGTGCAAAATGGTTGGTACATTACATGACTGAGATGGCTTTAGAACACGCCATCTGGAGGATCTCTGGCAGGAGATAATGGTGCCAAACTATTAGAGAATGTTTGCTCAGCCCAAAATTGGCCAGCCTATCAACGACTTTTTTTGCTTCCCTATACATGTGGTTAGAATCCACTTGGTTGTGTTAGTGTAGGAGGGATTTGCATTCGAGAATCATCATCTAGATGTTCCATGAGGGTTGCTTGTTTGACTTTAGGTAACCAGTGACTATGGTCGAGTCACCTTCAATATGGATACCGGAGCGTTGGTCCTTGATGAGTTGTAGGCCTCTCCACAAAGCCTAGGCCTCAGCGACATTATTGGTCTGATGATGTAGGTTCTCCATGAAGGCAAGAATAATGGTTCCACAATGATCCCTCATGACACCCCCAGCTCCAACCAACCTTGGATTACCTTTAGATGCACCATCAAAATTTAGTTTGATCCATCCAGCCTTGGGAGGATGCCAAACTACTGAGGATCGGGGATGGGGGGCAGGAGGGTCCAAAATGGGAATGGGGATGCTGAGGGAGGTGAGGATGGAGACTTCCACCTGGCTGAGAAGGGCATAGGCCCAAGGGATGAGCTAGAAGTTTTCAATGGCATAAATGAGGGATTTACTGGATGTAGTAATGGGATTGGAGGATGTCCCAGAGAAGACCCTGTGGTTTCATTCTAGCCAGATTTTCCAAAAAAAATGATAGAGGCAGATCTTCCAAAGGAAGGCAATTTTGGGATGACGAAAAGGGGAGGGCCATTGGGTAAATATCTCCACCAAGGAATTGGGACGGGCCCACTGAATCTGGAAGGATGAATTCAAAAATTCAAGACCTTCTTTGGTGAATTTGCAATCAACGAACAGATGGTTTACCGATTCCCAGTCGGATAAACACAGATGGCATCTATTGGAGAAAGGGATCCCTCTTTTCATCAAGTTGTCAGTGGTAAGCACCTTGTTTTGGATAGTAATCCAAGCGAAGAACCCAATCTTGGGAATGAGTTTTTTGACCCAGACTACAGCAGGAGGGAAGGATATTATTGGGGGATTCTCGAGGAGGGAGTAAGCTAACTTAACTGAGAAATCACCACTGTAAGTCCTGGCCTAGATCAGGTGGTTAGGAGTAGCCACCATGGGAATGATGTGAGTTTTTAACAATTCAGACAAACGAGATCCTGCTCTGCCTGGGAAGCACCTCCATTGATTGTGATGGTCAATATAGTATTTTACCCTTTGTCCCCACTCTATTTCTGACTCCTAACGTAAAACAAAAAAATAGGGATACTCTTTGAGGGGTTTATCTTTGATCCAAATGTCGTCCTAGAAAATGATGGATGACCCATCCCCCAGCATCCATCTGGTTCCTTTGGATACGAGGGATCTGGCATGGAGGACCAATTTCCAGAAATCCAACCCATTGGAGAGGATGTTGCTGTCTAGCAAAGAATTATGTTTCAAATATTTATCCTGAATCATAGAGACCCACTCTACGTTGAAGTTGGTAAGTAGATTCCATGTTTGTTTGGCTAACAAGGCAAGATTCATATCTGCTGACCTTCTCAAACCTAGGCCTCTAGCATCCCTAGGTTGGCAGACCTTTTCCCAATTGACCAGGTGAAATTTACTAGAGCTTTTTGGTCCTCTCCAAAGGAAGGTCCTCTGAATTTGCTTGATCTTGGCATGGACGGAGGCAGGAGCTTTGAATATCAACATGAAGTAGATTGGAATGCTTTGAAGAACCGCCATGGTGAGCATAGACTTAGCTGCTTGGGACAAAAGGGAGCCTTTCCAAGCAGCTAACTTATGCTTAAATCTGTCAATAACCCCATCCCACATGGCATTCTTGGGGCTATGGGTGAACAAGGGGAGGCCTAAATAGGTCACGGGGAGTTCACCAATGGAGCATTGGAGGATGCAGGCAATCCTTCTTTGTCTGATGCTCGGGGTGTGAAGAAAATAGCAGTTGCTTTTTATGTAGTTTATTTCCTGACCAGAAGCAACAGCATAGGTGTCAAGGATGCTTTTGACGCATCTGGCCTGAGGGATAAAGGCCCATGTAGCAATGATGGTATCATCTACAAAATTTTGGTGGGATAAGGGGGGGAGAGAGATGATGTTTGTAGCCCAGAGATGCCACCGTAGTCCATAGCCCTTTTGATTGCCCTACCCAGGGATTCAGCTATAATGATGAAGAGGAAAGGGGATAGGAGGTCTCCCTGACAAATTTCTCTTGAACTTGGTAAGTAACCAGTCGTCGACCCGTTGACCAAAACCAAGAACCAGGGGGTTGAGATGCAACCTTTGATGAGAGCAGTCCATTCTTTATGAAATCTAAATTTATCCAGAACCTGAAGTAGGAAGTCTCTGTCGACTCTATCAAAGGCTTTGCTAATATCCAGTTTGATAAACATGGCAGCTCGCTTGTTGTACAGGGAGGAGTGAAGATATTCATGGAGGGAGATGATACTGTCAGTTATGGATCACCCTTCAATGGAGCTACCTTGGCAGGGGTCAATGATGGAGGGGAGGATTTTCTTGAGCCTTTGAGCTAGGGATTTGGTTAGAATTTTGTAGAGAATGTTGCACAGACTAATGGGTCGAAATTCATTCAAGGATTTGCTCTGGGGGCTCTTGGTAATAAGGGCAATGAAAGTGGAATTGATCCCGTGAGGGATGATATTTGTGAGTTACATTTCCTAAACTGCGTTGAGAACCTCTTCTCCAACCACCTCCCATTAGGTTTGGAAAAAATGAGGGGGGAACCCATTAGGCCCAAGGGCCTTATCACCCTTCATGGAGAAAATGGCAGCTCTAATTTCTTTGGCCTCCAAGGGTTGATTCAGGAGTTGATTCATCCCTGAAGTAATGAGAGGAGGGATGTTGTCAAGGAGGGAAACTTGAGCAGGCCGGTCAAGGGGAATCTCTAAATTCAGCAGGATATTAAAGAAGGAAGAAGCTTCTTGGTGGATCTATGACATTATTAATTTAGAGACACACCAATGTTGTAAAAATTGATAATTTAACATTAACAATGTAGCTCCAGTAAGATAAACTATAATGTTTTTCTGAAGGTATTTCGAAAACTTCTCAATACATTTGTGTGAAGGAAAATAAACCTAATTCTATTAAAATATTTTAAGGTTCGTCAGAAGAACATAGCATGAATAATTCTATTTTACTTTTGGTTGTTGTCTCATAGGAAAGATGTAAAACCATCTATTTATTTATTCTATTTACATTACAGTGGAGAATTATAATCCTCGTATATCTAAAAATATTAACCAAATAGGTGACAATTTAATAGATGTGTTCAAAAGATTATTTGTATTAAAATCAAGTCTAGAATGGGAATGTTCAACTATAAACCCTAGATAGAGTTAAATTTTATGGAATTTGAATTTATTTTCTAAAAATTCTAGGTAAATTTCTCATTGACTATTTAACCATTTTAGTACTAGTCCATATTTTGAGTGAACTGTGACAGTCAAAATTAGATAGCATGTTTTAATATAAATCCATTCCTGTATAAATTTGCCAAATAAAAATATTTGTAATATTCAGGTTTTATCTAAGATGCTTGTAACAATAATATTGAATCTGGAAATGGACTGCGATTCACATAAAATAAGGATATTTCCTTTCCTTCCAGATAACTATTGTTTAGGCTAAACCCAACCAAGCTTGTTAATTCACTTTACCATCCACATAGTCTTACATGGTGACTCCTTTGCAAGTGATTTACATAAGCTTACTACAATAAATATTCATGAAGAACACAAGCTTATACTGAAAGTGGGGGTGAACAGTATAAGACCACTTTTTACTTTTCTTTCTCAATCAATATTATGCAATGTATCAATAGCAATATCAACAACAGTAATCAAAGCAATTCACAAATAACCACACATAATAGAGACACCAATTTAATGTGGTTCACCCAATCTGGGCTACTCTAGGAGAAAATATTTCACTAAATTTTTTTCAAAAATCTCTTGGGAAACCTTTCCCTGTTATCCAAAGGAGACACCAATCCCCTAATCAGGTCCATGGATCTCTATCCATAAGAGACACCAATCTCCTCAGTTGGTTTATGGATATCTATCCATAGGAGAACTCCTTTCTCCTCTGCTCTGGCTGGTGATCTTCTAGAAGAAATACTACCTCCATTGCACTAGCTAATGGATATCTATCCACTGAAGACTCATGTCCTCACTCAAAAGACCTATCCTCACTACCCTAGCTAATGGATCTCTATCTACTAGAAACTATCGTCCTCTATACTCTATCACCTCCAAAGCATGCTCTTAGTTCTGTCTCAAATATATACTAAACACAGTCCTTCAGTCTAGCACAATATTCTCAATCTCTATCTTTGGTCTGGCACAAACCTATCCTCAAATATGTACCAAAATCTATCCTCAAATCTGCACTAAACATAGTTCTTTAGTCTAGCATAAATCTATCCTCAATCTCTGTCATCAAGCATTAACACAAAACTTGACTTAATTACAAATAAACTTTGCTAGATCTGCCCCAAACCTTAATCCAAGTTTTCAATAAATTAATCAACCAACTCTGCTCACAAGTCTTCTCAAATACTTGTCTCAAATATGCCTTGTAAGCTTCCACAAAATCTCACACTCATTTGTTCACAAGTCCTCTCTAGAACTTGTTCAATCTGCTCAACAAGTCCTCACTAGAACTTGTCCAAAATGCTCAACAAGTCCTCACTAGACTTGCCCAATCTGTATTGTAAGCTTCCACAAAAGCTCACACTAATCTATCCACAAGTCCTCTCTAGAAATTATCTCAAATCTGCTCAACAAGTCTTCACCAAGACTTGTCTCAAATATACTCAACAAGTCCTCACTAAATCTTGTCCAATCTCATAAAAACATATAGAGAATTTTAGGGACTCAATATGCTTCACACTCACCACAATGCTCAATCACTTTCAATATCTCTTTTTATCATAGAAACATACAGAGAATTGTTAGAGACTCAATATGTTTCACACTCACAAACACTCAACCTATTTTTCAAATCAATTCAAAATATAGAACAATTTGTTTCACATAACTAGAACTATCACTTCAACACTTCCACTGGACTAGGCTCAACCAACTCCACTCAATCAATCACTCAACAAAATACTCCTTGCTCACAAACCCTAGTCCAAGGATATTAAAACTCACTCAATTATTTACAACAATGCTTATCAAACAATCTCACATAATAATGATACTCATTGTAACCACCAAAAAGGCTCACACCCAAAGTATCCTATTGCAAGAATTGATAAAAACACAAAATGCATACAAGAACAAGAAATTGACAACAAATTGATCAATAAAACATGCTTTATTTCATTATATTTGAAGCCAAACTCAAATTACAAGTACATCCCTCTTAGGGATTGATGAGCACCAGAAATGCTCATATTTTGTACATATTTCTTTGATCAATATGCGGTTGTATAATAAGGATTGCGTACTTTTATGAATGATTATATAGATATTTGATATAATTATGCGTGTTATCTAATTTGTGTGTTTTTAGTATGTTTTGTGGAATTGCGGTTGATTTAGTTAGATTTGGAACGGTCGAGGTCCTTTTGATGGACCTGGCACTTTATTTCATCGGGGGTTAATGAAGAGAATACGAGCGCCTCCCTGTAGTCGAAAGGCACCAACTGAATACGAGTGCCTCCCTACAGTCGAAAGGTGCCAACTGAATATGAGCGCCTCCCTGTAGTCAGAAGGCACCAACTGAATACGAGCGCCTCCCTATAGTCGAAAGGTGCCAACCAAAGACGAGCGCCTCCCTACAATCGGAAGGCGCCAACCAAAGACAAGCGCCTCCCCACAGTCGAAAGGTGCTAGCAAAAGGCAAGCGCCTCCCCACAACCAGAAGGTGCCACTGATTCTTTGCCCGTTGACCAGATTTGAATGACGTGGATGGCAGCGGTTGGTGCAGTTCTAGCTCTACATCATGCAGAGCTAAATTGGAGATTGCACCAACGTATCAAAACGTCTTACTGATGCCAGGAAAAGCATGAACCGAACAATGAACATGCCACCATTAGAACAGAATGCCAGATGTCGATTGCATTTACCAGACTATCTTGATTTAGTCTAGGACAGATCGACTATTGTAACTACTTCTATAACAGAAGTTCTATGGGTGTGTTATATAAACACACGCAGATCGTTCTAAGAAATATATAGAAATAAAATAAAGATCCATTTAGACGTACAGAGATAAATTGTAGTGTGTTGATGAATATATTAAAGTTCCAGAAGTTCTAAGCGCGTGTTCGATCGGGAAGAAGCTGCTGGAGCCTGGGCCCACTCCAAGCCAATATTTCTTCCCCATTTCCTTTTCGTTTATTAATTTTAATTAGTTTATTGCTTTCATAAGAACGTTTGTTAGTTTATTAGTTCCAGCATTTGTAGTAGATTTATTTTTAGGAACGCGTACATGATTTATTTTCTGTAGGTTTAATTATGTTCTTCTTACGTAAATCATTGAGGAGTGCGGGAATGATTGACAAACCATTTCAAGAACACCCCCAAAATGTAGGATTAGCAGATTCACCTCCAGTGGTATTGTAGTAACCTAATTTCGACTCTTCGCAAGTTTACGAAGCTCCCTAGGTTGATAATTAAATGCACGGGCATGTGACAAAAATAGGAAACCATTCACCTTGTTTGGCCCACAACATTTTGGCATCGTTGTTGGGGAAGCGTCTTAATTAGATTACTTACAATACCCTGAAACCTTCCATCTGACCTTGTATGAGTTCTTCGAGAAGAAGAGGACCTGACGGTCACTTTATAAGAACTAATCCATCAGGACCTGAGTCAATCGAGCATTTTGGATTTGAGTTAGACTCGCTCGACCTACCAGTAGTCCATTGGAGTGAGGAACCGCACTTTGTGCAAAGTGCCGCCTCATCCCATCAACAAGGGGATGAACGAATCATCATAAATCCCCTATTTAATAGGACTCCTCTAGAGGAAGCCCTGTTGTGGAAGGCTATGGAGGATCAGACGATCTCGCCAGACAACCTTAGAGCATTGACTCAGAAAGTTTTAAATGATCGGAAGGCCATAAACGTTGCATTAGAAACCACATTTCCCAAAAAAATGGTAGATAACGATGAAGTCTCATCTGGCTTTAGTTTCCCAATAGAGGAGGGAGTAGGAGATACCAAAATGAAAAACATATCCCCTGCTCACCTTTCGTCCTTCAGAGGACACCCGAGTGAGGACCCTGACCTATTTTTATTCAAGTTTGATGTTTTGTGCAGGTCTGTGGATTACAAATCAAACACGCAGAAGTTGAAATTATTTCCTTCTACATTAGATGATGCGGCTCTACGATGGTTCATCGGTCCGGGAGACAAACACATCACCACTAGGACCAGATGAAGAAGCTCTTTCTAGAGCAATATCAAGATTTTGGGAGAGCAAGAGACTCCAGGGAGGAGGTCCTGAGCATGACACAAAGAGAAGATGAGTCTCTCGAGGAGTATTGGGAGAGATTCAGCTTTAATCTTCAATGGTCCCCTCACTCGAAGCTATCTGATAAGTCCCTCAAAAGCATCTTCTTGAGGGGACTTACCAATGAGTCACTGGAGGCTCTCAACATGATCTCTGGAGGTGATGTCTATCAGCATGCTATGGATGACATCCAGAAATTATGCCGGAACTACTCGAGAAGGCGAGGCAAAATCATCGCCAGGACCATGAAGGCGATTGCTTGAGTCACCAAAATAGAAATAGGCAACATGTTGGAGGATTTGAAGAGTGAAATGCTCTCATCTCTAGCACTGCAGATGGATACGCTACTGTTAGAAAAGAAGAAACAAGAAAATGATGCAGCATTAGCCTATTTCTGCCCAAAATGTAGAGGAAGGCATGCAAAGAATGCATGTCCAGAAAACAAGGTCAGAGTATGCGTAGTTTGTAGGCTGAATCATAAAACTCGATTGTGCCCACAACTGCCCAGTAACTAGGAAGCGGTTGAGAGCACGGAGGCCTACTTCATAGGCAATAGGAAGAGTTGGCCACAGCCCCCATGGGGAATATACCAACCGGAATGCCATCATATGGGGGAGGGCCATACATGCACCAAGGACCCCCTCAACCACCTAATATGGGGTGGTGGGGACCATCACCCTGGACTAACGCACCCCCAGCAGCATTTTTGAATCAGCAGCCATGGATGCCATATCCATATCCTGGGCAGCAGTGGAGAGGCCACAATGCATGGAATCAGACTCCACAGAGTGCAGCGCCTGCTCACATCCAATAGAACTTACCAGCATTGCCAGCAGTGAGACCTACGTAGCTACCAGCACAACCGACAGCAAACCCAAACAACAGAGTAAATCAGTCGACATACAACGTAGAAGGTGAGATGTATCATATGTACAATATTCAGCTTAGATCAGGTAGGCAGCTAGGAGTAGAGACACCGCCTCTGGTAGAAGAGGAGGAAGAAATAGTAGAGACACCTCCATTGGTAGAAGAGGAGGAAGAAATAGAGGAGACACCTATGGTAGAAGAGGGAAAAGCACTTGAGAGAGCGGAGGCTCCATTTCCTAGTCGGTTGCAGGAACAAAGAAAAACAACACAGCCGAAATTTGACATCTTGTCGAGCTTGAAGAATCTCACGATGACAATCCCATTATTTCAAGCAATTCGAGATGTCCCCATTTACACCAAGGCAATTAGAGAAATGTGTCTAAGGAGACCGGGATGAAAAGCTACCCAGACTATCAATGTCATGGGTAAACTGGCAGATCTAATGATGGGTGGAACACGTCATCCGAAGTATGCAGATCCAGGCAGCCCAGTGCTTACCATAAAAATTGGAGGACATTCCCTGTCCAACACATTGGTTGACCTCGGGGCAGCCATCAATGTGATGCCTCAAGAGACCATGCAGAGGCTGCAGCTCATGAACCTGAAGCCAACCATGACAGTGTTGTAGTTAGTCGATCGATCAACCGTGTCGTCGAAAGGGATGCTGGAAGATGTGATCGTAACAGTCAGTGCATGGGAATATCCAGCCAATTTTTTAGTTTTGCAAACCAAGACCAGGTTGGGCGGTTACCCGCTCATTTTGGGGAGGCCATGGCTGGCAACAGCTGATGCTTACATCAGCTATCGGGATGGGCTAATGACCATCTCCAATGGGCAAAATGTCAAAAGGCTGACCATTTCACCGCCAACACAGTCTATGGACTCGGGAGAAGAACCCGGGATCACCGAGCATGGAACTACGGAGTTGTCCATAATCCAATCGGTGATGACCTTGGAGGAGGTGGCGAGAAGAGGATGAGGATGGTGCTATCATGGAGTTTCTCCATGGAGAATCATCCACCCCCACACCTGGATCGCCGTTGATTGGCGCCCAAGATCAGCACATCCAACAAATACACGTTGGGCCAGGGAGGATATTAAACGTCAACAGCAGGTTGATGCCCACACGGCTAGAAAAATTGGAAGAGCTTATGGTAAAACACCAGCAAGCATTTGCCTGGGACTACGCAGATATGCATAGCATCATCCCAAAAATATGTACCCATCGGATTTATTTAGATGACCAGGCAACTCCTAGTCGGCAGCCACGAGAGAAGGATGAACCCGGCAATGAAAGACATTGTCAGAGAAGAACTGCACAAACTTTTGGCTATCGAATTCATATATCCAATTTTTGACAGTGAATGGGTATCACCATTAGTGGTGGTCCCCAAAAAGAATGGGAAATGGTGGATCTACGTGGACTACCGGGCATTGAACAAGGTGACTAAGAAAGACCACTTCCCGCTCCCGTTCATCGATCAGGTCTTGGACACACTCTCAGGAAGAAAATACTTCTCCTTTCTGGATGGTTTCAGTGGTTACAACCAGATCCGAATAGGGGAAGAAGATCAAGATAAAACAACGTTCACCTGTCCATGGGGAACGTTTGCCTATAAGGTATTGCCTTTTGGACTGTGCAATGCATCGGCCACCTTTCAAAGGGTGGTGCTTAGCATATTCTATGATATGATAGGAGACGGGGTGGAAGTATACATGGATGACTTCACCGCCTATGGAGAAACCTTCGAGGAGGCAATGACAAATCTGGAAAGAGTGCTCGACAGGAGCAAGGAAAATCATTTGTCCCTAAGTAATGAAAAATGTTTTATGATGATGCGGGAAGGCATCGTGTTGGGACACCACCTCTCTGTGGAAGGAATAAAAGTAGACAAGAGGAAGATCGAGGTCATCAGAGACCTACCTAGCCCCAGAACGTAGAAGGAGGTAAGAAGTTTCCTTGGATCAGTCGGGTACTACCGATGATTTATCGCCGAATTTAGTAAGATTGCCAAACCACTGCACACCCTACTTTCTAAGGACGTAGAGTTCAATTGGATGGGAGATTGCGAAGAAGCGTTCCAATTGCTGAAAGAAAAATTGATATCTGCATCGGTCTTGAGAGGACCGAATTGGGCCATACCATTCCATATTTACTGTGATGCATCTAACGGTGCGATCGGAGCAGTCCTCGGGCAGAAAGATGATGAAGAATTTTATGCCATCTATTATGTCAGTAAAAACTTGGCGGGAGCAGAGCTCAACTATACAGTGACAGAAAAAGAATTCCTCGTAGTTGTCCATGCAATAAACAAATTCTGCCACTATATAACGGGATACAAGGTCTTCATCCATACGGACCATGCGGCTATCAGGTATCCGATGAGCAAGCCGGCCATTGGTGGCAGAATTATCGGATGGCTATTGCTATTGCAGGAATTCAACATCACTATAGTCGATAAACCGGGAAAGGACAACGTCGTGGTGGATTTTTTGTCTAGATTGATACCAGCAGATCATCAAGTAGTGGAAGATCAATTTTTGGATGAACATCTATTCGCTATTAGTGAACAAACTCCGTGGTATGCAGACATAGCCAATTACTTGGCCATCGGAAGGACCTCACCTGCTCTCTCCTATCGAGAAAAGTAGGCGGTCATAGAGAAGAGTGCATCATTCCTTTGGATGGATGGTCTCCTATTTAAAATAGGATGGGACCAAATTATAAGAAGATGCATAGCAGAACAGGAGTTTTCAGAAGTGCTCAAGGCATGTCATGATGAGCCATGCGGAGGACACTTTGCAGGGAAATGAACTGCCTACAAAATCCTGCAGGCTGGGTATTTTTGGCCCACTCTATTCAAGGATGTGGTAGCGTATACCAGCAAGTGTGACGAGTGCCAGAGGATGGGTAGACCAACCCACCGAGATGAAATGCCCCTGCAGCCCTAGGTACACCTGGAACCTTTCGATAAATGGGGCATGGACTTCGTGGGACCATTTAATCCACCTTCGATGGGAAGGAGGTTTATTATGGTCTGCACGGATTACGTCACCAAATGGGTGGAAGTGTAGGCATTAAGGGACTCAAAGGAAAGAACGGTCATCGATTTCTTATTTGCCCATATTTTCACATGATTTGGGGTTCCTCGGGAGATAACAATAGACCAAGGGCCCCAATTCACCTCCAAATTGATTGAGGAGGTGATGGAGCAGTATAGAGTTCGGCACAATAAAACCATGCCCTACCATCCACAGGCGAACGGGCAAGTAGAAGTGACAAACAGGGAGATAGAAAACATCCTGACCAAAACCGTGCAGCAACACAAGAAATATTGGGCCACACGGTTGCCGGAGGCGGTTTGGGCATACAACACCACGTGGAAATCCACCACAGGATGCACACCTTTCCAACTGGTCTATGGAAAAAATGTGATGATGCCCATCGAGTTCGAAATCAAAACTCTGAGGATGGCTTCAGAATTAAATTTGAGCTTGGATGAAGCTCAAAAATAGAGGATTCACCAGCTAGATCAGTTGGACGAAATTCGATTGGATGCTTTGCAGAGGACAGAGATTATACAGAAGCAGAGAAAGAAGTGGCATGATAACCACATCAAGCTGAAGAAGTTCCAGGTAGGGGAATGGGTACTGTTGTACGATTCTCGATTCCAAGAAAGGAAGGGCAAACTTATGTAGAGGTGGATGGGGCCGTATGAGGTGGCAGAGCTCATTAGGAATGGGGCGGTGCGCGTTAAGACAATTGACGGTAGCAACACCATGTTCACAGTCAATGGCCACCGACTACGCCCCTATAATACGTCCAAAATGTTACAGGTGGAATCCAGAGTAGGCATGGGGGAGACCCCATCTTGCTAGATCTGGACCGAACTCTCATAGGTGAAATGGTGGGCACGAAAGTGCTCACCCAAAATTTTTAGTTAATATAGTTTTTTTTGTAATGTGTGTTTTTGCAGGGACGACGCCCGCATGCAAGCTGCAGGCATCCTAATCCAGGGCCTAACAGGCATGGAACGCGTCTAACTGCCTTTATTTTCCTTTCTTTTTTGGTTGCTTTTTGCAGGTGGAGGACCTGATAGCACGAGGGATAGGTATCTGGGAAACCAGGCCTGATTCGGCTCAGCATTTCGACACCGGCTCGTAGGTAGAATCTGGGCAGCGTGAAAAACTGGGAAGGCTTGATCACCCTTTTTCCAGTCAAATCGCCATCCAGAAGAAGGTGCCTTACTGCATCCAGAAGGTGCCAAGTCCAGAAGAAGGCACCTTACTGCATCCGAAAGGCACCAAGAGGCCCTCACATCCAAAAGGCACCAAGTCCAAAGAAGGCGCCTTACTACACCCAAAAGGCACCCATCTAGAAGAAGGCACCTTACTGCATCCAGAAGAAGGTGCCAAGTCCACAAGAAGGTGCCTTACTACACCCGAAAGGCGCCCATCCAGAAGAAGGCACCTTACTGCATCCGAAAGGTGCCAAATCGAAAGACAACGCCTTCCATCCATTCAGAAGTTCTATTAAAATAAATATATACATATGTAGGCGCCTTCCATGGCAGGAAGGCACCAAGTCTTAAAAAAAAAAAACCAGCTGAATACGCCTTCCAACATCAAGAAGGCGCATTCATCCAGCCGAGACGCCTTCCAACATCAAGAAGGCGCATTCATCCAGTCGAATACGCCTTCCAACATCAGGAAGGCACATTCATCAAGATGAACGCCTTCCAACATCGGGAAGGCATGAACCAGAAGGAGGCGCCTCCCACATTGGGAAGACGCATGCAGGCAAAAGTGCCTCCCACCAATCAGAGGCACCTCGTAGCACCGAAAGGCGCATTCGTTCGAAGAAGAGCATCGACAACGTCGAAAAGGTGCTACAAGGACACCATCCACATGGGAAAGGTACCAAAGAATGCCTCCCGCATGCAACATTTACATCTATCGGATGCCTCGAGCGGAATGAAGCATCGCACGAATGAGCGGCATCAAAGGACCATACCCCTCCCTCATGTCACAAGTCAGCAAATCAGTGGCTACCACGATGACTGGAATGATGAATCAGGTACGTGCATACTAAATCAAATCGTTTATATAATTATTTATAAATACGCAGTACCAAAAAAGATACCATCATCATAGAGATCGTATCCCCCCATAGCCGAAATCACATGCCAATGATAGGGCATCTTCCATAACTGCTAGGGTTAGGCATATTTTCTATAAGAAGGTACCTTCCTGAAGAAGGAAGGACAGAAAAAAATATACAGCAGCAGAAGGCGCCATGGGAGGAAGGTCCAAGAACCATGCGATCAAGAAGAATGAACCCAGTGATACTGATGGGATCAGAGGGCAGTGAAGACCCAATTCGAAGCCGAGGGGTGGCTCGAATACTGCACCCTGGTCGGTCAGGGCCAGGACGTGGAGGCAGCTAGAGAATTCATCGCCTCTTTGAGGGGCGATGCGGCCCAAGTACGAGGGGTGGAAATTCCAGTCACCCCTGAGTTCATCTCACAGGCGACTGGATTGCCTCTCACGGGGGAATGTACATACAAGGGCGGAGTGTTAAAACTATACGCCGAAATACTACTGCCGGGAGAAAATGTGCAGATAGACAGGGAGGGGTTACTCAAAAATAGTCTCCCCATGAATATGCGGAAGATGTTCGAGCAGATTGCTCGATTTTTCACATGCACAGGAAAGTATACCCATCTGCACATTAATCATGTGCACTTCATCAATCACCTAGTGCATGGGAGGAAATTAAACATACCTTTCTACCTGGTGAATGCTCTGAAAGATGAAGTGGCTCGGTACCAGAAGGGGGCACCATCCGCCTTAGCCCACCATGGGCTGATATCGGCATTGGTCCGCCACGTAGAAGCACAAGGACAGAACCACGATGCAGAGGGAGATGGCGGCCAAATAGAGCAACACAATGCGGTTGCCGAATTAGGGCAAGACGAAGCATCCCCTATAGAGGAGATAACAAACATCGGGCAATTGGCGTTGCCCTATTTTCTAGGAGGAGCAAAGCAGTCATCGGTGCCCGAAGACATAGAGGACAGAGGGCATTCCCTAGTGCTCGAGTATGAGGAGGAAGGAGCGCCACTCGCTGGTGGTGAGGACGAACCAATCCCTAGGAGGAAACGTCTACGGTGATTCCTCTCGATAGAGGAAGGATAGAGTGACCCGAAGATAGACGTTGCCGCCCAAACCCTTCGAGAATTAATGAACCGGAGCCCACGGAATGAAGGAACTTTCGGGAGTAACGACCAGATCGATGCGGCCTTGGAGGAGGTGCTCGAATGGCAAACCGATTGTTGGATGGCACAATAGATTCTGGAAGATTGCCAGAACCAGCATAAAAGGGAATTGGAGGAAAGAGATAGGTGAATTGCTCAGCTCGAGCAGCTAGTCTGGCAGTTGCAGGAGGAAAATCAAATGCTCCAGGATAGAGGAACAACAAGACAGGAGGCATCCACTCAGACTGATTGGGTAGAAGAAGTGCCGACGAACTCTCCCACATCCATCGAATGAGTATTCTCTTCAGGGGAGATTCGATCGGATGCCCGACAGAGCAGCCCGGAGGTAGGGGAGGATTCCTCTATTTTTAGGGGTGAAAAGAAAAGAAGTCCTACCATGCCCCCTATCATTGTCCTGAGTGACACAGAGCAGGACGAAGGTCTCCAGCAATAGATAAGACCAGAGGATAAGGAGGACCTCCCCAGGCCTGAAGAAGGAGAAGAGCCTGAGGGGTCGACACCAGGTAGACAGGCGAACGAAGGATCACCCCCGGAGATAGCAGCACAGCCGATCCTTCAGAGCAAGGAGAAGTCCCCGAAGGAGAAAGGAGAGACCCCTGTCCAAGCCACCACATTTTCTGTAGAAGCCAAGGCAAAGAGGCCCAGGACGGCTCGACAGAAGGCAAAAGTGACCTTCATCGACTTCGAAGAGGATGAATGGGACATGCAGCCATTCGTCGAAAGGCAAAAATATTTTGAGCAGCGGTGCAATGAAATGAAAGCAGCCAAGGAGGCCAGGAAGGCATCCTCGAGGGTAAAAGGAGATTCTAGCATCTGCGTCAATCCGACAGAAGACAACCAATTTTGGGACATCTATGGTTCATCCCGAGGGTGGCCTTCCATGATGAGGAAGTACTTGGAATGGTGGGGAGTATATGGCCCACAATTGGAGGCCGCTACGATTGCAAAGGAGAATGCAGGGCTTACCCCTAAAGCGGCCGGATTATACAAGGCCCAAGTAGTGCCTTCCAGAGGGGATAACTCGGATATCCCTCTGGCAGTGGTCAGACCTCCAGACGTCGACCTCTGGCAAGCTATCGAAGCTGCATTTCAATCGGTAGGAACAACGTTGGCTAGACCACCACCAGTAGCGGCCAGAACAAGAAGAGGACAATTGACAGCCATAGTTTCCCATAGGCAAAGGTGAACCACACCTTCAAATGCCGGCACGAAAAGATAGACTCGGGCCGCAAGGGCAGCAGAATCCTCCAAGAGATGGTGACGATGAAAAGTCAGAGGGCTACCTGCAGCTTGGATGCCACGAGGGCGTGGCATATGTTAGGCGTGGGGGGATGATGAGCACCAGAAATGCTCATATTTTGTACATATTTCTTTGATCAATATGCGGTTGTATAATAAGGATTGCATACTTTTATGAATGATTATATAGATATTTGATATAATTATGCGTGTTATCTAATTTGTGTGTTTTTAGTATGTTTTGTGGAATTGCAGTTGATTTAGTTAGATTTGGAATGGTCGAGGTCCTTTTGATGGACCTGGCACTTTATTTCATCGAGGGTTAATGAAGAGAATACGAGCGCCTCCCTGCAGTCGAAAGGCGCCAACTGAATACCAGCGCCTCCCTGCAGTCGAAAGGTGCCAACTGAATACGAGCGCCTCCCTACAGTCGAAAGGTGCCAACTAAATACACGCCTCCCAGTCGAAGGCACAACTAATAGACGCCTCCCTACAAAGGTGCCAACCAAAGATGAGCGCCTCCCTACAATCGAAAGGTGCCAACCAAAGACAAGTGCCTCCCCATAGTCGAAAGGTGCTAGCAAAAGGCAAGCGCCTCCCCACAACCAGAAGGTGCCACTGATTCTTTGCCCGTTGACCAGATTTGAACGACGTGGATGGTAGCGGCTGGTGCAGTTCCAGCTCTGCGTCATGCAGAGCTAAATTGGAGATTGCACCAACGTATCGAAATGTCTTACTGATGCCAGGCAAAGCACGAACCGAACAACGAACACGTCGCCATTAGAACAGAATGCCAGATGTCGATTGCATTTACCAGACTGTCTTGATTTAGTCTGGGATAGATCGACTGTTGTAACTACTTCTGTAACAGAAGTTTTGTGGGTGTGTTATATAAACACACGCAGATCGTTCTGAGAAATATATAGAAATAAAATAAAGATCCATTTAGACGTACAGAGATAAATTGTAGTGTGTTGACGAATATATTAAAGTTCCAGAAGTTCTAAGCGCGTGTTCGATCGGGAAGAATCTGCTGGAGCATGGGCCCACTCCAAGCCAGTATTTCTTCCCCATTTATTTTTCGTTTATTAATTTTAATTAGTTTATTGCTTTCATAAGAATGTTTGTTAGTTTATTAGTTCCAACATTTGCGGTAGATTTATTTTCAGGAATGCGTACATGATTTATTTTCTGTAGGTTTAATTCTGTTCTTCTTACGTAAATCATTGAGGAGTGCGGGAATGATTGACAAACCATTTCAAGAACACCCCCCAAAATGTAGGATTAGCAGATTCACCTCCAGTGGTATTGTAGTAACCTAATTTCGACTCTTCGCAAGTTTACGAAGCTCCCTGGGTTGATAATTAAATGCACGGGCATGTGACAAAAATAGGAAACCATTCACCTTGTTTGGCCCGCAACAGGGATAATCATCTTGATATAATTGTTACAATAGGATGTAATTGTTTCCCTCTCAAGGGTAGGTGTGATTTCCAAGTGCCTTTCAAGGTGACACAAACTGATCTAGGGTGTCGATGACCCTCTTCTTTGCATTGACGAAGGAATTGTATGCTTTGTCTCTTTCAATACCTGTTCCCTATGATCAAGAAACAACAAGAAGAAATTAGTAACAAAGGAGGCCTCTCTTGATGAGGCTTTGAAAGGAATCTTGCATAAATAATAGCATAAAATCAAGAAGGCATGTAAAACTATCAATCTATGCAAGAAATGGGGAAATTGTAACATAGCATGTAAAGAAACATGAGTCTAGCTAAGAAACATCCTAATTAACCATTAGAAAACTTGAATTGCATGAAACTAATCTAGATTAACAAATGCAAGGAAAGGAGAAGCAAATATATCTCTAATTCCTAGATTAACTGGTCAAATGTCTGCTAAAATGTAGATCTATGCTAGATTAAGCTAATTGCATGACTGAAAATGAAAAACTACTGCTAAAATGGAGGAAGGAGAGCATCAAACCCTAGCCACAGGTCTAAGGTGTGGTTGGCACTGTTAACTGTGGCTCATATCCGCAGTTAAGATGAAAGTGTCATTTCTCTTGAAACCAAGGCCAAAAAATCTCAAATCCTCCAAGGAATTGATGGTCAAGGGTCGTCTATGTTTTTTGGAATAGATTGGCGGTTGAATTCAATGGAATTAGTAATGGAGGTGTGTCAATTTTTAAGCTTGCTCCTCAAGATCTTGATATCTCCATTGTTGCATGCACAGTTGTCATTGATCAATTGGACAACACTTTGTTACTCCTCAAGGGGATATGAAATTGCTCTCCAATCCGACAGGGCTTCGCTATGTACAATTGACCTATATCTTCAGTATCTTTGCTCTTTGGAATTGGGGTCTTAATTAGACTCCCAAAATCCTTACTCTAGCTTCATGGAGAAGCCAAGAACAATATTTTGCAGTTGAGAGGAAGCTTCTAGATGCTTCCCAGCCCAAACTGCTTTGAAAATCGTTGCAATTCGACTGTTGCAACTGATTTGACTTAGCTCTGGTCGCCCGAGTTTGTTACAGTGCTAACCGTAAGTGTCAGTCACGATCCTCAATTGGTATATTGGGAGTCGTGGCTATCAGCCGCAATCAACACTTCTAACCATGGGTTTCATATGCGGCTAGCATTGACTAGACAAATATGCCCCATTGAGTGGTAAAAACCACTGCTATACCTTGAATTTGTCCAAAGGTCTTCCATATGGTCTTCTAGCATGTCCCATATGAGTAGTCGCCATCGAAATGATGCGTTTTAGGTGTCTACACTCATGATATTTTACAAACCCTAGTTCAATATAGTTCTCAACTTCACATAACAATGATACTCATGTTCTTTTACAAACCCTAGTTCAAGCATATGAAAGCTTTACTCAATGTTTCCAACAATGCTTATCAAACAAGATTTTTGTCATCAAATTTCACTCAGAAAAACCTTTAACAATCAAACTCAACAATGCTTATCAAACAAGGTTTCTTATTATCAACTTTCACTCAAAAAAACCTTTAACAATCAAACTCAACAATGCTTATCAAACAACCCTTTTCTCTCCAACTTAGCATTCACAACATCCAACAATCACTCACAAGGAAGATGTGCCGACACCTTTTTTTTATTGAAGAATTTACCTCAAAATCTGTTTTAAACACAATTTTCTTCTTTACCAATTTCAAAGGTTAGATGATAAAATATCACACTAACACTCTCTCAAAAATATTTCCCAATTACAAAAAATATCAAACTCAAATACACCTTATTACTCCTTTGAAATTAGCAATCATCAAAACATACATAAAAAATAATTACTCATAATCTCCAATCTTTAATTAACAACCTCCAAAAATCAAACCCTCAAAAATAATACTGCATACCCTTTTATCTCCCTCAAATACTCAATAACCAATTAAATAAAAATTTATAAACCTCCAAAAATATTTTTCATCCAACCTTAGCAAATCCGAAATATTTCATGCAACCTTGGCAAACAATAGCGCATACCTTTTATCTCAAGAAAAAGGCCTCAACGGGTTTTGAATGTGATATCACTCCCAAACGAGTGCCTTATCGAGACGCTAGCCCACCACATGGGCTACAAGCATCCACACGAAGGGGAAGGCTCAAGCCTTCCCTTTGTCCTTTTCTAATCGGTGTGGCGTAAAATAAAACACACTCTTCTCCCTTGCAAAACGAACTCGATGGGTTTCAAACCTTGCTCTCCTTTCCTACCAAACTTCTTAGTTCCAACTAGTATCACCAACTATGCTACACAATATTATGCAGAGAAAAAGGAGCCCCACTCCTATTTGTTTTGTCTTCTACTGCCGAATGCTTTCAAAACACATAAAATCCTTTGTCTCTTCATTGCGCACGAATATTTGAAGCTTGATTAATCAATAATGCATTAGACTTAAGACAAAGGTTCTTGCCCCCTTTTATACACGAAGGTCAATGCCTTAGGAACGTCGGTGCCAAATTTGAATTTTGAATTCAAATTAATAATTAACCTTTATAACCCAACCTTAGGGTTATTTAATTAATATAAATTAATTTTATAATTAACTTAATAACTTTAGAAGTTAATTAAATTAATTTATAATGAAATTATTTTAATTAATTTATAATTAATTTAAATATCTCCTTTTAATATTATAATAAAATATTATAATATTATTTTGCTTGGGCCTCTTCATTGCTCTTTGAACCTCATCTGATCACCTGGAACCAGATCTGACCAACTGGAAGCGGACTTTCCTTTTGCACTGATTGCGGAACCGCTACTTCTTGCACTACTCACTAAAATTGACTCTTGACATCAATGACAACTCAACTACTCAAAATGTCCAACAATTCAGCCAAGTTATGGAACCGTTAGCCACAAAAAATTTAATTATTGTTGTCCAAATGGGTGTTTATTTCTTTAAGACTTTGTAAAACATTAATTGATCGCATAATGTTTATCTCTTTGTCTTCAAAGATGTTGCCTGATATAAAATATTGTAGAGGTCAAATTAAGGAAATTTCCTCTCTATATTAGTGCAAAGTTCTTTCAAAATGCAAGTTTTGGTGTGTAAAAGTACTAGTTGCATCTCACCATAGTAAAAGATCATTTATATATTATAGAAGGGAAAAAATATGTTTTAAATTAATCTTATTATGACCATGAAATGTGAATCTATATCTTTTCTTGGTGTGTGCCTTCTATAAGAGTTTGAAAAAAGTAGGCTTGGTTTTAAAACCATAGCAAGCCCATAGAAATATTATTATATTTTGGTAATAGAATAATGAATCTTTAAAAATCCGAGTTAACTTAGAGTTTTATTTCAAGCAGCAATCCCTAAAGAGAATTTTCTAAATTAATTAGGAAAAAAAAAAATGTGTGTGAAAATGTCGAGGGTTGACTTTGTATAGCTGTGGAAGATACTTTTGCATAATATTTATTATTAAATTTTATTGGAGTATTATTTAATAATGAACAAGTATAATAAATTGGTGCTTAAACTTTTAAGGTGTTATACTTAAATATGTAAATGTAGAATAGTCGGCTTTTGTATGTAACTAAAAGTTATAGCTTATAAATTAATACTTTACTTGTTGTTTTGCTTTAAGAGTTAATTTAAAAAAAAAAATGTTAGCTGAATTTCTAGTTGGAAAAGTTGAATGGATGATTCTTATACATTATTGTTGTATAAATCTTTTGGCATTTTTGCCACATTGAAATTTTGTAAAGTTTTGATTGAAATATGAAAATATTTTCTCAGTAAAAAACATGAAATATTTTTGCCAGTAAGGGTTTTATACATTTTAACTATTGTTCACACATTAAAAAAAAATTGAAATTTTTTCTAAGTATCTTATGGATGTAGTTTCGGGTAAAATTCAAGTGAAATGTTTTTTTGTTCCCCAAAATGGCTTTTTCGTTCCCCAAAATGGTTGTTTCATTCCCCAAAATACCTTTTCACTCCCAAGTGCAACAAACATTATTTATTTTTGGTATTTCACTGGAGAAACCACCCTACCGACAGTTTCACACTAATTAATTCTCAAAGAAATCAAGTTTCCAAAATTGACACTACTTATGGCAGCGCAAGATTTTCCCAAGAGAAGTCGTAGCAAAAGGAAAAATATTGGGGTAATATTTCATTTCACATAGGACAAAATCATTAAGTGCACTTTCCAAGTGCAAGTCTAGGTGAAAGCTCATTTCGGGCATAACTTGGGAGAAATGAATATAAAGGTCCATTTCGGGTAAAATATTGAGCAAAAATCCATTTTGAGATATATCCGGGATCACTATTGAAAAACTATAGGATTTAAGTATTGCTCCTTTGAATCGGTGTAATCTTGTTCATTTTCAAAGCACCATCCACTTTGGTGGGTATGCATTTCCAATGCATCACATATCAACCTTGCTAGTTTTCAAAGCAGATTTAATGCTCGACGTACTTTCCTAGCAAAAGTGAATTTCTAAGGCACAAGGTGAAGTGAATTAAATGACCAAATGCCCAATTTTTAGATGATTTTGTTGCATCTCGATGCATCGACACCCAATTTTACTTCAAGCATTTACTCCTGTTGACTTCTTTGTGTGATTCTCCCATCAAAGTTGGATCGTGGTTTCCTTGCTGTATGTTTTAACTAAAGATGTCACTGATGTCGAGGAGGAAAACATGCATGCTAGTTTTTGATCTACCAGCATTTTTTTTG
The DNA here is from genome assembly GCA_028583015.1 of Wollemia nobilis. NCBI lineage: Eukaryota > Viridiplantae > Streptophyta > Pinopsida > Araucariales > Araucariaceae > Wollemia > Wollemia nobilis. The sequence continues at coordinate 4,065,164 of JAQPPZ010016919.1, forward strand.
TATATGTATTAAATGAAAGAGGTGTAATCCTCTATAAATACTAATAAATTCATTATAATAAGGGAGGATAGACATTTTGTAGAAAAATACTTTAAGTTTTCTGCATCAATAGAAAGATATTTGGCTTCTGGTTCCTTGAGTAGTCTTGTGGTTGATCACTTTTTGCTTGTCATTTCTGCTTATATTTATGTTCCTTATTAGCTTTTTTTAAATTTTGCATCTAAATTTAATTACTGTTTGTAAGGGAGTGAATATTGAAATGTGTTTTGGATGTTATCTCTACAAATTGTGAGTGGTTCCTGTGCTTGCTTTTCTATTTCATGATAATTTGAACTTGAATGTGGTTTCTTGCTGTTAGTTTATCCCCACCACACTTTTTAGGCTTACAACCATATTTCCATTTCTTTCTATCATTTCCCATTTATTTCCTGTTATCCTAAGCTTTAAATAAAATTAGATTAGTAAGGGATCCAACCCTCTCTAGAGATTGTCCTGAAGAAATTTTCTCTTTCCCTCGGCCTTTCAATGTTGGTCAGGTCTAGGGAACACAAGTGATAATACTTTGTTCTTAGGTATATTCGTGACCAATAGTTTTTGGCATACCTTATGGGACCCCAAAAGTTCCACTTTCAATAGTATTGAGGTTTGATGTTCACCTTCATGTTGTACGGTTAGAACATCTGGCGACTTAGCACTACCTAGAAGCCTCCGAATGTGGAGATAGCGAAAGTTGTACTTCATGATCACAAGATCGAAGGCCAAAAATTCAAAAAATCCCATTGAGTTTTTTGAACTTGACACCTAAAAATTAGGTGAAAACCCTAGGTTAGTCACCCTGTCACTTACTTCATCTGCAACATCCTCGCAAATAGCTGGTGTGTTTTTTGTTCCTTCGAGTTTAGCTAGTATTGCTACTAGTGTTCCACCTCCTCAACCACACACACTAGTCCATATGGCCTAGAATCCTCCACCACAATAGCCACAGCCACCAAGGTTGTTCCTAGCATGGAATAGTTCAGGAGCCCTGAATTTACAAGCACAAAATCTAGTTTATCAAGCAGCCTTGAAGGCCTTACCAACCTATGATGGTACCATTAATACTGCATATGAGTGTATCCAAGATGTGGCTTCTTTGGAGATAATACATGAAATTGTAGATGAAGATATTATGGTAAGGTTACTGGTGTTATTACTTAGAGGTAAGTTTTTATACTAGTATCGGTCTTTGCCACCTGCCACTATAGCCACATGGGATCGGTTGGTAGAATTACTAATAAAGAACTTTCATGAACAAGCTGATTCATTTTCCTTGCTGCATCAATTGATAATGATTCAAAGGCATCCACATGAGGAGATAGTGGACTTCAACATAAGGTTCACCCAAAGCTTGCAAAGAGTTCTTGATGGTCTTTGGCCCACTCATGAGTAATTTGTGTTTTATTATCTCATAGCCTTTAATATAGACAGGCATGGCTGTCTGGTAGGCCAATGTAAATATGTTCCCAGATCTATACATGCAGGTGTAGAAGGTTGAGGCAGAATTGATCGCCATAGGTAAGCTTCCCCTGAAGGTAACAATGCCCATCCTACCTGATCTTCTACAATATTTGTATTCTAATTTATTTTCACAGTCTATGCCTTCCATGTATCTTGTTCCATCATGGAGCTCAAGTGCACCTCAAATCGCACCCATTCTAGTTCCCCAACTCCTAGCCCCAGTTATCCCATAATTGCCTACTCCAAGCTTTCCACAATTGCTTGCACCCATTCCTTTCCCAGCATTACCCGTGCCACCAGTTCCACTACCATTTCCTGTACCACCAGTGCCTCTACCCTTACCAGCACCTCCTGCACCCTCCAATCCTAATCCTTACACAGTGCTATTGTAAGAGGTAAAATCTGCTAATTAGGCCATAAGAGCAATGAGCAATAATATTACAGTTATTGAAATAAAACAAGCTGAGAGATATTTCCAACCTAGGATATTTCAACTGATCATCAAAGAGCAATTAGCTTTTACCAGCAAGGTGCTTGAGAGAAACCCAACTATATTGGAAAATGAAGAAGTTGGCTTGGTAGACAAAACATACTGTGCTCTACTTGTAATGATCCACACAGCGAGGAGACTTGCATGGTTCATATAAAATACGTGCAAACACTAGTCCTAAGCTATTTTGGAGTTCAAGTTAACATGATTATTGAGGTGGATCACAACTTCATGGTTCCCTCCGAAGAACAAGACTCAGTTCTCACAAGATTTGGAAGAAATCCAGTCACGATGAATCCAGCTGAGATCGAACCACTAAAGGTACCTGCTGATCCAAAGGTGCAAAATGAAAAGAAACAAGTACAAGTGAAAGCACCCACTCCAGCACCAAATCCAAATGCACCTATCCTGTTAAAATATCTTTTGCCTTCGTGAGTGAAATAAAATTGCAAGAAAAAGCCTCAACTTCGCAAACAAGATCTAAAACGGAGGAAAAAGCCAGAGAAAAACTCAAGTACCCATCTTTGACTAAATTTTAGAGGTTAGAAGCCATGCAGTAATATCGAATAAAATATGAGGTCACCAATGAAAAGGAGTCTGGTACATCCACATATAACATTGTCAAAGAATTGAAAAAGATTCCATCCAAGGTTAGTCTTTATGATGCATTGCAGTTACCTGGGCAAGTTGACCTAGTACAAGAATCATTGAAGATTGTGAAAGATAACGGGAAGAATCCTACTTAGATAGTTTTTGCTCAAACATTAACTACTTCAGTCACTAGAAATAATAGACCATACCCTTTCTATTTCTCTCAGGATGGAGGGTTGGATTGTGCACAATTGCATGATTGATTCTGGTGTTGTGAAAACTATCATGGCAAAGGCAGTTTGCGAAGTCATGGGTATGGAATATACAAGGAGTAGCTCTGGTGTCTTACAGTTAGATAGAAATCCCATAAAAATAGTGGATTTCATCAAGGCTATCCCCATTGTCCTGCATAGTATACCTCATATCACGATAATTCATGAGGTAGTAGTGGTTGATTTGGAGCCATATTTTAGTATGTGTTTGTCAAAAGAATTCACTGTCAATATGGGAGGCTACCTTTCTCTCGATTACTCTCACCTAGATATTCCTTTCAAAGGGAGAAGAATCCAAATTTACAATGAGAAGCCTTCTACTTTTCATGTAGAGAATATTGAAGAGGAAGAAAATTCCACAAACTATGTCAACATGGTAACTAAGGAATTGAAAGAGCCTGATTTGATGGATGAATTTTTGGATAAGCTCCACTTAGAAGATGAGTTCTCAATGCTTGATTTGAATGCCATGATGGATATTGAAATGGGTTGTTACACCATTACCAAGCCCAAAAATACTGAATTGAAGGCATCTCAAGATTAGTATCCTATTCTTAATCAATTATGGAAGTTATATTTTGATGATGCAAGATGTAAGAATGGTGTAGGAGCAGGGATTGTTCTCATTTCTTCCTCTGGCATTCACAAAACTTATTCATACTAACTGACCTAGATTTGTACTAACAACGCTACCAAGTATGAAAAATTGTGCCTAGGTCTAAAGAAAGCAAAGAATTTTAGAATTAAACAGCTACAAATTTTTGGTGATTTTGAATTAATTGTAAATCAAGTAACAAACAAGTGCATCTCCAAGCAACATTATCTCAAGGCATACCGCAACAAATTCTAGGGTCTATTTGAAGCTTACACAATATTGAATATCCAATCCATCTCACAAGAGCAAAATAAACATGTTGATCTCTTATCATCCCTTGATGCAAACTTTTCTCCTATTGAACATGTAGTGAGGAAACCTAAGATTGTGAAGATGGTTTACAGACCCTCGGTCCCAGACAAGAACATGTACTGGCAAGTCTTCGAAAGCGACGAGCAGATTATTAATTTTTTTGATAAGGGAGGTTAGTATGATGGAATAAAGAATGCTTGATGACGAGGAAGCCAAAGGGCTAATTCAACTAAGGAATAATTATATCCCAAAAGGATTTATTACGCTCGAGAGCCTCTTTGATAAAAATGATAGATCACAAAAGCATAGGATCAAAGTGGATGAGAAGGATTACACTGAACTACATTTGGCCCTCCAAAAATCAATCAATATTGGAACATATTGCACTCCCGAAGAGTTAGAAGAGATCAAAGACTTGTGCCACAATTTTTTTGACATTGTAGCTTGGAGCTACCATGATCTGAAGGGATATCACAAATATGTGATACAACATACCATTGAGCTATAGGATGGGGTGAAATATTTCAAACAAAAATAAATACCATTCAATCCTAATATTGAAGTGCTGATGAAGGCGAAGCTACTGAAAATGTTGGATGCTAAGATCATTTACCCAATCAAGCATTCAACCATCAGTTGCTCAAAAAAAGTAGAGACTCATCACCGAAATAATGAAACCATCTCCTAGACTAGTGCTTGTGACACATATTAATGTTTTGAGCCATGAAAAATGTCACTAAATAAAAACCCCCTGAAACCAAAGTGTCTCATAAAAAGAAGCAAATATGGTCCCGGTACGAAAGAAGAATGGAGATATTTGCTTGTGTGTGGATTTTAAAAATTTGAACTAGGCATCACTGAAGGATCATTATCCATTACCTCAGATAGACCAAATTCTTCATGTAGTTGTAGGAGATTAGAGATTATATTTGTTTATTAATTCTCTGGATATAATCAAATTTGGGTCAAGGATGAGGACCAACATAAAACGGCGTTCACCACAAAATGTGGAACCTTTGCTTTTCAATGAATGTCATTTGGACTCTCAAACGTCGGAGCAACTTTTCAAAGGGTGATGGATGTAGCTTTTGGTGAGTTGTTAAATCATGTTATTGTGATTTATTTGGATGACATGATTGTTTTCTCTCACAATAGGGAGGAGCACGACTCTCATTTAAGGCAAGTATTCGAGAAGTTTTCAGAGTTTGGAATATCCATCAATCCTAGAAGTCCATTTTTTCTATAAAGGAGGGAAATATCCTAGGTCATCTCATTTCAAAAATGGTTTAGCTACCGATCTAGCTAGAGCCAAAGCTTTTCTAAATTTTTCATTGCCAGCCAACAAGAAGGAATTGCAACATTCTTTGGGTAAATTAATTTTGTTTGAAATTTTGTTGTAGATTTTGCCCAAGTGGTAAAGCCAATGACTGAGCTTTTAAAGAAAAATGTTGAGTTTAAGTGGACTGAGCAGAGAAATCAATAATTCAAGGAGATGAAAGAAATAATTGCTCAATCCCCGATCCTGGTAAACCCTGACTATTCCAAGGATTTTATCCTGTATGTTGTTGGTGAGCAAGAAATTTACGCAGCAGTGCTCACACAGAAGGGAGATGATGGAAATGAACACCTGATTGCTTTTCTAAGCCAATCCATTCAACCACATGAATATAAGTATAAATTCCTTGAGAAGTAGGTGTATGCGGTAATTAAATCTCTGAATAAGTTTTGACGCTTTTTTTTGTAGAGTAAAACAATAGTTTATGTTGTTCATCTAGACGTTCGAATTTTCACCATCCAAGGAGAACTTAAAGATAGGAGAGTTGGCTGGGTTTCCAAAATACAGGAGTATGATGGTGAGATCTGACCAACCAAACTTGTTCGAGGTCGAGAATTGTACCAAGAACTTGAAAGGAATGCCACCTCCAAACCCATAGTTTTTGAATGTGAATATGCAGTGGGTAACTGTAATTTTTTCAATCAATCTGCAATTGATCAAAATTGGACAAAGAAACTCATCGAATATTTTAATTCTAGGTATCCTTCACAACTCAATGCCTCTAAAATAAGGAGATTTATACTACAGGACCTCAAGTATGTATTTTTATCAAATGGTTTGTTTCATAAGAATATTGATTGAGTTCTTCTCAAGTGTGTCAAATAATCGGAGAAGTAGAAAATTCTACAAGAATTCCATTCTGGATTTTTGGGAGGTCATTATGCAAGTAGACCCATGGCATTGAAGATTATTTGAGTAGGCTATTTCTGATATAATATATTTTAAAATGCTTTAAAATTCATTCAAAACTATGATATGTTCAAAATATTCATCGGTAGGACCAAGAATGCATCATTGCCCCTCCATCTGATTCAAGTAGAAGCACCATCTCAGCAATAGGGATTAGACTTTATTAGGGTCATTCATCCTAACTCATCTATCGGACACAAGTATATCCTAACTGCAAATGACTTCTGAAGTAGGAAAAAATGGTGCACCAAATGAAATATAAACAATGCAGGTATCTATGCTCTGTCGCTAATGAGCGCCAAACGAAAGCATGCAATTAAGTGGAAAGATAGAAAATAACAAGAAGCAAAGAAAAAAAAGTTTATATCTCTTATTAATTGAAATGATCCAAAATTATGGGTTACAATGCATCCCCTTGAGGGCTCAAAATGGGTGATACAAATTTTTACAACTCGGGTGCCCAAGGATCAAATCCTTCAAGAAATTTGGGTGCACATCCACTGTCTTTCCTTGTACCGACAATCGAAGTGGGTAGGCCAAGGTTATAACCACTTGTGTCTTTGATATATTATGTCTTAGGTTGCCTCCCAATGCACTGTAATGACCTGCACCTACACACAAGGAAACCAGAATCATCAAGTGCGTATGATAAAAAGCATGCAATTCCCACAGGGGCAAAATGACTAATGATGAGAAAACATATCAAATCAACTCCAAATAACATGAAATTGTAGAGGGATGTAAAAGGGAATTTTTTGGAAATATATCACTAGAAATTGCACCAAAATTGCATCTTATGGGACTTCAAAACTATAATGACCGTTCATAACCTGCAAAACCCAAAGTAAGAAAATTTTGACCCTATGCATATCCAAACTACATGAAAATTGGACAAATATATAAAATGATATTATAATAAAACCCATTTGATCATATTTTCAATATAATTCACAGTTTAGGTGTTTCTCCAGATGACCACCGTAGACCTGCATGAGACCCTACAAAACACTAAATATGCAATATCTCAGCCAATATAGCTTAGAATGACATGAAATTTGAACTGTAGCATCATATGAGAATGTATAAAATAACTAAGTAAAAAAATTTAGAAAATTGTTGACATATTTATATTCGTCATAGGGTGGGACGAATAGTACTATCATAAATTGGGGGTGCCCGGGGGTGGGACACCCATAGATTTTGCCTAAATTTTTCCACCAATTCCACTGGGTAATGGTCCAAAATACTCTAAGGGGTATTTTCATCAAATTTGGTGAAGAAATTCACTCATATGGTCCGATTATGTGACAAATTGCACCTACTAGTTCACTCACAAACCTCCTTCACTAGGTAGAGATTCCAAGGGAAAAATGGGCACAAAAGGTGGAAAGAAATCTTAGCAAAACTCCGTTGCATAAACCTAAATCTCCTCTATCCATTTTTTGTGGAAATTAGATCCACTTTATAGCCCAAGGAGGCTCATGGGTCAAAAGGCATGCAAGGGCATGCAGGGCCAGGGGCGCCATTTGTCTAGGAGGAGGCATGCATTGGAAGGGGAAGAGAATCTCCCTTTTTAGCCTCCATTATGAAGCATTTCATAAGAGTGTTGCGTGCTCTGACCTGCATACTAGGCTAAGTAGGGAAAATAGTAGTTTTTGGGCACCATTTGTCCAAAATTTGACTTTTTGAGGGTCAAATTTGCTATTTGTCCCACCCTAGGACGAACGCTGCTATTCTTCCTAGGGTGGGATGAATAGGATTTGTATTCATCCCAGGGTGGGATGAATAGAAACAGGGTGTCCAAAAGGTCCCAAAAATGATCCAAAACCTTCCTAAACCTTTTCGAGAGTGGCTAGAACCAATGTATGACCTCTGAGGGTTGCCCTAGGGGCTATGGGATGTCAATTAGTCATTGTTCATGGATGCCTAATAGGATTGGCATTGTTTTGGTGTCTAAAAATACCCCTTTTTGAGAATTTTTGTGTGCATCACAATGCTGAGCAAAAATAGATGACCAAAGCGCTAAATGATTAAGGTTATTCAATAACCTAACCAACTTTAGATGCCCCAATCATGGAAAGAGCATGCATTCTTGAATCCTTGCTTTTGATAACCTAAGGAGTTTGCTTTATCTTGGATGTCATTCTGTCATGAAACAGGTGTTCCTCGATGTTACACATGCTTACTAGATGCCAAGAATTTTAATTTAATACTTTTGTGCTTGTTTGCTGCCCCAAGTGAGAGCATGATTGTCTTTGTCAAAGATTTGTTGGACGAACGCAATTTTCATGATTGAGTGTTTAATTATTGATTATGAGTATGAGTATGACTACCCCCTCAAGCAACGAGTCAATGAGGAAATGACCTCATGAGAAAAGCAACAAGTTGCTTGACCTAGATGATTTTTTTTTGGTTGCCTTGAGGTGTACTCATGAAGATTAAGGCAATTTTGGAAGGATATTGCCGATCCGATAGATGTTGAATGGAGGAGAGAGTTAAAAATTGCATTCCTATGGGGAGGTCCAACCATCAAGGCTTTCTTAGGGACTAAAGTATTAACTCTCAGACCTCTATGACATTTTTGAATTCTATCTTGAGCTTGAATAAATTCCATAAAATTTGACTTATTTTTGGTGGGATTTGGAGTAAGAGAGATAGAGAGAGAAAAACCTTATTCCCGTGGAGCGGTCTGGCTATACTAGCCTTATTAGGGAGTAAGGTAGAATCTCTCGATGACCTCGGTGGTGGTTGATTGTGCCATTATGCTTGGGTGTGAAATAGACCAAGTTTAGGCAGTTTTGATGTTGTTTTTGGAGCCCGTTTGGAGCTATTTTGGTTTGTTTTGGAAATTCTGAGTTGTATTCATCCTGGGGTGGGGTGAATGCAATTTTTGTATTCATCCAAAGGTGGAAATATCATAAAATAATGTGCTCGTCCCACCCTAGGATGAGTACATCCCATAATAGCCTATAAAGCCCCTAAATCGTAGTGTGGGGCCATTATTATGATTTTTCTTCGGTGATTCGAGTGGTGAGGAGGAGGAGAGCGATTGTGTATAGTTAAGCGTTGTCAAACTCAATCCAGGACACCATGAGTCAGCATACCGAAGCATCCAACGGAGGATCTGGTGCCACGTGGGTATGTATTGACTCCTCGATCGTACTTGGTGCTATTTTTAAATTTTGTTGTTTTATTTTGTTATTTTGAGGCCTCTCAAAAGGTCAGTTTGCGAAGCATAGGAATTCTTACTAGCCTTTTTTGGTGTTGTGTATTAGGTTTTGAGGGGTCAGTATCCTAATTTGAAGCTTTTTGAGACCACCCGGGATGCCTTGAGCAAGGCATATTGGGAGTGGCTAGATGCCTTGGGCCTTAAGCAAGTGACACGGTTGGAGCCTGTGATAGGTGACCGTGCCTACTTGACTACCTTGATCAATTTGTGGGACCCCCATACTAATACCTTTCACCTCCCAACAAGGGAGATGATGGTTACTTTAGACGATATCTATCAGATTTTGAGGATTTTGATAGAGGGGTGACCCATCAAGACTACGCACCATGACCTGAGAGGTGTAGTGTTGACTCAATACTTTGGTGGTCGGGTGGAGGATGCGGAGGATGACTGCTTGGAGAGAGGGATACTAGTTGGGTATTGGTATGGGGAGAAGGTATTGAAGGTGAGGCATGCATTACTTTTGATCCTCATATTCAATATGCTTCTACCTGACTCCTCAGGAGTGAGGTTCCCATGGAACCTACTGGAGCTAGTGTTTGCCTTGGCTGCAAGCACTAAGGAGGACCCATCGGTGATGGCATGGGGGATGACATTACTAGCACAGCTCTATGAGATCTATTGTCAAAGGTGAAAGGGGATAGGGTGCAGCTATCTACTACAATGTTGGGCATGTGAGCACATAGTTGTGAAGCGACCACAAGGACTGACATGGATGACTCTGGGTGAGCTGGTAGATCGAGATATCTGATATGCCATCATCTAGCAGAGGATACAGGAGGTTGGGCAGAGTAGGTGTTGGGTAGGTGATGTAGGTCACTACACCAAGGCTTTTATTGGGTTGGTAGTGTGTGATGTGAGCTTACGGTCTTATAGATACTACCCAACATGGCCTGAGGCTAGGGAGTGGCTATGGAGGAGCAGGCGAGGGAGGTGGCTAATAGGGTGACATGGTATAGAGAAGGATTTCTTCCCCTATGAGTGGGTGACAAGGTATTTCAGAGTATGCTAGGGGCCACCTGAGGTGCCTATGATCTATAGGCATCGTGGGGATGAGAGGACTCTCACTTGGCCCACAGTGGTGGAGATAGATGAGGCGATAGATTTGGTCATAGAGATCCCTGACATGGATGATGATGGGATGATAGCTGAGTACGATACATGGTGGGTGATGCAGTGTTGGTGGGGTAAGGAGGCCCTTGGTGGTGTTGCAGTGATAACAGCTGAGGATATGCCTTAGGATGTACCTAAGGAGGATAAAGTGGAGGCTCTCTACCAGATGGATGAGGAGGTGGACATCCTGATCATGTATGATCAGGGTGATGAGGGAGATGAGTTTTTAGGTGATCAAGGGTTTCCTGAGAATCAGGATGCGCCAGAGGATCAGTATGCTAGGCTATAGACAAAGTTGACCATGGTTAGGCAGGAGAAGGATCTCCTACGGGCATAGGTGAAGGGGTAGGGTGACCCGATAGAGATTAGGACTCTTTAGGCATGGGTGCAGGAGTTAGAGGTTGAGGTGGGGTCACTACGAGCCCAGGTACTGTGGGTGGTGCATACATACCAGGCTTGGGAGGCTCAGGTTCAGTGCTATAGGAGTAAGCTAGAGCAACAGGTGATATGGCTTGGGGGATAGTTGCCAGAGTTGAAGGGGGGTAGTACCTCACACTGGACTCGATAGAGCGATATGGAGTAGTTTGCTTTGTCTAGGAAAAATATTGAGGTGGCTAGGGGGAGTCAATAGGAGGCCAAAGTGGGTAGCAGCCGATCAGAGAGGTCTCAGCGGTTGAACACCACATGTGGGAGTACTAGTCACAGCATTGATCCTACATGATCATGGTGGTCGACGTGGATAGGGTTTCCTTTTTTGTATTGGTGAGGTCAGAGGACCCACTTCATTGTAGCCTATGGGCATTTTTAAAACTATGATGTATTGTTTTTACCCCATATATATATGATATTTTGTTGTGATCATCAAGTGTTTCATTTATTATTTTATTTGTATGAATGCAATGTGTGTATGGATTTATTGATGATGTGTTAGATGCTTATCATGTATGCATATGGATGCAATGAGATGGTGATGGATAGATGTCATGTATGCATGTGTATTTGCTTTGATTTGATGTGATTTGAATCTATCTAAATGCATGGATACATGGTGATATGAACTATTGGGATGGTTGGTAAAAATGAGTGTGGTTAATGATTTGATCTACCATGTTTTAGCATTATGGACTGTAAAATACGTGAGCACTCTTTGTTTGTTTCTATTTTCCTTTTTGTTTTCGTAATGGGAATGTGAGACCATTATTGTGATGTGGTAAAATGGAGTGAATGAAATGACATGTGTAAAGAATGTAGGTGAGGTTTTTATGAGACTCAAACACTCTAGCTGATTTTATCAAAGGTTGTATACTGACTATGCAAGACTTTTTGACAAGGTATGAATCTTCTAGGATGACCAAGGTTCTTCATATCCCTATGTGTGCAAGTGAGTTCATTCCTGTGAGATGCATAAGGATACCACCAGTGCCAAGCAAGATCTCAACCAAACCTGTACTGAGGATCACCCAATGAATGCTACCATCCTAGATTTCATACTAAGTATGACTAGACCACTAGGTAATATAGGTTACCAAAGCTAGCTCATCCACATGCAAACATTGGTCTACACACACACCCAAAAGCTAATGTGGTAGACATATCATCATGCGGGAGGCTACCGCCATTTATGGATAGGCTATCCACCAAACCCGTAATGAGGATCACCTTATGGCTTTCCAAATGCTGAGAGTTCCAAGGATTCAAGTTCAACTTCCTACTTTCTTCAATTTTATTGGGATACTTGCTCTCATATAGAGTGATAAGAAGCACTATTTATTTTGAGTTTTTTCTTTTTCTCTTAAGCAAGGGATTTCAATTTTGAGTGATGGGGATCATGTTTCTTGTGCTTTTTGATGTGTGCACTTTTTTATTTTTGTATTTTTGTACTTTGAATTTTTGCTTTGTGGGGGTTTTTAAATTTAGACTATTGCAAACATGTGACAATGTGGGATTTTCATGACAAAAAAGGGGGGAAAACCACTTATTGTTGTAGGGGGAAATTGGGTAGGGGAGGACTTGTCCTTTTGCCAACTATCAGCATTATTGAACCATTCGCACAGGGGGATAAGCAGGATGACCCTTTCACATAAGGTAACCTAGACCACTTCATGGATTTCATATGTCTTTGTGCAAAACTTGGATTGTTAATGATTAATTGTGTTTGGGATATGATGTACACAAGGCATAATCTAAGCAATATTCTACCTCCTAAAAATCAAGCTAGCTTTCTACCAAACCCGAAGAGAAGCTAGAAATGGTTGAGTGACCAAAACCTCTAATGATATTCTAAAACAAATGACTAGGTGAAGGAGTGGACAAAATATGGAATTTGAGAATGTGGGTGAAAATGATAAGTGGAACATTGAACTATGATTACTTTCACAATATTAATTTTGAGCGATAAGTATTGTACCATCATGGTGCTAGAAATGCATGAGCAACTCTAAAAATGTAAAGTTCTAATGATGAGGATGCTTAAATGCAAGTGATGATAAAATGCAATGGGATGAAATGTGATGAAATGCAATATTTTTGTGTTTTTGATATTTTGATGATGTTTTTGAAATGCAATGCGATGTAATATTTTTGTATTTTGATGTTTTGATGATTTTTTTAAATTTTTGATTGATATATATGTATGTACATGTGACCAACGGGATTTATTGGGGGCCATTGGTGCATTTGAGGTGACCAAAAGGCTTATGAATGCCTTTGGGGCTTTTTTGGGTGATCTAGATGGCTCGAGACTGCCTAGGAGCATTTTAAGTTGACCAAGCGGGTTAAGTCACCCTTGGAGCATTTTTGGGTGACCTGGATGGTTTTAGACTGCCTAGGAGCCTTTTAGGTTGACCAAGCAGGTTAAGGCATCCTTGGAGCATTTTTGGATGACCTATATAGTTCTAGACCGCCTAGGAGCATTTTAGGTTGACCAAGCGGGATGTAGGCACCCTTGGAACATTTTGGGGTGACCTAGAAGGTTCTAGACCGCCTAGAAGCATTTTAGGTTGACCAAGCAGGATGTAGGCACCCTTGAAGCATTTTGGAGTGACCTAGACGGTTCTAGACTACCTAGGAGCATTTTAGGTTGACCAAGCGGGATGTAGGCACCCTTGGAGCATTTTGTAACTTTGATTATTTTATGCTTTTAGGAGGAAGATGTAATACCTTGTGTACCCCCAGTATGCAAGATGTTTTTGTGTTTTAATATTTTGCAATATTTTTGGATTTTATTGCTTTTTCATTTGTTTGAAATTTTAATGTTTTAAATTATTTTTGAAATTTTGATTATTTTGTGAGGGGAAGGCATGATACCTTAGGCACCCCCAGTGTGTGTGCTACCCAAAAAAAGTGAGGGAGGTGTGATACCTTTAGATTTCTCACTATGATTCATTGGTTATGATGTGGATAGTGGGGAAGGTGTGACCCCTTGGATACCCCCAGTATGTACTATGATTGATGCAATGTTATTGGCTTGGCTAGGAGGAGCAACAGGAATTGACTCCCCCTATTTTGGCAAGGCATTCTGGGTAATGCCAATGTCTCTATGGGGTGAAAGGAGTGACCCACTCATGGATAAAGCTCCCTCATAAATAAGATCTTGGACCCTATGTCTAAACATATGATAATTGCTAATGGCATGCCCTCTCATCCGATGATAGAGGTAATAATGATCCACCCTATATTGTTTAGGTTTTGGCCCATTTGGATTGAACGGGCATATGTATGGCAATATGATTGCCTGTGTATCTTGAAGATTGTGAAATATGGTTGACATAGGCTCAGATAATGGATTCCAGGTATGACGTTGATGCCTTAAACAAGGTAAACTCGACTGACTCATTTTATAAGGTGATGAGGTTGTATGTGTCTCAATCACATGTTTAGGTTGTTCTTCTTGACTACCATCTATAGGTAACAGATGTTGCACTATGTCAATTTATTGGTTGTTGATTTGAATATCATTCCTGTAAAACATATCCTATACCAATTTTTTAAACTTAAAGCACCTCTGCACACATCATGCCCCCTCTGCCTATGGTACTTGCAGTAGAGGTCTTCATGATATCCATAGGGCTTAGGTGCATAGGGATTGACAGGTCGAATCTCAGGTAAATTAATTGCCTTTGCTGCATAGAGTCACTCAAATAGAGAGTCCTTGGACTCGATAATGGGCATGAATTGTCGCTTAGGGTGACATTGTGGGTTTGGCCCTTGATTTATTTGAGGCTTAACATTGAATTGAACAGTGGTGGATTGGTCCTGATAATCTGGGGGTTGAGGTTTTGGATGACTCAACTGTGACTCAATGTTTGTGAGCCAATTCATGATCTATTGTAAATCATTTTGTTGGTGACTCACATGTGACTCCACCTTTGGCTAGCCTATCCAAGATGTGTTGTGGCACTAGTGGAGGCGATGATTGGATGGTTGTTGAGGAAATTGGAGGGCAACTTGTATGTGGTGGAGGTGGATCAAAAATCCTCAATATCTGAGCAGATGTGGATGCTTCATGATGATTAGAGCTAGTAATTATATCCACATATTATTTTTCTTGATTTAATTCATGCTCATACTCCAATTCAGAGTGTTCAACTATGGTAGCTAGATTACCCCCACTTTGGTGTAGGGGGTACACTTATTCTTGATCTTGTGGAGATGTTGGGTGAGATGGAGTAGGCATGACCAAATCCATCGATGGTATATCCTGTGGTATGGGTGGAATTTTGGATGATGTTACAAGTTGCATAGATGGATTTAGAGGGCTTGTTTCTCTATCATCACATTGATCATTACCACAAACTCATGAGAAGATGCATTTGCTCTTGGACATGTCATGGATGTCTCATCAAATTGTACAAGATGATCTGCTTGGCCCCCCTGCTCGTGGGGTGCCTCCAAAATGCTATCAATGGGTGGAAAATCTATAGGAGGATGACCCAAATATTTAATCAACTTGATGATAGGTGTGAATGCAAAATTGGGTACTATGCACTAATCGAGTTCAGGATGGGTCAATTGAATTGTGTCTTCCAGCATGATATGGTTTGATTGACATGTATCAACTAAGGCTTCCCCCTCCTTGTTAGTAGGAGTGGGAAGGTCTTCTATGGACATATTGATGATAGATATCATAGCATTTGCAACTGGCTCTTCTAACTCTTCCTCACTTGAAGAAACAGAGGGTGGCACTAGCGATAGTGAAGGTAGCTTCATGACTAACCGCGGGGTTGAATTTGGACTCTAGATAAGGTCGTTGGGTTTAGTGTCCAAATGCTTGGGAAAAATTGTAGGCTCTTGTGGATGATCCACCTACTTATAATACTTTAAGGGGTCTGGGTCAACATGAACCACATGGACCTTACCTTCATCAATGTATTTAATGCATTGATGCACTATAGATGGAACACATTCCATTCATCCATGGTCTTCCAAGCAGTATGTTATACTGTCTTACACCCTCCAAGATGTAGAAAAATGTAGGCACAATATTTTATCTAACTTCAACAAGTAGTATCATTTTTCCCATAGTGGAGGATAAAGCATCGTTGAATGCTTGCAAAGTGAACTTGGATGGTGCAATGCGCTAGGATGGAAGGTTGAGCTACTTTAGTGAAGCTGTGGTAATAATGTTTATTGAGGAACATGTGTCAACCAATACTCGCTTATAGGGGATCCTATTGATGCTTGCAATGATGTGCAGAGTAGGATCTGGTGAACTAGTAGGCACATGTTTGACCTCATGATTTTGAAAGGATATAATCAGCTTCTTATACATTTCTGTGTATTCAACAAAGTTGGTTAAAGCATGAGAGTCATGAGGTTGTACCCCAACAGAATCCAAGATCCTCATGAAAGGTTCCCAATGCTTTGAGGACTGTAGTAGAATCTCACTCATGATAATTTTGGCTGATGACACATGCGAACATTGCACATGCCTACTCTAGCTTGCTAATACTTATTGGATGGGAGTTTCGGGTGGTGAGGACCACGATCTAGATGGAGTGTAGACCTCCCTACTAGGCCTCTTGGTAGGATGACTATATCTGGTTTGGGACTGGAATTGGTGTTGGATAACTAAATAATCAACTAGATCATGTGGATAACTCATTGATGTTCTCCTGTTAAAGGTACTTTGATGATCGGGTCCTCTGAGTGAGGATTTGTCCTCATGACAACTTTCAGGACGTCGTGCACGAATGATGAGATCCTTAGGAGAATAGCAAAGGTGACTACTATCAGGGCTCCATGTAGGTGTGAGGAGATCCTCATACCCATAATTATGGTGCTCAAGGCCTCTTCTAAAGTTTTATGCTTTGTTGGCTCGTGATCGAGCTTGGCTATGCATGGTTGTCATAATGTGTTGTTTAGGCAAAACCCTTAATAAAACCCACACTAGAGAAAATTTTGACTTCCAAAATAGTTTATTAGTGTTATATATCAAAATGATCAGTGTGACGATTTGATCACAATGGGGTAGGTCTCCAAAATATGACTTTTGGGTCAAAAATTTGTATTTGTGGAATATTTGGCTAACCGGGGCCTGTGAGGAAATGCCCACTTTTAGGATTTTTGGGAAATTTTGAACCGTGAAGAGTTAGGACTCAAAATTTCTGTGAGAGGTGCATAATGGGCTAACTAAGACAAAAAAAACAAATTTGGCAATTTTTGGAGTTGTCTAGACCATTCTATGACCATTTTACTGTAGTTTTTTCCTATTTTCGGCTTCGAAACTAGAGTAATCATAAAACCAAAATAACTTTTTCGTTATAGCTCTGATTTACACAATTTTTGAACCGTTGGATGCAGAATCAAAAAGTAGATAAATAATATTTTTTTTCAATAAATAAATTTGAAAAATTAGGGTTAGGGTTTGGTCCCTAATATAAAAAACACACAAAGTAGACAATATGATTATCTCTTTTAAAGATTAAATGTGTGTCCTAAAACTTGTTTAGTGTGTTTGATTTGTTGTTGATATTTGCTCTTGTTGTGGAATTAGAATGAGGGAACTCAACCAAAGTGGTGACTAGGGAAACTATTCCCAAATATGATTTCTCAAAAGAGTCTAGGGTACACCGCTTAAATCCCAATGGGGGGTTCACCTAGCTCTTCCACTCTGAAACAATGTTTCCAATAGTGGGAGGCAGTTTGAACATTAGTGACCTATTCCATTTTAGGATAGTGCCATATTATATCTAAGGCATATAGAGGGCAAGCTGGTGGAAGGAGGTGAAATCCAATGTCACCAGTTTGAATTGAGGGTTGGTGATGATATACAACCTTACCAATGTTATCATGATATGTGCAAGTGTGTGTGGTTCTTTTTATTCTTAAAGAAGTTAAACAATAAAGCACTCAATGATATTTCACTAAATGCATGTAAATGTGTGTTTTACTTTTATAAAGTTAGTATAAAAAGAACTCACAAATGTATGTAGAAATGCAAAACCCTAAATGTTAGCCTACCCATTGGGTAGGCTACAAGCAAGCAATCCAAAGAAATGCATTTCTATTTTAAATTTCTTTTGATTTTTCTCCTTTGTATGTTATTGTTATTTTGTGTTTAAGAAAAATGGAACTGAAATTTTAACCTTTCTAAAAAAGCAAAAGATGCGGGAAAAAACAAATAAAAACAATTTTTGAAAGTGCAAAACAGGGATGGAAGATTCAGATGCCTACCTCATCACTACCAAAACTTGTTATTTCTGGAATTCTGCTCAAAAAGCTCTTTGGTTTCTATTCACTCTAGGGTGGGATGAACATAATATCTGTATTCATTCCAGGGTGGGATGAATTCTCATTCATCCCAGGGTGGCACGAATAGCAAGTTAGAGTTTGTTTCAGTCCAGAACGACTAGCACCTGCAACATAAAAAGGTGGAAAATGAGCTCCAAATTTCACCTAAAGAAAAAGGGACTAGGTCCCACCATGATCACCACTGAAGTAGGTAAAAATAGTGCACCAAATGAAATATCAACAATGCAGGTGTCTATGCCCTATCGCTAATGAGCGCCAAACGGAAGAATGCAAATAAGTGGAAAGATATCGAATAACAAGAAGTAAAGCAAAACAAGTTTATATATCTTATTAATTGAAATGATCAAAAATTATGGGTTAAAATGCATCAACTTTAGGGCTCAAAATGGGTGATACAAATTTTTACAACTCGGGTGCCCAAGGATCAAATCCTTCAAGAAATTTGGGTGCACATCCATTGTCTTTCCTCGTACCCACAATCGAAGTGGGCAGGCCAAGGTTGCTGCCGCTTGTGTATTTGATCTATAATGTCTTAGGATGCCTCCAAATGCACTATAATGACCTGCACCTACACACAAGGAAACCATAATTGTCAAATAGCGAGTACATATGATAAAAAGCATGCAATCCCCACAGGGGCAAAATGACTAATGATGAGAAAATGTATTAAATCAACTCCAAATGAAATGAAATTATAGAGTAATGTAAAAGGGAATGTTTTGGGAAAATATCATTAGAAATTTCACCAAAATTGCATCCGATGGGGCTTCGAAACTTGAATGGTCGTTCGTAACCTACAAAACCCAAAGTAAGCAAATTTTGACCCTAAGCATATCCAAAAAGCATGAAAATTGGACAGAATATATAAAATGATATTATAAGAAAACCCATTTTATAATATTTGCAATATAAGTCACAATTTAGGTGTTTCTCTAGATGACCACCGTAGACCTGCATGAGACCCTGCAAAACACTAAAAATGCAATATCTCGGCCAATATAGCTCAGAATGACATGAAATTTGAACTGTAGCATCATATGAGCATGTATAAAATAACTAACTAAAAACAATAAGAAATTTTTTGATATATATCTATTCATCATAGGGTGGGATGAATAGGACTGTCATAAATTGGGGGGTGCCCAATTTTTACCACCAATTCCACTAGGTAATGGTCCAAAATACTCTAAGGGGTATTTTCATCAAATTTTGTGAATAAATTCACTCATATGGTCTGGTTATGTGATAAATTGCACCTACTAGTTCACTCGCAAACCTCCTTCGCTAGGTAGATATTTCGAGGGAAAAATGGGCATAAAAGGTGGAAAGAAATCTTAGTAGAACTCTGTTGCATAAACCTAAAACTCCTCTATCCATTTGTGTGTAAATTGGATCCACTTTATATCCCAAGGAGGCTCATGGGTCAAAATGCATGCAAGGGCATGCAGGGCCAGGGGCGTCATTTGTTTAGGAGGAGGCACGCATTGGAAGGGGAAGAGAATCTCCATTTTTGGCCTTCATTATGAAGCATGTCATAAGAGTGCTGCTCTAACCCACATGCTAGGCTAAGTAGGGAAAATGGTAGCTTATGGGTGCCATTTGTCCAAAATTTTACTTTTGGGGGGTCAAACTTGTTATTTGTCCCACCCTAGGATGAACGTTGCTATTCATCCTAGGGTGGGATGAATAGGATTTGTATTCGTACCAGGGTGGTACGAATAGAAACAGGGTGTCCAAAAGGTCCCAAAAATGGCCCAAAACCTTCCAAAACCTTGTCGAGAGTGGCTAGAACCATTGTATGACCTCTGAGGGTTGCCCTAGGGGCTATGGGATGTCAATTAGTCATTTTTCATGGATGCATAATCGGATTGGAACTGCTTTTGTGTCTACAACTAGTTCACCAGATGGACTAAAACAATCCCAACCAAGAAATAAAATAAGGCCATGGTCATCAATTTCCTCGAGGGGTTAATCACTCATTTTGGTGTCCTGGATGAAATCATAATAGATAATGGGACCCCATTCATAGACATCAAAATCAATGAATTCACAGGTAAGTATGGAATTTATTTAAAAATTTCATCTAACACTATCCGTAGGGGAATGGTCTGGCCGAGTCTACAAACAAGAACCTACTCAAAATTCTAAAGAGAACCCTTGGGAAACAATAAATGAAGCTGGAACCTGCTCTTGAACCAAGCATTGTGGGTCGATCGCATCTCAATGAAAAAGTCTATCAAGACGTCCCCTTATTCCTTAGTATATGGTAAAGAAGTTGTCTTGCCTATCCATATTGAATTGTCGACCCTCCAAAATTGGCATTTGTTGGATGATGAGAATTATGATTCTAACCCCATGAGCATGAGGTTAGCTCAGCTTCTACAGTTGGATGAATAAAGGGATAAATCATACCAAACCTTCATAGAGCATGCTCAAATGACGAAGAAGTGGTTCGATAAATTTTTTTATGAAAGAACCTTTAAGGTTGGCGATCTTGTATTGAAGTGGAATGAAAAGAAGGCAAAGTCGGGTAAACACCACAATTTTAAGTCCATATGGGAGGTTCCATTTTATATTTTAGGTGCCAATCAAATTAAATTTTTTTATTTGCAAGATTTGGACGGTCATGCATTGCCAATTTTGGTCAATGGTCTTCATTTGAAGGTCTATTACTAGTAAAAATTGATACTATGAGTATAAATATGCGCATATTTTTATTTTATGTTACTTCTAGTTCAAAAAAAAAATTAAAACAAAATTAAGGTGAAAAAGTGGTCAGAACCCAGGCCTTCCCAAGGTGTCACCCATCTAAGTACTACTCAATGGAAAATATGCTTAACTAGGGAGTTCTTGAGGAATTGGAAAACCAAAATATCAACTTAGGTGATGTGTTCTTTGGGTCCAATGTTTTGGAGGTGTATATATATATATATATTCCCTTCCCTTCCTTTTCTTGCCCTTACCTTGGTGACCCCCTTTTTTCGTTTCGCTGCACCCATTTTCCATGGCAAAGAAAAAAATATTTGAAAGCGAAAAAAAAAAAAAAAGTTCCCTCCATCCTTTTCCTGCCTAGTTCATTTTTTTTTTACTTTCACCCGAAAAAAAATTTTGCCCAAAAAATATACCTTCCTTTGCTTTATCCCGAGTTAGATTTTTGCTCCCAAAAACAACCTTGTTGCTTCCGTAAATGGTTGTTTTAGCTCCCAAAAAAGCCATTTTGCAACTCTTTCCTTTCCAAAAAAATTAACTTTTGCATTCCAAGCATGTTGTTTCGTTCTCCGAAATAGCCTTGTCGCTTCCCAAAATATATCAAACCCTTCCACAAAAATAGTATTTTTAGTCATCGAAGCTATTTTTTCGAGTCTCGAAAAGTCCTTTTCGCCCACCTCCACTTTTCATTTTTTTAACTAAGATCTTTAGGTCATCCAAAAATCCTTCACTTTCTCTGAAACCACTTTTTTCCTCCTAATAAAGCCATTTCATTTCTCAAAATATCTTGTTCTTTCCCAAAATGGTTGTTTCACTCCCTAAAAAGCCCTTTCTTCATCCCAAAATTGCTTTCCATCCAATTTTCATCCTCACCCCCTTCCATTGAATAATTTTTTAATATAAAAAATAAAAACACATGCATACAAACCCTTTCGCCCTGCTTTTCCCATGCACCTCCATTTTACATGTTGTACTACCCGTAAATTCTGCATATCTCCATTTCTTGCCCCACATCATTCACTTAGGCAACTCATCATGCTTTCCAAATCAAAAAAGCAACCAATCATAGCACTTGAAGAAGAGGTGGCCAAAATTTTAAAAATCATTGGGATGCATGCCATACCTCCAAAATTAGCAAGAATTATGGCAAATACGGGTGAAAATTTATAGAAGGGGCCAAAGCTTCAGTTTTAAAAATCAAAATATTTGTAGGGTTCCTGTGTAGAAGTGTTGCAAATTATTTTTGCTCCAAGGTTTGAAGTTTTTCTTTGTGTGTTCAAAGAAAGCAAAATATGGGGAAGAAAACCACAGAATCCAAGAAGGAGAAAGTTTAGAAAAGAGCTGAAACAAAAAAGTGACAATGAAAATCTTGAGAGGAGGAGGAATTAGAACTAACACCCTATGATGACCACTTGATGCAGATCAATGATTACAACATCACCAAAAAGGGTGTGGAAAAATTACATCAGGATTTTGAGTTCATTGTGCAAAAGGCATCTGCTGAAAGTTCCCATACCACATCATTCTACTCTCATATCTTCTAGTACCTATGTATACCTATATATCCATGTCCTGAGCTAGTCTGGGTTATTATGTAATGTTATAACTGTAGTTCGAGAACTGTTCAAAATGCCCAAGGAGATGAATTGCTTAGTATTTCGGCCAGCTCCATAAGGGATGTGTTTTCTTGTGGTGCGCAACCTCCATCCTATGCCACATTTAAAAAACTCAATTTTAAGGAGGAGAGGTATCAGTCCACTGTTCACATGTGGTATTTTATGGAGATCCAATTGTTGAATACACCATGATTTGGGGAGTTGCCAAAATTACCAGCATCGCTAAAGGATTTCAAGAGCCCAAATTTATACTCAATACTAGCATGGTTGACATGATTGTATTCAGATGCCATAGTGCACAAGTGGCAAGCATCATTGGTGCAATGCATTTCACAAGTGGATTTTTATGCTTTGACCACCATGACCACAACTACAAACCCGACCACAACTACAAACCAAAATTTCTTTAGTTGGGTGGATTTCTTGAAACAAAGGATACACTCACAGTTGCGAAAGGTACAAAGCAGAGAGGATATTACTTTTAGACATTGCTCCCTTATGGTATGGTATTTTTTCTACCACATGCACTCTCATTTTGCTTTTATAGCAGTAAGAAAAATAGATGAAACAGGGAGGGCATTGCCAGTATATTCATGGACTCAGAGCCTATCAAGAAAAGAGTCATATTATATTTTTAACATAATGTTTTTGGGACTTGCATTGGATTTGATTTATGGGGTATGCAACAGAGTGCTTCAAGAAATGAAAGTAGAGGTGGTTGACCAAAAAAGAGGTGATGTCTTTTTGCTAACACAAGGAGTAGTGGTTAGAATTTTTGGTTTTACTGGTAAACCTTTTTTGTTGCCATATTTTACCACTGAACACCTTTTTGCCCTACAAGTAGCCTGATAAAGCGATTTCACAAATGATACATATGGGACAGGAAGGGAAAAGAAAGCTACATGTGTCATGCCTTTCCAATTTGGTGATATAAGGGTTACACAGTGAAGACAATGAATTTATTGTTGAGACACTGTATGACCACGGGTTGGTTGAGCTTCCTCAACAACGATGGTATGATCCTTTGGATGTTTTTGAAAGTCACATTAAGGCCAATAATTTCCATTGCTACCTCCAAGAAGACATCATACAACATAGGAATAATCCCAAGGGGCACGATCTTGAATGGCATGTGGAGACGATGATGTCACTTCCTCCTTGGCATGATTTTTTATGAGATGGAGGTCAAGTATGATCTTGCAAATCATCCATAGCAAGTTCCTCCTCTAGGTTTGTTTGAACAAATGAAAGCAAAATTGCCTGATTGGTCTAATGAAAATATTACCAACTAGTGGGTCGTGAGGGTCCACCGAGGTAAGCCCAAGGTAAGTTATCCGTTAGTTATGGATGATGCATTTTCATTGATTTATGATGATCAGTGTGAAAAGTACCAGCCCCTCTTCCTTGCTGATTTGGT
This sequence comes from Wollemia nobilis, assembly GCA_028583015.1. Lineage (NCBI taxonomy): Eukaryota > Viridiplantae > Streptophyta > Pinopsida > Araucariales > Araucariaceae > Wollemia > Wollemia nobilis. The sequence continues at coordinate 4,089,002 of JAQPPZ010016919.1, forward strand.
ACCTAGAAGTATTAGCAATCTCAAAAAAGAAGAAGATATGGCGAGACAAGAGGAGGCATCAAAAGAAGAGAGAATAACTATTGAAGATGAAGAAGAAGAAGAAGAAGAAGAGAAATTACCACCGTAGGAGCAACTTTCACTTAGGAAGAGGAGCATGGTTATAAGAGTACCTTTCCCTAGCATGGTGAAGAAGCCCAGAAGTGGAGCCATTTTTGCATGTAGCATGAAATCGCTCCCCTCATAGATGATTGAGTAGACTATTTTTCCAGATAAACACTCTTTGTCTCAACTGGAAAAATCAGGCCCCATGGTGACAATAGTAGATCTGGAAGCAGAGAAGGAAATATTGAAGGAAGAGGATGATACTATAGTACAAAAACCTTCATCATCGGCTCAAATGGTGTTAGAACCCACATGTATGCATTTTCTTTCATCTTCTCTTTCTGACAAGCACTTGGTGACCACCGTCTTCCCATATGAAGTTCTCGTATCTACTTCACCTCTAGTTTTCGCATACACCTCTTCCATTCCCATCTCTATCCCATAGTCATAAGTCACTAGTGCTTCCCAAGTTTTACCCATTCCCTCCTTTTCTCTTTCCTTCAGTTCATTTGCATCTGCCTTGAACCCATTTACCCTTCCATTGTCCTCTGTTTCATCTTCTATGCCTTCCAAACCTATTACCTCTGTAAGCATACAAGCCCCTCGTAGAGTAAGTGTAGATGAAGAACCCTCTATTTCCATACCTGTGTTTGAATCAAACCCTCAACAAGCCATTTTTCTATCTTTCCCATTTTTTGCAGTGGAGGACACACTAGCTTCTGATATGGAGTTGCTACCAGAGCACCTGATAGTAGAAAAAATTAGTAGAGCATGGTAGAGTTCATCATGATGGTTGAAGAATTGCAAGAGAAAGGATGCGCTAGCCCTAGTGGAACTTATGAAGGCCCTGTAGGACTAGCTCCAAAATATATAGAATCAGTTGGTAGCAAAAGCAATGCAGTCGATGACCCTCACCAAGAAGAAAATTAAATAATCTCACATTCAATTGTTTATTGATTATAGAAATATGGCAACAAAGGCTGCATTAGTTCTCATGTTCCTTTAGGAAGTACAAGAAGTCATTTCATATGGCAGGCATATAGTGGAGTCCACAAAGCAATATTTAGAGCAAAAATTAGAAATAGCGATGAAGATCCAGGTAATGACTCAAATGTATCTATGGTTTTTCCCAATGAGCAAAATAGCTCATGCTTGGGATAATACTAAAATCACTTTGCACAGTTATTTCTTCAATATGGACCTGGTTAAAGAAGCCCACAAGCTGCAAGAGACATTTGAGCATGAGAGGCATATTTCATTGATTTACTTTGACACAATTGCAACTAATGGTTTCCCCAATTTTGTTGATGATGAGGGGAATATTTTGGCAAAGGACCTAGATCTGTTATGGGATTTTTCATAGATGATACTTTAGATATTGATAACTTGAAGGAGCCCATCACTGAAGAGCACGTGCTGCCATTAATGAGGAGGTTCATTCATATTGATTCTAGATTATTGGAGCTCATACAAAGGGCCAAATATATTGATCTAGATAAGGTTGAGACTTTTTGATACATTGTGGGTACACTCAGTGCTCGTGAGGCAGTTAGTATGGATGCATGGGCTGAAGCAATGGTGGTGTATGAATCCACAATGGTACATCTCAAAAAGTAGGATGAAACTGGTACAAGTAGCAGGCCATCAGATGCAGCAGATAGTGGTGGTACTGGGGACTTTGATCCCAATGAATAAAGGCCTGGGATCTATTGCATTCATGACAACTAAATACCCTACGAGCCACGAAAAATATTGGCATTTTTGCCACATTGAAATTTTGTAAATTTTTGATTGAAATATGAAAGCATTTTACCAGTAAAAAATATGAAAGCTTTTTGCTAGTAAAGCTCCCAAATACATTTTGAGTGTTGTTCACACATTAAAAAAAAAATTGAAATTTTTTCTAAGTATTTGATGGATGAAGTTTCGGGTAAAATTCAAGCGAAATACTTTTTCGTTCCTTGAAATAATTTTTGTGTTCCCCGAAATGGTTGTTTCATTCCTCGAAATGCCTTTTCACTCCCAAGTGCAATGAACATTATTTCTTTTGGGTATTTCGCTGGAAAAACCACCCTACCGATAATTTTACTCTCATAATTCTCAAAGAAATCAATTTTCCAAAATGAGCCCTACTTATGGCAGTGCAAGATTTCCCAAGGAGAAGTCATAGAAAAAGGACAAATATTGGGGTAAAATTCCATTTCTTACAACAAAAAATAATTAAGTGCACTTTCCAAGTGCAAGTCTAGGCGAAATCTCATTTCAGGTGTAACTTGGATGAAATGAAGATAAAGATCCATTTCGAGCAAAATGTTGAGCAAAAATCCATTTTGAGATATATCCAAGATCACTACTAAAAAACTATGGGATTTAAGTATTGCTCCTTTAACTCTGGTGTAATCTTATTGATTTTCAAAGCACTGTCCACTTTGGTGGGTATGCATTTCCAATGTACCGCCTATCAACCTTACCAGTTTTCAAAACAAATTTAATGCTTGGCATACTTTCCAAGCAAAAGTGAATTTATAAGGCGCAAGGTTAAGCAAATTCAACGAACAAATACCCAATTTTTAGATGGTTTTTCTACATCTTGATGCATCGACACCCAAGATTGCTTAAAGCATTTACTCCTGTTGACTTCTTTGTGTGATTATCCCATCAAAATAGGATCGTGGTTTCCTTGCAGTATGTTTTAACTAAATATGTCACTGATGCTGAGGAAAATATACATGTTGGTTTTTTATCTATCAGCATTTTATTTGTATATGCATTAAATCAAAGAGGCATAATCCTCTATAAATACTAATCATTTCATTATAAGAAGGGAGGATAGACATTCTGTAGAAAAATAATTTAAGTTTTCTGTATCAATAGAAAGATATTCAAATTTTGATTCCTTGAGTAGTCTTGTGGTTAATCACTTCCTACTTGTCATTTTTTCTTACGTTTATGTTCCTTATTATCTACTTTTAAATTCTGCATCTAAATTTAATTACTACTAGTAAGGGAGTGAAATTGACATGTGTCTTGGATGTTATCTTTGCAAACTATGAGTGGTTCCTGTGATTGCTTTTCTATTTCATGTTCATTTGAACTTGAATGTGGTTTCTTGTTGTTAGTTTATCCCCATCGCACTTTTTTGGCTTATAGCCATATTTCCATTTCTTTCTATTATTTCCTATTTCTTTCCTGTTACCCTAAGCTTGAAACCAAATTATATTAGTAAGGGTGACAGCCCTCTCTATATATCGATCCAAAGGAATTTTCTCTTTCCCTTGGCCTTTCAATGTTGGTCGAGTCTAGGGCACACAAGTGATAATACTTTATTCTTAGGAAAATTTATGACCAACAAAATCATACTATTTTGAATAGTTTGGTGGTAACTTTAAAATGTTTATAGTAAATGAAATTGAACAATTAAAATCTATAAGTAATCTAAACTAGTTGAATCATTAGACTCTTTCTTACACCATAACATTTTTAAGATATATCCTATCATATGGAAGGATGATAGTGATTTAACATCTATACCAAAGATTGTGGGTAGGAAAATTATTCCAAATCACCCATCACCGATTATTGTGGGAAGTACAGTCATCCGATTCAGGGATAGTTGTACTTTTTATAGGAAGGGTCAGGATGGGAGGTAAAAGAGGATGAAATGGACATCACTCTTAGGCTATCACCTAAATAGTACAATGAGGGGCCACTTGATCCTTAAAATATTGGGATTTTACTCAATGATGAGATGGAATGGGATGTCTTGTCATCAATTGTATCAAGTCAGGTAACACTTGATCTAAATCCAGGGCATTGGTAGACCCTAGATGGTTTCTAGGGAAGGTGGAAACTCATCTAGCACATGGCATGTACATGCTACTCCTTGCATGGCTAATATAAAACATACATGTTAAGGAATGGATAATTTATGCGTCTAACCTCTAGGTGAAATGGGACCTAGAGGAGAAACCCCTACCATGAACTTGGAACTCGGGATGAGAGGATAAGTTCTTTTTAAAGCACCACACTATGGGACCCGACCAGTCTCGACCACATGGGTGATCAACTGCAGTGATCTAGGTACCCATAGTGGAAGATATTACATGCCTCATACTAAATAAACATTGTGTGAACATTAAATTATATATTTTAAACCTTGATATTAGTCAAAATTTTCTTATTGTGTTTCTAGAAGAGAGGTTTAGTTTAGAAAACTAGGTGGGCAAGACTTGGGTTGTTACACTTCCTAAAGAAGAATGGTTAAGAATTTGTTTGAACATACCTAAAGGTTTTTCATAATTATGCACACCAAAGAAAATCTTCAAAAATGTGTAATTGTGAAAATTCTTTGATTCTAACTAGACTGGGGCATATCTAAACATTGATAAGAAGGAAGTCATATAAGCTTGATAAATAAGCAAAAATTTAAACTAAGGTAGAAAGGCTCACCATTTTCAAGTATCATCTCTCTAACATTATCTTCCTATACTACAATCCCCTAAATATCATAATATTTCCCTCACCCACCCTATTTTATTCCATTAATCAACTTTCACATATTATCATTCACCATTTTCCTCCATTGTTCTCCCTGAAGCACAATTGAAAAGATAGGATGAATTGATAAATGTCATAAAAAGTTAATTAGACATCATGACATGGCATGAGCTAAGACAAGAAATTATGCATGAAATACACTACATGATTATGCACCCCATGCATGATGAAAGGAAAATTCAAGACAACTGAGATAAAGGAGCTTAGCTAGCACAAAAGTGTTAAATAAGGCAAGTGAACAAACTATCCACACAAGCTTCATATTTTTAGATAAAAAGAGCCAAGTCAGAAGAAAGCATCATGCAATCATTAAGGAAGTACTAGTTGGCATAGTTATCCTTTCAAGCTCAGAGTGTGAAGGTCCAAACAATCCAGGATGTAATGCTTTCTGGTGAAGTCATGGATATTGTTAAAATTTTAAAGCATCACATTGTTACAAGTGATAAACAAAATGAGTTCCTATGCAATTGTGTAAAGAAAAGAAAAATGCATAGTAATAATGGTAGATTCTAGCCTATAAGTGCTTGAATATTTACCTAAGATGTCTTGCCTAGACCTGAAGCAACCCTCAACCATAGTGGAATATGATCATGGAGGTACCATTTTATTTAGCGATATCATATACTAGGTATTATCATTTATCATCTCCCTACCTTATTTCCATCTATATCACCTCTTCTTCTTCTATCCATCTGTATATTTCTCCATCAACTATAGTTCTCCCATTTTTAATGATCCCTTCTTTTCTCACTTCTTGTAGTAAATACCACACATAATACCAATTTCCCCCTTTTAATTTTTTTCATTTTATCTTCTATATCCTCCCCTTTTACATAATTTACAACCTAAATTAGGGTTATCTAGGTTTAATATTTTCTACAAATAGAGAACCCTAAGAGTCACCAATAATGTAGATCAAATTCATGACCCTATTTATAATTTAAAAGGTTAGGCTATTTTTTGCAAAATTGGCTATCTTCATGGGTTTAGAAGCTGCACAAAATTGTGATGCATAAATATGGGCTCTTTTTGTAGTAACATCAACATAGCCACACCAAAACCCAATACTATGAAAATTCAGTGCATGAATCTAAGATTATATGGATGATGACATGAGTAGAAGTAAAAAAGGACACATTGAAAGCTGATTGCACAAAGTTGTGATCCATGATATTGAGATTCATAAGGATGGACTTACCTCAACAATGACATAAGCACTAAAAAGAGAAATCCCAAGAAAGTGCAAGAAAAAGTGATCAAAGTTATGATGCCCAAAACTAGGATGAACAAAGCCAACCTTCCTTTGGTGATGACATCAATGCCTCAGATCCCAAGTTTAACTTTATGCAGAACACATAAAATCAAATTTACCCATTGCATAAATCCAAAATAGTGATGCTCAAAGCCAAAGAAATTATAAGAAGGCAGTGTAACCACTTCAATACTTTCTAGCTAACTAACCCAACACCATCCAGGCATGAAAGTGATAGCTTTTATAGATCCATTGTAGTCATTCATCCACCTATAGGAATTAGTTGTAAATTGATGAAGTGGGATTCACAAGAATTCAAATCCATGTGCAGAATAAGATCTAAGGTAGCCACATCAACTTCTAGAAATTTTCTCTCTGTAATAGACATGTAACCGATTGTAAAATCTTACTCTATAAGTTTTAAGATGCAGGTTATAAATATGCCATGAGACCTCAAGTGCAATGGTCAACTCTACAGTCCTTGCCTAGTATTGCTATGTAATATTGTTGTCAATTAATGAAGTGATAGTTGTTTGACCTCCATTACTATTCAATTGTAGATTTTTATGAATGTGTTTCTTGCTTTAAGTCATTTCTATTACACTTAAATGCTTAGTTTATTCTATTAAAGTGAATTTTATTTTTTGGATCACTATTGGATTGCTAATTGTTTAAGTCCTTGGAATGATTAAAGCAAATTTTTAAGTTGAATGAATCTATGATTGTAATTGATAATGGATGGTCTATTAAGTATCATGTAAATTGGTTGTGTTAGCATGTTACTTAGTGAAATCCAATGTTGTTACACTATATTCTATTCATTTTTATTAAATATTTCACACCCTTACTCTTTCTTAACCCTTTTGTTTCTAAATATATAATCATCTCAAAGAGTCAACCTTATCCAGAGGTTGAAATTGAGATAAATCTAATTTCATTCAATACTAAAGGTTGGCTAGAGTCTGGGGTGCATTGTCTATCTACAAGTATGGAAAATTTGGTCCAACAATTCTTCTACTAGAATGAATATTTGCAAGGATGGAAATTGGGTGGTTGGATTCTCAAAATTAATTGAGTCACATGGTTGTGTTCTCATCTAGGTTGCAAAAAACCTTTTGGTATCTCAAACACTTCTTGATATTTATCTAAAAAATCTTGTAGCTCATTAACCCCTTGATCCTCCATAACCTCTAATAGGTGGATTGCATGAAGTTGTGCAACTACATCTAACACACCCTTTTTTTAATAAATTTTCCATTTTATAAGAGCTTGTAATTTTAGGGGATCCTACACAAATTCCCTTCAAGGTATATTTCCTACCATAAATGGTGAAACTCATGACCAAATCATTGAAATTCATTTCTATAGTGCCCAATGTGTACAACCAATTAGTTTCTAATACAACACCACATCCACCCATATCAAATTTAAACATATAAGTTCTAATATGCTAATCACCTATTTGTATCTTTACTTTATCACATCTACCTCTACATTTCATCAATCCTCCAGTAGCAATATTAATCTATAAATTTTTAATACCATGGATATAGCAATGCACCTAGTCTGTTAACCTCCTATGGATGAATTTATGGGTGCTTCCACTGTTAATCAAAACTAATACCTTCTAATTCTTGATATAGCCAATAAAATTCATGGTATGGAGAGAATGAATTCTAGCCAAATAATTTAAATAAATATGGGGCTCCTCTTCTATGATAGTTTGAGTTTGTTGGGGTGATTTTTTTGGATCTTCATTTGACTAAATTTTTGCTTCTATTAAACAATTTTGTTCTTCCATGGCAATAAAAAAAAAAAAAAATTGTTTACATCTATATTACATGACAAATTTTTCATTTCAATTGAAACAAAATCATTTTTCTTTTCTATCTTCCATTTGGGTTGCGGTTAATCTATGAATCCTTTGTTGTTGAGGATTTTTCTTTGTTATTTGAGCTTGATCTTTTGGCATGGGATCGTTGGACTTATTGAAAGTTTAAAAATTTTACACTAATTGGTAGAAATATTTTCCTCTACTAATTAGATTAATCCCATGTCTTCCTTTAAAATTCATGTTTTAAAATTTTTTACCTCCACTTGTATATCTTCTCTTTAACCACCAATAAAATAACTCTTGAAAAAAGAATCATTCAATCCTTATCTATGGCATGACAACATGTCAAATTCCTCCATATAATTTTTAATTAACTTTATTTGATATAATTTTGTCAAGGATTCTATGTAATATTCATAATACATTGTTCCATAATGTTGAAATAACTCATCAGTAAATACTAGCCATGTGGGTATACCATGTTGAATTTCATGTATGAAAAACCATTTGGCTAAAGCATAATCTATATTAAAATAAGCAATTTGGACTTTTTGATTATCATTAACTTGATGTAAACTAAAGAATTAAATTTTCTTTATATATCCGACAAGTTGGATCTCCACCATCAAATCTAGGAAAGGAGAGTTTGGGACTAGAATTGATTGGTTGGTTGGGTTCCCTTGAGTTGATCTTGAACCTCCACTAGATGAAATACTTTTAAGAAATAGTAGATGTGTTGATTTATTTTAATTTACCTAATCTTTCACTCCTTCAAAATTTTGCATGCTTATTAATTTTGAGCTCAATTGATTCTTCACTTCTATAGTCTCTAGAATCTATTTTAGGTGAGGTTCCTTACTATCTAATTCAACTTATAATATATTTACTTGGCATTGGGACTATTGGGTGTGCTCCATTTGTTCCTTTAGTGCTTATATATCCTATTCAAAATATTGTTGTCTAGTGCCTATTGCCATAGGCACTCAATAGGGTGTCGTGGAAGTGGTATAATCACCTTATACTAGAACTATCAGGCAAAGAGAGGATTCTAATGATGTATTACAATTTTAGGCAAAAAATCATTTCTTTCCCCTAGATGTTGTGCAAGAAAATATATGGTTATGGATTTTAGAAATTCTTCAAATTGAAAATTTTGTATACCAAATAATTCTCATAGTATCCTTTCTAATACCCATTGACTATTTGACTGATTTTGAAGGATGACTGGTCAATGGTGGTCTTACAAAGTTGGAATGACTAGTTTTTGTAGCTATCTCATATACCACAAGGTTTCTAATAGTATTTTTTAGCTAGTCTTTTAAAGATCCAAATAAGGAGAATATAGCAATCCCTTAGCCACAATAATGAATTCCTTAAGTATGTGAGTGATTTCTTCTAGTGTTATTATTAGTGTACTACAAAAAATAGATGGTTGACTTGCTCACTAATTAGGGCTTCAAGAATCCTAGGGGATCTCTAATAAAATCAATGGTATGTGGATGACAAACTAGTGTGTATGTCTATCTAAAGCCTCGGTATTAGAGCCACAAGTCCACAAACATCTATGAGGGGTAAATGTGCTTAGCCAAAAAGTGATAGATATTCATGGTTTCAAACTACATAGATATGGTTCTAGCCTAGATTTTTCTATTAATGAAAAATAAAACATCTCAACAAAAATATGACTAAGATTTTTGTCCCAGAAAAATCTTGTAAGATCATAGTCCAAGAAAGTGCTTTAATGCCACTTGTAATACACTTATAACTAAAATAGAATGAAAATAGAACTGAAAGTAGATTAAGCATCAATATAGAAAATATAACATCTCAACTTAGATAATACCAATAGAAAAATAAGATTCATAACCAAAGATAATAGTAGATAAGAGAAAGAACATAAATTATCATAATGTTCACTATGCCACTTCAAGGGGGCAACCTCCTAAAGCAACACTCGCTATAAAATAATATTCATGATACCCTAATGCAATATCACAATACAAATATATAGTAACACTAAATTCTAGGGTTAGCCACAAGTCAACTACCTATCTACAACTAATGCTAGGGTTTCCACAAGTCGGCTACCCTCACACACATAATGCCAATGTTAACTAATTAATATTATAACTAACTAATAGTTTTTGTGAGGAGCCCTAACACAAAGAACCAGAGAGAGGGGGTCCCTTGTATTTCTCTTTGTAAATTAGATTTTAGAAGCTAGCTTGGTTCTCTTGGCTATCAAAAAAAAGACTCTAGATTAAGGTCTAGCTAGTGAGCAACACTTCAAGTCATGGCCATGGATTGGATAGGGTGAATTGAGATTTTATTTATTAATTTTTTTTTTAGATATTTTCTTAAAAGAAGAAAAATAATATGTTTTTATATCTTGATATCACCTTCCCTTGATATACCTATTTGACCTATATACCTTAGGGCCTCACTATATACTTCAAGGTCCCTATATACCTAACTACCCTTTATATATTCATCGATGCATGAGAGACAATTGATATGTGGGACAATAATGGCAAGTGGAAGTGACCACTAGGTATGAAGCCCAATATGGTACATGACGGGTAATGAATCTTCCTTATGACTCCCACTAGTCCATCGTGTTATAGTTCTCAATATGCTTAAAGTACATGAGACCCTATATGGGTGGCTAGCCACTCAAGCTCATAATATACCTAATGTATCCTAGAGATTTGTACTATTGTTGCTTAGAGGATTGTATATAATCCTTAGTAGGACAAGCCCTTGATTATGTTCTTATTAATCTTAGTTAATGTAAGATAACTAAGAAAATAAATTTAGTGGTTTTCCTTAATATTTTAATGAATTTTATCTTGATTAAGATTTTGGGGTAGGATAGAAAGTGTCTTTGGAAATTTTTGTGGTGTTCAAATTGAGTTCTCCAAAGATGTGATTGAGAAAAATGAGACAATCCTATGGGGGATCCTAAACTTGTTTTCTTTCACCTCGATCACACTCAATATTAGGGGTTATCTTGTGGAGTTCTAAAGATCTGTTTTAATGAGTCAATTTCACAAAAACCTATGTTTTTTGTGGGAAGCAACAACTTCTCTCGATGTTCCTACCTATATCGATGTCAAAACCCTATTTTTAGACTAATATGTATGGAAAAAATATATTTAGAAAATACAAGATCCCATTCTAAATGATTCTTTGATTGAATGATTACAAGAGTAAACAAAATTATTTTTACTTTTCAAGTAGGGACTCAAGAAGATAATGCAAAAAGCAATTTATCCTACAATATAACTACATGCAATTTGATTTTCATTCCTAATGCTGAAAATGAAACTAATATTGATCCCTTTTATGATTTGTAATTAGAAACTTATTTCCTATCCCCTTTTGTAAAATTTCATTATAAAAACCAAGTTAGAAGCTACAAAATAGTCTAAATATAGTAGATATGAAAATCTAAGAACTAAATAGACAAAACTAAAAAAAATGTACATAATTTCAATCCAAAGAAAAAGTGTGAGGAACAAGTACCACGGGTAGAAATGCATGATGATTTTGTTCTTGTATGGTGTTTTTTACTATACCTACAAAAACTAGAAACATACAAATAGAGATAGTGAAAATAAGTTATTAGCATAGAGGGCTTTTTCTGACCTCAAAAGGGAGCAATAAACTTCCTTGCTTGAAGGATCAAACCTCCATTTATTTTGATATAAATAATTGAAAGTCTAAAAGGAATATCAAGTGCTAAAAATAACAAACATGTAAATGGCTAAAATTATAGTGAAACAAAAGTAATAATAAATAATGCTAAATAGAGAAGAAAGGACGAAGATAACGACAAACCAAGCTCTTGAGTTACCTCTTTTTGATAATATAATTTTAAGCAATCCTTACCAAAATATATTGATGATTTATTCTTTTGATGATTGGATACTTGGTGAAAGTTTCTAAGAAACAATTTAATAATCTAGAAAACCCTTGATAGGTCTTTGGACACAATTCTTACAAAGGTGATTTCTTGGTCCTAATGAAATATTAGTAAAATCTTAGCATAGGAAAGAAATGTTTAGGGTGATTTAGGTAGTGTGTTATTAATCATAAAATCCTCTCCAAAGGCCTCCCCAAGGGATATTTTTATTGATCCTCCTTAGGGAATCCATGGAGGCTCCTAGAAGAGGGCAAGATGCATGAGGTGGTAAGTTTGTAGGAGTTGCATGAGATTTGATTAGAGTTTAACTAGGAAAAATTAGAAAAAGGCTAGGAAAGGCCATGTAATTCCTAGTAAGGAAATATTGGAAAGAATTTATTGTCAAGGTAAGATCTATATTAGACTGGTGGTGATGGGTAGTTAAACTACTAATATATTTTCTTTGGTGATAGTGAAGTAGAAGAGTCGATATTTAGAAAAAGTACCACTAATTATTTTGCCTCATGGTGCTATTATTTTTGTGACCATTAGAGTCAAATTTGGGCATGTAAGAGTCAAATTTTCTAAATAAAAAAAGCACCACAAAGAAGAAGAAGCACCATCAGTGCTTTTGTGGGGCCCTAGCACTTTTGCTTTTGGATAATTTTGAGGCATCAATTATTATACAAGTGTAGGCATGTTTATACTCATTGTATATCTTTTTTTGATATTATTCTAAAGTAAGCATATTTGTGAAGTTTTGCTAAGTTTTTCAAAGCCTTAAATATTTTTTCACTTTTTTCCCTAAATTTAGGTATGGAGTCCAACTAGCTTAATTTTCTTAAAGGAATTATTAGTGATACTTTTTATGACTAATTGGTGTGAAAATATAGGTGTCTAAATCTAATTTTAGAAAATTTACATGGACATATAAAGTAAATTTAGAAAAATTATGATCTCTAAGGTAAACAATAGCCATTTTCCCAATCCCAGTACAAGTCATTTTAACAAATAGTATCATCATAGGATGCCTTATCACACTAATCAAGCTGGTCAATTTTTTCTTCACTATTGAAAGAATAAGGTAGAAACTCATTATGGCTAGGGATATAAATTATCCTATAGCATCTTGGTCAAGATTTGAACTATAAGGGTTCTTTGATACCCTATTTGCATAGACCTATCCATTTTTATCAATATCCCATATTTGAAAGCATCTACATAGAGATGGGATATGAATTTAACAAAAAGTATGAAGCATACTATCATTTAACCAAGTAAGGGTTACTACCATGGAATTTCTCCTCTTTGGAAATACCAAAACAAATGAAGGAGCAACCTCCTATTTGCATTGCTTTACTCTTATTGCTAAATGTCTAAGGCCTGAGGAAACAAAGGGAGCTTGGATAGGTCTAGGGAAAACAATTATTATCTAGTTTTTATTATTAGTAATGATTGGATTAGTACTATTACTCTTAAGTTTCTTGTTAGATAAATTATTTAAATTGAGAGACCTCATTGCATAAAATATAAGAGATGAAGAAACTGATTCAAGAATCAAATTTAGAGAAGGACAGAGATGAGCTTTAGTATTTTTAACCTTGATTACCTAAAAATAGAAAAAATATTTGGGATCAGCTGGTATATAATAATTCTTTCCATTGTATTGTATTTAAGGATTTGATGGAGATTTAAAGGGACAATCACATCATGGATCCAAGGCTTACCTAGAATAATATTGCATGTAAAGTTGAAAGGCATGACATAGAAAAGAGTATAAGAGTCTAGGATTCAACTCAAATGTGTAAGACTATAGTGCCACTAGCCTCACATTCACTATTGTCAAAAGCTCTGATTATAGGATCATATTTTCTAGACCTTGTTTAGTTAACCCATAGTGGCTAATTAATTTTTGGCTACAAACTTTGAGACCAAAATCATTATCTACTAATATTCACTTAATAAACTTGTCATCGATGTGGTCTATAATATATAATAGCATATATTTTACCAAGGAGGATTGAGGTTATGGAATTCACAATATTTTCTAAAATTAAATTTAAATAAATCATGAACTTAAATCTTATATATAGAACAAAAAAAAATATGAAAGAAAAATTTGATGGGCACCTCTAGGTACCATAAATAATCACTATTCAAAGATTATATTACACTATACTATAATGAGAAATGAGGAGTGTAAGTTGGGTATTTATAGCAATACCTAGAAACCCAAATTACATATTAAAGTAAAAATTAAGACAACATAACAAATGGGCTACCAGTGGACTGTGGTTAACAATAAAATATTAGAAAATAATAAATGGATTTTCATTCCAACAATCAACACACCTTTCATTGCATCAATGGTTATGTGATCGATAAATATATGGACCTAAAGAATGTGTTCCAAGACCTTATTGATAATGGCTAAATTATTCTCAATGGATCTAACCCCCAACCTTATTCTAACCAAGATATAGAAATCTTACAAAATCCTTTGCCTAATCACAATCAAAATAAAATATAGTGAGTGTCATTCATTAAATGAGTGTACCACATTTAAATCAAGGTATGATGGGTATGCTCCATTATTCTAATATATCTCTCAAATTTATATTATGAATAGAAAACTTCACAAAAATAAATTATATAATCAGACTTCAAGACCTCCTCTAATCTCTCATCAAAAATAATCCACCTAAAGTGCCTTATTTGATCATCCAATTAAGGACCAAATCTAGGGATGCTTTTGATTTACTCTAACAACTTGAGAACACTCTATCCAAAATTTCCCTTCTTGAAATTCTCAAGTCTTCTCCAACCCATAAAGACATCTTACTCAAAATTTTAAGTGTATACGTCATTCCTTAAAACCTCAACCTTAATAGCCTTACTTTTCTGTAAGGGTCTACTAGCATTGCCCACACCACCATATCATTCCATGAATATGATATTACTCATGTTGGAATAATAATATGCTTCATGTCCAAGAGTTAATATTGTGCAACATATCAGATAGGACTAAGGATAGTTCATTGTACAACGTATTTACTATTTTGTAATATTTTATTATATAAATCCAATGGACCATGGTTAACCTTGTTATGGTTAAACCATGTATGTTATTGTTATTATCCTAAATCCCACTTGTTAAATTACTTTAGGTTAAATGTTATGATGTAATTGGGATTTTTGGTATTGTTATAAATACCCCCTTTACACTCCTCATTTCTCATTGGATTTTTCATATAATCTATGAATATTGATTATTTATGGTGCCTATAGGTGCCCACCAAATTATTCTTTTATCTTTGTTTAATTCTATGTATAACATTTGAGTATATGTTTTGCTTTAGTTTATTCATATAAATATAATGAACTCCATAATATTAGAGTAGGCATGGATTTGTCTCACTTGGTCATGCAAGAACATTGTTTGATACCTCTAATTTTTCTTCCAAACCAAAGGGTGAATTACTCATTTTGATCGCTTTTCCATTGTTTGTATCAAATGCAAAAAATATTTTTTTTTATCCACTTTTTTAAAATATCTTGGAGTATCTCTATTCTACTTTAGAAATCTTATTCCAAAGATTAAAAGTTACATCCTCTACTATTTATTGTATCAAACCTTTGGTCAAAGTTCCTTACTATTTTAAAAAATTCATGCACTTCTAAAATTCAAATGTGGATTTTTCTTGTGCCAAGACCTTGGATTGGAACCCATGTGTCAAATTTCATGTTTAGCCTCTCCCTATAGGGAGAGAGTGCATCTTCACCTGATTCATAGGATGATAATTATAGTTATGAAAATGCTTGCTAGCACATTGTTGCTTAAAAACCCATGTTTGAATCCACACAAGCATCAATTTTTATTGTATGGAAAGAGTGATCTTGATTTTGAGGGTGGAAAAAGGATCTTAGCATATTTGAATGAGGTGATCCCTATCTAGGTGACATGATGGTATTATGGTTTGAATATCCCTTTGGATGGGATGGATTGTAGGTCCAATCCATGCTCATCCTTTCCTTTATCAATGGTAGTTAAGCATGTACCCTTTATGGAGGAATTAGACCTATATTTCCTATGAATATTACTACCTATATGGATAATAGGGATATTTTGGAAAATAGATATCATGTGATCAAATCATGCAATATTCATTTTTACCAAATTTCATGCTATGATGGTAGTTAAGATGTATTTGCATGTCCTTCCATCCTATATTTGGCTTGTCTAGGATAGTTAGTGCATGGAATTTTTCTTGGCAGAGACCTAAGTTTGATCCCCTATGAGTATCTTAGGATTCTTTAACCTTACTTGATGGATTATTGGTCAATGTGATAGCCAACATGGCCTCCTATTTCACCATGTCACACTTTGTAACCTATTTACATCAGTGTAACCAATGAAGTAGAGACAAGTGGTAGTGATCAAGTAGAAAGAGGATAATAAGTGGTAAATTATAATTAAAGCGTAGAAATAAATCAAAATTTGACAAGTGGCAGGTCAAAAATGGCACATGAAACCCTAAGGTTTGAGCATTAATTTTTATTTTTTTGGGATCCATGAAGGCAAATCTATTGGAGTCCATAATTTTTGTATACAAAATCATTATGAGGCCTTTTTTCAAATTACACAAATTTTTGAGATATATATGCTACTGGCTTCAGTTTATAAATCTATTATAGTTTGATGGATTATATTCTATGAGATGGACCACAAAGCCCAATTTAATTGCCTCAATGGATTAAATTACAATATTTGGTGAACTCTATTGATCATTCTGCTTTGAAGTGACAAGCTATGGTGCATATTTTAGGATGCTAAAGCAATTATTCTAGATGATAAATCTCAATACCAGAAGATAGAAGAGGTTATAGGTTTTTTTTCCTTTTTGATAGAACTAAAATTGCTTTTCCATATAAAAAAGGAGAGTGACCATATCAAGGCATAGTCAAAACTACATAAACTTTTGGGAAAGGTTAATACTATTAAAGTGATTCACTTGTAATTGGAGATTTATTCTTTTAAATTAGATAATTTTGATAATGTTGAGGAATATATTGCTAGATTCAAGTCTTTGAGGGAAGATATTGCATATTTTGGAGGAAAAGAGAAATATCATGTAGAATTCATTAAAATTGTACTTGCTAATATTTCACCCTCCTTTTAGATGTTGAACCTAATGGTTCATATAATTCCAATGTTATGGAATCTCATAAGACTCGTACTCTTCATCAATTATTTTCTCTTCTATTTAATATAAAATGGTTATGGAACTCTACAAGTACAAGCTCATACAAAGGAATTCAAGTCTAAGGAAGCTAAAACCCATGGGTCCAAGTGCTAGGATAAATATTCAAAGAAAAAAAAGACCACTTGCAAATACTATGAAAGGGAGGGTCATTTAATGAATAATTGTTTGCTGAAGCTACAAAGGATTGAAGTTGAATTTTTAAAGTTGACATCTTCAAGATGGCAAGAAAGATTTGGATGAATCTACCTCAACTAAAGAGGGCCACTAGAGGATACATTATGGGGGAAGATATGTTTGTCAGTATATATTCTCTCCTTGACCCCTTAATTTATATTATGGGGGGTGTTGAAATATTAATATGCTTCATGTCCAAGAGTTGACATTGTGCAATGTATTGGATACCCCTAAGAGAATTTCATTGTACAATGTATTTATTATTTTGTAATATTTTACTATTTAAGCCCAATGTACTATGATTAAACCCTATTTATTATTTTTAATTAACCTAAAGCCTACTTGTTATGTCATTTTAGGTTAAACTTTAGGACATAATTAAGGTTCTTAATATTGCTATAAATATCCCCCTTACACTCATAATTTCTCATTAGAGTGTTGTGTAATATAATCCACGTATATAGTTATTATTTATGGTTCCTATGGGTGCCCACAAAATATATTTTATTTTCATCCTTATTTTTATTTTCTATATATGATTTGAGCACATGGATGGTTTTTATTCCTTTCTAGAAAATATTTTGAATTGTGATAAATATGCAATTATCAAATTATTACAAGACAACAAAATAAAAATAATGATAAACTAAGAGATAGGTGAACACAACCCATTAGGTACAAGCAACCTTGTAGCCTCAAGATACTTGGTTGATACCTCCTTGTTGTGATGAAGTAGATGAGAACTTGTTATTGCTTGAGATGATTGATAACTTGGTAGAATTTCATTGTTTTAAGATATCCTTATGGTCTAGGCTCCCCAAAGGGTTGGATTTATAGGAAGTCATGGCTCCTTGGAGGATGGTTGCATAAATTTGATTAGACTAATTGAAGGTAAGATTTAAAAAAATCTCAACATGTAATTAAGGATCCAAGATAGAAAGAGTGAGTTTTAGAACTTTGGATTGTCATCCAAGTTGTAGTTCAGGTAGCATATTAGATTGACATTATTAGATTTGTATTGGATAAATGTCTTGGTAGCTACCAAATACCTATCTTTACTTTTTTGTATCTAACAGTCAATACTGTTGTGATTAATAGTACTAGCAATGTTAATAATCCTAAAACTATGCTAAAATGACCATTGCCAAGTATATTAGGTATAAAATTATGAAAATTTAAAGGTTTTGTAAAAGCATTGCTAGGAAGTAAAATTGTCGCTAGTGTTATCACTATAGTCTTGACTTTTTTGCTTTTGGATATAAATGCTTCTAGATTGATATTTGAGATAATTGAATTGG
Organism: Wollemia nobilis; assembly: GCA_028583015.1. Lineage (NCBI taxonomy): Eukaryota > Viridiplantae > Streptophyta > Pinopsida > Araucariales > Araucariaceae > Wollemia > Wollemia nobilis. Next base: position 4,107,387 of record JAQPPZ010016919.1, read on the forward strand.
TTTGGATGATTGATGGGTTAACTTATGAAGATATTGATAGGTTTTATATGTTTTAAAATGTTCCTAAAATTTAGTTTCTACACCATCAAAATATCAAAATATTATATTAGTTGTCAGATTAGTTAAACCATGTCCAACTTGCCTTTTTATTATAGATATTTTTCATTTCCTTTTCTATCAAATATATTCTTCATCTTCATCGAAGTGCTATATTTTTGCAATTGGGTCCTCGATATAATTTTCATTAAAATTTAAAATATTAGTCAACTAATTGTCTCCAAAAATTAGAATTGCACCAAGATGAACATCAACACTCTGATTGGCTAAATTATATACTATCCAATTTCCTTATCTATATATATGCTCACATTTACAAGCGATTACATCTAGTAATATATGATACACATTGATAATAATAATATTTATTTTTTAAGATAATTTTCCAATACCACTCAACTAATATATATTTCCATCCTTTCTTAACTATAGTTTTAATCCATGTAAGAAGTGCCTTAGCTTTTTCTTGGTTGTTAGTTGAATTTCCATATGATTTTGAGTAAGTGAGGAGAATTTTGCCTTTATTATTTAGAGAAACACCACATCCACCAAACGTTTCTAAATTTCCTTTGGAAGCACCATCAAAATTAATGTTGATAAACACAATTTATAAACATTTCCATTTTATAATAGATCAAAGTAGATCCTTTATTTTTATGTCACTATCACAAATGACTCTTCCATGTATGTTCATATAATGTGACCAAGTATTTAAAAAAAAAAATCCACACTTGATACTTCCATGATGAGCATGATATCTATAAACATTATACAAGAGAGGAAATAATATCATTTCAAACTTGGGCATGATTTTTATATTTATTTAAAAAATATATATTATTCCTTTCAAGCCATAAATTCCAACAAATCATGGCAAGACCAATTATACACATAATACATAATACTTTAGATTTGAATAATTAATCTAACATTTCATAAACTCTTTCAATGTTGATGGAGCTACCCAATATATTTTCATATTTTAAAAAAAGTAACCCCAAATGATGAGCAAAGGTACAATGAAGAATTAAATTGTATGATGTTTCTAAATCCTTATAATACAAGGCACCTTTGAAAGGCCCATGATATCCTCTTCTTTGTATACTCTCTCCTATAAGAATATAACTTTGAACTACTAACCAAAGAAATGTTGAGGCCTTAAGGAGAGCCTCTTGTGACCAAAATGTGAATGCAAAAATGAAACACCAAATATAGATAGATAAATTAAATCAATCCATAATATGTTGCTCAAAATAAAAAATATTTTAATGATATAAAAAATGGGGAGCCTCAAATCTCCAATGTTACAACATGATCTAATATTGATACAAATGTTACAATTATTTCAAATCTAGGGTTCTCTGAAACCCTAGGTCAATAAATAGTGGTGTCTTCAAAAATTATATTTTATCCCAACAGAGTGAGTGGGCTTCTTGATATCCTATGTAGGACCACTCGAGCTTCAATAGCTGCCAATGAACATGACTCCTAGATCTGCACATAGAAAACAACAACAAGAGTTAGCAATACCTATGAGGGCTCCACTACATGAGACCCTCAAAAATAAAATTATTAAAAACCCTAATTGCAGAAACAATATTGTAAATAGATATAAGAGTACTAAAACTTAATGCAATAAACAGTTTACCTTATCTCATGCTAACTTGTTATTTTTTTAATTTTGTTCGTTGTTGTAAAAAATGATGTACAGATTCCCTATAAAACCCTGAGGGGGAGTGGGGCTGCAAAACTAGAGTTGTGAATATCCACAGACACATGGTGATGGCAGGAAGCACCTAGAGGTGCTCGATGATGGCAAGAAGCACCACAAGGATATTGGGAAACTCAAAGGGGTATTCTGGGGACAAATAAAAGTTGTAGAAGCATATCTGGTTCATGCAAGGTGGGCAATGGCGGATGCAGAGACAACAATGAGAGATAGAAGATGCTAGTGGCGAGGATGCTTAGATGCTTGAGAAATTAGGGTACAAGGGTTCAAGTAACTGAAGAAATCTTAGACTTAAGGACTTCAAAAAACTTAGGGGTTGAGTCATCAAAATGACTCTTCTTTATAATCTCTCCTAGGGCATGTTAGGGTTTAAATGACATAATCTGTGTGGTCAAGATTAAAATATGATGAAGGGTGGATATAAAATTTGGGCATGTGGCATGGATTAAGGCAAATGAATGGCTAGGATTAAATCATGATGGATGGCTGGGATTAATTCATATAAATATATATTAAACAAATATATATATAATGGGTAAACATGGTGGGAAACTATGGATGGATGATAAGTGGCTATATTTTAGTGTCTACATATGCCCCTTTTTATATTGTGTTGTGTGAAACACAATGCAGTGCAAAAATACCAGACACCTAGTTTGGCCTAATGTAGAAGCAGCTTTCTTGTTGGAATGCAAAGATGAACTTGAAGACAAAAGAATTTTGATTGTGTAGCTTACCCCCTCAATTGGTGAATGAGTGATGGATGCATCTCACAAGCCAATTGACAAATTTATGCAGATGATTGTGTGAAATGCATGGTGTGATTGTGGATGATATGAATGATATAAATGTGATGTCATTTTTGCCCCAACGGTTGAAGGAGTTTTTGTAAAATGCAAGTGATTGATTATATTGTTGCCATGACAAAAAAGGGATTTTTTCCAAGTGTAGATTCCATGATCATGTAATATGTATCCCGTTGTGGAAAAATCAAAGTCAAATTTTGTTACCCCAAGTTTGGGGTGATTCCATGCTATTGAAGAAATTGTCGTATGGCATCATTGAAATGCAAAGTGATGAAGATGCAATAAGAAAAATGAGTCAACTTTGGAGGGTCGGCTAGTGACTATCAATAAATTCCTACAATTGGAACCAATCACCCTAGCTAGGGCCAATCACCATGATGACTATCAATGTAAAAATAAATAATGATATATGATGTCATCCATGTTTTAGGCCCCACAAACAAGGCCATCAATGACAACTGTAGATAAAATTGGTCTTGGCATAGTTTCACTCAAAATGTGAAGCACTTGATTTTATTTTTTGTATAATTAAATATGTGATAATTAATATAGCCAAGTTTCCTTATGGTTATTTATTCATCTTACCGAATTGCGTGGACACAAATCATTGCAATCACCAAGGAGATAGGATAGACCACTAGATACAAGATTCACTTATAATTGTAAATGATCTTGGCAAATGTGCAAATGCAATGAGTGATGGGTGAAAATGATGTTGGAGTGAATATGTTATGATGATAAATGCATTGTTTGTATGGTTTTGTGAACTTTTTCATTGATTTGGAGCATTTTGAAGCAATTTTAGACAATTTTGTGCCTTGTGGGTGCAAATAATAGTTATTCCTCCAAATCAATTCATATCTTCACAAAAATAAGTGGAATTATGGAATTGATGACGGAAATGATGAAAATTGTTGTTTTGTGAAAATTTGGACCATTTTAAAACATTTTGTAACTTGTAATATGATTTTACGACTTTTGGTCACAAGCCAAAATTAAGAATCCAAAACAATGTTGGCTTTCACAAAACATGAAATTATGATAAAATTGATGTATGGAATGAATTGGTGGAGGTAAGCTACCTGTTTGGCTTAGTTTGTTCTTTCTGTAAATATTGACACCAAACACCAACGGGTGTTTATTGCTTGCGCAAATTCTCGCTAGATTTTAGCACTTTTCAAATGTAGGGAGGCAATTTAGTGCACCTGGGAGAGCCCATGGGTATTTCAGTGCTCCTAAAATAGCTATAAAAGGTCTGCAAAGAGGAAATCAAGCTCATTTATGCATTCGTAAATTTTGGAAGCTTTGTCTAAGGGAGTGGAGAGGAGTGAAGTGGATTGGAGTGAGTGGAGTAAAGATATGGAAGCTATGGTGATGGATGCAGTGGATGTGGCCGTGGGAGCATGTGTACGCTTTGCCAACGTAAGTGCTTTTGAACCTCTTTTTATATTTGCACAATTTTTTTTTAAATAATACAATGTTTTTGACATTAATGTTTTGTTTTGTATTGTAGCTAAATATTTTGATGGCTCAACATTGGTTCTTACCTTTCATCCCTGGGGTGCGGAAGACATTGCAAGAGGACAAGTGGAATTGGTTAGAGGATGTTGGGTTGGCTAGGGCAGTTAAGATAGATGTGAGTGTGGATAAGAGGTATCTCTATACCTTGGCAGAGAGATGGGATCCATATAGGGGGACGTTTCAGCTCCCTACTAAAGAGGTGACTGTGACACTTGAGGATGTATATCGCATCCTCAAGTTGCCAATGGAGGGCTTACATGTCGAGGTTAGATACAATTAGAAACATGAGTTGAGTTGCATGTTCAAATATGGGTGGGAGGATGTGAATTTGATGGGTGGAGGGATAACATACTTATCCATGTATGTGGACAATAAGTTGGATGCCCTACCCACATTGGTGATGTTTGTGTTGGCCAATGTAGTGGTCCCAAATAGTACTGGTTGTCGATTTCCATGGAACCTTATCGAGTTTGTGTGTGATATGATCGCTCCACATCAAATGTATGTGTGGGCTCCTTCTTTATTGGCATAGTTATACTAGGAGCTATATGATATGAGGAGGTAGAGGTACCAAGGACTAGGTTACAGTTTTCTACTCCAATGCTGGAGTTGTAAGCACTTTAGTGTGGCTCGACCTATGGGTTTACCATCTAAAGAATGGGATAGGGAGTAGCCCTATGTAATGAGGTGGCTGATGGTAGAGGATGTGAAGTCAAGTCATCATTTTTGGATGAGTCAATGGTACAATAATTTGTCGGCTATATTGACAAAGACTCGGATGGTATGGAGGCCATGGCAAGGTGCCATGTAGACAAGTGATGGGGAGCATATATGATAGGTGTAAAAATCTAGATGGGTGGTTGGGAGTCACATGAAGGATGTGGAGCTAATCCAATTCTCACAAGTGCTACGGTAGTTAGTATTGAGACAGGGGGTTCCTGAGGCACCCATGCTCTATAGGTATCATCAGGATGAGATGGGTCTCCCTTGTGTTGAGGTATGGAGGTCTACTTATGAGGATGATGAGGAGATGGATATCCCTACTATGGATTATGCGAGGACTACTAAGGAGTATGATGTATGGTTCGTAACTTAGTCACCATGGGTACCTAGTCTGGTAGTAGATGGGGGTAATGAGGATTGGGATGAGGTTAAGGATGTCAATGATGCTCTTAAGCACTAGAGGCACCTTTGAGCTAGTAGTCAAAGGATGTAGACTAGGAGGACAATAGATAAGGCTCCAGAGTTTGGAGAATATGGAGGGACCATGGAGGATAGGGGTGAGGTTCTAAATGGGCCTCTTGGTTAGAGTGAGGAGGATTGGGTGATATTGGAGTGGTTGGTCATAGAACAGGATGCTATGGTAGTAGCTCGAGATGTAGAGATAGCTAGGCTGTAGGATGGGGAGAGGGCTCGAAATGCTGAGATAACAGCTTGGGATGCATAGATAGCTCAACTATGGGTAGATCTAAGGACACAACTGACTACAAGTGGATTTGAGGATAGGATCGTGAGGCTCCAAGTAGAGCTGCTATAGAAGAGTCATTTATAGATACATGACGTAAACCACCTTTGGGCTCAAGATGGATATATCAGACTGTTGGAGGATCGACTGATCGAGCATGATATTGGGCTTCCAGATCCACCCTCCTCATCCGTATTTGGGTCTACTAGGCCTAGTGATTCTAGGCATAGCTCTAGGTCTAGGGCTCCTCCAGGGTCGTAGGGGTCCTCTTATAGAAACTATCTATTGCTTAGATGCACTTTTTATATATGAGCCTTGGTGCTCCATTGTATATAGCCTTTGGGCTTTCATTGTAAATGCAATATTTATACATATATATATATATAGCTTTTACTTTTGTGTTATGATTTTGTGTGAATGTTTTTGTGTGGATGCATGTGTATATGGATGATTAATTCAAGTGATAGAATGTGTATGAATGAAAATGTTCTAATGATAATCATAATTTATATTTTTCTTGGCCATGTTTTAGCATTATTATTTAATAAAGGGCACCAGACTGGTGGCATGTGAGATGGAAGACTCATGAAATGATATGGATGTTGACATGGAAGAAGATATGGATGTTGATATAGAAGAATATATGGATGTTGACATAGAAGAAAATATGGATGTTGATATGGAAAACTAACTGTTTTGCAAAGACTCGGACATACTAGTGGCATCAAACAAACCCACTAAACACTACATAATTTCTCTATTACCATATGTGTGTGTAATGAATTCATTTACCGAATCATGATTATGGTAATGACTCGAGGTAATCAAGAACCAATGTATGTGCAAGTTAGTTCATTAACTCATTTTGAGTAATTTGGATTTAACCTATTATGGAGGAGACCAAGAAGCTAGCTTGTCCTTATGTGTGATCAGAGGTCTCTTTAAAAGAGACGTGTCACCACACATGAGCATACTCCACTACCATTCAAGCATCTATAGCTCTGGTGGATACTAGCTCCATAGTCAATGAATTTGATCTTTAGGCTTTGGGGATGACTACCTAACCATATAAATATAAATGTAGTAATATCCTTACAGATTGAGGATCTGTGGTGTGTGATGAAAAATTTAGAGCTTTGGGGAACTAGATTCTCAACCTAAGTGTGATGATAATTGTACCCTATCCTTACTACTCTATCTTTTGTTTTTGGAAGTAACTATGATAGTGGTGAAAACCACTATTTTTGTGGACTATGTTGCATAATGGGACAAGCAAGGAATACCCTTTTCACTTTGAGATTAAAACAAAATATGGTGTTATTCCTCTTTGATACAAGATATTTTTAATATGTGACATTGTGTTTGGTTCAAGAATGTTTAGAGTCAATTACTAGAACTCAACATTTTCTTAGTGAAAATTGTGTCTTGGTCCTAAAGAAAACTCAACATGTATTTGGAGGTTTCTTAAAACACTAGGAGTTTTTGAGTTATCGAAAACACTTAGGAATTATAGACATGTGACTTTGCTAATGACAATTTGGCTTTATGGAATGATGTGATGAAATGGATGGTGTTTTAAAGGTGCCCCTGATTAAGACAACATGATTGTATTGAACCAAAAAATATCTGAATAGAATAAATGATCCCTAATTATATGTGAATGTAATGTATGAAATATAGTTTATGAAATGGAATGAGTGTAATGTGGCTTGTGAAATGCAATTTTATGAAATGAAATAAAATGTGTGTAATGCAATGTGTGCAATGTGATGTGTGAAATGCAATTTTGTTTTTGTGTAATAGCCATGTATATATATATAAACCGTAATATACATAGAATGCTCTCAAGTGTATAAAATCAATTGTTTCGAGTTCTTCAAATCCCCCTAGATTAGCAAGCCAATTAAGTTCCTTTACCCACATTTTGAGTAAAAATGTATGGACCTAACCAATTAGCCATGTATTTATCACAAAGATGTGGCAAAGCATTGGTATTTTGTTGATTATATTTAAGGACAAAATATCCTACTTGGAATTCATGTTGTTGAACTTTGGCGTTATAAGCACATTTTAGGCGGTATTGATATACTCGTAAATGCTCTAAAGCATTGACTCACCTTTCATCAAGAAGTGTGAGTTGGTCAAAATGTGCTTGTCTAGAAGTATCGTCATCTATGAATTCTTGCAATAAAATATACAATGAGGGGATCTCAAGCTTAATAGGCATGATTGCTTTGGCTCCATATACCAATGAAAATGGTTTTGCCCTAGTAGGTGTTTAGATGCTTGTTTGATAATCCCATAATTCTAGGTAAATTTATTTATGCCAATCTCTATGATTTTATTTAACAAGTTTCTTGAGAATAGCAATTAAGGTCTTATTGGTAGCCTCAACTTGTCCATTTTCTTGTGGGTAATAAGGAGTTGAGAAACTATGTTGGATATTATATTTCTTGCAAAGTGCTCAAACATCCTTGTTCTTAAAAGACTTTTCATTGTTAGAGATGATTTTCGATGGGATACCAAAATGATAAATAATATGATGAAGTATAAACTCCACAATTCTAGGTCCTATCATACTAGTTAGAGGAATTGTCTCAATCCACTTTGTGAAGTATTATGTGGCTATGATGATGAATGTATGTTGTCCCGAGGAAGAAGGTGATATTTTTCCAATTAAATCTAGACCCCATTGTGAAAAGGGCCAAATTATTTGAATAGATTGTAATGCTTTTGATGGTACATGATTTAAATTAGCATTTTCTTGACATTGCTTATAATGTTTGATGTATGTGCAAAAATATCATTCCATTGTGGGCCAATAATAACCCATGCATAGAATACACTTTGCAATGGCCATTCCACTAAAATGACCACCACAAGTACCATCATGAGCTTCAGCTATGGCTCTTTGTACCTCAGTAGACTCAAGACAATGAAAGAGGATTCCATCATAACCACATATGTACAACACATCCCCCAAGAGAGTAAAAAAAGCTATATTTTGCTTGAAAGTGCATTTAGCAGTCCATGACATATCTGATGAGAGTGTTCCAAAATTAATAAAGGTTATTATTTTGCTCGACCAAGACTCACATGGATCCATATGGATAAATTAAATATCCTTTTCATCCTTAAATTTAGCATGGATAATTTCAAATTTAGAGATCATCATAATTATGAGGGGTTGTACCTCTCCTAGGGTATCCTTTGGAATCAATTATCCAAGAGAGGCCATTGCATCTATAAATCTATTAGTCAAACGTGGAAAACTATCAATTTCATACCAATCAAACTTAGAGAGCAATTTCATTACTACTTCATGGTAAAGCTTAATGGTAGGCTCTTTGCATTGGTATTATCTGGTTACCTATTTGATAATAAGTTGAGAATCACCAAATATCCTAATACGCTTAATGCCCATAGCTATAGCTACTTGAAGACCTAATATTAAGGCTTCATACTCTACATTATTGTTTGTGCATTAGAAGTCTAGCTTGAATGATAATCGGATGGGCAACCCTTGGGGTGTATGAAACACAACTCCAACACCTTGACCTTTTTTGCACTTAGAATTGTCAAAGAATAGTGTAATATCAACGTCTTCCTTCAAAATAACATATTTTTCTTGTTCAGTGATAGTGAATACCAAATCATCTGGGAGCTCAATAATCAAAGGATGATCACTAGGTAGTGGAGCTTCCACAAGCTGATTGGCTATAACCTAACCTTTAATGGATTTTTGGCTAATAAACTCAAGATTGAATTCAATGAGAAACATTATCCATTTAGCGGTACAGGTGTTATTATAAGTGCAAGACATCATATAACACAGAGTATTTTCTCTAGCTATGACATATATTGTGTGACTAAGCATATAATTTCTGAGTTTCTTAGTGGAAAATACCATTGCTAAGCACAATTTTTCCACGTAAGCATATCTTATAGCTTACCAATATTTTATTAATGTAATAGATAGCTTGCTCTCGATTTTTTTCATACTTTTGTGCAAGCATTGTCCCTAATGCAAATTTTGTTGCTATAACATAAATATGAAAGGGGACCCCCAGACGAGGAGAAGCTAAGACTGGTGGAGAAACTAGGTATTGCTTAATTTCATCAAAGGCTTTTTGGCATTCATCTAGTCCATGAAAATGGCACCCCCTTTTGTAGCAGGTGATTGAATGGCCTACATTTATCAAAAATTTGCACAATGAAATGACGGATTGATTGAATATTTCCTTGTAAACTACATAATTCCTTTAAATTTGTTGGGGGAGGCATCTCCATGATGGCCTTGACTTTATTTGGGTCCACCTTAATGCCTCTTTTGGATACAATGAACCCTAGTAGTTTGCTAGAGGTAACACCAAAGACACATTTCTTGGGGTTCAACCTTACATTATGTTCTAGAAGTTGATAAAAGACTTTTTTCAATACACCAATGTGCTCTTGTCAAGTTTTGGATTTTTCCAAGATATCATCCACATAATATTCGATGATATTATACATGTAATCATGGAATATGTATGTCATGGCACGTTGATAAGTGTAACCTACATTTTTGAGGCCAAAGAGCATCACCTTGTAACAAAAGTCCACCAAGGTGTAGTGAATGTTGTTTTGTGTTGGTCATCAGGATTTATTCGAATTTTTTTGTATCCTGAAAAACGTCCATTAAAGAATGTATTTCATGTCCAGTGCAAGTTTTGTCAATATTATCAATGTTTGGAAGAGAAAAATCATCCTGAGGACATGCTTTGTTAAGATCTTGAAAATCAGTGCAAACGTATATCGCCTCGTTAGGCTTACGAACGGATACCATGTTTGAGAGCCACTCAAGATAGTCAATGGGTACAATGAAACCCACATATAATAGCTTTTGAAGTTCTTATTTGACCAAGAGGGCAATGGTAGGATGCATCCTTCTAAGTTTTTGTTTGATCGGCTTAGAATCAGGGTGTAAAGTGAGATTATGGACAACCAAGTTAGGTTCAAGTTCGGGCATGTCTTTGTAAGACCACATGAAAATACCCTTCTTCTTGAGGAGAGCAATTTATTTCTCTTGTTCATCAATGGATAAACTCTTTCCAAGTTTGACAATTTGGGGATTGTCTACATCTGAACTAAGGTTCACATCGATAGTATCTTCAATAGACATGTGAGAAGGGGATCATATGAATGTTATCTATGATATCATCAAACTCTTCTAACTCAACCTTGTCTATGTCTGCTTGGAAAACCTTAGGATTTAAATGTGAAGGTGAAGGTGGGGGTGATAGAGGAATGTATTTGGGTAAAGCCCTTAACAATTCCTCGAATAGGACAAACTCAAAAAAGTATGGAGGTGAGGAAATCTGGTCCATATCAATAAGACTCATGTCAATAGGAATTGGCTTTTCCAAATCATAAGGATTACAAAGTGGGGTTAATAAGTCAATAGGATTCATTTTGACTTAAATGGAAAATGAATTTTTGGCAAGGGTGAATGAATGGATGAATCATGTTTGGTATAACCAATGCTATAACTCTATTAAACCTGAACATCAATAAGCAACACAAATAAATGCAATGTACATGCAAAAAAAATGTTTTTTTTTTTAATTTGAAATTTATTTTTTATTTTGATTTATTTATTATTTATGTACATATATTACAAACAAGATGGCCGGTGATATGGATTAATGATATAGAGGTGGTGGTTCACCAGTTGGATCAGCTCATTCTTGTGGAAGAAACAAGTGAATGATAGGCTGATGGATGGGGAACATTTTGAGGTATAACTCATCTTGTTCAGTGTGTGGAATGATGGGATCTGATTCTTCTTTAGATTCATTAGAATCTATCTACATCAAGTCAAATTCTTCATAGATCTCATCTTCAGAGTCATCTATGTGATGGATATCTTCTCCTAAATTCAAATTTAAGCTTTTAAAAGCTTGTTCAAGAGAAGTGGATGAAAGTGGATGATAACCTAAACCTGAATGATCATGTATTTCTCGATATGAAACATTAATTATCTCATGTATTCCCTGTTCATGCCATCCTAGGCCATGTCCTTGCCAATTAACAATGTGAAAATATTGGGATGGAAAACTCATATGTTGTATATTGGCCAGTGTTGGTGATTTGGGTTCATCTGGGGTAACTAGATTGAATGATAAATCAAGTCTCTCATATACAAAATTAATGCTATTACACACTGAACCCATGTTATATACCACTCCTATAGATAAGGGTGGGTCACATGGGTGATCATAGTCCTTAGAAGTTTGAATGTTGAGTGGTGTAACTTTGATATCTTGGACCACATATTCACCAATACCAAAATTAGTGAGGTGGACCTCAACTTTGGATGATGTGGATGGATTGGATGGATTGGATGTCTATGGAACTAACTCATGATTGACTGATGGTGTCTCACAATCTATAATTTTGACTTGTAGTTGAGGGAACCGTATGATATTCAATTTTCATGGTTGTTGTTGCATGGTTTTTTGTTGAGCCATTATTGGCTGGCTCATGACCATTTGATTTACTTGATTGGATGAATTGGTCAGATTGGATTGATTGGATTTTTATTGGCCATAATAAATTCCTTTATATTGCCCCTTGTTTTTCCATTCTTTCTTCTTAGGCTTAAGCACACCCTCTTGAATTTTTATCTCCTAAATTGTGCTAGCCTGGGCAAGAGCTTCATCAAATTATCTATATTTTTGTAATTGCAATAACCAAGAGATGGGTTTTAAGCAACTCTTAGTGAAAAATCGGGTAAACTCCTCCATTGGTAGGGAAAATAGCAATTTGGTGATAATGGCCTTCCAACGGTTACCAAAGTCATAGACAGACTCATCATGTTGTTTTAGATAATATATATCAGATAATGAAACTTTATTTCTTATATTGAGGGAGAATATTTTAATAAATTGATCAACCAATTGCTCAAAAGTATAAATACTATGGTTGGACGAATGGTTATACCATTCTACAACATCTCCTCTTAATGTCTAAGGAAAGGTTTTAATATTAGACCATCATTGATTTGAATTTTGAAGCAAGAATGAACAAATGAACTCACATGTTCTTTAGGGTTCTTTGTCCCTTTAAATTTATCAAACTTTGATATTGTGAAATCTGCTAGATATGGTGGTGTTAGTACCAAAGGATGAATTTGTTAATTGATTAGTTGATGTAGGGTAGGCTTCTGGTTTATCATACCAGGAGTATGTTACATCAAACTGTCAATCTGTTGTTACATAGCCTAGATTTGAGGGTCCTCTGTAGGAATGTGGAAACCCTAAATCACTTGATAATTTTGTGATGGTGAGGTGGAAATATGTTGAGGTGTAATGAGGTGATGATGACTTGGTAGAGTGGATTGGTTTTGATGATAATGGGGTTGATGAAGGGATGATTGTGAATGAATATATGGAGATGATGTATAAGGGCTTTGGATATATTTTCCAATGGGAATAGAATGGGCATGGGTTGGTGATACTTTTGGAATGGATACCATAGAAGATTGTGGTACCCAAGATGAACTTTGGCTAACAAATATGGATTGAGTGGAAATAGGTCGAGGCTTAGGGTTGATCACCTAAACTTATTTTTGAGTGTTATGTCACTTCCTAGGCAATTTTTTGAGATGTTCCCATGTTTCATGTATTTCCATATTAGTGGTTAATGGAGTGGATGTGTATGGGATTTATGAGGTAGTTCAAGGGTAAGTTATGGGAATTACAACTTTATGGGAGATACTAGATGGCATGGACATGGGAACTTGTGAAGTAGTATTAACATGTGCTTCATACAAGGTATTACCATAGACTGAGGTGTATGAGGATGGAATGGATGTGCTTTGGGCACATGATGATTGTGGTATGGAAAAATATTGTGAAGGTGCAGCGAAAACCTCAAAAAGAGGATTATTGTACACTTGGGTAAGGATTGAAGGCTAGGAGGAGATAAGTTCCTACTGAAAATAAGAATCATGTCTAGGTGGGTTGTTAACTAGCTCTAAGATATAGTTAGCAGATTTTAAAAGATCTTCCACTTGTTCCATGTCTATATGGGTGATGTGGTGATTAATAGTAGGTGAATATGATTCTATTTTTGGAATGACCATGTGAAATTATTGTGTGGATGACACAATTGTGATGGACCCGTAGACAAATCTGGATGACTTACCCATATCACACTAGGGGGATTGATCATGGAAGTGGTGGTGGAAGGTGATGAATAACACTCCATTGCTAAAGTGATTTTATTGGTGGATATTTGATTTATTATTTTAGCTTGATTTCTTGTTAATACCATAAACTAATGAACCAAATATAAAATGTGTTGGAAAGTAAAATGTGGAATTAAAAACTCATAAAATCAAATAGGAAATCCAATCCTATGTTTATACAACAAATGTGTCTTACCTCTGTTCTTTTTTTATCTCGTTTTAATATTTTTCTTTTTTTTTTTTGGTTTTGTGTGTTTTGATGAACTAATCTGAATTAAAACAAGTAAAAACTATGGCTTGGATGGGCAATGAGATTCTTACTGGTGATGAAGTCCAGCAAGTTTTCTTAGGGGTGTCCTAAGGTGCCTAAGGGTAGAGATTTGTGGATGGCTATGAAACCCACCGTCACTAGATCTCAAGCAATGGTTGGTGATGAAATCCAACACATTACTATTTAAAGTGATGTGTGTTGTGTGTGATTTCTTTTAATAATTTTTTTTATGGTGTACACACAATTTTAGGAATAACTAATTTCACAAGTCTAAATTAGGATCCAACACCATAAATATTAATTTCCCCAAAATAAGTATATTGCATCGCTTAAGACCACTTTCTAAATAGAGGAGGGTTTGTCTACTCTTCCACCTTGAATCACCAAATGTGGGGGTACTTTCAATATACTAATAGTGTTCCTAATTAGACCAACAAAAGAAGAAATTCCTAGCCCTAAAATTTAGACTATTTCATTCAATTAATAATTCATATGAAAACATAATGCAAGGTTTTAATTGCAGTACACCAGAAAACCGTGATACTTTAATTAGAAGTATGAAATGTGTGAATGAATATGGATGCAAAAACTATTCTAATTCCTAAAATACAGATTAAACATGCTTGATTTAATAGATATTTAATGATGTTATTTTTAACACAAAATTTGTAAAAAACATAAAAAAAAATATGTAAAACAGAGGGGTTAGGGTTTTTAGGTGGACTTACAGATAAGCCTATGTATTTCTCCTCCTCTCTATGAAACACCTTTGGGTGCCTGTGAAACACACCTAGGCATTTCTTGAATGTCCCACAAGCACAGTAGGGCATCCGTGCACCTTCTGTTCAACTCCTATAATTTTTTAGAAACCCTAATTCTACGAAATTCATGTGATCTTGTTTTTCTAAACATCTGCAACACGAAAACAAAAAACCACAAGTCAATGACAAGATAATTTAAAATTTAGAACCCTTTGTGGATACCATCGTGATCACCATTTTTGAATGCAAAAATGAAACACCAAATATAGATAGATAAATGAAATCAATCCACAATATGTTGCACAAAAGAGAGAATATTTTATTGATATAAAAAGGAGGGAGCCTCAAATCTCAAAAGTTACAACATAATCTGATATTGATACAGATGTTACAATTATCACAAATCTAAGGTTCTCTTAAACCTTAGGTCAATAAATGGTGGTGTCTTCAAAACTCGTCTTTGATCCCAATAGAGTGAGTGAGATTCTTGAAATCCTATACGGGACCACTCAAGCTTCAACAGCTACCAATGAACATGACTCCTAGATATGCACACATAAAATAGCGACAAGAGTTAGCAATACTTGTGAGAGCTCCACTACGTGAGATCCTCAGAAATAAAGTCATTGAAAACCCTAATTGTAGAAACAATACTATAAATAGATCTAATAATACTAAATATTAATGCAATAAATAGTTTACATTGTCTCACGCTAACTTGTTATTTTCTAATTTTTGTCGTTGTTGCAAAAACTAAAGTGCAGATGTCCTAGCGACACACAAGGGGTAGTAGGGCTGCATAACTAGGGTTGTGAACACCTGTGGGTGCTCGATGATGGTAGGAAGCTCCCAAAGGTGCTCTATGATGGCAAGAAGCACCTAGAGGTGATCGATTATGATAATAAGTTCCCAGAGGCACTTAGAATACTCGAAGGGGTATTTTAGGGACTAATATAGAAGATGTAGAATTAGATCTAGTTTGTTTGAGGTGGGTGGTAGTGGATGTAGAGATGACAGTGAGCGATAGAAGATGGCACTGGCGAGGATGCTTAGATTCTTAAGAACTTAGGGCACAAGGACTTAAGGAACTCAAAAAATATTAGACTTAAGGACTTCAAAAAACTTAGGGGTTGAGTCGTCAAAATGACTCCTCTTTATAATCTCTCCTAGGGCACATTAGGGTTTCAATGACACAATTTGTGTGGTCAATATTAAAACATGACGAAGGATGGAGATTAAATTTGGGCATGTGGCATGGATTAATGCGGATGAATGGCTAGGATTAAATCATGATGGATGGCTGGGATTAATTCATATAAATATATATATTAAATATATATAAATAAATTATATTAAATATTATTTATATATAACAAATATATGTATATATATATATATATATATATATATATATATATATATAAATAATGGGTAAATGTGGTGGGAAACTATGGATGGATGACAAGTGGCTAGATTTTGATGTCTGCACAAACATTCTTCCAAGGAAAAAAATTGGGAGTAGCAAATGTCGATTACTGTAAATCCTCATATTACAACTTGATCGAGTATCCAATAGTTTTTGATAGATTCCAAACCAACTCGTCTTTTCATGTAAAATTTGGAAAATAAAACTCTTGAAGCATCTTCTGAAGATCATCTACAATTTTTTTTAGTTTCTCTCCTTCAACCATGTTACTAATACAAATACAAGATTTGTAATTATTGTTCATATTAATATAATTTTTTATCTTTGTATGTTTAGAATCTAGGCTTGTCCAAGCCAATGATTTCCATTTTGAATTAAATATTAAATGATAAGGCTTAAACTAAGCATCAAACCAAAAACTTGCATAATTCCCCTTATTGATAACCATCTGATATGTTTCCTGATCAATTGCAAAAAATTTGATATGAAGTTTCATGTTGGAAATCCTTTGGATAGGATTATTTTTGTAAATAATTTTATTGCATCAGTAGAACCTATATATTTTTGAAGTAAAAAAAATTTCCCAAAAAAAAGTATCTTTCTCCACCAAAAATTTTCCCTTAAGGTCAAACTCATAATTCTGCAAATTTGCAAGTCTGCTCCTCCAATATTATTTCCTTTGTAAAGCCTATCCCACTTACAAAGATAAAACCTAATTTTTTCTTTGCATCATTTCCAAATAAATTCTTTTTTAAATTTATCATAATATGATGCTATAGCTACTAGCAATCTTGAAAGTGACATATAAATAGAGATTGATTATAATGTAGTTTTTATGAGTTGTATATTTCCTACCATAGTTAAGGACTTACCTTTCCAACTTACCAAATAAAATTTCAACTCAAAGCTCCTTTTTATTTCCTTTATGATACAAATAAATGCCCAAGTAGGTTGATGGATTATTTTTATGAAAAAGTGCAATAATTATATTACTTTAGAAAATAAATATAGTACACTAATTCACAAAAAAGTGGGTGGATAGAAAATCACACCCCAAAGTCTATGCTAGGAAGAGCTATTAAACTAGAATTACTAAATACAGTTAGAGATAGCATATCAACCATGATCTATTTATGTAGTAAGAGTTATGGAGCCAAAAGGAGGTGGTAGATCATGCTCTGAGTGGCCTCCCCCATTAGAATATTGATCTTGAGTGTCTAGTGGAGAATCCCATATTGATTTGGCAAGTGATTCCAATCCCTAACTCTATTTTTAGGACTCTAGTGGGAAGCTTGCAAAGCCTAACTATGGTAACTATGTGACTAGCTCCTGCATGGAGGAGAGGTTGGTAGGATGAGAGCCATTGTCATGACCCTCTTAGATGGACCTTTGAACATGAAAAAAGTAATGCATTAACAAATATGACTAATACTCAATTTTGTGCAATCAAGCAGCTTCACAATAGTAAGTAGATAGTGAAGGATATGATACTGCTAATGAATTGTCAATGTGTAGGATCAGGTGCACTTGTGAGAGGAAGGAATTGAGTCATCCACCAGAGATGAGAGTACTTGAGAAAGGGGGAAATTATGATAAGGTAACTCGAAGGTAACACATATAGATACCTTCATATAGGCATGCATTCGGTTTAGGGATAATTATCAATATCTAACCACATTGAGCCCTAGAATGATGGCCTAGTAGCTATCGTAAGTTCTAGAGGCTGAGATAGGTGATTAGATTGATGGAAAGACTCCCTCTTTCTTTGATGCACTTTCATGATTGTCTTTTACTTCATCATTATTTACCTTGATAAGTAATGAGCATGGAGTAAATAGTTTTCCTTCACAACTTCATATGTTCTTGTATAAATAAATGTTTGATTTATCTAAAAATCAAAAGATATTGTTTAAATAAATATTTTATTTATTTAAAAAGAAAAAAAATATGTTTTTTTTTTTTGTGGAAAACATCCCAAAAGGGATGCCACTTTTGGGTAAGACCCAAGGAGGCAGGGGTATCCATTCCACCAAAATCGCCCAGGGCTCGAACCTGGCCTACCACCTTTGACATACTCAAGGAGCAAACAAACACACAATAAGATTAAAAATAAAAAATAAATAAATAAATAAAAATAATAAAATAAAATAAAAAACATGCTCCTTGAGTGTGTCAAAAAGATAAAGCACAACCAAACACACACACAATAAGATAAAAAAAACACAACACGAACCACATAGAAAAAACACAAGAACAACATAACAAAACACAAACATGACAAAAACAACAGAACACTACAAAGACATAACCAACAAAAACATGAAAAACAAAAACAACCAAAACCTAAAAATTTTAAAAATAAAAATAAAAAACAACCAACAACAGACAATAAACAAAAACAAAAAACATAGAAAACACTCACACACAAAAACACGAATTAACACAAACATACAGAAACACAAGAACAAGAACAACAAAAACACAAGAACAATAACAAAAAACACAAAAAAACAAGAACAACAAAAAACAACACAAAGAACACAAAAACAAAACAAAACAAAAAACACACACACCTCAAAAAACTAAACAAAAAAGGAAAAAGAAAAAAAAATTGAACATAACAATGACCTTTCTAGACCAAAAGACTTTTAAGGCAAGAATCAACAGAGGAAACAAAAGAAAGAATAGTTTGAGCTAGGGAACTAAAATACCTTGACCGAACCAAAGAGAAGCAAAAATAAAGCAAGAAGAAACTAGGTACCTTCAGAACTGGAGCCATCCAAAGAAATGATAGAAAGAAGAGCTTCCCTTATTTGCGAAGCCCACCATCTAGGAGGGTGGCCATAACAAGTAAGATCACCTTTGTCCAAAGCCCAATTAGCTAAAGCATCAACACTCTTGTTTTGATCTCCGACCACATGATTGTAATCAACTTTCAAAAATCCCATCTGGATTAATTGAATCTTCTCAATAATTCTTTTTATTCTCCAATCAACCTTATGATTCTTGAAGGAGTCTTCAAAATATTAATCATGAGTTGAGAGTCGGACTCAACTAACACCTTTTCCCATCCAACCTTAGTAGCCTCTTGAAGGCCTCTGAGGATACCATACCCCTCAACAAGGTTATTGGAAAGAATACCCAAATTCTCAGCAAAAGTAAAAACTAGGGAGCCATCCGAAAGTCTACCAATTCCTCCCGCACTAGCTTTTCCGGGGTTCCCTCTAGAGGCTCCATCAGTATTGACTTTTCCAAAATCCTTAGGAGGAGGTTGCCAATTTCTTGTCCTATCCATCTTACAAATACTCACATTCCCTTTAAGTTGGTTGCCCTTAGAATATTTAATCTTCAATCTTTGCATCACTTGATCCCATCTTTGGTGGGAGTTTTGGGGGTGATTAAGGAGTTGATGGACTGATTCAACTAAGTTGGCTATGGTCTTTTGCCAAATATAGTGAATATCCTTCCTATCTTGATTAAAAATTTGGTTGTTCCTTTCATTCCAGATATTCCAAAGAAGAATGGTAGAACCCATCCAAACTAACTGCCTAATAAAATGATCAACACCCTCTTGTTTAGGCCAATCCCTCCAAAGTTGTTCAAAAGTAAAAAAATTGGACCATTGTAAGCCAAGTAAAGTGGCCATTCTCCTCCATAGCTCAGAGGCTAAAGTACACTCAATAAAAATATGGCTGAGAGTTTCTACATTCTCTCCACACATTTCACATCTAAAAGGGCCATGAAAACCATGCTTCATAAGTTGCTCACCGATAAGCACCCTACGATGCAATAAAAGCCAAGTAAAGAACCTCACCTTAGGCCAGAGCTTTTGAGCCCACAATTGAGAAAATATGTCGAGATATTGGTTGGGATTATTATGGCATAAGGTCAAATAACCTTGAGCAACTGAATACTCACCCTTAGTAGTGTTGTTCCATCCAAAACAATCTTTTTCATGGGACCAAGAGAGAGATCTCATATGAAGGATGCCTTGGATATCTTGTCTTTGCCTTTCTGGGATTTGAATAGGCCAGTCCTCAATAGGGATCCAATATCTACCAACCTTTGAATTACCAGTATGGTACCGATAGTAATTAGCCACCTTTATCCAGTTAGCTCGGTGAAGCTCCTCCATCCAAGGCCTCCAATCGGAAACCGAGTTATCAAAGGCTTGTGACCATCCCAAGAATCTATCCAAAAATTTTCTTGTTGACCATTATGAATGATCCAAAATAAATTTTTCTTTATCAAATCCTCACCAGTCTTAAGAACTTCTAAAATGGGAGAACCTTTGGTAGGAAGTTGATAGCGAACAAGGTCTTCAGGACTTTTGTTCTCAGCATATTTAGCACGGATATTATTGGCCCAAAGAGCATTGGGGTTATGCAACATCCTCCAATATAATTTAGTAGCTAAAGATTTGTTGTTATTAATAGAAGACCAGAATCCTAACCCCCCTTCATTCTTAGGAAGACATAAAGTGTCCCATTTCACCAAGGCCCATTTTATTTTCTCCTTAGTACCACTCCAGAGGAATCGATGACTGATTTGATCCAGTTCTCGAAGAACAACCTTTGGGATATTCAACATGGAAGAAACATAAATAG
Organism: Wollemia nobilis; assembly: GCA_028583015.1. NCBI lineage: Eukaryota > Viridiplantae > Streptophyta > Pinopsida > Araucariales > Araucariaceae > Wollemia > Wollemia nobilis. Next base: position 4,128,260 of record JAQPPZ010016919.1, read on the forward strand.
GAATAGCTTGAAGGACTGATTTTACCAAGGTGATTCTACCCCCAGAAGAAAGCCACCTGTTGGTCCACTTTCCAATTTTCTTCTTGACTTTGTCCAACAACCAATTCCAATATTTTTTTTTGCCTTTGAATATTGATGGGAATACCTAAATAAGTGATCGGAAGGGAGGTCTTCTTATATCTTAATTTATCCAAGACCATGGATTCCTGTCTAGTAGAGCAGTGAAAGAAAATAACTTTAGATTTGTCTTCATTGATCAACTGCCCAGTAGCCTTAGAAAAATAGCTAATGATTTGCTTAATATTAGAAGCTTCCTTAACCGTAGCTTTACCTAAAAGAGTAGAGTCATCAAAAAATTGAAGATGAGAGATAGGTCTAGCTCCATGAGCAATGGTAACTCCCTCAAGGGTTTTGTTTTCCCTCTTTTTGGTTATAGTCCTACCCAAGCATTCAACAAGAATGATGAATAAATAAGGGGATAGCGGGTCACCTTGCCTAATACCTCTGGAAGCTGGGAATGACTGAGAAGGCCTACCATTGATAAGAACTAAGTAGGAAACTGAAGAGATACATCCCATAATCCAATCCATCCAATCCTTAGAGAAACCAAATTGCCTCAAAACTTTGATAAGGAAGTGCCAATCCACTCTGTCATAAGCTTTGGATAAGTCTAACCGAATGAACATGGAAGGAGATTTTTGCATATCCATGGAATGGATGGCTTCCTGAGCAAGAACTATCTCATCTACTATTTGATGCCCTTCCACATAACCCCCTTGTTCAGGGGAAATAATATTATGCAAAAGAGGCTTCAACCTTTCTGCCATGATCTTAGTAATGATTTTGAGAAGAACATTACATAAAGCAATAGGTCTAAAAGCTGAGATATGATCAACCTCTTGAGCTTTTGGAACAAGAGTAATATAATTTTTATTGATAACCTTCAAAATTTCTTTGGCTTTCCTGGCTTCTTCCACCACCTCTAATAAATCAGCATGAAGGATATCCCAAAACTCTTGGTAGAACTCAATGGGAAAACCATCGGGACCTGGGGTTTTCCCTTTTTGCATTTTAAAAACTACCTGTTGAAGCTCATTGATAGTAATAGGAGCAGTCAAAATAGAGTTCTCCTCAGAAGTGATAAGAGAAGGGATTGCTTGAAGAACATTTTGTTGAGAAGCTGAGTCAAGAGGAGTAGCAACAAAAATATTGGAAAAGTAATCGACAACAATAGAGTTCATGCCATCCCAAGTATAGACAACATCTCCAGAATCTGATTTTAGGGAAGAAATAAAGTTGTGAGATCTTTGAGCTAGAAGATATTTGTGGAAGAAATTTGTGTTTCGATCTCCTTCTTTGAGCCATTGAATTCTAGATTTTTGCTTCCATAAGAGTTCTCTTTTTTCCCATTCCTCTAACTGAGTTGTGAGTTTAATTTCATCTGCACTTCTATTCTCTGTGAGGCCATCTAAACGGATTTTCTTATTCAAATTTTCAAGTTGAGCAATAACTTCATGTTTTTTTATGAACATCCCCAAACTCCTTCCAGTTCCAAGTCTTGATTTTGGATTTAATGTATTGCAGTATTTTGGAAAAATAGAACATCTTAGTCCCATACCTAGGCTTACCTTCCTTCCACCATTGTTGCACACGAGGTCTAAAGGAACTGTCTCTGAGCCACATTAATTGAAAATGAAAAGGAGAGAAACTCACATTGGTTTTCCACATTTCCACCATGACTGGCCAATGATCCGAACCAGCATTGTTAAGAGTCTTCACTTTAGGAATGTGACCATGGATTAAGAAATTTTTAGAGAGCAAAAACCTATCCAATCTCTCCATTATACAAGCTAAGCCTTGCCTTCTGTTAGACCAAGTCATAAGGCCATTATCTAGTTGGATGTCCACAAGATGGAGGTTTGCAATATATTCGCTCATGAGGTTAGTGCTTTTGTCCAAATTTCTATTTCCCCCCTATTTTCTCATCCAGAGAGAGGATGGTATTGAAATCTCCTCCGATCAAGATCCAAGCTTTAGGAAAATGAGAGATAATATGAGTTATATCCTTCCATTGTCTTCTTTTTTCCTCCAAAGCAGTCGAAGCATAAACAATAATATAGAGCATAAGTTGGTTGGAATGTCTACTTTGAATAGCTATAGCCAAAAGACCCCAACTGCCAACCATATGGTGAATAACTACCTCTTTTGGGTCCCAAAGACAAGCAATGCCACCAGAAGTCCCCTGGGAACTGAGGGAAACCACTTTTCCAGCTGGCCAAATTTTACTAGCAATTGAGTCCATATCCTCCATTGACATCTTTGTTTCTTGAAGGAAAACAAGATGTGGATGATTTATTTGAATCATTCTTCTAATTTCATTTTGTTTTGAAAGACTCCCTTTGAGTCCTCTAATATTCCAAGTGATGATCTTCATTAATACCAGGGCTAAAAAATTTGGGAAGGGCATTAATCTTACCTTCCTCTACAAGCTTTTCACCTTCTTTTACCATATGATATTGATTGGTCTTGCGACCTACCTTTTGATTAGAATCCATCTTCATTTTTTTTCCCTATTTCTTGACTTACTCCAATTGAATCTGAGATGGCTTCTAACCTTGAAGAATGCTCGTACACAACCAAAATTTTACTAGAGGGTTCAATAGAGTCTATATTGGGACCTGTATTATTTGAAGTTTTGACATTTAAAAGATTGTTTTTCTTGTGTAAATTTTCTTCCTTTTTTTCTGTTGAAAACCTTTGATTTGTTGGTTTGTCTCTGAGTTCTTCCCTTCATCTTTAAATTGTGTTTCTAAGATTTTTGTTTCCATTATTTCCTCTTCCTCACTTGGGACATCATTTGTGGAAAGGATTTCAAACATATTAGCAGATGACTTTGATTGATCCTTCATAACTGGTTTTTTCTGAGTGTTCTTCTTCTTAGGCATTTGGAAACCTGTTGAGTTTATATCTTCTTTCTTTTGATCAGGAATTTTATTTGGGCAAGCACTAGCCAAATGACCATATTCATGGCAAATTCTACAATGAAAAGGAATGTTCTCATAGTCCACTACTTGCTCCCAAGTGTCTTCCCCAAATTGTAATGTGATCTTTTTAGGTAGGGGTTTGTCAAAATCCATTAAAACACAAATCCGAGCATAAATAATATGTTCAAAATTTTGAGTACAATCAAAAATCATCATAAAAGTTCCTAAAGAGTTTCCAATTGAAGAAAAAATAGTAGGATTCCAAAATTCAATAGGGAGGCCAAAGAGTCTAACCCACACGGGAGCTGTAGAAGGCATCTCTTCTTCGACTTTAAATTTAGTATGCCAGGGCTTCATGAAAAGCCCTTCCCTTCCAAAAAACCAGGGACCCCCTTGAAAAGTTTTCTCTCTATCTTCATTATTAGCAAATAAAACAAGAAAATAACCATTTGGATAAATAGAGATTTGTAACTCACCTTTAGTTTTCCAACTTTTTGCAGCCCAAACTTTGAAAGTAGGTAGGCTAGAACGAAAACCCACGAACCAACAAATTAGTCCTCTTTTTTCTAGATCTTCAATGTCAGTATGAATGTTACCTGTCGGACATTATGAACAAGTTTTGTTGTCATTGATGTCAAGCGTAAGTGTCAGTGATCAGTGCAGGACCTAGAAAAAGAAGAACTTGGCAAAAAAAGAACTTAGAGAAGGGTTAAATATTTATATCTTAAGCCTAAGAGATCTGGGTTAAGAACTTCACCTGATTGGTCAATATTCCAAAGTTAAAGGCCCAAAGAATTTAATTATTTAAAATTTAAATTATTTTTTATTAATTTAAATTAGATAATTCCAAGGTTAAAGGCCCAAAGGATTTAATTATTTAATATTTAAATTATTTTTTAATAATTTAAATTAAATAATTAAATACTTAAAGATATTATAAAACTTACGCTATGTTTTAAAGTTACTTAATAATATTTAATTCCCAACCTTACAAAACATGCGTCCACGTCCTTTTTGATTGAAGTCAACCATATATAAAACAAGGGATTAAGTTTAAAAAGGATTTCATGAACCATATGATATGCGACTAATGAGATTAATGTTCTGAAAAATTAAAAAAGGTATTCTCTTGAGTTATAGAATGAAGATCTCCGATGATGGAGAAGAATATACTACCGCGATAGTGCACGAACTTTGAAAATTAAGATGCATTAGTGACATAAGGGTGAACAAGATAACACAAATTTTGAGGAACGAGTTTCGGTTAAAAACGTTGGCAATGTGTGTGAGATAATTTTGTTTGACACCGAGGCAGCACAAAATTTGAGGGTTGGATTCAGCGCCGGTGTGAAAAGAAATTTGGAGCTTTTGCACCGGGTGACTAGCTGACGTGGCGCCCGTCTGTTTGTTGAGAGTGTGCGACTGGTGAAGCAATGCAGGTTGTCCACGGTGCATGAGTAGGAAGCAATATTGAGGTAAGCCCTTCTATATGTTTTATTATGGGAGTTATAAGGTTTTAGGTCTTATGTTAGTGTGAGGGGATATAGGGGTAAGGAAAATTATTTTGTTATTTAATTGAGTTTTGGGTATTTGCTTTTTAAAAAGGGATGAAGATCATTTGTGTTGTATGTAAGGGAGATATAAGGGGCTGTGGTAAATTTATTAATAAAGAATATAAAATTAAAAGGTGTTTATAAAGTATTGCTTGGAGTTAGGGAAGTTATTTGTAATAAGGTGTAATTAAGTTTAATTATTTTTGTAATTGAAAATTATTGTATGAAGAGGTTAGTGCGATATTTTATCATTTAACTATTAAAATTGGTAAAAGAGGAATTTGTGATTTTTCTAAGGTCACTTCTACATCAAATAAGAGGTATGGGCATATTCTTCTTTGGTTGAAATGATTGATTGAGGTTTTTTGAAAACAAGATTGGAGTGAAAATGACTTTATTAAGTTTTTCTTGTTGAGTGTCTTTTGAATAAATGCTTCAAGGTTTTCTATAATAGAGGTTAAGGAAAGTAACCTTGTTTGATAAGCATTGTTGTTGAAATGATTGGTTGAGTGAAGAACTTGAACTAGGGTTTGCAAAGATCATGAGTATCATTGTTATGTGAGATTGGTTGATAAGCATTGTTGGAACATTTGAGTAAAAGTTCATAAATTTGGACTAGGATTTTTGAGCAAGGATTAATTTATTGAGTGAGTGATTGAGTAGAGTTGGTTGAGCTTAGTCAAGTGAATATGTTGGTGTGATAGTTCAAAGTTCTATGAAACAAATTATTCTATATTTTGAATTTATTTGAGAAAGAGGTTGATTGTTGGTGAGTGTGAAACATATTGAGTCTCTAACAATTCTCTATATGTTTCTTTGGTAGAAAGAGCGATTGAAAGTAATTGAGCATTGTGGTGAATGTGAAGCATATTGAGTCTCTAACAATTCTCTATATGCTTGTGGTAAAAAGAGTGATTAAAATTGATTGAGCTTTGTGATGAATGTGAAGCATATTGAGTCTCTAACAATTCTCTTTATGTTTCTATGATATTGGACAAGTTCTAGTGTGGACTTGTTGAGTAGATTTGAGGTAAGTCTTAGAGAAGACTTGTGGACAGATTTGTGTGAGCTTTTGAGGAAGCTTACAATACAGATTTGAGGAAAGAGATTGAGATCAAAGTTGGACAAGTTCTAGTGAGGACTTGTTGAGTTGATTTGGACAAATTCTAGAGAGAACTTGTGGACAGATTAGTATGGGCTTTTGTGGAAGCTTACAAGGCAGATTTGAGACAAGTATTTGAGAAGACTTGTGGGCTGAATTGATTGATTGATTTGTTCAAACCTTGAGTTAAGGTTTGAGGCAGATATTAGAGATTGAGGATAAATTTGTGCTAGATCAAAGGACTGTGTTTAGTGTAGATCAGAGGACAAATATTGAGGACAGATTTGTGCTAGACCAAAGGACTGTGTTTAGTGCAGATCAGAGGATAGAGATTGAAGATAGATTTATGCTAGACCAGAGGACTGTGTATAGTGCAGATCATAGGATAGATATTAATGATAGATTTGTGCTAGACCGAAGGACTATGTTTAGTGCAAATTTGAGGATAGAGTTTGGTGTAGATTTGAGGATAGGTTTATGCCATACTAGAGATAGAGATTGAGCAGATTTGTGCTAGATCGAAGGACTATGTTTAGTGCACATTTGAGATAGAGCTTTGAAGGTGATAGAGTATAGAGGATGAAAGTCTCTAGTGGATAGAGATTCATTAGCCAAGGCAGTGAGAATAGGTGTCTTCAATGGATAGAGATCCATTAGCCAGAGTAGTGGGGGCAACAGTTCTTCTAAAAGATCACCAGTCAGAGCTAAGGAGAAAGAGTTCTCCTATGGATAGAGATCCGCGAACTTGATTAGGGGATTGGTGTCTCCTTTGGATAGAGGTCCATAAATATTGTAATAGGGAAAGGATTCTTAAGAGATTTATTGAGAAAATATTAGTGAAATATTTTCTCCGTGGAGTAGCCCACATTGGGTGAACCACGTTAAATTGGTGTCTCTATTATGTGTGATGATTTGTACATTGCTTTGGTTACTGCTATTGATATTACCATTTATTATATTGGATAATACTATTTGGGAAAGAAAAGTAAAAAGTGGTCTTATACTATTCACCCCCCCCTCTCAGTATAATCTTATGTTCTTCATTACCCATATCAAGCTTAACAATAGGAGTTTCATCAGCTGCTTTAAGACATCTTGACTCCATTTTCTTGGGATCAATATTAGGCATTCTTAGAGTTTTATGGGAAGCCCTAATATTAATATTAGCATTGGGCTAAGGTTGTCCACCATGGAGGGCATCTCTAAAATTTATTTTTGGGGTTGAGTCTTCGAAATTCTTACCCTTGACAAGGGTTTTCACAATAGATTTATTTTGTGGGTGCACGTTAGCACCAGATTCATTTGAGATCTGAGCCATTTTTTGATCAGCTAATTGAAACTTATTTTGTGATCTCTTTAATCCTTGCCCTAGACATCATGGAAAGGTATGGTTTTCACTTTTATTTTGTGCAACAAATTGGAATTCGTTTTCAATCAAGTTCACAACATGATTTTTTGAAAGATAGATTTCTAACCCATCTTGGATCCCCTAAAACATATCCTACTAAAATATTTAGTATAAACCACAAATATATTGGCCGCTAGGGGCCAAAGGCCCTAAAAACCAACCTTCGGAGATGCTTGCACTCAACCCAAATGAAACCCTTGTTAGAAATGCGAAACATTTGTTTATTATTCAGCTGCAGATTAAATAAGGTTACAATTGCCGAGAATAGTCACCGGCTGAACTGAACTGTTACGGAGTTGTAACAGTGCAACAATAAACCTAATAATGTAATACAACCAATATATGGTTAAAGTACGCTAACATCCCCCTTTATTACATTATTTGGGTAATGTAATAACTAATAGCTATACTAACATCCCCTTACATTATTTTGCAATACAAAGTGAGCTACGAAAAAATTCAAATTTGACACGTCCAAGTGCCTTAGTGAAAATGTCTGCAACTTGAGCATTGGTGGGAATGTGCTGAAGCTGAATTCGATGCTTTGGAACTTCATCTCGAATGAAATGACATTGTGTGTCAATGTGCTTTGTTCTTTCATGATGGATCGGATTCTTGACGAGGTTCAGAACACCCTGATTGTCGCAAAACAAGTGTATTGGAGATTTTGATGGATGGCCCATACTTGTCAAAATGCGACGCAACCATATCACTTCGCACACAGCTTCACGTGTGGCACGATACTCTGCCTCTATTGATGAAATAGCAACCACCTGTTGCTTCTTGCTGTGCCAAGAGATAGGACCGGATCCCAGATGAAAAATGTATCCAGAAGTTGACTTGCAATCATCAAATGATCCGACATAGTCAGAGTCCGTGTATCCTTGCAAGAAGAATTTGTTGTTCCTCTTGTATTATAGGCCATATTCCATAGTACCACGGACATAGTGAAGAACACGTTTTGCTTCTTTCCAATGAGTGGTCTTAGGCTCCTCGCATGAACCTCGAAAGATAGTTGACAACAAATACGAGATCTGGCCTAGTATTGGTCGGATATATGAGACTCCCAATCAACTGTCGATAGAGAGTACCATCTACCGAGGTGAATCATCATATCACGATAACCGAAGTCCATTCTCCATCAGAGTTGCCATTGGCTTGCAATCAGTCATGCGATATTTTTCCAACAATGTCTTGGCATATTTTTTCTGATACACTTTGATGGAGTGCTCCTTCTGGCTGAATTCCATACCAAGACAATAATGGAGAAGTTCGAGATTTGTCATCTCAAATATTTGCACAAGTTTCTTTTGATAGCAGAGATCATAGTTTCTGAACTCCCTGTAATGAGCAGATCATCCACATAGAGTACAAGCAACACTATCTCAGAACCCTGTTTCTTGAAATAGAGGTTTGCATCTGATGGACATCTATTAAATCCATGCTGCATAAGGTGATTGTCCATTTTTATATACCAAGCTCGAGGAGCTTGTTTCGGATCATATAAGGATTTGACCAATTTGCAAACCTTCTGCTCTTGGCCTCCCACTTCAAACCCTTCTGGCTGAGTCATGTAGACTTCTTCTTGGAGATCACCATTTAGAAAGGCACTTTTGACATCCATCTAGTGAACTTTCCACCCATATTGTGCTGCCATAGCACACATAACCTGAATTGTGGTCATCCGAGTAGTAGGTGCAAAATTTTCCTCGTAGTCAATGCCTTCCTTTTGAGCATAGCCCTTTGCAACAAGACGGGCCTTATGCTTATCAATTGTTCCATCTACCTTGTACTTGACTTTGTATACCCATTTGCAGCCAATGGGTTTCTTTCCATGCGGCAGATCAACAAGCTTCCAAGTTTTATTTTTCATCAAAGACTCATACTCTATATCCATAGCGGCCTTCCACTGAGGCTCACTGAGAGCATCTTGCACTGATGCAGGTTCAAGATCATCTATGGTAGACATGAACGCCCTGTCATCATCAATATCCATATCCTCTACTTCTATACTTGGAGTTACAGAAAGTTCCTCAAAATATTGACAAAGATCATCAACCTCACCAGTTTCTTTGGCTTCTTTTTCCTTTTGAGCCATACTGCGTGTACGAGGTCTATCCAAGTTCAAATTGGGAGGAGTGGATAAATTTGTGTCTCTGATTGTATTTGGACACCATTTTGGGTTCTTCTTCGGTGGTGTTGAAGAATATGTAGAAGGACCTCCTGTCTGTGTTGATGAAGGAATCTTCTCTTCCTTATATTCCACAAGATCTATGTGTACTTTAGATGTGCTCTGTGATGTGAAAGTTTCATCAAAGACAACATCTCTACTGACATGAATTTTCTTGGTCAAAGGATCTATCAAACGATACCCTTTAGAGTGCTCATCATACCCAAGAAAAATACATCTCAATGTTTTCTCATCTAGCTTCTTCCTTTTCTCTTTCGGTATGTGCATGAAAGCATGACATCCGAAAATATGAAGATGAGATATGGAGGGTTTTCGACCACTCCAAGCTTCCTATGGAGTCATTCCTTTTAGGGCCTTTGTGGGTGCCCTATTCAACAGATATACTGCAGTGGTGACAGCTTCTGCCCAATATTGTTGCCCAAGAGTAGCTCCTGTGAGCATACAATGAACCATTTCCATGATAGAACGGTTCCTTCTCTCAGCAACTCCATTTCTGTTGAGGAGTATAGGCGATTGTTAACTGTCTCTTGATTCCATGCTTATCTAAGAATGCAAAAAATTCATTAGAGGTAAACTCTCCCCCTCGATCTGAGCGGAGGGTTTTAATAGAAGCTCCCGACTCCTTCTCAATGGATTTATTGAACTGTTGGAAGAATGCGAAAGCTTCAATTTTAGTTGGAGAAAGAAAACCCACATCTTTCGTGAGTAGTCATCTACGAATAATCGAAAGTACCTCTTCCCTCCACAAGCTGTTGGGTGTGAAAGGACCACACGGATCGGTGTGAATTAACTCCGGAGGTTTTCGTGCTCTTGTAGAGCTCTTCTCAAATGGTACTCTATCTCGCTTTCCCGCCAGCGATCAGAGCACATTGGCAATGTGGTAGAAAGGGAAGGAATACCCTTTACCATCTCATACTTACTGAGCTCAAGTAAGTAGCCAGAACTAAGATGCCCATATCTCTTGTGCCATAGGGAAGTTGCCTCCTTGGTAGAGACAATCATGGCAACATGTGGAGTAGAGATAGCATTTAGTGCAAATAAGTTGTGCTTATATGAAGCTATTGCAATTTGCTTACCCTTCCTGGTAATAGTACAACACTTCTTGCCATTCTCAACACGAAAGTTGACAACCATATTTCTATCTAGGATTTGTGTCACTGACAACAAATTGTTGGCCAATCCCAGAACATAGAGGACTTTGTCAATCTGACACTTGCCATCAGGAAGAGTGACTGAAACTATACCCTCTCCCTGAACCCCCGTAGGTTTTATCATCGACAATGGTGACAGGTTTGCCCTCTTTGGCCACAAATGATTCAAACCACGATCTGTCGCGAGTCATATGTTTGCTAGCTCCGAATCGACATACCAAACAGGATCCCTCTGTGTGGAATCTGTGGTAGTCATGAGCACCTTGTGTGCCCATTCAGAATTTGAGTCAGATTCTTCAACAGCAACATTCACCTGGGGTTGCTTGTTTTTATTTTTTGTTTTGGCCTTTCTACTTGTTCTTATGCCAACACCTGTTGGTGTCATGGTTGTCTTTCTCACAGATCTTGCACCACCTCTTCTTCTGTTGAGGTTGTTTGCCTTTTCCTTTCATATCTTGTTGAGAATTTCCTCCTTTCTGAAAGTTGCCTCCTTTTTGCCCATTACCTTTCTTCCTAGAACCCTGCCTGTTGGTGTATAGGGCTGTATTGGAAGAATCATCCTTGTGAAGTTGGCGTGCCTCCTATTGTTGAAGCAGATTGACCAACTCGATGTAGGTAATTTGTCGTTGAGACACCTGGATGGAGGTTATCAACATATCAAATGAAGAAGGTAAAGCTCTCATCATAAGTGAAATGAGAAGCTTTTCGTCCACAGTATCTCCCAAAGAATTCAATTTCTCTTTCAATTCAGACACTCTGCACAGAAAGAGTTCAACTATTTCACCCTGTCTCAAACTCAGGTTATGAAGTTGTTGTTGAAGATGAAGAATGGTGGAATCATTCTTTCCCTCATAGATGGTTCTAAGGGCATCCCATGCCTCTTTACCACTTGCTTTGTTAGCTATATGAGGTTGCACTTCATCTGAAATAGCAAACAAAATGAGCACCTTTGCTCGACTGTCTTTCTTGTCAAAAGCTATCTGATCTGCAGAAGGACCTGTGGATCCTGCTGTTGGTGAAGGCCTAGTTGTTACTCCAGTAACAATCTCCCACAAATCTTCCATTTGGAGAATTGCCTTCATCTTATGTTTCCATGGTGTATAATTTGGACCTTTTAATAACTGATGAGGATCAGTCATCAACTTTGCAACAACGGCCATAGTGAAGGTTCCTTATATCACCAATTGGTCCCCCTTTCGATATACCTTTTGCTAGGTCGTTATACCGTACAAAATACCCACCCTTACGTGAGGGAAACTATAGGTATTTAGAAAGATCAACAAAAATCACCCGCCCTTACATGAGGGAGACTATAGGTGAGTTTTAGAGATCATACGATACGTGGAACATAAGCGGTGCGAAAGGGAATTGCCTTGTTGATGGCACCTACCATAGAAGATTCTTCTCATGCGTGGGGCGTAACTTCCCCTAAACACTATGAAGAATACTTTGTCAGGATTTATGCCTAAACAAAAGTGCGATAAAGGGTAGTGGATGGAGTAAAAAAATGCAAAAATGGCTAACTTATCTCTCCCCGACGATTTATAGAGAACAAGCTTAGACGTCGTTGTAGCAGCTATATTAGGCGACGGATACAGTAGCCAAATCACGACAGCTTTACCTGTAAGTGCTGGCCAGAGGTATCACAAATACCGAACGCTGCAGTGCAATAAATTGCACGGATGGGTTTTAATTATTCCGGGGACTTAGGGAGTGTTTTGATTTTTTTTTTAATTTTAATGAAGTAGTGCAAAAAATGAAATGTACAACATACAACATAAAAAGTGCCCACAAGAATTAACCCACAAGGTGTCGGTCACAGCCGAAAATGCACCTTTTACAATTTGCCAAATTGCTTTTTCAGAAAATTACTCACATTCCCCCTTTGATTTTTTGAAAAAAATATCCCCCCTTAAAAAAACTTCTCTTTAACAAAGCATTTTAATAATTATTTTATATTTAAAATTAAAATAAATAATTTTAATTTATATAGTTTTAAAACTTATGAAAAAATAAATTAAAAATTAAATTTTAATTTATAAAGTTTAAAAACTATAAAAAATAAATTAAAATTAAAAATTTAATTAAAAAAATAATAATTAAATAAAACCTTTGAAAAAAAAATTTATACCTTTGCAAGGGGGGAGTCGGCGGGATTTGAACCCCCGACCTGCAGGCTCCCTGAGCCTTACCGCACAGCTCACTGCCAAGTGAGCTAGCGGGCTGATCCGGAAGGATCAATGGAGGCCCTCGTATTTGAGCTGCTGCCCGACCGCAGGTTCCTCCTCTCCGACTGGATGCTGGCCTCGCTGCTCACGCCGGGGTATTTTTTTTTTTTTTTTTTTAAATTATACCCGCGCGAGGTCCGCCTGCAGCTCTGCAGCGCGTCGTACCCCCTGTGCGCGACGTTGCGTCTGGAAGCGTCCGTGTCCGCGTGCTCTCCGCTCAATGGGGGGGGTAGATGGCTCCCGTCCTGCATCTGCGACCCACGGCCTCAACGGGGGGGGGGGGGGTTGCGGGCTCCCCTCCTGCACGTCTTCCCCCTTGCATAGGTTGACGCGTCCGTCAGACGTCAACGCAGGACGTCTACGCAGTCGCGTCCACGCTGGACGCGTTTCTGCGCAGTCTGTAGCGATAGACGCGTCCAGGCTAGACGTGTTTCTGCGCAGGCTGCAGTGCAGGTCTGCGCAGGCTGGAACGTCTGCGCAGTCTGCAACGACAGACGCATCCAGGCTGGACGCGTTTCTACGCAGGCTGTAGCACAGGCTCCACTCAGTCGCGCGTGGATGCGCGATGACTGTCGCGCGTCTGCGTGCGACACAAAAAAAAAAAAAATTATTTCGCTCCGATGCGCGGCAGGAAGAGGAGATAGCGTGCGAGCAGGGAAAAAAAAATCACGCCTGCAATTACCTCGCCCAAAAAAAAATCAGAATGGCTCTGATGCCATGTTAGAAATGCGGAACATTTGTTTATTATTCAGCTGCAGATTAAATAAGGTTACAATTGCCGGGAATAGTCACCGGCTGAACTGAACTGTTACGGAGTTGTAACAGTGCAACAATAAACCTAATAATGTAATACAACCAATATATGGTTAAAGTACGCTAACAACCCTCACATAGTCACTTGCTAAAATCTTGTTCACACATAGGGATGTGATAGAATCTGTCTTGATCCAAATTATCTAAAAATTGGTGGAGATGTTCTAGGGTTTTTCAAGCATCTACCCTCAAAATTTTAGCTCAATCCAAGTCCGGATGAGTGAAATATGGTCGAAACAAGTTCGACAGTTTGGGCAGTCCTGCAAAAAATGTCCCTCCTCAATCACTATTGAAAAGTTATCACATAGTATAATTCGAGGATCACAATTACAAATAGAAAAAATATATATGGTTTGAATAAATGTTTTATTTATTTAGAAAGCAGAAATATATGGTTTAAATAAATGTTTTATTTATTTAAAAAATAAAAATATAGTGTTTAAATAAATGTTTTATTTATTTAAAAAGCAAAAAGACATTGTTTAAATAAATGTTTGATTTATTTAAAAGCAAGAAGATATTGTTTAAATAAATAATTATTTTAAGCAAAGATCTCATTAGAAATAAGTAGTTGATTATTTAAAATGATGCTAGTAAATGTCTTTTTTTTTTTTTTTTTAATTTACATGGTGGAATCGGTAGCCGCCACGAATCCAGGCAGGCTGTCCAGCTTTTATGGCCGCCACAATATTCTGCGTTGTCGGCCCCAGAAGCCGCCACACAGATCTTTGCGCAATCCGCCCCTATAACCACCATGCCACAATCATTTTAAACCTTTTACGCCGTTGAAAGATGATGCTAGTAAATGTTAATTGTAATAAAATGATTGATTCATTTAATAGCATTAGTAAGCAAAGAAGTAATCATTTTGCCAAATGATTGTTAGTGGAGAACTTCCCTTGAAATATAAAAATAAGAAAATAAATACAATTCTTTTGAAACCCCAAGGTAAGGTCTTTACCATGGCGTGTCTAGGAAGTCACCGCTCACCTAACGATCGACCCATAAGGCATAAATGAGACAAGATGACATTCAGCAGAATGGGTCGAGTTGCCCTTTGAAGACCCGATTGGGTCAGTTGCATGAAGCTCCCCTGACGTGAAGAGAAAACTCTTAATGTTGGTAACCTCGGGAAGAGGGGAAGAGACATGTTTGCCCTACCACCTATCAGAGGTGGTTGAGTAGTAAAAGTGGGTATCCGAGGATGTGGATCGAGGAGGGAAGAAGATGCATATGGGGTAAGGAATGAAGCAACAAAGGAGGTTGGTAGAAAAATGAGGAGCAAAGCAACAAAGGAGGTTAACAAAGAGGAAGAGGAGTGAAGCAGCGAAGAAGAGAAAAAGAGAAGTGGACAAGAAGCATCCACGCAAGCAATACAGGCGGTCCAGGTTGGTTTGTCTTGAGCTATTATTGTTTTATTCTTTGAGTGTTGTGTGTAGCCCCTGTGATGGTAGTGTGGTCTACGTTCCTTTGAGTGTTGTGTGTAGCCCCTGTGATGGCAGCATGGTCTACATTTCTTTTATTGTTGTGTGTAGCCCCTACGATGGCAGTGTGTTCTACGTTATTTTGAGTGTTGTGTGTAGCCCCTACGATGACAACATGGTCTATGTTCCTTTTAAGTGTTATGTGTAGCTCCTGTGATGGTAGTGGGGTCTTTGTTTCTTGTTATATTGTGTAGCCATTGCATTGGCAGTGTGGGATAAGTCTCTCGTTATGTTGTGTAGCCACTATGATGGCAATGTTGGCTATGTTCCTTTGAATATTGTGTAGCCACTACATTGGTAGTGTTGGCTAAGTTCCTTTGTATGTTGTGTAGCCACTGCATTGGTAGTGTGGGCTACGTTCCTTGTGGTGTTGTGTAGTCATTACATCGGTAGTTTTAGCTATGTTCCTTTGCATGTTGTGTAGCCACTGCTTGGTAGTGTGGTCTACATCCTTCCCTAGGTAGGTTAGACGCAATAGAATAGACGACATGCCACTATCGTGTGTAGTTGACTAGGTGTTTTAGGTGGAATCTAGTCAAGTAGCATCACAAATAAACCTCTCATTGTTATCGCAGTCTGGTTGGGAAGTCACCTTGGATACTGTTGGCATCGAGGATGACCTACTATGTCATGGAAACTATCAACACTACAAGTGTATGAGTACCATCTACCCTTGGGCTGTTGAGGTAGAAGCCACTTCGATTGACCCTTAGTCCACCCTATGTCATTCCTTTCTGGAGGCTGGTCGTCTTCTTGTTTGCTAAATTTTTGTTCATTATTTAAAATGATATATTTTAGAATAATGAAGTATAGAAGCTTGAAGTGTTGTTCATTATTTAAAATGATATATTTTAGAATAATGAAGTATAGAAGCTTGAAGTGTTGTTCATTATTTAAAATGATATATTTTAGAATAATAAAAATGGAATGATTGTTATTTTGTAATTTAAGGGTATGGGACCTTAGGTTATGAAATAAAATGGAATTATTGTTATTTTGTAATTTAAGGGTATGGGACCTTAGGTTATGAAATAAAATGGAATGATTATTATTTTGTAATTTAAGGGTATGGGACCTTAGGTTATGAAATAAAATGGAATGATGGTTATTTTGTAATTTAAGGGTATGGGACCTTAGGTTATGAAATAAAATGAAATATGGTTATTTTGTAATTTAAGGGTATGGGACCTTATGTTATGAAATAAAATGGAATGATTGTTATTTTGTAATTTAAGGGTATGGGACCTTAGGTTATGAAATAAAATGGAATGATGGTTATTTTGTAATTTAATGGGACCTTATGTTATGAAATAAAATGGAATGATGGTTATTTTATAATCTAAGGGTATGGGACCTTAGGTTATGAAATAAAATAAAATATGGTTATTTTGTAATTTAAGGGTATGGGACCTTATGTTATGAAATAAAATGGAATGATGGTTATTTTTTAATTTAAGGGTATGGGAACTTATGTTATGAAATAAAATGGAATGATGGTTATTTTGTAATTTAAGGGTATGGTACATTATGTTATGAATAAAAATGGAATGATGGTTATTTTGTAATTTAAGGGTATGGGACCTTATGTTATAAAATAAAATGGAGTGGTGGTTATTTTATAATTTAAGGGCATGGGACCTTATGTTATGAAATAAAATGGAATTATGGTTGTTTTGTAATTTAAGGGTATGGGACCTTAAGTTATGAAATAAAATAAAAAAGGTTTATTGGGAATTATAGTAGTTTTAAATATGGAATGTGTGAAACCAATTTACTTAGAAATTGAGGGTATGGGACTTTAATTGCTGAGAAGGGTAGTTCATTTATTGCAAATAGAGCTCATGAGCTAATGCATGGTTGACTGATTCTCTCAAGTTGGATGAGAGAGAAAATGGAAAGGGTAGTTTCTATGATAAGTACTATGCATTAGTAAGTTGAATTGCTTGGGTTATTTGTATAGTTGCAATTTGGCAATGAAATAAGTAAGTGCATTTAGAAGCATGTCTATCTGGATCCATGAGTGTCTTGATCCCCTACTATCCTCACTTGATCGATGGAAGAGTGGGAAGGCCAAAGTCATGATATGGACCAAATCACAAGTTTTCTCTCTACCTTACATCTTATTATTTATGCAATAGACTAGATTGTGGGGATATTTCCCCGATGAAATAGATGTAAAGTATTGTGGAACATATGGGGTGTACCATACTTATTTATGTATTTAAATGAACATTGCAACTACTATATTCAACACCTCTTTATTTAGTTTTTTGCATTTAATTCCTTTAATGTATGTTTAATTGGTGATTGTTTTTGTGCGCTTGATTATTCTTGCTTATTGATAGTTCATTTTTGTTAGATTTAGTATCTAGACTTCTATGCCCTTGTGATGTTTAAAGGAAAGAAACATTAGTAAGTTCTAGGTGAACTTAGAGGTTACCTAAGGGCTTGAGACCCCCTTAGGGAGATTGGTAACTAGGTTTGGAAAATTGTACCAGAGTTAAGATAGCTTGTCAGTGGATAAGATTGATAGCTTAGCTTGTAGTACATGTAGCATACCCACACATAACAACTTGTGTGGATATGGATATGCATGTACACCTTCTAACGATTTGAGGTGATAATTCTAGCTCATCAAGATCGATGAGAAGGATGGACTTATGTGAATAACATAATATAGGCTTGTGCATATAGGACTTGAATGAAGGGAATCTTATGTGGTATAGTTCTTGAGAAACTTAGGGGATATCAAACATTAAGTTGGTCTAAGGTTGGTTGAGGATTTATGGATCCTTCTCCTTAGTCAAAAAAATATATGTAAACTTTTCTTTTTGTTTGTGTGTTTTTGTTTTCATGTTTTTGGGGTGTTACAGCCATTGTGCATTAAGTATTAATCTAATGGTCCATAAAAGTTTTAAAATGATCCACCTCCAATGCCACCTTATTCACCTGTTCATAGAATTATAAAAACATATTGGAACTATATCAGTGGTTGGCTATATGGCATGACAAGCTACAAAGAGCAAAAAACCTAAGATTTTTAATCCTATAAAAAAATAATATCTAGATCAAGATACTTCTATAAATTTTCCCACATGATATATTTTCCTTAGAGTCTCTCATACCCTTAACATTCCATGAAATAAAATTCATGAAAAATATTGACCCAGTGACATATCCTTGCTATCAAGCTTAGGCATATTTCCATTGTTGTTTGTCTGTATAGACTCTTGATTGGAACTATAACTTCCCAACTACATAGTTGGTGTGAAAAGTGGGTGTTTATCTGGCACAAAATCGTCAGCCTCCTCCTTGTAGCTTGGGTTAAATGAGTGTCTAATATTCATTAAATAATATAACAAAGAACTTTTTTGAGTGACTTTCTATGCAGAGATTACACTAGTAGCCTAGGAAAATGGTGGAGAACAAATCTAAAGACAAGACAAGAAACAAAGTAACAAGAGCCAAATTTCTTATCCAATAGCTTCGAAAGAATTTTACAAAGAATATACAACAATCTGCCATTTTACCAACCCGTTCTCATTACAATCCTTGGGTTTTTATCGAGGTCTCGATCCTCTGTGTTTTCAAACTTCCCACGATTTACAATTGCCACCTGGAAAAATACTAGAAAGTTGCATTGATGAGACTCTGGCTGAGGTGTGCGACTGGCTGCCATACCCCAACGAAAACTTCTTCTCGATCTGCTGCTTGCTGTTAGTTGCTATAAATGCATTTCTAGATATCTTGCGTGAGTGGCCAACATGCCTATTGGAATCTTCCCCTAAAACTGTTGCTTCACTATCGCTAACTTTCCGTGCACGAAGGGACGCTTTTATGAAAGCCTGGAGTGCGTGTTTTTCTTTTGGTCATGATATCACGACATGTTGTGATATCATGATAATTCCTCTCGGTGCCTTCTCTCCCCTATTCTGGTCGTGATATCACGACGTTCTTTCCTCCATGCCTTCTCGCTTCCGTTTTGCCGCGATATCGTGACCTGTCGTGATATCGCGACCTATCGCGATATCGCATCGTTTTTCAATCGCGCCTCTGTTCTTCAGTTTCGGTCGTGAAATTGTGACATGTCATGATTTCATGACCTTTCGTCCTTCGCATCTTTGCTCCCTACGTTGGTCACAAAATCACAACATGTCACGATTTCCCGACCTTCGGTCCTTCATGCCTTTGCTCCTTGCGTTGGTCGCGAAATCACGACATGTCACGATTTTGCGACCTTCGGTCCTTCGCGCCTTTGCTTCCCTACGTTGGTCGCGAAATCGCGACATGTCATGATTTCACGACCTTCGGTCCTCTGCGCCTTTGCTTCCCTGCTTTGTTCATGAAATCGTGACATGTGATTTTGTGACCTTCGGTCCTCCGCGCCTTTGCTTCCCTGTGTTGGTCGCGAAATCGCGACATGTCGTGATTTCGTGACCTTTGATGCCACTTGGTGGAGAACAAATCTAAAGACAAGACAGGAAACAAAGTAACAAGAGCCAAATTTCTTATCCAATAGCTTCGAAAGAATTTTACAAAGAATATACAGCAATCTGCCATTTTGCCAACCCCTTCTCATTACAATCCTTGGGTTTTTATCGAGGTCCCGATCCTCTGTGTTTTCAAACTTCCCACGATCTGCAATTGCCACCTGGAACAATACTGGAAAGTTGCATTGATGAGACTCTGGGTGAGGTGCGCGACTGGCTGCCATACCCCAATGAAAACTTCTTCTCGATCTGCTGCTTGTTGTTAGTTGCTATAAATGCATCTCTAGATATCCTGTGCGAGTGGCCAACATGCCTGTTGGAATCTTCCCCTGAAACTGCTGCTTCACTACCGCTAACTTGCCGTGCATGAAGGGACGCTTTTATGAAAGCCTGGAGTGCATGTTTTTCTTTTGGTCGCGATATCGCGACATGTCATGATATCATGACAATTCCTCTCGGTGCCTTCTCTCCCTTGTTTCGGTCGCGATATCGTGACATGTCGCGATATCGCGACGTTCCTTCCTCCATGCCTTCTCGCTTTCGTTTGGCCGTGATATCACGACCTGTCGTGATATCGCGCCATTTTTCAATCGCGCCTTCGTTCTTCAGTTTTCATCGCGAAATCGTGACATGTCATGATTTCGTGACCTTTCGTCCTCCGCGTCTTTGCTCCCTGCGTTGGTCGCAAAATCGTGACGTGTCACGATTTCGTGACCTTCGGTCCTTCGTGCCTTTGCTCCCTGCGTTGGTCGCGAAATCGTGACATGTCACGATTTCGCGACCTTCGGTCCTCCGCGCCTTTGCTTCCCTGCGTTGGTCACGAAATCGTGACATGTCACGATTTCGTGACCTTCGGTCCTCCGTGCCTTTGCTTCCCTGCTTTGGTCGCGAAATCGTGACATGTCACGATTTCGTGACCTTCGGTCCTCCGTGCCTTTGCTTCCCTGCGTTGGTCGCGAAATCGCGACATGTCACGATTTCGCGACCTTCGGTCCTCCGTGCCTTTGCTTCCCTGCTTTGGTCGCGAAATCGCGACATGTCACGATTTCGCGACCTTTGGTCCTCCGCGCCTTTGCTTCCCTATTTTGGTCACGATTTCGCGACATGTCACGAAATCGTGACATTCTGTCCGTCGCTTCCCTATCTTCTGTTTTGGTCGCGATATCGCGACACTTTTTGTGTCGCGATATCGCGACACATATTTTTCTTTGCAAAATACTTAGAAAATTTTTGGTTGATGCTAGATTGCTTTGTCGCCTCTGGATGCTCCTGCATCAGACACCCGAGGTGGATTGAGAAGTGATCCTCACTTCTGATCTTTGAAAGGAAGACCCAGGCGGTCAACCTCTATTTTTGACAGCCAAGTTGCATCTTCTATAGGTCTGCCCTTCCACTTGATCAAATATTCAGAATACTGTTTGTTCCTTGTGCTTCTGCCTTCACGAGTATCTAATATTTCCTCGATCTCGTCTGGTGGTTGGGTTAGACGCTCGGAATGCTCCACAATTCTGTACTTGGTGCCTCTGTACTGTTTCCTTCATGGTATTGCACTAAATTTGATATGTTAAAAATAGGCGAAATGTCAAGCCCACTTGGCAATTCCACTTCATATGCATTGCCTGAATCCCATTTTTCCAGTATTCTGCATGGCCCAAACTTCTTCATCTTCAACTTGTTATAAGTTTTGGCTAGGAATATTTCCTTTTTGAGATGGACCATGACTTCATCTCCCACTTCGAACTCTTTGAACCGCCGCTTTTGGTCTGCTCTTGTCTTATACTGAGTATTCATTTTTGTAATTTGTTTCTTCACTTCTTCATGCAGGCTTTTCATCTGTTTCGCAAATTCCTCAGCTTCGGCACTGCACTTTTCTCCTTTATCTAATTTCCTCAGCTCAAAAACATTTCTTGGGCTGTTTCCATATATGACTTGGAATGGAGATTTGTTTGTACTCTTGTTGACAGAATTGTTGTATGCAAATTCCGCCTACGGCAAAACCAAATCCCATCCCTTGGGTTTATCTGCTATCAAGCATCTTAATAAATTACCCGGACTTCTATTTACCACCTCTGTCCATCCATCGCTTTGTGGGTGGTATGCGGAACCGAACTTCAGATCTGTCTTCAACTTCTTCCACAATGTTCTCCAGAAATAACCAACAAACTTTGTATCTCTGTCGAAAACTATGCTTTTTGGTAGACCGTGAAGTCGTACCACTTCCTTGAAAAATAACCCTGCAATGTGAACCGCGTCACTTGTTTTCTGGCAGGGAATAAAATGTGCCATCTTGGAGAATCTGTCAACCACCACAAATACGGAGTCATTTCCCTCTCGTGTTCTTGGCAACCCAAGAATGAAATCCATGCTGATGTCCTCCCATGGCCTTTCAGGTACAGGTAACGGCTGGTATAATCCTGTGTTCTGCCTCACGCCTTTTGCCATCTGGCATATTCTACAACTTTGCACAAACTTTTTCACATCTTGCTGCAGTTGCGGCTAGTAGTAGTTCTCACTCACCAGGGCAATGGTCTTATCCCGACCAAAATGTCCAGCCAGTCCCCCACTGTGCTTCTCCTTGATTAAGTTCTCCCGCATGGAACTCCTTGGAATGCATAATTTACTTCCCCTGAACAACATTCCATCTTGGATTAGAAAATCCAACCACTTTGTCCTGTCCACAGTAACAGGTGCCAAGCAAGCCATCCAGGCCTCTGCAAAATCAGGATCATCAGGGTACAGACCCTTTAGTTCTTCGAATCCTACCACTTCCACTGTCATTTCAATCAGCAAATTCTGCCTTCTACTTAAGGCATCTGCAACTCTGTTTGATTTCTCGCTTCTGTGCTTTAACACAAAGGTATAGCTTTGGAGAAACTCAACCCACTTCAAGTGCCTCTGATTCAGTTTTGTTTGGCTGTTAATGTACTGTAAGGCCTGATGATCAATGAATAGAACAAACTCTTTTGGCAACAAATAATGCCTCCACTTCTTTAGAGCCTGAATTATTGCATAAAATTCTTGATCATAAACTGAATACTTTTTTCGAGCATCATTGAGTTTCTCACTAAAGTAGGCAATAGGCCTGCCTTCCTGACTCAGTACGCTCCTATTGCACTACCACTGGCATCACAATCTACCTGAAATACCTTGTTAAAGTCTGGGAGTGCCAAAATAGGTTGTTCCATGACCTTCCTCTTCAATAGATCAAAGCTTCTATCTGCTCCTAAGGTCCACTTGAACTCTTTCTTATCTCCTCTCATTGTTTCTGTGAGGGGTGCACAAATGCTGCTGAAATTTCTAATGAATTTTCTGTAGAAGCTGGCTAGACCATGAAATGATCTTACCTCCGTTGTGCTTCTTGGGGTAGGCCATTCGATGATAGCTCTCACCTTTTTTGGGTCCATTTTTAGACCTTCTGCTAAGATGACAAATCCCAGGTACACTAACTCCTTCTTTACAAAATTACACTTTTTTAGATTGATTAATAACTGCTCCTCCCGTAGCTTCTCAAAAACTCTTCTGATATGCATCAGGTGCTCCTCCAGGGTTTTGCTAAATATTAATATATCATCTAAATAGACAATGACAAATTTGCCTAAAAACTCTTTGAGTACCTCATTCATCAGCCGCATGAAGGTACTTGGTGCATTGGACAGCCCAAATGGCATGACCAACCACTCATACAAACCCTCCTTGGTCTTGAAGGCTGTCTTCCACTCATCTCCTTCTCTCGACACGGATCTGATGGTACCCACTCTTGAGATCAATCTTGGTGAAGTACTTGGCTCCACTCAAACAGTCCATTATGTCATCCATTCTTGGCAATGGAAATCTATATTTTATTGTGATCTTGTTGATGGCTCGAGAGTCTCGTACACATTCTCCACTCTCCATATTTCTTTGGCGCTAGCACTGCAGGCACTGCGCATGGACTCAAGCTTTCCCGAATCAGTCCCTTCTCCAACAACTCCTGGACCTGCCTGTTTAGCTCTTTAGTTTCTACAGGCGTCATTCTATGTGCAGCTTTATTGGGCAAGCTTGATCCTGGCACCAAATCGATATGGTGACTGATCTTCCTTACTGGGGGTAAACCCTCAGGCACATTATCAGATATAATATCTGGAAATTCCTCCAACAGATCTAGGACTTCTGTTGGGGTATCTTTGCATTCTGTATCCCTGACTCTAGGAATTAATGCATAACACATATGTTCATGTTTTAAATCATCTAAAAAATTTTCTTCCATCAACCAAGCAAATTTTGGCACTGCCACATACCTTTTCTTCCACCTCCTTCAGTGGGTTTCAGCTTATGACGCATTCCATTCTTTGTCACGGAATAGGTGTTGGCACGGCCATCATGAACCGCGCTCCTATCAAACTGCCATGGCCTTCCCAATAGCAAATGGCACGCATCCATGGGCAGAATGTCGCACAGGACCTCATCACGGTAATTCCCAATACTAAATTTTACCAGGCATTGTTCACTGACCAAAACTTTATGGTCTTTCTACAACCACGTGATCCGATATGGATGCGGGTGTCTCTTCCTCTCCAGTTGTAGCTTTGTAACCATTCCCTCTGAAACTAGGTTATCCGTGCTACCGTTGTCAATAATAATATTGCAAATCTTACCCGTGCATTTACACCTTGTGCGGAATAAGCTTTTCCTCTGATCTGTGGCCCCTTCTTCATTCAGTAGGACTCTCCTAGCAATCATTACTTCTCCTCTCTTAGCTTCTTCAGAATGCTCAGATCCAGCATCTTCATCAGCGACCGCGGCTTTGGCATTTCCTTTCGGCCTCCTATTATTCCTTTCTCGTTGTTGTGGACACTCGTATTGGTGATGTCCCTCTTCTCCACACTGGAAACAAGTTCCACGAAATCTTCCTCTTCCCTGGCCACGTCCAGCTCTCGCCCCTTCCCCCTCGGTAATCATTATTCTCGATTACGGGGGCGGTAGGTATTTTCTCTCCTTTGTTCCCCGATTATCGCTACCTTCTCCATTCTTCTGAGAATCTTCATTCCTTCTTCCACCGGTCCTTCCGTCGGTTCTTCCGCCATGACCTCTTCCTCTTTGCTTGTTCTCAAACCTCCTATTGAGCTTTTCTTCAACCTTTAGGGCAAATTGGTAAGCATCCTCTATGGTGGTCATCCGGACCAGACTTAATTCTTCCTGAATACTTGCTCGTAACCCATTAATGTAATGGGCTACCTTCTCCTTGTTGGCCTCTGAGTGACCTATTCTGATCATAATTTTATGAAACTCTTCTGTGTATTCTTTTACAGACTTACTTGATTGCCTCAACCCTTGCATTTTCTTTAGCAGGTCTAACTCATAATCACCAGGGATGAACTGCCTCTTCAGCTTTTCTGCCATCCATTCCCATTTTGTTATTCTCTCTTTTCCTCTTTTATTTCGCTCCAATTGCACTCCCTTCCACCAAATGCTGGCATGACCTTTCAGCTTGGTCTTAGCGAATCTGACCCTATCAAGATCCTCAACCTCCTCGTACTCAAAGTACTCTTCCAGATCATTGATCCAGTCGATCAATTCCTCTGGATCAAGGTTCCCGAAATACGTGGAAACCTCCATCTTCGGCCTCTTCCCAATCTGGGATATGGCTTTGTATAGTCTGGCTTGAGCAGGATCTACTACTTCTTCTTCTTCCTCAGGTTGGCCTTCTTCTTCATCATCTTCCTCTTCACTACCTTCATCTCTTCTTGGCTCCAATATTCTATGCATTTCTTCTTGTAGGGCTTGCATTTGCCGCTGCAAAGCTCGGACATCTTCCGCTGCCGCCATGCCTCTCCCACCAATAGGGTTTCTTCTTGGAGGCATTCTGCTCACTCAATCACAAGCCCTCCCATAGATCCTGGTGTAACTGCCTCACGTCCGACGATCTGTTACACACTCAGGAACTTCTGGCTCTGATACCACTTGGTGGAGAACAGATCTAAAGACAAGACAAGAAACAAAGTAACAAGAGCCAAATTTCTTATCCAATAGCTTCGAAAGAATTTTACAAAGAATATACAGTAATCTACCATTTTTCCAACCCCTTCTCATTACAATCCTTGGGTTTTTATCGAGGTCCCGATCCTCTATGTTTTCAAACTTCCCATGATCTGCAATTGCCACCTGGAACAATACTGGAAAGTTGCATTGATGAGACTCTGGGTGAGGTGCGCGACTGGCTGCCATACCCCAACGAAAACTTCTTCTCGATCTGTTGCTTGCCGTTAGTTGCTATAAATGCGTCTCTAGATATCCTGCGCGAGTGGCCAACATGCCTGTTGGAATCTTCCCCTGAAACTGTTGCTTCACTACCGCTAACTTGCCGTGCACGAAGGGACGCTTTTATGAAAGCCTGGAGTGCGTGTTTTTCTTTTGGTCATGATATCGCGACATGTCGCGATATCGTGACAATTCCTCTTGATGCCTTCTCTCCCCTATTTCGGTCGTGATATCGTGACATGTCACGATATCGCGACGTTCCTTCCTCCATGCCTTCTCGCTTCCGTTTGGCCGCGATATCGTGACCTATCGCGATATCGCGCCATTTTTCAATCGCGCCTCCGTTCTTCAGTTTCGATCGCGAAATCGTGACATGTCACGATTTCATGACCTTCCGTCCTCCGCGTCTTTGCTCCCTGCGTTGGTCATGAAATCGTGACGTGTCACGATTTCGTGACCTTCGGTCCTTCGCGCCTTTGCTCCTTGCGTTGGTCACGAAATCGTGACATGTCACGATTTCGCGACCTTCGGTCCTCCGCGCCTTTGCTTCCCTACGTTGGTCACGAAATCGTGACATGTCACGATTTCGCGACCTTCGGTCCTCCGCGCCTTTGCTTCCCTGCTTTGGTCATGAAATCGTGACATGTCACGATTTCGTGACCTTCGGTCCTCCGCGCCTTTGCTTCCCTGCGTTGGTCGCGAAATCGCGACATGTCACGATTTCGTGACCTTCGGTCCTCCGCGCCTTTGCTTCCCTGCTTTGGTCGCGAAATCGTGACATGTCACGATTTCGCGACCTTCGGTCCTCCGCGCCTTTGCTTCCCTGTTTTGGTCATGATTTTATGACATGTCACGAAATCGCGACATTCTGTCCGTCGCTTCCCTATCTTTTGTTTTGGTCGCGATATCGCGACACTTTTTGTGTCGTGATATCGCGACACATATTTTTCTTTGCAAAATACTTAGAAAATTTTTGGTTGATGCTAGATTGCTCTGCTGCCCTCGGATGCTCCTGCATTAGAAAATCTGATGTAACAAGACCTAGCTACCTCTTTGAGCTTATTTTTAAAAGCGGGTGGTTGAGAAATTCTATTCCCCTTGCTATCTTACTTGGGGAATTGGATGGGAACTTTGATCTAACCTCCAATAGGTATATATCCCATAAAAATATTATTGTATTTATTCCTTCAATTGCTCATAGTTATTTGTGCCTCCTTAAGTAATTATGTAGTGGTTGTGTTATCAGGGTTTGGAGTCATTTTAGCTCTCTAGATGGTCAAAGTGCAATCCTTGATCTTATGCTCAAAGGATTAACATATAAAGCATGTATTAGAAATATTCAGGCCTAAAACCCTCTAAGAAATGCATTGGATACCAATATGGATGTCAATAGTATCCTTGGGATTCTTAGAGATATATATCTCAACACAAACCCTTTTTTGAGGGTGAGCTGTAAAAATATTTTTTGCTTGACACAAACAACATTACCAAGGGACTTTGCAATGCAACTAATATAATGCCATAAATCCAATGGAATTCTAGGGAATTCAAAACAAACCAAAACCCATTGGGCTTCTTCCTCAATAGAAAAGACAAGGAGATAGTTAGAGACCTACCAAGGACCATATTTATAAATGGCCTAGGCATGATTAAGTTAAATGAAACAGAATAAGAAAATACCTTTGCTAAGTTTTTGAATGACTTCTATCTAAATCCCATGGGGACCCAAGCAAAATTGACCCAACAATTCAAAACACTTTTAGGTGGGATTCTACACATAAAATATCCAACTAGGATATTATTATCAAGTCACATTCATTTAGTATCAAACTTAGGAATGGGATAATAACATTAGGAGAAAAAGGTTTACCTTCTAAACCACTTTTAGTATGAACTTTCCTAGTTTCTTGAGAGGCACCATTTGCACATGTGTTCATGCCAATGGTACCAACATCAATTACTAGCTTATTAGGACTAGATGCCATAATAAGAAAATTGCTTGAAGGTAAGGGAAAACCCTCATTTGTCCTACTAAAAGATGGTGTAATAGGATGAGGCCAACCATGTAAACACTCTGTAGGTTTTTTATGGAGCTCTTCTAGTAGAGATCCATATCTAGATCCAAACCTTCGAAATTATTTTTTAATTGATTGATGGAGATTTTTTAATTTTAAACCCTAAAATATCCTTAATAATTTATTGTAAATATAGGTTAATGTTAATGAAAATATATATTTTGCAGTACTAACCAACTATATAGTAGCCTTCTAATAGCATAAGAATATTTATTTAAACTCTAGGTCCTCACTGACTGAATGATGGCCCAAAAGAGAAGTATCATCAATAAATTATAGATGAGATTTGAAGGGACTATTTTTTGTAACCTAAATACTTTGATTTTTCCTTCCACTTTTTCCTTTGAGAAAGATCTCCCTAATCTCTCCAAAATAATAATGAATAGATAAGGAGATATTAGAATACCTTGATGGATGTAGTGTATGGGTGGGATAGGGAACATAAATAAGCATACTTTGTAAGACAATCCACTATCACTAGAATAACTGATTTACCTCCTAATTTAGGCAACCCTTTAATGAAATCCATAGAGATATTTGTTTAAACTTACTAATAAATTAGCAAGGATTGAAGGGTACTAGAGGAACTCATAGTTTCATATTTTATATGTTGGTAGCAATCACATTTAGCCAAAAAAAAGTATGCTTAGTCCTTAGCCAAAAAAAGGTATGTTTAGAAATCCTAAATGGCTAGCTATTGGGGAAGCATGCATTTCATGAAGAATGAGGTCCTTTATTTGTGATTGATTAGATACAACAATAATTTCATGGTACCATAAATCATGACCATCCCAAGTATAGGTAGGGCAACACTAATTATTTTCTTGAAGTTTATAGATGAGAGGTTGCAAAGAGGAGTCCTTAATTAGTTTCTCATGTAGTCTATGAATCCACATAGGATGTGGTGTGGATATAGTATGAAGCATAGCCTGTTCTTCATGTAGTTAGGACAAAGCATCCACCACCAAGTTCTCCTTACCCTTCTTATAGGTGATTTTGTAGTCATAACGTAACAATTTTAAAACCCATTTTTAATTTTTTGGTGTGGCCACCCTTTGTTCTAAGAAATATTTGAGACTCTGATGATCAATATTGATGTAAAAATATATCCTAATGAGATACGGTCACAATCAATTGACCACATGTAAAATGGTAAGCATTTCCTTCTCATAAGTTGACTTACCCAAATTTCATCCTGAGAGTGCCTTGCTAGTGAAGGCCAAAGGTTGACCTTCTTGCATTAAAATCACCCCAATGCTAGTTCCCAATGCATCACTTTCAATGATAAAAGGTTTAGAGAAATTTGGCATTACTGAAATAGGGGTAGTAGTCATGGCATACTTCAAATCAATGAAATCCTTTTTGATATGTTCTATCTATAGAAAATAATTCTTCCTCAACATGGTTGTCAAGGGAGCTGCTATCTTGCCATAATTCTTCATAAATTTTTGTAATAACCCATGAGTCCCAAGAAACCATGAAGTCCCTTTAGGGCACAAGGTTTAGGCCAATCTTGGATAGCCTAAATTTTCTTGGGATCAACCTGAACTCCATCCTTAGTGATGATGTGACCCAATTTTTCCACCTCTTTCTAGCCAAAAGAACATTGGGACATTTCTAAGTAAAGTTGATGGTCAAATAAAATTGTGAGTGTTTGGTCTAAGTGGCGAAGATGATATTCCCATGAATGGTTGTAAATCAATATATCATAAAAAAAACTAGAATGAATTTGCAAAGAAAAGGGAAACAAATGGAATTCATTAGACTCTAGAAGGTAGAAGGTGCATTGGTTAATCCAAATGACATAACTAGGAATTCATAATGCCCTTCATTAGTTCTAAAATTTATTTTTGTAATGTCCTCATCCTTGATTCTAATTTTATGAGACCCGGACCACAAATCCAACTTGGAAAATATTGAGCCCCATGCAACTCATCAAGTAGTTTATCAATAACTGGAATTAGTAATTAATATTTAATAGTGATCTTATTGAGGTCCTAATAATCCACACATAAGCACCAAGTGTCTTCCTTTTTCCATACTAGTAACACTGGTGAATAATAGGGGCTAACACTGGAATGGATAACCTTGGTAGAACAGATATCTTGCACTATTTTATTAATCTTCAATTTTTTAGCATAAGGATACCTATATGGATGGACATTAGGAGGAATACTACCAGGAAAAATTGTATTACATTGTCATGTGAGCAATGAGGAGGTATTCCCTTGGGTTCCTCAAAAACATTAGCATATTTGTTTATTAATCCTTCTAATTACACTAGATGGCCCCATTCCCCTTCTACAAGGCCATTAATAGTAAAAATGTGTGCCACCACTCCATGAGAAGACTTTTTTATAAAATTCTTCATCTTATGGATAGAAATGAACTAAGCCACACTAACCTTCATGCCGCATAAAATATATTCCTACCCATCTTGACTAAACTTCATCCACAACTCAACAAAATTATATAAAATTGGCCCTAACATTCACAACCATTGTGTGCCCAAAACTATATCACACCCACCTAATGGTAGGTCAAACATATTTGTCTTGAGATTATAGTCCTTAATTTGAAGTTTTACATTATGACATTTTCTTTTGCATGATAGGGTGCCTCGATTAGGAATCATGACTTCAAAGGAATTGCATGTAGTAATGTAACAATTTTCTTGTTTGACCACACATGGATCAATGAAGTTATATATATGACCATAGTCAATGAGAATGATGACCTATTATCCTTTGAAGTACTTGACTACATTCATTGTTTGGGGATCGGACACTCCTACTAAAGCATGCATGGAGATTTTTGGTTAGGATTCCTTTGGATCTATTGTCTAATCTCTAGTTTCACCCTCTTGAGGATCCTCCTCTTCCTATATAGATTCTAAAATTGATACTTCATCCATATCTAGCAGATAAAATTTTTTTTGCACACACTTGTGCCCCTAGAAATACTTTTCATCACAATTATAACATAACTCGTATTCCCTTCTACTCTCCATTTCTTCATGAGTCAATTTTTTTATAGTGGGAGATTTAGTGGTAGGACTGGTCATAGGATTGAATAGAAAAGATGGCCAAGATTGAGGAAATTTAGAGGTGAATCCTAAAGACTTGAATTTTTCTTCTACCAATTTAGCCAATTGTATTGTTTGTGGTAATGTTTGGGGTCTCAATAGTTTAACCTGAACCCGAATGTCATCCTTCAAACCACTCACAAAAAAACTTTGAAAGGAGTTGGCACTTAGACCAGTGGTGTGATTGGAATTTTTTAAACTGAATTTGATACTCTTGAATGGTTAAGTTTTATCTACGTTTAAAGAGAGATCCTGTAAAATATTCAAACTCACTAGGACCAAAGCGAGTGAGTAGACATGATTCAAAGTCTTGCCAATAAAGGTTGGATTTAGTCTTCCTAAGCCATTGAAACCAATGTAGTACATCTAATTAAAATTTGAAAGAGAAAATTGTAAAACACATGTAGGGTGGGATATTATGAAGACTAAAATATTGTTTGGCCTTACAAATCCACCCCTCGAGATCTTTTCCATCAAATTTTAGAAATTATAATTTTGGCAATTTAAATCCATTGTTATCTAGTACATTCTATGGGTGGTTACTTGTATTTGTATCATGTTGATCCTAACAACCCAAGAAATTAGTCGAGATATGACATTGAATATCCAACTCTACCTTCATTTCTCCCTATGCTTCGATAACTACACATAGATTCCTAGAAGTTTTTTATTTGTGTCTTTATCTCATCTAAGGTGTTGGAGAATGAGGACCATAGTTGTTTTCTCATACTCTCCACTTTTTTAGCAATGTGGTTATTTAATTCTTGTTTTCAAGTACCTAAATCCATGTTGTACAATTTAGGACCTATTTTGTGATACTAAAAATAGAATTACGATTTCAGGGTTTACTATTTTTAGTAAGGAACCAAAAAAATTATTTGGGACTTATATATCAAAATGATCAGCTCAAGAATATGTTCATAATAAGTTATGTACAACAACACTAGTTTTGGGCACCTTAGCATTCTTTTTATTGCTTTTTTATTGAGGTTCTTGGTGTGGTCAATTTTCTCTTTGAAGGTTTGGTGCAAAATTTAGGTTCTATGTCAACCAACCCTTTATGGCACTCTATCTTGCCTATTTTGACTACCGACCACTCCTAAAACTGTGTTGTCACCTGCTTGGTTTGGCTCTATCATAGATATTTTATTTATATTTTTAAATTATGACTATCATAGGTAACTATTCTAACATTGATAATTGATGACGCTATACTGACTGTTATTGACTAATTTTCTTGACTATTACTAACACTAACCCTCTAATTCTCATTGTTTCTAACTTTGGTGTTTTTTGTCCAACTATGATATTCTATAAAAAAATTTATGATTTTTTCATGCAGGAACTTTGGAATAGGGATGTCTTCTTTGTATGCTCAATTTCTATGACAAGGTTATGGTAACAGTTTCAAGATTCATAGAACATTTTTTTTTGTTGCAAGGATTTTTGTTATAGGTTTGATATTCAGCATAATAGGGTATGCTAACCCAAGGTGTATGTACTACTCATAGGCCCTCTATTATACCACAATAACAAATTATAGTGTTTGGACCAATATTTCAAGCCACTACTCAAGGAAGATTCCGTACATACCCTTGAGCACACTACCTACCTTTCTATTAGTATTAGAAGGTAATCTTCTTGGATGTTGTGATTGATGTACTATGGAGAATACAAGGCCAAAAATATTCCTAAGGGCTAAAGGTCTCTTTTAATCGTTGTGGATCTCTTGATATACCCAAAGATATCTGGGAGTTTAATTCTATAGGTGGGTGTTGTTTGAGGCCTAGCCAATAATGGCATCTCCTCCATGATATTTTAAAATCCCCACCATAGGGTTTCTAACCTAAATAACTAATGTAGAAAAAAACAAAGGTTATATTTTTCTTATAAGGAAACCAAAAAAAAACAAAAACACAAAATATTATACCTAACAGTCAGAATGGTATGAACTATCATAGTCATAGTAAAATATGGCCCTATAAAGTGCTCTAATACCACTTGTTTGGAACCTACTATTAAAAATAAACAGACACACAAATATTGCAAATAAACATAAATGCTCAAAATATAACCATTGCAATATGAAATATAAATGCAAAAATGAACAATCTCACAAAGTAACATAGAATCACAGACCACTTCAAGGGGAAAACCTCCTTCATTACTTTCATTCAATTATGCAAAAGATACCTACATTCCTACTTCTCATAGTTTTAAAGAATTCATCTACCACCTAACTCTCAAGGTTGGATTACATGCAAAATGTCACCCAAGCTAGAATATCCTACCTACAAAATAGTTACATTCTTGCTAATAGTTACATATAATGGTGCCACTTGTCTAGGTGCTTCTAGAGCCACAACTATTACAAAATATTTCAAAATATTATCATTGGTGTTCCCCATATTTACAAAATATTACTATAGGTGTCCCTCATATTCCATAAGGAACATTACATCATAGTGTTAGGATGGGATCCTAACAATGTACCTCACTTGGAGTACCAATTTAGGAATTTCAAAGAGCATGGGATGCAACTCCTTCAAATGACCTCCAAGATTTTTTACCAAGTTTGTATCCTTGTTTGGATGTGATTTTTGATGCTTCACTGCATTCCTAAGCTAGCCTACTCTATTTGCTCTTTGAATATGAAAAGGGAGTAGTAGAAAAGCAATAAGTGGATGAAATCAAATAACAAAAAATTAAACCTATGTTAAGGGGTAATGTACCAAAGATTACAGGTTCCTTCTCTAATGTTAGTGGGATGAATGAACATAGGAGTCATAACGAGATAATTATATTTGAACATGGTCATCATTCAATACAATTGTAAACCAAAATATTTATGAAAACTAGGAAAGATGCTAGTCATAGCCTTCCATATAAATATATATACACATAAATACCATGATAGATTACGAGTATTGATAGCTTCTTGTATTCATATTAAAAATACATTACAATCACATAAAATAAAGAGAGGATCGATATCCTGTGTTGCAGGTCAAACAAGGTTAACTTCTTTCCTACTTTTGTCACATGCCCATGCATTTAATTTATCAACCTAGGGAGCTTCGTAAACTTGCGAAGGGTCTTGAACAAGATTACTCACAATACCACTTGAGATGAGTCTGCTAGTTCTACTATTGGGGGGTGTTTCAAACGGTTGTCAATCATTCATGCACTCCTCAATAATTTACTTAAAAAAAATTAAATTTACAAAAAGGAAATATTCACACATTCCTAGAAATGAACCTACTGCAAATACTGGAAATAGCAATGCGATAAACAATCTTATAAAAGTGATAAACTAATCTAGAAAACACATGAAAAATAGGGGAAGAAATATTAGCTTGGAGTGGGCCCAGGCTCCAGCAGCTTCCTCCCAGCTGAAAACGAACTTAGAAACTCTTAGAACTGTATTATAATTATCAAAGTATTACAATGCTTCTTCTATAAATCTCTCTATAATTACTATCAAAATATTCTATCTTCTCTATATATTCTCAGAGAGGTCTGCGTGTGTTTATATAGCACACCCATAGAAATTCTGTTACAAAGAAGTTGTAACAGTCGATTCATCCCAGACTAAACTAAGACAGTCTGGTAAATGTGATCGACGTCTGCTAAAACTAGCATTCGGTTCTAACGATGGCGTGTTCACTTATTGGTTTGTGCTTCACCTGGAATTGGTAGGACATAGAGTTGGAATTGCACCAGTTGTTGTTGTCCACGTCATGCTTTTCTGGTCAACGGGTGAAGAATAGGGGTCCCTTCCCTATGAGGAAGGTGCCTAAGTATGTCGGACGCCTTATCTATGTGAAAGGTGCCTTACTGCCTTTGGTGCCTTCCTGGAGGAGGAAGGTGCTTATCTTCTATTGGTGCCTTACTGTGAGAGGAAGGCACTTGCCTTCTAGTGGTGCCTTCCCGTCGGTGCCTTCCTTATCAGAGTAAGGCGCTTGCCTTCTAGTGGCACCTTCCTTATGAGAGGAAGGTGCTTGCCTTCTAGTGGTACCTTCCTGTTGATGCCTTTCTTATGAGAGGAAGGCGCTTCTTTTCCTTTGGCACCTTCCTTATGATAGGAAGGCACTGGCCTTCTATTGGTGCCTTCCTGGGAGAGGAAGGTGCTTGTCTTTCCTTGGCACCTTCCTGGAGTAGTAAGGCACCTAATTACTCTTGGTGCCTTCCTGGAAGAGGAAGGCGCCTACCTTCTCTGCATTGATTTCAAAAGAAACAAAGTGCCAGGTCCATAAAAAGACCTCGACTAATCCAAATCTAACTAAATCAACTGAAATTCCACAAAAATGCATTGAAAATACATGAATTAGATAACACACATAATTTCATCAAATAATTATATAATCATTCGTAAACATACGCAATCCTTATTATACAACCGCATAATAATCAAGAAATTGTATACAAAATATGAGCATTTCTGATGCTCATCATTCCTCCATGCCTAACATATGCCACGCCCTCGTGGCATCAAAATTGTAGGTAGCCCTGTTGTTAGGATCCTACTATAAAATATACTAAACAACACACTCTCAAATCAAATAAACACACTCTCACACATTTGCTTGGAAATAAACTCACAGGAACATTATAACAGTATTCAAAATTAAATGCATATGATAACAAAAATTACTTAAAAGGAACAATCTCACAATAGACAGAATTGAAGGCCTCTTCGAGGGGGCAACCTCCTTCAACACTTCATTAATTTGCAAAAAAAAATGATTACATTGCTGCATTTTTGAGTATTTAAAGAGTCTCCTTTCAATGTTGGCTTACATGCAAAATGCCACCTGGATTACATGCATAATGCCACCCGAATTACATGCATAGTGCCACTTTGAATTACATGCACAATGCCACTCGAATTACATGCATAATGCCACATGAATTACATGCACAATGCCACCTTACCTAACCTATCTACCATGTGTTACATAGAAAAGGGTGCCATTTTTCATAGGCACTACCTAAGCTAAAACTTAGAACATTACAAAATATTAGTCATGGGTACTACCCACGTTCACTAGGAATTATTACATCAAGGAAGTTATTACATTAAGGGTTAGGATGAGATCCTAACATGCCCTTCTCCTTGAAGAAGCTTTGTCCTCAAAGCTGAAAATTAGGAAACTTTTGCTAGAGTTGATGGAGAGACTCCCATGTAGCATCCTCAAAGTTGAAGCCCATGCCACTGAACAAGGACCTCTGTAATGGTACGGTTGCACAGAGTGCGAGTTCGACGATCCAGTAGCTGATCAAGTGCAAGTAAGATGGAGCCTTCATCAAATTCGTGAAGTGTTGATTGAACTTGTACCTTTGTGCCCACAACTTTCTTGAGAAGGGAAACATGAAAAACAGGGTGGAGCTTGGAAGTGGGGGGAAGAGCCAATTTGTAAGTTGTAGGGCCAATCCATTGTAGAACCTGATAAGGACCATAGAATTTTGGAGCGAGCTTCTGACACCTACAAAGTCGTAGGGATGATTGTTTGTATGGCTGTAAGCGAAGGAAGACCATATCACCTACATCAAAATTGTGCTTAGAACGATGCTGATCAGCTTGTTGGTGCATCCGATTTTGGGCCATGTTCAAATTTTGCTTGAGTTGGCGGAGGACCTCGGTGTGTTGACTTAGAGCATTGTCAACGGCCTGGACCTTGGAGCTGCCCGGAATGTAGGAGGAAGGCGTGAGTGGAGGGCACTCGTAAACTGCCTCAAACGGTGTGAGTTTGGTGGTAGTATGATAGGAAGTGTTGTACCACCATTCGGCCAAGGAAAGCCATTTTGCCCAATGAGTAGGATGATCGGAGGCAAAGCAGTGAAGGTAGGTTTCCAAGCATTTATTAACAACCTCTGTTTGACCATCCGTTTGTGGATGGTAGGCTAAACTAATTTTGAGCTGAGTCCCCTACAACTTAAACAACTCTTGCCAAAAAAATTTAGTAAAGGTGGGATCACGATCAGATACAATGGAGGTTGGCATGCCATGAAGGCAAAATATGGAGTCAAGAAAAATTTGGACAATAGTGGATGTTGTGTAAGGATGTGCTAGGACACAAAAGTGAGCATACTTTGAAAGGCGTTCCACTACTACGAAAATAACTGACTTGCCTCTAGATTTAGGTAGCCCTTCTATGAAGTCCAGGAGATGTCAGTCCACACCTGCTCTGGGATTGACAATGGTTGAAGAGTTCCCGGAGAGTGCACTGTTTCCCCTTTCATCCTTTGCCTTTGGGTAGAGAGTTTAGATTTAGCAAAAGGGGCCAAACTGATAGCTTCCATCATAGTTTGTGGTTTCAACATTCTTACTTCCGCTTGGAGTTCCACCTTCAACCCACTGATATAACAACTCTGGAAGAACCCTTCATTCAATCCTCTTGTCTTATTGGCCAATTTTTCAAATTGAGTTTGGTATTCACGGACTGACCCTATTTGTTGTAGTTTGGTCAAGGCCCCTATAAAGTCCTATACTCACTAGGACCAAATCGAGTGAGTAGTTGGGATTCAAAATTCTTCCTAGAGAGATTTGGTTTGGCAATACGTAACCATTGAAACTAGTGTAGAGCCTCAGATTCCAAGTTAAAGGAAGTCATCTGGACTCAATGAAATATGGGGACATTATGAAGTCTAAAGAATTGATCAACCCTACATAGCCACCCATCAACATCCTTCCCACTAAATTTTGGAAAGTCCAATTTGGGCATTCTAAAGGATGGATCATGGTCATGATTCCTTGCAGAACCCTCAGCTTGGTGTTCTATTTTGGGTGGTCCTCTTTTTAGTTTTATGTCTACTTCTGTCAGTGCTTCTTCTAAGCGGTTACTGGTGGCCTCATGCTCTAGGCAAAGACCTTGGACTTCTTCCCTTATGGAGTGAAAATCTGAGTGCAAGTTCTCAATGGCTTTTGTTAAGGATTCCAAGTGGTCTAATTCTTTTTGATGTCCATGGGTACCCTGGGCCATTTTGAAACCTTTTGTGACCAGTTACTAAAAATAGAATTGAGTTTTTAGGACTTACTATTTTTAGTAAGCACCCAAAAAAGTGCTTGGGTTTTATATATCAAAATGATCTGCTCGAAGAGGTGGTCACAATGAGCTATATCTCTCAACACTACTTTTTGGCGCCCCAGATTTTTTTTTTTTTGTATCTCTTGTTTTGCTAAGTCTAACGGTGTTTACAATTTTTTATTCTGAGATACAGAGCAAAAGTTGGGTACTGGAGCACTATCTATAACTGGCCTCATGTCATGATCTCACTGGTTGGCCCAGTCCTGGTAGTTTCTCGAACACTACTAACCTCACTAGCCCCAAGATTCTTTGTATTTTGTAGGTGACTGTTATGACAGTTCTGTTCTGACCCTAAAAACTATAAATTTTGCCTTGACTGTGCTGACCTCTCTGACCTGACTGACTTGACTGTGACTGTCACTATAATTCTGACTGTTATTCTCCAAACTATCAACTTAAGTGTCACCCTCATGGTCTATCCCGAATGCATGTCCTTTCTATTATTTTTTTAGTAGAGGACTCCTTTCTCATATGCTCACTTTTGGGGATTTGAAATGCAGGTTTACGAATAGGGAGGTTTGGTTTTCTTTTTTCTTTTTTTCTTTTTTTTTTGCATTTTTTATAGGTTGAAGTTTCAACAGAACCAAGGAATGCTAGGTAGAGGAGTATGTACCACCCATAGGCCCTCTAATATACCGACAATGATGAACAATAGTCCTTGGACCAATATTTTAGGCCACTACTCAAGGAGGATTCCACACATACCCTTGAGCACACTACCTGCCTCTCTGAAAATACGGGAGGGTGATCGTCCAGGATGCTGTATCCCATAGACTGAGTAATAAAAGGCTGAAAAGCTTCCTAATGGCTAAAAGTTTGTTTAAACCTAGATGGTCTCTCGATATACCTGAAGATACGTGGGAGCTCATGTCCATGCGCGAGTTCTGTCTGAGGCCTGGGTATTGGAGCCTGATCGCCCCTCACTTCACTAGACGCTTTATGGGCTATCTAGCTTAGCCAATAACGACAGATCCTTTATGATATTTTAAAACCCCCGGCATAGGGTTTCTACCTACTCAACTAAAAAGATTTTTTTTTTTTGGTCTGGGAAAAAAATGCACTGTATTTTTTGGATTTTTTTAAATAAAGAAAAACAGGAACGGAAAAAACACAAAATTTATACCTAACATGCGGATTGGATGGCAAGAATCATTGCAGTTGTAGCAAAATTTGAACCTGGAAAGTGCTCTGATACCACTTGTTAGGATCCTACTGTAAAATATACTAAAAAA
Organism: Wollemia nobilis; assembly: GCA_028583015.1. Taxonomy (NCBI): domain Eukaryota; kingdom Viridiplantae; phylum Streptophyta; class Pinopsida; order Araucariales; family Araucariaceae; genus Wollemia; species Wollemia nobilis. The sequence goes on from JAQPPZ010016919.1 coordinate 4,167,381, forward strand.
CACACTCTCAACTCAAATAAACACACTCTCACACATTTGCTTGGAAATAAACTCACAGGAACATTATAACAGTATTCAGAATTAAATGCATATGATAACAAAAATTACTTAAAAGGAACAATCTCACAATAGATAGAATCGTAGGCCTCTTCGATGGGGCAACCTCCTTCAACACTTTATTAATTTGCAAAAAAAATATGATTACATTGGTGCCTTTTTGGGTATTTAAAGAGTCTCCTTTCAAGGTTGGCTTACATGCAAAATGCCACCCGGATTACATGCATAATGCCACCCGAATTACATGCATAGTGCCACTTTGAATTACATGCACAATGCCACTCGAATTACATGCATAATGCCACATGAATTACATGCACAATGCCACCTTACCTAACCTATCTACCATGTGTTACATAGAAAAGGGTGCCATTTGTCATAGGCACTACCTAAGCTAAAACTTAGAACATTACAAAATATTAGTCATGGGTACTACCCACGTTCATTAAGAATTATTACATCAACAAAGTTATTACATTAAGGGTTAGGATGAGATCCTAACACTTTTTGACCCCTCATTATTGCCATTTCTTGGTGTATCCAGCTGTACCTACGGCCCGTGTCTGCCTCTTCTACGTGCTGGCATCTGGAGGTGTGGCTCTTCCTTTTCTATGCAGAGCTAAGGGTGCAGTTGTCAGCTATCCTTTCCTCGTTCTGGTTGCTATCGGTGGTGATTTAGCCAACATCATCTCTACTGACTAGAATGCAGCTCCTACAGCTTGCCATAGGTCAGTGTCCGAAGGTCTAACCGCTGCAAGAGGGATATCTGAATTATCCCTCTTGGAATGAACTAATTGGGCTTTGTACAATCAGGATGCTTTAGGAGTAAGCCCTACATTCTCCCTTGCAATGGTCATGGCCTCCAATTCGGGGCCATATACCCCCTACCATTCAAAATACCTTCTTATCATGGAGGGTTGTCCCCGAGATGACCCGTAAATATCCCATAACTGGTTGTCTTCTATCGGATTTACGTAGATACCAAAGTCCCCCTACATCCTCAAGGTTGCCTTCCTGGTCTCCTTAGTTGTTGTCATCTCTTTGAGCAGTTGTTCGAACTATTTTTGCCTCTCTATGAATGGCTACATATCCCACTCGTCTTCCTCTCACTCGAAAAAGGTCACCTTCGCCTTATTTCGAGTCGTCCTAGGCCCTTTTCCTCTAGCCTCTACAAAAAATGCGGCGGCTCAAATAGGGGTTTTCCCTTTCTCCTTGGCAGACATCTTCTCGCTCTGAGGGGCCTACTCTACGGTCCCTGGATCGTTCTCTTCACTCTATGCTGCCATCCTTGGGGGTGCTTCTTCGTCCCCATGTCTGTCCTATGTCAACCCCTCAAGTTCTTCTCTTCCTTCCTCAGGTCCAGGGAGTTCTTACTTATCCCTTGGTCCTATCTGTTGTTGTTGGCCCTTGTCCTGCTCTGTATCACTCAGGACAATGATAGGAGATGTTATGGGACTTCTTTCCCCTTCACTCTCAAAAATAAAGGAATTCTCCCCTACCTCCGGGCTGCTCTATCAGGCATTTGATTAAAATTCTCTTGAAGAAAATATGCGTTCTACAAATGTGGGAGAATTCATCGAGACTTTTGTTGCCTAGTCAGTTTGGGTCGATGCGTTCCTTCACTCTGTTCCCCTGTCCTGGAGTAGCTGGTTCTCCTCTTGCAACTACCAGACTAGCTGCTCGAGCTGGGCGATTCATCTTTCTCGCTCTTTAAATTCCCCTTTGTTCTTGTTCTGGTAGTCCTCCAAAAAATTTTGGGCCATCCAACAATTGGTTTGCCACTCCAACGCTTCCTCCAAGGTTGCATCGACCTGAGCATTGCTCCCAAAAGTCCTTGCATCTTATGGACTTCGATTTGTCAATTCTTAGAGGGTTTGGGCTGCAACATCTTCTTCTGGGTCACTTTGTTCTTATTTTGTCAAGAGGAGTAGTCATCGCAGGCATTTCCTCTTGGGGACTAGTTTTGACGGCCAAAACTTAGCCTCACTACTAATAAGCGGTGCTCCTTCCTCTTCACACTCAAGCACTAGGGAATGCCCTCTTTCCTTTATGCATTTGGGCACTGGTGAATGCCCTCTTTCTTTTTTTAAATAGGGCAATGTTTATTTCCTTATACTCACCATTTCCTCTGTAGGGCTTTCGTCTTCTTGCCCTATTTTGGCAACAACATCCTGTTGCCTTTCTTGGCTGCCATCTCCCTCTACGTGGGGGTTCTGCCTCTGCACTTTTGCATGGCAGACCAGTGTTGATATCAGCCCATGGTGGGACAATGCGGACAGTGCTCCCTTCTGGTACCTAGTTGCTTCATCCTTCAGGGCATTTTGTAGGAAGAAGGGCACATTCAACTTCCTTCCATGCACCAGGTGATTCAAAAACTGCACATGGTTAGCATGCAGATGGGTATACTTCTTGGTGCATGTAAAGAATCGAGCAACATGCTCAAATATCTTTTGTAGATGCATGGGAAGGCTACTTTTGGGTAGCCCTTCCTTATCTATCTACATAGTTTCTCCTAGTAGTAGCACTTCGACGTATGGCTTTAGCAGTCCACCTTTGTATATGCATTCCCCTGTGAGATGTATTCGAGGGTGACTGGAATTTCTACCCCTCAAACTTGAGCTACGTCGCCCCTCAAAGAGGCAGCGAATTCCTTGTCTGCCTCCATATCCTGGACTTGATTGACCAGGGTATAGTATTCGAGCCATCCATCGGCCTCGAACTATGTTTTTACCGCCCCCCTGATTCCTTTCGTATCACTCGGCTCATTCTTCTTCATTACGTGATTCTTCGACCTTCCTCCCATGGTGCCTTCCTTCACTACTATGTTTTTTCTATCCTTACTTCTTTAGGAAGGCACCTTCTTATAGGGAAGGCGCCTAACCTTAGCATTTATTTCTAGGGTACACCTTTCGAGCCATATCATTGGCATGCGGTTCTGACTATGGGGGTATATGATTTTTATGATGGCAATATTTTTTTTGGTACTGCATAATTTATAAATAATTATATAAAAATTTGAGTTAGTATGCGCGTACCTGATTCGGTGTTTCATGTGTTGTGAAGAGCGCTGATTCACTGATTTGTCACACGAGGGAGGAGTATGGTCATCTGATGTCGCTCGTTCGTGTGGTGGTTTTGTTTCGATCGAGGCATTCGGGAGACTTAAGTGCTAGTTGTACACGGAAGGTGCTCTTTGGTACCTTCCCAATGTGGAAGGTGCTTATGTGGCACCTTCCCAATGTGGAAGGTGCTTATGTGGCACATTCTTGATGTGGAAGGCACTTATATGGTGCCTTCTCGATGTTGTTGATGCTCTCTGATTGGATGCGCCTTCCGGTGGTGGAAGGCTTCTCTAATTGGATGCGCCTTCTGGTGGTGGAAGGCGTCTCTGATTGGATGCACCTTTCGATGGTGGAAGGCATATTTTTGATGATGGCGTATTCCTTCTATGAAATGCGCCTCGATTTGTATGCACATTCCCAATGTGGAAGGCGCCTCGGTTTGTATGCGCCTTCTCGATGTGGAAGGCGCCTCGGTCTGTATGCACCTTCCCGATGTGGAAGGCGCCTCGAGCTTCCTTTTTTTTTTTTTTGTGGTGCCTTCCAACCACAGAAGGTGCCTATATATATATATATATATATATATATATATATATATATATATTTTTTTTTTTTTTTTTTGTGTGTGTGCCTTCTCTATAAGGAAGGCACCTTCTTCTGGCGGGGCACCTTCTTTATAAGGAAGGCTCCTCTTCTGGCGATGCGCCTTCTTCATACGAAAGGTGCCTTCCTCTGGCTGGGCACCTTCTTTATAAGGAAGATGCCTTCTTCTGACGGGGCGCCTTCTTCATACGGAAGGTGCCTTCTTCTGGCTAGGCGTCTTCTTTATAAGGAAGGCACCTTCTTCTGGCGGGGCACCTTCTTCATATGAAAGGCGCCTTCTTCTGGTAGGGCACCTTCTTCATAAGGAAGGTGCCTTCTTCTGTCTAGGTGCCTTCTTTATAAGGAAGGTGCCTTCTTCTGGTGGGGTGCCTTCTTCATACGAAAGGTGCCTTCTTCTGGCTGGGTGCCTTCTTTATAACGAAGGTGACTTCTTTTGGTGGGGTGCCTTCTTCTGGCTGGGTGCCTTCTTTATAACGAAGGTGAATTCTTTTGGTGGGGTGCCTTCTTCATACAGAAGGCACCTTCTTCTGGTTGGGTGCCTTCTTTATAAGTAAGGTGCCTTCTTCTACGCCTTCTTGATGTGGAAGGCGCCCTATTCTTGGAAATCATGTTGTGATTGACTGGGAAATGGTGATCAAGACTTCTCATTCTTGCTTCACGCTACCTCAGCTTCTACCTATGAGTATCGGTGTCGGAATGCTAAGCCGAATCAGTCCTGGTTTCCCATATACCTATTCCTCGTGCTGTCAGGTCATCCACCTACAAAAAGCAAATGAAAAGAAAGAAAAATAAATGCAGTTAGACACATTTTGTGCCTGTTAGGCCATGGGTTAGGATGCCTACAGCTTGCATGCGGGCGTCGTCCCTTTAAAACACATTGTAAAAAAAAAACTAAATAAACTGATTTTGGTGAGCACCTCCATGCCCACCATTTTTCTTGTTAAGAGTTTCGTCCGGATCTAACAATATGGGGTCTCCCCCACATCTATTCTAGATTCTGCATAGGGGCACAGTCAATGGCCATTGACCTTTAACACGGTGTTGTTGTCGTAAATTGTTCTAACATGCACTGCCCCATTCTTGATGAGTTCTACCACCTCATACGGTCTCATCCATATTTGCATTAATTTACCTTTTCTTTCCTAGAATCGAGAATCATACAATAGCACCCATTCTCCTTCTTGGAACTGCTTCAGTTTAATGTGGCAATCATGCCACCGTTTTCTTTGCTTTTGTATGATTTTTGTTCTCTACAAAGCATCCATTCGGATTTTGTCCAACTGATCTAGCTGTCAAATCCTTTCTTCTTGAGTGTCATCCAAGCTCAAGTTCAATTCTAAAGCCGTCTTCAATTTCTTGATTTCAAATTCAATGGGCATCATCGCACTCTTCCCATAGACTAGTTGGAAGGGTGTGAAGCCTGTGGTGGATTTCCACATGGTATTATATGCCCATACTGCCTTCAAAAACTGTGTAGCCGAATATTTTATGTGTTGTTGCATGGTCTTCGTTAGGATGTTCTCTATTTCTCTGTTCGTCACTTCCACTTTCCCATTTGACTGTAGATGGTAGGGTGTAGTCTTATTGTGCCAAACTTTGTATTGCTCCATCAGCTCCTTGATCAACCTAGAGGTAAATTGAGGCCCCTGGTCTGTTGTTATCTCTCTAAGGACCCCAAATCATGTAAAAATGTGGGCAAATAATAAATCGATGACTGTCCTTTCTTTTGAATCTCTCAACGCTTTAACTTCAACCCATTTGGTGACGTAATCTGTACAGACCAAAATAAACCTCCTCCCTATTGAAGGTGGATTAATTGGTCCCACGAAGTCCATGCCCCACTTATCGAAGGGTTCTAGGTGTACCTGAGGCTGGAGGGGCATTTCGTCTTGATGGGTTGGCCTACCCATTCTTTGGCATTCATCACACTTGTTGGCATATGCAGCTACATCCTTGAATAGAGTGGGCCAAAAGTACTAAGCCTGTAGGATTTTGTAGGCAGTTTGTTTCCCTACAAAGTGTCCTTTGCATGGTTCGTCATGACACGCTTTGAGTACTTCTGAGAAAGTACTTCTGAGAACTCCTTCTTTGCTACACATCTTATAATCTGGTCACATCCTATTTTGAACAGGAGGTCATCAATCCATAGGAACGATGCACTTTTCTCTATGACCACTTGCTTTTCTCAAAAAGAGAGAGCAGGTGAGGTTCATCTGGAAACTAGTATTCCACTATTGTATGGTCTATCGGTATCAATCTGGATAGAAAATCTACTATGACGTTGTCCTTGTCTGGTTTGTCGACTATTGTGATGTCGAATTCCTATAGTAACAAGAGCCACCTGATAATTCTTTCACCAATGGTCGGCTTGCTCATCAAGTATCTAATAGTCGCATGGTCTGTGTGGACAAATACCTTATACCCGATGATATAATGGCATAATTTGTTTATGGCATGCACAACTACAAGGAACTCCTTCTCCATCATCATGTAGTTGAGCTCGGCTCCTGCTAAGTTTTTACTGACATAGTATATGGCGTAAAATTCTTCACCATCCTTCTGTCTGAGGACTGCTCCAATCACACCGTTGGATGCATCACAGTAGATATGGAATGGTATGGCCCAATTTGGTCCTCTCAAAACCGGTGCGGATATCAGTTTCTCTTTAATCAACTGAAACACTTCTTCGTAGTCTTCCATCCAATTGAACTCCACATCTTTAGATAATAGAGTGTGCAGTGGTTTTGCAATTTTGTTGAATTCAACGATAAATCGCCGATAGTACCCGATTGATCCAAGAAAACTCCTCACCTCTCTCTGCATTTTGGGGTTGGGCAAGTCTCTGATGACCTCAATTTTTCTTTTATCAACCTTTATTCCTTATACAGAGAGGTGGTGTCCCAGTATGATGCCTTCTTGCATCATCATAAAGCATTTCTCGTTGTTCAAGGATGAACTATTTTCCTTGCTTCTTTCGAGCACTCTTTCCAAGTTCATCATTGCCTTGTCAAAGGTTTATCCATAGACAGTGAATTCATCCATGTATACTTTGACCACGTCTCCCATCATGTCTAAAAATATGCTAAGCACCACCCTTTGAAAGGTGGCAGGTGCGTTGCATAATCCGAAAGGTAATACCCGATAGGCAAACATTCCCCATGGGCAGGTGAATGTTGTCTTGTCCTGATCCTCTTATCCTATCTGGATCTAGTTGTATCCATTGAATCCATCCAGGAAGGAGAAATACTTCCTCCATGAGAGTGTATCCAAGACTTGATCAATGAACGAGAGTGGGAAGTGGTCCTTCTTGGTCACTTTGTTTAATGCCCTGTAGTCCACACAGATTCGCCATTTCTTGTTCTTTTTAGGGACTACCACTAACAGTGATACCCACTCGCTGTCAAAAATTAGATAGATGAATCTGGTAAGCAAGATTTTTTGTAGTTCTTCCTTGACAATGTCTTTCATTACCAGATTCATTCTTCTCTGTGGTTTCCTACTTGGAGTTTCTTGATCATCGAGGTATATACGATGGGTACAAATTTTTGGGTTGATGCCCTACATATCTGAGTAATCCCATGCAAATGCCTGTTGGTGTCTAACCAGGAGCTCTTCTACTTTTGTCAATTATGTGGGAGTCAGCCCACTGCTGACATTCAACGCTCTTACTGGCCCGATGTGTATCTGTTGAACATGGTTATATTGGGCGCCACCCAACGATGATCTGGGTGTGGAGATGGAGGACTCCCCATGGAGGAACTCCATAATAGAACCATCCTCATCTTCTTCTACCAACTCATCCAACATCATCACCGGTTGGATCATGGATAGCTTAGGATTTTCATGCTCGATCAACATGGGTTCTCCTACTGAGTCGATGGACTACACTGGGGATGAAATAGTCAACCTTTTAATGTTTCATCCATCGAATATGGTCATCAGCCCATCCCGATAGCTGATGTAAGCGTCAGCTGTTGCCAGCCATGGCCTTCCCAAGATGAGCGAGTAACCACCTAGCCTAGTTTTAGATTCCAGGACTAAAAATTTGGTTGGGTATTCCCATGCGTTGACTGTCACTATTATGTCTTCCAACATTCCTTTCGGCACCACGATCGATCGATCGGCCAGCTGCAGCACTGTCATAGTGGGTTTTAGGTTCATGAGCTGTAGCCTCTACATGGTCTCCTGAGGCATTACGTTGATGCTTGCTCTAATATCGACCAATGTATTAGACAGGGAATGTCCCTTGATTTTTATAGTCAACACCAGGCTACCTGGGTCTGCATACTTCGGATGGCATATTTTGCCCATCATAAAATCCACTAGTTTACCCATGACATTGATAGTCTGGGTTGCTCTTCGTCATGGCTTCCTTAGACACATCTCTCTTATCGCCTTGGTATATATCAAAACATCTCGGATGGCTTGAAATAATGGAATTGTCACTGTGAGGTTCTTCAAGCTAGACAAGATATCAAACTTCGGCTGCGTTACTTTCCTCTGTTCTTGCATCCAGTTGGGAAATGGAGCCTTTGCTCTGTCAGGCGTTTCTTCTATCACCTCTTCTACAAGAGGTGTTTCTCCTACCTCTTCCTCCTCTTCTACTAGTGGAGGCATTCCAACTCCTAGCTGTCTACTAGACCTAAGATGAATATGATACATCAGATACATCTCACCCTCCATGTTGTATGCTAGTTGGTTCACCCTATTATTCAAATTTGTCATCGGTTATGTGGGTAGCTGCGCAAGTCTCACTGCTGGAAATGTTGGTAAATTTTTTTGGGGGTGAACTGGTGCTACATTCTATGAAGCCTGATTCCACGGAGTGTGGGCTCTCCACTACAGCCTAGGATATGGATATGGCATCCATTGCTACTAGTTCGAGAATGCTACTGGGGGTGTGTTGGACCAGGGTGATGGCCCCCACCACCCCATGTTAGGTGGTTGAGGTGGGCCTTGGTGCATGTATGGTCCTCCCCCATATGATGACATTTCGGTTGGCATATTCCCCATAGGGGGTTGTGGCCAACTCTTTCGATTGCCTATGAAGTAGGCATCCGCACTTTCAGCATCCTCCTGATTATTGGGTAGTTGCAGGTACAATTGAGTGTTATGGTTTAGCCTACAAACTGCGCATACTCTAACTTTGTTCTTCGGGCATGCATTATTTGCATGCTTCCCTCTATAATTTGGATAGAAATAAGCCAATGCTACTTTGTTTTCTTGCTTCTTTTTCTCTAACAATAGTGTATCCATATGCAATGCTAGATATGAGAGCAATTTCGCTCTTTAAATCTTCCAGCATGTTACCTATTTTTGTCTTTGTGATTGAAGCAGTTACTTTCATGGTTCTAAAAGTGGTCTTGCCTCTGCTTCTTGAGTAGTTCCGTCATAGTTGTCAGATGTCTTCCATGGAGTGTTGGTAGACGTCACCTCCAAAGATCATGTTAAGAGCCTCCAGTGATTCATCGGTAAGTCCTCTCAAAAAAATATTTTTGATGGACTTATCAGATAGTTTCATGTGAGGAGATCGTTGAAGATTGAAGTTGAATCTCTCCCAGTATTCCTTGAGAGACTCATCTTCTTTCTACGTCATGCTCAGGACTTCTTCTCTGGAGTCTCTTGCTCTCCCGAAATCTTGGTATTGCTCTAAAAAGAGCATCTTCATTTGATCCCAAGTGGCAATGTTTTTGTCTCCCATATCGATGAACCATCGTAGAGCTGCATCGTGCAACATGGAAGGAAAGAGTTTTAGCTTCTGCGTATCAGATTTGTAGTCCACAGACTTGCATAAGACATCAAACTTAAATAAAAATAGGTCAGGGTCCTTAGTTGGGTATCCTCTGAAGGTCAAAAGGTGAGCAGGGGATATGTTTTTCATTTTGGTATCTCCTACTCCTTCCTCAATCGAGAAACTAAATCCAGATGAGACTTCTTTGTTTTCAGCCATTTTTTAAGGAAATATGGTCTCTAATGCAGTATTTATGGCCTTACGATCGTTTAAGACTTTTTGAGTCAAGGCTCTAAGGTTGTCTGGTGTTATCGTTCGATCTTCTACAACTTTCCACAATAGGGCTTCCTCTAAGGGTGTCCTATTAAACAAGGGATTTATGATGATTCATTCTTCCCCACATTTATGGGATGAGGAGGCACTTTGCACAAAGTGCGGATCCTCACTCCAATGGATTGCTGGAGATGGGTTGGGTGAGTCTAATTCAAATTTAGAATTTTCGACTAACTCAGGTTCTTATGGATTGGTTTTTATAAACCGACCATCAGGTCCTCTTCTTCTTGAAGAACTCATACAAGGTCAGATGGAAGGTTTCTAGGTATTGTAAATAATCTAGTTGAGACGCTTCCTCGAAAACGGTGCCAAAATGTTGCGGGTCAAACAAGGTTAACTTCTTTCCTACTTTTGTCACATACCCGTGCATTTAATTTATCAACCCAGTGAGCTTCATAAACTTGCGAAGGGTCTTGAACAAGATTACTTACAATACCACTTGAGATGAGTCCGCTAGTTCTACTATTGGGGGGTGTTTCAAACGGTTTTCAATCATTCATGCACTCCTCAATAATTTACGTAAAAACAATTAAATCTATAGAAAGGAAATATTCACACATTCCTAGAAATGAACCTACTGCAAATACTGGAAATAGCAATGCGATAAACAATCTTATAAAAGCGGTAAACTAATCTAGAAAAAATAGGAAAAATAGGGGAAGAAATACTGGCTTGGAGTGGGCCCAAGCTCTAGCAGCTTCCTCCTAGCTGAACACGCACTTAGAAACTCTTAGAATTGTATTATAATTATCAAAGTATTACAATGCTTCTTCTGTAAATCTCTCTATAATTACTATAAAAATATTATATCTTCTCATAGAGGTCTGCGTGTGTTTATATAGCACACCCACAGAACTTCTGTTACAAAGAATTTGTAACAGTTGATTCATCCCAGACTAAACTAAGACAGTCTAGTAAATGTGATCGATGTCTGCTAAAATTGGCATTCGGTTCTAACGGTGGCATGTTCATTGATTGGTTTGTGCTTCACCTGGCATTGGTATGACGTTCTCATACATCAGTGTGATCCCCAATTTAGCTCTACATGACGTAGAGTTGGAACTGCACCAGTCGTTGTTGTCCACATCGTGCTTGTCTAGTCAACGGGTGAAGAACAGGGGCACCTTCCCTATGAGGAAGGTGCCTAAGTATGTCAAGCGCCTTCTCTATGCGAAAGGTGCCTTACTACCATTGGTGCCTTCCTGGAGGAGGAAGGCACTTATCTTCTATTGGCGCCTTCCTATGAGAGGAAGGTGCTTGCCTTCTAGTGGCGCCTTCCTGTCGGCACCTTCCTTATGAGAGGAAGGCGCTTGCCTTCTAGTGGTACCTTCCTTATGAGAGGAAGGTGCTTGCCTTCTAGTGGCGCCTTCCTTATGAGAGGAAGGCGCTTCTTTTCCTTTGGCACCTTCCTTATGAGAGGAAGGCATTGGCCTTCTATTGGTGCCTTCCTCGGAGAGGAAGGCGCTTGTCTTTCTTTGGCGCCTTCCTAGAGGAGGAAGGTGCCTACTTACGCTTGGCGCATTCTTGGAAGAGGAAGGCGCTTACCTTCTCTATGTTGATTCCAAAAGAAACAAAGTGCCAGGTCCATAAAAAGACCTCGACTGATCCAAATCTAACTAAATCAACTGCAATTCCACAAAAATGCACTGAAAACACATGAATTAGATAACACACATAATTTCATCAAATAATTATATAATCATTCATAAAAATATGCAATCCTTATTATACAACCGCATAATAATCAATAAAATGTATACAAAATATGAGCATTTCTGATGCTCATCAGCCTGTACATGTGATGACCTAAGGCTCTAGTCCAAACTGGTATACATGGAGATATTGAGAAAAAGAAGACTAATTAGGCTAGATACTAGGTACAAGGAACTAACACTATCTTCCTCTACCTAACTATGTAAAAATGTGCATACATTATAGGCCAAAATGGAGGACTTTTCCCTCTTAAAATTCAAAATTCTTGTTTAAAAGATCCTACCCAGGTGTACTTTCTCATTGATTGTGCATAATCCTGAAAGTCTTTGGATCTAAAAGGGGTGAGATCTTGTTGCCCATGCTAGATATTAATAGCAAATATTTCCTACCATTAATTTTATCAGGTCTATGGCCACTCCTCAACAATCCCTAGGCTAATGCCTTTAATGTTGTACCTTTTATAGGATGAAGACTATACATCTCGAAAGACTAAATACCTTGGTGTAATGTGTGGGATCTAAGGCCATGAGCCTGTTCAATGGGTATGAGGTTCCATAGGCCTTCCATATGAGGGTTTGGGGGTAGGATCCCCTAGAATAAAAATGGCCTCCTAAAATATCAAAGCCTTGGTGGTGCTAATAGTTTGTCTAGGGTCCCGTAGTCATCCCTTCATATGCTTTCTTAATCTAGTTCATATTTCTTATTGATAATATTTCACTTTCTCTTGTTCGATGTTTCAGTTGTCATCACTAGCCTACAATTACCAAATATTTAAACTAATTGAATGTGCCCGAGTCATTTTCTTTTTTGGTTCTAACTATTTTTTCCACTTCATTGCCTTGGGCTACCAAAACTCTAGTTTGGTCACTTTGATGTCATCTCTAACCTTGGGGGTATGGTTACAAGACTTTTCACTTGTCTCTACTTGAGCTCTCCCTTAGAAATCTATTTCATGCACATTTGTTCTTGCCTCAATTGTTCTTGCCTCAACTTTCATTAGGATATTTTGGATTGTTGATTTCTAATTAAGGTAACCTTTCATGAAATTGGCTAGGGCATTACTCCTCTTGACTATAGTGAGAATTTAATATAGTTCTAGCGACTCATAGGGGAATTTTAGCTCAATGAAGATAACAAACCCAAAGATATAATTACCTTATCCATTGGGAAAAGAGTTAAAAATTAGGGAGGGAAGTAGAGGTGGGAATTTTAATGTCTAGTCTGCATCCTTGCACCTTCGTAGCTTTACAAAAATTAGGATTACTTGTAAATGGTAGTATTTTCCTACAGCAAAACAAAACTATGATATATATATATACAATGGATGACCTCTATCCATTGGATCTAAATTCAAGAACCCCCCAATGATCACAAGAGCTACTTTATTTCTTCTTATTTTTCTAGTTTATAGGGTAAAATAACTTTACCCTTAAGGAATTGGGGTTCTTAAGTAGCCCCCTTGCTAAAGATAGACTTGTAACTAGAATGAAATATATCCTTGGTGTATCCTCCCTGGTATCAGTATTGAATCCTTTTCTAATCTTGATCCTTTCAGAGCATATTTCCCACCCCCAAATTAGATTATTTGTCTCCTTTATGTTTTTGGAGGTGGAAGGGCTGCCCATTTAGGTCTATTGAATTCCTATGCTTATTTTCTTAAGCACTTTGAAGGTATTCAAATATTCATTTTTAGTCACCCATTGGTTTATTTATCATTAGGATCCACCCATGGCCAACCAGATGTTGAAGTATCTACTTTCCTTGTCCCCATATCAACCTACCCTTCATGGGACTATACCTATGTCTGAGCACTCTCCTCTATATGGTTCATCAGTTATTGTGTAGGAGGATACAATAAATTCATAGGCTATTCAGTAAGGTTCGTATGTTCACTCTCTCTAACTCTATTTACTAGTAGGGCAACTAGCTAATCCTATTCAAAAATGGATTGTGAGGGAAGAGAGTTGTACACCTCATAATATTTTCCTTTGAATAATTCTATAAGAAGCCTCAGATCCATGTTTTATTTCATGATATTATTCAATTAATAGAGGTAGACTATATTTTATAGATGTCTTCGCAAGGTTATTAGACCTCTGACCATATGATGTTGCGCATTTTTTAGTGTTGACATGGTAATATCATCCTCGACATCTGGTGTCATTGATGGTCACAAGGAATTCCTCTTTATCCATGTTGATATTATGAGGTGGGAAGTAGTAATTCTTAGGAATGTGGATGTAATGTTACTCTTCTTATGATTTTCTAGATATTTTGCTTTCATCAGAGTTGCTTGGTGAATATTACATTTTCTTTGGAAGTGTATAGATTGAGACCTTCATCAAAATCTTAATATGCATCCTTCTAAGGGGTCTCTTCTAGATATTTGTCTTTTAGTGGAGTCATCAGGTGAATGCTTTCAATGCTTTAATAAATAGTTAACTAATATCTTCACCAAAATCTCTAACTATTCTCTTTTGGTGTGATTTTGTTAAGATCCTGCTATAAAATAAACTCAAATAATACACTCTCACACAATTGCTTAGAAATAAACTCACATATACATCATATTAATATAACAAAAATTTGCATAAAGGAACAATCTCACAATAAGACAGAATCGCAGGCCTCTTTGAGGGGGCAACCTCCTTCAATACTTCATTAATTTGCAAAAATATGGTTACATTGGTGCCTTTTTCGGGTATTTAAGGAGTTTCCTTCCAAGGTTGGCTTACATGCAAAATGCCACCTGGATTACATGCATAATGCCACCCAAATTACATGCATAGTGCCACTTTGAATTACATGCACAATGCCACTCGAATTACATGCATAATGCCACATGAATAACATGCACAATACCTTACCTAACCTATCTACCATGTGTTACATAAAAAGGGTGCCATTTTTCATAGGCACTACCTAAGCTAAAACTTAGAACATTACAAAATATTAATCATGGGTACTACCCACGTTCACTAGGAATTATTACATCAGGGAAGTTATTACATTAAGGGTTAGGATGAGATCCTAACATGCCCTTCTCCTTGAAGAAGCTTTGTCCTCAAAGCTGAAAATGAGGAAACTGTTGCTGGAGTTGATGGAGAGACTCCCATGTAGCATCCTCAGGTTGAAGTCCACGCCATTGAACCAGGACCTCTGTAATGGTACGGTTGCGTAGAGTGCGAGTTAGACGATCCAGCAGCTGCTTCGGTGCAAGTAAGATGGAGCCTTCTTCATCCAATTCGGGGAGTGTTGATTGAACCTGTACCTTTGTGCCCACAACTTTCTTGAGAAGGGAAACATGAAAAATAGGGTGGATCTTGGAAGTGGGGGGAAGAGCCAATTTGTAAGATGTTGGACCAATCCGTTGTAGAACCTGATAAGGACCATAGAAGTTTAGAGCGATCTTCTAACACCTGTGAAGTTGTAGGGATGATTGTTTGTATGGATGTAAGCGAACGAAGACCATATCACCCACATCAAAACTACGCTCAGAACAATGCTGATCAGCTTGTTGGCACATCCGATTTTGGGTCATGTTCAAATTTTGCTTGAGTTGGCGGAGGACCTCGGTGTGTTGACTCAGAGCATTGTCGACCGCCTGGACCTTGTTGCTGCCCAGAATGTAGGAGGAAGGTGTGAGTGGAGGGCGCCCGCAAACTGCCTCAAACGGTGTGAGTTTGGTGGCGGTATGATAGGAAGTGTTGTACCACCATTCGGCCAAAGAAAGCCATTTTGCCAAATGAGTAGGATGATCGGAGGCAAAGCAGCAAAGGTAGGTTTCCAAGCATTTATTAACAACCTCTGTTTGACCATCCGTTTGCGGATGGTAGGCTAAACTCATTTTGAGTTGAGTCCCCTACAACTTAAACAAATCTTGCCAAAAATTGCTAGTAAAGGTGGGATCACGATCAGATACAATGGAGGTTGGCATGCCATGAAGGCAAAATATGGAGTCAAGAAAAATTTGGGCAATAGTGGATGCTGTGTAAGGATGGGTTAGGGCACAAAAGTGAGCATACTTTGAAAGGCGGTCCACTACCATGAAAATAACAGACTTGCCTCCAGATTTAGGTAGCCCTTCTATGAAGTCCATGGAGATGTCAGTCCACACCTGATCTGGTATCGACAATGGTTGAAGAGTGCCCGGAGAGCGCACTATTTCTCCTTTCATCCTTTGACATGTGTCGCAGTCCGCTACAAAAGAGCGAATGTCCTGTTTCATACCTTTCCAAAAGAAGGTGTGCTTGAGTCGCTCATAAGTTTTTAGGAACCCTGAATGGCCAGCAGATGGAGTAGCATGTGATTCCTTCATGAGGAGCTCTCGAAGTGGGGACTTAGGAGGAAGAACCAAGCGTTGATGGTAACGCAGATCCTAGCCATCCCAACTATATCCTGGTGTAGACTCTGGATCATCCCTAAGTGAAGCAACCAGGTCTTTCAAATCTGCATCCTGAAGTATTTCCTGATGTAAGGGCTCAATCCATTAGGGCAATGGTGCAAAGATGGCACATAACATACTAAGGGTCTCAAATTGGCGAGAGAGAGCATCTGCCACAAGATTTTCCTTCCCTTTTTTGTACATGATGTCATAATCATAGCCCATGAGTTTTGATACCCACTTTTGTTGCTCGGGGGTGGCAACCCGTTGTTCTAGAAAGTATTTCAGACTCTGGTGGTCAGTTTTGATGGAGAAATGGCGCCCAATGAGGTAAGGTCGCCAATGCAGGATTGCATGCAATATTGCCAACATTTCCTTGGCATATGTGGATTTCCCCAAATTGCGATCAGATAGGGCTTTGCTGGTAAAAGCCAAAGGGCGTCCTTCTTGCATCAATACTACCCCAATACCACGACCAGAAGCGTCACTTTCAATAACAAATTTTTTAGAGAAGTTTGGCATGGCTAAAATTGGAGTGGTGGTCATGGCATGCTTGACGTCCAGGAATGCTTGCTCAGTCGGCCCTGTCCAAGTAAAAGAATCCTTCTTCAACATGGAGGTGAGGGGGGCGGCTATCTTTCCATAATTACAGAAAAATTTATGGTAATATCCTATAAGCCCTAAAAATCCTCGAAGCCCCTTGAGTGTGTGAGGTTTCGGCCATTCTTGGACTGCTTGGATCTTCTTAAGGTCAACCTTGACACCATCCTTTGAGACAATGTGTCCCAGATATTCTACTTCAGTCAAACCACAGGAGCACTTGGACCTTTTTGCAAATAGTTTATGGTCGGCCAGTAGTTGGAGGGTTTGATCTACATGATTGAGATGCTCTTCCCACGTGTGACTGTAAATCAATATGTCATCGAAGAACACAAGGATGAACTTCCGTAAAAAGGGTGAAAGATGTTGTTTATCAGGCTTTGGAATGTGGAAGGAGCATTTGTGAGACCAAATGGCATTACCAAGAATTCATAATGATCTTCATGAGTGTGAAAAGCAGTTTTAGGAATATCTTCATCCCTGAGCCGGATCTGATGGTACCCAAAGTGGAGGTCTAGCTTGGTGAAGTACATGGTCCCATGTAATTCATCTAGTAATTCATCAACCACAAGGATAGGAAATTTATCCTTGATAGTTATCTTGTTGAGTTCTCGATAGTCAATACACAATCACCAAGAGCCATCCTTCTTGAGTACCAGTAAGACTGGTGCAGAGTAGGGACTATTACTAGGCCGAATGACACCCGCCTTGAGTAATTCATGTATCATCTTCTCAATCTCTGACTTCATGGCATGGGGGTACCTGTATGGTCTAATATTGGGAGGTGTACTATCCAACAATAATGGAATGGCATGGTTGTGAGAGTGATGCAGTGGTAGTGTTGTTGGTTCTGAAAAGATGGCCTCATGTTTGTGGAGAATATGTTGCATGTCTGGTGGGATTTCACCCATTGGAGATGTCGATGGTTGGATGGAGAATAGTTGTGCAATGACCCCACGTGATGATTTCTTTAGCAATTTCTCCATGCCGTTGGAACTGATAATTTGAGGTGTTCCTGCTGGGGAGCCTTTGATGATGTGTGTTTGTCCGTTCTGGGAGAACTACATCCAAAGTTCAGCAAAGTTCCAACTGATAGTGCCCAACGTACTCAACCATTGAGATACCAAAACAATATCACATCCACCCAACTGGAGGGAAAACATGTCCTGCTTGAGTTCATAGTCCCCTATCTTGATTTTAACATTGCGACACTTTCCTTTACAAGGTAACGTTCCCCCATTGGCTACCATGACCTCAAAGGAATTACAAGTGTGGATATAGCAATTTTCCCGCTGAGCAACTCTAGGGTCAATGAAGTTGTGCGTGCTTCCCGAATCCAAAAGGATGGAAAGACGTTGGCCCTTGAAAAATCCTATAACCTTCATGGTTTGAGGAGTAGTAATGCCTGCAAGGGCATGGACTGTAATTACTGTCTCAGGTTCCTGTTTCACTTCTTCTTGTGGAGGAGGTGTTTCTGGAGGGTCCTCATCCTCATCACTCTCATCAGAGGTATCAGGTTCTTCAACATCTATCAGGAACAATTTTTTGTGTGCACACTTATGCCCTTTGAAAAACTTTTCATCACAATTGTAGCATAATCCTTGGGCACGACGTGCATCCATCTCTTCGGTGGTGAGGTGCTTGGGTGCAGCAGGTTTATTATCAGCTGGGTGTTGGGCTCTAGGAGGAAATGAAGGTCTATTTTGCGGAAACTTTGATGGGCGTCTTTGGGCAGAGAGTTTAGATTCGGCCAAATAGGCCAAACTGATAGCTTCCATCATAGTTCATGGTTTCAACATTTTTACTTCCTCTTGGAGTTCCACCTTCAACCCACTGATATAACAACTTTGTAAGAACCCTTCACTCAATCCTCTTGTCTTATTGGCCAATTTTTCAAATTGAGCTTGGTACTCTCGGACTGACCCTATTTTTTGTAGTTTGGTCAAGGCTCCTATAAAGTCCTCATACTCACTAGGACCAAATCGAGTGAGTAGTTGGGATTCAAAATCCTCCCATGAGAGATTTGGGTAGGCAATACATAACCATTGAAACCAGTGTAGAGCCTCAGACTCCAAGTTAAAGGAAGCCATCTGGACTCGATGAAATATGGGTACATTATGAAGTCGAAATATTTGGTCAACCCGACATAGCCACCCATCAACATCCTTCCCACTAAATTTGGGAAAGTCCAATTTAGGCATTCTAAAGGGTGGATCATGGTCACGATTCCTTGTAGAACTCTCAGCTTGGTATTCTGATTTGGGTGGTTCTCTTTTCAGTTTGTTGTCTACTTCTGTCAGTGCTTCTTCTAAGCGGTTGCTAGTGGCCTCATGCTCTAGGCGAAGACCTTGGACTTCTTCCCTTATGGAGTGAAAAGCCGAGTTCAAGTTCTCAATGGCTTTTGTTAGGGATTCCAAGTGTTCTAGTTCTTTTTGGTGTCCACGGGTACCCTGGGCCATTTTTTAAACCTTTTGTGACTAGTTACTAAAAATAGAATTGAATTTTTAGGACTTACTATTTTTAGTAAGTGCCCAAAAAAGTGATTGGGTGATATATATCAAAATGATCAGCTCAAGGAGGTGGTCACAATGAGATATATCTCTCAACACTACTTTTTGGCACCCCAGACTCTTTTTTTTTATATCTCCTGTTTTGTTGAGTCTAACGGTGTTTACAGTTTCTGATTCTGAGCTACAGAGCAAAAGTTGGGTACTGGAGCACTATCTATAACTGACCTTGTTTCACACTCAAGATTTTCTGTATTTTGCAGGTGACCGTTATGACAATTCTGTTCTGACCCTGAAGACTATGAATTCTGCCCTGACTATGCTGACCTCTCTGACCTGACTGTGACTGCCACTGTAAATTTTACTGTTATTCTCCAGACTGTCAACTTAAGTGTCACCCTCATGGCTTATCCCGAATGCATGTCCTTTCTGTTATTTTTTTAGTAGGGGAGTCCTTTCTCATATGCTCACTTTTGAAATGCAGTTTTACGAACAGGGGTGTTTGGATTTGTATTTTTTATTTTTTGTGCATTTTTTATAGGTTGAAGTTTTAACAAAACCAGGGAATTCTAAGTATAGGAGTATGTACCACCCATAGGCCCTCTAATATATTGACAGTGACGAACAATAGTGCTCGAACCAATATTTCAGGCCACTACTCAAGGAGGATTCCACATATACCCTTAAGCACACTACCTGCCTCTCTGACAATATGGGAGGGTAATCATCTAGGATGTTGTGTCCCGTAGACTATGAGTAATACAAGGCCGAAGAGCTTCCTAATGGCTAAAAGTTTTTTTAATCCTAGATGGTCTCCCGATATACCCGAAGATACGTGGGAGCTCAAGTCCGTGCGCAAGTTCTGTCTGAGGCCTGGGTATTGGAGCCTGATCGCCCCTCACTTCACTAGACGCTTTATGGGCTATCTAGCTTAGCCAATAACGACAAATCCTTCACGATATTTTAAAACCCCTGGTACAGGGTTTCTACCTACTCAACTAAAAAGATTTTTTTTTTTTTGGTCTAGAAAAAAAAAATGCACTGTATTTTTTTGGATTTTTTTTTTAATAAGGAAAAATAGAAATGGGAAAAACACACAGAATTTATACCTAACAAGGCGGATTGGATGGAAAGAATCATTGCAGTTGCAGTAGAACTTGGCCCTGGAAAGCGCTCTGATACCACTTGTTAAGATCTTGCTATAAAATAAACTCAAATAACACACTCTCACACGATTGCTTGGAAATAAACTCACATAAACATCATATTAATATAACAAAAATTTGCATAAAGGAACAATCTCACAATAAGACAAAATCGCAGGCCTCTTCGAGGGGGCAACCTCCTTCAATACTTCATTAATTTGCAAAAATATGGTTACATTGGTGCCTTTTCGGGTATTTAAGGAGTTTCCTTCCAAGGTTGGCTTACATGCAAAATGCCACCTGGATTACATGCATAATGCCACCCGAATTACATGCATAGTGCCACTTTGAATTACATGCACAATGCCACTCGAATTACATGCATAATGCCACATGAATTACATGCACAATGCCACCTTACCTAACCTATCTACCATGTGTTACATAAAAAGGGTGCCATTTGTCATAGGCACTACCTAAGCTAAAACTTAGAACATTACAAAATATTAATCATGGGTACTACCCACGTTCACTAGGAATTATTACATCAGGGAAGTTATTACATTAAGGGTTAGGATGAGATCCTAACAGATTTGGGTCCCATTAGGTGTGCCAATTGAACTATTAGAAACAAAAAAATAGTCCTTACACTATGGGTACTACAACCACCTACTATAAAACTTTGTTGGGTATGTTTGGTGCTCGTACCTCACTTGGATCTCTAGTCTAGGAAGTCTTTGGAGAATGGAATGTAGCTCCTTCAAATGACATCTAGGATTTTTACCAATGCCAATTCCTTATTCAGATGTGATCTTTGATGCTTTGTTGTATTCCTAAGATATCCTACTCTATCAAGTCTTTGACTAGGAAAAGTAGGTAGGGGAAAAATAATAAACGATTGAAAGCAAAGAATAGAAAAGTAAACCTATGCTAAGGGGTGATGTGCCAAATATTACAGGCTCCTTCCTGAATATCAATGGGATGAATGAACATGGGATTTATTGGAGGTATTACACTATTTGGTCCCATTGTAAATATTTAGTTTAATGTGTGAGTTTCATTCTATGCATAAAGTATGTGTCAAGTTTGTAAGAGTGTGCAAGTGTCATGTAGTTAAGTGTGTGAGGTATCTAGTTAGGAAGTGAAGAGTATTTGAGTGATATGTCTTGTTTAGAAGTACAAAGTTATATGCAATCAGGAGATACTTTACCTTTATGTAATGTGTGGGACTTATTATGTAAGAAAGTAATTTGAAGAGTCAATTTCTCACATGTTTTTGATGAGAGAAAAATTCGAGATTCATGTAATGTGATAGGTTTCATGTATCTTTATATTGGAGATAAAGTTTTATAAAATGTAACTCAGATAAGCTTTACTTTATGCATTGCTTGAGTTTTAATCAATAATAATTCAATGTTATTTATGTTCATTAGATGAATACATTATATAAATGATGTTAATGATATTAATATGATTTATAATTTGATAAATGAATTGATTTGATATTAACGTTGATATATGGAATTGATATTTTAACCTTGGAATTTATTAACTTACAAAAATTGTGCCTCATACTAGGCAATCCTGATTTTGGAAAAACTAGGAAAAAGAGTAAAAGGAAGGGAAGAGAAGCCCAAACTTGTACTTTAACAAGTTTTAGGGACTTCTTAGGGGATCTAGGAAAAATGACTTACTTAGGTGGTTCATTTTTCCATGTCTACATTTTTCCCCCTCTTTGATGAATTTACGCTTAATAAATGTGTCAAATAAATATGTATACACCTATGGGTGAAGAATGATGAACACAAAAAGGGGTGGCTAGTTTAGAAGAAAGGGGTGGTGCCAAAACAATGTCATATTGAACACTTTGTTATTTAACATGTAAAACAAGGAATTAGATGCATTAATGTCTCTTAGGCTAAGGTGACCCCTCGAGTTTCAAAAGGAATATAAAATTCTTGAGGAAATACAAAAAAGATAGACACAAAAGAAAAGAGAGCAACAAACAAAAAGAAACAGGGTAAAAATACAAATAGGAGAGAAAAAAAGAGGTATAAGAAGAGGGGAGGGTGAAAATGAATTTATTTTCATCGCATGAGAAGAAGAAGAATAGCTCTAGAGAAAAAATTCAATGTTTTTTCCCACACATCGTTCAACCATTGAGAAGGGTGAGGCTAATGCAGCTGTAGAACGAGAATGCATAAGGACTAAAAGCCTTCCTTTAGACTAGGCTAGATTAGGATTTTTGTACTTATAAGCATTTTTTATCTTTTTAGAAGCAATCACTCTGTGTGACCCAACGTGAATTTGGGGGTCAACCACAAATTTTGTTGGTTCATGGTGGAGACCAAATTTACACCCCAAAATTATAGGGCACAAAGTCACGAATTTGTACCTTGCTAGCATGGGGCATAAATTCAGGAGAAGGTAGAAGATGAAATTGCACCCAAAGAGAATGGGGCATTATTTTATAGAGAAAAAAACAAAGAAAACTAGAAGATAAAATGACAAACAAGATAAGTGTGCTTAGATGCTATTAAATTAATTTTCTTTTATTTACATTTATTTTGTGAAACTGATTAAAAATTTTGTTATGTTTATGGTTTTATCATGACGTACTAGAGAGTTGAGAGTGGTGATCGAACTCCTTGGAGAAGGAGTTATAGGGGCTCACACCAATAGAGAGAGACACCCTAGGGGTGGTGGGGCTACTACATCTAGTAGATATTACCTCGAGTGGAGGAAGCCAAAGCACTATTAATGGTGCTGGTAGAGAGGTGGTATCCAGAGTCATCTACCTTTTTATTATCAATGGGGGAGATGATAGTCACACTAGAGGATGTGTGGAACATCCTGCACATCCCCATTAAGGGGAGGGTATCTTATAGGGCATGAGGGTAGTAGGTCACATTGCAAATATTGTAAGGAAATTAGACCAACGAGATATGAGAGAATCAAATCCATATCGATGAGTTGGTGGGATTCCACAGGGTTGATGCCTTAATGACCATGCTCTATGGGGTCGCAACAAGATTTTTGATGTGTCAGATGAGTAGGAGGCACCTACCATGGGTACTAGTAGAAGTGGTGGTAGACATGTAGGACCGGTAGATGTGGTTCGCATGGGACCAATATGTGTTGGCCCAATTGTACAAGATATTATATAATATCATGTACAAATGACTTACAAGGTTAGTTTGTATGACCTTGCTCTAGGTGTGGTGTTGGGAGCACGTAGCATTTAGGAGACTATATGCACTACCAAGTCCATTATCCAATCCAAAGTGGCCAACAATATATAGGTGGTTTAGAAAATTTGAGTGGGTCCAAAGTATGTATGTCGACATCCTACCACTAGGGAGGTAGGTGATAGACAAGTTATAGGACCATATGATCATATGGTGGTAATGGTTCCTACACCATGGCTAGATAGAGTACACTGAGGAGCTGGTGAGGTTCAAGAGGATTAGGTGATTCTCTATGGAGAAGTAGAGCTAGAGATATTTTGATTCGATCAAGTCCAGTGGTTGTTTGGTATCTTTAAGGAGATACCAAACCTGGGTGAATATGAGTACAGGTGGATGCAAAAGAACCCGTCAGGTTTCAAAGGGGACTTTGATGTGGATATATGGGTGGATAAATACTTAGATTACCTATTATACATAAACTTAGGGGTGGAAGATATTAAGGTGGTCCTCAGGTATAGGAGATGGTATAGGAGCATTGTACCCTTGAGTATCTCCCTATCAATGCTAGTGCAAAGGCACCAGGTTATGGTTCAATAGGTGCAATAAACACTTTGAGAGGTGACCCAATGCACCATAGAGTGACAATAGTAGGGCTAGGAGGCCCCATGATAGACATGGGCATAGGTCCAAGTAGAGATTATGGTAGTGGCTACTATCACTTCTAGGACCAAGGAGGGGAAGTAGTAGGAGATGCCTCCATGATGGCCAAATTTGTTCCAAGCAGAGTGGCTAGAGAGGCATCCACATTAGTAGTAGTAGAGCTAATAAGGATTGTAGGTTAAGGGGACCTAGCAAGGGAGATAGGGGTATTGTAAGCTTATATAGCAACCATGTAGAGGTATATGGACTTACTCTAAAAGGATAGGTCCAAGAGGATAGAGGGGTTGTAGAGTGCCTTGACCATGGCACTCATAGAGCAAGATGCAATGAGGTCTAAGGAAGATCACCTTTGAGGAGAGGTGAATCAACTAGACCAAGAGTGACAGTAGGTTCAATTTGAGGGGATGCTTGTCATGATTGACAACCAATAGGGTGAGTGGATCCACCTATTATAGGTAGAGCTACAAAGGATGGAGGAGAGGTTAGAGGTAGTCATACGAAGGAAAATCTTCTACCAGACTCTATACTTCTACGTAGTTCTATTGGAGCATAGGGTGTCTCCACCTTCTTTCCTTTAGATATAGGATCAATCATGGTCAATATCATGGATTGTTATGCGGCCCATGAACATGCCCCCAGTAGGACCACTTCCAATAGATAGAGCAAAGGAGAAAGACTCACGAAGCTAGGGTGATGATTGGGGTGACATGCTAATTTTGAGTGTGGCATGCATCTCTAGGGAGGATCAAGTTTGTCAAGCTTAGACTATGGCACATTTATTGAATTGAATTTTGTACTCTCTCCTTTTTGAGTTATATCATGTTGTGTTATATAAATGTGTTTATTTATGTTTGTTTGTGATTTTTATGTACTTTTATGCTTAATTATGCATGAATGAATGAAAATAACTTAACTATGGATACATGAATGGACTAAAGTAATGTAATGTATGATGTGATGAAACTAAATAATGCATTAAATTCATGGATAGATGAGGATATGAAAGAAAAATGTTATGGAAGAAATAAGAGAAGAAAAAAAAAGCGAAAAACATAGCTCTAGTTGAAATCACACCCCATAAAAATGAACCATGAATTCAACATAGACCGAATTCATGTCATATATGAGTAGGGTGTGAATTCAACAAATAGGAAATAAAATAAGAAAAATAATAATGAGAAGAAGCAAAAAATAGATAAGGTCAACAAATAAAAAAGGTGCTTGGAATATGACTTTTGAATCATCATAGATCATGAAAGATTAGTTTCATCAAAAGAACATAAACCAAGCAAAAAGAAAAGAGTGGGGCCAAATATTGTGGGGATGTATGCTCACAAATGACTAAATGTAGGCTACCCCTAACTTGTAGCCATAAAGATTATCTCATAATGGGTGTGACACTCATAAGAAAAATGGTCAAGTGTGGAGTTGTACCCGTTATGGGTGTAGTGCTTTCTAATGTCCATAGCTGAAGCGATACCCGCTAGGATGTATGCTCACAAAAGGTCAAGTGGAGGTTGCCTCTTGATTGTGGCCAATCATATATGGGATGAAATCATGTGATTTGATTTACCAAAAATGAGTACTACTTGATAGTCGATGTGATGTATGTAACATATGAATGATCAAAATTAGAACAACATGTGTGTGTGTGCATGTGCTAGATGGGAAGAATATAGATCCATGAGAGAAGCAAGAAGCAAATAGTTTTGTGTGTGTCCTTATTGAATTTTTATATCTAAGATATGTATGTAGGATAGTTAGTGTTTGTATGAACACCAAAAATGATATTCATGCAATATATACCCTATCCTACAAGTAGCCCTTAACAAGAAAAAGATAAAGAAGGAAAAGTGTGAGTGAAAAAAAAATTAGTAGATCAAATAAGGAACATATATCCTTTGTCTTGGGGAAAAGAATAAATAATTAAAACTTTCAAAGGGCAAAGGACTTATAAGAGATGAAAAACTATATCCCTTGACTTAGAGAAACTAGAAATTGTGAGAACTTTCAAGGTCAAGGAATATATGAGAAGAGAAAGAAGAGAATAAAATACATGAGCAAATGCAATGATGAAAATGCATGGATATGGGCCCTAGGTTGGGGAGAGGCCTAGTATTAGTGCAATGCATGTGAGTTAGAATCTAACTAGGTTTCATCACTTGCCATCCTCATGAAATCCCAAAAAATGAAAATATGATCAAGCAACAATGCAACTATATGACAAGCAAAAATTCAAGGGGAATAGAATGTCAAATAATTCATGCAAAATATAATAGGCAATCATGCAGTATGAGCAAGAAAACCAAAAATATAGGATTAAAAATGAATATGCAGAATCATGCATAATATCTTTTTAGGTGCATTATGTTCATCGGTTCATTTAAATACTTACCATCTAACATTACCAAATGATAGGATCCTGATCCAAACTTGGTCATTATGAAAAAGGGACCTACCTAATTGGGTTGAAACTTTCCTTTAAGATTTGATCAAGCATTGGTGTTCTTTTGGTTCTCCTTGAGGACAAGGTCCCCACCCTCAAAAGAATAATTATGAACGCTCTTGGAATAATATCACTTGAGCCTATTTTGATAGGCTCAAAGATGCTCTAAAGCATGACTATGTTTTTCATCCAGTAGCTCCAATTGGTTTAAATGATCTAAACGATACTCATCACTGACCGAAGCATATTGCAACGAGATGCACAACAAAGGGACCTCTAACTCAAATGAAAATATTACCTCAATACCATAGACTAAGACATACAAAGAAGCACCTATAGGAGTTTGTACACTGGTACAATAGGCCCATAAGGTAGGATAAAATTGGATATGCTAGTCGTGACCAATCTTACTAATCAACTTCTTGAGGATCTTGACTAAACACTTGTTGGAAGCTTCAACTTAACCATTACCTTGAGGGTAGTACAAAGTTTACCAATTGTGCTAAAGCTTGTACTTAGAACAAATCTTTTGGACATCCTTGTTCTTGAAAGGAGTGTCATTGTTAGAAATAATCATCAAAGGAATCCAATGGGTAACCAAGGTTATCTCATTTCAAAACAATATGTTTGAGGGATAATGTGGTCCCTCATCCTCATCACTCCACTCTAAGCCTTGATGATCCAAATATTAAGCACAAGTAGTGATGTGATCATCATCATCAAATGATAAGGCTTGGTTTTTATTAGGTATATAGCCTATGCCACATCTCCTAGACCAAATCTCAACTTCCAAAGGCTCTCAAATACCTTTTGTTGTGGCCCTAAACCTTTACCCCTATATCCCATACTAGATAGGATCTACTTGGAAAGTGAGTAATTATTGGATAGATAACAATGGGCAAAAGACCACTCTATAAGAAGATGATTTCTACCATGGATATTTTCTTTGGGGGTTGTACCTATGAATACAAAGGTACATGTACCAACATGTACTACTCCATACTTCTTATGAGGCAAAGCCATAGTTCTTGGTGAAGGTGATAGCTTAGCTAGATCTAGAAGAGGTTCTTGGAGAAAAGGATTGACCTAATATTGTGATGAAACATTGATTAGCAGTTCCTTAT
This sequence comes from Wollemia nobilis, assembly GCA_028583015.1. Lineage (NCBI taxonomy): Eukaryota > Viridiplantae > Streptophyta > Pinopsida > Araucariales > Araucariaceae > Wollemia > Wollemia nobilis. Next base: position 4,194,931 of record JAQPPZ010016919.1, read on the forward strand.
CTTTAAATTTTTAAGTTGCTTGGTGATGTGATATGAGGAAATTTATGGACATAAATTGAGACTAGATTGATCTTGCTCAACCATTGAACAATATTGGAATGGATGAGGGTCACCCAGAATGGTGACAAATTGATCTTTAAATTTGAACTTCAAAAATTGATGAAGAGTGGAAGGGACAACCCTCATTGCATGAATCCAAGGACATCCAAGAAGGAGATTAAAAGATGTGGGACAATGTACCACATAAAACAAGGTACCTAAGATATTAGGTCGAACCCTAAGTAGGAGTGATCTAATGTTGCAGGTCTCTTGGGACTCATTGTTTAAACCTTTGATGATAATATTAGATTTAATTAAATCTTCCTCTTTCAATACAAAATTTTTGAAAATTTGATAAGTGCATATATTGAGGGAGGAACCATTATCTATTAAAATTTGTTTGATAAACGTTTCCCCAATATATGTAGTGATATAGAGGGAAGAATCCCCTTGAAAATTAAAGGAAGGAATATAATCATCCAAAAATGTGATATGATGTATCCTAAGGGAACCTACAACATCAACTATATCACTAGGGGAAATGTCTTAAGGAACAAATTATTGACTTAGAAGCTTCAACAAGCCTTCCCTATGAATAGGAAAATTTTACAAAAACTCGAAGAGGGAAATGTTGGTTGGGGTACTAGCTAGCTATTGTTGAATTTCAAAGAAGACTTTTGGTTGTGCTTTCAACACTAAGGGTGGATTTTATACTCTTGTGCTCCTTTTTTGTGTACTCTTCAAAACTAAGGGTGGTTTCGAAGGTTGATTGGATGTAGAACTCATCTCCTACTAAGATCATTGACTTAGTTGAACTTGAGCTTATTGCCTTGTAGTTGTTGCTATCATACCAACCATATTATTGTAGGGAGGTGGCACATTACGATATGATACATGATTAGCTACTTGTTGCCTATGCTTAGGTAGGGGATATTGGAATATCCCCATGTCTTGATTAGTTATGGGTGTTTGTTGTGTACGAGGTTGATTGTTTATTGGAGGATTGTGGTTAGGAGTAGGTTGAGATTCCTATTTAACAAGGTGACCTACATCGATTAAATATTGAACCACATGTTTTAACCTCTTACACAAATTTATCATGTGCCCCTCCACTCTATGATACTCACAAATAAATCCTAGTATTGGGTTTCTTTATGGGAGGCAACTCAATCATATTAACTTCCAAGAGTTGCTTTAGGACTGTTGAAATAAGTTGGTTGAGTCTTGTGAAGTTTATTGGTAGGGGTTTTTAAGTTTTTCTAAGTACCATCATTTGCAAGGTATTATCAATACTCTTGACAAGTCTAATATCCCTTACCCCATCACCAACTACATACTTATTCTTATATTGGGATTTTGTGGTCGTATCTTCTTCTTTTATTGGTTTAAGTTGACCTCTTCGAATAACGGCTCGTTCTACCCTTCTTGCAAGATCTATTTCTTGGTCAAAAGAGGTAATAGTCATTGTTTCTAATTCATATGATATTTGTTCTTGAAAAATTTTGATAAAGATCTTTATCATGTCTCAAAGAGGTAAGGTATACCTTAACCATCCAACTAAACTTATCCAACAAGACAAGAATTCTAAAAAACTTTTATATTTACTTTGCTTCAACATATAAACATCTTTTATAGTGATATTTTTCTCGACATAAGCTCTGAATTGTTGAACAAACAACTCTATTGTCACTTCAAGCTTCCTCAAACAATGATGATGTAGTTAATAATACCATTCCAATGCCATACCACCAAGGCTCTTAGGGAATATCTTTAGCAACAACATGTCATCATATATAATAGGTAACACATCCTTAAATTTTCTATTGGGTCCATTGTTCCCTTATAAATAGGTTAAACTAGCATTGGAAAAAGCGTAGGGTAAGGCCTAGAGGCGACGATAGATTCTAAGGGCTTATTGCACATTTTATTTTAGTTGTAGGTGAAAATTATAAGGTTGAATTATATTCACTCTTGAGACCAATTGTTTCACTACATTTGTCAAACTTTGCACATCGAGATTGTTTTTGTGCAATGCTCCTAGGCTCCCTAAGGAAGGATTAAAGGTAGTGTTGAGTGTTAATTTTACCCAATTGTGAAATTACACTCTCCCTTAGGGTTTGGATCTCAAAACCCTCTCTTGCAAAGAAGTTAAACGAACAACTTCTCCAACGTCTCCACTATATTAGCATTTGCATATGTGTATTAGTAATCTCAATAAGATATATCAATTCAAAGCTAGGAATACATTAGTGATTACAAGTAACTGTAAACAAGGGGCAAGTGTTGGTTTATTTTACCATGCTACTTTAATGATTGTTCATAAACCTTAAATAAAAGTAAATGTGAATTGGCCCTCATATGACCACAATGTAACCTTAGTTCCTTTTATCTTGAGGATTTTAAGGTAGATTTTATCTTCCCTTATTAAGTGGATTTTAATCAAGTTTTATCTTGCGTTAAATCCTACTTTAAAACCTGAAAATGAATATTAAATCTATCTATGAATGTGAATTTGAAGTGATGAATAGGATCCTCAAATGTAGCTTCTTATCATGGAGATTAAGATAGCCTTTAATATGATTAATAAATTATCCCTCTTTGGTGAAATTAGTTTTCACAAAGAGACCATAATTTATTGTCTTAAAATAGAGGCTTTAAAATGTCACTTTAATTATCCCTCTTAAATGAAATCAAATTTTCATAAAGAAGAATAATTTAATGCTTTGAAATAATAACCTTCAATGTAGTGCACAAATTACCTCTCTTTCATAAAATCAGAATTTTTATAAAGAGAAGGCAATTTAGGGCTCCGAAATGGTAGCTATGAAATGCTATTAAAATTTACCGCCCTTTGACGAAATTAAAATTTTTGTAAAGGGAAGTTCATTTTATGCTTGCAACTGAAATATAAAACTGAAAAAAAAAAATCAGATTTGGCCTCAAAATGGAAATTTTGAAATTTCGAAATTTTAAAAATCTGCAATAAAACAACAACTTTAACTAATTTTTAAAAATTCGAAATGACTCCGGAGCAAAAACGTCTAAATGCAAAATGAAACTTTAAAGTACGTTCTATGCATCCGTGCAATTATTTTTGGATTTTGAAATTTTTTTAATTTTTATTTTAATGTCTAAAAATTAAAAAAAAAATTTGAAAATAAAAGTTAGAAAACTGAAAATAAAATCTGAAAAACAAAATGAAAGCTGAAAAATGCTAAACACGCTACAACCAGTATGATGTCATCCTATTCCAGTAAAATCGAAGATGTGAGGCATCCTAGTTTACTCGAATCTGCATTTGCACAACTCACAATAACCTAAGTGCGAGCCTCTAAGGAAAACAGAAATAAAATTCATGTTTTAACAACATTTAATGATGCAACCAAAGAAAATTGCATTCACATCATCTACTAATCCTAAAACATGAAAGGGAAAAATAAGCATTAAAACGAGCATGCATGAACAACTCCTCCTTTCTTGCCCATAAGATGCAAATTTCTGGTTGGTTTATATTCAAAATGCAATCCTTGTTTTACAATACACTTTCAGCAAAATCTGGTCTCCCCAAAAGAACAGCAACCATGTCATTCCAGCAACATGCGATCTTCAAAAAGTTCCAACCAAATACCAAAAAAAAACCTTCGTTTTCTTTCCAATGAAAAACCATTCGTTTCATTTTCCCTGTTTTGCCTTCGCTGTTCTTTTTTTTTTAGTTAAACCCTTTGTGCATGCACTTCCCGTTCATTTGATTTTTCAAATAAAACAACATTCATTCGCAATGAATACACGTTCATAACGTCACCCCTTTATTGAAGTAACGCATCTCATGATTTTCCTTTGGCCATAACATGGTGACGGTTAGCAAAGGGAAACCCACATAGTAAACCCACGTGGTGCAAACTTGGGTTATTTAAAACCCTCTTCGTAAATACCTTTATTACCTTTCAAAGTTAGAGCTCATTCACACAAAGGTCTTAAATTAAAATTTTAATTTACTATTTTTTTAACATGCTCCTTTCGTCTTATTATAGGCCCCTTTAAATCCAATTAATTAATGACGTCGGATTCTCACAAAATACAATGACATTGTATGAAATTTCGTCGGTATACTTCCATTAAATAAAGACGTCAATCTATACATCCCTGTGGAGCGATTCACTGCTGTTACTACCTCTGCCTTCTGACATCAAAGGGTCCTTATGGCTAGTCAAAGGGTCTATCGCGATGATCTCCCGTTCTTACTCGTGTGCTGCGTGGCCTTGAATCCCCCTGTGGGATTCACACTATCGTTGTTCGTACCGAGAAAGGACACCTCCTCATCCTACGTGGTTGTTTTGTCCATATGGACCCTTCTGCCCAGATCTCGACGTCTAATACTATGGGCGATGTGCGTGACTTGACCGCTATCCGGAACCCGTGTCACCTTATGTTTTAGGATTCAAGAGAATATCCATACTCCTCCCTAAAAAGAGATATTTCAATATACAGCAACTTACCTGGGAGATTATATTAATTGGAGATTTTAATGGAAGGACAACAAATAAGCAAGCTAACATTCTAGAAGGAAGTGAAGATATTGAGATGAATCCTCTTTGGATGTCAGAAGAGGAAAATCAGCAGTGTACCAGGACTTCAGAAGATGAGCATGGGGCTATCACACAATATGGAGAAGATTTGTTAGGCCTCTGCAGCATACACAACTTGATTATTTGCAATGGGATGAACAAATGGAAAAATTCATGAAGGTATACATTCAAAACATATAAGGGACAAAGTGTAATAGACTATGTAATATGCTCACAAAATTACATACCAAAAATAGAGAAGCTAGAAGTGGAAGATTCTCCGGTGGAACTTAAGTCAGATCACAACCCAATTGTTATGAAACTTCGAATGCAAGGAGACAAACCAAGGGGAAAACACTTGCAAAGCAATCAAAACAAATATCCTCACAAGGGAAACATTCTCTTAACGAAGATCGACAGAATTTTAGGGCAATATTAAATAACAAGTTACAGGAAAATGAGAAACTACCTCATAGTAGCAGAGATTACAGTAAGAGTGAATTGTTAATGCACATTATCCAAGAAGCTCTAAACAAATGCAAGAGAGCTAAACCTCAAAAGAAAGAAAGGAATAGCTTTCCAACCAACCCATGGTTCGATGAAGATTGCAAAGAAGCGTGAAGATTACTAAAAGAACCAACAGGTAAAACAAGAGAAAACATAAAAGCATATGAGAAACTGGTAAGGGCAAAAAAAGAAGAATACACTAGAACAAGGAGGAAAGAACTGATTTACTTAGGGAAGCATGAACCAAAGAAATTTTGAAAGGAGCTAAGCATAAAAAGGATGTAAGCTGAAAATAGCATAACAGTTAATCAGTGGTTGGAGTATTCAAAAAAATTGTATCAGCGTAGTAACCAGAAGGAGACACCCCATATTATCACTGTCAAGAAAGAACTTTTCACAAATGAAGACATTATTCAAGGGATAAAAAAGTTAGCAACTGGTAAAGCCCATGACATAGACAATCTTCAAGCAGAGCATATAAAATGGGGGGTATATATTTTGGCACCGCAGATCAAAGCAATTTTCAATGAGGTCATACAAAATGGTTTCTCTACCGAGTGAACAATTAGCTTGACCATTCCTTTGTTTAAAAGTGGAGATGTAAATAATCCCTCAAACTATCGAACTATCATGATCAACCCTCTCTTTGCAAAGCTGTTTGGGAGTATGATAGAGCGTAGGATCAATATATAGGCAAAAGAAAAGGGAAAGAGGGCAAAGGGACAAGCAGGTTTTAGGCCCAAGCACTCAACTATTGATCACTGTATCACACTCAGACACAGTGTGGAAAAAATATGGGACAAAAAAGAGGAGGCTTTCTATTGTTTTATAGACTTCAAAAAGGCATTTGACACAATGCCAAGGAAAAAATTATGGAGTAGAATGGAAGAGCTAGAGGTTCCAATTCACTGCAGGGCAGCAGTTCACAGATTATATGAGCATGTAAAAGCTAGAATCAGAACACATGAAGGGTTATATGAATATTTTGGTAGTGGCATAGGTGTCAAACAAGGTTGCCCTCTATCTCCTACCTTATTTGGGTTGTACATTGACAAGTTAGAAGAATAGATAAACAAATTTGGGGGAGAAGATGTGCTCTTAGCCAAATATGTGGCGAAACTCCTTATGTATGCAAACGATGTAATTCTTGTGGCCAAAACAGCCAAAGATCTAGGAGATCACCTTCGAGCTATAAAACTCTTTTGTAAGGAAGTTAGGATGCAGGTAAACACAAGCAAAACAAAAATCATGATTTTTCAGCAAAAAAGAAGAAGCAACGGCTCAAATTTTAGTTTGTAAGAGAACCACTTGAGGTAGTAGTAGAATACAAATACCTGGGCTTAGACTTTCATGACAAACTCAATTGGAATACATGTAGGATGAAAAGAACTCAAAGCGGTTGGATAGCACTGTATGCACTTATAAATAGGTGTAGGAATGTCGAGCTGTGGGACTAGAAGACCACCAGGGTTTTATTTGGCCTACTTGTTACATTGGTTTTGTTGTATGGTTGCGAGGTGTGGGCTAGTGGCACAACAAAGGCAAAATTGAGGCAAATAGAAAGGATTCAAAAATATCTAATCACAAATTTTCTCAAAATTAAGGCCACAACCCCTTATGAAATTATTCTAGTTAAAACTGGAATGTTTCCTTTAAAAACAATTGCTATGACCAAGATGTTATGTTACTTGAAAAAAACAGAAAACATGAAAAACGACAGATGGCCAAGGGCGGCTAAGGACAAAGAGTTGCATAGGCGAAAGAACACATGGATGAAACGTTGGGAAATCAACATAAATGAATGCCCAAATTTCAACAAGACATCAAAAGCTATGTGAATGAAAAGTTTAGAAGTAGAATGTGGAAAAATGCAAGTAGGAAAAAGACAATATTATATTGCAAAGTTTAACCCAACATATGATCACAAGGAAAAAGCATATATAGGCGCTGAAATCAAGTGGAAGTAAAAAATCCTCATTGCTCAAATAAGGACTAGCTCTCATAAGCTTAGATGTGAAACAGAGAGATGGACAACACCCAAAGAACAATGGGAAGAAAGAATATGTACTTTATGCAGCACAGGGACAGTAGAGACAGAGGAACACTTCATCTATAAGTGCCCAAGTTTTTCAGACATTCGTGGCAAATACAAAGAAACACTTGAAAACAGGTCTATGACAGAGTTATTTGAAGACAATAAAATAAAAAAAGTTGAGGAATTGCTAACCCAAATCAGCAGGAGAAGGAACAGCCTTCTCAAAGATATTAAAGATCATATGATATGATTTGAGCAGTTGTACTTCCATATTTGAGATCCCATAGACCATATTTGGGTCTCGCGGACGTAATTAAAATCTTTCATTTCATTTCACAAACGTCCATGTTGGCCTAGCACACCTTATCCATCGATGACACCGAACCCGCTGACGTGCAATCCCGGTTGCATGTCTCCATCGACGTTTCATCCATCGATGACACCGAACCCGCTGACGTGCAATCCCGGTTGCATGTCTCCATCGACGTTTCAGTGTGGGGCTTCATCCCTGGTGCTCTTGTACTCTCAATCGGTGATTCCGGTATCCTTGACTACCTGGTCCAAATCAGCGCTCAAGGGTCCGCCTCATCCTCCAACGCCGAGTTGAGGCCCTCATAACCTGCAATACCATAATACACCCTTCAATTAAAAGTAAAACCATACCATTCTAATATAAAGCAGGCCCCAGGCCATAATGTCTTTATTATAACTAATAACAAGTATTTATTTATATATACATAAATAAAACATATTGATATAGCATATACTTTATTATTATTTTTATTGTATTATTTTAACATATATATTAATATATATGATATATAATAATATATGTATATTTTTATTATTATATACTATATTATTATTTTTTGATTAATTATTATTATTATTATATAAAATATAATAATAATAATGTTTTATTTATTTTTTATTTTTTTATTATTATTATTATTATATAAATGAAATATAATAATAATAATATATTTTTATTTTTATTTCAAAGCTTTATTTATTTATGTTCGAACATTTGAACCTTACAGTTATGATTAGAATCCAACTCAAAAATGCAACCTTAAAATAAAACATCAAGATTTAAAACAAAGACTAAACCTATGAAACTGACCCAAGACACAAACATCCAAATCAAGACTTCAATCAAAGCAAATGCATCGACTTTTATAAGAAGACAAGAGAACTCTTCGAACTGATAAACCTCGGAGAACGCATGATGAGCTCATGACTAGGGTCATATAAAAAATGCTCAATCAAATTTCCAACCAAACTAAAGCAAAAATGCGGGTCCCCAATCTTTGGGGCTAGTTGTGGAGCAGCCACAATAGGTAGGTTGTTAAAAGGGAACTTGGCCAATGTTGGAGGTATTAACATTGTTACAGTATGGGTTATGATATGTGGTATCTTGCTACGGAGGAAAATTGACATTTGGTGGAATAGAAGCATGGCATGAATATTGAGATGAGTAGAATGAGGAAGAAATTGAGCATAATCTTAAGATGCATTACTAGTTGGAGGAACTCGTGGAATTCTTCCAATATTGGTGGTTGTAGTAGTAGCATAAGTTGGTTTATGAAAAGGATTAATATGATGCAAAGATTTAAACAAAGTATTGATGTGAAAATTTCAAGGAGAAATGGTTTGATGATGAGATGTCCCAACCCCTTTGAGTTGGGCTTCTTCCTCCATAGTCGTAACCAAAGCATCCTTATGATATTTCATTAAACTCTAGATATGATCATATGATTTAAAGGTGATGTATACATTAGATCCCTCAATAGGATCAAGGTCATTACCAATTTCTACATGTTCTTCCTCTTCTAGATTAGGGTTATCCCTATCAACTTGGTTATATTATTGAATAATCTCACTAGATTCTAAAATCCTTTGCTTACTCCTAAGGTTGGGAGCCATTAGAAGAAAGAAAAAGGATAGAGGAGAAAAGAAGGATCTAAAACTAGCAAAAAATACACAAAATATTCTTAAGATGTTTTTAATTTTTTTAATTCTAAGCAAACAAATTTAATGATCTTGCTTAAAGTTTTCAAAAAGAAAAACAAAAGAAAGAGGCTTCCTAATTTCACCACTAAAGACATGTTTTTGCATCGAATTCACCAAATATGTAGAGGGGAAAAATTACCCTACTGTGTACAATTCTTATATGGATCCACTGGGAGTCAAGGTGGCCATGAGGGTGTGTTATATTCTATACACTCAAGGGCTTGAGGATCGAAGGGTTCACCAGGAATGGTTTAAGGACTCACTCCAAGTCTAGGGATGGAATGTTTGATGTGTATATTGAGAAAACACTTGTTTGGCTTTTCTAAAATCTAAGCTATGGAAAATGAAAGAACAATGCAAGACAAATAGTGATGCAAGAATACAAGAAACTAACCCTAGGATGATTCTTGATTTTCAATGATGACTAAACCTTAAATTTCAATAAAATAATTCATTTTTCCTTTTTAGAAGAGGTTTTAGAGAATGCACAAATAGATTTAACCCTAGAATGTAATATATATGTATTTTCTCTTTTGAATACCTAGAAATAAAATCAAAATATTTTTCTTTTTATTTATGACATAGATTTGGAATGGTAATGGATACAAAGCAAACAACAAATGGCCTAAGAATTTTACTTAGGGGACTTAGCTAATCCAATGGTTGACCTTAGCTTTTAACTTGCATCCAAATATATCCAATAGCTTTACAACCTGCAAAACAGCTTCACAACCTACAAAACAACTTCACAAAACCCTAGAAAATTTAATCAATGTTTGGGGGCCTCCTTAGGTCACTATGTAACTGAGCATGGAGGGGAAAAATTCAAGCCCCCTTGGTCCTTTTAGCTAACTATTTGAAAGCAAAAATGGTTGTTGACCTTTTTGGAAATGAACAAGACAAGATGCAAGAAAGTAAAACAGTGCAAAAAATAGAATGCAAACATTGGTATCATGATCTAAATGAAACATGCAAACATAGATTGAAGGTTTGGGAGTGAAATTTTACCCCAAAACCTAATAATCTAAAATCATGCCCCATAAGGGATGACCACAAATTTGGATCTGTCAAAATTTTTCCCTATATGAACGGGGTATGAATTCATAGCAAATGTGCAAGAGCAATCTATCAATGTAAAATAAGATGCAAAAATGAACAATTAATGATCTAGGACTATTAAAATTCAAGAAGCAACCTAGTGGTAGTGATGGCAATCTCTTAACAATCAAAAGAATGAAGACCTCCATAAAAATGCACAATTAATAATCAAAAGGATGAAGACCTCCATAAAATGGTAGATTCCACCTCAAGGCTTCAACACTTGTCCACCAAGAATAGCAAATCAAGAGTAGAGTAGTAGAAGAACACCTGAAGACACTTGATGTTTCTAGGAGAACTTATCAAAGCCAAAAATCACTTAGCACTTAGGATTTCTAGTTAGCACTTCTCTTTCTATCTTTCTCTAAGAGAAAAGAGAATCCAAATCCTCTATTTATGAGGTTTGGAGGGCAAAAGGGTGGGAAAATGAAAAGGTAAACCTAGGGGAGGGCTAACATCCTAAATGTCAGCTCAAAATGTAGGTTTTCTTAAGATAAAATCCTAACTTACCAAAATTGCACCCTATATTGGACGACCGTGATTTCAACAAAACTAGGAAAATGGGTAAAAGGAAGGGAAGATAAGCCCAAAATTATACTTTGAAAAGTTTGAGGGACTTCTCAAGGGCTCTAGGAAAAATGACTCACTTAGGTGTTTCAATTTTCCATGTCTATGGAGAATGTATTGTCTGAGACAAGGAACATGCTCCCTAGGAGAAGAAAGTGCATTAAGTGGGAGTGAATAATATATAGCATTCAAGGAATTATAGTTCAAAGCTCACTTTAGATGTTAGAGAAATCAATCAACTTTTGTGGAGTAGCACTTGATTATTTGAAGGAACATTGTTATTAAAGTAAAAGAATTTTCTTTCACTATTGATTGCTACACTAAGAGCATCACCATTGAAACATTGAAGAAGATAGAAAGTAGAACATCCTAGAAATGCCTTGGAAATACCTAGCAATAAGACTAGCACATGGCAAATAACTTAGAGTCTTGCAGACCTTGAAATGCAAAAATTTGTAGCATTACATAGCATGATTTATTTTTAGACGAATGATTGAAACTATTGAGTGTGTAGGAGGAACAGGCCATTGACGAATTGTATGTGAGGTACTTCAAATAAAGGTAATTTGTCTAACCTTTGTCATTTGAATCAATTAAGTGCCAATTGATTTGATTTTCAGGGTTATAAGGTAAATTTGATTATTTGATTAATTGGGAGTTATAATAAGGATAATTTTAATTATTTGAATTTTAGAGAAGTGATTTAATTAATGATTGTGGAGTGATAAGAAAAATTAGTTACAATTTGAATGAGATTTGGAGTTATAAGTAGAATTAATTAATTATTTGATGAAATTAACGATTAAAGAATTTTATGAATTAATGATTAAAGGAAATTGATTAATGATTGAATTGATTTGATTAAAGGAATCATAAGTATCAAATGATTTGAAATTGTTTGTATGAAAAAAAATTGAAATTTTAAACTGATTGATGTGAAGAAATTTGAAAAATATTTTAAAGAACAAATCAACATGGAAGAAATTATTCATAATCCATTTTTATAGGATGGTGAGGAAATGTTAGAAACACTAAAATTTTACACACATCTAATACAAAATTTTTATGAACAAAGAGATATTCCAATAAAATTGAAGAAGAAATTATCTTTAATTCTCAAAGAGGCCAAAGATGAAAAGTTTACAACATTTGGAAATTATCTACATTCAAAACTTTTTGAAGCAAAAGAAAATTCTAAAGATGCTATTATACTACCTATTGATATAGGTATGATAATATATATGGCATTGCTTACTTTTGAAATCTATAAAGACAAGAAGAATTGATTAAGAGTTTGGAAAATAAACCTGAAATGAATGATATTAGTTGTGACACAAATAACTTACAAAATATCATAGAAAATGATCTTTTTCAAGAAAAAAATTTGAGTACAAAAAAATAAACTATAGATAGTGTTGATAAATTACTATCTACATGCAATAGAGTTGAAATTTAGAATTCTAATAATGGCAAGAACAATATTAATGAAATATGTTAATGTGATGACTTACTCATAATAATATCAGGTATCAGCCCTGAAGAACATATTCAATGCCCAAATTTGAAGAAATACCAGAGTTGGGACGAGAATCAGAAGAAGAAGAACAAGGCCAAGAAAAAAGAAGCCAAAGAATGAAAAACAAGAGGGAGAGACTAAGATATTGAAGGCAAGAAGCCTTCACACCAAATAATGTAATACAGGGGGTGTTGGAGGTATTACATTATTTGGTCCCATTGTAAATATTTAGTTTAGGGTGTGAGTTTGATTTTCTATATTAAGTATGTGCCAAGTATGTAAGAGTGTGAAAGTGTAACATACTTAAGAGTGTGAGGTGTCTAGTTAGGAAGTGAAGAATATTTAAGTTATGCATCCTGATTAGAAGTAGAGAATTATATGCAATCATGAGAGACTTTATCTTTATGTAATATGTGGGACTTATAATGTAAGAAAGGTATATGAAGAGTCAATTTCTCTTGTGTGTTTGAGGAGAGAAAAAGCCAAGAGTCATGTAATGTGAAAGGTCTCATGTATATTTATATTGGAGACAAAGCTTTGTAAAATGTAACTCGGATAAGCTTTGCTTTATGCATTGCTTGAGTTTTGATTGATAAAATTTTAATGTGATTTATGTTCATTTGATTGATGCATTATATTGATGATGTTGATGACATTGATATGATTCATGAATTGATTTGATATTGATATTGATATATGGGATTTATTTCTATCTTGGAATTTATTAAACTATAAATAATGGCATCAAATTGCTAACAAGAGTCACAACAAGATAGTTATATTAGAACATGGTCACCATTCAATACAATTGCCAACCAAAATATCTATGAAAACCAAGATAGATACTAGTCATAATATTCATAGAGAGATATATGCACACAAAGACCAAGATATAAATTTGGAATAGTTTCAGCTCTTTACATTCATATTAAACAACATATTACAATCACATGTACATGAGATGACCTACGACTCGAGTCCAAACTAATATACAAGGAGAGATTGATAAAAAGAAGACTAATTAGGCTAGATAATAGGCACAAGGAACTAGAACTATCTTCCTCTACCTAACTATACAAAAAGGTGCATATTTATAGGCCAAAACGAGCGACTTTTCCCTCTTAAAATTCAAAATTTTTGTTTCAAAAATCTTGCCTAGGGATACTTTCTCATTGATTGTGCACAATCTTGAGATCTTTGGATTTTAATGGGGTGAGATCTTGTTTCCCATACTAGATATCTCTAGTAGATATTTCCTACCATTCATGTTTTTAGGTATGTGATCGCTTCTTAGAAATCCCTAGGTTGATGCATTTAATGTTGTACCTTTTGTAGGATGAATATTGTATATCTCAAAATACTAAACACCTCAGTGCAATATGTGGGGTTTGGGGTTGTAACTCTAGTCAATGGGTATGAGGGTCAAAGGCCCTCTATGCGAGGGTTCAAGGGCAAGATCCACTAAAGCTAAATTGGTCTCCTAAGATATCGAAGGTTGGGTGGATTTGATAGCCTAGGGTCCAATGACCACCCCTTCATGTGCTTTCCTAGTTTGGTTGGCATTCCTTGTAGCTAAATTTTTCTTTGTTCTTGTTCAATGTTTTAGTTATTATTACTAGTTGTGATTACCATACATTTAAACTAGGTGGATTTACCCAAGTCATTTTCCTTTCCTATTCTAACTATTATGTCCACTTCATCACCTTAGGCTATTGAAACTCTAGTTTGATCACTTTGTTATCAACTCTAGCCCTAGAGATCTATTATTAGACTTCTATACTTATCTCTACTTGAGATCTCCCTTTAGAATCTGGTTCATGCACATCTGGTCTTGCCTTAGATTTCATCCAAATTTTGTATAGTTGACTTCTCACTCGGGCCACCTTTCACAAAATTAACGAGGGTGTTACTCCTCCTGAGTGTAGTGATAATTCACAACAATTACACCATCAATAATTTTTTTACCATGAAAAAAACCATGTTGTTCCTCTAAGAAAACATTATTTTAAATGTCTTTCAAATATTTTACCATTATTTTTAAAATATTCTTATAAATCATTACAAAGGCTTATTGGATCAATTTTATCAAAATATTTTGTCTCATTTTTTTTAAAGCGAAAAATCCCTTTCGGGGATGCCTTGGTCTGAGATACCATGACCAAGGGGTTCTACACTGTCAAAATCACCTGGGAGTCGCACCTGGCCCTACCCGCACCAACATTATCAATTGGATTTTGGGTACCCAATTCAACTTTTTGGTAGGGTGGATATTCGAACCTGGGACCTCCCTTGGAGGATTTCCCTCTCCTCTACAACTCACCTACAACACCTGGGTAATATTTTGTCTCATTTTACTTGCAAACTAATGTATTAAAAGTGGTATTGATTCACTTATTATAGCCTTCCTTTTTTGGGCCTTTTCAACTGCAACTAACATATCACTCTTAATTAAATCCTATATTTCTTGAAAGAAAATTGTAGCAAATCCATCAGGACCAAGTGCCTTGTTAGGATGGAAAGAGAAAATTTATTTGTGTAGCTCCTCTATATATATCTTCTTTATCAAGATTACATTTTGTCCATGTGTGATAATTGATGGAATATTTTGTAAAATCTTACCTTGTACCTCCATATCTTTTGGAGAATCTGACAATATATATTTAAAAATATTTAATGCCTTCCTTCATAATATCTTCTTCTTCCTCAATATTTCTTCCATTTGGAGTTAAAATATTTTGGATCCAGTAAGAACTAAAATTTATTTTTGTTGTAGAATGAAAAATTTGTATCTCTATCTCCTTCCTTGAGCCATTTCTTCCTAGAGTTTTAGAACCAATACGGCTCCTCTTTTTTCAATGCATTATGATAATTTTTTTTTTTTTTTTTTTTAATTTACATGGTGGAATCGGTAGCCGCCACGAATCCGAGCAGGTCGTCCCGACTTTTTATGGCCGCCACAGTATTCTGCGTTGTCCTCCTTAGAAGCCGCCACACAGATCTTCGCGCAGTCCGCCCAATGCATTATGATAATTAGAAAGTAATTGTTTTTATTTCACATAAGAATATTAGTCCATTCCATTCATTTCTACTCTCTTGTAAAAAATTAAGCTTTATCCTTATTTTATTTGAAGATATTACCAAAATATTGTCATTCCTAATCTTTATTTGTTCCTCTATATATTTCATATTTGGAACAAACTTCTACATACATGATCCTTCAAAATTTTCTTCATCCCACCATAACATAACCATCTTGAAGAAATCAATGTCTTAGAGTCATAAATACCAAGAGCAAAATGGCTTTGAATGACCATTATTAGGTAAATAATAAGTCAAAATAATGGGTTTGTGATCCAATCTTGATCATAATAAAATATCTCAAGAGATTGTATACTCTACAACCATGTGTATTTTTTTTGCTAGATAATAAGGGGTTGTACTTGGGTCCCCCACCCTTGAAAAATTATAACTCTCTTATTTAGAGCATGAGAGTTTACAAATAGACACACTTCTCATCTCAATTGAGATACTATAGCTAGAAACCTATATTTTACATAAAATGTTTGAATTTTTTATTTTCGTTTTCTAGATATTTTCAATTTTTTTTATGAATACAAATATTCTAGAATTCAACATCCTTCTTGGTATTTTTCTATAGCAGCCTTCACAATACCAAAACTTCGCCTCTACTATCTATGCATTGCATCTTAGTAGAGTAATATTTCCAAAATATCATACTATCATAGTCCACTTTACCAAATCTGGATTGCTAGTTTCCTTCCTGAAACATAACTGCAACCACAAAAATTATAATAAAAAATTTATATGAAATCACATTATTGTTATAAAGTAAAGCAGATTTTACCAATGGAAAACATTAAAGTAAATCTTAATCATTATTTGATTCAGGCAGTCAATATTTTCTTGTGTTTCAACTAAACTTACTACTTCCTCTAACCATGGAAAGGAGAGTTTAACTTCATGACACTCATTCAAAACCCCTCTATTGGCTAGTCTATCTACATATCTGTTTCCTTCCCTTAATGTATGTGTAAACTTGATTTATTAAAATTATTTAGCAAGATATTGAAATTCCATAGTTATCTCTTGTATGTTTCATGGAGCCTCTACTTTCCTCAGAATTGTGTTTATTACTATGATAGAATCACATTTCATCCATACTCTATTCCATTTCATTCATTTGCATATTTTTAATCCTTCTAAAGCCACCCAAGCTTCACCTTCACTATTTATCTTAAATCTGCTATTAAAAGCGTAATGAGATAAAATCTCTCCTCTAATATTTCTAATTATTCCTCCTCTTCCTGCTGGTATTGGATTTCCTTTAAATGCTCCATAAAATTTCAATTTAACCAACTCCACATCTAGTGGTTTCCACTTTCTATTCTTTGCCTTCTTTTTTCTTCTCTTGCACCAAACATCATAATTCTATTTAATAACTTGACTCCATCTATCAAGGCTCTTTGCTTCCATATTAGGGAATAGATGAGTTGATAGGATTGGTTTAGACTCCTCTATGGCTAAACATATCTTCCTTTTCATTACCTCTAAACTACTTTCCTTTCCATTAAATATTCTTCTATTCCTTTCTAGATATACAGTCCAAAGTATTGTATCTTTTGATATATACCATGTTGTATGTAAAGCCTCACTTGTATAATTGCTTTTTGATTTATTTAACCAATCTTCAATTCTATTATTCATCACCATGCATTTACCAAACATATTAGAAGTCCATTTCCAAAGTTTCCATACTATTGAGAAATATCCCAAGAGATGGTATATACTCTCCTCCTCCTTTTTATAAAGAACAAATTGAGAAGGGCCATGAAAACCCCTTTTCATAAGGTTATCCTAGGATAAAATTCTTCTATGACCTACTAGCAAAACAAAAAAATTGACTTTAGGAATGCTTGGGCTATCACAAAGATCTCTTCAAATTCTAGTGATATTACTATTTTGTTGGTGTTTTACATTATATCCATTTCTTATTATGTATTCTTCTAAGTTATTCAACTCCCAAATCAATTTATCCTTGGTCCCCCTCGGAATAATCATAGTTTTTATCTTTCTAATCATTTGCCTCCTAACATCAATGTCTTGTATCCTTTAAAAAAAATCTTCTTTCCATTTGTATCTTCCTTCTTGATCCTTGTACAAAAAATTTGAAACCCTATCACCATAATTATCTTGAAGCAATCTCATCCAAGATTTCAAAATTAAATCTAAATTCAGTGGTTTTTTATCACAACAAGTAGAACCGTTTGAAAATATTTTTTAAAACCATTTCAAAGAGTAGAACCATTTGGAAGATAGAATGTAGTAAATATTAAACTTGGATCATTAGGATCAACACACTTTGAAGAATTATTGCCCATTCTCTTTGACTCTCTTTGTACAATCTCCAAATTAATTTCCCCCTAAGATCTAAGTTTGCATCTGTAATAACTCTTAAACCAAGACCTCCCCTAGTTTTATCATCACAGGCCTTGCTCCATTTCACCAAAGGAAATTTTATTTTATCATGTAAACTTGACCATAAAAAGAATCGCATAATATCTATTAAAAAATATTCAACTGATTTTGGCATAGTGTACAATGGCATATAATATATTAGAATGGACTATAAGAATGACTTAACTAATTGTACACTTCTTGCTAACGATAACCATCTACCTTTCAAAGTTGTTAGTTTATTCTAAACTTTAATTATAACTAGATTCCAAAATTCTAATTTCTATCCTCATTCTCCCCTCAAATAAATGCATCCCTAGATAAGTTGATGGTAATTCTCCTAAATTTGAAGTAACCTACAAATTCTTGCTTTGATATTAGCTGGAGTGTTAAGGAAGTAAATTTTGGATTTTATCCTATTAACTATTTGCCTTGATGCTCTTTCATATTCCTTTAAAATGTTATTCAAAGCTCTGGCCTCATTTATCCTTGCCCTTCCAAAAATGGTTGTTTCATCTATAAAATGTTGATGGGTGATGTTGTCGATGTTATTACTAACCTTAGGTCCACTTATAAGGTCATCTTTGGAAGCCTTCTTTATGTTCCTACTCAAAACCTTTGGTATAATAATGAATAAATAACGAGATAGAGGATCTCCTCATCTAAGGCCTCTCTTGGCTTTAAAATATTATGTTACTAACCCATTTAACAACACTAAATAAGAAAATGTAGAGATAATATTTAATCCATATAACCCATTTCTTCCTGAATCCAAACTTTTTTAAAATTGCAAAAAAAAAAATCCATTTAACCCTATCATAGGCTTTACTCATATCAAGTTTTAAGATCATTGCTTTCTCTTTTCTTGAAGCTACTGAATTTATAACTTCATGAGCTACTATGATCCCATCCAAAATTTGACTCCCTTTCATAAATCGTCCTTGCTCTTCGAAAATAATTTTGTCTAACAATGGCCTTAATCGATTCACCATCACTTTGAATATAATTTTATATTCCATATTATATAGGCTTATGGGTCTAAAAGTATCAAATAATTCAACATCCTTTTTTTTGGAATTAGGATAAGATATGTTGCTTTTATTTTATAAGGTATGTATTGTTTTACCCTAGACTGTTCCACTCCCACCAATAAAGAATCCTTTACTATATTCCAATTATGTTGGTAAAAAGATGCAAAGAGCCCATTTGGACCTAGGGATTTATCCTTATTAAAAGAGAAAATAGCTAAATGAACTTCTTCTAGAGTAATAGGCTCCATCAGTTTCCTATTTTCTTCATTCATTTTAACTAAAGTACATCTTGAAGAAGTTTATCATTAAGAAATTTGGTCTCTCTAATCCTAGAATATTTTGATAAAAAAATTACCTCTTTTCTAATTTCACTATGATATTCATTTCAAACCCCTTCTATTGATTTAATTCTACTAATTATATATGTTGATCTTTGTACTATAGCCATCCTATCAAAAAACTTTGTATTTTTATCTCCTTTTAACCAATTCTATCTTGATTTTAATCTCCAGAATTTCTCTTTCTTACTCAAAATATTATGTTATTCAATAAGCAACTCCCTTTCTTTTGAACTTGGATTATTATGATCATCTTTTTGGAATTTTAAAAGTTCATATTTTAGTTCTTTCTTCTAAAATATATTTCCAAAAGTTTTCTTGTTTCATTATTTTAATCTATATGTCATAGATTTAATTTTTTTTGGAAGAGCATACAACCCACCATTTTCTAAAGAATTATGTGTTTGTGCTATCATATCAACAAATTGAGAATGGTCTTCCCACATCTACTCATATTTAAAATATGATATTTTTTTGAATTCACTTACCACTATTTTAACTCTTATTGACCAGTGATCTAAACCAATCGTTGTTAAGGTATTAATTTTAGCATAAGTTCCTTCATCTAGCCAATGTTCTAAGAGTATGCATATATCTAATATTTTTGCTATAAGGTTATGGTCTCTCCTAGTGTTGGTCTATGTATAGTTTTCTTCTTCAAACTCAACCTCCCATAGATTATTATTTTGAATAAAAGCTAAGAAATCTCTCATACTTTGGGTTAATTTCCTAATTTCCCTAAAGTTTTCATCCTGCTTGGTTATGGTATCAAAATATCCTATGATCATGAACCAAGTTTCTTGGTCTTTACTTCTCATAAATTTTTCAATCTCACTCTAAAATTCTAAACTACCTGATTGAGTTGTAGGTCCATATATATGTTAGGATCCTCAATCCTAACATTATTAGTTAGTATTATTAATCATTTAATTATTATATTATTAACTTATAAAGTGAACCATCACAACCCTTCATAACGTGAACCATCACATCTCTTCATATGTGAACCATCATGTCTCTTCACCAACGTAGCTTTAGGGTAGATATATATATTAGGTTGGCCATCCATATCAAATCATCCAAGAAGAAGAATAATAAGCATAGATTCTAAGTAGGGAGCCCCCTATAGTGGCAAAGTGATTACAAGGGAACCCCCTTTGAGTGGCTTGCGATTACATTTACATTAATTTTTTAATAATTTTATAGTAAGACCTTGGGGTCTTACCATTTGGTATCAGAGCCATGTGGGACCCAGTCATGTGGGAATTGCTCAAATATCTTCATCAAATCACTTTTGTACATAGGTATCAAACTTGGTTTGAGGATATCACCAAACACAACACAATATTGGATGAATCAATTTTTATAAGTGGCTTCATTAGGGGATTAAAAGAGGAAATTAGAATGGAAGTGATAAGGTTCAATCCCTATACAATGATGCAGACCTATGGATTGGCAAAATTAGCTGAAGATAAAATCAATGCACAACAACGATTAGGGAAACCACTTATGAAAAAATTATCGACCACTTACATCGCTCCCAAACCTATGCATAATGGAAGGGCACAAAGCACTTACACAACCCCCAAATCTAACCAAACTTTACGAATTAAACATCTTAGCTTTGAGGAGATGAAAGAACGACGAGCAAAAGGACTCGTGATAATTGTGATGAACAATTTGAACCCCACCATAAATGTGCTACACTAACATTGTATTTATTAAAGGAATTTGATCCTTGTATCTCCATAGAGCAAGCAGATGAGGTAGTTGCGTCCGAAGCAACTAGTGCACCTACTCACCACAATGAATACAATGAGGTCGATGTGTAAGAATTGATTGATGTACCAATAAAGGATGAGGTAAACATACCCAAAGTGATCAATGCTAGCCAAAAATGCACTCTACAAGACCTACAGATACCTTCCTCACAAATAGTGTGTTCTTGCCATATGACCAAACCTATTCGAAACCAATGCAGAGTGACTACACACTTCTTCTTCGTTGGCTCTACCAAGGAACCAAAAAAGGATATGAAATCATTACCATCACTTTTGATGCATCATTCTGAAGTATTTGAGGAACCCCAAGGGTTGCCCTCCCATCGTCATCATTATTTTCCTAAGGAAGATTCTACTATTGTTCTTGGAAACCCCCCGCTAATTCTTCATCCTTCTCGATATCCCTACCTAAAAAAGGATGCCATTAAAAGAGTCCAAGAACTTTCACAAATCCTTCTTGGAAAACAAAGTACAAAGCTTCTCAATTTGAGCTTTGAGGACAAAGCTCTTTTTAAGAAGGGTGGCATGTTAGGATCCTCAATCCTAACATTATTAGTTAGTATTATTAATCATTTAATTATTATATTATTAACTTATAAAGTGAACCATCACAACCCTTCATAACGTGAACCATCACATCTCTTCATACGTGAACCATCATGTCTCTTCACCAATGTAGCTTTAGGGTAGATATATATATTAGGTTGGCCATCCATATCAAATCATCCAAGAAGAAGAATAATAAGCATAGATTCTAAGGAGGGAGCCCCCTATAGTGGCAAAGTGATTACAAGGGATCCCCCTTTGAGTGGCTTGTGATTACATTTACATTAATTTGTTAATAATTTTATAGTAAGACCTTGGGGTCTTACCAATATATTTATAATAATGAAACAAATATCTGCAAAGTAGCAAGTGACTAAATAGGCTATCCAATACCTAGTTTATGAATGGTTAGACATAAGGTTCTAGAAGGATTCCAATAATTTAAAATTATCCCTACCACCCCTTTAGAATCCATAGCATCCCATTCACATCTTGCCCAAACTACTTTCATAGTTTTTTAAAATTCTTTTGTCATTATAGTTTCCTAGATACAAAGAATATTGGGCTTATTACTTAAACATAGGTCCGTGATACAGATCTACTTTGAGGAGGCATTAGCACCCCTTATATTCCATGAGATGATAATCATGTCTCATTAGGGGCTACTGGCCCCACATGCATATTACCAACTTTATTTTATTGTTTGGTAAAGAGAAGTTCAACCAACTTAGATTATGTTCCTTTATCTATGTTTTCTCTTGCTTCCTTGGATCTTGCTTGATAATTTACGAGTTTTCCTCTTTTTGCCTTGCCTATATCAGGAGTAGGTCTTATGTTCTATTCCTCAATATTCTTTCATAATATTTTCTCATCATATTTATCCTCTCTTAGCTCTACTACAAAAGATGTTGACTTGTCCTACTTATTTTTTGGTATTTCCTTATTAATGGCAGACGTATTAACTTCTAAAATTGCATTTAAGTTACCAATTTTTTATCTTAAATGGTACATGGTACTTCAAGAGAGTCTTCAAAATCTGATGAGACACATTCCTTAAGTTCATCGAGAATTTTCTTCCTTAAATCAGGATCATACTAAATAGACAATTCCTTGTTAATATGTTGAATCTATTGTGATGTGTCCTCTAAGTTTTGATCTAATTTTTCTTCATAGGGTAAAGCTTCAAAAGAGTTGGTGTTCTTTCCAATATCCTTCCTTACTAGTCTCCACTATTTATTTTCCTTCATTTTTCTAGATCTATTTTTTTGGAAGTTAAAAACCCTATTCATCCATAACAATTTGTAAGTTTCTCCTGTGGTTTTCTACATATGATTTTGTTGGCCTATTTGTAGGGTATGATTTCTCAATATGTCTCATATCATGACATCTTCTACATCTAAAACATATGTTTTCATAGTCTATAATTTGGGTCCACATCTTATCCCTATCCTTAAGAATGATTGATTTGGTAAAGCTTTACTTATATCAATAATGACCAATATTTGAGCATAAATAGCCAAGAATCCATCTTTCGTAGCATCTAAAATATCAAGAAATTCTCCTAGAGTGATGCCTATTACCATGAAGGTATCTATTTTCCAAAAATAAATAGGTAACCCAAACCGATACTAGAGATAGATTTACATCTGTGAAAAGCCTTCATACCAATGGGTAAGGAAGAGTCTTGCTCTTCCCATAAACCAAGGGTCCCCTTTTAGGACTTTTTCTCTTTCTTCCCTAGACCAAAAAATTGATAGAAAAATACTTTTGGGAAGAAAGTATAGAATCACTCCTGGAGACTTCCAACTCCTATCAATCCATCTTCTCAAGGTTGAAGCCCATGTCCAATACCCATTAAATTTACCAAAAATTGCCCTATCGTAGATAAACTAGGATATCTCTAAGGTGCACTCACTAACCTCTACCACTAGAGATGATTCTAACTATAAATCAAACCATGGAAAGGAAACTAAAACTCAAAATCTATTAAAATTTATTAGAATATCCTATAGAAAATATAATAGCCGATAAAAAATTTATAATAATTTGCATGCAAATTTTCTAAAATAAATAAGGGGAAAAAGCTTAGTTAAAATATTATGTCTAGATAGAATGCCTTGCCTCACTAAATTCCTAGCCCTTCATTGCTCTTCCCATCATACAAACCCTACCTAACAAATATTTGTAATTTCATTTTTTACGACTTGAAAAACGTCACTACCCTTGTTTCATATGGTTGACTTCATAGGGTTGTATCTCCCTCAATATTGCTCAAATTTCTTCATATGACCACTCCTTTTAAAGCTATTCAAATTCCACACAATTTGATCCTTCACAAAGATATGGCTCCTAAAATATGATACATTTAAAAAATGCCCTAATCCCTTGCGAAGCTCTCATTTGACATAATAATCTTCTTATGTTAAGATAACGAGAAATTATACTCTACAACCATGTGTTGTATTACAAGAATCTATCCAATTTTTTTGCTATATTAGTTTATCCAGTGCATCTATTATCCTATGTATATTGAAAACTTGAATAAACAACATCCCAAAGGTCATTTGAATTGACAAATGAATCAAAATATTACATTCATCTAGGCCAACTTGGAGTACCACCCTTATAGGAGATAGAATTATGTTGAAGTCACCAAATCCATAGATCATAATTATGAATCATCATTATGTTTAACACAAATATGTTAAGGTATTTCCAAAATATTTAATGAGTAACTATAGTTGGAGCATATAAATTTATAACCCCACTTGGATGTTTTTCTCTTTTATATAAAATAATCTAGCAACCTACTACTTTTTTGCTGCTAACAATTGTCCATCCCATTTGTATTTATTCCATATTGTTGCAATACCACCTGCAGCTCCTATAGAAGAAACTACTAGACAATCACCAATCTTACAAATCTTTTTGAAAGTGTCCTTACATTCTTCACTACTTAATTTTTTCTTGTATTAAAATAAATTTAGGACTATAAAAACCTATTAATTTCTTAGCAACTCTTTTTTTAGGGGTCTTATTCATACCCCTCTTATTCCATGATATATTTTTCATCATTACTTTTTATTAGTGGGATTAGCCCCTCTTCTTATTAACACCTATAATGTGTTTATTTAGATTCCCAATTTGATATCCCTTTGAGTATCTTTTTCTCTTTGTTCATGCTTTGACAATCTTCCTCTCTTTTTTTCTTTCCCACCAAGACTTTCATTTTCATTAATCTCTTCTATTTATCCATAATTTTCATAATAATACTTATCTTGAAATGGTCAAGCTAAATTACTTTTTTTTTAAATGTTGAAATACAAAAATAAACATTTGTTTCAATAAGTTTAATTTTCAAGAACTTTTAGAAAAATATATTTTCACTTTTTAAATATTTCAAATTTTTGAAAATAAACTTTTAAATCCTTAATTTTTTTTTTAATAAGCTATGTGTGGCTTCTATCGGGACCCTCCCATTGAAATAACAAAATATTACATTGTTGTTAGGTTAATTAAAACATATTCAACTTGATTTTTTCTCATAGATATTCTTCACTTGCCTTTCTATCAAAGATAATTTTCCTCGCATAGCTATTTTTTCATAATTATCTCCTTCATGTCATTTACTCAAATAGTTGTGTTCTAAATTTGATATTTCTAAGACAAATATCAACACCATGATTGGATAAATTACCTGCTACCTAATTTCCTTATTTATAGATATGATTACATTTATAAGATATTGTGCATGTAACAATATTTGATGGACATCAAAAATAATATTATTTATATCTGATCTCCACATCCATTTTTCTTGATAGTATTAATAATGATTTATGAATCCACTCAATTGCAATATGTCCATCCTTTTACAATGGTAATTTTGATTCCTATAAGAAGATCCCTATCTTTTGCATAGTTGTTAGTTGAGGTTCCATATGATTCTGAGTAAGTGATGAGAATTTTTCCTTCATTATTTCAAGAAATACCACCTCCACCATCCCTTTTCCAAATTTCTTTTGGAATCACCATTAAAATTAATTTTGATAAACTCAACTTTTGGGCATTTCCATTTTACCATAGATTGAAGAAAACTCTTTGTGTTAATTAAATTATCATAGATGGTCCTTTCGATGTATATTTAAATCATGTAACCATGAGGCTAGCACCTCTTTCTCTACATTGAGACTTCCCATGATAAGCACCATGTTTATAAATATTTAATCCAAAATTGGGCATGATTTTGACATTTTTTTTTTTATTTATATCATTCCATTTAAGCCATAAATTAAAATAATGGTAGGACCAATACTCCTCAATATGCACAATGCTTTATCTTTAAAATAATTAATCCAAAATTTCATGAACTCTTTTAATTTTCTTGGATATACCTAGTATATTTCCATAATTTTAAAAAGTGTCTCCAAATGGAATAAGCAAAGGGAAATGAAGAAATAAATGATATGATGTTTCTAGATCTTTATGACACACAAAACATCTAAAAGGTCCATGATATCCTCTTCTTTGGAAATTCTCACCTATAAGAATTTTGTTTTGGATTTCTAACCAAAGAAATGTTGAGACCTTGGGGAAAGCCTCAAGTAAAAAAACATTCTTCCAAGGGAAATCTTTAGGAGTAGGAAATTTTGGTTTCTCTATCCCAAATTGATTGACTACCACCATATTTTGATAGATCCTAAACCAACTCATCCTTCTACATAAATATAGGTTTTATAACTCTTTAAGTATCATTTGAAGATCATCTACTCTTTTTTTGAGTTCCTTTCAATTAACCAGGTTTTCTAATAGAAATTCATAATCTAGAGTTATTGCTCATATTAATATATTTTTTTATATTTGAACATTTACAAGCCAAAAAATTCATATCTGATAGTTACAATTGATCAAGAAATATATTACATGGTTTTTCAATGAGGGGGATTTTTTAATTTTTTGGTCTAATGCTTGGTTTAATCCTTATCATTGTATTTCTGATCCAAAATGTTACTTTTTGGATTGAGCATGCTTAGTTTGTAAATATTCAAATATAAAAAATTATATTATATGAGCAACAACTATGGATTATGAATTTCTATTAGCAACCGGGTTAAAAGAGAGGAACTTAAACAAAGAGTATATGAGCTTCAAAAGGTACATAAAGAGTTATAATACCTATTTTATATAGAAGGATGAGTTGGCTTAAGATCTATAAAAATATGGTAGTACTCAATCAAGTTGGTCAACATATCAATAAGCAAGAGTAGAATTATATAACTGAGTAATCAAATATATATCCATGCTAATATGATCATGTAAATAACATTCACTTATAATATCAAAATATGAAAAGGAAATGGTCAAAATAATTAATGTACATGCATGAAGAAAACTTACAATAAAATTGCTCAAAATCTATATACAAGCTTTATTATCAATGCTTGTTATGTGGTGATCGCTACAGACCATTTTTCCTTTATCTAAATAATATAGACATAGAAGATGACTCTTCATGTACTTGGCTATTGTTCTCCATATGATAACTCCCATGACCTTTGGCTTGTCATATTGATACTTGTATACTAGACTCCACTTTCTTCTTACATGCATACTTGACTCTATGACACTTGCACACTTCTACATGAATCTTACTCTCCTACATGCACTTCTAATACAAGAAATTTGTGCAGATCTTCACATTACATATTTGCACACTTACATACATGACACTTATGCACATTCTATCAATACACATTTGCACTCTTACTTACATGACACATTCATTTCCTACACATAGACACTTACATAAAATGGAAATATAAATCACTCATCTAAACTATAGACTCAACCTTAATCTATTACATATTTATATTTATACCATAAAGGTACCATGGGGGTACATTAGCATATACAAAATAATGTAATATTCTCCAACATCCCCTGTATTACATTATTTGGTTATTGAAGACTTTAGTCTTCAATATTTGTCTTTGATCTTCAATCTTCATGTGACCTTGCATTTTTCATGAACCTCAGCTTCAAATTCATCTTCATGTTCTTGTTTTGACACTTGCTTTTGATCTATATCTCTTTTATCTTTCTTTCTCTTTACTTTCATGATATTCTTCTTTTGTTTCTTTATTCTATTATTTTTAGTCCTAGTTTTCATCTTGCCTTGTCATATTTCTAAAATCGTTTCCCCTATATTCTTATTTTCTAGAACATCTACAACATTAGTATGATCAAAAATATTTGAAGGGTGAATATATTCATTGACCAAGAGTTTTGTTGTAAGATATTTGAATTCATTTCCTTTTGATGTTTCTTCTAATTCTTAAATTTCATGAATTTCTTGAAATAGGTTTCCTTTTTTATTTTCTTCTCTAAACTGTAGTTGATTTTGTTGATGTCCATATTTTTTTTGGTAGATAAGATCCTATAGCATTAATACCAGGTTTTATAGGTTGACCCAAAACCTTTTACAAAAATCAGCCCAGGGTTGTTGATGAACATGTCCTTACTAAGGATCCTATATATGTAAAATCTACATGCCGCCAAAGTCATTACATCCGGTAAGGCACATAGCTTGTTATAAAAAATAAACTTCCCATACAAAATTTTGGGTATACCTCGAGAAAACACACCTGCATCATAATTACAAAAAAAGAAACAGACACAAGTCCCTTCCTTGAAATAGTGGAGAAACAAAAAGTTGCAGACACACATAGCAGAGTATTGAAAAAAACTCCCACAAGCTCTGTATTGATAGTTACTCTTAATAATTCTTTGGTAATTGCTTTCTTCTATATATGATATGCTTTGGGACCACATCTCGTCTTGGCCAATCAGCCTTGGAGAAGTGAACCTGCTGGCTAGATTTATGGCGGTGGCTATCTGGTGGTCCACGTGGCTCTGGTTCGAAGTCTTATATTGTCGTTTCTTTCCTGCCCTGTGATTATAAACCAACCTCAAATTACTAAGATGACTAGGAGCCATGTTATCTAACATGTGATTGTCCCCATTAGTCTTTGTGGTATTTCCAAGCAACATCCACCAAGACTGACAGCTAGGATAATTTTTATTGTGAGTCCATTTCAAAAAATATACGGGAATACTCATAGCCTTCGAACTTACAGTGCCTTCCCTGTTGGTAAATTCGACTATCATTATTGGAATTCTTGTTGAATAAGCTCCTCTACTTCGCTTGGGAAACCGTGTTCCCATTTGAAAAGTCTGTCACCATTGACACCCAAATTGGCCAGCTTATCAGCAACTTTGTTAGCTTCCCGAAATACATGTTGGGCTTTTATGTCCTGTCTTCCCTGGAAAAGGAGCCCAGCCTCTTCAACAATTATTTTAATACTCCAAGGAGGTGTTTTCTAATTATTGAGGAGATTTATAACATGCATAGAGTCTCCTTCTATGATCAAATTGCCTTCTAAGTCTTGATTCATTTGAAGGCCTCTCCACATAGCTCTAGCTTCAACTTCGTTGTTCGTCCTTGTTTCTAAATATTCAAAAAATGTAAGCATCATATTCCCATTATAATCTCGCATAATGCCGCCAACGCCTGCTCTTCCAGGATTGTCCTTAGCCGCTCCATCAAAATTAAGCTTAAACCAACCCGTAGGAGGTTGGGACCACTTAACATTATCTCTGGGATTGACTACCCTAGGCACAGACTCATCTAACAAGGTTAAGCTTAAATATTAAGCAATTGTGGTCTCCTACAGATGAGGTTTACGGCTATCAAAAGGGATAAGTTTCACATTCTTGTTGGCAAAGGATAGGATCCTAGCAATGATATTTTGATGATCATGGATAGACTCATTAAAGACTCTATGGTTCCTTTCTAACCACACCTGCCAAAGATAGTGATTGAGACAAATTTTCCACATGTATCTAAGTCTTTGGCTTGAAAATGGGCAAGGCCACTAGATGAACAAATCAAGTACGATGGCTGGTTTAACCCAAGAAATATTGAAGGCTTGAAAAACCTCACTTAGGATAGTCAAAGAAAAAGGGCACTCAAGGAAAATGTGATAAATGGTCTCCCAATTAGCCCTGCATAGATAACAACGATTAGTGATACAAATACCTTTACGCATCATATTATCAATGGTTAGAATTCTTTCTTGGATAACCATCCATGAAAAGACTACAATTTTTTAAATTAAATTTTTTATCCAAACTAAGTCCTTTTGGAGGACAAAATCCTCGTCATCAAGCAGAAGCTTGTAAGTTGATTTAACAGTGAATTGCTCATTTTTCGTAGGAGCCTAGGTAACTTGATCTTCCTTGGGTCTCATGGGGATAAATTGTTTCCCAAGAATGTTAAAAAGATCATTTGATTCCGCTTGAAATCCCTGAATCCTTATTTGTTTCCACTTCATTATGCCTCTATCCTCAACCATATAATCAGAGACTTTTCTGCCAATGAGTTCTTCTGTGATATCTCTTATTCAGGCTAAGTTAGGATATTGCATCAGTGGTTCGTCCTTAGCCCACCTGTCATTACAGTAATTTATCCTCTCACCATTGCCTAAAACCCATATTAAACCTTTTTTGATGATTTCCTTACAATTGAGAATTGCTTTCCAAAAAGCAAAACCTCTGGTTGGAACTGGGTCACTTAGAAATTTCATAGTTTGAAGATACTTTTGTTTGATGATAGTTGTCCATTCATTTTCTTCACCAGAAATGAGGCACCACGCCTGCTTAGCTTGTAAAGCTAAATTCATATGAGCAATTCTCCTCAGACCTAAGCCCCCATTTTCCCTGGGTCTGCACACTTTGGTCCATCCTACAAGGTGTATCCTTTTTTTCTCCTCTGATCTAGTCCATAAAAATTCTTTTTGGAGTCCATATTGATACTAAGGCTAATATCAACATTGTTGGTATTTAGGTTGAAATTGATGTTATCTTAGTTGACTATATCGATAATGATTTTGATATTGTCTTTGCTAAATTATTTTATTCATTTTATTTCCTTGATTCATATTCATATGATTTTCTTGATTTTAATTTCCTTGATTATATCTGCAAAAATTTGTACTATGACCTTTCTCTTACATAATGGCAAAATCTTGAATTCCATTTAGATCTATACCTCGATATTGTAGCAATATTACTTGATAAAATTTCTTTGGATACCAAGGCATTATTAGTCATTTCATCTTTGACTAAATTCTCTACTTCATATTCCTACAAAATATTGACTAAATCATCAAATGTAGTCTCCTTACTTAGAACTTGTAAAGAAGTAAATTTTTGGAAGTTACCTTAGTGTAACTTGAATAAGAAATTTATCTTCTACTTTTCTCCCAGATTTAATAGTTTTGCCTTTATATGTGCTAATTTTTTAAGAGTTCTATGCTTTCTCTACAATTAACCTTTAAGGAGTATAATTGAGATTGCAAATTAAAAATTGTCGCTTTATTTTTCCCTTCAAATAATTTATATAATGTATTCCATGCATCTATAGAATTTTTTGCTCCACTTAAGTATGGTTGTATTTCATCAATTATTCCAAATGTAATTAACATGACTGACTTTTCATCATTTTCTTAAAAAAAAATTATTTCTCTTTCATCCTCACTAGGTTTTTTCTTTGTTTCATTTACTATATCCCATAGTTTTTCTACAATAAGAATTGATTTCATTTTGTTCTTCCATGATGCAATTTTTTTTCCTTTCAAACGTTGTAATTCAAAAAGGAAATTTTTATTATTTGACATAAAGCAACTTATTCAAATTTAAATTTTTAAATCCTTTGAAGTAGTAAACCTTATATCTCCCAAGTTAAAAAAATACTCAAATAAGAAATTTTCATCATTAAATTTGCAAAATTTTAATTTTCAAATTTCAAATATTTTAGGTTTTTCAAATCCTCAAAATTTTCCAATAACTTCTAACTATATTTCTTTAAATTTAAAAAATATTCAAAACCAAAAAAACTTAAATCTTTTAACTCCTCAAATATTAAAAACTAAATCTTCAAACTTTCAAAAACTGAAACACTCAAACTTTCTAATCTTCAAAGCTTTTAAAAATAAACTATTATAATTTCAAACCTTAGAAAAAATTAAATCCAAATAGTTATCTTTATCACTCCATAACTAAAAATATAAATTCAAATTTTTGCAAAAAGCAACTTTTGAAAAATTAATCAAGGTGCATAAATTTCAATAAACTTTAAGATAAATAACCTTATAACTCTACCTAATATTTTTAAAGTAATTCAAATTTAATTTTTCCCTCTAAAAATTAAATTCTGCACCAAATGTGGAAGTGTAACATATAAACATTACCTATTATGGTACTGGAAGATTTATTTCTTCTATTAATGATACAATATGTTAGGTATTGGTTAGTTGCCTTATTCCTCCAATGCTCCTCTTCTCTTAATGTTGTGAATAAAACTCTTCACATTATCTTTATGCTCTTAGGTGCCTGATGAGTGTCATCAATTATTCATCATTTAATCATTATTCTTGTCGATCCAGGGTGGTGTCCAATGGCTGTATACGATAGGAAAGTCAGGCAGTTAAAGGATTAGTTCATTTAGAGGAGGGCTTTATTGGTAGAGCAGTTAATGTTGGGGGTTTGATGTTACCTTTAAATCTTATGAACTGAAATTGACTCCTACTTACCTTTACAGAAATGAAATTGCAGGAATTGAAATTTTGCAAGAAGAAGAAAACTACTTAAGTTACAAAATTTAAAATGACAACAATAAAAGGATGAAAAAATGGAAATAACATAAATGAAACTTGCCGAATTAAAAATCACACTTGCATGAACCTAATTACAATAATAGAATTTAAAGGATAGTAATAAAATGTTGTAGAACTGAAACATCAAAAAATTCTCTGATGCAAATTGGAACTTTCAAAGTCTGAAAAAACTTTTGAAAAACAGAGAATTTCATAAAATGTTGTGGGATGCAAGAATCTATGCTAAGTGGTCAGTTGACATGCACACACACTTCCTATATTACAAATTATCACATGCATTCTAAAATAACACAGCTGAAAATATGAAATAGAGTCAGGTTTCTGCTAATTTGCTGCAGCAAGAAAAGAGCAAAAAACATGTCAATGTTATCCCTTCTCCTGGTCTTGGAAGTGGACCTTGATCCCTGAACTAGAAGAAGGTGAAAATTATCTGTCCTAAACTAACTAAACCTTACACTAAACTCATAATGCCAACATAGATGATGAAACTGCACCTTTTATTAAATTTGCAGTAGCACAACAACAATGTAGGGAAAACCTGCAGAATACTATTCTGCTATAGTACAATGCTACAACATTTAAACTTCTACTATTTTTCTATTCTCTAGCTCCCATATGCTCAAAAAAATGGGTTCTATACTATTTATACTAATGGGTTACAATATTGATAGGATTTTGTGCTGCTATGTAGGGCTGCTAAAACTGTTGCAGAATTGTTTCCCAAAATTCAGGGATTTATTATGTTATTCTTTATCCATTCCTTCTGTTGAGCTTCATGCATTGAGGTACAGGTGTTTGGAAGAATAATTGTATCTCTTAATCAGCTATAGCAACCGTTTACCACCCTTCTACTACTGTTGTAGGCACTTTTGACCAAAACTATTCTTACTGTGTTCATTTTAGAGCTGCTCCAAAATATCAAGCAGGATAACAGAGTTTGTGTTAATTCATGCACCCAAAGGTGCAGGAAAATAGTTGTGACGGTGTGAATAGTCTCCACAATTTCTCAGAAGACTTATTCCATCCTTTGCATGAGCTAGAGAGGACCAATTCCAAGCCATGTTGTATATGTACAGCTGGCTGGAATTTGAATGGACAATTTCTTGTTTCTACACAGTCAAACTATTTTGAACAAGTTTTGGCACCTTTTTGGCCTTTTGAAATGGTTAGATAGTGGGGAAAGCTAATTAAATGATTTTAGAACTAAATACATATCAACACTTATTATTATAGCTTCAAATAAATCCTACTTTTCTTAAAGAATTCAGTTGAAATAAGTCAAAAAGTATAGAAAAATAGTCAAAACAGAATATATGCTCTTTAACATTTAAAACATGTAAACACTAATACATAATGCATTCTATCACCATAATTAGCATCGAAATATAACATAAGGTTTATCAAATAGTTTATCAAATATCCAAAAATGGTCCATGAATGAGGCAATTTTATGGCGTCATTATTTCCCCCCAACCTATTATAATGCATGTCCTCATGCATTTTATGAAGCCACAACAACACAGAGATCTATGTCCATATTTCGTTCTTCATAACTCAGTTTTGGCCCTGGAACCTTATAATATCCTCTGATTGTCTGTATTTGCTTGAGCCACTCCTAGAACTATTCATCTGATTGGGGATCATTATCAAAGAAATATGGAACAGGGGTTATAACATTTGGAAACCTATACCTCAAACCTACCCAATGATCTTGCAGTTTGTGGATGACCTACACTATACCTTCTGCTCTTCTTCTAGACCACAACAAATTTTTGGGTGAGATAGGTTACCTTTTCTAAAGTGATATTGGTAATTCTCCCCACCTATTCTTACAAGGTAACAGAGCATTACCAGAATGGTGATTATAAAAGACCTAAAAACTCCTGACACAATCAGTAAGATTGCTCTTATATACTTCTCTGATTTTTGTTCCCTCATCATAGTGAAATATTGCTTTATGGATTCCCTATAATTAGTATGGGTCTATCTTATTAGTAACTCAGCTTTCAACTCCATTTTCTTACTTGTCTTTTTCTCCTCCTCCCAATGAATATGATTTTACACTAGAGATATGAAGGCTCTTAACTGGATATCTCCTATAAATATGTGTGGTAAGAAGGTTCCATTCTCAGGTAAGAAGAAGTTATGCAGGAATAATTCACAAAGCAGATTTCTCTATTTTGCTGGACTATGCAGATATGTTTCTACAAATTCCTTAGCAGTGTCCAATTTGTAAGGAAGTTTGGAAATAGTCCTCATTAACCGCCAGCGGAGGTATTTTTATTTTAAGATCAAAGTATAAAACCTTGCAGGTCTTCTGCACTGAACTAAGTACTCTGTAATTTGGCACATATCTTGTATCTGTTCCTGTAACTTAGTTATATATGTAGTTTGGGCTTCTATCTTCTACTTCAAAGGTTTTAAGGCTGAAATTTGTGCCTCCATCTGTTGACACTGCAGCATCCAATGTGCTATGTCCTCATTATATTTTTTCATTGTAACTGTTTGTGGGGACCTTATAATTGATTGTATTTTTGGAGGTAAGTCCACTTGTATACCAATTTTTGATGTGTTAACAGAGAGTAGATCTACTTGTACTCCAACTTTTTTTGTTTCAACTTGAGGTGATTCAACTGTAATTAATTCAACAGATAATTGAGGAGAATGTATATTTACCTATTCTTGCACTTCTCCCTGTTCATTAGCCTCCTCATCTGCTTGTGATGTTTATGCCCCTTGTAAATTTTCAAAATGTTCTATAGAAGCTCCTGAATCTGTCATGATGACATCCTATTGGAAGATTTATGTTGTTGTCTCTTCTATTTCTACTCCTTTGATGGGTTATTCTTCCTCAGGTAGGTTATCTCCCTATGATCTTCTGCCAATTCTAACAAAATTTTGGCCAATTCATCCTCAGAATCAGATTTTGTAGGCTATTGCTTAAGAGTGGACAACCCTGTTAGTCTCACAATGACACTGAGAGGGGGGTGAATCGGTGTAGCTCTTTAAAACTTAAATCTTCAACACTCAAAGCCAAAACAATGAAAACATAAAACCAAATAAAGCAAGTATAACAAGAGAACATCACACAACACAAGATGTACCGAGGTTCACCGATTTGGCTACATCCTCGAAAATGACTGTTTGGACTCCCATCCAAATCCAGCCTTTGCAAAGCACCAACTTTACAATCAATTTACCAGCACCCACTGGAAGGAGCACCAACCCCTGATTTATCTGCACCAACAGAAAGGAGCACCAACCCCTGATTTATCTGCACCAACAGAAAGGAGCACCAACCCCTCTACCAAGCACCCACTTGATTTTGATATTGATAATAAAATGACATATATGAATGTCTTCACTAAAACCAGAACCCTCTATGGTCTGTAAGCTCAAAATCTAAAACTTTCTATTTCACCCAGTATAACATCCCTCTCTCTGCATTACTCAGAATTTGAATCTTCTCTTCTCACAAAAAAAAACTGATTGTTCTCTTAGCTCATTCTGCCAATTGCTAAACGCTTTATAGGTATTGTGCAACACTTTGTCTACGAACTCCTCTCAAAATTTCAGCCAAAATGGATATCATATGAGAAAGTTATGCCCAAAATACTGAAGTGACGTTTTTCACCACTCTCCAAAAATCACGGATTTTCACTCTTTATTTTTCTCCACACACACTTCTCTCTTCACAAAATAAAGTCCCCACTTTTCAATAAAATCCCTTGTCACTTAAAAAGCACACACTTGCATTCTTTTTCCCTTTTCAATTTTAAAAATATTTTCTTTAATGAAGCTTCTTAAAACAATATAACTTCCTTTTTTTATTTTGAGAAGGCATTTCGTCAAACACGTCACATGCAAAGAATTGACACCTTACTCGTTCTCTTACTTCGGAGCCACGTGACACCTCAAACCAAAAATGAAAGATGCTCTATTTGATGCCTTGAAGGTGTAACAACACTGAAACCGAAACTCTAGCGACTCTGCAAGGTCGAAATGGCCAACTGAAGGATTTTGCACAAGTGGAACAAATTGACATAAAAGTGACCTGTACCATTTTTGCAACAATCATAACTCTCACCTCGTAACTCTATTTTATTTGAAATTTAAAACATCTGTAATTCTGAATACATCCAGTATGAATATCACTACATAAATCCTTACGGTTCACCTGTACCACCTCCACAAAAACTACTGCTGACACACTTTTTCCAAAAAGAGCATTTTTGTGACAGTCTTGCAACGCTTGTAACATTCGCCTCATTTCTCCATTTTTGTGGAAATTTGGAACACATGTTCTTGAAGATAACGACCACCTCCAGTTCAAATTTTACTATCAAATTCTTCTTGGTTTGCTCATAGTGCTTCTGACAAAACTACCCTTTTTTGGCCTGTACAACCACTTGCCAAATCATCCGCCAAGATACCGAAAACGTCACCGATCAATCCAAACACTATGATGACACCTCCAACACTATTCTAGACTATTTCCTAACATGCTGGCATGTTCCAAACTGATCCATCCTATCCAAATACACCCATGATGACTTTTGCAATTTTTTGACAACTTCCTGACGATTTTTTCAACTTTTGCAAATTTGCATGAACAACCTATAACAACTTCACCCGAACATCAAAAACATCCTCATAAGCATTGAAAATCACTATACATACTCGAAAAACCTCTGAAAAACTATCCACTGCATCAACCTATCCATATGAGTGTGTTGACAACAATGACAATATTGTCGTTGCACCTTGCTCAACAATCTCCCCCTTTGGAATTGTTGGCAACACACACACAATTTCCTATAACTCTTCTCCCCCTTTGACAACAAGACCAAAGGGCTACTACAAACTCCCCCTGAGTCCATGCACAACATTCTCAGGCAAAAATTATTACACTTAGCAAAAATCACAAACATGAGCAAAAAGATAAACAAATACACAAATGCTCCCCCTGAGAATGTGGCCCCAATAGCTAGTCAATTCTTGGGAAGTGTGACCACTCCCAATTTCTTGTGAAGGTACTCAAAGACTTCCTTGGGCAATGGTTTGGTGAAGATATCCGCTACTTGCTCTATTGTTGGAACAAAATCCAACTTAACCTCACCTTTCGCAACTTTCTCCTTCAAAAAATGATACCGGATAGCAATATGTTTTGTGCGAGAATGCATAACCAGATTCTTTGAGATGTTAATGGCATTGGTGTTATCGCACTTAACTAAAATTGGCTCACTAAAATTAATGCCAAGATCCTTCAGAGTTTGTTTCATCCATAACACCTACGTACAACACGTTGTCGCTGCAATGTATTCTGCCTCTACTATGGATAAGGAGACTGACTCCTATTTCTTACTGTGCCACGTGACCAACCTATCTCCAAGATAGAATGCACCTCCACTGGTACTCTTCCTATCATCTACACATCCTACCCAATCTGCATCTAAATACGCAATAAGGGTGAAGTCCTTACCTTTCGGATACCATAACCCATACTCCATAGTACCCTTGAGGTACCGAAGAATCCTCTTCACTATTGTCACATGAGTCTCCTTGGGACTAGCCTAAAATCATGCTACCATGCATACTACCTGCAAAATATCTAGTCTAGTAGCTATCAAGTACGAGTAAGCTCCCAATCATAGATCTATACATAGTTTGATCAACATGTGGAGATTTGTCATCCTTGCTCAACTTGCAACTTGTCATCATGGGAGTGCTAAGCTGGCTTACAATCCTCCATTGTGAACTTTTTCAGCATCTCTTTCACATATTTAATTTGAGAAATAAATATGCCCTTCTCCTTTTGATTAACTTGCAATCTAAGGAAATACGAAAGTTCACCAATCATTGACATTTCAAATTCTTTCTGCATCTTATTTGCTAAATCTTTACACAACTCATCTTTGCTGTTGCCAAATATGATATCATCTACGTATACAACAAGAACAATATGATGACCATTTTCTATTTTGACATACAAATTACTATCCACCATACCTTTCTTGAACCCTTGCTGAGTAAGATAATTGTCTAGCCTTGCATACCATGCTCGAGGTGCCTATTTTAAGCCATATAACGCTTTCTTCAACTTGCAAACCAAGTTGGGATCATCACCAAGCTGGAAACCATCTGGCTGCTCAATATAAACCTCTTCTTCAAGTTTCCCATTCAAAAATGTTGATTTCACATCCATTTGATAAACTTTGAAATTCTTGTAAACTACTAAAGCCAGAAACATTCTAATTGCCTCTAGTCTAGCCACAGGTGCAAAGGTTTCCTCAAAGTCAATACCTTCAACTTGTGCATAGCCTTTGCATACCAATCTTGCTTTGTTCCTGACTACCTATCCATCTTCATTCAATTTGTTTCGAAAGACCCATTTAGTACCGATTACATTTTTATTTGCGGGTCTTGGTACTAACTCCCAAGTCTTGTTTTTCTCGATCTGATCTAATTCTTCATTTATTGCCTTTACCCAACTTTCATATTTGCTTGCATCAACAACATTTTTGGGCTCAATTTTGGATAATAAAGAGTAGTTACTTACTAATCTTCTTCTTGTCTGAACACCAACTATGGGGTCTCCAATTATTTGCTCTCTAGGATGATCTTTCTGCCAACTGCCTATTTTGAATTTCTTGTTTTCTTCCACTTCTGAATCATTATTTGAATCCTCTGAGTCAATTTTTGGTTTCTTTTTCATTTCCTTTTCCTCATCTCCTTCAATGACCTCTTCATAAATTGGGTAGTTCTCTTCATAGCTAATTACTCGTTCCCTTCCTTCATCAACTTTAACATCGACACTATCCACAATTTTCCTTAGCCTCTTGTTGTAGCATTTGTAAGCTTTGCTTTTTGATGAATAGCCAAGAAAAATACCTTCATCCGCTCTATCTTCAAACTTACCAAGGTTTTCTTCAGTTCTTTTGATGTAACACTTGCTGCCAAAAACTTTAAAGTATCTTGTTGTTGCCTTTTTACCGAACCACAACTCATAAGGAGTTTTGCTTTCATGCATCCTCAACATGCACCTATTTTGGATGTATACCGTAGTATGGACTGCCTCTTTCCAAAATATATCTGCTACTTTGCTCTCAGTCAACATAGTCTATGCCATTTCCTGCACTATCATATTCTTTCTTTCTACCACACCATTCTGTTGAGGTGTCCTGGCTGCTAAAAATTGTCTCCTAATGCCATATTTTTCACAATACTCTATGAAATCCTCTAAAATGAACTCTCCTCCTCTGTATGACCTTAAACATTTAATCATTTTTTCTATTTGATTCTCAACTTGGTTTTTGAAAACCTTGAACATCTCAAAAGCTTCTGATTTATGCTTCAAAAATAGTACCCATGTCATCCTGGAATAGTCATCTATACACAACATGAAATATTTGTCACCGTTTATGCTTTGCGTTCTCATGGGTCCACATAAATCAGTATGTACTAGTTCCAAAGGTTTGCTTGTGTAGTACTCTTTTGTTTTAAATGAGACTCTAGTTTGCTTCCCCTTTTGACATGAAGCACAAATGCTATTTGATGGTTTGCCAATGGTGGGAATATCTCTCACTGCTTTCTTTGAGCTGATTTTTACTAGATTGTCAAAACTGATATGACCGAGCCTCTTGTGCCACAACCAATTCTCTTCTTCCTGTCCAATCAAGCAAGCTCCTTCTGAAGTCTCTGAGAGAGTGTACAGGTTGCCAGATGTCCTTGATCCAGTTGCTATCAACTTCCCATTGTTTGCCTTTCTGACTTCACAACCTTGCTTCTTAAAGATCACTTCATGACCTCTATCACAAATCTGACTTACGCTCAACAAGTTATGCTTCAGACCAACCACAAACAAGACTTCTTTTGACCTGATTTTTCCGTCACTAATCTTAACTGAACCTCTGCCAACTATCTTAGCTCCATCATTGTTTCCAAACTTTATTGAACCACCTTCATATTGCTGCAACTTCTCAAATTTTTGTTTGTCACCTGTCATATGACTGGAGCATCCACTATCAAGTATCCATGGTGCGGATTTATTCTATGCTTTAAATGTCGTATGTACGATCAAGGATTCCTTTTCTTCCTTAGGTCGCTCTTTTTCTTTCCACTCAGGTTTGATTACAATTTTGGGCTCTTGTTTTGGCTTTTCTTTTTCAGTAGCTTGTGCATGTTTTTCGAGAAATTTTCTATTTTGTCTTATTCCATTTGGCTGAAATTTTCTTCCCTGAAATTGATTTGATGCAAATGTACTTCGACAATTTCTTGCAATATGCCCAAAATTATGACAGTTATAACATTCTACTTGCATAATCCATCAAAGGTGAAAAAGC
The DNA here is from genome assembly GCA_028583015.1 of Wollemia nobilis. Taxonomy (NCBI): domain Eukaryota; kingdom Viridiplantae; phylum Streptophyta; class Pinopsida; order Araucariales; family Araucariaceae; genus Wollemia; species Wollemia nobilis. The sequence continues at coordinate 4,235,520 of JAQPPZ010016919.1, forward strand.
ATTTCTATTGGTAAAATTCCTTGGTCCTACATTATACTTGCAATCTGAGATCTTATGTCCATAACCATTGCATTTAAAATAGTAACCAGAAAAGAGATGATTGAACCTGGGTGGTGGTCTTTGCCATGTTGTCGTAGGAGCCATAAATCTTCTTCTTCTTTGATGTGTGACATTGGTGAAGCCATCATTGTCAATTCTCCTTTCGTGCCTTGCATTATTGCTTTCCTTTGCATGATTCATTTTTGCTTGATCAACTTGTTTCTTCTCTTCATTCTTTGTGGATTCTTCATTTATGGCCTTTGATCCATTTGATGATTCTCCTTCATCAAAACCCAAACCAAATTTGATGCCTGTAGTCTTTTGGTTATTTATGATCTTATCCAACTTCATAGAACTTTCTTCACGTTTGTGATAACAACTAATTTTCTGATTCATCTCTTCTAGCTGCATTCTTAAACCAACAATCTCTTCTTCTAGCTTGCTGCAATAATCTATTTTCATGGTTATTTGCACTTTGAGATCTTCGAAGATTTTCTTGGATTCTTCTATCTGTACTTTCAAATTTGTTATGATTTCATTTGCATCCTCAAGCTTTCTTGAAATTTTCTTATTCTTTTTTCTTTCTATCTTCAATTCATCTAGAGCTGCAATTAGTTCCTCTTCCAAATTCACTTCTGCATCAATTTCTTCTTCATCACATTCCTATTCTTTTTCTGGTTTTTCTTCTTTGAGTGCCATGAAAAGAGCTTCACCTGTTTCCTTTTTAGAATCCTCACTGGAGCTATCTTCTGATGAACTGACATTCTTGGAGATGAAACTTTTCTTCTTGAAGTTGCCTTTTCTAAAATTTGTTTTTTTCTTCCAGTCACTTCTTTCTTCGTGTGATCCTTCATCACTTATGTTCTTCTCATTAAGTGGACATTTAGCTGCAAAATGCCCAATGCCTCCATAGTTGAAACATTTAAATGGTAACTTTCCTCTGTATTTTCCTTTTCCCCTTTTTAGTTTTTGAACAAAGTTTGCTTCCATTTCATCTGATGTCTCTTCTTCCTCGGATTCTTGTTTTGCTTTCATATTTTTATGGGCTTTAAAAGTAGCTTCTCTATCTATGGGTTTAGATTTTCCTATTCTCATCTCATATGCAGTCAAAGAACCATGCATCTCATCCATACTAAAAGAATTTAGATCTTTAGCTTCTTCTATAGCTGAAACTTTAGAATCAAATCTTTGGGGAAGGGATCTTAATACCTTTTTCATGATGACAGAATCTTTGATTTCCTCATCGAGTCCTCTAATCGCATTAATGACTTCATTAACTCTCAGCATATATGCCTCTATATTCTCATCGTCATTCATATTTAATACTTCGAACTGAGCTCGATGTGTTTGTAACTTGGCCTCCTTGATCTTAACGTCTCCTTCATGAATGCTCTTCAGTTTGTCCCATATTTCCTTTATCATTTTACAACCCATAATCTTTACCAGTTCGTTGTCCACTAATCCACACATGATAGCATTCTTTGCTTTTGAGTCATTCTCAAACAGTTTCTTATCGACAACATCGATTGGAGAAGTGGTGGGTATTGTGTATCCACTATCTACTGAATCCCAAATGTCGTATCCCAAAGCACAAAGATATGTCTGCATCCTGAGTCTCCAAAATGCGTAATTAGTTCCATCAAACAATGGTGCTTTGTTTGATGAGAAGCCTTCACCACCTGCCATTGTGTCACTTCCAAGATCACCCTAGCCGGTTAAGCCTATTCAAGAACCTCACTTTGATACCAATTGTTAGTCTCACAATGACACTGAGAGGGGGGTGAATCAGTGTAGCTCTTTAAAACTTAAATCTTCAACACTCAAAGCCAAAACAATGAAAACATAAAACCAAATAAAGCAAGTATAACAAGAGAACATCACACAACACAAGATGTACCGAGGTTCACCGATTTGGCTACATCCTCAAAAATGATTATTTGGACTCCCATCCAAATCTAGCCTTTGCAAAGCACCAACTTTACAATCAATTTACCAGCACCCACTGGAAGGAGCACCAACCCTGATTTATCGCACCAACAGAAAAGAGCACCAACCCCTGATTTATCTACACCAACAGAAAGGAGCACCAACCCCTCTACCAAGCACCCACTTGATTTTGATATTGATAATAAAATGACATATATGAATGTCTTCACTAAAACCAGAACCCTCTATGGTCTGTAAGCTCAAAATCTAAAACTTTCTATTTCACCCAGTATAACATCCCTCTCTCTGCATTACTCAGAATTTGAATCTTCTCTTCTAAAAAAAAACTAATTGTTCTCTTAGCTCATTCTACCAATTGCTAAACGCTTTCTAGGTATTGTGCAACACTTTGTCTACGAACTCCTCTCAAAATTTCAGCCAAAATGGATATCATATGAGAAATTTATGCCCAAAATACTGAAGTGACATTTTTCACCACTCTCCAAAAATCATGGATTTTCACTCTTTATTTTTCTCCACACACACTTCTCTCTTCACAAAATAAAGTCCCCACTTTTCAATAAAATCCCTTGTCACTTAAAAAGCACACACTTGCATTCTTTTTCCCTTTTCAATTTTAAAAATATTTTCTTTAATGAAGCTTCTTAAAACAATATAACTTCTTTTTTTATTTTGAGAAGGCATTTCGTCAAACACGTCACATGCAAAGAATTGACACCTTACTCGTTCTCTTACTTCGGAGCCACGTGACACCTCAAACCAAAAATGAAAGATGCTCTATTTGATGCCTTGAAGGTGTAACAACACTGAAACCAAAACTCTAGCGACTCTGCAAGGTCGAAACGGCCAACTGAAGGATTTTGCACAAGTGGAACAAATTGACATAAAAGTGACCTATACCATTTTTGCAACAATCATAACTCTCACCTCGTAACTCTGTTTTCTCTAAAATTTGAAACGTAGAATATCTGCAATGCTGACTACATCCAGTCTGAATATCGCTATATAACTCCTTACGGTTCGCCTGTACCACCTCCACAAAACTACTGTTGACACACTTTTTCCAAAAAGAGCATTTTTGTGACAGTCTTGCAACGCTTGTAACATTCGCCTCGTTTCTCCATTTTGGTGGAAATTTGGAACACATGTTCTTGAAGATAACGACCACCTCCAGTTCAAATTTTGCTATCAAATTCTTCTCGGTTTGCTCGCAGTGCTTCTGACAAAACTGCCCTTTTTGGCCTGTACAACCACTTGCCAAATCATCCGCCAAGATACCGAAAACGTCACCGATCAATCCAAACACTGTGCTGACACCTCCAACGCTGTTCTGGACTATTTCTTGACATGCTGGCATGTTCCAAACTGATCCATCCTGTCCAACTACGCCGTGATGACTTTTGCAATTTTTTGACAACTTCTTGATGATTTTTTCAACTTTTGCAAATTTGCACGAACAACCTGTAACAACTTCACCCGAACATCAAAAACATCCTCATAAGCATTGAACATCACTGTACATACTCCGAAAAACCTCCGAACAACTGTCCACTGCATCAACCTGTCCATCTGAGTGTGTTGACAACAATGACAATATTGTCGTTGCACCTTGCTCAACAAACTGAACCTTTAGTTTGTTCACTTCTTCATGCAAATAATAAGCTTATCTTTTTCTATGGTAGAGGCTTCATGTTTTTCAATCCAACCCATTTGTGTCTTAATGACACTTTTAGCAGCATGTAACTAGGTTTGCATATCAAGCTCTTCCTCTTCTCTTAGTGATTCTTTGCCAGAATCATAATCTTTAGAATCTGAATAGTCAACAAGTGAGATTGTAGGTATTTTTGTATCTGTAATTGTTGTTTCTACCTCCAATTCTTCTATGTCCATATACTTCCTCTTATATTTCTTTTGTAAATTGTTCTACAAGCACTTCCTACTCCTGCTTTATATTTAACTGCTAAAATAGTGGTGTCGCTTCTTCATCCACTATTTCTTCTGTTACTTTTTATTTTTGAAGTCTAGAAGACCTTCGTAACCCCACAAGAGTTTGTTTAACCCTTTTTGGTGACTTTGGAATAAATTTTGATGATTCTGGAGCAGAACCTACTTCAAGTGTTTCTTTCTCTAGCCACCCTTCCTTTCTTGAACTACCAGGCTACCCAATAGGTTGTGTTGGAAAAATAGTTACATTCTCAAAAAATGTAACTCTCCTTATTTTTCCCATAGGACCAGACTTAGATTATTTTTCCCTTTGCTTCCTAGTCCTAGAGGATGGAGGTCCTTGTGGTGAGGAGGGGATTTCTTTTTCAGAGGATTCAGTTTCAATTTCAGGTTCAGATCTTGTAATTTCTGCTTCATCTTCAGATTTAGACTTCTCACCTTCTACCTCTTCCTTAGATTCAGGGCTTTCACTCTCCAATTCATTCCAAGCAGAGAAGAACCATTCAAAACTCCTAGGGTTTCCTCTAAAGTGATGTTTGCAGATGATCTTGATGAGCCCATGGTGTTTGGGAGACCCTCTTCCTGCTTGGTACTTTTTGGCCATATTTACCAGCTCCTGATATAAATACAGAGGAAGGTTTACCCTAAGCTCAGGATTTGAGTTGCCATGGCGTAGATGGGTCAGAATTCTCATGTGATGTCCAGATAGGACAGGGAATTGCCCATCATAGGTCAAAAACCTAATGATCCATACTGCAACTTCATCCCAAGGAGGTTGTAAACTTGTTCTTTTGACCCCCTTGTAGATATTATTACTCAATACAAACTTAGTGGGCCTATCCTCATCTCCCCTGAACTGGTTTACTAATTCATTTAAAGTATTCTTGCCAGATTTCCCAATTTGAACCCCATGCAATGGCATTTCAGTAACTTGACTGAGAATTTCGGGGCTTACCTGGATTGTCATGCCGCTGATGTGAACTTGATTGTTGCGAAAGGTGCATGCAAACTCAGCAGCCAATCCCTCTGAATGCCCATCGAATTTGCACAAAAAGGGCAAAAATCCCCCTTCTGTAAAAATACGTAGCGATTCAGGATCTCCCTGTAGGCAATCTGCATTTTCTGGCTCAATCTAATTCTTCTTACCCCCCATTTTTAATCTTCCTGTGTTCTATCTCTTCTCAGTGTCGAAATACAACGTCATTCTTGGGTCTAAATCAAACTATTTGTAACTGCAGGGCTCAAAATGGTTCTGGGCTACGAAATTAAATTTTTACAGCACCAAAAAATGCTTCGAAACGTGTTGGAATGTTTGGAAATTAAATTTCCTTCTTCTATCTCATGTGGCAGACTCCTATTTCCCATAGGAACGTGATCTGTTGTGTTTGATTAAATGATTACGATGTGTTGATGTGGCAGTTGTTTGTTGGTTGGGTTATGGACAATGTACAAAACTTCCCTTTTTCTCGAAGTCCTTGTGAAGTGTGCCGAAGATTTTGCATATCGCAAAATGTGCGATGATTCCCAACAACCTCGTTTCCATCGTTGTGTTGGAAACCTGCATCTTGAAATCTATGCCATAATTTTTCCTTACTCCGAACAATAGAAATTTGATTGTGATGCCACATGTCGTTTCGTCCTTATTCTTACTCATTCTGGAGTTTTTCTTGAAGTATGAACATTCCTTCATTTCGAAGCATATGTTTATTTTTATTCTGAAGTTGTTCTCGTATTTTCTCTTTGTTTTGGTTCTGGAGTTATCATCATTCCGAAGTAGTTATGAGTACCATTTATTTCGGAGCATTATCATGCTGAAATATTTGAAGGTTATGGATAAAAGTTTTCTGCCCTTTTCACATCTTCCATTGACTAGATGGATAACTTTTTGAATTAACCTTATGTATGCCTCATATACTAACTAGGGATATTATACACTACATACTAGATATCAACATTATTCTAAAATGAAAAAGGCACATACCTGATATAACCATTTACAATTGTACAGTGGTTGTTTCTGCTGATTCTCAGCTGGCTGCTCTATGGACTAAGACAGGTGCAATCTGAAAATAGGTGAAACAGTGATTGTGAGAAAATATGGAACAATGATGGTGGGTACAAATGGTGAGTCACTAAGGCAAACATGCCGAAAGACCGGTTTTCATGCAAGCCTAATTCAGAGGCGCCTCAAAGAGGTTTTCACTTTCTGAATTTATTCATTTTTTTATTTTTTTTTTTTTATTATTTTTTTTAATTTCCTTTCATGTTACTCTGTTGAGTCTAGTGTGGAAGAAGTGTTTTCTTCCAACATGTGTACATCCAAGTTCTCCACTTGCTTGAGAAACTCCTCCTTTGATAGTGGTTTATGATATATCCGAAGGCGATGTCCATTAACCACCAATTTTCATCGTGAATCATCAATGGGTGAAAGGCGAACAATTCCATTTTCAAATACTTCCTCAATCTGATATGGTCCAAGCCACCTAGTCTGCAACTTTCCAGGATAGTCTTCATAACGTGAGTCAAACAACAAAGCCCAATCGCCTTGCTAAAACTTCCTCTGCTGAATGTGACTATCATGCCATAATTTTTGTTGTGCTTGGATCATCTCAGTCTGGTGCAATGCATCCCTCCATAGCTCATCCAATGCATTGAGCTATAGAATTCGGTCTGTTTGTGCCTATGACAAATCAATACCTACATCCAAAGTAGTTCGAAGAGTCAATAACTCAAATTCAATAGGCAAAAGAGGCTTTTTACCATAAACCAATTCATATGGTGTGAATCCAGTGGTGGATTTCCAAGTAGTGTTGTAAGCCCAAATTGCTTCAGGTAGTTTGTCCATCCAATTCCTCCTATGGGAAGCTATGGTTTTGGTTAAGATTCTCTCTAGTTCCCTATTTGTTACTTCAACCTGACCATTGGCTTGTGGATGATAAGGTGAGGATTTCCTGTGCTTGATTTCATATAGTTGAGTGAAGGCTTCAACAACTCTTGAAGTAAACTGAGGTCCCTGATCTGTGGTGATGGATTGTGGGGCCCCAAAATGCAGGAAAATCTATGAATACAGGAAATCAGCAACTTTGTCTTCTCGAGCATGCTTAAAAGCATGGGCTTCTACCCATTTGGTTACATAGTCAGTACATACCAAGATATGCACTTTCCCTTGGGAAGGAGGGTCAATGGGTCCTACAAAATCTAACCCCCATCTCTCAAATGGTTCTGTTCCTATTTGAGGTTGTAATGGCATTTCACTAGTGAAGGTAGGTTTTCCCATCCTTTGGCATGCATCACAATGTCCAACATACCTTTTCACATCTTTATGTAAAGATGGCCAGTAATAACCAGTACCCAAAATCTTTCGAATGGTGCTCTTTACTGAATAATGTCCTCCTGATGGTTCATCATGACATGCCCGTAGGATATCATATACTTCATCCTTGTGGATACACCTGCGCAAAACATGGTCAGGATTGCATTTGAAAAGTAAACCTCTTATCCATTTGAAAGAAGAACTTTGCTTGATTAACTATTTCTTTTGTTTAGGAGTAAAGTGAAGAGGAATTTTTCCTATAGCCAAATAATTAGCTATATCTACAAACCATGGAGACTGCATAGAAATAGCAAATAGTTTCTCATCAGGAAATGCATCTTCAACCAACTCTCCTGTATCTGCATTTTGCAATCTTGATAGAAAATCTGCAACTACATTAGCTTTCCCTAGTTTATTAACTATAGTGATATCAAATTCCTGCAATAGTATTAACCAATGAATAATTCTTGCACTAACCAGAGGTTTATTCATTAGGTATTTAATGGCAGCATGATCTGTATGAATGAATACCTGATATCCTATGATATAGTGTCAAAACTTATTGATAGCATATACTACAACTAAGAATTCCTTCTCAGTAGTAGTGTAGTTCTTTTCAGCTCCTGTCAAGTTTTTACTGATATAGTAAATGGCATAATGCTCCCCATTGTCAATTTGTCCTAATGCAGCTCCAATAGCAGTATTGGAAGCATCAGTTTGAATATGGAAGGGCAATTCCCAATTAGGTCCTCTCAATACAGGGGGAGTGGTTAATTTTTCTTTCAATTCATCAAAAGACTTTTGACACTCAGTAGACCAAGAAAATTCAGAATCCTTCATTAGTAATGCAAACATTGGATTGGCTATGGTACTGAAATTGGCAATAAATCTATGGTAGAAACCAATGTGTCCCAAGAAACTCCTTACATCAGTTTGAGTTTTTGGAGGAGGAAGGTTTTTGATGACTTCCACCTTTTTAGGATCAACCTTGATCCCATAAGAGGAGATATGATGACCAAGGACAATCCCTTCCTCCATCATTAAGAAGCATTTCTCAAGATTAAGAGACAAATGGTATGTTTCACAATGTATTAAAACTTTTTCAAGTTGTTCCAAAGTATATTCAAAACTATCCCCAAATACTGTGAAATCATCCATGTAAATCTCTACACTCTCATTTGTCAAATCAGAGAATATGGCCAAAACAACTCTTTGAAATGTTGTTGGAGCATTACATAAACCAAAAGGTAGAACCCTATAAGCAAAGGTTCCCCAAGGACATGTGAAAGTAGTTTTCTCTTGGTCTTCAAGTGCAACTTGTATCTGATTATAACCATTGAATCCATCAAGAAAACAAAAAAATTTCTTGCCAACAAGGGTATCTAACACTTGGTCTATGAAAGGTAATGGGAAATGGTCCTTATGTGTTACCTTGTTTAACTCTCTATAATCCACACACACTCTCATTTTCCCATTTTTCTTTGGAACAATGACTAATGGAGAAACCCACTTACTATCTGAAATTGGGTAAATGAATCCTACATCTAAAAGTTTTTCAATTTCTTCTTTAACAATATCTTTTAGAGCAGGATTCAGGCGCCTTTGAGGTTGTCTCACTAGTTTGACATCTTCAATGTATATCCTATGTGTACACACATCAGGATGAATGCCAATCATGTCCTTATAATTCCAAGCAAAAGCCTGAACATGTTTTTGTAGGACAACAAATAGTTTGGCTTCCTGTTCATTAGTCAGCCAACTATTAATATTTAGAAATTTCCCTAGTTGTATTTCAATTTGTTTAATCCCTGGATAAACAGAATTGATTGCTTCATATCTGCTGATTAAAGAATTTAATGGACAATGATGTGGCTGCAGAGTATGAAATACTCTGGATTCTATTTCATAAGTGATGCCAGATGGAATCATTCCCTGCATAGGACATGTGAAAGAGGTAAGAAGATGATGATGCCATCCATGTGGCAGTGTGAAAGAGCTTTCCTATATGGGAATAGGTGATAGATGTTCTGAAGTTTGTTCTTCATCCTTCCATAGCAGGTGATGAACAAGAATTTGATCATCTTTAAGTCCTTCTTGTAATGTTGCAACTAGGACAGTTTCATCTTCAAAAATTTCCCTTTCTGGTGAATTGACTTCCTCAATGTGTTCCTTCACTACTACTGTAGCCAAAGTGGCAATAGTTTCTTGTTCTTCATCAGACTCAGGATACCATATTTGTCCAAAAAATTTGGTTGAAGGTTGGGCTGGTGGATACAGGGAAATCTTCTTAAGGTCAATGCCATTTGAAATAGTCATTTCTCCTGACCTACAGTCTATAAAAGCAGCTACAGTAGCAAGCCAAGGTCGCCCTAGAATGATGGGATAACCACTAACTGAATTTCTAGGCTGCAACACCAAGAAATCTACAGGATACTCCCAGGAAGAAACTTCAATGGCAATATCTTCTAGGATTCCTTCTAGCTTGGCAACTGACCTATCTGCCATTTCCAAAACTATAGTGGTAGGACTGAGATTATTGAGATGCAGTTGTTGCATTGTTTCCTTAGTCATTACATTGATTGCAGCTCCAAGGTCAATTAGTACATTTGGAATTTGCACTAACCCAATAGTAATTGTGACTACTGGACTTCCTGGATCACTATATTTGGGAGGCACTAGTTTTCCAGATAGCAGGTCAGCCAACTTCCCTTCTACTTGCATAGTTTTAGGAAAGGCTTTCTTCTTTCTACCAGGTTTCTTGATACATAAATCCTGAATGGTTTTCTTGATTAAGGGCACATCCTTTATTGCTTGCAACAAAGGAAGAGAAATTGTCATTTTCTTAAGTTCTGTAACTAATTCTGATTCAGGAATAGTTGCAATATTTTTAAATCTTTCAGGGTATGGTACTTCTCCTATAGGGGATTCTTGTTTTTCTTGCTCATTTTTTGATTTTTCTTCTTTTTCTTTTGTTTGCACTGGTTCTGAATGTGGAGATTCTTGCTTTCCATCAATCTCTTCAATGGTGGGTGGAGCAGGGTCAGGTAAAACTTTCCCTGAATGCAACTGGATATTTCTACAATCAAGTACATGAACTACAACAGAATCTTCAGACTCAGCTCCATAAATAGGGGCTGCTTGTCTGGTATTATTTGGGTTAGCAACAGGCTGAGATGGAAGTGGGGGTTGCTTAACTGGCTGTGCTTGTTGAGGTTGTATTCTTCCTTGAAAGTTCTGATTAGGAGTTGGCAGCAAGTTTTGAGTCTATCCTTGATACCTTTGTTGCCCTTGATATGATGGGTATTGTGGCCCCCATCTTTTCCCATATTGTTGATTCTGTGTCCAAGGTGGATTAACAAGATTCCAGGGAGGATGTGACCAATCTTGGGAAGCTGCCCAAGATTGATTCCATGGTTGTGAAGGTGGTTCTGAATATCCCCAAGGCATATTCCAAGGATTTTGTCCCCAACCTATAGGAAAACGAGGGGCATTCTGGTATTGTGAAAAGTTACCACCTGGCCTCTGCCCAATAACATTAAGTTCTTCAGTTTGAGTTTGCAAAATATTTTTAAGGTGAGGTAGGAGATGGCACTTATCAGTGTTATGCTCTTTTGAACATATGCCACAAATAGTTGAGATAGAGGTTCTATCCAAAGGACAATCATGTAGGGCATGCTTATTCCTACATCTAGGACAATAGATAGCTAGGGGTGGTGAAGAATTGGATTTTGCATTCCTTTCCCCTAATGCAGAATTTAATTGAACAAGAATATCAATTTTCATGTTAGCCATTTCTTCCATCAAATCTTTTATATCAGTATTACCAGGATTCCGCTTCCTTCTTCTTTGCCTAGTGCGGGAATAATTTCTGCATAACTCTACAATATCATTAATCTCAAGCTGGTTTATATCTCCTTTTCCCATTAAATCCAATACTTCTCTGGAATCATCCTGCAAACCTCTCAAAAATATAGTTTTTAATAAGTCAGTTTCCACAGGACCACATCTCTTTTGGATAAAGGTAAATCTATCAAGATAATCCTCTAAGTTTTCATCCTCTTCTTGTCTAATCCGAAATAACTCATCCTTCCTATTTCTCACTCTACAATACTCCTGATACTTATCCAAAAATGCAGTTTCCATTTGATCCCAAGTGCGGATTGAATCCGGTTCAAGGCTCATAAACCATCGTAAGGCTGCATCTTTGAGTGTAGAGGGAAATAACTTCAGTTTCTGGTTGTCATTGACATAGTCATAAGTCTGACACAAAACTTTGAATTCAAACAAGAACTGATCAGGATCTTCAGAAACAATTCCCCTAAATATTGGCAATACTGAGGGTGAAATTGTTTTCATAGGAGCATTCTAAGTAGGATTCAGATGAATAGGGTATTCAAAAGTTCTAACAGGAGGATTGTCAGCATCATGACCAACAATTTCCCTATCACGTTCTCCTTGTTCTGCCATAGGTGCTTCCTCAATTTTGACTTGTTCAACTGGTTCAGATGGATCAGCCCTATGGGTATGTCTAGAAGCAAGTGCCTCTAAGAGCTCTTCTTGCAAAGATCCTAAAATTTTAGTTGATGAAGAAGATGATTCTCTTTTAAGTCTTTCAGGAAGTTCATACATAGGCAGATCTTCACCTCATCATGAAGAACGCCTTTGTGGAAAAGAGCCAGTTCTGATAAACCTTCCTCTTTCGTCTCTTGGCCTATTCATCCATGCTCATCCACTAAATGAACTAGAATTCAGTTTTCAAGAACTGTTACCTGTAACAGGATAGTTCCTAGACTGCTATGCTTTTCCTAACAACACCTAAAGTTTTCCCCGACAATGGCACCAAAAATGATGAGTGTCATCAATTATTCATCATTTAATCATTATTCTTGTCAATCCAGGGCGGTGTCCAATGGCTGTATACGATAGGAAAGGTAAGCAGTTAAAGGATCAGTTCATTCAGAGGAGGGCTTTATTGGTAGAGCAGTTAATGTTGGGGGTTTGATGTCACCTTTAAATCCTATGAACTGAAATTGACTCCTATTTACCTTTACAAAAATGAAATTGCAGGAATTGAAATTTTGCAGGAAAAAGAAAACTACTTAAATTGCAGAATTTAAAATGACAACAATGAAAGGATGCAGAAATGGAAATAGCAGAAATGAAACTTGCAGAATTGAAAATCACACTTGCATGAAGTAGAACCTAATTACAATAACAGAATTTAAAGGATAGTAATCAAATGTTGCAGAACTGAAACATCAAGAAATTCTCTGATGCAAACTGGAACTGTCAAAGTCTGAAACAACTATTGAAAAATAGGGAATTTCATAAAATGTTGTGGGATGCAAGAATCTATGCTAAGTGGTCAGCTGACATGCACACACACTTCCTATATTACAAATTATCACATGCATTCTAAAATAACACAACTAAAAATGTGAAATAGAGTCAGGTTTCTGCTAATTTGTTGCAGCAAGAAAAGAGCAGAAAACCTGTCAATGTTGTCCCTTCTCCTAGGCCTGGAAGTGGCCCTTGCTCCCTGAACCAGAAGAAGGTGAAAAGTACCTATCCTAAACTATCTAAACCTTACACTAAACTCAGAATGCCAACATAGATGATGAAACTGCACCTTTTATTAAATCTGCAGTAGCATAACAACAATGCAGGGGAAACCTGCAGAATACTATTCTGCTACAGTACAATGCTACAACATTTAAACTTCTACTATTTTTCTATCCTCTAGCTCCTATATGCTCAACCAAATGGGAGCTATATTATTTATACTAATGGGTTACAATATTGATAGGATTTTGTGCTGCTATGTAGGGCTGCTACAACTGTTGTAGAACTGTTTCCTAGAATGCAGGGATTTGTTCTATTATTCCTTATCCATTCCTTCTGCTGGGCTTCATGCATTGAGGGACAGGTGTTGGGAAGAATAAGGGTATCCCTTAAATAGCTTGCAGCCACCATTTACCACCCTTCTATTGTTGTTATAGGTGCTTTTGACCAAAACTGTTCTTACTGCATTCATTCCGGAGCTGCTCCGGAATATCAGGCAGGATAACAGAGTTTGTGTTAATTCATGCACCCAAAGGCGTAGGAAAATAGTTGTGACGGTGTGAATAGTCTCCATAATTTCCCAGAAGACTTATTCCATCCTTTGCATGAGCTGGAGTGGACCAATTCCAAGCCATGTTGTATATGTACAACTGGCTGGAATTTGAATGGACAATTTCCTATTTCTGCACAGTCAAACTATTTTGAACAAGTTTTGGCACCTTTTTGGCCATTTGAAATGGTTAGACGGTGGGGAAAGCTAATGAAATGATTTCAGAACTAAATACATATCAACACTTATTATTACAATTTCAAATAAATCCTACTTTGCTTAAAGAATTCAGCTGAAACAAGTCATAAAGTACAGAAAAATAGTCAAAACAGAATATATGCTCTTTAACATTTAAAACATGTAAACACTAATACATAATGCATTCTATCACCATAATTAGCATCAAAACATAACATAAGGTTTATCAAATAGTTTATCAAATATCCAAAAATGGTCCATGAATGAGGCAATTTTCTGGCCTCATCAGTGCCTACCTAGTAACTCATTTGAATACCATTCTTTCTCTTGTATTTATCTATTCTTAGGTTCCTACCTAGTAGATCATATAAATGCCACTATTTATCTTGTCTTTGATTTCTCTCAAGTGCCTGTCAAGTTGCTTGTTTGAATAACACTCTTTTTCTTGTATTTGGTTGCTCTCAGGTACCTACCTAGAGCTTGTTCGAATGACACTCTTCATATTGTCTTTGGTGGTAATTATAGCATGTCCAAATATTGTGTTGGTGCTTGATATTTTGGACAACATTCTATGTTGACTCTACTTCATAATCATACTGCATGCAATGATCTTCTTAGTGCACTAATTCCTATTTGATGATGCTTAGAAGTGTGCTCGAGTCTTTTTAAATGCTAGTGCTTATGTTAGCATCAATTCCTTTTAATTTTTCTTGACTCTTAGCACTTTGGTAGTGCTCTTATAATCTCTAATCTCATTTGAAGAATAGCACCCTATTAGGGCTTAATGTTTGCTAATCTTCCTTGAAGGATAGTGCCCTATTAGCGCTCAATATTCTAATATGCCTTGAAGGCTAGCACTGTATTAGCACTTGATATTCTAATTTTTCTTGAATCCTATCACTCTATTATTGCTTGATATTCTAATATTCCTTGAAGGCTAGTGCTTTGTTAGCTCTTAAATCTCTTGTTGACTATTGTATACTAGCTCAAATAGCTACATGTATGTTATTAGGTAGTTGTGCTCTTTTTTATCTTTCTGCTTTTGTAATATCTTACATAACCTCTATATTAGCCTCTATATAATGACCTCTTATATGATTGTCTCTAACTTCATTGTTGCACTAAATATTCTCCTTGAAGAAATCTACTTCAAAAATTTATCCACACCCGACTAAAATGAAGATATTTTTAGTCAGTTTGGTTTTCCAATATTTCCTTATCTTGAGAAGCTTATGATGCTTCCTTCTTCTCTGTTCTTTATTTCTTCTTTATTCTATAGAAGCTTTGTATTGCTTCTCTTCCCTAGAAGCTTATATTTTCCTCTTTCTCTTGGAAGCTTAAATGCTCCTACATCTACTAGAATCTTAGATGCTCCTCTTTCTCTTGAAAGCTTAGATGCTTATCTATCTCCTATAAGCTTATCATGCTTCTCTATATATGAAAGCTATGATGCTCCTAATTTTCTAGAAGCTATGATGCTTTTCTATATCTAGAATCTATGTCCAATGTCTTCGGTCAAACCTAAAAATAGAATGATTCTCCTCTTATATAGAGAATCTAAAATCAATATCAGGGTGACTATGAATTTTCCTACACATCCAACTTCATTTTGAGTTGGCTCTTAATTACTTCAAGTTGAGTCCTAGTCTTCACTGATTTTCCTTGAACTAAGTGGAAATACCCTAGCATCCAAATCAAGGTGACTCTTACTTTCCCCCCAATATCTACTCAATCAAACCTTCAAAAAATAGAGTCCAATAATTTACTACTTTCAAGTTGGAAAAACTCCAATATTAATGGTGGCTAAAATATAACTCTATCAAAAATAAATAGAGTTAATTGGTAGCTCTAATACCATTGTTGGCTTTTAAGCCTTACTATTCAAAGATATCATAGGTCCCAATATAAAGAAGCCACAATATTATAGGTCAAAATATCAATAATCAAGAGTAGAATTGTATAAATGAGCAATCAAATATATCTCCAGGCCAATATAATAATATAAATAGCATTCACTTATAGTATCAAAATATGAATGTAAAATAACCAAAATTATTCATGTACATGCATGAATAAAACTTACAATAAAATTGCTAAAAATCTATATACAAGCTTTATTACCAATGTTTGCTATGTGGTGATCGCTACAGATTGTTTTCCCATACATTGTATGGAGCTTTGTCTCCATAATATAGACATAGAAGATGACTCTTCATGTACTTGACTATATCTCTCTATATGACAACTCCCATGACCTTTGGCTTATCATCTTGCCACTTGTATACTAGACTCTTCACTTTCTTCTTACATGCATACTTGACTCTATGACACTTGTACACATTCTTTCGATACACACTTGCACTCTTACTTACATGAAATTTGTGCATTTCATGCACATAGATACTTACATAAAGGGGAAATATAAATCATTCATCTAAATTATAGACTCAACTCTAATCTATTACATTTGTACCATAGAGGTACCATGAGGGTACATTAGCATGTACCAAATAATATAATATTTTCCAATAGAAGTTCCACATTACTAAGCCTCTAGGTAGGGCTTACTTAGTAAACAATTTTATTGCATTAGTAGAACCTATATAATTTTGAATTTATATTTTTATCCAAATATTTCCTTAATCTTTGAATGGTATCCAACCAAATTTTTCCCTTGAAGCTAAAATTATAAGTCTATATTTTTTTAAGCCTATGCCTCCAACATTCTTTTCTTTGCAAACACTATTCCACTTAGAAATAGGAATCCTAAATTTTTTCTCACAACCTTACCAAAGAAAATCTCTTTTGAGTATATTATCAAATTCAAATGTTATACCCATTAGCAATCTTAAAAGTGACATCATATGTATAGGGATATATTGAAAACTAGTATTTATTAGTTGTAGTCTTCCAACTATGGTTAAGAACTTACCTTTATGGATTGCCAAACAAGATTTCATTCTATCCAAAATTGACTCCCAAATTTCCTTATTTTTCTTGCCAAACAAAGAAATACCTGGATAAGTTGATGGTAATTTTTCAACTTTACATCCTAAAATATCCATAATAATCCATTGTAAATCTAGCACAGTGCTAGTAAAAATGATCCTAGAATTTGTAGTATTTATTTAAACTCCATGGCCTCTCTGAGTGAGGAATGACCTAAAAGAAAAGTATCATCAACAAATTAGAGATGAGGTTCAAAGGGACCATTTGCTTCAACTTGAATAACTTTGTTTTTACCATCCATTTTTTCCTTTGACAAAGATCTCCACAATGCTTCAACAAGAATAATAAATAGATAAGAAGATAATGAGTCACCTCGGTGGAATCCATGAGATGATTCAAATTATCTAACAAGCAATCCATTTTTCAAAATAGAATATTATAAAATGTTATAAAACATCTAATCCATTCACACCATCCTTGATCAAAACCAAATTTTCTAATAATATCATGTAAAAAACTCCATCAAGCCCTGTCATATAATCTGCTCATATCTAGTTTTATGAGAATACTTTGATGAGGATATCATTAAAACTTAGTTTATTTTTCAATTTCTATGATATAAGTTTTTTTTTTTTTTTTTTTTTTTTAAGCAAAAAACCCCTTGCGGGGCCGCCTTGGTCTGAGAGACCACGAACAGGGGGTTCTACACCGTCAAAGTCACCCGGGAGTTGCACCCGACCCTGCCCGCACCAACATTATCAATTGGATTTTGGGTACCCAATTCAGCTTTTTTGGTAGGGTGGAGATTTGAACCTGAGACCTCCCTTGGAGTATTGCCCTCTCCTCTCCAAATCACCTTCAACACCTGGGTAAACTAATTTATAGTGGAAAACACCCCTTTCGAGGTGCCACTTTCAACAAGTTGGGCATAGGAGGAATGGAGCCTTGTCGACCTCTACCAGCACATAAGACATTCCTAACTATACCATATATCTACAGGATGGAGACAAGGGGAATGGAACCTTGGTCGGCCTCTACCAGCACCCAGGGCTTTTACCACTACACCACAACAAGCAGATCAAAACTAATTTAGAGTGGAAAACACCCCTTTCGAGGTGCCAGTTTCAACAGGTTGAGCATAGGAGGAATGGAGCCTTGTCGGTCTCTACCAGCACATAGGACATTCCTAACTATACCATATATCTACAGGATGGAGACAAGGGGAATGGAACCTGGGTCCGCCTCTACCAGCACCCAGGGCATTTACCACTGCACCACAACAAGCAGATACTTCTATGATATAAGTTTCATTTGGTAGTAAATTGTTTCCAAATATAAATGTTGGCATTATCAAATGTTGACATATTTAATAAGCACCTATTCTCAACGACAAAGATATTTGTTAGTTTTAGTTAGCTTTATACTAGTTAGTTGCCTAAATTCTTAGATATTTTTAGCATAGGTTAGATCTATATTAACTAGTAGTTTCTTGTATATACTTATTTAAGTATTCTTTAGAATAGAAACTTTTAGAGCTTATCTCATCTTGGATTCGAATAGTTGCATGTTGACCCTAAGTGGCTATAACATTTTCTAAGGAATTTAAGTTAATATAGAAGGTACAATTTTTTGCGTTCTAATCTTGGACGGTGATGAGTTTCGGTGAACTTTACCTCCATACAAATAACTTCCAAAAACATTACCATGGAAGTATTATTCGTGTTGACATCGTCATTGACTCTAGTAAGCACCCCTTTAACATCTAAACTCATTGGACATGTAACTAGCTGACTGCACTAAGTTGATAAATATACCTTTCATTAATTCTTCCTCAAAATCCCCTCACATAGTGATTTATCAACATCAATTTTGCAACTAACATCCTTCCCATGGTGGTAGTGAAATTGGTTTCCCTTCTGTCACCTTGCCATTTTCTAGTGAAAATTTTCATGAAGAAAACCTATTGATTAGATTGCAAAGACCGAGAATTCTCTAAAGTGTGACTCAAATGATGGAGATATTCTTTGTTATGGTGTCCAATGGCTCTCAAACATGACGTTTGATTATGACCAACCCTTAAGAGAAATACAATTTAGTTTCTTGATTGATGCAAATGCATCAAATTATATTTTGATTGATTTTAGCTAACCCATAGTCTAGTTTAGACTATCGTAGTTTATGATTGAACAACTATAATTCCAACATAGAATTAGGCTATTGAACAACATGGCATCAATATGTAGCCCTACAGTGACCTAGGAAAGATTGTTTTTTTTTTTATTATATAGGAGAGTTGGTCACAACTATACACTATTTTTAGTAATTGATAAGTGTAGGGTTCAAACCACAAGGGTTGCTTCCACCAAATCTATTTCATTTTGTTATTGTTGATCTTGCTTCCACCAAACCTATTCCAATTCATTTTTTTTTATCTACCATTACCTCATTTTTGTAGACCTATCATCACTACGTTTTTGTTGATATGTCATCATCGTTGGTCTGGCATGTGGGTCTAGCATGCACTCAGAGGATTTAGATCAGATTACTACCTTTGCAAACAGGCCGCCCCCGAATTTTGAACCTGAATATCTTCTTGATAAATATCTGACCAAACAAACACTTACCAATACACTAATCCTCGAGAGGATTTAGATCAGATTACTACCTTTGCAAACAGGCTGCCCCCGAAGTTTGAACCTGAATATCTTCTTGATAAATATCTGACCAAACAAACACTTACCAATCCACTAACCCTCGAGTGCAAGATTGTTTACTATTTTGGCTTAAAAATAGTTTAAGCATTGAAGGAAAGAAATATTTTTGATGTTGGCATTCATTTTTAAGAGTCTTACCTCAACATTGCTCATCTTCCTATGATTTTACATGGGCATGCCACTGGCACTTTGTTAGTAGTAAACTGTTGAAAAGCAAACAAGTTGATGTCACACGTGGCACACGTCAAAAATTTGTGTGGACTCTCACACCTCTAATCATAGCTAATTTATTGAAAAATACCAAGTTCTCCATGGGGTAATCCTATAACCTAACAATTGGCAAAAGTCATTAACTGTGGACACTCTTGCTCGAACATTAATGGTATTGGAAACACTAAATATTTATAATTTTAATCCAACATGTGTGGGTTGAGCGCATCCTTGAATGTTTAAAGGCATGTAAAAAGATAAAGAAACTAGCCATCCTTGTGGTTGGTAATTGATTCGTGTGGCACCGTGTGGATTGTTGGTCGATTCACACTAGTTTGTTGATGAATGATTTGCTCCATGGACACATATTCTTGTTGACCTTTGTTGATCATTTTGGAGGCATTGAGTACAAAGCAAGGTGAAAATAATAATAATTTTTATTATTATTATTTTGCAAAGGTGGATTCTCAAGGAATATTTTCCTTTCCCTCACTTAGTGTTAAATTAATTTTTTTTTAATTAATACTTTATTAATTTTCAATAAAATTACATTAATTTTGTAATTAATTGATTAAAGAGGAAATTTCTTTTTGAAGACAAAGGATTTTTTTTTAATTTTTTATTGAATTGTAGAAATTTTCAAACATCCTGTAATGATTTTGTCACCTTAAGTGTTCATTTTTTAGTTCATCTGGCTTATACCCGATCACAAATGGATTTCGATTTAGTAGAGAAAATGACTCCTTTAGCTATTGTAGTTAGTATATTTTTAGATAAAGTAAATAAAATAGCAGTCCAAAATGGTCCTAGTGACATCAAAATGACTTATGTATAAAAGCAAAATGTGGAATCAAGATTTATGATGGTTCACATGATCTTGAAATCTTAGTAGTTGGATCCTTGACATATATACTTGGTTTGCTTATGGCCAAATCCTTGAAGATGATAGAGTCACATTTCCAAATTTAAAATTATTGATGTAGCCAAGGTTTTGATAACTACCCCCAACACAATAAAAATCCCATCAAAAATTAGGATGAACTAGTGAAAGCGTTGAAGGATGTTTTTTATCTTTCAAATTATGGCAAATATCTCATCTACAAATGGCTTTGTTTAAAGCAAGGATACAACATGAGTGTCCAAGAGTACATTTTCTAGTTTAACAAGTTGAGAATCTTAACTGGCATAGAGGATTCAACTAATGGACTCATTATCAAATTTAAAAGTGGTTTGTAGGAATCAATATTCAAGGAGTTGAAATACACCCTCACCACCACTTTGGATATAGTATCCAATCAAGCATATTTGGTGAAGAAGAAACTTGCTAGCCAATCAAAGGGATCTTGATCTTTAGGCACTTACAAGGTGCCCAATCAGCAACAACAACAACCAGTGAAGAAGACTTATTTTCTTCCTTCTCTTTCTTCTTCTTCTTCTTCATCTTCTCCTTCTTTTAATAACAAAAAAATATTGCAATCATTTTAAAAGAGGAAGTAATGTGAAATCTAACTATTTTAGAAAGAGGAGAACCTTATTGTATAATCTCAAAATGAGGAACCACAATATGGTCCCATTGAGATCATAGGAGAATATAGAGAGTATGATGAGTTGAAGGGTGAACTAAACAATGTTACACTCATAAATTATAATTTGTATGAATGTGGCCATGATAATTTATTTGTTATAAAATTTCACCTAACTCACAAATTTTCTATGGATTGTATCATTGACAATGACTCATAAAATAATTTGATTACAAGAACTATAGTTGATAGGTTGCAATTGGATTTGAAACCATATCCTCATCCATAGGCCATGATAATTTATTTGTTATAAAATTTCACCTAACTCACAAATTTTCTATGGATTGTATCATTGACAATGACTCATAAAATAATTTGATTACAAGAACTATAGTTGATAGGTTGCAATTGGCTTTGAAACCATATCCTCATCCATACTCACTTGGATGGAAGGATAATGGTTCAACCTCCTACATAATAGAAACTTGCATAGTATCCTTTGCATTTGGTCCATATTTTATTGATAAATTTACCTATCATTTGACTTTGATAGATTTTTGTGGCCTAATTATTGGCAAGCCCTATCAGTATGACAAGAGGGCTCAGTATGATGCATATAAAAATACACACACCTTGCATCATGTCAAAAAAATATTTTGCATTTTTTACCTTAATAATACCACATTTTTCTCCACTCCAGTCAACCATAAAATATTGCATTAATATTTAGAAGACCACATGATACACTAGCACTAGCTACACCACCTTCTCATAAGGAGGTGATCTCTCCTTCATTAGTTCTTCCTCCTACTGCACTTCTTGTTTCTCTTGGTATTGAGTGTTCATCTTATTTGCAATCTCCTTCAACCTTACAAGTTCATGTTTTATAGCAGACTTCACAAACTCAACAACAAGCCTTTGGTCCTCGTCAATTTCCTTCATAGATTGGTGATAGAGTTGTGACCAAATATTGTATCCTAGCACAGGCATCTATTGTTATCCTTGACCTTGTATAGGTGTGCAATGATGTGGAATCTTGACTTTCACTTTGTCCTATTAGTAGGATATATTTCTAATATTTGGTGTCAGACCCTCCTACTTCTATTATAAAATCATTGGAGTCTAATGCTTCTATTGTGGTGAGGTATGATGAGGACATCATTAGGACTTAGTTTATTTTTTAGTTTATAAATTCTAAGTTTTATTTGATAGCAAATAATTTCCAAATGTAAATGTCAACATATTTGGTCGGCACATATTGTTGGCAACTATTGATGATAAAGATATTTGTTAGTTTTAGTTAGCTTTATGCTAGTTAGCTGGATAGATTGTTAGCTATTTTTAGCCTAAGTTGTTAGTTGTTACACAACTTAGCTATTAGTTAGATCTATGTTAGCTAGTTGTTGCTTGTAAATGCTTATTTAAGCATTCTTGATGATAGACATTTTAGCTTCCCTCTTGGAATCCTTTGCATACATAGTCTTTTTTTGGAATATAGATAATTGATGGCCTCTTATGTAACGATTACACAATTAAGAATTTTTTTACCATGAATAGAACTACATTGCCCCTTTGGGATAATACAATCTATAATACTTTTAGATTTTTAGCCATAATTGTTGACTTTATCTTATAAATTATATTTCAAATGCTTATTGGAAAAACATTATCATAATATTTTCTTATTTTCTTGAGAACTATTGGCATATCAAAGTGTCTTGGAAGCCTATGGCAATAGCCTGACACACAGACACCTATACCTCCCATTGAGTGATATAGCAAGAAGCTCCATAAGCATTGTGAGTGCTTGTAGGAAAACCTATAGGATTTTGTTGAGGTTGGCTCATCATTAGATGTGATCTTCAACATGCCTTCCTACTCTAATCACTACGGTACTTGCATTCATCAAGGAAAAGAGATAGGGTATTTGTAGAAAGTAAATATACATAAAGTAAAACCTAAGCTAAGGAGGTGATCCACCAATATCCAGAACCCTTATGTGCACAATGAACTAAATGAATGCATTAATCATCTATTAATAGCTATAAAGTAAACACGCTTTCAATTCACAAGTAGGAATTTAAACATATGCAAGGAGTAGAGCAAAGAGAAATTAGTCACAACTTTATATTCCATAAAACTATAAATATGAAAGACTAAAAGAGGATTGATGATCTTTAGCAAAACAACTCAAGGCTTGAGTCCAGATTATACATAGAAGAGATAAATAAAAGAAAAATATTACAAGGCTATATACTAGGTATGAGTAGACATTCTTTGATGTCTTTACAATGAAATAAAACCCCTATTTATAAGCAAAATTTAGGGCCTCTTTGCCTCAAAAGTGTACAAAAATTCAGAACTTTCACCTAAAATAAAATGAGATTTTTTTTGCATTCAATGTTGAATATATTTTAAATTTGAAATCCTTACTGTTGAAAAGCACGACACGTCTAGATTTGGAGCCTCTATCATTTATTGCCTACAACCTTTACTAGAAAATTCCCTAGGGAGTAGGCATGGGAATCATTTGCATTTAATGTTGTATTTGAGGTCTTTAGAATTGGAGCTTATGTTGTTATTGCCAACCACTTTCTTATAATATTGTGTCCAAGTGGTGTAGGTAGTTGAACTTGAGGTTTTTTTGCCTTTATGAGTTCAACTACCTTCTAGGATATTAGTTGGATGTGCAGTATTCTTTTCAAGAAAAGGATTGTACACCTTTAAAATATTGAACACCTTGCCATAATGTGTGGGGTCTAGGGTCATGACCCTTGTTAGGGTTATGGGGGGCTACCTTGGCATAATGTATGGGGTATAGGATCATGACCATGGTTAGGGTTATAGGGGGATACTAGCCCCCCATGTAGGGGTTTAGGGGAGATAGTTATTGAGGTAAAGTTTGATCTTCTAAATTATTAAAGCACGGGTAGTTTTAGCCCATTGTATTCTAACACCACTTGGTGGTTTAGAGTTGTGTGATGTTACAAGCTTCCCCTTTGATCATAAGGTTGGTGAAGCTCCTCCTAATTTTCCCCTTGTCTGCATCTTTCTCCTTTGGTTGTCTATTAATAAGGTTGAATGGTTGGCATGACCTTTTAATTTCAAACCATCTAAGATTCCTTCCAATTCTTGTGATTCATTGGATATTCTACTTTGTTAATCATATAACTAGTGGATTTTTCCCCTATTATGCTCCTTATCTACATCTCTTTCCCATGAGCTGTCGATTGCTAAGACCATATGATTGATGATGCTCTCTAATGCTCTATCACCTAGGTCTTCTCTCAAATCCTATAGACCATTGTATTATCTTGGTCAGATCTATGATAGTTGGTGGCTTTTGAATAAGGAGTGAGGATATTGCATGGCAATCATGTGGATAGCCTCCATGGGCTTGATACATGCGAAGGAATTGATCCATGAATGTTGATTTTTCTATGTTATAGCCAATAGTAGGGACACTTTTGATTATCATTGGAAGGATCAAATATGATGCAAGTCTTTCATTATTACAATCAAACAAATTATGTAACTTTCATGAATAACATGTCTTCTCCTCTCTTTGCAACTCTATAGACCATTGGATCCAATATCAATAGTAGACCTTCCTTATACATACTCTTTGATGGTATGGCTATTTGTAAATTGTTGACATGTCTACCATATTTTTGGGTCTTAGCTAGTGGCGGTAATTTCTTTTGATGATTTATTGGTAGCTTTATGAAATGGCATGGGTCATTGGATGAATAATTATTGGCTTGTGTAATTTGAGAATTTTTTCAACTTCCTTGGTTGGGAAAGAAAATCTATCATTATATTAGCCTAATCAATAGACCACAAGGACTTAGGAATATTTTAGCCTTCTTCTATCCTCAAACCAACACCTATGATTGATCGAATATGAAATAATCAACAAGATATTAAGACTCCATCAGGTCCCTTGTGTGACAAAAGGACACCTATCAAATATTTGGAAGATCGATGATGCATGTAGCTTCACATATTTCTACTCCCTATACCTATAAAATTAATGGTTATCATTGATCGTAAAACCTATGGTGCATCTTATCACTACTCATCTTCTTTTACTGGTCTGTCAAGGCTGATTTACAAATTTTGGCTATGGCATTACTTCCTATGAGTGTAGTGAAAATTGACTATAATTCTAATGACTCATAGAAGACCTTCAATTTGATGAAGTTAAAGAACCTATAGAAATTTTTGCCTTTCCCATTTGATGTGGAGTCAAAAAATAACCAAATTAGGGAAAAAATGAGGGGGGGAATGGAGCAGCTAGTTTGTGACTTTATATCTTTACAAATTTTAAAAACCTCCAAATCCCATGAGCCCAAGAATGCTCCCAATAAATGGTCAAATCAAGCATCGAAAATAAACCTACTACAAACTTATACATATATACAAGGGTAGTGTGGGTAGCCTTATTCATGGGGTGCAAATTCAAATGAAGGAATGAAGAATCATGATAATTTCTTTATCATCCCTAAGGCTTTTAACCATCATTTAATTGCTACATTTTTTCCTTCTTTTTCAAATAATTTTGGATAAAATTTCCCTCCTTACTGAACTAGGACTCCTAATTAATGCCCTTGGAAAAAATAGGCACACACTAGCATTATATCCCATTTTGCTCTTGTCACCCTCAAAGTATAACCTTTTTATGTTGGTCAAGTCTTCCTCATTCATGACCTCAAGGATGAAAGGTTTTTCCTCTTGGATAAAATAAGGGCACCCAATAATTTACCCAATGGATTCATAGAGATATAAATCCTAAATTCTATCTTCCCACTAGTCCATCTAATCATTGAGAATAGAAGGGTAGGTCTCATCAACTGACAAGTCCAACTCAAACTATTTTTTTGCAATGAAGATGTGATTATTGTCCACCTTGATGGAGGGTGCATTTTCAACTTGATGAATGTGGAGAGGATATAATTGGGTTAGTTATTATTGGTTAATAACCTCTAGGACATCCTTCTAGGTGTCCACTAGGAGGTTTTTCTCCTACTGATCAGGTGTGATCTTAGAGGAGATGCCTTATTTAGGTCTAGCTAGCTTATCTTGGGTATCAAGGATCACTTGGTTAGATTATTCTTACTCCTCTATTGCATTATTTTTCACCCTTGTCATGGCATAATATTGGACTTGTGGCCTTCTAGGTGTTGAATTACCTACCTATTCTACCTTAGCATGCACCTCCACCTCATCTCAGATTACCAAAATATGATTAAGAGTTGTGGAACTTCTCCTTGAGGATATATTTATGATTGAATTTGGGGAATGTACTTTACATTTATGAATACATCCCTAAGAATATGGTATATGGTTGAGTATGTGCAGCTCCATCTATTCTACCATGGTTTTCCAAGGATCATCTCTAGGATAAGTGTTGGGAGGACAGATATCTAGATAGGATTTATACTATGCATTGAGATCATTCACATGATTATTATATATGGGGATCATATACCAAATAGGATTATGGGGTATTTTTTATCATGAATTTGGCATGGGTGCTATTTTTTGACTGGGCTAAGATCCTTAATATCCTTGACCATTTGGAGAGGATCAATATCCTTTATTTCTTTGCTAGAATGGAAACCTTTGCACATCTTATTATCTATGTATGGTTATGATCTCATTAGAAAGGATCCTAATCAAGTTATTCATATTATCTATCTCCAAGTACTATGGACTCATAGAAGGTTATATTAGAGTAGGGAGTGAAGTTTGAGCCTTTGGAAACGTTTATGAGAGGAGTAGGCCAAAAAGTGGTAGGCAAAACCATTGGAGGTAATTGGTATGGTAGCTAGATAATCAAAAAATAGCATAGGGGGCATGGGATATATCCTTCTAATATGGATCAAATCATTCTCAACCTTAATAGATAATTCTTATGCTACTAACAAGGATTTGCCTCCCCTAGACTTGATCATCATGGCTATTTTTGAGTTAAAAATTTTCAAATAGTAGATAAAATCCATACCTAGAAGGAGTCTAATCTCTTCAAGGATTCTATGCTAGGTCTTGTGAAATCAGATGTTGAAATCATCGATTGTTTCCATGGGACTCTCTTAATTTTTTCCAAATGCTCTAGGAGAGACACACCATCTACATTTTTATCAAATCTATTAATTATTAGGTTAGTGTGTTGGTCCCACATTTTGATGGAGTGTAGGTAAAGAGAGACATACCATTATCATGATTTTCCTTTGAAGGATGAGACCAATAATCTGAGGACCACATTCTACTCTCTGATATTATGCATTGTGCACAAGCACACCATGTGATGTAGGTCCTCCATCAGGGTTGTAGCATCCACTCCCATGAAGTATGGTAGTGTCTTGAATGTCAAGTCTAAAATTAGATACCATGTGGTAGGAGGTATAAGTGGTAGTATGTTATCTCTATCGTTATTGAATGGGTAAATTTTTTAAATTTGATTTTGTTGCATGATGATGGGGAGCCAAAATCGCTCACGCCAAATTCTCAATTCTCATTCAACAATTTAGAAAAAGATTACAATAATGGCAGTAGTCTGCCAAATAAACTCCTTTATCCCGAAAGATAGTTTATATTACAACATCTTTCGCCCTGGAAGAAAAACAGCCTAAACAGGTCCAGAATGGCCCTCTTGCCTTCACGTCTGCAACTCTGTCTCCACAGTTTTTCGACCCTTGTGCATGCCTTCGCTTCCCCTTTTAAAATCTCTGGCGTGACTCTCCGTTTCCCTTTTCTGACCCTTCATTTCATTTCTCATGCCTCTTCGTTGTCTTGGCTTTCGAAACGTCTTTCTTTCCGACTCTTGATCTTCATCTGCTTTCATTGCACCTTGGTGCCACGTGCTTGTCCAGTGCTGCCACTGTAGACTCTATCCACCTGTCAACCCATGATGACGTTCGGTATACCCATCGCTCGATAATTTCCTCTATAACGGCCCCTGTAACCGCCTGCCTTTTCTTTCCTTTTGTTTGGTCGTGAAAATGTGACATGTCGTGATATCGTGACATTTTTGCTTCACTGCCTTCCTGCCCCTTTTCGAGTCATGAAAATGTGACATGTCACGATATCGTGACACTTTTGCTTTTCGGCCTTCCTGCCCTTTGCGAGTCGCAAAAATGTGACATGTCGTGATATCGTGACACTTTTGCTTTTCGGCCTTCCTGCCCTTTGCGAGTCGCGAAAATGCGACATGTCGCGATATCGCGACACTTTTCTCTCCTGCGCCTCCTCTCACCTTTTGGTCGTGATAATGCGACATGTCGCGATATCGCGACACTTTTTCTCTCCTGCGCCTTCTCTCGCCTTTTGGTCGTGAAAATGTGACATGTCGCGATATCGTGACACTTTTTCTCCTTTGCGCTTTCTCTCGTCCTTTGGTCACGAAAATGCGACATGTCGCGATATCGTGACACTTTTTCTCCTTTGCGCTTTCTCTCGTCCTTTGGTCGTGATATCGCGACATCTTTCCTTTTCGGCTCCTCTTTCTCCTTTTCGGTCGTGAAATCGTGACATGTCGCGATATCACGACATCTTTCCTTTCTGCCTCCTCCTCGCCTCTCGGGTCGCGAAATCGTGACATGTCGCGATATCGCGACAACTTTGCTCTCTGCTTTCTCTCTCTATTTTGGGTCATGAAATCGTGACATGTCGCGATATCATGACAGTTTCCTTCCTTGCTTTCTTTCTGCTCCTTCGGTCGCGATTTCGTGACATGTCGCGAAATCATGACATTTTCTTCTCTGGCCTTTCCTGTCTTCTTTCGGTCGTGATTTCGTGACATGTCATGAAATCATGACATTTTTGCTCCATGCCTTCTCTCTCCTTCTTGAGTCGTGAAAACGTGACATGTCGCGATATCGTGACACTTTTCTCTATCGTGATATCGTGACATCAAGGCAAACACTTAGAAATTTTTTTGTTGATGCAAGATTGCTCTGCTGCCATCGGATGCTCCTGCATCAGACAACCGGGGTGGATTGAGAAGTGTCCTTCACTTCTATACTGTTGGAGGAAGACCCAGGTGGTCGACCTCTATTTTTGACAACCAAGTTGCATCTTCGATAGGCCTGCCCTTCCACTTGACCAGATATTCAGAATACTACCTATTCCTGGTACTTCTTCCTGCTCGAGTGTCTAGTATTTCCTCGATCTCACTTATTGCTAGAGTAGATGTTGGAATACTCCACAATTCTACACTTGGTGTCTCGCTACTGCCTCCTTCATGATATTCTACCAAATCTGCAATGTTAAAAATAGGTGATATGTTAAGGCCACTTGGCAATTCCACTTCATACGCATTGCTTGAATCTCGTTTTCCTATAATTCGGCATGGTCCAAACTTCTTCATCTTCAACTTGTTATAGGTTTTAGCAGGAAATCTTTCTTTTCTCAGATGGACCATGACTTCATCTCCCATAGTGAATTCCTTGAACCGTCGCTTCTAGTCTGCCCTTGTCTTATATTGGTTATTCATGTTAGTAATGTGCTTCTTCACTTCTTCATGCACGCTCTTCAGATGCTCTGCAAAGTCCTCAGCCTCGACACTGCACCTTTCCCTTGTATCCATCTTCCTCAACTCAGAAGCATTCCTTGGACTGCTCCCATACACTATCTGGAATGGAGATTTGTTAGTACTCCTATTGATAGAATTGTTATATGCAAATTCTGCCTGTGGCAAAACCAAATCCCATCCCGTGGGCTTATCTCCTATCAAGCATCTCAATAGATTTCCCAGACTTCTATTCACCACCTCCGTTTGGCCATCAGTCTGTGGGTGGTATGCAGAACTGAATTTCAAATCTGTCTTCAATTTCTTCCACAAGGTCCTCCAGAAATACCCCACAAACTTGGTATCTCTGTCAGAAATGATACTCTTTGGTAGACCATGAAGTCGTACCACCTCTTTGAAAAATAAACCTGCAATGTGAACTGCGTCACTAGTTTTCTAGCAGGGAATAAAATGTGCCATCTTTGAAAACCTATCAACCACCACAAATATGGAGTCATTTCCCCATTGTGTCCTTGGTAGACCAAGAATGAAATCCATGTTGACGTCCTCCCATGGTCTCTCTAGTACAGGTAATGGCTGATATAATCCAGTGTTATGGTTCACACCTTTCGCCCTCTAGCATACTCTCTAGCTTTGCACAAACCTCTTCACATCTTGTTGCAGTTGCGGCCAATAGTAGTTCTCACTAACCAGGGCAATGGTCTTATCCCGACCAAAATGTCCAGCTAGCCCTCCACTATGTTTCTCCTTGACCAAATTTTCCCTCATTGAACTCCTTGGAATGCATAATTGACTTCCTCTAAACAACATTCCATCTTGGATCAGAAAATCCAACCACTTGGTCCTGTCCAAAGTGACAGGTGCCAAGCAAGCCTTCCAGGCTTCTGCAAAATCAGGATCTTTAGGGTACAAACCCTTCAGTTCATCAAATCCTACCACTTCCACCTTCATTTCTGTCAACAAACACTGCCTTCTACTTAAGGCATCTGCAACTCTGTTTGACCTTTCGCTCCTGTGCTTCAACACAAAGGTATAACTCTGTAGAAACTCAACCCACTTCAAGTGCCTCTGATTTAGCTTCCCTTGGCTATTAATATACTTGTAAGGCTCGATGATCGGTATATAGAACAAACTCTTTTGGCAACAAGTAATGTCGCAACTTCTTTAGAGCCTGAACCATAGCATAAAACTCTTGATCATAAACTGAATACTTCTTCCTAGCATCATTGAGTTTCTCACTAAAGTAAGCAACAGGTTTACCTTCTTGACTCAAAACAGCTCCTATGGCACTACCACTAGCATCACAATCTACCTGAAATACCTTATTAAAATCTGGAAGTGCCAAAATAGGTTGCTCTGTAACCTTCTTCTTCAACATATCAAAGCTCTTATCTGCTCCTAAGGTCCACTTAAATTCTTTCTTATCCCCTCTCATTGTTTTTGTAAGGGGTGCACAAATACTTGCTGAAATTCCTAATGAATTTCCTGTAAAAACTTGCTAGACCATGAAATGATCTTACCTCGGTCGTGCTTCTCGGAGTAGGCCATTCAATGATAGCTCTCACTTTTTTTGGGTCCATTTTTAGACCTTCGGTCGAGATGACAAATCCCAGGTACACTAACTCCTTCTTCACGAAATTACACTTCTTCAGATTAATTAACAACTGCTCCTCCCACAACTTCTCAAAAACCCTTCTGATATGCATCAGATGCTCGTCCAGGGTTCTGCTAAATATTAAAATATCATCCAAATAGACAATGACGAATTTGCCTAAAAATTCTTTCAATACCTCATTCATCAGTCGCATGAATGTGCTTGGTGCATTGGTTAGCCCAAATGGCATGACCAACCATTCATACAAACCCTCTCTGGTCTTGAAGGTTGTCTTCCACTCATCTCCTTCTATGACACGAATATGATGATAACCACTCTTCAGATCAATCTTTGTGAAGTACTTGGCTCCACTCAAACAGTCCATAATGTCATCCATCCTTGGCAATGGAAATCTGTACTTTATGGTGATCTTGTTAATGGCTCGAGAGTCCGTACACATTCTCCACTCTCCATATTTCTTTGGTGCTAGTACTGCAGGTACTGCACATGGACTCAAGCTCTCCCGAATCAGTCCCTTCTCCAGCAACTCTTGGACTTGCCTGTTCAGCTCTTCAGTTTTTGTAGGAGTCATTCTATGTGCTACCTTATTGGGTAAACTAGATCCTGGTACCAAATCTATATGGTGATTGATCTTCCTCACTAGTGGTAAACCCTCAGGCACATTATCAGATACAATGTCTAGAAATTCTTCTAATAGTCCTAAGACTTCTACAGGGGTATCCTTACATTCTTCCTTCCTAACTCTAGGAATTAATGCATAGCACATATGCTCATGCTTTAAACTATCCAAAAATCTTCCCCCTTCAACTAAACAGATTCTAGCGTCTGCTACATACCTTTTCGCCCATCTCCTTCAAGGGCTTCGACTTATGGCGCACTCCATTCTTCGTCACTGAGTAAGTGTTGGCGCGACCATCATGCACTGCACACCAATCAAACTGCCATGGCCTTCCCAACAACAAATGACAAGCATCCATAGGCGGGATGTCACACAGGACCTCATCACAGTAATTCCCAATATTAAATTTCATCGAGCATTGCTCACTGACCAAAGCCCTATGGTCCTTCTGTAACCACGCAATCCGATATGGATGCGGGTGGCTTCTCCTCTTTAACTGTAACTTAGTAACCATTTCTTTTGAGACCAAGTTATCAGTACTACCATTATCTATAATGATATTATAGACCTTACCCGAACTTTTGCACCTTGTGCGAAACAGGCTCCTCCTCTAGTTTGATCCTTTCTCCTCATTCAACAGGGTCCTCCTTGTGACCATAACTTCTCCTCCCTCTGCCTCCTCAGAATGTTCTGATTCAGCACCTTCATCTGCCATAGCAGCTCTGGCAGGACCCTCAGGTCTCTTATTCGTCCTTTCTCGGTGTTGTGGACACTCGTATGCTCGATGTCCTTCTTCGCCACAGTGGAAACAGGTTCCACGAAATCCTCCCCTTCCAAATCCATGTCCAGATCTACCTCTCCCTCTTGGGTAACCATTGTTCTGATTACGGGGTTGGTAGGTGTTCCCCTCTTTTTGATCCTGGGTATTATTGGTTTCACCGACCTTCATCCGATCCTTATATTTTTCTCCACTGGTCCTTCCACCGGTTCTTCCACCATGACCTCTTCCTCTTTGCTTACCCTCAAACCGTCTGTTCAGCTTCTCTTCGACTTTGAGGGCAAATTGGTAAGCATCCTCAATGGTGCTCATCCTAACCAGACTCAATTCTTCTTGAATACTGGTTCTCAACCCATTGATGTAACGGGCCACCTTCTCCCTGTTAGCCTCTGAATGGCCAGTTCTGATTGAGATCTGGAAAAACTCCTCTGTATATTCTTTGACAGATTTGTTTGACTGTCTCAAACTCTGCATTTTTCTCAATAGGTCCAATTCATAATCTACAGGAATAAACTGTCTCTTCAACTTCTCCACCATTCGATCCCATCTGGTTATCTTTTCCTTTCCGCTTCTATTTCTTTCTAGTTGCACTTCTTTCCACCATATGCAAGCATGGCCTTTCAACTTCATTTTTGCAAACTTGATCCGATCTGGATCTACAACCTCCTCATACTCAAAATACTCCTCCATATCATTGATCCAATCAATCAACTCCTCTGGATTGAGATTCCTAGAATACGTGGAGACATCAAACTTTGTCTTCTTCCCGATCCGAGATATGGCCTTAACCAATATGGCTTCTGCAGGATCCATTGCTTCTTCTTCTTCTGATGGATTATCAACCTCCCAAGCTTCATCTTCACTATGATCTTCTCTTCTTGGTTCAATCCCTCTTCGCAACTCCTCTTGCAGGGCTTGCACTTGCCTCTGCAAAGCTCTAAAATCTTCTTCAGGTACCACATTTCTCCCACCACCATGGTTTCTTCATGGAGGCATTCTTCCTCACTCTCTTCTCACAACCCTTCCATAGATCCTGGTGCAAACTGCCTCACTTTCGACGATCTGCTCACACACTCAGGAACTCCTGCTCTGATACCACTTGATGGGGAGCCAAAATCGCTCACGCCAAATTCTCAATTCTCATTCAACAATTCGAAAAAATATTACAATAATGGCAGCAGTCTGCCAAATAAACTCCTTTATCTCGAAAGATAGTTTATATTACAACATCTTCCACCCTAGAAGAAAAATAGCCTAAACAGGTCCAGAATGGCCCTCTTGCCTTCACGTCTGCAACTCTGTCTCCATAGTTTTCTGACCCTTGTGCATGCCTTCGCTTCCCCTTTTAAAATCTCTGGCGTGACTCTCCGTTTCCCTTTTTGACCCTTCATTTCATTTCCCGTGCCTCTTCGTTGTCTTGGCTTCCGAAACGTCTTTCTTTCGACTCTTGATCTTCGTCTGCTTTCATTGCACCTTGGTGCCACGTGCTTGTCCAGTGTTGCCACTGTAGACTCTGTCCACTTGTCAACCCATGATGACGTTCGGTATACCCATCGCTCGATAATTTCCTCTGTAACGGCCCCTGTAACCGCCTGCCTTTTCTTTCCTTTTGTTTGGTCGCGAAAACGTGACATGTCGCGATATCGTGACATTTTTGCTTCACTGCCTTCCTGCCCCTTTTTGAGTCACGAAAATGTGACATGTCGCGATATCGTGACACTTTTGCTTTTTGGCCTTCCTGCCCTTTGTGAGTCACGAAAATGCGACATGTCACGATATCGTGACACTTTTGCTTTTCGGCCTTCCTACCCTTTGCGAGTCGCAAAAATGTGACATGTCACGATATCGTGACACTTTTTCTCTCTTGCGCCTCCTCTCGCCTTTTGGTCGTGATAATGCGACATGTCGCGATATCGTGACACTTTTCTCTCCTACGCCTTCCCTCGCCTTTTGGTCGCGAAAATGCGACATGTCGTGATATCGTGACACTTTTCTCTCCTTTGCGCTTTCTCTCGTCCTTTGGTCGCGAAAATGTGACATGTCACGATATCGTGACACTTTTTCTCCTTTGTGCTTTCTCTCGTCCTTTGGTCGTGATAATGTGACATGTCGCGATATCGTGACATCTTTCCTTTTCGGCTCCTCTTTCTCCTTTTCGGTCATGAAATCGTGACATGTCGCGATATCGTGACATCTTTCCTTTTTGCCTCCTCCTCGCCTTTCGGGTCATGAAATCGTGACATGTCGCGATATCGTGACAACTTTGCTCTCTGCTTTCTCTCTCTATTT
The DNA here is from genome assembly GCA_028583015.1 of Wollemia nobilis. NCBI lineage: Eukaryota > Viridiplantae > Streptophyta > Pinopsida > Araucariales > Araucariaceae > Wollemia > Wollemia nobilis. The sequence continues at coordinate 4,270,303 of JAQPPZ010016919.1, forward strand.
TGGGTCACGAAATCGTGACATGTCGCGATATCATGACAGTTTCCTTCCTTGCTTTCTTTCTGCTCCGTCGGTCGTGATTTCGTGACATGTCATGAAATCGTGACATTTTCTTCTCTGGCCTTTCCGGTCTTCTTTCGGTCGCGATTTCGTGACATGTCGTGAAATCATGACATTTTTGCTCCGCGCCTTCTCTCTCCTTCCTGAGTCGCGAAAACGCGACATGTCGCGATATCGCGACACTTTTCTCTGTCGCGATATCGCGACATTCGCGATATCGCGACATCAAGGCAAACACTTAGAAGAAAAAAAATTTGTTGATGCAAGATTGCTCTACTGCCACCGGATGCTCCTGCATCACATGACAATGTTATAGCATTGGGCACTTCTTTTGAGGTTCAAGTTCAAGGGTGACACCAATGCTTGTATATTTGCTCATGTAAATGATCTAGTGGTAGGGCATACACTCATATACTTTTGAGTCCTTTATAATCCAGTGGAGTCATCAATTCGAGGTATGATTCTTTGTCCAAAATCTACCTAAGTAGATAGCATGCACCCTTGAATCTCATCTAGGATTGGATGACCAAGAATTTCTTCTCAATCAATCTCTAGAGGAGGTTGGTTCCTTATAAAGCTAATTAAATGAAATGGGTTTTAGACTAAAGCAAGGGATGTAAAGGTTTATAAAATATTATAAGGAGAAAAATTAAAATAAATTTGATCAGGACTCAACTAACAACAAAGAGATGCATTGTATAAGAGTCTTACACAATACAAAGGAAGGCCTAATAGACTAGTTGACATACAGTCTTGTAAAAAATTATTTTAAATAAATTAATATGTCCTTACTCATTCCAAAATCTTCAATGAACAATGATCCAAATAGCAATCTAGATAGTATAATTAGCTTTTGAAAAATCAGTTATTTATCAAGCAACAAACAAAAATGCATTAAAGGACATAACTCATGTAATTAAAAATTCTACAATACCATTGATAAAGGTCAAACAACACTTGATTTTATTTATAGGTAGTCTTCATCATACAACATATACAAGAAGAAAATGGTAAAGGGTTGACCCTCATTCTAAGATTCATTGGGCTATTTATAGAATTACATTACATTATGTTAGCTCTAATCATCACATAACGAGTGTTTGCAAGCTTGACAGGGGCACTTATAAGGTACGAGTATCACTTTTTAGCTTAGTTGGAATTAATAATTTTGAACTCATTGTGCTAATGTGGTTGATCATATGAATTTTATGACCACATTTCCTCTAGAGATTCAAAGCATTCTGGCTATTTTAGATTTTTACCACTACATTTGTTTCAATGCCAACTCATTTGAAGTCCTGATTCATTCTGGCATCCTTATGATTGGTCAACATGTGTGAATCTAGTTGACTATGATATGTTTGAAAGCTCTTTATTCAATATCAGGGCTTGTAAGTGTGACTGAAATTTTGCTTTCATTTGTCATTAATTCCTTATAAGTATGGTAATCTTCATGATGGACTATAGGCCTTAGCAAAATATTAGTCTAGCATTGAACTTCAATGCCAAACTTTTCTTGCTCTCATGATGATGTTAGCTTCCTCAAAAGTATAACCACCTTTTGAATTTGGTTTGATGCGATATTGAATGCCATAAATTAGGCTTTTCAACTCTTCAAAGTGATATTAGTGCTTTGTAAGTCTAGCCATCTATTATGCTAGGCTCTTTACCTTAGTCAATTTTTTAGTCTGAAAATGTGGTAAAAGGTTGGATGTCAGACATCAAACTTTTATAGCTCCTTTGATTATGTTAGCTTCAAGGAAAATCCAACCCTTCTTTACTTTAGTTAGTTGAATATTATTTCTACTAGACCATTTTACCTTAGTGATATTTTTAGTTCAACATGCAGCAGAATGCTAAACTCTTTGCCTTGACAAATTTTTGGATTAGAAAAGTGCTACTACATGTTTGGTTGCCTCATCATTCTCTAGATTGACTTCCATTGCTCTTGTCACTACACCAAAAATGGTCTTTAAGGATGGTTTTTAACCGCCCTTAAAGACCTTTAAGAGTGGTTTTTAACCACACTTAAAGACCTTTAAGGACGGTTATTCAAAAATTGTCTATGAGGGCATTGTAAAAATTCCATAGCATACAAGGGTGGTTAAAAACCACCTCAAAAAACCACCCTCTTAGGGTCTATTAGGGTGATTAAAAACTGCCTCAAAAATTGCCTTAGTTTATCACTATGAGGGTGGTTTAAAACTGCCCTCTTAGGTTCTATTAGGGTGGTTTAAAACCACCCTCATAGGATCTAAGAGGGTGGTTTTAAACCACCCTCTTAAGTCTTAGGCCCTAAGAGGGTGATTTAAAATCTCCCTCTTAGGGGGGCCTAAGAAGACAATTTTAAACTGCCCTCATAGAACCTAAGAAGACAATTCTAAACCACCCTCTTATATTTTATGAGGGTAGTTTAAAATAGTTTAAATAGGAATCATGAAGATATAAACCCATAGGCATTCTTTTAAAAAATGTAGGGGATGATATTGAAGCCCAACCAGTTCACCTTTGTTGTAGTTTTTCCCACTTATTATGACTTGTGTTCTAGTGTGGGAATCCATGGAAAAGTGATACGAAGTGGGTTTCAGTCTAATGTCCTGGTTGCAAATGCCCTCATAGATATGTATACGAAGTGTGGGAGCATGAAGTTTGCATGTGAACTATTTGACAAATTCCTAAACTCGATTTGATTTCCTAGACAAGCATCATCATCGGATGTGCCCACAATGGGTTGGCAAAGGATATGCTCGAGCTTTTCAAGCAAATATGGAAAAGTGGGGTAAAGCTGAATGGAAAAACCTTTGCAAGAATTCTGCTAGCATGTGCAAATTTAGGAGCTCTTGAACAGGGATGGAAATAAGAAGCAGATTTCAGTGTGATATGTTTATTATGAGTGCTCTTATTGATATGTATGCAAAATGTGGGAGCCTGAATAAGGCAAGGGAATTGTTCAAGGAATTGCACCCATGAGATGTTGTGTCATGGATGACAATGATTGCAGGATATGCCATGCATGGTCATGGCAAGGAGGTCATCAAACTGTTTGAAGAAATGATTTGTTGTGGCATCAATCGAAATGGTGTCACTCTAATTTGTGTTTTATCTGCATGTTGCCATGCAGGTCTAGTGGAGGAGGGCCACCATTATTATAGTTCTATGAGGGAATATGACCATATTATGCCTACAATGGATCACTATAATTGTATGGTTGATCTTCTTGGTTGTGTTGGACACCTTGATGAGGCACAAGACTTTATCAACAAAATGTCACTAAACTTGATGCTTTTGTGTGGAACTCCTTACTCAGTGGATGCAGATTACATGAGAATATAGAGTTGGGAGAATATGCAGCAAGGAAAATTCTTGAATTGGAACCTCAGAGTGCTACTCTTTATGTTCTTCTCTCCAAATTGTATGTAACAACTGGAAGATGGAATGACATTGAAAATTTGAGGAACATGATGAAGCATAAAGAAGAAGTAAATACAGTTGGATGTAGTTGGATTGAGGTTAATAGAAAAGTACACCCATTTCTCATGGGAGACATGTGAATAAAAAAAAGGAACAAAGACCAAAAAAAGAAATTGTGCAAACTACAAATCTATCTTGGGAGAAATCCATATTTGTTTTCCAACTTGTGCCTATGTCTATCTTGCACTAGATATACTGGGATATACACATATTCTGTGATAGACAGAATAGGAAAACTTCGTTAGATTTACCCAATATAATTGGAATTGATTTATTCCTTTAGGAACCAGCTGCTTTAAAATTAAAAGCATGTCATATCATGGGTTCGAGGCATGATGCACTAGTAGGAGATTTATGGTGAATGATGTGAGGAGGATATAAATAGACAATGTTCTTACCCTAATAAATAGACTTGGCTATAAACTTTGTCCTATCACATTAATTTTGTATTGCTGATAGATTACCACTATGTAACTAATTTTATCTGAATGATTGTAGAGGTTGTGAAGGATACCAAACATGACTATCATAGTTTCACATCCATAAAGGTGTTGTTTATATAGTGATTTATGATGATCCCAATTAAGCACACTTATAAATATGGCCTTATATTATAATACACTTAGGGCCTTAGGCATAATGCAAACTATGAATGGCAGCAAAAAATGAAAGCGTGTAGTATTAATTTTCCTTCAGTATGACAGTGAGAATGATTCTTGTCAATTTTAATTAAACTCAAAATTACTTTATAGAATTAAGTTTTAGTCTATTAATAGTTGTAAGATTGCCTCACCATATGCCATATCCAACCCCTTGGGCCCTTATATCAATTTGGAAATAGGTAATCAAAGCAAAAGACACAAAATCAACACACCATACATAGAGGTAGGAGAATTCAAGATCCAAAATGATTCTAGAAAGCGGGAGATCATGAAAATCCAAAGCCTAAAGAATCAAAGAATGAATATGGAAAAGAACTCAATTCTGAATTCAAAGAAGTTGAAGGTGAAGCAAAGGTTCATGACCAATGCAAGGTCACATGAATATTGAAGACAAATATGAAGACCAATGTTGAAGACTAAAGTCTTCAATAACCAAATAATGTAATATAGGGGGGCATTAAATAATATTACATTATTTGGTACATGCTAATGTACCCCCTTGGTACCTCCATGGTACAATTGTAAATATGTAATATATTAGGTTATAGTTTAGAGTGTGATTTATATTTCCCTTTTTATGTAAGTATCAATGTGTAGGAAATGCACAAGTGTCATGTAAGAGTGCAATGTGCAGGAAATGCACAAGTATCATGTAAGTTAGAGTGCAAGTGTATATTGAGAGAATGTGCACAAGTATCTTGTATGTAAGAGTACAAATATATAATATGAGGATGTGCATAAGTGTCTTAAATTAGGAGTGCATGTAGAAGTGTAAGACTCATGTAGATGTATGCAAGTGTTTGCATCAACTTCTACACAACTTCTACTTTAGGTTCATTAGATCTTTCACGTATACTAATTCAATTAAGTAATTATTAACTAATAATTAATAAATAACTTTATGAAAGGTTACATTGTAAAGGCACATCTCAAATTGTGCCTATCAACATATTGTAATATTTATATTCAAAACTATCAATAAAAAGAATCAACATTGAATCTATATTTTAATATCTTTGTTATGAACTTACTTTTTTTATCTGAAATATTATTCACATTTACTGAAATAACAACATTCAGATATAACTCCTCCTTGCTCACCCATATAAATTATTACAATTTATAAAAACAACCACAATGAATAATAAATCAACACAATCAATGCAAATTGCTCAGATGTTCTCAATTTATATTTCAAACCCTTGAGGTAGGGCAACACCGTACAATGCTCCTTATTGGAAGGAAGCCACTCCTTACAATATCTCAACTTGAGATAAATTACAATATTATTCTCTTCATATCCTCTCCATGATTCTTTACCTCTATTTATAATGCCTAACTACCCACCACTCCCACTTATCAATGCATGTGGGATAATTACATCTAATATAATATTATAATATTTATACAATATTATAATATTAAATACTTATCTTGGGTACCTAACATTCCATCCCCATTACAAAATGTTTCATCCTCGAAATATAAGAAGAGACTAAACAATATGATCTTTTGAGCTTTGTTGTGAACTGGTACCGATCTTGATCATCCATCCATCCTAATGAAACTTTGATTGGTGGTGGTCTTTGTTGATGTTGATATGCCCTTCTGCCATTTGAATTTTTAGAAGTAATCCTTTGGTTCCATGTGTTGGAAGCATCTTTCTGCTGGCAATAAATATCACTCTTTTTCATCCATACTTGTTTGCATTTGCCACTTGAGTATTCAAGATTGCTTTGTTGGCTCCACACTTTTGCTGCCCTACTATGGTAACTCAAATGATGGGTCCATTTGTTCCTTGATGCTATTGCACCACTCTAAAAACCAAAGTCACTATGCTTTCTTTTCCAAACATTGCCATAGTTGTTGCCCTTCTGATTCCATGTAGAACCATAATATTGTTTTCCAAAGCCATGCCTCCAAGATTGTTGCCGCTCCTGGTGGTGTGGGTGGCGATATGTTGCAACCTTAACCTGATGTTTTGTTATCTTTAATTGTTCAATATTTTGTTCTTTTATTTTATGCTCCTCTGTCATGCTCTCATATTTTGGTTTATCCTCGGACTCTACTTTTGCTTCTTCTTTGATTTTTGTTATTGCCTCCTCCTTTGCCTCTATTTCAGGTTCTTTTGCTTCTTCTTCAACTTGTTTTAGAGTTTCTTTGATCTTTGATATAGTTTCTTGGAACTTTGCTATTGTTTTTTCCAAGGCTATTATTGTTTCTGTAGATTCAACTTTTGATTCTTTTATTGGTTTTTCAACTTGTTCCCCTACTATAACTACTTCTTGTTTTTCCTTGGATTCTTACCTTTTACATTGGAAAATATCTTGTACTGTTATTTTCTTTTTCCTGTACCAAAATTTCATGAACTTCTTTTGTATATTAATGTTAACAGTACCCAAAGAATTTAACCAAGGATAACCAAGAACAATATCCGCATCATCCATCTCAATAGCATAAAAATTTGAGTGTAAAATATATTTGTCCATGGTGATTTTCAAATCTTCAAAAACTTGAACATTTGTACCCTCAAGTTGTATGTCTTTTATTTTCTTTGTTTGAACCTGCAACCTCTTAGCCAAAGACATATTAATGACATTGTATCTACTGCTAGGGTTTATAGAAATAATAACATTTTCCTTTTGGATGCAACCATGAACCTGTAAAATAGAATTTTTAAAATTGAACAATTCCCTCTAACCACTCTTTGACTTATCTGATACCAACAATGTGGTTCTTTCAACTTGCATGTTGTCATCTGCATTTTTTCTTTCATCATATTTATTCATTTTTTCATGTTCCTCTTGAAGCCTATTTACCTCTTCTATCAACTTCATATTTTCAAAATTTTCCACACAACCTTTGGTGTTTTCTTCAATCTGTATACTATCATCCTTCTCTTTTTCTTTTGCCAAGTTTTTACAAATTATCTACCCCTTTATTTCTTCTATCAACTTTTTCATATTTTCAATTTTTCTACATAGCCTTTGGTGCTTCCTTCTTAGTATACTATCATCCTTCTCTTTTTCATTTGCCAAGTTTTTGCAAATTATCTGCCTGTTTATTTCTTCTACATAGTGTTTGGTCTACCTATTTATTTTGTTTATTTCTTCTATACATTTTGGTAAACACAAACCTTTTTTAACATTGTTCAACTTATCTGACATCCAAGTTGTGCTTCCTTTAATCTGTATACTATCAACCTTACCTTTTTCTTCTACTAACTTGAAATTTTTTAACTCTCTCTTTAGTTCCATTTGTTCAACCGGGGTTTTAACTATCATTTTCCCAAACACCCATCTGATTAAGAATGCATCTTCAAATTCCTCTCATGTGTATTTATACTGATGGGTAAACCAAAAGTTTATAAACCATGATGCAACTGCCCCATCAAGAGAATTATAAATCTTATATTTCCATTCAAAATTATTTAAAGACTTAAAAATTCTCCACCATCCCTTAGCATCATCATTCCTTCCAGTGAATACTGGCAAATCCATGACCTCAAATCCAAAAAAAATTCAAAACTTGATTTTTTTTAAACAAACAACCTTCAAATTGCATTTTTTTTGGATTGTGACCAAACTGTGGACTTCTCTCTCTCTATTTTTTAAAACAAACTGTCACTTTTAGATTGCTTTAAAATTATAGACTTTTTTTTTAAACTGTTACCAAACTGCAAACCCTTTTTTTTGAACTGCTACCAAATTGTGGATTGAGTATTTTGGCACTGCTACCAAACTACAACTGCTACTCCATGGACTACTACCAAACTATAAGTTGCTACTTTGTAGACCCCTTTTTTTTTAACACTAATAACAACTTCCTTTGCAAACTATTTTTTTCTTTTACTGTGATTAAACTGCAGACTTCTCTCTCTATTTTTTTAAACAACTGCCACTTTTGGATTGTTGGTAGACTACAAATTGTCTACTCTATTGAAGTTGTGAAACTGTAGACTCTTGTTGAAGTTGTTGTTGATGGTTGTATGGCACTTCTATGAAAATTTTGGCAATGAACTAGGCCCCAGACTTTGGCTTCCTAGTGGCTTAAGGTAAATCTCATTGGCCACAAAGGTTGTCTAAGTGAGTACCACTCTTTGATTACCAACAATATTTCCCTAAGGAATAATTGTTGAGAAACCAACCACGATTTTACCTCTAAACGACAACTCTTTGTATACTCTCATAAGGTAAAAATACTACTAACAAGGTGTGGGGTCGTTGACCCTTTTCACTAGCGACACACTCAAACCAGTTACTCTAGGGTTCTTGGGGTACTCCTCATAATGAGTTTTAGGGCAATTATTGGCCCAAGTACTTCCCCTAGGTGAGTGGGACTTACACCCAATCCTGCAAGAGGTTATTAGCCTAATGCAGGTGCTTATTAAGCACCAAAACTTTTGCAGTTGAACTCGGCCCTAGAATGTCCTCTAGTACTAAAGCTTCTATAGCAAAACATGGCCCTAGAAAGTGCTCTGGTATTGACGCTTTCTGCAACAAAATACGACCCTAGAAAGTGCTTTGATATTGATGCTCTAGCAACAAAACACGACCCTGGAAAGTGCTCTGATACCACTTGTTAAGAACCTATTTTTTTATTACCAAAATATTATTCACATTTATTGAAATAACAACATTCAGATATAATCCTCCTTGCTCACCCATAAAAATTATTACAATTTATAAAAACAACCACAATGAATAATAAATCAACATAATCAATGTAAATTGCTCAAATGTTTTTAATTTATATTTCAAACCCTTGAGGTAGGGCAACACCGTACAATGCTCCTTATTGGAAGGAAGCCACTCCTTACAATATCTCAACTTGAGATAAATTACAATATTATTCTCTTCATATCCTCTCCATGATTCTTTACCTCTATTTATAATGCCTAACTACCCACCACTCCCACTTATCAATGCATGTGGGATAATTACATCTAATATAATATTATAATATTTATACAATATTATAATATTAAATACTTATCTTGGGTACCTAACATTACAATATTATAATATTAAATACTTATATTGGGTACTTAACATCTTTTTGTGTATCAATATTTTTGCTAAACTACCTCCTAGCAACAATGTTTGGTATACTTGTAACAAAATCTTCTTTCCATTTGTATCTTCCTTCTTGATCCTTGTACATAATGTTTGAAATCCTATCACCATATTTATCTTGAAGTAATCTCATCCATGGTTTCAAAATTGGATCTAAATTAAGTACTTTTTTATCATACCAAGTATCCATCCAAATATAATTTTTTTCTCTAGTTTCCATCTCCCATCTTAGATATTTAATTACTAGATCAATTGATTTTTTAATATTGTTTCATAGTGCATAACCATATGGTAGTGAGATTGCAGTAAAGATTAAGCTTGGTTCTTTGGGCTCAATGTACTCAATAGAATTATTTTCCATTGTCTTTGACTCTCTTTATACAATATCCAAATTACTTTTCCCCTTAGAGCTAAGTTTACATTTGTAAGAACTCTTAAACCGCAACCTCCCCTAGTTTTATAATCACACATATTGCTCCATTTCATCAAAGAAAATTTCCTCTTCTCATGTAATCTTGACCACAAAAATGATCGCATAATATAGGTTAAACTTTTCTCTATTGATTTTGGTATAATATACAAGGAAATATAATATGTTGGAATGGCTTGTAATACTGATCTAGTTAGCTACACTCTTATTGTTAATGATAATCATCTACCTTTATATGTCGGTATATTATTCTAAAATTTACTCATAACTTGATTTCACAATTCTATCCTCATTCTCCCCTCAAATAAGGACATCCCTAGATATGTTGTTGGTAAATTTACCTCCTCAATTTGAAGTAACATGCATATCCCTGCTATGATTCTAACTAGAGTCTTTAGGAAGTATATTTTAGATTTTGTCCTATTAACGTTTTGCCCTAATGCTCTTTCATATTCCTTTAAAAAGTTATTTAAATATTTTGGTCTTATTTTTCCCTACCCTCCCAAAAAGGGTTGTATCATCTACACACTAATGATGGTTGATGTTGTTGATGTTATTACTAGCCTTAACTTTTCTTATTAGCCCATATTTATATGCCTTCAAGTTCCCTCTCAATACATCTAGCATAATAATGAACATATATGGTGATAAAGGATCTCCCTATCTAAGACCCCTCTTAGATTTAAATTATTTTGTTATTAGCCCATTCATCAACACTAAATATGATATTATAGAGACACAAGCTTTAATCCAGCTAACCCATTTTTTTCCACATCTAAACTTTTCTAATATTGTAAAAATAAAATCCCCCTTAACCCTATGATAGGCTTTATTCATATCAATTTTTGATATCATTGTTCTCTTTTCTAGAACTTTTTGAATGCAATACTTCATGAGCTACTATAATCCCATCCAAAATTGGTCTTCCTTTCACAAATCCTCTTTGCTCTTCTAAAATAATTTTATCTAATAATGGTCTTAATTGATTTACCATCACTTTGGAGATTATCTTATGTCATATTACATAAGATTATGGGTCTATATGAATCAAATGATTTTGCATCCTTCTTTTTTGAAATCAGGGTAAGATATGTTGCATTTATTTTATAAGGTATGTATTGTTTTACCCTAGATTGTTCCACTACCACCAATAAAGAATCCTTCACTATTTCCTAGTTATGCTAATAGAATGCTATAGAGAGTCCATTCGAACCTAGGGATTTATCCTTATCAAAAGATAAAAGAGTTGAATTAAATTCTTCCACAGGAATAGACTCCATCAATTTGATATTGTCTTCATTGTTATAATTGAATATACTTATTGCAATAGTTTATCATTAAGAATTTCAATCTCCTTTGATCCTAGAATATTCTAGTAAAAAATCCTTACCTCCTTAATTTTGCTATGGTCTTCAATCCAATCCCCTTATATTGATTTAATTCTAATCTTTATATTGCCATCCTATAAAAAAACTCTGTGTTTTTATCTCCTTTTAACCTAGTCTATCTCAATTTTAGTCTCCAAAATTTCTCTTCCTTACTCAAAATATTATGATTTTCACTAAGCAACTCCCTTTCCTCCGAGCTTGGATTATTGTGCTCGCCTTTTTGAAAATTTGAAGGTTTTTCTTTTAATTCTTTCTTCTAAAAATATTTCCAAAAGTGTTCTTGTTTCATTCTTTTAATCTATATGCCATTGACTTAATTGGTTTTGGAAGTGTATACAACCCACCAATTCTTGAATAATTCCACGTTTGTGCTATCATATCAACAAATTGAGGATGTTCTTCCTACATCTATTCATATTTAAAATATGATATTTTTATGAATTCACTTACCACCATTTTAACTCTTATTGGCTAGTGATGTGAGCACAAGTGTCATTATCTAGCCAATGATCTGGAAGTATGAATCTGTCTAATTTTTTTGCTATCAGGTTATGACTTGTCCTATTATTGGTCCATATATAGTTTTCCTCTTCAAACTAAATCTCCCATACATTATTGTTTTGAATAAAAGTTTATAAATCTCTCAAACTTTGGGTTATTTTTAAATTCTCCCAAATTTTTCATCTAGCTTGGTTATGGCATTAAAATATCCTATGATTTTGAATCGTGTTTTTTGATCTTTACTTATCATAAAGGCTTCAATCCTACTCCATGCTTTTGATTTGCCTGACTATGTAGGTCCATAGACATTGATAAGGATGAAACGAATATCTACAAAGTAGCATGTGACTAATGAGGCTATCCAATGCCTAATTTTATGAATGGTTTCATAGGAGGTTTTAATTGGATTCCAACATATTAGAATTCCCCTTGCTGCTCCTTCTGAATCCATAGCATCCCAACATCTTTCCCAAACTACTTTCATAATTTTGAAAAAAAATTCCTTTGTCATTTTAGTTTCTTAAATTTAAAGAATTTTAGGCTTATTACTTAAATAGAGGTCCTTGATACATCTCTACTATGAGGGGGCATTAGCACCCCTTGTATTCCATGAAATTGTTATCATGTGTCATTAGGGGCTATTGGCACCTCTTGCGCATTACCAATATCATTTTGTTGTTTGATAAAGAGAAGTTCTACTAACTTAGATTGTGTTCCTTTCTCTATGTTTATCCTTGCTTCTCTATCTCTCGCTTGATAGTTTGAAGGTTTTTCTCCTTTTGCCTTGTCAATATCAAGAGTAGATCTTATTATTCAATTCCTCAATATTCTTTCACAACTTTCATTTTCATTAGATTTCTCCTCTCCTGGCTATTTTTATGGTATTTTCTTGTTAATGGTAGAGGTATTAACATCTAACACCATGTTTTCTCTACCATTTTCCTTCTCCTTAATGGTTCATGGTACTTCAAGAGAGTCTTTAAAATATGTAGAGGCACATTCCTTAAATTTAGCAAGAATGTTCATCTCTACATCATGATCATACTAAGTACATGGTTCCTTGTTAATATTATGATCTTGTTGTACGATGTCCTCTAAGCTTTGATCTATTTTTCTTCATAGTCTAAAGCCTCAAAAGAATTCATATTTCTCTCAATATCCTTACTTAATGGACCACTTCACTATTTATTTACTTCATTTGTTTGGACCTATTTTTTAGAAGTAGAAAACCATCTTCATTCATATCCATTTGTAAGTCTATCTTGTGGTTTTCTACAAATGTTTATGTTGGAGTCTTCTTAGGGCATGATCTCTCAATATGCCCCATCTCATGACATCTACATTTGAAAGATACATTTTCATAATCCATGGTTTGGGTCCACAACTTACCCCTATACTTAAGAATGATTAATTCTGGTAAAGGTTTATTGATATCAATCATAACAATATACGAGCATAAATAACCAAAAATTTATCTTTCGTAGTTTTTAAAATCTTGAGGAATTCCCCGAAAGTGTTGCCTATTGCCTTGAAGGTATCCATTTCCCATAATTCAATGGGCAACCCATACATCCTAATCCATACTAGTACTAGGGATAGATTTATTTTTTCAAGTTCAAAGCCTTCATACTAGCGGATAAGGAAGAGTCTTGATCTTCCCATAAACTAAAGACCTCTTTCAGGTTTCTATCTCCTTCCTCCTTGGAACAAAAAATGACTAGGAAGAAACCATCGGAAAGAGAGGATAAACTCACTCTTAAAAACATCCATCTCCCATCAATTTATTTTTCTAAAATCGAAGTCCTTGAACAAGACCCATTAAATTTACCAATGATTGCCTTGTCTTTGAACGAAGATCATTGTTCTATAAAGTCCTCTGTAACCTCTACTACTAAAGATGATTCTAAATATTTAACTATAAATCAATCAATAAAAAAAAAAACAATGACTCAATATCTACTTAAATTTACTAATATATCTTATAACCCTTATATGTTTATTATAGTCAAACGTGTATCGCCTAACTAAGACGTCTAGACTAATTCTGTCGCCGTCAACCTTTCCATTTCAAAAGAGTTGCATGAAAAAACCTTTAAAAATATATATAACCAAAAAATTTAATTAATAAAATAATGATGTGTTCAAAAGTACAAAAACAAAATTATCTTTCACAATTAATTTCATATATGACCCACCAAATAAAAAATCATAAAGATCCCTATGACTCATGACTGATGACATGGAGCTGCGTCACCAAATCATTATCAAAGCCATACGGGCCAACATTAAAAGCGGAAGTAACGCAAATAGCAAAGCACAGCACATCACGAATAGTAAAAGCATACGTGGCAGTCCATCTTATCGCCAACGTGCCCCAAAGATCTGATTTTCGAATATCACGCTTGAAAGTCCATATCACCGTCGAAATCAAATAAGAAAAGAACGTTCAGCCTAGTTCCAGGTGTCAAATAACTATGGAAAAAAATTAATCTTGAATGGTGTTAAATTAGTTAAATTAATAATTATATAAAAAACACATTTGGAATCCCTATGTTTTTTAATAATTATTAAAAAACATTTTATCGGACACTACTTTGATATATTATTAGATTTGGGATATTCCTGTTCAAATCAGGAAAAATGACCCGTTATACCTTGAAAAGAGTGGGTTCTGTTTTACTTCATAAAAAATATTAAAAAACCGTTAGGCCCAGCTACGAAATTTATATTAAAATTAAATGCAATAAAGCTCATGATTAAAAGCGGTTGGATTATGGGATTTCTATGTAGGCCGTAATCGTTCGAAGTAAGCAATTTAGCTGTCTTCATAGACGATAAACATCAAGAGTTTTCATATATATTTTTTTAACAATAATATTATTTTTATGGAGTTTTCATATTTCTTTTTTAAAATATCATTTTACTGCATTTTTTTAGAAGTATCATCAAAATTAATTTTGATAAATTCAACTTATTGATATTTATATTTTATCATAGATGGAAGTAGATCTTTCATTTTAATTTTGTTGTCACATAGGACTCTTTCATGTATGTTCAAATCCTGTAGTTAAGTTATTAGCATCTTTTTTTTGGTAATTGAGACTTCCCATGATGAATATCATATTTGCAAACATTCTCCAAGGGAGACAATAATATGGTTCCAAACTTGGGCATGATTTAGAGAGACAATAATATGGTTCCAAATGGGCATGATTTTGAGATTTTTTTTTAAATTTGTTATTCCTTTCAAGCCATAAATTCCAACAAATAATGATAGGGTCAATCCTCCAAAGAATACATAATGCTTTAGATTTGAAATAATTTATCCAACATTTTATCAACTCTTTCAATGTTAATGGAGCTACCCAATATAATTTTATATTTTTAAAAAATAGTCCCAAATGGTGTGAGCAAATGGATAAGCAAGAAGTAAATGGTCTGATGTTTTTAAATCCTTCTCACACAAGGCACATTTGAAGGATCTATAAGACACTCTTCTTTGTAGACTCTCTCTCGTAAGAATCTTACTTTGAACTGCTAACCAAAGAAATTTTGAGGCCTTAGGAAGAGCCTCTAATGACCAAACATTCTTCCAAGAAAAATCTTTGGGAGAAGAAAATTTTGATTGTTCTAAATTCTCATATTCCAACTTGACCGAGTATCCACCATCCTTTGATAAATTCCAAACCAACTCATCCTTTTGTGTAAAAATTGATAAATAAAACTCTCAAATCATCTTTTGAAGTTCATCTACAATTTGTTTGAGTTCCTCTCCTTCAACCAGGTTACTAAAAGAAATTCATGATCTTGAGTTTTTGCTCATAATAATATAATTTTTGACCTTTGGACCTTTACATGCTAGGCATGTTTGAGCCAATGGTTTCTATTTTGAGTTAGAGATAATAGGATAAGGCTTCAACCAAGCATCAAACCAAAAATTTGCATAGCTCCCCTCATTGACTAACCATCTAATATGTTTCTTTATCAATTGCAAACTCTTTGATATGAAGTTTCATGTTGACGATCCTTTGGATAGAGTTATTTTTCTAAATAATTTCATTGCATCAAGAGAACCTATATATTTTTGAAGTAATATTTTTACTCAATTTTTTCCTTGATCTCTGAATAATCTCCACCGAAGCTTTGCTCCTAATCCCAAATTCATAAGTCTGTAATTCCACAAGCTTACTCCTCCAATATCCTTTCCTTTACAAACTCTATTCCACTTACAAAGAGGAAACCTAATTTTTTCCTCACCACCTTTCCGTAGAAGGTCTCGTTGAATTTTATCAATATCTAATGCAACACTTGTTGGCAGTCTTGAAAGTGGCATCATATAAATAGGAATGGAATGCAATGTAGTCTTTATGAGTTGTAGTTTTTTTTCCAGGGTTAAGAACTTACCTTTCCAACTTACAAAGCAAGCTTTCATTCTATCCAAAAAAGAGATCCAAAGCTCGTTTTTTACCCAATTAGGTTCATGGAAAATTTTCAGTTTTAAACCCTAAAATATTCACAATAATTTCTTGTAAATCTAGGGCATATTAATGAAAAAAAATTTGTATTTTGTAATATTTACCAACTATATAGGAGCCTTCTCATAGCATGATAATATTGATTTAAACTCCATGAACTAACTGACTGAGGGATGTCCCAAAAGAAAAGTATCATCAACAAATTGGAGATGAGATTCAAAGGGACCATTTTTGCAACTTGAATACACTTGATTTTTCCTTCCATTTTTACCTTTTAAAAGCCTCTCCCTAATGCTTCCGCTAGAATAATGAATAGATAAGGAGAAATTGGATCACCTTTATGATGGGGAGCCAAATTTTAACACAAAGAAAAAGACTCAATTTTCATTTAGAAGCATGGAAAGATTACAATTTCGAACCATGGAAGAATTACACAGTACAAAAAAATGCATCAAAAATCGTCGTCTTCATCTTTTCCAGCCTTCACAATCCTTCGAACAATCTCTTTTTATAATGACAGGCTCTTGCTGCAACCGTCGTTCGTAACTGTCCTTGTAACCGCTGCAACGGTTTGAACTGCCATAACGACTTCTGGAACTACCAAATGTCATTCTGTAACGGTCCGCGAAAAAGTAGCATGTCGCGATATCATGACATCTTTTTAACCCGCCTTCTCTTTCCTAGCCGGGTCGCGAAAACGCGA
The DNA here is from genome assembly GCA_028583015.1 of Wollemia nobilis. Lineage (NCBI taxonomy): Eukaryota > Viridiplantae > Streptophyta > Pinopsida > Araucariales > Araucariaceae > Wollemia > Wollemia nobilis. The sequence goes on from JAQPPZ010016919.1 coordinate 4,287,065, forward strand.
TATCGCGACACTTTTTTGCCTTTTGTTCTCTTTTGCCAATGTGTCGCGATATCGCGACACTTTTTCGTCCTTTGACCTTCTTTGTCCAGGTGTCACGATATCGTGACACTTTCGTTTGCTCTCTCTTGCGTTCAAAGTTCGTCGCGATATCGCGACATCTTTTATGTCGCGATATGGCAACATCTTTTATGTCGCGATATCCCGACATCTGCATTTAGCTCTTGCCTTTGTTCTGAGGTGTTGCGATATCGTGACAACCTTTATGTCGCGATATCATGACACTTGAGTTTTTGCTCTCGCCTTTGTTCGGAGGTGTCGCGATATCGCGACAACCTTTATGTCGCGATATCGTGACACTTGAGTTTTGCTCTCACCTTTGTTCGGAGGTGTCGCGATATCGCGACAACCTTTATGTCATGATATCACGACACTTGAGTTTTGCTCTCGCCTTTGTTCGAAGGTGTCGCAATATCGCGACACTTGAGTTTTGCTCTCGCCTTTGTTTTGAGTTCGTCGCGATATCGCGACAACTTTTATGTCGCGATATCGCGACACTTGCATTTTGCTCTTGGCTTGGTTCAAAATGCGTTGCGATATCGCGACACCTTTTATGTCGCGATATCGCGACACCTTTCAACACTTAGAACATTTTTCTTGTTTCTTTTGTTTTGTTTTTTTTTTCCGGTGATGCAAGATTGTTGTGCTGCCACTGGATGCTCCTGCATCACTTTACGAAGTCCACAAGATGGCTTGAAGTACCCAACAGAAGAACCATTGATCAAAATAGAAAATTTTGCAGTGCTATAGCAACATTTAATCCACTCACATCAACTATAATCAAAGCCAAAATTTTTGAGAATAGCATGTAGAAAATTCTAGGAAACCCTATCATATGCTTTATTCATATCTAATTTCAAAAGCATACCTAGATTTTTCATGGAATGAAGAGAATGTATGACCTCTTGTGCAATAATTATACCATCAAGAATTTGTTTACCATGAACAAAGCCACCTTGTTCCTCTAAGATAAGACACCCTAGAATGTCCTTCAACTTGTTTTCCATAATTTTTGAAATGATCTTATAAATCATATTACAAAGGCTTATTGGACAAAAAATTATCAAAATATTTTGTGTCACCTTTCTTGGGAACCAAGGTAATAAAAGCAACATTGATCTCATTTATTTTAGCCTTCCTTTTTCGGGCCTCTTCAACCGCAACTAACATATCACTCTTCAATAAATCCTAAATTTTTTGAAAGAAAATTGTAGGAAAACCATCGGGGCCAGATGCCTTGCTAGGATGAAAAGAAAAAACTGCTTCATGGAGCTCATCCATAGATATCTTCTTCATAAAGCTTTCATTTTGTCCTTGAGTGATAATTGATGGAATATTTTGCATAAGTTATTCTTGTGCTCCTTATCTTGCCTAGAATCTAACAAAATGTTTTTGAAATAATTAATTGATTCCTTCCTTATATCTTCTTTGTCCTCAATATTTCTTCCATGTGGAGTTATAATATTTTTGATATGACAAACATAAAAGTTTGTTTTTGTTGTACCATGATTTTTTTTGTATTTCAATCTCCTTCCTTGAGCCATTTCTCACTAGATTTTTGAAACCAATATGACTCCTCCTTTTTCAATGCATTATGATAAAAGAAAGTAATTATTTTTCTTTCACGTAAGAATCTTGATCCATTCCATTAATTTCTACTATCTCTTGTAAATTTTTGAGCTTGGATTCAATTTATTTCATTTCTTTAAAAATGTTACCAAAATATTTGGCATTCCATATCTTCATTTGCTCCTTTAAATATTTTAACTTTTGAACAAACCTGTACATACATGATCCTTCAAATTTTGATTCATCCCACCATAACATAACCATCTGGAAAAAATTAGGGGCTATAATCGAAATGGCTTTGGATGACCATTATTAGGTAACTCACAAGTCAAAAGAATGGGTTTGTGATATGATCCAACTTGTAATAAAATATTTGAAAAATTTGTATATTTTGTTTGCAACCATTTATTGGATAACAAGAATATATCGAGTCTTTTCGTGTTAGGATCCTCAATCCTAACATTATTAGTTAGTATTAGTTAGTATTATTAATCATTTAATTATTATATTATTAATTTATAAAGTGAACCATCACAACCCTTCATAACGTGAACCATCACGTCTCTTCATACGTGAACCATCATGTCTCTTCACCAACATAGCTTTAGGGTATATATATATATATTAGGTTGGCCATCCATATCAAATCATCCAAGAAGAATAATAATAAGCATAGATTCTAAGGAGGGAGCCCCTTATAGTGCAAAGCGATTACAAGGGAGCCCCCTTTGAGTGACCTGCAATTACATTTACATTAATTTGTTAATAATTTTATAGTAAGACCTTGGGGCCTTACCATTTGGTATCAGAGCCATGTGGGACCCAACCATGTGGGATTTGCTCAAGGAACTTCGTCAAATCACTTTCGTCCATGAGTATCAAACTTGGTTTGAGGATATCACCAAACACAACACAGGGTTGGATGAATCAATTCTCATCAATAGCTTCATTAGTGGATTGAAAGAGAAAATTAGAATGGAGGTGACAAGGTTCAATCCCTATACCATGATGCAGACCTATGGATTGGCAAAATTAGTTGAAGATAAAATCAATGCACAACAACAATTAGGGAAACCACTTATGGAAAAACCATCGACCACTTACATCGCTCCCAAACCTATGCATAATGGAAGGGCACAAAGCACTTATACAACCCCCAAATCTAATCGAACTTTACAAATTAAACATCTTAGCTTTGAGGAGATGAAGGAACGACGAGCAAAAGGACTCTGTGATAATTGTGATGAACAATTTGGACCCCACCATAAATGTGTTACACTAGCATTGTATTTATTGAAGGAAGTTGATCCCTATCTCTCCATAGAGCAAGCAGATGAGGTAGTTGTGTCTAAAGCGACCAGTGCACCTACTCACTGCAATGAAGACAATGAGGTCGATGTGCAAGAAGTGATTGATGTACCAATCAAGGATGAAGTAGACATACCCAAAGTGATCAATGCTAGCCAAACATGCACTCTACAAGACCTACACATACATTCCTCACCAATAGTGAGTTCTTGCCGTATGACCAAACCTATTTGGAACCAACGCAGAGTGAGTGCACACTCCTCCGTTGGCTCTACCAAGGAACCAAAAAAGGATATGAAATCATTACCATCACTTTTGATGCATCATTCTGAAGTATTTGAGGAACCCCAAGGGTTGCCCTTCCATTGTCATCATGATTTTACTAAGGGAGATTCTACTATTGTTCTTGGCAACCCCTCGCTAATGCTTCATCCTTCTCGATATCCCTGCCTACGAAAGGATGCCATTAAAAGAGTCCAAGAACTTACACAAATCCTTCTTGGAAAACAAAGGATAAAGCTTCTCACTTTGAGCTTTGAGGACAAAGCTCTTTTTAATGAGGGTGGCATGTTAGGATCCTCAATCCTAACATTATTAGTTAGTATTATTAATCATTTAATTATTATATTATTAACTTATAAAGTGAACCATCACAACCCTTCATAACGAACCATCACGTCTCTTCATACGTGAACCATCATGTCTCTTCACCAACGTAGCTTTAGGGTAGATATATATATTAGGTTGGCCATCCATATCAAATCATCCAAGAAGAATAATAATAAGCATAGATTCTAAGGAGGGAGCCCCCTATAGTGGCAAAGCGATTACAAGGGAGCCCCCTTTGAGTGGCCTACGATTACATTTACATTAATTTGTTAATAATTTTATAGTAAGACCTTGGGGTCTTACCATTCCGCTATATGATTTTTCCCAATGCATCTAGTATCCCATGTATAGTGAAAGCTTGAGGGACTAACATCCCAAAGGTCATTTGAATTGATAATTGAAGCAAAATCTTGCATTTATTTAGACCATCGTGGAATGCCACTCTTCTTTTTCAAAGGAGATAGAATAGTATTAAAATCACCCCCAAGAATCCATAGATCACAATGAATCATCATAGTATTTTGCAAGGATAATTCTTATCTTTGCTTAATAATTTTACAAAAATATATATATTGCAGAATCGAGCGAGGAAACAAATACGAATAAGGAAAAACACGAATGCAGAATAAAATAAATCAATGGCCACTTAAGGTGGGCACACCCTTGCGCAGAAGCAGCAGATGAAAAATATAAAAGATATGATGATTTTTATTTAAACCAACTATGGTGAATATATATACTAAATTTCTATCTCTTGGAGAAACATAGCCGACGCTGCTATGTTTGGACTGCAACATGACTCCCCTCCTCGAAAAGCTTTGTCCTCAAAGCTAGAAATGTCTGGAAGATACTTTCAGGTTCCCATGTTGCATCTTCCTCTGATAAATCTTGCCATTTAATGAGAAATTCGTGAATCTGACGTGATCTCAGTTTGCGGACTCTATGTTGTAGTATATCTTTTGGTTGGAGATGTATGCGTCCTTCCTCATCGAACACTGGTAATTCTGATTGACTTTGTACTTTCTGACCAATTACTTTTTTGAGACAAGAAACATGAAATACCGGGTGTATTCGTGAAGATGTCGATAGCTCTAATTGATAGGCTACTTCTCCAATGCGGCGCACAATTTTGTAGGGACCATAGAATCGTGGGGCCAATTTTTGGCTGGACTTTATCTTTAACGATGCTTGTTTGTAAGGTTGCAACTTGAGGAACACCCAATCACCAATATTAAAAGTTCTCTCTGATCGGTGTAAGTCTTGTTGTTGTTTCATATGATTCTGTGCTTGGACTAAATTCTCTTTGAGGATGGTGAGTGTAGACTGCCTTTGTTGGAACCAATCATCCACTTTGGCTACTTTGGATGAGCCCTATACGTAATCGGCGACCTTTGGAGGTTTGGTGCCATACAAGGCTTCAAATGGAGACATCTTAATTGAGTAATGGTAAGAAGTGTTGTACCACCATTTTGCCAATGCTAACCAATGGCTCCATTGGTATTATTTATCTTGAGCAAAACATCTTAAGTACGTACCCAAACATTTGTTAACTACTTTTGTTTGACCATCTGTCTGAGGATGGTAGGCTGAAGACATGTTCAATTTGGTACCACTTAATCGAAATAATTCCCGCCAGAAGTTACTAGTGAAGATGGGATCTCGATCACTTACAATATTTTTTGGCATACCATGTAATTTGAAAATTGAATCCATAAATACCTTTGCCACCTTGCTTGCGGAAAATGGATGTTGTAAAGCCTGAAAGTGAGCATATTTGGATACTGGTCTACGACAACGAAGATTACTCGTCCTGCCTTCGATTTTGGAAGACCTTCAATGAAATCCATGGATATATGTTCCCACCGTCGTTCGGGAATGGGTAATGGTTGTAATAATCCTGGTGATTTGATCTGTTTCTCCTTTATTGCATCGGCAAACTTCACATTCTCGCTACCCATTGTTTGACTTCCGCTTTTAATCCTTTCCAACAAAATGATTGTTTGACCCTTAAATATGTCTTCAAAAATCCCGAATGTCCTGCTGATGGAGAAGCGTGTGATTCGTCGAGGATCTTTGATTTGAGTTCTGAATTATGTGGAATGTAAATGCGGTTCTTCTTTCGGAGGATGTTATCTTCATAAGAGAACAAAGGGTGTTTGGAAGACCCTATAGATAATTCATGAATTATCTGGGTAGTTTCACTATTGGACAACCATTCAATTTGTAATTGAGTTACCCATTGGGAGCAAGGACTTGAAATAGCATTGATGACTACTTCATCTTCATATTTTCTGGACAGTGCATCGGCGACTATATTTTCCTTCCCTTTCTTATATTCGATAACGAAGTCATAGCCCAGAAGTTTGGTTAACCACTTATTTTGTTTTGGATAAGAAAACCTTTGCTCCAAAAAATGCTTGAGGCTACTATGATCTGTTTTGATAATGAAGCGGCTATTGATTAGGTAGTGTCTCCATTTTTCTACTGCATGAAGAATAGCCAACATTTCTTTTTCATATGTTGATCTTCCCAAATTTTTTTCGGAAAGTTGTTTACTTTCAAATGCCAAAGGATGACCTTCTTGCATTAATATAGCCCCAATTCCTGTTCCTGATGCATCACATTCGATAATAAATGGTTTGTGAAAATTGGGAGTTGCTAATACTGGAGTTGTACACATGGCTTGCTTAAGAGCTTCAAAAGCTAGAGTAGCCTCTTCCGACCAATGAAAAGCATCCTTTTTTGTGAGTGTCGTGAGAGGTGCTGCAATCTTACCATAATTTTGTACAAACTTGCGATAGTAGCCCGTGAGACCCAAAAAACCACGAAGTTTCTTGATGGTTTTAGGTAAAGGCCACTCTTGAATTGCCTTAATCTTATTGGGATCGACTTTGACACCCTCATGTGAAACTATATGACCAAGATACTCGACTTCTTGAACACCAAATGAACATTTGGAGCGTTTAACAAATAATTTTTCTTTGTGTAAGATGTGAAGGGCTTTATCCACATGATGTAAATGGTCCATCCATGTTTTGCTGTATATGAGAATATCATAAAAAAAACTAACACAAACTTACGGAGGAGTGGACGAAACACTTGGTTCATGAGACTTTGGAATGTGGATGGTGCATTAGTGAGACCAAAAGGCATGACAAAAAATTTGTAATGACCTTCATGAGTACGAAAGGCCGTTTTGGGAATATCTTCTTCTCTAACACGGATTTGGTGAAAACCCGAGCGAAGGTCTAATTTTGTAAAAAAATTTGCCCCATGCAACTCATCTAATAGGTCATCTATGACAGGGATAGGAAATTTGTCCTTGATAGTGAGTTTATTGAGAGAACGAAAGTCAAGACACATACGCCAAGAGTTATCTTTTCGTCTAGCCAGGACTACGGGCGAGGAATAAGGACTAGTGCTGTGACGAATGACTCCATGATCCAACAAATCCTGAACGATCTGTTTGATTTCTGTCTTTTGTGGTTGAGGATAGCGATAAGGATGACTGTTAGGTGGGACACTCCCTGGTATCAAATGGATGGCATGATCATGAAATCATTTAGGTGGTAATCCTTGAGGTTCTTGGAAAACCTCTTCGTAATGTGTTATAATATCTTGTAACTCAGGTGCAATAATATCCGAAGTTGTCGAAGATTGTTTTTCCAAACAATTAATTTGAGCTATAAAACCATATCCACCCTTTTTTAACATTTTCTCCATACTATGAGAGCTCACCATTTGCGATGGAGGAGTAGTAATGCCTTGTAAGCGAATGACTCATCCATTTTCCTTCCATTCCACAAATAATTTTTTGAAGTTGAAACTAACTGTGTCTAATGTTTCCAACCATTCAACACCCAAAATGACATCAGAGTTCCCTAAATTCATGACAAAAAGGGATCCTAACCGGTATAAGTTCCCATCTTTATGGAAACTTGAGATGTGCGACCAACACATTGTGCGTTCACCCCATTGGCCACTAGAACCTGGAATTTGTCTTTGTTGGAAGAGTTAATGAATAAATTCAAAGCTTTTGCTGTTTTGATGTCGATAAAATTGTGGGTGCTACCAGAATCAATTAGCACATTCACCTTTTCTTGGCGAAGAAAGCCTGGTACCTTGATTGTATGGTGGGCGGTTAAACCCATGAGAGGATGCATTGAAATTGCCATTGTATCCTCTTCTTTTTCATCTATAGTACACGGTAGGTCTTCTGGCATAGGTTCTTCTGATTGGTAAGGTTCATCTTCTTCTCCTTCACAATGATCACCTTCAATATGAAAGTTTTGTTTTTGGGCACAAGCTTGTTCCCTAGGGTGATGAGTGCGACATTTATAGCAAAAATATCTTGATGGTTGATCATTTCGACGAAAGGAATTGTTGCGATATGAAGGACGACTATATGTTTCCCGCTGTGCAGACAACTAATGTCTCTTCTCGGCCAACTTGGCTATTCTTATACAACTGTTCAACAAGGTTGGATCGTGCATGTCAACTTCCACACGAATACTTTCTTTCAATCCATTGCGAAAGGCACCTACCATTGTGTCGAGGCTGAGGTCTAAAGTGTATGGTAGTAAACTGGTAAACTCCGAAACGAATTCACTAACTGACCCTTTTTGTTTAAGAGATAACAATCTTACTGTGTAGGATGATGTAGCTCCGTCGTCAAATATTTCTAAAAAAGAGGTAGTGAATTTTCTCCAAGTAATAATGGCTCCATTCTCTTTTTTAAGCCATACAAACCATTGGTAGGCCTCAGTGCCTAATTTTGATGCAGCGAAAGGAACTCTATCAATTTCCTTAAGTTGATATAAGTCAAGGATGCCTTCCATTTTGGCTAACCAACCACGAGGATCATGACCTTCAAAAGTGGGCATATCAATTCTTGGAAAATTAATATTAGGGCCTCTTGGTTGGTGATAACCCGTGTCCCTTTCTTGATTATGGTTATACTGCTGTCTTTGAGAGCGATCCTTGTAATTATCCCAATCACCCTGTTTTTGTTCCCAATCATCATTAGGATCGACAATTTCTTCATTTCGTTGAGCATGGGAGTGATTTTGGGGATTAGTATTGGGATTAGGTTGTTTTTGTGCTTGCACAAGTTCTTTTAGGGTGATACCCATGTCGTGTAGACTCTCTAGTATGCTTTGAAGAGACTCCCTATCAGACATGGCTGAATTACTTGAGTCTCCTTGCGTGATGTTTTCGTGAGTTGGGGAAGGATTAGTAGCCATAGGATCTACTAGTGGGTGGTGTGGATTATAACTACCAATTTTAAAAGGAGAAGGAGAATTTTTAGTACCTGGGCTATGGTTAGCTCTTCTTATGTAGGTATTGGTCGTTTATGAGCTTGATAATCGACCGTCCGGCCCTTTGATCCAACTTTTACTAATGCACTATTTCAAAATTGTTTGCTTCGTAGTTCATGAACTTCAAAATTTCCTGCTTGGTAGTCCTTGAACTTCCAATTACGCAAAATTGAGTTATCTGTTGGCAAAAATTTGTTGTTTTCTCCGCCTTGCTGCCACTCCAACTGTGGCGCGGAATAGGAATTGTGAGCTCCGTTCGACGACACGGCCCAATGAATACGGAACCAAACCAACTAGATGCTTGATATGATGGCTAGATGACACAACCGATAGACCCTCGACAGCCCGGTGAATACTAACTCCCCGAATGAGACGCTAGATACGACAGAACAGGACACGGACGGACGCGACAGAACCGAGAGAATGGACGACATCGATGCGATAGAACCGAGCGAATGGACGACACCGAATGGACAAGGCCCACGAACGGACGCGACTGAACGAGACCCAATCGAACGGACGCGACAGAACCGAGCGAATGGACGACACCGAACGGACAAGACCCATGAACGAACGCGATTGAACGAGACCCAATCGAACGGACGCGAGACGAAAACACTGCAGGATACGAACCGAGAAACGCGACAAGACAGCAAGACGACCAAACGGACAGCACAACGACGACACGTGACCAAACAACCCGCTCCCACGACACGTGCGGTGAGAAGGAACTTAAGGTGTGACCGAAGTCACAAACTCGATGGTGTGACGAAACAAATATAAATGCTGGAAGCACGATTGCACATCCAATGTGGGATATAAATCCCGAAACAAAAAAATTAAAAAAAAAATTGTACCTTAGTCGGATGTTTTAATTTAATCGAAAAGCGCGCGATGTGATTGGCCGATACTATGTAGTGTTCCAGACGCTGGTTTAACGGTGATTCGCAGTGCTGAAGCCGGATTCATACTGTAACACAGAACGACGCAACTGCGGCTCAGGGAATAAAATAAAATGTGATCAACAACGTGTTACCAGGATCCAAACGAAACGAAAAGCGATGAACCAAAGAAGCGGAATGCATTTTTTGTTTGCGTGAAATACTCGCGACAGCTAGTTTGACTGAACGAAAACGAAATGCAGGTACGCCGAACAGCAGATCCGTCGGGATGTGTTTAGCAGAGTTCGTAATAGCGTGCGGTGGTAACCGGACCTAGAATCTGATACCACTTGCAAGGATATTTCTATCCTTTGCTAAATAATTTTACAAAAATATATATATTGCCGAATCGAACGAGGAAGCAAATAAGAATAAGGAACAACACGAATGCAGAATAAAATAAATCAATGGCCACTTAAGGTGGGCACACCCTTGCGTGAGCAGAAGCAGCAAATGAAAAATATAAAAGATATGATGATTTTTATTTAAACCAACTATGGTGAATATATATACTAAATTTCTATCTCTTGGAGAAACATAGTCGACGCTGCTATGTTTGGACTGCAACATATTTGACAAAAATATGCTAAGGTCCTTTCAACATCTTTCATGAGGAGTAATTATAGTTGGAGCATATACATTTATAACTCAACTTTGATGTTTTTCTCTTTCCTGCAAAATAATCTAGCAACCCAATTACTTTTTGCTTCTAATAGTTGTCCATTTCATTTGCATTCATCGCATATTATTGCAATACTGCTTGAAGCTCCTATAGAATAAACTACTAAACAATCACCTATCTTCCAAATCTTATTAAAAGCATCCTTACATTCCTCAAGCTTTACATTACTTTTGTTCTAATTGTAAGGAGAGGATTTTAAACTACTTGAGGAAAATGAAGATGATTTACCTAGATTAAACTTGACCTCATTTGTATCCTTTCCATTATTGCCTCCACATCTTCCTTTGCACCTTTATTTCGTCTTGAATTTAAACTATGATTTGTCATCCATTATGACGTATTTTATTTCTTCTAATAGGCAATATGAGTAAACCGCGATGGCCTTCATCATATAATGATTCAAAGAGGCTTACTTTACCACTTTTTTAAAAGCAAAAAATCCTTGATCTAACTATATGACAAGGACAACATAGTGGTTAGGGCTTTGGCCTCTTTTTGAGGAGGTCCAAGGTTCAAACCATAGCATGTGACCTTCATCATATAATGATTCAAAGGGTTTTACTGTACCACTTTATTAAAATCAAAAAATCCTTGATCTAAGTGTTTGACAAGGACAATGTTTTGGTTAGGGCTTTGGCCTCTTTTTGGGAAGGTCCAAAGTTCAAACCATGTTATACTCAAACATGAATTGGCTGGATGGTAGCGACCTAGTGTTTATCAGTTGGTTGTCCTAGTTTGATGCCCTTAAGGGTCGAGAGTCCCTTTGACTTTGTCTAACCCAGTAGGCTAAAATTTATAGTGACAACATCCAATGATGTTACTAATTGATCCCCTATTATATGTATTAAAAAAAATCCTTAATCTAAACAATTTTCTACTTTAGTTTCATGCTCTTGCTTCACCTTGAAGTTTGCCTCATTCTTAAAAGTTATCTTCTCTTTACCCATCATTTATCGTAATATATATAATTACCAAACTATTATAATAATATTATACAATTCCTAGATAATATAAATCACACCTATATAAATATATTTGTCATAGTCAAACCTGTGTCGCCTAACTAAAACGTCTATTCTAATTCTATCGCCGTCAACCTTTCTATTTCGAAAGAGTTACAATAAAGTTAGGTTACGTCAACCTAAAAAGACATGAAAAACCTTTGAAAAAATATATAACCAATAATTTTAATGACATGATAAACTTATTAAAAAAATTATATCCAATAATTGTAATTAATATAATAATGATGTGTCCAAAAGTAAAAAAACAAAATTATCTTTCACAATTAATTTCATATATGACCCACCAAATAAAAAATCATAAAGATCCCCTGATGACATGGAGCTGCGTCACCAAACCATTATCAAAGTCATACGGGCTGACATTAAAAGCGGAAGTAACGCAATTAGCAAAAGCATATCACAATTAGTAAAAGCTTACGTGGCAGTCCAACTCATCGCCAACGTGCCCCAAAGATCTGATTTTGGAATATTACGCTTGAAAGTCCATATCACCGCCGCAATCAAATAAGAAAAGAACGTTCGGCCTAGTTCCAGGTGTCAAATAACTATGAATTTGAATTTGCATTCAATGGAGTGCCTAATGCAGTAAACAAAATGACATATAATATACACGATCTGTGGATCAAGGATTACTCCCAACATTTAAGGTTGAAGAGAAGTGAATGATATAAGAGTTGGATGTCGTCGTAGATGTTCTTTGTTGGAGTTGACGACGAGTTGTTGTATCTCTGTGATCACCCTGGCGCTTCTTGGTCGTGGCCCCTAGAGGTTGGAAGAATGAAGTGATAAATCGGGATCATGTTATCTTCTGCAAACTGTTACTAAGTAGTTCTTTCCTAAGATTGAATAATTCCCGGATGAAAAGGGTAATGCATCTCTGATCTTCAAAAATAATCTAAGATTTTAGTGTATGGGTGTCTCTAAATAAACAATAATATCTACCTCGTATCTCGTAGTAGACAGGATAGGTAAAAATGAAATGCTCCTCGGATTCCACATCAAGACTACACAATCTACAAATACGTTGATCTTTGGGGAGGTGATGATCTATCTCAATACGCAGCTAGTGGGAGCAAACTCGTAACTGGGCTAGAGGAAACCTGAGGTTGTGTGACATCTGTATCAAGTTATATTTTGGAGTAGTGATCAATCCATTCTCTAGTTAGAGATAAAAGTGAGAGTAATGGAGCAGTTTTGGTGAAAGAGGTTCCTTTGTATCAGTCCAAGTAGTTTTTATATATGCTGAGTAAATCTCATCTCGAATATCCTTATTGGAGTATGGTGCATTGATTGATGCTTCAGTAGGAGGAGGTCTCATGATGTCTAGGCCAAGAGATTGAAGTAGAGTAATAAACTAATCTTGAATAGTGTTAAATAAGTTAAATTAATAATTATATTAAAAAAACATTTGGAATCCCTATGTTTTTTAATAATTATTAAAAAATATTTTTATCTTACACTACTTTGATATATTATTAGATATGGGATATTCCTGTTTAAATCATAAAAATACCAACTAAAATACTAACTATTAGTTATTAGATTACAACAACGAAAAAAAATATTAATAGTTTTTTTAGATATTTTTTAGAAGCAAAATTAATTTTGATAATCTCAACTTTTAGATGTTTTACTATAAATGGAAGTAGATCTTTTGTTTTAATTTTGTTGTCACATATGATTCTTTCATGTATGTTCAAATCCTAAAGTTAAGTTATTAGCATCTCTTTTTTGCAATTGAGACTTCCCATAATGAATACCATATTTGAAGATATTTTGCAAGAGAGACAATAGTATGGTTTCAAACTTGGGCATGATTTTGAGATTTATTTCCTTTCAAACCATAAATTCCAACAAATAATAAGAGGGCCAATTCTCCAAAGAATACATAATGCTTTAGCTTTGAAATAATTTATCCAACATTTTATCAACTCTTTCAATGTTGATGAAGCTACCCAATATAATTTTATATTTTTTTTTAAAATAGTCCCAAATGGTGTGAGCAAATGGACAATGAAGAAGTAAATGACCTGATGTTTATAAACCCTTCTCACACAAGGCACATCTGAAGGATCTATAAGAGCCTCTTCTTTATAGACTCTCTCCCGTAAGAATCTTACTTTGAACTGCTAACCAAAGAAATGTTGAGGCCTTAGGGACAGCCTCTAATAACCAAACGTTATTCCAAGAAAAATCTTTGGGAGAAGAAAATTTTGATTGTTCTAAATTCTCATATTCCAACTTGACCAAGTATCCACTATCCTTTGATAAATTCCCAACCAACTCATCCTTTCGTGTAAAAATTGATAAATAAAACTCTCAAATCATCTTTTAAAGTTCATCTACAATTTGTTTAAGTTTCTCTCCTTCAACCAGGTTACTAAAAGAAATTCATGATCTGGAGTTTTTGCTCATAATAATCTAATCTTTGACCTTGGACCTTTACATGCTAGGCATGTTTGAGCCAATGGATTCTATTTTAAGTCATAGATAAGAGGATAAGGCTTCAACCAAGCACCAAACCAAAAATTTGCATAACTCTCCTCATTGACTAACCATCTAATATGTTTCTTTATCAATTGCAAACTCTTTGATATGAAGTTCCATTTTGACGATCCTTTAGGTAGAGTTATTTTCCTAAATATTTTTATTGCATCAAGAGAACCTATATATTTTTGAAGAAATATTTTTTCCCAATTTTTTCCTTGATCTCTGAATAATCTCCACCCAAGCTTTCAAATTCATAAGTCTGTAATTTCGCGAACCTGCTCCTCCAATATTCTTTCCTTTACAAACCCTATCCCACTTACAAAGAGGAAACCTAATTTTTTCCTCACCACATTTCCATAGAAAGTCTCATTGTATTTTATCAATTTCTAATGCAATCTTTGTTGGTAGTATTCCAAGTGACATCATATAAATAGGAATGGATTGCAATGTAGTCTTTATGAGTTGTAGCCTTATTTTCATGGTTAAGAACTTACCTTTCCAACCTACCAAGCAAGCTTTCATTCTATCCAAATAATAGATCCAAAGCTCTTTTTTATTTTCTTTTTTAGACAAAGGAATACCCAAGTAGGTTCATGGAAATATTTCAATTTTAAACCCTAAAATATTCATAATAATTTGTTGTAAATCTAGGGTATAGTATTAATGAAAAATCTTGGATTTTGTAATATTTACCAACTGTTTAGTAGCCTTCTCATAACATGATAATATTGATTTAAACTCCATGGCCTCACTTATTGAGGGATGTCCCAAAAGAAAAGTATCATCAACAAATTGGATATGAGATTCAAAGGGATCATTTTTTGCAACTTGAATACCCTTGATTTTTTCTTCCATTTTTGCCTTTGAAAAGACTCTCCCTAATGCTTCCACTAGAATAATGAATAGATAAGGAGAAAGTGGATCACCTTGATGAAGTCCACAAGATGACTTGAAGTACCCAACAGAAGAACCATTGATCAAAATAGAAAATTTTGTAGTGCTATAACAACATTTAATTCACTCACAACAACTATAATCAAAGTCAAACTTTTTTAGAATAACATGTAGAAAATTCTAAGAAATCCTATCATATGCTTTGTTCTATCTAATTTCAAAGCATACCTAGTTTTTTCATGGAATAAAGAGAATGTATGACCTCTTGTGCAATAATTATACCATCAAAAATTTGTTTACCATGAACAATTCCACCTTGTTCCTCTGAGATAAGACATCCTAGAATGCCCTTTAACTTGTTTGCCATAATTTTTGAAATGATCTTATAAATCATATTACAAAGGCTTATTGGATGAAATTATCAAAATATTTTTTATCGCCTTTCTTGGG
This sequence comes from Wollemia nobilis, assembly GCA_028583015.1. Taxonomy (NCBI): domain Eukaryota; kingdom Viridiplantae; phylum Streptophyta; class Pinopsida; order Araucariales; family Araucariaceae; genus Wollemia; species Wollemia nobilis. Next base: position 4,302,408 of record JAQPPZ010016919.1, read on the forward strand.
AACCAAGGTAATAAAAGCAACATTGATCTCATTTATTATAGCCTTCCTTTTTTGGGCCTCTTCAGTCGCAACTTACATATCACTCATCAATAAATCCTAATTTTTTTGAAAGAAAATTGTAGGAAATTTGTCAGGGCTAGGTGCCTTATTAGGATGAAAAGAGAAAACGGATTCATGGAAATCATCCATAGATATCTTCTTCATCAAGCTTTCGTTTTGTCTTTGAGTGATAATTGATGGAATATTTTGCATAAGTTATTCTTGTGCCTCCTTATCTTGCCTAGAATCTGATAAAATATTTTTGAAATAATTAATTGCTTTCTTCCTTATATAATTTTTCTCCTCAATATTTCTTCCATCTGGAGTTATAATATTTTTGATATGATGAACATAAAAGTTTGTTTTTGTTGTAGCATGAAATATTTTTGTATTTCTATCTCCTTCCTTGTGCCATTTCTTACTAGATTTTTGGACTAATATGACTCCTCCCTTTTAAATGCATTATAATAATAAGAAAGTAATTGTTTTTCTTTCACATAAGAATCTTGATCCATTCCATTAATTTCTACTATCTCTTGTAAATGTTTGAGCTTGGATTCAATTTCTTTCTTTTCTTTAAAAATGTTACCAAAAGATTTGGCATTCCATATCTTCATTTGCTCCTTTAAATATTTCAACTTTTGAACAAACCTGTACATACATGATCCTTCAAATTTTAATTCATCCCACCATAACATAACCATCTGGAAAAAAGTAGGGACTAGAAGCGAAATGGATTTGGATGACCATTATTAGGTAACTTACAAGTCAAAAGAATGGGTTTGTGATATGATCCTTGTAAAAAAATATTTGAAGAAATTGTATACTTTGTTTGCAACAATTTATTGGATGCTATATGTTTTTTTCCAATACGTCTATTATCCCATGTATAGTGAAAGCTTGAGGGACTAACATCCCAAAGGTCATTTGAATTGGCAAGTGAAGCAAAATCTTGCATTGATTTAGAACATCTTGGAATACCACTCTTCTTTTTCAAAGGAGATAGAATAGTATTAAAAACACTCCTAAGAATCCATAAATCACAATGAATCATCATTGTATTTAACGAAAATATGCTAAGGTCCTTCCAACATCTTTCACAAGGAGTAATTATAGTTGGAGCATATACATCTATAACCTTAACTTTGATGTTTTTCTCTTTCCAACAAAATAATCTAGCAACCCAATTACTTTTTGCTTCTAATAGTTGTCCATCCTATTTGCATTTGTCTCATATTATTGCAATACCGCTTGAAGCTCCTACAGAAGAAACTACTAAAAAATCACCTATCTTCCAAATCTTATTAAAAGCATCCTTACGCCTCAAGCTTTACATTACTTTTATTCTTATTGTAAGGAGAGGATTTTATACTGCTTGAATAAAATGAAGATGATTTACCTAGATTATACTTGACCTCATTTGTATCATTTTCATTAATGCCTCCACATCTTCCTTTGCACCTTTATTTTGTCTTGAATTTAAACTTGCAGATTGTGATTTCTCATCCATTATGTCCTATTTTATTTCTTCTAATAGGCAATATAAGTAAACCACGATGACCTTCATTATATAATGATTCAAAGAGGCTTACTTTGCCACTTGATCTAATCTATTTTCTACTTTGATTTTATACCCTTCATCTTAAAGTTTGTCTCATTCCCAAAAATTATTTTATCAAATTATATTCAAAATTACCCTATTATAATAATATTATATAATTACTATATAATATAAAAATTTATCATAGTCAAACCTTATCGCCTTAGTGAAATATCTATTCTAATTCTATCGCCGTCAACCTTTCTATTTCGAAAGAGTTATATTAAAGTTAGGTTACGTCAACCTAAAAAGACATGAAAAAGCCTTTGAAAAAATATATAACCAATCATTTTAATTAATATAATAATGATGATTCAAAAGTACATAAACAAAATTATCTTTAACAATTAATTTCATAACAAATAAAAAATCATAAAAATACCGATGACTCATGACTGATGACATGGAGCTGCGTCACCAAATCATTGTCAAAGTCATAAGGGCCGACATTAAAAGCGGTGGTAACGCAAATAGCAAAAGCATATCACAAATAGTAAAAGCACACGTAGTAGTCCAGCTCATCGCTAACGTGTCCCAAAAATCTGATTTCCGAATTTTACGCTCGAAAGTCCATATCACCGCCGCGATCAAATAAGAAAAGAACGTTCAGCCTTGTTCCAGGTGTCAAATAAGTATGGAAATAAAATTAATATTGAATGGTGTTAAATTAGTTAAATTAATAATTATATTAAAAAAATTATAGAGACAGTCATTTATGAAGTTACAAATTTACTTATGAATTTGAATGAATTTGAATTTGTATTAATGTGAATCTGTGACCAAAAGAGGTTAATAGGACTGTAAAGTAAGACATATACAAAGCAACCTAAGTGCTTAATGCAACTCCTGAGAAAATAAAGTAAGAAAAACAATAAACAGAATAACATATGATATACAAATGATATACAAGATTTGTGGATCAAAGATTGCTCTTAACATTCAAGGCTGAAGAGAAGTGAGTGATATAAGAGTTGGATGTCGTCGTAGATGTTCTTTATTGGAGTCGATGACGAGTTGATCTTGTTGTATCTCTGTGATCACCCTGGCGCTTCTTGCTCATGGCCTCTGGAGGTCATGGCCTCTATAGGTTGGAAGAATGAAGTGATAAGTCGAGATCATGTTATCTTCTGCAAACTGTTACTAAGTAGTTCTTTCCCGAGATTGAATAATTCCCGGATGAAAAGGGTAATGCATCTCTGATCTTCAAAAATAATCTAAGATTTTAGTGTATGGGTGTCTCTAAATAAACAATAATATCTACCTCGTATCTCGTAGTAGACAGGACAGGTAAAAATGAAATGCTCCTCGGATTCCACATCAAGACTGCACAATCTGCAAATACGTTGATCTCTAGGGAGGTGATGATCTGTCTTAATACACAATTGGTGGGAGCAAACTTGTAGCTGAGCTAGAGGAAACCTGAGGTTGTGTGACATCTGTACCAAGTTATATTTTGGAGTAGTGATCAATCCATTCTTTAGTTGTAGATAAAAATGAGAGTAATGGAGCAGTTTTGGTGAAAGAGGTTCCTTTGTATCAGTCCAAGTAGTTTTTATATATGCTGAGTAAATCTCATCTCGAATATCCTTATTGGAGTATGGTGAATTGATTGATGCTTTAGTAGGAGGAGGTGGCATGATGTCTAGGCCAAGAGATTGAAGTAGAGTAGTAGTCTGAGCATACCAGCAGTTCCTGACCCCTTGATTTGCCAACTGTCTTGAGGATTGTCGTGCTAAATATGGATATCTTCTCATGTCTAGCATACAATGAAATCTACGTAGAAAAAAGACAAGAAGAAATATTGTTGTTGTAAGCAATTGACGAGCACCAAACTCAATGAGATGTGAAACAGTTCTTTTGGAACAAATGAACTTGGACAACATTGAGATAAGGACCCTTTCAATACGAGACCAACCCAACTGTCTGAGGCTAAGGCCCCAAACTTCACAGCCATAAAGTAGTGTAGGGGTAACAAGAGTGTGGAAGAGTCTAATCTTCGTATTGATGTCCCGAAACTGGATCTGAAAGCATTGCTTATCCAGAGAGGCTAAGGCAACATAACCTTTGTTTAACCTTGCTTGAGATGCAGGGATCAAGTTGAAGGTAGGTCTTGTGAAAAGAACTCCCAAGTATGTGTACGATGTGACAATCTCAACAACTATGTGATGTGAACAGAAGAGAGATCTTTCTTGGGTAGGTTGAATGACATGATTTTTGTTTTCTAAAAATTAACTTCTAATCCATACAAGTCTGAATATGTACCAAGTATGTCTAACTGTTGTTGAAATCCTCGTGCTATATGAATAAAAAAAGTTATATTAGAATAATCATTTACAATCCTTATGTTTTTTTAATAATTATTAAAAAAACATTTTTATCGAACACTACTGTGATATTTTATTAGATTTGGAATATTAGATTTGAAATATTCCTCTTCAAATCAAGAAAAATGTCCCGTTATGCCAAATGACATTTGGTGTAATGGTAATTGCTTAGTTATTATCATTCATGTGGTTGTGAGGTCGATTCCTCTTATGTTTGTTTGAACGAACGCTGATATTTATAAATATTTGCAAACGATGTTCAATATTAAAAAAAAACAATGAACCATTGAAGAGAGTGACTTCTGTTGTACTTCATAAAAAATATTAAACAACCGTTAGGCCCAGCTACGAAATAATTATTTGAAAAAATGCACTAAGCCAAGCTCATGATTAAAAGCGGTTAGATTATGGGATTTCTATGTTGGCCGTAAAACGTTTTAGCCGTCCGCAAGGCATTATTCGCTGTTTTTGTCATATTTCAACAAATCGTTCCGTACAAGGCATACTTCTTTTCTTTATTATGTTACTTTTGACGCCTTAAAGTGTAATCATAATATATATTTTTAAATTTTACATTTATTATTGTTAACAGTAATGTATGATAATTTGTAAGTCCCTCTCAATTAAAATATATTTTCATCTAGTTTTTACATAGTTGTTAGTTGAAGTTTCATATAATTTTGAATAAGTCATGAGAATTTCACCTTCACTATTTTTAAAAATATTATTTCCACCAACTTTTTCTGAATTTTTTTTAGAAGTATCATCAAAATTAATTTCGATAAACTCAATTTTTGAATATTTTCATTTTACCAGATTGAAGAAGATCCTTTGTTTTAATTCTATTGTCAAAGATGACTCTTCCATATATGTTCAAATCTTGTAGTCAAGTTATTAGTACCTCTTTTTTTGCAATTGAGACTTCCCATGATGAATACCATATTTGTAGACAATGTGCAAGAGAGACTATAATATGGTTCCACACTTGGGCATGATTTTGAGATTTATTTTTAAAAATTTTATTATTTCTTTCAAGCCATAAATTCCAACAAATAATAATAGGGCCAATCCTCCAAAGAATACATAAGGCTTTAGCCTTGAAATAATTTATCCAACATTTTATCAACTCTTTCAATGTTGATGGCGCTACCCAATATAATTTTATATTTTTGAAAAAATAACCCCAACTGGTGTGAGCAAATGGACAACGAAGAAGTAAATGGCCTGATGTTTCTAAATCCTTCTTACACAAGGCACATCTGAAGGATCTATAAGAGTCTCTTCTTTGTAGACTCTCTCCCGTAAGAATCTTACTTTGAACTGCTAACCAAAGAAATGTCGAGGCCTTAGGGAGATCCTCTAATGACCAAACGTTATTCCAAGAAAAATTTTGATTGTTCTAAATTCTCATATTCCAACTTGATCGAATATCCACCATCCTTTGATAAATTCCAAACCAACTCATCCTTTCGTGTAAAATTTGATAAATAAAACTCTCAAATCATATTTTAAAGTTAATCTACAATTTATTTGAGTTCCTCTCTTTCAACCAAGTTACTAAAATAAATTCATGATCTCGAGTTTTTGCTCATAATAATATAATATTTGACCTTTGGACCTTTACGTGCTAGGAATGTTTGAGCTAATGGTTTCTATTTTGAGTAAGAGATAAAAGGATAAGGCTTCAACCAAGCATCAAACCAATAAGTTGCATAGCTCCCCTCATTGACTAACCATCTAATATGTGTATTTATCAATTGCAAACTCTTTGATATGAAGTTCCATTTTGACGATACTTTGGGTAGAGTTATTTTCCTAAATAATTTCATTGCATCAAGAGAACCTATTTATTTTTGAAGTAATATTTTTACCCATTTTTCTTTGATCTCTAAATAATCTCCACCCAAGCTTTGCTCCTAATCCCAAATTCATAAGTTTGTAATTATGCAATCCTACTCCAATATTCTTTCCTTTACAAACCCTATCCCACTTACAAAGAGGAAACCCGATTTTTTCCTCACCACCTTTCCATAGAAAGTCTTGTTGAATTTTATCAATTTCTAATGCAATACTTGTTGGCAGTCTTCAAAGTGACATCATATAAATAGGAATGTATTGCAATGTAGTCTTTATGAGTTGTAGCCTTCTTGCCATGGTTAAAAACTTACCTTTCCAACCTACCAAACAAGCTTTCATTTTATCCAAAAAAGAGATCCAAAGATCCTTTTTATTTACTTTTTTAGACAAAGGAATACCCAAGTAAGTTCATGGAAAATTTTCAATTTTAAATCCTAAAATATTCACAATAATTTGTTGTAAATTTAGGGTAATATTAATGAAAAAATCTTGGATTTTGTAATATTTACCAACTGTCTAGTAGCCTTCTCATAGCATGATAATATTGATTTAAACTCCATGGCCTCACTGACTAAGGGATGTCCCAAAAGAAAAGTATCATCAACAAATTAGAGATGAGATTCAAAGGAACCATTTTTTGCAACTTGAATACCCTTGATTTTTCCTTCCATTTTTGCCTTTGAAAAGGCTCTCCCTAATGCTTCGAGAATAATGAATAGATAAGGAGAAAGTGGATCACCTTGACGAAGTCCAGAAGATGACTTGAAGTACCCAACAAAAGAACCATTGATCAAAATATAAAATTTTGCAGTGCTATAACAACATTTAATCCACTCGCACCAACTATAATCAAAGCCAAACATTTTGAGAATAACATATAGAAAATTCCAAAAAAAAACTATCATATGATTTGTTCAAATCTAATTTCAAAAGCATGCCTAGTTTTTCATAGAATGAAGAGAATGTATGACCTCTTATGCAATAATTATACAATCAACAATTTGTTTACCATGAACAATGACACCTTGTTCCTCTGAGATAAGACACCCTAGAATGCCCTTCAACTTGTTTGCCATAATTTTTGAAATGATCTTATAAATCATATTACAAAGGTTTATTGGACAAAAATTATCAAAATATTTTGGTTTGCCTTTCTTGGGAACCAATGTAATAAAAGTAGCATTGATCTCACTTATTATAGCCTTCCTTTTTTAGGCCTCTTCAATCGCAACTAACATATCACTCTTCAATAAATCCTAAAAAAAATGAAATAAAATTGTAGGAAATCCACCGGGGCCAGGTGCCTTGTTAGGATGAAAAGAGAAAACGGCTTCATGGAGCTTGTCCATAGATATCTTCTTCATCAAGCTTTCATTTTGTCCTTAAGTGATAATTGATGGAATATTTTACCTAAGTTATTCTTGTGCCTCCTTATCTTGCCTAGAATTTGACAAAATATTTTTGAAATAATTAATTGCTTCCTTATATCTTCTTTGTCCTCAATATTTCTTCTATCTAGAGTTATATTATTTTTGATATGACGAACAATAGGATGAGTTTTTTTTGTATTTTAATCTCCTTCCTTGAGCCATTTCTCACTATATTTTTGGAACCAATATGACTCCTCCTTTTTCAATGCATTATGATAATAAGAAAGTAATTATTTTTCTTTCACATAAGAATCTTGATCCATTCCATTCATTTCTACATCCTCTTGTAAATTTTTGAGTTTATATTCAATTTCTTTCTTTTCTTTTAAAATGTTACCAAAAAATTTAACATTCCATATCTTCATTTGCTCCTTTAAATATTTCAACTTTTGAACAAACCTCTACATACATGGTCCTTCAAATTTTCATTCACCCCACCATAACATAACCATCAAGAAAAAATTAGGGACTAGGAGTGAAATGGCTTTGGATGACCATTGTAAGGTGACTCACAAGTCAAAATAATGGATTTGTGATACGATCTTGCTTGTAATAAAATATCTGAAGAGATTGTACACTTTGTTTGCAACCATTTATTGGATAATAAGAATCTATCCAATCTTTCTGCTATATGGTTTTTCCCAATGCATCTATTATCCCATGTATAGTGAAATCTTGAGGGACTAACATCCCAAAGGTCATTTGAATTGAAAATTGAAGCAAAATCTTGCATTGATTTAGACCATCCTAGAATGCCACTCTTATTTTTCAAAGGAGATAGAATAGTATGAAAATCGCCCCCAATAATCCATAGATCACAATGAATCATCATTGTATTTGACAAAAATATGCAAAGGTCCTTCCAACATCTTTAACGAGGAGTAATTATAGTTGGGGCATATACATTTAAAACCTCAACTTTAATGTTTTTCTCTTTCCTACAAAATAATCTAGCAACCCAATTACTTTTAGCTTCTAATAGTTATCTATCCCATTTTCATTTGTCCCATATTATTGCAATACCGCTTGAAGCTCCTACAAAATAAATTGCTAAACACTCACCTATTTAAACTTGCAAATTGTGCTTTCTCATCCATTATGTCCTATATATGAGTAAACTATGATGGCCTTCATCATATAATGATTCAAAGGGGCTTATTTTACCACTTTATTAAAAGAAAAAAATCCTTGATCTAATTTTATGACAAGGACAACATAGTGGTTAGGGCTTTGGTCGCTTTTTGGGGAGGTCCAAGGTTCAAACCATGGCATACCCAAACATGGATAGGATGGATGGTGGCGACTAAGTGTTTGTCTGTTGGTTGCCCTAGTTTGATGCCCTTAAGGGTTGAGGGTCCCTTTGACTTTGTCTAACCTAGTAGGCTAGGGTTTATAGTGGCAGCATCCAATGGTGTTACTGATTGATCCCCTATGTTATATGTATAAAAAAAATCCTTGATCTAATCCATTTTGTACTTTGATTTCATGCCCTTGCTTCATCTTGAAGTTTATCTCATTCCCAGAAGTTATCATCTCTTTACCCGTTGTTTATCGTATTATATACATAATTACCAAACTATTATAATAATATTATATATGTATATATATATATATATATTTTTATTACAAGGACAGTTGGTTACAACCACTATTTTTAGTAACTGGCCAGCGCAAGATTCAAACCACAAGGACTGCTCCCAACAAACATATTTGTCTCGTTTTTGTTGACCCGACGTGAGATGAGGACCACCGGTCGCTTGGGGTTCGTACCGTCGTCATTGGTTTGATGCGCACTCAGAGGATTCGGAGCAGATTACTACTTTTGCAAAGGGTTGGCTTCCCCCAAGGTTTGAACCTAGGTCTCTTCTTGGTAATTGCCCAACCACACTTGCACTTACCAATCCACCTAACCCTTGAAGGTATTGTAATAATATTATATAATTACTATATAATATAAATAACACGTGATATATTTCATATATATATATATATATATATATATATATATATATATATATATATATATATATATATATATATATTTATTGTCATAGTCAAACATATATCGCCTGATTGAAACGTCTATCGATGTCAACCTTTCTATTTGGAAAGAGTTACAATAAAGTTAAGGTTACGTCAATCTAAAAAGATATGTATGAAAAGGAAAAAGTTGATCCTACAGCTAAAACTGTCAACAATGAGGCTCCTCAGTCTCAACAGAGGGTTGCAGTAGTGCTTGCTTCAAAGTCCTCCAGTACATTTTATCCAGTTAAAGTTAGGTGCTCCCACAGCCCGAGAAGGGGATCTGCAGAAGAAGATGTTGCTCCAGAGAAGCGACTTCATATGACCAATGTTCAGTTGGGCAACAACTACAATGTGTTGGAGTATCTTAACGGCAGTGAGGATATGTCATTGGATGCAGAGCCATCATCGATGGAATTGACAGTTCCTCCAAAGGAAGCAAAATCTAAAGTTCCCTCCCCTTCTATGCGGTTTCAACGTTCTTGTAGTCCTCGACAAGGGAAAGAAGATGAAGACACTTTACTTGAAAAATGGTTTCACCCATCTGGCCCAAAAGTTCCAATAATTTTGCATTGGAAAGACGTAAAGCTACCTGGTGCCTAGAGTTACAGTTCTACAGTTTAAGGTTTCTAGTTTATTTTGCTATGCCTAATTATGTTGTGTATTCACCCTTAAAGGAGTTGGTTTCGTTTGTAACCGTAATTTATTTGCTTGGGTTCCTATTCTATTAACGAGGATTTTTTTGACTAATGGTGTTGGCCACATCAAATGTTTATTTTTATTTTTAAATATATTTTGTTGGCCTTTTACATTAAAAAAAACATGAAAAAGCCTTTGAAAAAATATATAACCATTAATTTTAATTAATATAATAATGATGTGTCCAAAAGTACAAAAAGAAAATCATCTTTCACAATTAATTTCATATATGACCCACCAAATAAAAAATCATAAAGATTCCCCATGACTCATGACTCATGACTCATGACCCACCAAATAAAAAATCATAAAGGTCCCCACGACTCAATGACTGATGGCATGGAGCTGCGTCACCAGATCATTATCAAAGTCAGACGGGCCAACATTAAACGCGGAAGTAACGCAAATAGCAAAAGCACATCACAAATAGTAAAATCACACGTGGCAGTCCAACTCATCGGCAACGTGCCCCAAAGATCTGATTTTGGAATATTACGCTTGAAAGTCCATATCACCGCCGCAATCAAATAAGAAAAGAACGTTCAGCCTTTTTCCAGGTGTCAAATAACTATGGAAAAAAATTAATCTTGAATGGTGTTAAATTAGTTAAATTAATAATTATATTAAAAAACCATTTGGAATCCCTTTATTTTTTAAAGTAATTATTAAAAAACATTTTTATCGGACACTACTTTGATATATTATTAGTTTTGGGATATTCCTGTTCAAATCATAAAAAATGACCCGTTATACCTTTGAAAAAATTGGCTTCTGTTGTACTTCATAAAAAGTATTATACAACCGATAGGCCCATCTACGAAATAGTTATTAAAACTAAATGCACTAAGCCAAGCTCATGATTAAAAGCGGTTAGATTATGGGATTTCTAAGTTGGCCTTGAAACGTTGGAAGTTGGCAATTTAGCTGTCCGCAAGGCATTTTTCGCTGTTCTTGTCATATTTCACCAAATCGTTCCGTACAGGGCATACTTTTTTCTTTATTATGGTACTTTTGACACCCTAAAGTTAATCAACATATATTTTTTTAGTGAGTGTTCACATTCATTATTATTAATAGTATTAATAGTAGTGTAGTGATATAATTTGTAAGTCCTTCTCAATTGAAATATATTTTCATTTTTTCTATTTAATTTTAATACTTGTAAGAAGTGTCCTAGCTTTTACATAGTTGTTAGTTGAAGTTTCATATGATTTTGAATAAGTGAGGAGAATTTCGCCTTCACTATTTCTAAAAACATTATTTCCACAAACTTTTTCTAGATTTTCTTTAGAAGTACCATCAAAATTAATTTTGATAAACCCAATTTCTAGACATTTATATTTTACCATAGATCGAAGTAGATACTTTGTTTTGATTCTATTGTCACAGATGACTCTTCCATTTATGTTCAAATCCTGTAGCCAAGTTATTAGCACCTCTTTTTTTGCAATTGAGACTTCATATGATGAGCATCATATTTGTAGACATTTTGTAAAAGAGATAATAATATGGTTCCAAACTTAAGCATGATTTTGAGATTTATTTTTAAAAATTATATTATTCCTTTCAAGCCATAAATTCCAACAATTAATGGCAGGGCCAATCCTTCTCCAAAGAATACATAATGCTTTAGCTTTGAAATAATTTATTCAATCAAGTTATTAGCACCTCTTTTTTTGCAATTGAGACTTCATATGATGAGCACCATATTTGTAGACATTCTACAAGAGAGACAATAATATGGTTCCAAACTTGGGCATGATTTTGAGATTTATTTATAAATTTTTTATTATTCCTTTCAAGCCATAAATTCCAACAAATAATGACAGGGCCAATCCTCCAAAGAATACATAATGCTTTAGCTTTGAAATAATTTATCCAACATTTTATCAACTCTTTCAATGTTGATGGAGCTACCTAATATAATTTTATAAATTTTAAAAAATAGTCCCAAATGATGTGAGCAAACAGACAATGAAGAAGTAAATGGTCCGATGTTTCTAAATCTTTCTCACACAAGGTACATCTGAAGGGTCCATAATATCCTCTTCTTTGTAGACTATATCCCGTAAGAATCTTACTTTGAATTGCTAACCAAAGAAATGTTGAGGCCTTAGGGAGAGCCTCTAATGACCGAACGTCCTTCCAAGGAAAATATTTGGGAGAGTTCTTTTCCTAAATAATTCCATTGCATCAAGAGAACCTATATATCTTTTAAGTAATATTTTTGCCCAATTATTTCCTTGATCTCTAAATAATCTCCACCAAGTTTTGCTCCTAATGCCAAATTCATAAGTCTGCAATTCCGCAAGCCTAATCCTCCAATATTCTTTCCTTTGCAAACCCTATCCCACTTACAAAGAGGAAACCTAATTTTTTCCTCACAATATTTCCATAGAAAGTCTCTTTGAATTTTATCCATTTCTAATGCAATACCTGTTGGCAATATTGAAAGTGACATCATATAAATAGGAATGGATTGTAATGTAGTCTTTATGAGTTGTATATTTCCTGCCATGGTTAAGAACTTACATTTCCAACCTATCAAGCAAGCTTTCATTCTATCCAAAAAAGAGATCCAAAGCTTCTTTTTATTTCTTTTATTAAACAAAGGAATACCCAAATAGGTTGATGGAATTTTTTCAATTTTAAACCCTAAAATATTCACAATAATATGTTGTAAATCTAGGGTAGTATTAATGAAAAAATCTTGGATTTCATAGTATTTACCAACTATCCAATATCCTTATCATAGCATGATAATATTGATTTAAACTCCATGGCCTCACTAACTGAGGGATGTCCCAAAAGAAAAGTATCATCAACAAATTGGAGATGAGATTCAAAGGGATCATTTTTTGCAACTTGAATACCCTTGATTTTTCCTTCCATTTTTACCTTTAAAAAGACTTTTCGTAATGCTTCTACCATAATAATGAAAAGATAAGGAGAAAGTGGATCACCTTGACGAAGTCCACAAGATGACTTGAAGTACCCAATAGGAGAACCATTGATCAAAATAGAAAAATTTACAGTGCTATAAAAACATTTAATCCATTCACACCAACTATGATCAAAGCCAAACTTTTTGAGAATAACATGTAAAAAATTCCAAGAAATCCTATCATATACTTTGTTCATATCTAATTTCAAAGTATACCTAGTTATTTTAATGGAATAAAGAGATTGTATGGCCTCTTGTGCAATAATTATACCATCAAGATTTTTTTTACCATGAACAAAGCCACCTTGTTCCTCTGAGATAAGAAACCCTAGAATGTCATTCAACCTATTTGCCATGATGTTTGAAATGATCTTATAAATCATATTACAAAGGCTTATTGGATGAAAATTATCAAAATATTTTGTGTCGCCTTTCTTGGCAACTAAGGTAATAAAAGTAGCATTGATATCACTTATTATAGCCTTTCTTTTTTGAGCCTTTTCAACCGCATCTAACATATCACTTCAATAAATCCCAAATTTTTTAAAAGAAAATTGTAGGAAATCCATCAAGGCTAGTGCCTTGTTACGATGGAAAGAGAAAACCATTTCATTGAGCTCCTCCATAGATATCTTCTTCATCAAACTTTCATTTTGTCCTTAAGTGATAATTGATGGAATATTTTACAAAAGTTTTTCTTGTGCCTTCTTATCTTGCATATAATCTAATAAAATATTTTTGAAATAATTAATTGTTTCCTTCCTTATATCTTATTCGTCCTCAATATTTATTCCATATGGAGTTATAATATTTTTAATATGACGAGAAAAAAAATTATTTTTGCTATAGCATGAAAAAAAAATGTATTTCTATCTCCTTTCTTGAGCCATTTCTCACTATATTTTTGGAACCAATATGACTCCTCCTTTTTTAATGCATTATGATAATAAGAAAGTAATTGTTTTTATTTCACATAAGAATCTTAATCCATTCCATTATTTTCTCCTATCTCTTGTAAATTTTTGAGCTTAGATTCAATTTTTTATTTTCTTTAAAAATGCTACCAAAAGATTTAGCATTCCATATCTTCATTTGCTCCTTTAAATATTTCAAATTTTGAACAAACCTATACATACATGACCCTCCAAATTTTGATTCATCCTACCATAATATAACCATATGGAAAAATTATGGACTAGAAACGAAATGGCTTTGGATGACCATTATTAGGTAACTCACAAGTCAAAAGAATGGGTTTGTGATATGATCCTGCTTGTAATAAAATATCTGAAGAGATTGTATACTTTGTTTGCAGTCATTTATTGAAGAATCTATCCAGTCTTTGTGCTATATGATTTTTCCCAATGCATCTAGTATCCCATGTATAGTGAAAGCTTGAGGGACTAACATTCCAAATGTCATTTGAATTGATAATTGAAGCAAAATATTGCATTGATTTAGATAATCTTGGAATGCCACTCTTCTTTTTCAAAGGAGATAGAATAGTATTAAAATCACCCCCAAGAATCCATAGATCATAATGAATCATCATTGTATTTGACAAAAATATGCTAAGGTCCTTCCAACATCTTTCATGAGGAGTAATTATAGTTGGAGAATATACATTTATAACCTCAACTTTGATGTTTTTCTCTTTCCTGTAAAATAATCTAGCAACCCAATTACTTTTAGCTTCTAATAGTTGTCCATCCCATTTGCATTTGTCCCATATTATTGCAATACCACTTGAAGCTCCTACAAAAGAAACTGCTAAACAATCACCTATCTTCCAAATATTTTTTAAAGCATCCTTACATTCCTCAAGCTTTACATTACTTTTATTCTTATTGTAAGGAGATAATTTTATACTAGTTGAGAAAAATGAAGATGATTTACCTAGATTAAACTTGACCTCATTTATATTTTTTCTATTATTGCCTCCACATCTTCCTTTGCCCCTTTATTTTGTCTTGAATTTAAACTTGCAGATTGTGCTTTCTTATCCATTATGTTCTATTTTATTTCTTTTAATGGTTAATATGAGTAAACCATGATGGCCTTCACCATATAATGATTCAAAGGGGTTTTCTTTGCCACTTTATTAAAAGCAAAAAATCCTTGATCTAATCGTTCGACAAGGACAACGTAGTGGTTAGGGCTTTGGCCTCTCTTTGGGGAGGTCCAAGATTCAAACCATGGCATACCGAGACGTGGATAGGCTGGATGGTAACAACTGAGTTTTTTTTAGTTATATACCTTAGTTTGATGTCCTTGAGGGTCGAGGGTCTCACTGACTTCGTCTAACCTAGTGGGCTAGGGTTTAAAGTGGCAACATCCAATGGTGTTACCGATTCCCCTATGTATTTAAAAAAAAATTGATCCAATCCATCTTCTACTTTGGTATCATGCCCTTGCTTCATCTTGAAGTTTGTCTCATTCCCAAAAGTTATTGTCTCTTTACCCGTTGTTTTCATTTTGCAATAGCTTACCATATGTCTAGTTTCATGACATTTCAACATTGAAATGCAATATTTTCATAATCAAATTTATTTATTTAGATTTAATCCTAATGTAATGTAGTAATGGTTTTGAAATATCCATGGCAATACATATCTAGTCATATTCAACATGCCTTTGCTCCTTAGTAACTGGTCTCTCCTTGATGAACTCCACTAGAGTATTCCCAATATTCTTTAAAATCTTCTTATTGATAAGCTTATATGGAATTCTAAAATGCTTAATCCACATTGGAAACCTTTAAAAATATTTAGTCTTCAAAGAAAAATCTCATTCTATGGTCTTAAATGTAATGCATCTCTCTTTCTAAACCATGGACTATCAACCATTATTTTATCTCTAATTTCCAAACTAGAGAAGATGATGAGGAAAAATATTTTCAAAATAAGAGTCTCTGAGTAATTTAAATTCAATTCAAACTTCTATTTGTCTAATTTTGAATATTTGAAAACTTAGCCAATATCCATAGAACTTACATATCAACCCTTGTTTAAGAACTTTTATGTCTTATTGGATCATCTCATCCTTGATCAATTTTGGTCTGATATATGCTACCTGGATAGGGTATGCCATAGAATTGCTTTTTATTTTGTCAGGGCATCCATACTTTTAGTTAGATCATGCTTACTTTTACTTAAAACTTTCAAAAGTGACTTTTTTGCCATGCTACCTAGTTTTTCTCACAAGAACCCTTTATTTTTTTATTTTTTCCAAGGATATGGAACACAGAAAGGTGAAGCTCACTCCTTACTGACACTTACTTCTTGCTCCATATCAACATTCATTACCTATAGTACTACAAAAGCTAAATCAAGAGACGGTGAGCCTCACTTCCAATTCTTAAGATCTCTTTTTTTTTTAACGAGTTGGTTATATGGGATTGAAACATGCGCCACCCATATTACGTCATGACTACATAGAGGTATTACAACAACTTGACAATTATGCATGTATTATTTTGCAAGATTTAAAACTTAGTCTTCTCATTGAAACTAGAGAAATCTAACCAATTCTTAAGGTCTTTTATTTCAATTGGTTATATAAGATTGAAATGGATCCTACCCATATTACATCATCACCTGGTATTACAACAATGCTTGGATAATATCAATGTATTGCTTGGAAAGATTCAAAATTGGATCTCCTCCTTAAATGTTGAGGAATATAATAAATTAAATTGATATCATTTGATAATTCTTAAGGTCTTTTAGTTCACCTCAATTTTTCCATTTTTTATTTTCAACTTTTTATAAATACTATAATTTTTTCAAATCTATAAATGCCTTTATTGCTTAAACGTTGAATTCCATAAACAATTATTGTATTTCTAAAACCACTATTTGTTTATTTGTACATTTAAGTATTTTTAAGTTCTCAAGAAATATTTTATTATATTATAGTTTACCTTGGATTTATAATACAAAATCATAATTTTAGAACTATAAAAAAGTCATAAAAAAATATTATCAATTGTAGATTCCTAACCTCCTTTTTTTTTGTTGGAGAAAAAGGGGTTGTACTTTGGTCCTCCATCCTTGAAAAATCACAACTCTCTCCTTTAGATCTTGAGAGTTTACAAATAAATTTAATTCTCATCTCAATTAAGTTGATATAGCTAGATATTTAATTTTCATTTTCTAGATCTTCTTCAATTTTCTTTGAAGATACAAATATTCCAAAATTAGCATCCTACTTCTTGATATTTTCCTGTAGCAACCTTCACAATACCAAAAACCCATCTTTATTTTCTATGCAGTGCATCTTAATAGAGTAATATTTACAAACCTTCACACTATCATAGTCAACTTTACCAAATCTAAACTGTTAGTCTCCACCCTGAAGCATAAGTGCAACCACAAGAACCGTAATAAATAGTTTATATGAAAACACATTAATGTTATAAAATACATCAAGTATTACTGATGAAAAATACTAAAGTAAATCATAATAATTATTTGACTCAGATAGTCAACAATTTATTGTCAGCTTCAACTAAACTTACTACTTCCTCTAACCATGTAAAAGAGAATTTAACTTCATGATCCTCTATTAAAACCCCTCTATTGGCTAGCCTATCTACACATTTGTTCCCTTCCCTTGATGTATGTGCAAACCTAATTTCTTCAAAATCTATAGCAAGATCTTGTATTTCCATAGTGATCTCTTATGTGTTCTATGGAGCCTTTACTTTCCTCAAAATTGTATTTATTACTATTAATGAATTGCCTTCCATCCATACTCTGTTCCATTTCATTATTCTCCATATTTTTAACCCTTCCAAAGTTGCATAAGCTTCAACTTCATTATTTGTCTTAAATTCACTATTGAAAGCATAATATGACAAAATATCACCCCTATTATTTCTAATTATTCCTCCTCCTATTGGTCTTGGATCTCCTTTAGATGCTCCATCAAAATTCAATTTGATCAACTCCACTTCGATGGTTTCCACTTTATATTCTTTGTCTTCCTTTTGTTTCACCTGTACCTAGCATCATAATTACATTTGATGACTTGAACCCATCTATCAAGGTTTTCTACTTAAAGATTAAGGATTAGGTGAGTCGATAGGATTGGTTTAGAATCCTTTATGGCTAAACAAATCTTCCTATTTATTACCTCTAAATTTCTTTCATTCCTTTAAATATTCTTCCATTCATTTTCAACTATATAGTCCAAAGTATTGTATCTTTTGATGCATCCTCGATTGTTTGTAAAACCTCACTTTTAAAAGTGCTCTACTATTGCTTTAACAATTCTTCAATTTTATGATTCATCACCATGCATTTACCAAACATATCAAGAATATATTGCCATAGTTCCTGGACTATTGAACAATGTCCTAATAAATGGTCCATAGTCTCCTCATTTTTACATAGAACATATTGTGAGGGCCCATGAAAACCCCTTTTCATTAGGTTATCCTAGGATAAAATATTCCTATGACCTACTAGCCATACAAACATTTTAACTTTTGGAATGCTCAAGCTATCCCAAATATCTCTCCATATTCTTGTAGTATTCCAATTTAGTGGTGCTTCACATTATATCCACTTCTTGTTGTGTATTCTACTAAGCTATTTAACTCCCAAATTATCTTATCCTCAACTCACCTTGGAATAATCATTGTTGTTATTTTTTTGCTCAATTACCTCCTAGCAAGAACGTTTGGTATACTTGTAAAAAAAAAATCTTTCCATTTTGTATCTTCCTTCCTAATCCTTGTACATAATGTTTGAAACCCTATCACCATATTTATATTGAAGTAATCTCATCCATGGCTTCAAAATATGATCTAGATTAAATGATTGTTTATCACATCAAGTATCCATCCAAATAGAAATGTATTCTCTAGTTCACACCACCCATATTAGAAATTTAATCACTAAATCAATTGATTTTTTAAAACCTTTCCATAGTGCAAAACCATCTGGTAGTGAGAATGTAGTAAAGATTAAGCTTTGGTCATTGGGTTCAACGTACTTAGATGAGTTATTACCCATTTTATTTGACTCTCTTTGTACAATATCCAAATTAATTTTCTCCTTAGAGCTAAGTTTTCATCCGTAATAACTCTTAAATTGAGACCTCACCTAGTTTTATCATCACAAACCTTTCTCTATTTCACCAAAGGAAAATTCTTATTATCATGTAATCTTGAGCACAAAAATGACCATATAATATAGATAAAACATTCTATCGATTTTAGAATAATATACAAGGACATATAATATGTTGGAATGGCCTATAAGACTGATTTAATTAGTTGCACTTTTCTTGATAACAATAACCATCTACCTTTCCATATTGGTAGTTTATTTTAAACTTTACTTATAACTAGATTTCACAATTCTATCCTCATTCTCCCCTCACATAAAGGCATCACTAGATAACCTATTAACTTTTTGTCCTAATGCTCTTTCATATTCTTCTAATAAGTTATTCAAAGCTCTGGCATTGTTTTTTCTTGCCCTTCAAAAAAGGACTATATCATCTACAAAATGTTGATGGATGATGTTGATGATGTTATTACTAAGATTAAGTTCACTTATTAGCCTATATTTGTACGTCTGATTTTAGTTCCTTCCTAATACCTCTACCACAATAATGAGCATATATGGTGATAAAGGATCTCCCTATCTAAGATCCCTATTAGCTTTAAATGATTCTATTACTAGCCCATTGACAAACAATGAATATTATATTGTAGAGACACAAGCTTTAATACATTTAACTCATTTCTTCCTAAATTCAAACTTTTATAATATTATAAAAATAAAATCCCATTTAACCCTATCATAGGCTTTATTTATATTAAGTTTTAAGATCATTACTCTCTCTTTTCTAGAAGTTTTTGAATGCATTACTTAATGAGCTATTATGATCTCATCCAAAATTTATCTCCCTTTCACAAATCCTCCTTACTCTTCTGAAATAATTTTGTCTAATAATGGTCTTAACCAATTTGCCATCACTTTTGAGATGATCTTATATGCCATATTACATAGGATTATGGGCCTAGATGAATCAAACAATTATGTATCTTTTTTTTGGAATTAAGATAAGATATGTTGCATTTGTTTTACAAGGTATGTATTGTTTCACCCTATATGTACTATTTCACCCTATATGTACTATTTCACCCTAGACTGTTCCACTACCACCAATAAAGAATCCTTCATTATTTCCTAATCATGTTGATAGAAAGCTACTAATTGTTTATCTAAGCCTAGAGAAATATCCTTATCAAAAGAGAAAAGTGTTGAATGAAATTCCTTAGCGTAATAGGCTCCATCAAATTTCTATTATCTTATTTTGTTATAAATGAAGGCACTTTTTGTAGTAGTTTATCATTTATAGCTTCAATCTCCTTTGATCCTAGAATATTCTAGTAAAAAAGCCTTGACTCCTTTTCTATTTTGATTTGGTCTTCAATCCAAACCCCTTTCATTGATTTAATTCTACTAATTCTAAGTGGTAATCTATGTACTATTGCCATCCTATAAAATTATGTTTTTATCTCCTTTTAACCAAGTCTATATCGAGTTTAATCTCCAAAATTTTCTCCCTTACTCAAAATATTATGATATTCACTAAAGAAATCCTTTCCTCCAATCTTGGATTATTGTGCTCACCTTTTTAGAATTTTGAAAGATTCTCTTTTAGTTCTTTCTTCTCAAAAATATTTCTGAAAGCATTCTTGTTCCATTATTTTAATCTACATGTCATTGATTTAATTTGTTTTGGAAGTGTATACAACCCACCATTTTCTAAAGAATTTCACGTCTACATTATTATATCAACAAATTGATCATGTTCTTCCCACAGTTGCTTATATTTAAAATATGATATGTTTTCTAATTAACTTACCACTATTTTAACTCTTACTGGCTAGTGATATGAACTAAACCTTGTCAAGGTATAAATTTTAGCACAAGTGCCTTCATCTAGCCAATGATTTAAGAGTATGCATCTGTCTAATTTTCTAATATCATGTTTTTACCTATATTTTTATTGGTCCATGAATAGTTGTCCTCTTCAAACTCAACCTCACATGGATTGTTTTTTTGAATAAAAGCTGAGAAATCTCTCACACTTTGGCTTATTTTTCTAATTCCCTCAAATTTTTCATCAAGCTTGGATGTGGCATTAAAATATCCTATGATCGTGAATTGGGTTTCTTGGTCTTTGCCTTCAATCCCACTCCATACTTTTGATATACTTTATTGAGTTGTAGGTACGCAGACATTGATATTGATAAGGATGAAACAAATATCTATAAAGTAGCATGTGACTAATGAGGCTATCCAATACCTAGTTTTATGAATGGTTTTACAAGAGGTTCTAACTAGATTCCAACATGTTAAAATTCCCCCTACCACTCCTTTTGAATCCTTAACATCCCATTCACATCTTGCCCATACTACTTTCATAGTGCTAGAAACGTTTTCTTTTGTCATTTTAGTTTTATGAATACAAAGAATATCAAGCTTTTTGCTTAAAAAGAGGTCACTAATACAACTCTGTTGTGAGGGACTATTAGCACCCTTTATATTCCATGAGATGGTAATCGTGTGTCATTAGGGGCTAATGGCCCCTCTTGTGCATTATCAATATCATTTTACTATTTGGTAAAGAGAAGTTCAACCAACTTAGATTATGTTCCTTTCTCTATGTTTGCTCTTACTTCCCTAGATCTCGCTTGATAATTTGAAGGTTTTCCTCTTTTTGCCTTGCCAGTATCAAGAGTAGGTTTTATTATTCTATTCCTTAATATTCTTTCACAACTTTCCTTTTCATTAGATTTATCCTCTCCTGGCTCTACTAAGGAATATTTTGACTTATCCTACTCATTTTTAGTATTTCCTTGTTAATGGTAGAGGTATTGACATCTAACACTCTATTTTCTCTACCATTTTTCTTCTCCTAAATGGTACATGATACTTCAAGAGAGTTCAAAATCTAATGAGGAGCATTCCTTAAGTTAAGCAAGAATGTTCATCCCTACATCAATATCATACTAAGTAGACAATTCCTTGTTAATATTCTGATTATGTTGTATCATGCCTTCTAAGCTTTGATGTACTTTTTCTTCATATGCTAAGTCCCAAAAAGAATTGATATTTCTTCTAATATCCTTACTTAATGGTCTCCACTATTTATTTATTTTATTTTTAATAGACCTATTTTTGGAATTTTAAAACCATCCTCATCCATATCCATTTGTAAGTTTCTATTGTAGTTTTCCACATAAGTTTTTATTGGAATCTTCTTAGGGCATGATTTCTTAGTATGTCCCACCTCATGATATCTTCTACATTTGAAAGACACATTTTCACAATCCATGGTTTGGATCCACAACTTATCCCTATGCTTAAGAATGATTAATTTTGGTAAAAGTTTACTGATATCAATCATGACCAATATCTGGGCATAAATAGCCAAGACTTTATCATTTGTAAAATATGAAATTTTAAGGAATTCTCCCAAAGTGTTGCTTACTACCTTGAAGGTATCAATTTCCTAAAATTCAATGGGCAACCCTTACATCTTGACCCAAACTGGTCCTAGGGATATATTTATATTTTTAGGTGCAAAGCCTTCATATTGACAGGTAAGGAAGAGTCTTGCTCTTCCCATAAACTAAGGACCTCTTTCAATAATCTATCTCTTTCCTCTATGGAACAAAAAGTGGCTAGGAAGAAACCTTTGGTAAGAAAGGATATTCTCATTCCTAGATACTTCCATCTCCTATCAATTCATTTTCTCAAAGTCGAAGCCCCTAGCCAAGATCCATTAAATTTACAAATAGTTGTCTTATCTTTGAGCAATGAGGATTGCTACTCTGTGAGATCATCCCTAACCTCTACTACTAGGGATGATTATAAGGATTTAACTATAAATCAGTCCATGGGATTTTAGAAATCCAATGCTATTTCTTCAAGATCTTTTTTTTTTATTGGTTGAAAGGGTGTTGAAAGGTCCCTGAACCTTGTACAAACCAGCCGTGGGCCTTCGAAGAGGGAGGCAAAGGGGAAGAACGGTGGCAGTAGAACGAGAAAGCCTGAAAATAGCAGGGGCTACCTAAGGTAGAGGCGCCTAGAGGAACCAACTAGAAGAACTTTTTTGCATGTTTTCCAAGAAGACCGAAGAGGCCCAAATGCTAAAGATCAAAGAAAAAGCAAAACACCACAAGGAGAAAAGTGTCGCGATATCACGACATGTTGCATTTTCACGATCCAAAGCAAAGGGAGAAAGCAAGGAGGAAAAAGTGTCGCGATATCGCGACATGTTGCATCATCACGGCCAAAGAAGGAAAAAGTGTCGCGATATCGCGACATGTTGCATCGTCGCGGCCAAAGAAGGAAAAAGTGTCGTGATATCATGACATGTTGCAACGTCGCGGCCAAAAGAGAAGAAGTGTCGCGATATCGTGACATGTTGCATCGTCGTGGCCAAAAGAGAAAAAGTATCACGATATCAAGACAAGTTGCATCGTTGAGGCCAAAGGAGAAAAAGTGTCACGATATCGCGACATGTTGCATCGTCGAGGCCAAAGGAGAAAAAGTGTCACGATATCGTGACATGTTGCATCGTCGCGGCCAAAGGAGAAAAATTGTCGCGAAATTGCGACATGTTGCAACTTCGCGGCCAAAGGAGAAAAAGCATCGTGATATCACAACATGTTGCATCATCACGGCCAAAGGAGAAAAAGTGTCGTGATATCGCGACAAGTTGCATCGGCACGGCCAAAGGAGGACAAATTGTCGCGATATCGCGACATGTTGCATTTTCACGACAAAAAGAGAAAAGTGTCGCGATATCGTGACATGTTACATTTTCGCGACCAAAGGAGAAGAAAGAAAAAGTGTCGCAATATCGTGACATGTTGCATTGTCGCGGCCAAAGGAGAAAAAGTGTTGCGATATCACGACATGTTGCATCATCATGGCCAAAGGAGAAAAAGTGTCGCGATATTGCGACACGTTGCATCGTCGCGGCCAAAAGAGAAAAAGTGTCACGATATCGCGACATGTTGCATCGTCACGGCCAAAGGAGAAAAAGTGTCGCGATATCGCGACATGTTGCATCATCGCAGCCAAAGGAGAAAAAGTTTCGTGATATTGCGATATTTCTTCAAGATCTTAATCTCAAATAATTTCATAATATTTCAAATATAAATTTCACAATAATGAACACAAATATTACGCAATATTATTCATAAATATACTAAAGCAATGCATAAATACAATGCTTATTCAAATTACATATTACAAAATTTTATATTAAATATATACATTTAGATATGAGATTTTCACCTTCACATGACTCTTGACCTTTACACTTAAACTCTTCATTTCCTCATACTCACGAGATATTTACATAAAAATAAAGTTTCTCATGATTGCTCATAACTCCTCACTTCTAAACATGACACTTCACTAACATAACTCACACTTACTATCTTGACACCTCACACAATAACTCCACACTTATTTACATGAAACATACTCACACTTAATAACATGACACCTACTATAGAATCAAATATTAAACACACCCTAAACTATTTTCACACCACAAACTAATTACAAAGTATTTACAAGGTACTTGCATTAATCTTTCAAGGTACCAAATAATGCAATACCTCCAACATGGGAAGGAAACTATAGCTCAATATCTACTTAAATTTACTAACATATCCTATAACGATTATATTATTTTAAAATAAACATACAATAATCTACATGTAGAACTTCTAAGATAAGGAAAGGATAAATAAAAATTAGCTAAAAAATTCTACATCTAGACAAAGTGTCATTCCTCTTTTATGCCCTAAACCTTCATTGTTCCTTCCATAATTTAAACCCTGGTTGATAGATATTTGTAAAATTCATTTCCTATGACTTGAAAAGTTGTCATTGCCCTTGTTTCATATGACTGACTTTGCAGGATGGTATCTCCCTGAATATTGCTCGAATTCTTTTCCATGACCATTCACTTTAAAGCTCTTCAAATTATACACAAATTCATCCAAGAATCATCTAATCAAACAACGCTTCATAAATATTTGGCTCCTGAAAGATGAGATATTTTTATTAAAAAGCAAATCTATCCAAAGATATAGTTTCTAAAAAATGAATCATTTTTCAATTTTTTTTTACTATAACTCTATCAATTCATTAGATTCCTAATCTCACTTACGTTTATGATAATTTTATTTAAAATAAATATTATAAAAAATAATATTCTATATCTTAATACCTTGTTTTATTTAAAAATAATAACTATAGCCACTTGCATTATAAGTTTACAACCTAACTTGCCTTATTTTCAAATATTTCATTTAAAAATAAATCCCATATGAAATATGTTTTTTGAAAAAGAATTTGAAAAACTTATATTAAAACAAAGATCATTTACAAGTTGATGAGACTCCTCCCAACCTTAGCCGACAAGAACACATGTTTACAACAATAAAAGAAGATTTGCATTGGAGCCAAATTTCCTAAACCATATTTCTACAATGGTTGTCCAAATTAGCTAAACACTGGATTTGCTCACCAACCTGCCTAATCCTTTTATCCTCAATAGCCATGTCACTATGCCACTAAACCCCTACCTCCTTCTCAGTACCCATCTTATCCAAGAAGTTTACCTCTTTATTTAGATCTCTACTCACATAAACTGGAATCACATTATCTAATTCCCTAAATAATTCCTTAATTTTGGTGACAAGAATCCTCCACCTCCATGTCTTCAAAGCAAAGATCCTCATGCAATATAGATCTCCTACCAATATTTGAGAATATAATTCCAGGATTATCCTCCTGAACCTTGTATTACTGTCCAAATAGAAGCAAATTTGATAGCTAAGACTTTTGCTTCATTGTTTGTGGCCCTTCCCAGACCTTGCGATTCCCAATAGAGCATTGTCCCAACATGATTCTTGCAGACCACTCCAATTCCATCTCTATATGGATTTCCTTTTGTAGTTCCATCAATATTAATTTTAATCCAACCTTCTAGAGGTGGTTTCCAATTAGCTCTATTATACCCCTATTGCACTTTAGCTTCCTTCTCCATCATCCCTATATCAGCTTGAGTTTCCTCTTTAGCATATACTACCACAATTTCTATGACTTTGCTCCAAATAACTTGCCAAACACCATCTAAGGATGAAAAGGTTTCTATAAAAAAATTACCATTTCTCTCCAACCATACTTACAAAAAATGATATTTAATCCAATATTCTAACTGCTATAAAGAGATTTAGATTTAAATCTACTCATATTCCACCTTTCCCAAATATTAATCTAATTAAAATAACCATTAGCTCAAATTTTATAATATAGAAAACATCGCTCCCATATCTGGCACATGAATGGGCACTCAAATATCAAGTGGTCAGATGTTTCTTTACTCATGTAGCATAAAACATATTGATATGGACCAAAAATCCCCCCACGATCTCAAATTATTAAAAAAATAATTCCATTGTGCATGAACTGCTAAGCAAAGAAGTTTACTTTTGGCCAACCCTTGGACTGCCAAATCTTTCTCCAATCCTCAACCTGATATGCATGAGGAGGAGGTTCTGGAAGGATCTTATCATATCCATCCTTCACCGTGTAGACTCAAAGGCTCCCATAGCCCCAAGCTAATTCATCCTCCTCATCTCTATCTACTTATGAGAAATATTTTTGCCAATATTTTAGTCATGATGACTGTCAATTTTGAAGGGAATGGAATTGGCCACTCATGCAACTTCTTAAACTAATTAAGCTACTTAAAATTATAATCCCCAACTAACTAGTGTTGACATAAATTTCAATTTGGATCCAACCCTTGTTCTCCATGGTTGTTTTAATTTATTGCAGTTCTAGGAATTCAACAATAATAGGTGGGTATTGATCCCATGAATCTATCCAAAATTATTCCTTACTCCCTCTCCCTACTTTCCAAAATAACACATCTTTTGCTACTTGAGATCCTAACTTTAGAGCCTGCCACACTAAGGACCCATTACGATCCAAAGGGAAAAGATTCACCTCATTTGTATTCACCTGTCCCAAATATTTACTAGTTAAAACTCTACTAAATAAAGAAGTGGGAAATCCACCTCCAGTAAATATTTCTAGTGGCTTTATTATTTAACTCTGATCTCCTCAGTCCCAAATCTCCCTTTACCTTGGACTGGCTTACTTTCTCCCAACCTACTAAGACCCGTTTCCTCTCTCCATTTACTCATCCCCATAAAAATTTTCTAGCCATCTTGTTTAACTCTTTCCATATGGTATCTAGGCAACAAATATAGAAAATTTATAACTTGGCATGGCCTAAATGATTGACTGCAAAAAAGTTAATCTACCCCCATAGCTTAACCATTTGTGAGACCAATGATTAATTCATTCTTTGATACAACAAAAAAGAATGATTAATTATTTTTTTGATACAATCCAAAATATTCCTTCAAATATCTATTTTTAGTTTTTAAAAATGCAAAGGGACCCCCAATTATACCACTCCAAGATCTCTAAAATTTTGTCCTGAAGCCTTCAATCAAGATTGAAAAAGACCACTTTGGATTTTTTATCATTGATGACTTGGTTTGTGGCCCTAAGGTAAACATTAAGAGTATATCTAATCATTCTTGCTTCCCTAAAGTTGGCCACTCCCATCAATCCTTTGTCATCCACAAACTGTAGGTGAATCAAAACTTCCTCACCCACCTTGATACCTATTAGTAAACCTTGTTGTTTTCTCCTCAAGATGAGTCTACCTAAGCCTTCAACCAATATGAGAAAAAGATAAGGGGAACAAGGATCTCCTTGATGAAGGCCTCGAGTAGCTCCAAAAAATTGTGAGGGAAGACCTTTGATTAACATTAAGTATGTTAGAGTAGAAACACAACTCATGACCCATTATATCCAATCCTAAGAGAAATTGAAGGTTGTCATCATCCTTGACAAGAAGCTTCACTCCACCCTATCATAAGCCTTTGACATATCCAATTTTATGAACATTCCCCTATTGCTAGATTTTTGCATTGAGTGGATTACCTCCTAAGCTATAACCACACCATCCAAGATCTACCTGCCCTCTATAAAAACCCCTTGTTCCAAGGAGATAATGCTATGTAGGAGAGGTTTTAGCCACTCAACCATTACCTTTGTGATTATTTTATATATGACATTGCATAAGGTAATAGGTCTATAATTTTAAATATGCACTCCCTCCTCCCCTTTTGGAATTAAGGCAATAAATGTATGATTTAATGTTTTAAGCATTCTTTTACTACCTCTAGACTCCTCTATAACAACCATTACATCCTCATCCAAGTTGCCTTAGAAGGTCTGAAAAAACTCAATTGGAAAGCCATCTGGCCTTGGTGTTTTTCCAATACTCATTCCAAAGACTAGTTTCTTGAATTCCTTTCTATCAATGGGTTTAAGTAGGGCCCGATTTTCTTCTTCAGATTTAATAGAGGGTATGACAACAAGAACTTCTTTTTGATCCTCTTCATCTTGCACCATACTTTCCTAAAACAATTTAGTAAAACAATCCATTGAATAAAAATGCATACCTAGGATTGTATCAAAGAAGTGCCCATTCTCATCCTAAAGAGCTTCCATCTTGTTCATCTATCTCCGAGCACAAGCAACCCGATGGAAAAAGTTGGTATTTTTATCACCTTCTAATAACCAAGTGGTTCTTGCTCTCTGTTTCCAATAGATCTCCTCTTGGTTGTCAATGTCCTCAACCACTTTACACAATGCATCATTCTCTTATTTGAGCTACTATGAAACTATTCCTTCTCTGAAGTGTTTTTGAACCTCATCCCATATGACCATCAATGGAGCTCTTTGGACTTGGAAGTATGTCTTGTTAGCTTACCTCCATTGTTTCACTTTATTCTTGATATAATGAAGTTGCTTGTGGAATCTAAACATTGTTGTTTCATATGTCGGGCATCCCTCTTCCCACCACTATGGAATTTTCTTTCAAAGTTCCTCTTTTTATAACCAACAATTTTCAAATTTGAATGGTTTGTGATGTTGCCTTGTCTTGATCCCCCTCCCAACAAAATGGGAAAGTGATCCAAAACCGAACCCTCCAAAATCTAAAATTTTAGATTCCATTTCATAAAATCCTCCTCTAAAATAAAAAATAGTCTAACTTCACCTTCTTGCAATGTGGGTCCCTCCTCTTATTAGTCCAAGTATAATTGGTTTCAGGACATTTAATATCCACCAAGTATAATGCATGGAATTGGAAAATCATTAGTCGATCCCTTGGATAAAAATTGGGGTTCACCCTTCTTAAATTTTATATGATAATTTAGCATTAAAATCTCCAACAACAATCCAATCTAACTCCTCCCTTAAGACTATTATGCACCACTTTCCATTGACGAATCTGACCATCTAGGTTTTGAGCCCCATAAAAAATTGTGATTAAAACCTGCTCAACTATCATATTGTTCCTAAAATGTGATGTGAGAACACCCCTCCAAGCTATATGTTTTATTTTCATCCATTCAAGAGAGTTCCAAAGGTAACCATACTCCTTGAGGCCCCTTGGGCAACCACTTATATATGACCAACACCCTTCCAAAGTCTATTTATTATTTTACACATAAGATCCAACCACATTTTTGTCTCCTAAATAAGCAAAAAATATGTTTTACTTTTTCTAAGAGTCTTTGAACAACAAATTGATGGGTCCTACTGTTTAAACGCCTAACATTCTATGATTGTATAATCATTGGTTACATTGAGACTAGTAAGAGTCTATTGGCCTCACCAATTCTTCTTGAGAGTTGATATTCTTTGATCTCTTTTCCACTTGAGTTACCCCGAGAGTTGGTTTTTCTCTATTCATTTTGTATTATACCTATGATGACATCCTTAATTATCGACTGCTCTTGGTTATGCACTATCAATGTCCTTGCAATCTATGATTGTGGTAACTCATTGCACTCTAATACCTACTCTAGGATAGGAGGAGGTGAAAGAGGGGCTTGAACATGGCTATTATTGTTTTCATTATTCCCATCCACTCCTTCCATGAATTGTTCTTCTTGGTCCACTAGTATCTTGAAGATCTCATACCTATTTGAGGGTTTGTGTTAGTTTTCTCCTTACCAACTTTTTTCTTTTGCCTTCTCCTTATTTTGGGCTGTTCAAAACCATCTCACTATGCTTCTCATCCCTGAGAAATATTGGTTGTTTCTTTATTGATTGTTGACTTACCCTCCTTAGGAAGATTCAACATTCCTAAAGGAGCCTCCATTTTTGTGTTCATATTGTTTGGGTAGGACCGGGCCAAATACCCATATTTGTGGTAAACTCTACACTTGAAGGGCAACACCTCATAATCCAGTTGTTGAATCCAAGATAGTCCTACAAGTTCGAGTTCAACCTCTATTGGTAAAAGCTAGTTGAGATCCATTTCCATGCATAATCTAGCATAAACGATTGTGTTTCCTTCCATTGTGTCTCTAGAAACACCCAAATATCTTCCAAGGGAATTACCAATGATTTCCAATACCTGCTCACTCCAGAACTCCATTGGAAGTGCATACAAACAGATCCAAACCGGGACAAATAGTAGGTTCAATTTGAGGATCAAATCCCACTTTCTAGGGTTGAACAAATAATATTGTCAGACCATGCTTCCTCTCTTCTGTTTTGAAAGTCCTATTTCTATTGACAAATGAAGAAAAACTAACAATAAAAAATCCATTACTAATAAACTGCAAAGAATACTCACCAAGAGGCTCCCAATTTTGCCAAACCCAAGAATGCAAAAAATTAAGGGTAGGGCGAATACCCATGAATTTATAGATCAAATCATGATTGGCTCTATATAAGACTGTTTCTTCTACCATCATTTGCTCAATGACAATATTTGGCCTTGATTTTGACTGTGACAAACATCCATTAACTCTTTGAGATGTTGATATTTTTCCAGAAATAGTAAAGGGTATTTTTAATGCAGTTTTTTGTGCTTCTTCAATCTCTCTTGAAGATTTTTTCTTCAACAAATTTGCAAAAGAACTCTCTCTAAAAGAGGATCCAAAGGTGTTCCCATTAGGCCCTCCTAAGACAACAATCTTATCTTCAATTCCGTAGAAACCAGAAAACACTTTGTCTGCCCAACAGATGCCTTAGTTTTGTCTTCCCCATACAAAATATGTTACTATTAATAATTTAACTTTATATTGTAAATTATCAAAGAAAATATCAAAAACAGTTACACAATTAAATAAATTTATTTATTAGTATTTAAAAGCATTCCCCTCGTCTTATATATATTTTAAAGCCTTGTTAATTTAAATATTAATTTTAATTAAATTTATAAATTAAAAAAACCGATAATATCTATTAAAATTTTATGTCTTATTAAAAATAAATAAAAAAATATATTAGTCACACCTGTATCGCCAAACTGAAACGTCTATTCTAATTCTAATTCTAATTCCATCTCTCTCAACTTTATCTATCTCAAAGTTTTATGAAACTTTCTATTTCGAAAGAGTTATAATAAATTTAGGTTACGTCAACCTAAAAAGACATGGAAAAGCCTTTCTAAAAATACATCATCAATAATTTCAATTAATAAAATAATCTCCGTAAAGTTTATCAGGACGCAACTTGTATGGCCCTAATTCAATTTTCATATTGAATATATACAAGTATTATTTTTTGTTGAATAAAAAATTATAAAACAAAATTACCTTTAAAATTAATTTAATATAATTTATTAAATAAAAAATTATAAAAATCATCGAAACTTCTCATATAATGACATGGAGATATGTCACGAAATCGTTATCAAAGTCAAAAAGTCAAAGACGGGCCGACATAAAAACGGAAGTAACGCAAATAGCAAAAGCATACTACAAATAGTGAAAGCAATCACAAATATTAAAAGCACACGTGGCAGTCCAACTCATCGCCGACGTGCCCCAAAGATCTGATTTTCGAATATTACTCCTAAAATTCCAAATCACATGCACTGCCGCCATCAAATAATAGAAGAACAGTCAGCCTAGTTCCACGTGTCAAATAACTAATCTTGAATGGGGTTAAATTACTTAAATTAATAATTATATTTAAAAAATTTAAATTTGGGCCAAATAAGTAATTATTAAAATCCAATTGTTGTAGGTGAGTTGAAGAGGATTGGGCAATCCATTAAGGGAGGTTTTTCATGATCGAATCTCCACCTTACCAAAAAGTTGAATTAGGTACCCAAAATTCAATTAAAAATGTTGATGCGGACAAGACCGGACGTGACTCTAAGTGACTTTGACCGTAGTCTCAAATCCCTCAAATTTTTATAAAAAAAAGTAATTATTAAATAAACATTCTTGCACTACATCCGCGTGTCATTGGATTTCCAAATAGTCATAGGAAAGTTAACCCTTATACCTAGAAAAGTGTGACTTCAATTGTACTTTAATCTTAAAAATATTAAAAAAAACTTACGCCAGGTACAAAATAATTATTAAAAAATTGTAATAAGCCATGCCCATGATTAAAGGAGGTTAAATTATGTGCCACCTAAGTTGGCGGTAAAACGTTCGAAGTTGGCAATTTAGCTGTCCACAAGGCATTCGTCGCATTTCTTGCTATAATTCAACAAATCGATCCGTGCTTAGCGCTTGGTGACAAGTCGCAGCTGCTATAAATTCTTATTTCATAAGGTTCGCGGTGGGGTGGTGTGGTGTTTTGAATCTGTAGGGAACTATATTTGCATGTTTTTTTGTGCATTTGCTTGAAAATATGAACTTATAGAGGATTGAATTGAAGAAGGTTGTTGAGATCACTAGAGAAAGTTGGTGATTTGTTTTTGATTTGGTTTGTTTGGTTTTTTAAGGGTGGTGTTTGATGAGGTGTTGTATTTGAATGGGTGTGGAACAGAAAGCGTAGGAAGAGGAGGAGAGCAGCACCCACAGCCATGGCGTCTCCAAACCGTATTGCAGCTTCTCTTGCAGTTGGTAACTTGCTGCAGGGATGGGACACTTCTGCTATAGCAGGTTGGTTGCATTAGACAGAGTTGGTTTTTTTTTTTTTTTTGTAAGAGTGGTTTTTGGATTTTGGGTGTATGTAGCTTAATCACGTTGTGTATTTCAAGAGTCTGGAATTGTAAAGGGGTTCAATCTCATAAATGATGTGGAATCTGATCATCTTTTTGGAATTCTGTTGGATTTAAAATGTGGATATTGGGCTGTTCGCAATGCATGTAATGGCTATTGGGTTGTTTCTAATTTTATAGATTGGTGATTGTATGTGATCACAATGGATTCTGTGTGTGGGATTCTTTGTATTAATGTGTTTGTGTTTGGCGGTTCACAGCTCCTGTGGATTGTTGATCATATGTAGTCATTATTTGGTTATTCGTAGTTCCTTGAAGGAGCTATTATGTTATGTCTTACATTTCACCAAAGTTTGAGGAGATATTAGGCATTCTGGAGCCCTAAGAATCTAGTTTTGTTGCCCTTAATAGGATTTAGATTTAGTGTTTTGTAGAATTTCAGCTTTATAAAACTTTGTGCACTTTGGTCACTCATATGAATATTTTGGGGGAATTTCATATATAGAACTGCTTTTGTTCTTCTCCATTCTTCAATTTTTTTTTTACAATGAATTTTTATATTATTATATTATAGTGGCTGTTTACAGCTCCAATGGATTAATCATGGTTCGAATCTGTTAGATAGTAGAGATTGATAATGTATTAGGTGTCTTTTGACTATCATCAGACATGCTTATGTTTGGGTGTCGCAGTTTTTAGCATTTGTCATCACATATTTTTTTTCTTTTCCATGTTTGTTTGGCTGCTTATAGTTTTTAACGTTTCTTCTGACATTTTTTTTATATATTGTTCGTCTGCTCACCGCTCGTAGTATTTGTCATTGTATTGAACCACCGTTGAGTCTATTGTGTGTTTCTTGCATCGGAGTTAACCACTGTTAAGCCTGTTGTGTATTTAATATTAGTTATATTGTGAACCTTACAGAGCTTACCCAAGGACCCATTAGTGATTTATACAGGTCATAATCAATTTCCATTAGAGTTACATATCACTTGATTTGATAAGTTATGTGCACTTTTATTGCCCCTCCTAATTTTTTAGAAAATTTTCATGTTTATATTTGGCTATTCAGAACTCCTATAGACTGGTCATCCTAACTAAATTACTTTTGTATCTGATGTGTTTTTTTTTTTTTCCCGAAACATGTCCCACCTGTATTAGCATCATGACCACATGGTGTTATTACAATAAGCTTGGCAATTATGCATATATTGCTTGACAAGATTTGAATCTTGATCTCCTCCTTGAAAGTTGAGGAATTTAACTGATTGAACTAATACCATTTGATTTTTGTATTTGTTGTGTTACGGTTCACTAGAATTTTTATTTTTTAAATTGAATTTTAAACTGTTATACGTTAAATTTCACCAGAGATACCATGTATTAGTTATCTTGTTATTTTATGTTAGATGCACCCTGATCACCTTTGTAGGATTCACAAGTTAGAGTTGGCTCCATATTGGGTTTCAAAAATTGTATAGAGCAATAATAGGTGCATATTCATCATATTCACGATAACAAACAGTTAATCTGTATATCTTATAAAATTAAAATATTTGTAGTCCAATTCATGTCATTTAGTTGCTGTAAATAGGGTTTATTACAAAGATGAAATATTAAGAAGGTTTCTTAAAATTTCATAAATAAGGCATAGATGCATATTAGGCAGGAGTTCTATGATGGTGCTACAGGATCTGAAAACATGGAGCAAGCAGTCCTATGACTTGAAAAATCAAGCTGCTACAGAAAGGATTAAAATATTTTCCTGAAATGCAAAGAATTGCAAAATAGTTAGGAAACCTTAAGTAGGTGCGTAAGAGGGGGAGGGAAGCTTAGAGTGCCCACAAAGCCATTCTAGGGCCACATGGCATTTTATTTTTGGTCTATCTGTTTCCATCTCTTCTGTGCAATCCCTCATTTTTCTGAATAATGACGGGGTAAAATTTTTAAAAATCATGGGACCAAACTTCTGATCAAAAGCTCCTAGAATTTCTCTCTGCGTGTATGGCTAAAACTCTTAATCTTTCCTGTGGCATGAGATCCCACACTTTAGTCAGGATTAGGCTGACATCTTTATAGAGTTTGGATGTTTGCAGTTTGGTTAATGTCCACTAATTTCTGTAATAGAATTTATGTGCAGCGATGTAGTGGGTTTCAATACCAGTAAAGGCTCATCTGTGGGTCATATATGGGTTACAATTGATTCCATGGTTGTTATACAGGGCATTTATGTTTAATAAGCTAGATGTATTTTGTTCACTCTTATGGACTTTATATCATTATTTTGTAAGTAATTGCTCATAATGCTAAAGTTCCCATGTTAAGATCTTTCTAGCAATGGGTACCCTGTTATTGGTGTGGCAAAAATTTTCTTATGATGCAGTACATCTGATAAGCTATATGTCATTCCAATCTTGTATATTGTGTAGGTGCTATGCTATATATCAAGCCAGAGTTTCATCTGGACAATAAGCCAGCCCTTCTGGGGATGATAGTGACTATCAGTGTCTTAGGAGGTCTTTGCACCAGTTTGATAGCGGGAGTTTTTGCTGATAAATTTGGCAGGCGCAAGATCTTGGTCATGGCTGCCAGTTTGTATTTTCTGAGTTCTTGTGCAACGTCCTTGTCACCTAATGTTAATTTCCTACTCGCTGCTCGATTTTTGGTTGGCTGTGCTTATGGACTATCAGGGACTGTTGTTCCTCTTCTAATATCCGAAACATCTCCTTCAAATATTCGAGGGCGGCTAACGGCTTTTACTCAACTAACCAATTCAGCAGGACAATTCATGGCCTATTTTATGGTATTTATGATTTCCCTTCAGAATGCAGCTAGTTGGAGGTTGATGACAGCAACCTTAACTGTCCCTGCTCTTGTCTATATTGCCTTGGGTCTTCTATACCTCCCCGAATCTCCACGGTGGCTGGTAAGCAAAGGCAGAATGCAAGAAGCAAAACAAGTGCTGCAGAGGCTTCTAGGCAAAGAGGATGTTACAGGTAGTAAAAATAATGCCTAAAACATTAGAATGTGTACCAGATGGTTTATTGTCTGGATTTTTACCTCTATTAACCACTAGTTGTATAGGTGTGATGCATTTTGCAACTAAATAAATTGTTTTCTTATTTCCTTATTCAGATGATCTTGCATTAGTGGTGGAAGGCCTGGGAAGTGGAAAATCTGCTACCATAGAGGAGTATGTGGTAGAGCCTGCAGATAAGTCTTCGGAAAATATAACTGGCAGCGATAAACAGAAAATTCATTTATATGGTCTTCAGGAGTCCTGGGTTGCCAAGTCAACTTCTCATGTGGAACCAGCACAAATAACTTCATATTCTTTTATGGATCCTACAGTGGCAGTTATGGAGAGTTTTCAACATGTTCCTCATTATGAACATATTGATCAGAATGATGAGGCTCATGAAGGTGCACAATGGGATCTGGAGAATCAAGCAGATGCTAATGAAGAGCATTCTGATGAAGATGAAGATGAGACTGCAAGTCATTTGGATGAATCTATACCTAATACACCCATGCTTGAACATGACTGGGGGTTTGGTAGGTCTAACAGTACTCACCATGATAGCTTAAAAGCTCCTCTGCTTTCACAAAATAACTCAGGGTATACAGATCGTAGAACTGTTAACAAAGGAAAAGTGAGTGTTGATTTTTTGAATAATTTCCACTCTGCTGGAAACATGAAATTCTCTCCTAAGAGTGGTGGTCATGTCAATAATTCTATGACTGGTTCCTTTTCTGCCTCTGGTGAACAAGGTATGAGATTAGGAGGTGATTGGCAAGTGGCTTGGCAATGGGATAAGCCCAATGAAGCGAATCAGAGTGGAAGTTTGAAGAGAATGTTTATTTTTCCTGGATCTGTTTCTCAGGCTCCCTCAGCTGTGGGTTCTATGAGATCATTACCTGGTTTAGAAGGACGTGAACCTTTGCATGTTGCTGCTTTGGTGGGTGAATCTGCCTTGTGTGCGACCCAGGACAATTGTGAACCGTCATTGTCTGAAGCAGGAGTCGTTTGTGGACCCGCAGTTGTACATCCATCACAGTTTTCCAAACAAGGTGTCTCATTGTCTGACTTCTCTGACATAAGAGTGAAAAGAGCTCTTACAGTGGGGATGACCCTTCAATTTCTACAGCAAGTAAGTTCATCGATGATTTTATGCATCCTGCTCTGACAGTTTTATGCATTCTAATTTGATAATTTTATGCATTCACTCGTCATGCTGGAGTTACTGACTGCCGGATTAGCCAGTTCAATTTTATTGCTGTTTTATTTCCAACACTGTCTCTGATGAGATTTCTTTTTTGGTACAGTTTTGTGGTATCAGTGCAGTTCTTTTCTTTACGCCCCAAATACTTGAACAAGCTGGAGTTGAAAATTTGTTAGTTGAGTTAGGCATTAAGGCAGAGTCTGCTGCTCTTTTGGCGAGTTCATTGACCTCTTTGCCAATGCTGATTTTTGTAGTTTGGGGTATGGTGCTGATGGACCAGGCAGGAAGGAGGTAATGTTAAATATTAGGCTTTCCTTTTTGTTATCTCGATGTATGGGTGTTTTAAAATATGTAGGAAAAAATGCTAATCTGACAAGAGTTTTTACTTGATTTTGTTGTGGATGCAGGAAAATCCTTCTATACACTACTCCTATATTATTTGTTACAATGGTTGTAATTGCTTTTGTGAAGTTATTACTTTATCCAGGACAACTTCAGGGATTTATTCTAATTGGGAGTATCATGGTATTCTTTTGTATCTTCAACATGGGATTTGGTGCAATACCAAATATAGTATGTTCAGAAATTTTTCCAACAAAGGTTAGCGGAGCATGTTTAGGTATTTGTGGAGTGACAATGTGGCTTTCAACTATGGTTGTCACATTATCTTTTCCTGTGCTGAAGAATGTGGTCGGAGACCCAGCTGTTTTTGGATTTTTTGGAGTTATGTGTTTAGTTTCTTGGATTTTTACTTTCTTCAAGGTTCCTGAGACTAAAGGACTTCCTCTAGAAGTTATTGCAGAGTTCTTTGCTTTGAAGAAAGGGAAAGCAGATTGAAGAGCATATTGGTTAACAGTCTCTAATTGCTTTTTGTACCTTGGACAAAGCAAAGACATGTCACTTGTATTTGCCATTTTTGTGAGACTCGTGCTGTATAATGAAGTTCTAATGTTTACTGGATTGTGAAATTTGACTAGTAGATTTTTTTCGCATTATTTTTGATGATGGTGGAGATCATCAGTGGTGAATACTGTTTGTTGAATTCATGGTTCATTGTAATGACATTTTTGGTTAATGTATATTAATTTTTTTTTCTCCATATATGAATCCATCGATTCCTATTCATCGAGGCTAATGAAATATATTCACTGTAAACATGCTTAACAATGTTTGCAAAGTAAAAGTGCTTTAGTGATTTGGCATTGTTTATGACATTGTTTTTGAAAGTAGTAATTTCTAAAAAAAAGTTTTTTGATTTTTAACAGTTCTCTTTTCTAAATTTCTAACAGTTCTTTTAACTCGTATTTTTTTGCTTAACTAATTATAAAAACTTTACTTTACATAGAATGAAAATTAGAGAAATCACTAGACACTGACTTGCTGCACTAATAACTAATTTATTAGCCTTGATAGAGACATACAAGTCTTTGTCTAAGATAAGATATGGACTGTCTAATAAGCTGATATACAGTTTTTAATCTTTCTGAGATTACATTTTTTATTGCTTTCTATAGACATTCAATTAAATGAATTATTTATCTAGATTTTGCATATCTACTCAGCATCTTATTTTAAGTTAGATTTGAACTCATTTATTTTTATTGCTTTATAGATAACATAAGATTTGTCATAAGTGACCAAATAGTTTGGAAATTACTCTTGGAGAAAATGGAACGTGCAATTCTACAATTATTCAATTAAGGGCCATTTTTGGTGCAATTCTACAATTATTCAATTAAGGGCCATTTTTGGTTATTGATAGAAAAGAGAAGCAAAGGCCTAATTTGTGTTATTCAAAGATTTTTAATGTTCATGTTATTCATATAACAGAGTTTTTTAGGCTTAAGATGTTTAATATAAATGAATATTCACAGAAGCAAGTAGGTTTAAGAAGAAAAGCTTTGCACTATAGTAATGGTCATCTAATTTCAACAAATGCTGGTAGTTAGCAAGAGTATACATCTTTTTTCTTTTTAAGAATCATGAGGTCCTTATGTCAATGGTTTGCAAAACATTTTTTTTTAGATTTTCCCTTTGAAACATCTTTATGTTCAAATGAGATGGTTTCGTTGAAATTCAGCTAAAGGTGAATTCTACAAAGTTGATAATTGGCCACTTCTTGAGGAGTAGTAATGTAGAATCTATTGTAATCAATGCACATAAAATTTAATGAAACTGAAGACATGAATTTTGTTTGGTTAGGTGGATGGTTAAATTTATGTAAAAAATGGAATGCCTAGTATAGAAGGGATGCTAGCTCTCTTGTCTTTATGAGTCTGAGTTCAGTGAAATTAAAGACAAGTTTTGAATAATTATATCCTCAATTACAATAGATTCTAGGTGGATGGTTTTTTTAAATGTAAAAAATGGAATGCCTAGTATAGAAGGGATGTTAGCTCTCGTCTTTATGAGGCTGAGTTCAGTGAAATTAAAGACAAGATTTGAATAATTATATCCTCAATTACAATAGATTCTATAACAGAGTTGAATGACAATTATAACATGATGTCAACTCCCCATGCCTCTTTGAGGCTGAAATTAAAGATAACATTTTTAATTGGAAGTTTTGAATTATTTGAATGGTTATATCCTCTCTATCTAGAGTTGAATGACTATGATAATAGAGATTCTAACTCTCCATGCCTTTGTGAGGCTGAGTTCAATGAAATTAAAGACAAGATTTGCAATTGAAGGTCTTGAATGAGTTGGATGGTTATATTTTCCACATAGAGAATTGAAATACTAGTACAACAATGATCCCAGCTTTTCATCTAAGTTCTGTCCTTTTTGAGGGAAAACAAATGCATGGTTACAGAAAAAGAGGTGCTTTAAAGTTTGGGGAGTGTCTAGAAGTTTTCAATACTCTAAATTGACTTTTTTTTTCTATGTTAGGACAACAAAAAAATTAAGTGACTTTTTTTCCTATGTTAGGACAAAAAAAAATCAAAGGCCAATTTTTGGATGAGATATTTTCAAAATGTAACTTTTTGAGTTATCAATATGTGGGATATGGTTTGGGGCTTTGTCTTGCATGGACATCATGCGATAAGGAAGCTCATGACTAGATATAATTATACTTGAGCTAGGCTCTTGACAACAAACAATGGAGGCCAATTTTGGGATGAGATTTTCTCAAAATCCAACTTGTGTGTCGAGTTGTAAGTCATACTTGCATACACATATACTAGAAAC
Source organism: Wollemia nobilis (assembly GCA_028583015.1). Lineage (NCBI taxonomy): Eukaryota > Viridiplantae > Streptophyta > Pinopsida > Araucariales > Araucariaceae > Wollemia > Wollemia nobilis. The sequence continues at coordinate 4,342,862 of JAQPPZ010016919.1, forward strand.
AATGGAGGCAAATCATGTGTCGCAGCTAAATCAAACTAAAAGAATCAACATCAATATGCTGAGTTGTACTAACCCCGAGTCATTACAGGAGGTTTTCTTCATTCCGAGTAGTAGTATTTATCAAAGCCAAGTAGGGATTATAGAGGCAGTTCGAAGATTTAATTTGTGCTTGGAAGCAGCTTTCCTAGGTATTATGTTTTACCAATAATTAAAGATGAAAAGAACGTTACCATTTTTTTGTATACCTTACAAAAGTATGTTGAGTTGTATGTAAGTACAAGCAAGTATGACATACAAGTAAGTCATGTTCACGTTACTTATATACTTCTAAGTTTAGATAATTTATTTTATATACATAGGGAAGTAGCATTCACATTATTTTTAGTAATAGTCAAGTGTAGGGTTCAAACCTTATAGACTGCTCTCAACAAATTTATACCGCTTTGTTATTGTTGACCCGGCGTAAGTGGAACCACAGGTCATAAGTAACATTCACATTATTTTTAATAATAATCAAGTGTAGGGTTCAAACCACATAGATTGCTCTCAACAAATTTATACCACTTTGTTATTGTTGACCCGGCGTAAGTGGGACCACAAGTCATCAGGATTGATCTAACACACTCAAAGGATTCAAAAGAGACTGCTACTTTTATCATAAACATGTCCCTAAAACTTAAACCTAAAATTCTTTTTAATAAATGCCTAATGAAAAAACAACAAACTTAAAATAAGTTATTTTACTATTCTTTGATGCTTCCCCTTGGTGATGGAGTATTTAATGGGTTCAATCTTAAATAAGATTTTCCTTTTTATGAAGGGGTGTTGGGATCCACGTGTCTTGCCCGCCTTGTTTAGTTTGAATTTGCATATTGTTTTTTTTTTTCTTCACTTTTTTCAAAAGATATGATGTTAAAATTTCTAGACTTTTTTAAGATAATCTAATAGCCAAACCATACAGGGGACTATTCTGCTATTTAAGTTTTTTTTAATTCATTCTTTTTTTCTATGATTTTTATTAAAATATTAAAAATATTACGTTGTTAGGTTAATTAAATTAAGGGACTACTTTCCTTGTAATTTGAATTTGGGTTTTTATAATGTGAATTTAATTTCAGGGAACTATTTAAATTTTTTTTTCTAATAAGTTATATGTAGCTTCTATTGGGACCATTCTCATCAAAATACTAAAAATATTACATTTGTTGTTAAGTTAATTAAACCATATTCAATTTGTCTTTTATAAACGACATTTTATATTGATATTTTTTATTAAATATTTTCTTCATCTTTCTCAAAATATTATGTTTGTGCAATTGGCTTTTTGACATCATTTTCATTCAGAGAGAAAATCTCACTTAACCAAATGTTTTTTAAAATTTAAATTTCATGAAGACGAGGATCAACACCACGACTATATAAATTATTTGCTACCCAATTTCCTTCTCTATAAATATGCTTACATTTTCAAGAGATTACCTCTATAATAGATGATGAATATCAATAATAATATTATTTTTTATTCAATCTCCACATCCATTTTCATTGATAGTATTAATGATAATTTGTGAACCTCCTTAATTGAAATATGCTTCCATCCTTTTCAATTGCAATTTTAATCCTTGTAAGGAGTGTCTTGGTCTATGCATATTTAAGAATTTGAAAAATTATATTAAAACAAAATTATTTACAAGTTGGGACAAGACTCCTCCAAAGCTTAGTCAACAAGAAAACTTGTTTACAATAGTAAAAGGAGATATGCATTGGAGCCAAATCTCCTAAAACATATATCTGCAGTGTGTCTGTCCAATCTATGCATAATTGTTAGTTGAAGTTTCATAAGATTTTGAATATAATATTTTGAATAAGTAAGAATTCTTCATTAATCATTTTGAACACCACCTCCACCAACTTTTCTTGAATTTCCTTTGGAATCACTATCAAAATTAATTTTGATAAACCTAATTTTTGGACAGTTTCATTGATGTCATTGTCACATACAACTCTTCCATGTTTATCTAGATCTTGTAACCAAGTGGCTAGCACTGCCTTTTCTTGCACTTAAGACTTTCCATGATGACACCATATTTGTAAACATTCTCCAATAAAGGCAATAGTATAGTTTCAAACACTAGCATGATTTTAAGATTTTTATTAAAAGCTCTCTTATTCCTTTTAAGCCATAAAGTCCAACAAATAATGGTTAGACCAATCCTCCACATAATACATAATGTTTTAGTTTTAAAATAATTAATCCAATATTTCATCAACTATTTCGATGTTGATTGAAACTATCCAATATATTCTCTTATTAAAAAAAAATTACTCCATGTGGTGTGAGCAAAGGGACAGTGAAGAAGTAAATGATATGATAATTCCAAATCCTTCTCACACAGGGCACATCTAAAAGGTCCATGATATCCTCTTCTTTATAGACTATCATTTAAGATCTTACTTTGAACCACTAATCCTAGGTCTTACAAAGAACCTCTAATAAACAAGTATTCTTCTAAGGGAAAATTATCCATTATTTTTTAATCTTTGTTATTTTTGCATTTAGTCTTCTAGGGATAAGAATATGACAATATAATCTTATATAGTGTATGGGTATTATGGATAGTTGTCATAGGCTACACATAACCCAAGATTGATTATATTATAATAATGAGTGGGATAAGGGTTGAATATAAAGTGAAAACCATGGGATGTGAAGTTGGTCAAATTGAACTGATGGAGCATCTAAGGAAATTTAAGACCAATAGGAGGAGGAATAATTAGAAATAATAAAGAAGATATTTTGTCTCATTATGCTTTCAATAGTGGATTTAAGACAAATAATGAAGTTGAAGCTTGGGTGGCTTTGGAAGGGTTAAAAATATACAAACAAATAAAATGAAACAAAGCATGGATGCAAGGTGATTCACTAATCATAATAAATGTAATTTTGATACAAGAGATAATTGTGGAAATAAAAGACCTTGCTAAAGAGTTTGAAGAAATCAGGTTTACATATACGTTAAGGGAAGAAAACAAATGTGCAAATAGGCTAGCCAATAGAGGGTTTTTAATTGAGGATTGTGAAGTTAAATTCTCTTTTTCATGGTTAGAGAAAGTAATAAGTTTAGGTAAAGTTGACAAGAAAATGTTGATTGCTTAAATCAAATAATGATTAAGATTTACTTTAGTGTTTTCCATTGGTAATATTTGCTTTATTTTATAATATTAGTGTGTTTTCATATTAACTATTTATTACAATTTTTGTGGTTGCACTTATGCTTCGAGAACGAAACTAGCAATCCAAATCTGGTAAAGCGGACTATGATAGTGCAATGTTTCAAAAATATTACTCTACTAAGATGTAATGCATAGACAATAGAGATGGATTTTTGGTTTTGTGAAGGAGGTTTTAGGAAATGTCAAGAAAAAGGATGATGAATTCTGGAATATTTCTATTCACACAAAAAAATAAATATCCAAAAAATGAAAATCAAGAATTTTGACATTTTATGAAATATAATGTAGGTATCTAGCTATAACAACTCAATTGATATGAGAATTGAATTTTCTTGTAAAATATTAAGCTTTAAAGGAGAGAGTTGTGATTTTTCAAGGGTGGGGGACCTGCAACCCCTTGTCCTCCGATAAAAAAAATTGAGTGGGATAAGGGTTTAGAAGTTTTCTCCTTGAAGCAACATTATAGAATGAGCATATAAAGAAGGAAAATTGTCATTGTAATAATAATGAATCATAACGTGTATTCTCTTTCAATAGACTTGGATTATGGAGCAAATCTCATTTTGTGGAGTGGTTCCTTCCTTAAGGAATAACATTGGTGTTGCCCTGCTTAAAAGGTATTATCACATCTTGTCTTGTGGGGATAACTTATTGTGGTTGATTTATTTAATATTTAACATATTGTGGATGCATTTATATTTAAGAGAAGCAAAGGTTCATAACAAGTGGTAACAAAGCAATGATTCTTGCAAAGGGAAGAAATTTATAGTGTTTGCACATATTATTTCAAGGAAAAAATAGAAATTTATTATACTTTTCAAAGAGCTATTTATTTTTCCCAAGCAGTCATATTCAAAATATTCTTGCACCACCATGTAGATAATTTCGAGTGCTACAAAGCAACTGGTTATATGTTAAATTTTGAGTAGTATTGAAGGAGTTATGGTTGTTTGAAGTTGGGCTATCAACACTAATTTTGGTTACATAAAAATTTGTCAAAAAGAAAAAATAACATTTCTCAATCCAGGTAAGCAAATTAGTTGTAGTTTATTTTGTTTTGAGGAAAATTTGATCTAATTCCTTTTTAAAAATAATAGATGAGATTTAGGAATTTTATTTTTGACAAATCTCAGTTTATTAAACCCTAGTTGCTTTGGAGATTTTTTTGGGTTGAGGTCATGGAGTTGCCAATATTCACTGAAAAGCATGATATTAATGCTAAGGAATAGTGGAAAACTTTTAAATCTTTAAAATATTCTAATTTTTTCCCCAGAGCAAGGCGAATATGTGGAAGGACGTCAAATAGTAGATGAGATAGTTCTTGCTCAGGAAGCCATCCATTCCATGGATATGCAAAATTCTCCTTCTATGTTCATCCGGTTAGACTTATCCAAAGTTTATGACAGAGTGGATTGGCACTTCCTTATCAAAGTTTTGAGGCAATTTGGTTTCTCTAAGGATTGGATGGATTGGATTATGGGATGTATCTCTTCAGTTTCCTACTTAGTTCTTATCAATGGTAGACCTTCTCAGTCTTTCCCAGCTTCCAGAGGTATCAGGCAAGGTGACCCGTTATCCCCTTATTTATTCATCATTCTTGATGAATGCTTGGGTAGGACTATAACCAAAAAGAGGGAAAACAAAACCCTTGAGGGAGTTACCATTGCTCATGGAGCTAGACCTATCTCTCATCTTCAATTTGTGGATGACTCTACCCTTTTAGGTAAAGCTACAGTTAAGGAAGCTTCTAATTTTAAGCAAATCATTAGTTGTTTTTCTAAGGCTACTGGGCAGTTGATCAATGAAGACAAATCTAAAGTTATTTTCTTTTACTGCTCTGCTAGACAGGAAGCCATGGTCTTGGATAAATTAAGATATAAGAATACCTCTCTTCCAATCACTTATTTAGGTATTTCCATAAATATTCAAAGGCAAAAAAATAAAGATTGGAATTGGTTGTTGGACAAAGTCAAGAAGAAAATTGGAAAGTGGACCAACAAGTGGCTTTCTTCTGGGGGTAGAATCACCTTGGTAAAATCAGTCCTTCAAGCTATTCATATTTATGTTTCTTTCGTTTTGAATATCCCAAAGGCTGTTCTTCGAGAATTGGATCAAATCAGTCATCGTTTCCTTTGGAGTGGTACTAAGGAGAAAAGAAAATGGGCCTTGGTGAAATGGGATACTTTATGTCTTCCTAAGAGTGAAGGGGGGTTAGGATTCCGGTCTTCAATTAATAACAACAAAGCTTTAGCTGCTAAATTATATTGGAGGATGTTGCATAACCCCAATGCTCTTTGGGCCAATAATCTCCGTGTTAAATATGCCGAGAACAAAAGTCCTGAAGACCTTGTTCGCTATCAACTTCCTACCAAAGGTTCTCCCATTTTAGCAGTTCTTAATACTAGTGAGGATTTGATAAAGAAAAAATTATTTTGGATCATTCATAATGGTCAACATGCAAATTTTTGGATAGATTCTTGGGATGGTCACAAGCCTTTGATAACTCAGTTTCCCGATTGGAGGCCTTGGATGGAGGAGCTTCACCGAGCTAATTGGATAAAGGTGGCTAATTATTGTCGGTACCATACTAGTAATTCAAAGGTTGGTAGATATTGGATCCCTATTGAGGACTGGCCTATTCAAATCCCAAAAGGCAAAGACAAGATATCCAAGGCATCCTTCATATGAGATCCCTCTCTTGGTCCCATGAAAAAGATTGTTTTGGATGGAACGACACTACTAAGGGTGAGTATTTAGTTGCTCAAGGTTATTTGACCTTATGCCATAATAATCCCAACCATTCTTCTGACATATTTTCTCAATTGTGGGCTCAAAAGCTAAGGTGAGGTTCTTTAATTGGCTTTTATTGCATCGTAGGGTGCTTACCGGTGAGCAACTTATGAAGCGTGGTTTTCATGGCCCTTTTAGATGTGAAATGTGTGAAGAGAATGTAGAAAATATCAACCATATTTTTATTGAGTGTACTTTAGCCTCTGAGCTATGGAGGAGAATGGCAACTTTACTTGGCTTACAGTGGTCCAATTTTTTCACTTTTGAACAACTTTGGAGGGATTGGCCTAATCAAGAGGGTGTTGATCATTTTATTAGGCAGTTAGTTTGGATGGGTTCTACCATTCTTCTTTGGAATATTTGGAATGAAAGGAACAACCAAATTTTTAATCAAGATAGGAAGGATATTCACTATATTTGGCAAAAGACCATAGCCAACTTAGTTGAATTAGTCCATCATCTCCTTAATCACCCCCAAAACTCCCACCAAAGATGGGATCAAGTGATGCAAATATTGAAGATTAAACCTTCTAAGGGCAACCAACTTAAAGGGAATGTGAGTATTAGTAAGATGGATAGGACTAGAAATTGGCAACCTCCTCCTAAGGATTTTGGAAAAGTCAATACCGATGGAGCCTCTAGAGGGAACCCTAGAAAAGCCAAGGTGGGAGGAATTGGTAGACTTTCGGATGGCTCCTTGGTTTTTACTTTTGCCGAGAATTTGGGTATTCTTTCCAATAACCTTGCTGAGGGGTATGGTATCCTTAGAGGCCTTCAGGAGGCTACTAAGGTTGGATGGGAAAAGGTGTTAGTTGAGTCTGACTCTCAACTTATGATTAATCTCTTGAAGACTCCTTCTAAGAATCATAAGGTGGATTGGAGAATAAAAAGAATTATTGAGAAAATTTAGTTAATCTAGATGGGATTTTTGAAAGTTGATTACAATCATGTGGTCAGAGATCAAAACAAGAGTGCTGATGCTTTAGCTAATTGGGCTTTGGACAAAGGTGATCTTACTTGTTATGGCCACCCTCCTATATGGTGGGCTTCTCAAATTAGGGAAGCTCTTCTTTCTATCATTTCTTTGGATGGCTCCAGTTTTGAAGGTACCTAGTTTCTTCTTGTTTTTTTTTTGTTTCTCTTTGGTTCATTCAGCTTTTTTAGTTCCCTAGCTCATTCTATTCTTTATTTTGTTTCCTCTGTTGATTCTTGCATTAATAGTCTTCTCGTCTAGATAGGTCATTGTTTTGTTCATTTTTTTTTTCTTTTGTCTTCTTTGTTTTTTTGTTTAGTTTTTTAAGGTGGGTGGGTTCTTTTGTTTTGTTTTGTTTTTGTGTTCTTTGTGTTGTTTTTTGTTGTTCTTGTGTTTTTGTTGTTTTGTTTTTTTTTTTTATGTTTATTGTTATTGTTCTTGTGTTTTTTTTGTTCTTGTTCTTGGGTTTCTCTTTGTTTGTGTTATTTCATTTTTTTATGTGTGAGTGTTTTCTATGTTTTTTGTTTTTGTTTATTGTCTGTTGTTGGTTGTTTTTATTTTTATTTTATTTATTTTATTTTTTAGGTTTTGGTTGTGTTTATTTTTCATGTTTTTTTGGGTTATGTCTTTGTAGTGTTCTCGTTGTTTTTGTCTTGTTTGTGTTTTGTTATGTGGTTCTTGTGTTTTTCTATGTGGTTTCTTTTATCTTATTGTGCGTGTTTGGTTTTGCTTTTGGTTTTGACACACTCAAGGAGTTTGTTTTTTATTTTATTTTATTATTTTTGTTGTTATTTTCTTTTTTTAATTTGGTTTTGTGTGTTTGTTTGCTCCTTGAGTATGTCAAAGGTGGTAGGCCAGGTCCGAGTCCTGGGCGTTTTTGGCGGAATGGATACCCCTGCCTCCTTGGGTCTTACCCGAAAGTGGCATCCCTTTTGGGATGTTTTCCACAAATTAAAAAAAAAAAAAAAAAAATCTTCTAATTTTGCATGGAAACATAAGCTTAGTGATTCTTTACAAGAGGAAGCTTTATCTTGGTATATGAATTTTGTTTGTGCCCATAATTTTACATACACATGGGAAGAATTTGAAGATGCATTCTTAGAAAAATGAGATTTTGAGAAAACAAATACAAAAATAACTACTTTGATAGATACAATTAAAAACTATGAAAAAAATGAAATGTCATAAGAAAGAAAAAAATAAATAAATTTGGATGATAGTTTGAGGGTTGAGGGAACTACAACTTTGATGTCAGATAAGCTAAACAATGATCAAAAGAATAAGTTTTAATCTAAAAATTCTAGTTTGTAGGTTGATGGTTACATCCAAAGGAAAAAAGTAATTATTTCCATAAATCCTAGCAACAGGTATAATTTCATTAACATTGCTTTGGCTAAGAGGTTGCAAGTTCAAGCAACAAAAATTAAAGACATACAAATTGAGGGTGTGAATGTTCATATTTTTAAATATTTGAAGATTACCATGGATAAATATGTTTTATATTTATATTTTCATGTTATTGAGATGGATGGTGTAGAAATTAGTCTGGGATATCCTTGGTTGGATTCTTTCGGCACTATTAACATTAATGTATAAAAGAAGTTCATTAAGTTATAGTTATAGAAAAAAAGATAACACTGTAGGACATTTCTCAGCTTAAGAAGAAAGTATCCAAGGAGAAACAAGAAGCAATTTTGGTAGGGGAACAAGTTAAGGAACTAGTAGAGGAATCAAAAGCTAAGTCTATAATAAATGTAGTAGTAGAGTCCCAGGAAGAAGCAGTAATAAAATCCAAGGAATCTTTGTTAGAAGAGCACATATATGCACCAAAAGAAGGGCACAAGAGAGAAGAGCTTGAGAAGAATTTAAAACAATAAAATAAAATTAAATCCAAGGAAGCTTTGTTAGAAGAGCACATATATGCACCAAAAGAAGGGCACAAGAGAGAAGAGCTTGAGAAGAATTTAAAACAATAAAATAAAATGCTGAAGAATCAAAGAAAATATAATGTCAGGTTAAGGTTACAACATATAGCCACCCGCACCACCATAAGCGACAACAATATTAGAGGCAGAGCTTAGGACGTCAATATTATTATGGATCTACATGGAGTTAGAAAGGCATCAAGTATGGTAGTGTTTGGCAAAAAAAACACAAGAATTCTAGATTTTAGAGTGCTGCAACAATATCATGGAATAATTTCAAAATATTAGAGTAGAGCAATAGAAGCATGTAGCCAATGGAGTAGTTATGAATATAGAAGTGGCACAAGGGTAGCTTGGCATCATTGCAGACCACCACCAATCAAGATTTCACTTGGAGGAAGGGATATTTAAGATTACTACTAGTTGTCAACATTTCTTAGAAAATCATATTATCTAGTTTCTTCTCACATTTTGAGGATAAAATATTTATAAGGAGGGTGAAATTTTATGGTACCTAAGGATAGGAATATGGAGATATGATATTATATTGTGTATGGGTATTATGGATAGTTGGCATGGGCCACACATAACCCAAGGTTGATTATTATAATATTGTATTATAGTAATGAGTGGGATAAGGGTTTAAGAGTCAACTCCCTAAAGTAGCATTAGAGAATGGGTATATAAAGAAGAGATATTGTCATTGTAATAATAATGAATTATATCAAGTATTCTCTTGTAATAGTCTTGTCTTGTGGAACAAATCTCATTTTGGAAGGTATTGTGGAGTGTTTTCTTCCTTAAGAAATAACATTGGTGTTGCTCTACATGAAGGGTATTATCACATCTTGTATTGTATGGATAGATTATTATAGTTGATTTATCTAAAATTCAACACATTATGGATGCCTTTATATTTATGAGAAGCAAAGGTTCATAACAAATTTCCTTTGGCATCACCATCAAAATAAATTTTGATAAACCCAGTTTCTAGACATTTCCATTTTACCATAGATCAAAGTAGATCCTTTGTTTTAATGTCATTGTTGTAGATGACTCTTCAATGTTTATTCAAATCATGTAACCATGTGGCTAACACTTTATTTTTGCACTTAAGGCTTCTTATTTTGAGCAATGTATTTGTAAACATTCTCTAAGAAAGGTAATAGTATAGTTCCAAATATGGGCATGATTTTGATTTTTATTTTCGAAAACTCGTCCAAATGAGAAAACTTTTTTCATAGGACTGCCAAAACCATTAAATTTTTTTGGTCATATTTCACTCATCTAGACTTGTATTGAGCTAAAATTTTGAGGGTAGATGCCTAACAAACCCTAGAACGTCTCCACCAAGTTTTAGATCATTTGAAGCAATAAAAATCCTAGTGCATACCTATGTGTGAACGAGATGTTTGGCAAGCGACTGTGTGAGGGTTTCATCTGGGTTGAGTGCAAGCATATCCAAAGGTTGTTTTTTGGAAACTTCGGGTCCTAGTGGCTAATATTTTTGTGGTTTTTTCTTAGGATTTTAGCAGGGGGCCCAATATGGGTTAAAAATATATTTCAACAGATCATGCGATGAACTTGATTGATAATGGCTTCCAATTTATTGCATAAAATAAAAGTGAAAAGCATACATTTCCTCGGTATCTAGGGCATGGATTAAAGAGATTACAAAACAAGTTTCAAGTAGATGATCAAAAAATGGTTCAGATCTCAAGAGAATCTGGTTCTAAGGTGCACCCCCAAAATAAATCCATAATGGAAACCCCTTTCAAGGGCAAATATTTCCAAGACTTGGCCTCAAAAATAAATTTTAGTGATGTCCTCCGTGGTGGACAACCTCAACCTAATGCTAACATTAATCTTAGGGCTTCCCGTAAACCTCTAAGAATGCCTAATATTGATCTAAGGAAAATTGAGTCAGGATATCTTTGAGTAGTTGATGAGACTCCTATTGTTAAGCTTGATATGGGTGACATTCAGACTAGCATTGAAGATATAGAAAAAGGAGGACTAATTTATCGTTTCTTGGGTTTTTGTCTGAGACTATCTGCTTTCAAAGTCTGGGCTGCAAAAAGTTTGAAAACTAAAGGTGAGTTACAAATATCTATGTATCCAAATGGTTATTTTCTTGTTTTATTTGCTAATAATGAAGATAGAGAAAATTTTTCAAGGGGGTCCCTGGTTCTTTGGAAGGGTAGGGCTTTTATGATGCCTTGGCATACTAAATTTAGAGCCAAAGAAGAGATGCCTTCTACAGGTTATGTGTGGGTTAGACTCTTTGACCTCCCAATTGAATTCTAGAATTCAACTATTTTTTCTTTAATTGAAAACTCTTTGGGAACTTTTATGATGACTGCTGATTGTAATCAAAAATTTGAACATATTATTTATGCTCGGTTTGTGTTTTAATGGATTTTGAAAAACCCCTACCTAAAAATATCACATTACAATTTGGGGAAGACACTTGGGAGCAAGTAGTGGAATATGAGAACATTCCTTTTTTTTGTAGAATTTATCGTGAATATGGTCATTTGGCTAGTGTTTGCCTAAATAAAATTCCAGATCAAAAGAAAGAAGATACAAATTCAACAGGTTTCCAAATGCCTAAGAAGAACACTTAGAAAAAACAATTATGAAGGATCAATAACAATTATCAGCTAATATGTTTGTAATTCTTTCCACAAATGATGCCCTAGATGAGGAAGAGGAAACAATGGAAACATAAATCTTAGAAACACAATTTAGAGATGAAAGGAATAAATCAGAGACAAACCAACAAATCAAAATTTTTCTACAAAAAAAAGGGAGAAAATATACACAAGAAAAATAATCTTTTAAATGTTGAGACTTCAAATAAAAGAGGTCCCAAGATAGACTCTGTTAAACCTTCCAACAACATTTTGGCTTTGTACACACATTCTTCAAGGTTAGAAGACATCCCAAATTCAATTGGAGTAAGTCAAGAAATAGGGAAAAAAATTGAAGATGGATTCTAATCAAAATGCAGGTCGTAAGACCAATCAACATAATATGGTAAAAGAAGGTGAAAAGCTTGTAGAGGAAGGCAATATTAATTCCATTACCAACTATTTTAGCCTTGGTATTAATGAGGATCATCACTTGGAATATTAGAGGACTCAAAGGGAGTCTTTCAAAATAAAATGAAATTAGAAGAATGATTCAGATAGACCATCCACATCTTATTTTCCTTCAAGAAACAAAGATGTCAATAGAGGAAATGGATTCAATTACTAGTAAAATCTGGCCAACTGGAAAAGTTATTTTCCTCAGTTCCCAAAGGACTTTTGGTGGCATTGCTTACCTTTGGGACCCAAAAGAGGTAGTTATTGACCATATGGTTGGTAGTTGGGGTCTTTTGGCTATAGCTATTCAAAGTAGAAATTCCATCCAAATTATGCTTTGTATAACTGTTTATGCTTTGACTTCTTTAGAGGAAAAGAGAAGATAGTGGACGAATATAACTTATATTATCTCTCATTTTCCTAAAGCTTAGATCTTGATAGGAGGAGATTTCAATACCATACTTTTTTTGGATGAGAAAATGGGGGGAAATATAAATTTGGACAGGAGCACTGATATCATTAATGAATATATTACAAACCTTCATCTTGTGGACATCCAACCAGATAATGGCCTTATGACTTGGTCTAACAAGAGGTAAGGCTTAGCTTGTATCATGGAGAGATTTGATAGGTTCCTACTCTCTGAAAATTTATTAATCCATGGTCACATTCCTAAAGTGAAGACTCTTAACAATGTTGGTTCAAATCACTGGCTAGTCATGGTGGAAATTTGGGAAACCAATGTGAGTTTCTCTCCTTTTCACTTTCAGTTAATGTGGCTTATAGAAAGTTCCTTCAGATCTCGAGTGCCACAATGGTGGAAGGAAGGTAAACCAAGATATAGAACTAAGATGTTTTGTTTTGCCAAAATATTACAATATATTAAATCTAAAATCAAGACTAGGAACTGGAAGGAGTTTGAGGATGTTCATAAAAAAACATGAAGTTATTGCTCAACTTGAAAATTTGAATAAGAAAATTTATTTATATGGCCTCATAGAGAGAAGTATAGATGAAATTAGACTCACAACTCAATTAGAGAAATGGGAAAAAAGAGAAGAACTCTTATGGAAGCAAAAATATAAATGGCTCAAAGAAGGAGATCGAAACACAAATTTCTTCCACAAATATCTTCTAGCTTGAATATCTCACAACTTTATTTCTTCCCTAAATTCAGATTTTGGAGATGTTGTCTACACTTGGGATGGCATGAAATCTATTATTGTGAATTACTTTTCCAATCTTTTTGCTGCTACTCCTCTTGACTCGACTTCTCAACAAAATATTCTTCAAATGATCCCTTATCTTATCACTTCTGAGGAGAAATCTATTTTAAATGCTCCTATTACTATTAATGAGCTTCAAAAAGTGGTTTTTAAAATGAAAAAAGGGAAAACCCTAGGTCTTGATGGTTTTTCCATTGAGTTCTACCAAGAGTTTTGGGATATCCTTCATGTTGATTTATTAGAGGTGGTGGAAGAAGCTAGGAAATCCAAAGAAATTTTGAAGGTTATCAATAAAAGTTATATAACTCTTGTCCCAAAAGCTCGAGGCTTATCATATCTCAGCTTTTAGACCCATTTCTTTAAGTAATGTTCTTCTCAAAATCATTACGAAGATCATGGTAGAATGGTTGAAGTCTCTTTTGAATAAGATTATTTCCCCTGAACAAGGAGGTTATGTGGAAGGGTGTCAAATACTGGATGAGATAGTTCTTTCTCAGGAAGCCATCCATTCCATTGAAATACAAAAAAAATGTTCATTCGTTTATACTTATCCAAAGCTTATGACAGAGTGGATTGATACTTCCTTATCAATGTTTTGAGGCAATTTGGTTTCTCTCAAGATTAGATGGACTGGATTATGGGTTGTATATCTTTAGTATCCTACTCAGTTCTTATCAATGGTAGGCCTTCACAACTATTCCCAACTTCTAGAGGTATTAGGCAAGGTGACCCCCTCTCCCCTTATTTATTCATCATTCTTGTTGAATGCTTGTGTAGGACTATAAGAAAAACTAGAGACAAGAAAACCCTTGAGGGAGTTACCATTGCTCATGGAGCTAGGCCTATCTCTAATATTCAATTTGTTGATGACTCTATTCTATTAGGTAAAGCTACAATTAAGGAATCTTCTAAAATTAAGCAAATCATTAGTTGTTTTTCTAAAGCTACCGGGCAATTGATCAATGAAGAAAAGTCTAAAGTTATTTTATTTCACTGCTCTATAGATAGGAATCCACGGTCTTGGATAAATTAAGATATAAGAAGACCTCCCTTTCGATCACTTATTTAGGTATCCCTATCAATACTCAAAGACAAAAAAATAAATATTGGATTTGGTTGTTGGACAAAGTTAAGAAGAAAATTGGAAAGTGGACCAATAGGTGGCTTTATTTTGGGGGTAGAATTACCTTGGTAAAATCTGTCCTTCAAGCTATACCTATTTATGTTTCTACCATGTTGAATATCCCAAAGGTTGTTCTTCGAGAATTAGATCAAATTAATCATCGGTTCCTCTAGAGTGGTACTAAAGAGAAAAGAAAATGGGCCTTGGTGAAATGGGACACTTTATGTCTTCCTAAGAATGAAGGGGATTAGGATTTCGGTCTGCTATTAATAACAACAAAGCTTTAGTTGTTAAACTGTATTGGAGGATTTTACATAGCCCCAATGCTCTTTGGACCAATAATATATGTGCTAAATATGCTGAGAACAAAAGTCCCGAAGACCTTATTCACTATTAATTGCCTACCAAAGATTCTCCTATTTTAGAGGTTCTTAATACTGGTGAGGATTTGATATAAAAAAGTTATTTTGGATCATTCGTAATGGTCAATAGCTAAATTTTTGGAAAGATTCTTGGCATGGTCACTAGATTTTTATAACTCGGTTTCACGAGTGGAGGCCTTGGATGGAGGAGATTTATTGAGCTAATTGGATAAAGGTGGCTAATTATTGTCGATACCATAATGGTAATTCAGAGGTTGGTATATATTGGATCCCTATTGAGGACTGACCTATTCAAGTTCTAGAAATGCAAAGACAAGACATCCAATGCATCCTGCATATGATATCTCTCTCTTGATCCCATGAAAAATATTATTTTAGATGGAACAACACTTCTAAGGGTGAGTATTCAGTTGCTCAAGGTTATCCGACATTATGCCATAATAATCCCAACCATTCTTATGAAATATTTTCTTAGTTTTGGGCTCAAAAGCTTTAACCTAAGGTGAGGTTATTTATTTGGATTTTATAGCATCGTAGGGTGCTAACTGGTGAGCAACTTATGAAACCTGGTTTTCGTGGCCCTTTTAGATGTGAAATATGTGGAGAGAATGTGGAAACTCTTAGCCATATTTTTATTGAGTGTACCTTAGCCTATGAGCTATGGAGGAGAATGGCCATCTTACTTGACTTACAGTGGTCCATTTTTTTTACTTTTAAACAACTTTGGAGGGATTGGCCTAAAAAGGAGGGTGTTGATCATTTCATTAGGCAGTTAGTTTGGATCGGTTCTATCATTCTACCTTGGAATATTTGGAATGAAAGGAACAATCATATTTTCAATCAAGAAAAAAGGATATTCATTATATCTGGAAAAAGACCATTTTCAACTTTGTTGAATCAATCCAACATCTCCTTAATCACCCACAAAAATCCCACCAAACACGGGATCAAGTTATGCAAATATTGAAGATTAACTCTTCTAAGGGAAACTGGCTTAAAGAGAATGTGAGTAATTGTAATATATAAAGAACAAGGAATTGGTAGCCTCCTCCTAAGGATTATGGAAAATTTAATACCGATGGAGCCTCTAGGGGGAATCCTAGAAAAGCTAGTGTAGGAGGAATTGGTAGGCTTTCTGATGGTTCCATGGTTTTCACTTTTATTGAGAATTTGGGTATCCTTTACAATAACCTTGCTGAGGGGTATGGTATCCTCAAAGGCCTTCAAGAGGCTACTAAGGTTGGATGGAAAAAGGTGTTGGTTGAATCTAACTCTCAACTCATGATTAATCTTCTAAAGAATCCTTTTAAGAATCATAAGGTTGATTGCTGAATAAAAATAATTGTTGAGGAGATTCAATTAATCTATATGGAACTTTTGAAAGTTGATTACAATCATGTGGCTAGATAATAGAACATAAGTGTTGATGCTTTAGCTAATTGGACATTGGACAAAGGTGATCTTACTTGCTACAACCACCCTCCCAGATGGTAGGCTTCATAAATAAGGGAAGTTCTGATTTTTATCCTTTGTTTGGATGGATCCAATACTATAGTTACCTAGTTTCTTTTAACTTTGATTTTGCTCCTCTTTGGTTCGGTCAGAGTATTTTAGTTCCCTAGATCAGTAATTTCTTTCTTACGTTTCCTATGTTGATTCTTGCCTTAAAAATATTTTGGCCTAGAAAGGTCGTAGTTGTGTTTTGTTTTCTCTTTTTTTAGTTTTTTGAGGGGTGTGTGTTTTTTCGTACTGTTTTGTTTTTGTGTTGTTTTTCATTTTTTTTTATTTGTTGTGTTTTGGTTTTTTTAAGTGTTTGTGTGTTGTTTTGTTGTTTTATAGTTTTCTTATATGTTTTGTTGTTATTTTTTTTTTCATTTTATTTGTTTATTTATTTTATTTTTTGTATTTTTTGAGTTCTTTGTTGGTTTTATGATTTTATGTTGTTTTGTTGTTTTTTTTGTGTGTTTTTTTGTTTGTTTGTCTTTGTCTTTTGATGTGTTTTTTTGTGTTTGTTTGTGTTTTTGTGTTTGTTTGTTTTTGTTTTTGTTGTTTTAGGCATTGCTTGTTGAGTGTGCTGAAGGGGGTAGGCCAGGTGCGAGCCCTAGGTATTTTTGGTAGAATAGATACACCTACCTCCTTGGGACTTACCCAAAAGTGGCATCCTATTTGGGATGTTTTCCACAAACAAAAAAAAATTGAAAACTCTATTATTCCTTTCAAGCCATAAATTCCAAAAAATAATGGTATGACCAATCCTCCATAGAATATATAGTTTTGTAGATTTAAAATAATTAATCCAACATTTCATCAACTCTTTTGATGTTGATGGAACTACCCAATATATTCTCATATCTTTTAAAAATTAACCCCAAATGGTGTGAGAAAAGGGACAGTGAAGAAGCAAATAGTATAATGTTTCTAAATACTTCTCACACAAGGCACACATGAAAGGTGCATGCTATCCTCTTCTTTGTAGACTATCATTTAAGAATATTATTTTGAATTGCTAACCAAAGGAATGTTGAGGCCTTAGGAAGAGCCTCTAATGATTAAACATTATTCCAAGGGAAAATTATCCATTATTTTTTTAATCTTTACTATTTTTACACTTGGTCTTATTTTTTCCATGGAAGTTTTCAACATTCAATAGATCTTAAGAAAAATATTGGGGTATAAAAAATGAGTGAATATACACCCCTAATGGGAATATTTGGTCCCCATAAAGTTAGGTTTGAAAAAAATTAAATCCAATTTCCTCTTTACTCTGTAGATTTAAAAAAAATGGTTATATGGAATTAAAATGAACCTCATTCTTATTACATTAAGGCCACGAATGGATATTGTAATAGCTTGATAATTATTCTTGTATTACTTAACAAGATTCAAACCTAGGTCTCCTTGAAATTTGAGGAATTTAACTAGTTGAGCTCATATCGTCCATAGAATTCGAACCTTGGTTTAAAATGTATAATTCTTCACTTTTAACTACTTGCTCTAAACCCCTTGGATTTGTAGAATACTATTTTACTTTACTTAGTGATTTATGTTGAGAGAAGCTTGTAAACATTCTTATCTTTCACCACAGGTAGGTTTATTTTTTGTGGAAACACACCACCATCAACCATCTCCTCTTAAGAAACAAGTGTAAGATATTTGGTTTAAGACTAAACTTTTTCCTGATTCCTTTTTATTCAACATTGAAGGCTCAAAATTTTCACACCATCCATATTTATGAATGAATACACATGCATGTAGGAATATAGCCTTGATGTAAATGTATAATTCTCAACTTGTTGCACTTGTTGGAAGTATTACATTATTTGGTAACTTGCAAATACCATGTAAATAGTTTAGTTTAGAGTGTGATTAATATTTGAGTATATAGTAGGTGTCATGTAAGTAAGTGTGGAGTTATGTAAGTGAGGTGTCATGTAAGTAAGTATGGAGTTATGTAAGACTTTATCATTTAGTATCTGCAATCATTAGAGTCTTTGTCCTCGTGTGGATGTGTGGATTCAATAATAGATTTATTATTATGTGGTATTTCTTCCATGAGAAATATAATTTGTTAGATCTCCCATGTGTGTGAGGAGAAGGAATGTTTGTGTAAGTAGAAAGGTTAAGGGTTGTGAATGTGAAGAGTCTCATATCTATGTGCATATATATTGAAGGTAAAGTAATGTAATTATAGTAGTAGTAAGATATTAAAATACTCATCAATAATATTATTCAATAAGCGTGATATTGAATGTATGCATTTGTGTGAATATTTTATTTTGATTATAAGAAAAATATAGTTGAATTGCTAACAACACTATCTCAAATGAAACATATTTGATTTATCTAAGCCTCCGACCTTCTCCTTAAAGCTTATTGACACTTTTAAATAAAGCCATACTTTGTAAGCAACTCATAAAAATCTTTTTCCTTTACTAAGCCTTATACTTTTATTACAACTTGAAAAAAATTTGTCACACTTTTTGTATATTGTTATTTTCATATCAATGAACTTGATAGGTTTGGTTGCTTTTTGATTGCATGTCTTTTTATGACCTCTTGCTCTTCTTTAGGCATATCATAATAATCAAATAGTGTTTGTAGTAAATAACCATAATGTCTCAAACAAAGATAATATAGATAATCATATTATTTGCATGTTAAATGTTAGGTAAAAATTTCCTCCTAATAATTTAGATTAGTTTGGCTACATCCCTTGATATCTATATTAATGTTAGGTTTATAAATTCTATTTGGTCATTTGTTTATGGGTAAAAAGAATTGATATCTTCAATTTGGTATGTTTTCAGATAAAATAATCTAAATAATGATAAAAAGTACTATATTTATTTCATTGTATAAATTATGACAATTGAAATGGGTACCCAAAATAAATTTTCAAGTAGCTTCCTAACTATATATTATATTATTTTATGTAATAAACATGCACAAATTACTATAATAAATTTCCACAAAAATAATAATTACCTTGCCCTATCTTGGATAAACTACCCCAAAAGTCTACGATTAAGTTTTCTCATAACATAATAGGAACTAGTAATGACATACACAATACAAATTTCTAAGCATTTCTATTTATTTGGTATGCTTGTTATATGCAATATACATATCATAGTTGAATTTTGTTGCATTCAATTGTATATTAGGACATAACACATATTGTCGATAAATATTTTGTAAAACCATAATAAATAACTGTTGACACTTTTTGCCACATTATACAAGGGGTAGAAGATAGTAGAATTTTGTATAGTATTTCCTTGTTGAAAGTTTTCTTTTATTTTAAGTTACAACAATTTTGACTCTCCCTATCATAGAATGAAGAAGAAAGAGCTTCGCTACCAAACAGGCCAAGGAAAATTGCTTCGCCGAAAGAAAAGGAAGAGGACGTGAAAAGAGCTTCGGGCCCGAAGCGCTTCAAATCACCACTTCGGGCGAAAACCTTGCGAAGTAATTTCACCGAAGAAAATACAAAGATAACGCTTCGCACCCGAAGCATTTTCAGCAGCCGCTTCGGGCGGAAGTTTTGCGAAGCAACATCCTAGCGACTTCATCGAGGGAGGAGAGCATAATCCAAATCCATTAAGGCAAGGAAACTACTTCGGGCCCGAAGTATTTTCGACATCTACTTCGGCCAGTTTTCACCCGAAGCAGTGATGCCCGAAGCAAAGTGACAATGTGTCGAAAGCAGAGAAATACTTCGGGAGAATATTCCTCGAACCATAGTTTTGAGGGAGAATCGGGCCGAAACATTTTCCAGCCGAAGCAGTTTCACCAGCGAAGGACAAAAGGCCTCACTTCAAAGATGCAATCCGCTCGGTACTCGACATCCCCGAAGTAGTTTCTGCGAAGCATTATTGTGCGAAGAACAAATCAAGAAGAATCTACTTCGGCCCAAGGCTTTGGCGAGGCGGATATGTAGCGAAACACTTTTTGGGCCCACGTTCCAAGGTGGGCAGCTTCCCAAGGTGATCAAAAGCCCCTTAAGTACCCCCTTTCTTGCCCGATAAGTCCGTTGACCAATTCTGGAAAACGAAAGGGACGTAACAGTCCTCGAAGTAAAACCCGACGGGCATAGCGATCACTCAAGCACAGCATCCAGAAGCCAGGGACACTCGAGCGGCGCATTAAATGAAGGTTTCCACGGTTGACCCGGTCACAGTTGCCAATTTCGGTAACCGATTTGAAAACTCAGTCGCAGCAGCCGCGAGGAGCCGATTTCTCAGAGCCCGAAGATGTACTCCGCCATTTTTGTAATAATGACTCAGAGGGTCGGGTCCTCTATAAAAACCCAGGCTTTGCAATGTAAAAGGGGGGGAAATTTCTGCTAGAAAGCTGCTGTAACTTGATGTCCTGCGTCTAATACTAAAGATTTTTGTACTCCATTTCTCTCTTTTATGCTGCCTTCTGTGCTTAATTCTTTTGTCTGTCTGCACTCGTATACTGAGACTCTGAATCCTGAATCCGATGTGCGATTGGGGACTGTACCCTAAAATTCGCCCTGAAGGATACATAGGAGAGGAAAAACGTCCCTGTTGCCTTCTTTTATGCTGCCTGGTGGATCGAGGTTTCTGTTATTCCCTCGTCTTAATCGTTGTTACTCTGAACCCTGAATTCCAACGAGAGAGAGAGGAGAACCCTGCGAACCCGTCCAGAGGATACATAGGAAGGTCGGCACTACGTTTCTTTCATTTATTCTTGGTGTTCTTTGCTGCTATTCGAGTTATTAGTGAGTGATCGTGCTTCCTGTTCTTCCCCACCTTGAATCATCAATCTCTAACCCTTACCCCTTTTTATTTCTTTCTCTAACCCGAACTCCTTTTATCTCTTTCCTGCACTCTTATCTCAAACCCCAAAAGTAGATTAGTATAGGAGCCGGCCTTCTCCGGAGATTGGCACGAGGGGCATCTCTTCCCTTCGGCCTTTCAATGTTGGTCGTAGGTCCAGGGTGCGCAAACCCACCGAAAGTCCTTTCCTGTGCGGATTTGATGACCAACAGTTTTTGGCATGCCCGATGGGACCCAAGGTCCCATATTTGAGAAAATTCCTAGCCCGTCTTCACCGGAGCCAGTAGTTCTAACAAGTTCTCGGTGAGATCCGATCAGTCTCATCTTCTGAGTAGTAGTGAGGATCGATGCTCTCATTACCAAAAGACTCTTAGCATCTGGCGACTCTGTTTTACCCGAAGAATCTCTAAAGTCATAAAGACCAATGCCTAAACCTGGTTTTCATAACCAGGACTCCCCGTGTCTTAAGAAGGTCCGAGTTCGGTGAATCTCTGGCCTGTCTTCATCTGATAAAATCACCTGGCGACTCAGTTGAGCTGAAGATCCAGATTTCCTGGTCGTAGGCGCCTTTCAAATCCGAAAGAAGATATCCCAGAGGAATCAAGGTTCGGTGAGCAGCCTTGACCTCATAAGCGGAGAAAGAATGTTCACCTAACGGCTCCAACTCAGCGGCGACAACCACGGTTTCCATAGGCTACTGTCGTAATGGCTGGGAGAAGCTTTCCTAGCTGGAATGATCCAGGCCCCCTTAATATCCAAAGCTACCACGAGATTCCCAAAAGTGCTTTGAAATCATTGTCAAAATATAGCGGCACCGAGGGAATGGCCCGAGAGCACCTCGAAGATGTTGCTGATTTAGCGACCCTCCATGACATTATCCATGAAGATGTCATGATCAGACTTCTTGTTTTATCACTGGAAGGATGGGCGCTGTGGTGGTATAGATTGCTCAGGCCCAAAAGCATCTGCTCATGGGATGACTTAGCGGGGGCATTGATCGAAACGTTCGATGGCTCTCAGGACCCCTTCCATCTCTTCGCATACCTCTCCACCATCAAGAGAGCACCTTCGGAAGGTATCACGGACTTCAATGTTCGATTCTATAGAAGTTGGAAGAGAATCCCGCTGGAGATCCAACCGACGCCCGCCCAAGCCCATCTCTTCTATGTTCGGGCTTTCCACCCGGACTTAAGCCTCATTCTACTGCAATCAGGGGAACGAAGGTTCCCTCAAATATTCGAAGAGGCAATACGAGCGGAACAGCTTCTGCTCCTATCGAGAAAGTGGCAGTGGAGAGAAACTCCGTCGCTTCCCCCGATAATTATGGCTCCTGTTCGGCCAACGTAGTACTCTTCATGGGGTATTCCTCACACTGAGCCGAGGCCTGAGACGCAGTCATTTGGAGCTCAGGAGGCAGACCTCATACTAGCCCAACAATGGGGATACGCAAGCACGGCCCACCTAATGAACAACATGGCTGCTCGCAATCTCCATCAAGAGGTGAACCGAGGAGAGAAGCAGACTCGAGTGGTAGAACCCGAGAACAAAGAGGGCACATTTTTGCACCCTTTTTGTGTCCCAAGAGATGGCATGCAAGAGTTCAGCCAAAGCTCATCAAGCCTGTCCGATTCAGAGGATGAGCCCGAAGAGTTCCTGGAGGACTACTCTTTGTCGGAGGAACCTTGTTACCATGACAGTAGGATGGAAGAACCTGTACCCGACCTTCATTTGGAAGAATCTATAGAATTCTGGCATTGGGTCTGGTACTGGTTTCGGCTATCCCTAAGACCGATGCCCCAAGGAGACTTTCGAGTGGCGAACTTCTTCGCCAACAATCTGAGCATTGGCAAAAATGAAAATCGGCTGCATTGCTCCCTGTTCGCAGCATGGACAACTTCGAGTAGAAATGATCCGAACTCCGAAGGTCAGCTAAAGTTCAACCTGATCTGGTCGGGTCACTGCAGGTTCACTGGATAATCACCCGAAGTTGAGTTCGTGGTGGCGGCATGCCCATTATGCCGCAAGCTTGTGAATAGTGTAAATAGTTCGGCTGATAAATAAAATGTTGCAAAAGCTCAAGTCGAGTTTTACCTCGACAACTCCAAAAAAAAAAAAAAAGCTTCGGACCAAGGCCCGAGAAGTACTTCGCCAAGGGGAGTTCAAGCGAAACAGTTTCCAAAGGAGGACCGACGAGCCACCTACTTCGGGCCCGAAGCATAGAGAAACAGCTCGGACCAAGGGTTCGCCCCGAAGCACTTCAACTCTGACTTCGGTTTCACCAACCCGACAACGGAAAAGGTGGGAGCATTTAAAACGTGCCTAGGGGAACGTGTCGACAGCCACCTACAAAAGCGTCCGAAGTGGGCGAGTTAAATGAAAAGGTGGTGGGTACGTCCTTTAGGGATTCGGTTAGGGAAAAAGTTCATGCTCGGGTACAAAGTGGCAGAGGGTCACGCTTCCAAAGCGAGCCGCAATCATCACAACACACAGCCCTGTGTACAACTCTACCATGCGGCGAATTGGACGAAGCAAGGTGAAGTTAATTATGGCAAGTGCCATAAATACTGGTGGTTGCCTTCTACGGCTATATAACGCAGACTCCAGCAGTAACAAAGCTATTTGCCCAATAATTCATGCAAACTTCGCTACTAGCCTTCAAGCTCCCCTATCTTGCGCTTCGAATTTTCCAATCCCGAAACCCTCCGCATTGTTTTCTCCATCATCCCTAGCACTATGGGGAAGAAGAACTCTAAAGAAAAGGGGAAGGAACCAGAAGTGACGGCCCCCGAGCAGCCAAAAGCAAAAGGCCATGACAAAGGGCCAAAGAAAGTTGGTGTTAGCCGCCGCCCTGAGAAACAAATCATGAGAGAAAGGGAGGATTCTGGGGATGAGCAGCCTGAAGAACCACCAGTCGACAGGTGGGATAGGATCAGAGACACCAAGCTATCGAGGAGCGTGGCCGAACTCAGGAGCACCATCGAGTTCATGAAAAGCAGGCTCTCGACAGACAGCAAAAGAGCTGCCACTTACTACTCCCAGATATACTGGTATCTGACGCCCCCCACACATCACTGCCCTGAGCTAATTGATGCCATCGCACAAAACTATCAGCCCTCCTCCAGGCAAGTGGTAGACGCCTCCGGGCACAAGATTTTTTCCATTTTGAAGGAAGATGTCCAGGCAGCCTTTGCGCCACAGCAAGGCCCTCCTAAGGGGTACACAGTTCGCAACGTTATTCTCAGCGAACAGATGGAGAGGTTCGCATCCTCCAAATACATAATCAATTTTCTGCAACAGAGCCTCAAAAGCGGGCTTCCTTCGGGAAAATTGCCCCAGATGCCCCTACCCTTGGAGGCCTTCAAAAATGTCGACATCTTCTCTATCATTGCATGGGTGGCAGGCCTGTCTACCGACGCTTCGGTGCACCCATGGCAGGTGTCTTTGGCCGAGTGTATCTCCAGAGGGGAATTTTATGCCCCTGATGCTTCGAGGCCGAGCACCAACCCAGTATTTTTTGACTGGGCAGAATGGGTGGCCAGGACCCTACATACACGGCTCGCAAGCATGAAGAATCCTGGAACAAATAAGTACTTCTCGCCCTGTTCTCTCCTTGTTTGGTTATTTTTCTATCATGTACATAGAAGTTTCCCTTATATTGCTATTACGATGAGCGGCGAGGATGGAAATCCTCTGCCTGTATACCAGTGGACCCCTCTCCTATTGAAGACGGAGTCCTATTATTCTTTTAACCAACAATTTTTGGGACCCGCGATGCATATGCTAACGGGGTCTTCCCCTCGAGTCCCCCTCCTCTTAAGGGACAAAGTGGTACAAGAAAGGAGGGGAGACATTTTTTAGCTGACACAGGGGCTTGTAATTCGCATATTCGGCTTCACAGGGAGGCCTTTTCTACTGCCAGTCTATCCCTCCGAATACCAGTTCGCATTGGAGGCCGCTCGACAGAGTGATGCAACAAACGCCATTTATGGCCATGGACGGAAATGGGCTCACACCTACGATTTCCCTTTCAAGATGGGAGTTATCGAGGTGTTTGCCCTCAAACAAAATGTTTTCTTGGAGGAGAAGCTCACCAATTTTGGCCTAGTCCAGCTTCCTCAGCAATGGCTCTATGACCCCTTGGGGGTAATGAGGGACCATCTTCGATTTAAGAACTTCCACGCTTGCCCCTATCCCAAAATTGTGGAGCAGAGGAACAATCCCAACGGGAGGGATCTGGAGTGGCATTTGGAGAAAATGGAAATGCTACCTCCCTGGCATGAGTTCTACCCGATGGAGGTCGCATACGACCCAGTTCGGCACCCTCTCCCGAGCCCCAACTCTACCTTCTGGAAGAAGGCAAAGGATGATTTAAAGGAAGCAACGAAATATTGGGACGTGGCCCAATTAAGAGAGTGGTGGATAATGAGGGTCCATCACCGAAAGACAAATTCTTACGGTCTTTTGTCATCTGACAAAGACTTCATAGCGGTCTATGAGGCCAATGTCGGGACATGGAAGCCTCTATCCTTCGCCGACCTCATTCCTCCAGCTATCCCAGGTTCGGGCGAAAGCCCAAAGAGAAAGGAAACTACTTCAGAGCCAAAGAGAGGAAAGAGGACCAAAGCCACGCCACAGAGGCCACCTCCAGTACCTGTGGGAGGCCAAGACACGAGCTCCGAAGAGTCTGAACAGCCGCTGGTGAGGACAAAGAGAAAGAGGCCAAAATCAGTGCAAGTGCCTCCAGGCCATCCAAAGCGCCTTCGCACAGGGTTCCCGAGCCCTTCCGCTAGGCAACCTACATCGGGTCCATCCGAAACAATCATTGAGAGTGCCACGCCACCGAGCGCCGCAACCGTCCTGGATATCAATGTCATCAATGTGGAGGAGTTCCTCCAATCCGAAGGGGACACCGAGGAAGAAACCATGGAAGCTGGAGATGTCGAAGCAGAGGAAGGACAAGATGCGGCTACACCAGAAGCCACCACTACCACAATGCTAGGAGGGCACTCAGGCATGCATTCTCCACCCCTTGCTCAAGACTCACCCATGCCCCCTACGGCCACGGCCGAAGGTTCTCACCAGTCTCCCCTACGTAGCCCATCGCCCCATCACACCTCGCCCGCGACTAGTCCAAGTCCCTCCCATGGTTTCGGCCAGGATAAATCCATTGAAGTCACTTCGCCCTCTCGTGCTGCCACCCCCTTGGTTTTTAGCAGAAGCAGAGATATCGCTTCAACATCGAGCCCCACCATCCAATCCCTCATCTCGCACGATGTGGCCGCCATTGCCGAGATGCCCGCTACACCCACCGTCGGACCTTCTGGCGAGACATCCCCCATCCATTCCCTATATTTGTTCACTCCTTTGGCTGGTGACCCAACCTTGTTTGAATCAGAGATGTCTCTGATCAAGGAACGCCCCCTCGTCGAGAAGCTGCTCCAAGCTCGGCAGAACACTGACAAAATCTTGAGGGAGGCGAGAAAGAAAAGAGGGCGAGCGACGGCTCAAGTTGAAAAATGCGCCGTGTTTGATTTGAAAGCCGGCAAGATGCACAAGATCAAGAAGGTCCCTAAGGTGCAGAAACCCCTGGATGAAATGACTCCAGCGGACTATGATTACCAAGAAACACCTAAGGACCTGGTGCATCTAAATGTAGATAATGAATCGGCATCCATGCATGTCCGAATTGAGACCTTTAGGGCTCACGCAGTCATCGCCAACCAACGCAGGATCGAGGCCGAGGCCGCCAATGTTAAGCTAGAAGAAGATTTGGTGAGGGTCCGCTCCAAGTTGGCAGAGGCCGAGGAGCAACGCAGGGCCATGAAAAAGGAAGCACGCACCCTAAAATAGCAGGTTCAACAGCTCCAGTCTACAGCCGAGAGCCAAACGCAAAAATAGATCGAAAGCGATCTAAAGGCCAAAGAGCTGGAAGACCGAATTACTCAAATGCAAGCCCAGCTGTACGAGAAGGAAGACCTGACGGTGTTCGATAGGAGCAGAATCAAGGAGATTCGTGCCCACTTGCTTAAGAATTTTAGGTCTCGATGTTCTAGTGCCCTCACAATACTAACCTTCATCACCGAAGCCCAACACGCTATTGCCGAAGGAGGGCCAATCATTGATGAAGTCACACAGAAAGCCAGGCATCGGCTCAAGTTAGCCTTCGACATCCAAAATACGAAATATCAAGACTTGCAGGTCACTGCGATGACCCGGACGGCTAGGGATTGGTCCACGGCTCAGGCCACAGTTCACGCCTTCTTCTCCAAGGTGCAAAAAGCTCAGAAGGCGAGAAGCCTCCAGGACATCTTTGACAATGAGCAGCGCACCTCAATGAATTATTTTTAGGATCTTTCCTCCTTGGGTTTCCCGAGTTTCATAGACGATGACGGGAACCTTCTGACTAAAGATGACCTCAAGCCAGTCTGGCTCCAGTTCGAGGGCGATGTCTCAGAGATAGACGGGTGGGCGGAGCCGATCTCAGAGGGGCAGGTGACCGACTTCATCTTGAGGTATTGCAAGATGGTCGCATGCCTAAATGATTTATTCATCAGGGCCAAACATGCTGACATTGGGCAAATTGATCGGTTTCGCGTTTTGGTTAAGGCACTACAAGATCAAGAACCATTCCAAAAGAATGCCTGGACTCATGTCCGAAGAATGATGAAGCGCATTCGTGATCGCCTCGAACCATCGCCTCAGCCAGAAGCCACAGCAGAAGAGGAAGAAGAAGAAGAAGGAGAAGAGGAGCAAGAAGAGGAACAGACCGCAGAAGCAGGGTCTGGGGAAGACCAGTGACTCCGTAGCCCAATGGATCAGGGCTAAAGGGTTCTTCCGCCGAGACGAGCTCGTCACCCCGCGAGCCGCCAAGAATGTTGACACTTTTTGCCACATTATACAAGGGGTAGAAGATAGTAGAATTTTGTATAGTATTTCCTTGTTGAAAGTTTTCTTTTATTTTAAGTTACAACAATTTTTGACCCTCCCTATCATAGAATGAAGAAGAAAGAGCTTCGCTACCAAACAGGCCAAGGAAAATTGCTTCGCCGAAAGAAAAGGAAGAGGACATGAAAAGAGCTTCGGGCCCGAAGCGCTTCAAATCACCACTTCGGGTGAAAACCTTGCGAAGTAATTTCATCGAAGAAAATACAAAGATAACGCTTCGCACCCGAAGCATTTTCAGCAGCCGCTTCGGGCGAAAGTTTTGCGAAGCAGCATCCTAGCGACTTCGCCGAGGGAGGAGAGCATAATCCAAATCCATTAAGGCAAGGAAACTACTTCGGGCCCGAAGTATTTTCGACATCTACTTCGGCCAGTTTTCACCCGAAGCAGTGATGCCCGAAGCAAAGTGACAATGTGTCGGAAGCAGAGAAATACTTCGGGAGAATATTCCCCGAACTGCAGTTTTGAGGGAGAATCGGGCCGAAACATTTTCCAGCCGAAGCAGTTTCACCAGCGAAGGACAAAAGGCCTCACTTCAAAGATGCAATCCGCTCGGTACTCGACATCCCCGAAGTAGTTTCTGCGAAGCATTATTGTGCGAAGAACAAATCAAGAAGAATCTACTTCGGCCCAAGGCTTTGGCGAGGCGGATATGTAGCGAAACACTTTTTGGGCCCACGTTCCAAGGCGGGCAGCTTCCCAAGGTGATCAAAAGCCCCTTAAGTACCCCCTTTCTTGCCCGATAAGTCCGCTGACCAATTCTGGCAAACGAAAGGGACGTAACAGTCCTCGAAGTAAAACTCGACGGGCATAGCGATCACTCAAGCACAACATCCGAAGCCAGGGACACTCGGGTGGCGCATTAAATGAAGGTTTCCATGGTTGACCCGGTCACAGTTGCCAGTTTTGGTAACCGATTTGAAAACTCAGTCGCAGCAGCCGCGAGGAGCCGATTTCTCAGAGCTCGAAGATGTACTCCATCATTTTTGTAATAATGACTCAGAGGGTCGGGTCCTCTATAAAAACCCAGGCTTTGCAATGTAAAAGGGGGGGAAATTTCTGCTAGAAAGCTACTGTAACTTGATGTCCTGCGTCTAATACTAAAGATTTTTGTACTCCATTTCTCTCTTTTATGTTGCCTTCTGTGCTTAATTCTTTTGTCTGTCTGCACTCGTATACTGAGACTCTGAATCCTGAATCCGATGTGCGATTGGGGACTATACCCTAAAATTCGCCCTGAAGGATACATAGGAGAGGAAAAACGTCCCTGTTGCCTTCTTTTATGCTGCCTGGTGGATCGAGGTTTCTGTTATTCCCTCGTCTTAATCGCTGTTACTCTGAACCCTGAATTCCAATGAGAGAGAGAGGAGAACCCTGCGAACCCGTCCAGAGGATACATAGGAAGGTCAGCACTGCATTTCTTTCATTTATTCTTGGTGTTCTTTGCTGCTATTCGAGTTATTAGTGAGTGATCGTGCTTCCTGTTCTTCCCCACCTTGAATCATCAATCTCTAACCCTTACCCCTTTTTATTTCTTTCTCTAACCCGAACTCCTTTTATCTCTTTCCTGCACTCTTATCTCAAACCCCAAAAGTAGATTAGTATAGGAGCCGGCCTTCTCCGGATATTGGCATGAGGGGCATCTCTTCCCTTCGGCCTTTCAATGTTGGTCGCAGGTCCAGGGCGCGCAAACCCACCGAAAGTCCTTTCCTGTGCGGATTTGATGACCAACAATAACTAGTTTAAAAATAATTTACTTGAAGAAGTTAAACTATATTTTTATGCCATACATATTTTTTAAAACTTATAAAAAACCCTTCAAAAGAAATCAATATCTTATGTATCTCAAATAATATGCTCTTTTGGATGATGCAATTGTAAATATATATCCTAAATCAACTTATTTGGCATATTTTTTTTTTATAAAAAGGGTAAATTTTTTATTGAAATCAAAAAAGCATACAAGACCCAAGAATTAGATTACAACAAATTGCCTCATCTAGGCATATCGTTTTAAACAAAGTAGTAAGAGATTGAGAGAATGCTGAAGGAAGCTGATGCCACTCTCTAACATCCCAACCTTCTTGAAATTCAGAGGCCCATTTAGCCAAACAATCAGCAACACCATTCCACTCCCTTGGAATATGAGTAAACCCAATGAACTCCATATGACAACAAAAATAGAGAATCCGACTACCCACCTCGGCTAGCCTCCAATTAACATTGGTAAGATTACAAGTATTCAACAAATTAATGAGAATTTTAGAATCTGATTCACAAATTATCCTGCACCAAACCAAACCATATCCTTTTTCCAGTGCATAAATAATAGCAAGGGCTTCCATATAATTATTGGTATGTATTCCTTTAAAACATGAGAAAAAGAAACATACCACACCACTGCAAGCACGTCCCACTCCACCAATACTAGCATTTCCAAGATTACCTCTTGAAGATCCATTAGTATTGATATTAAGAATCCCCCTAGGAGGCATGTGCCATATACCCTCTCTCTGCACTCTGTTATTAAATCCCCTCATGCTAAAATAAATAGTAGCACATGGACCAGACACCATCAAACCCAAACCATGCATAATATGGACCTCCACTATATCCACATGAATACTAATCTGACATTTGGTAGACATAGTTTCCTGGATCATTCTCAAAATTCTCTACCAAACTTGATAAGCTGATAACTATCTCCCTTGAAAAATTCTCCAATTCCTTTCAAGCCAGATTTGCCAGAAAATGCACGAGGGACCAATATGCCAAACAACATGGAAAAAGTAGACCTTAGTCGGAGGTCTTCTAAAACAACTTATTTGGCATATTGCTTGCAAGGTAACTAATATAAAAGTATAATATTTGTGAACATTTGGAACAATTCTCATTAATATGACGGAATATAAATAATACATACCAAGCCAATAATAGTCTGGGGGTTACGGAACCACCCGAGACCAAAATAGGCGTTGTTACAACAAATAACAACGAGCCTAAAATATGTCCAACAATATAAGATTGTTAGGATCATAATAAATCAAATAAGAATATTGAAATATACTAACATCCCCCCTTATTACAATATTTGAGTAAACATATAACTACTAGCTATACTAGCATCCCCCCTGCTTACATCATTTTGCAATACATAGAGAGTTGCGAAACAATTCAAATTTGACACGTGCAAGTGCCTTAGTGAATATGTCTGCAACTTGAGCATTGGTGGAGATGAACTGAAGCTGAATTCGGTGCCTTGGTACTTCGTCTCGAATGAAGTGGCATTGTGTATCAATGTGCTTGGTTTTCTCATGATGCACTGGATTCTTAACAAGGTTCAAAACACCCTGGTTGTCGCAGAACAAGTGAATTGGAGATTTTGATGGAAGACCCATACTTGTCAAAATGCGATGCAACCATATCACTTCGCACACAGCTTCACGTGCGGCGCGATATTCTACCTCTGTTGATGAGATAGCAACCACCTGTTGCTTCTTGTTGTGCCAAGAGATAGGACCGGATCCAAGATGAAACAAATATCCTGAAGTTGATTTACGATCATCGTATGACCCGACATAGTCTGAGTTCATGTATCCTTGTAAGAAGAATTTGTTGTTCCTCTTGTATTCTAGGCCATATTCCATTGTGCCATGGACATAGTGAAGAACTCATTTTGTTGCTTTCTAGTGAGTAGTCTTAGGTTCCTGCATGAACCTCGAAAGATAGTTGACAACAA
This sequence comes from Wollemia nobilis, assembly GCA_028583015.1. Classification (NCBI taxonomy): domain Eukaryota; kingdom Viridiplantae; phylum Streptophyta; class Pinopsida; order Araucariales; family Araucariaceae; genus Wollemia; species Wollemia nobilis. Next base: position 4,374,591 of record JAQPPZ010016919.1, read on the forward strand.
ATATGATATCTGGCCTAGTATTGGTCAGATATATGAGACTCCCAATCAGCTGATGATAGAGAGTAGCATCTACCTGAGGTGATTTGTCATATCATGATAACTGTAGTCCTGATTCCATTGGTGTTGCCATCGGCTTGCAATCAGTCATGCGATATTTTTCTAGTAGTGTCTTGGCATATTTTTTCTGAGACACTTTGATGTAGTGCTCCTTCTGGTTCACTTCCAGGCCAAGATAGTAATGGAGAAGTCCGAGATCTATCATCTCAAAATATTTGCTCAAATCCTGTTTGATAGTAGAGATCATAGTTTTTGAACTCCCTGTAATGAGCAGATCATCAACATAGAGTACAAGCAACACTATTTCAGAGCCTTGTTTCTTGAAATAGAGGTTTGCATCCGATGGACATCTCTTGAATCCATGCTGTAGTAGGTGATTATCCATTTTTATATACCAAGCCCGAGGGGCTTGTTTCAAACCATATAAGGATTTGACCAATTTGCAAACTTTCTGCTCTTGGCCTTCCACTTCAAATCCTTCAGGTTGAGTCATGTAGACTTCCTCTTGGAGATCACCATTTAGAAAAGCACTCTTGACATCCATTTGGTGAACTTTCCACCCATACTATGCTGCCATAGCACAAAGAACTCGAATGGTTGTCATCCGAGCAGTAGGTGCAAAAGTTTCCTCGTAGTCAATGCCTTCTCTTTGAGCATAGCCCTTTGCAACAAGTCGGGCCTTATGCTTATCTATTGTCCCATATGCCTTGTACTTGACTTTGTACACCCATTTGCAGCCTATGGGCTTCTTTTCGTATGGCAGATTGACAAGCTTCCAAGTTTTGTTTTTCATCAGAGACTTATACTCTGCATCCATAGCAACCTTCCACTGTGGCTCACTAAGGGCATATTGCACTGAAGCAGGTTCATGTTCATCTATTGAAGACATAAACACCCTGTCATCATCAATATCCATATCTTCTGTATCTCTCTCTGGATCTACAGAAAGTTCCTCAAAATATTGACAAAGATCATCAACCTCAGTAGTCTCTGCTGCTGCTCTCTCCTATCGAGCCATGCTACGAGTACGAGGCCTATCCAAAGTCAAATCTGGTGGAGTGGATAGCTTGGAGTCTCTGATTGTACTTGTATACCACTTTGGATTCTTCTTCTGTGGAGTTGAAGAAGATGAAGAAGGACCTCCAATTTTTGACGATGAAGGAGTCTTCTCAACTTTAGATTCCACAAGATCTAGGTATACATCTGATGTGTTTTCTGATGTGAAAGCCTCATCAAAAACAACATCTCTACTGATGTGAATCTTCTTGGTCAAGGGGTCAATCAATCGATAACCCTTAGAGTGCTCATCATACCCAAGAAGAATACACTTCAATGTTTTCTCATCTAGCTTCTTCCTTTTCTCTTTCGGTATGTGCATGAATGCTTTACAACCAAAAATGCGTAGATGAGAAATGGAGGGTTTCCTACCACTCCATGCTTCCTGTGGAGTCATTCCTTGTAGGGCCTTTGTGGGTGCCCTATTCAATAGATATACTGTTGTGGTGACAGCTTCTGCCCAATATTGTTGCCCAATTCTAGCTCCTGTGAGCATGCAACGAACCATTTCCATGATGGAACGGTTCCTCCTTTCAGCAACTCCATTTTGTTGAGGAGTATAAGCAGTAGTTAACTATCGTGTGATCCCTTTTTCAGTCAAGAATGCAAAAAATTCCTTAGAGGTGAACTCCCCCCCTCGATCTGAGCGGAGGGTCTTTATAGAAGTCCCTGACTCCTCAACAAATTTCTTGAATTGCTGAAAAAAGCCAAATGCTTCAGATTTTAGTTGGAGAAAGAATACCCACATCTTTCATGAGTAATCATCTATGAATAACTAAAAATACCTCTTTCCCCCACAACTGATGGGTGTAAAAGGACCGCACAGATCGGTGTGAATCAACTCCAGAGGTTTCTTTGCTCTTGTAGAGCTTCTCTCGAAAGGTACTCTATGCTGCTTTCCTGACAAGCAGTCAGAGCAAACTGGTAATGTGGTAGAAAGGGAAGGAAGACCCTTTACCATCTCATACTTACTTAGCTCAAGTAAGTAACCAAAACTCATATGTCCATATCTCTTGTGCCATAGGGAAGTTGCCTCCTTTGTAGAGATAGTCATGGCTACATCTGGAGTAGAGATAGCATCTAGGGAAAATAAGCCATGCTTATATGAAGTGGTTGCAATGTTCTTACCCCTCCTGGTAATTGAACAACACTTCTTGCCCCCCTCAACACTAAAGGTTACAACCATGTCCTTATCCAGAATTTGTGTGACTGACAACAAGTTGTTCGCCAATCCTGGAACATAGAGAACCTTCTCAATATGACACTTGCCATCAGGAAGAGTAACAAAAACTGTACCTTCTCCCTGAACCTTGTAGGTTTTATCATCGGCAATAGTGACAGGTTTGCCCTCTTTGGCCTCAAAAGACTCAAACCATGATTTGTCGCCAGTCATGTGCTTACTGGCTCCAGAATCGACATACCATATAGGATCCGTCTGCTTGGAGACTGTGGTAGTCATGAGCACTTTGTGTGCTCGCTCAGAATCTATGTCAGATTCCTCAATAGCAACATTCACTTTGGGTTGCTTGTTCTTTTGTGGTTTGTTCTGGCCTTTCTATTTTGGTTGCTTATTTTTATGCCAACATCTGTTTGTGTCATGACCTTCTTTGTCACAGATCTTGCAATATCTCTTAGTCTATTGAGTTTGTTGAGTTTGTTTCCCTTTTGAATCCTTTTGAGAATTCCCTCCCTTCTAAAAATTACCCTTCTTCTTAGGGCCCTTCCTGTTGGAGTAGAGGGCAGTGTTAGAAGAATCATCTCGTTGTAGTTGGCGTGCCTCCTCTTCTTGAAGCAAATTTACCAACTCAACAAAGGTAACTTTTCTTTGTGACACCTGAAGTGAGGTGATCAACACTCGAAAAGAATCAGGTAATGCTCTCAATACCACTGAGGTAAGGAGCTTATCATCAACTGGTGCTGCCAAAGAATTCAACTTTCCTTTCAACTCAGACACTCTGCAAAGAAAGAGTTCAACAGTCTCTCCCTATTTCATGCTTAGACTATGTAATTGAGATTGAAGAAATAGAATGGTGGAATCATTCTTTCCTTCATATATAGTTTTAAGGGCATCCCATGCCTCTTTACTATTTTGATAGTCAACAATATGGGGTTGAACTTCATCAAAAACAACAAGCAAAATGAGCACTTTTGCCTTGTTGTATTTCTTGTCAAAGTATTTCTGATCAGCAGTTGGAGTTGTGGCTCCAGCTGTAGATGAAGGTCTCACTGTAGTTCCAGAAACAATATCCCAAAGATCATCCATCTCAAGGATTGCCTTCATCTTGTTTTTCCATGGTGTATAGTTTGGACCTTTCAACAACTGATGAGCATCAGTCATTAGTTTTGCAGACATTGTGAAGGTTCCTTATAACACCAAATGGTCCCCCTTTCGATATACCTTAATGCCAGGCCGTTATACCATACAAAATACCCGCCCTTACGTGAGGGAGACTATAGGTATTTTGAAAAACCAAAAAAATTACCCGCCCTAACGTGAGGGAGACTGTAGGTAATTTTAATGATTATACGATACGTGGTACTTAGGCGGTATTGAAAGGGAATCACCTCGTTGATGGCACCGACCTTAGAAAGCCTTCAATCCACATGCGTGGGGTGTAACTTCCCCTAAACACTTTGGATATCCAAACTTTCATCTAGATTTAAGCCTAAACACGAGAGCGATTGGGGTAATGGATGGAGTAAAAAAATAGCAAAATGGCAAACTTATATCTCCCCGATGATTAATAGAGAACTAGCTCAGACGTCATTTTGGCAGCTATATTAGGCGGTGGATACAGTAGCGCAATCACGATAGCTTTACCTGTAAGTGCTGGCCAGAGGTATCACAAATACCGAACGTTGTAGTGCAATAAATTGCACGGATGGGTTTTAATTATTCCGGGGACTTAGGGAGTGTATTTGATTTTAACTTTTAATGAAGTAGTGCAAAAAAATGGAAAAATGCAACATACAACATAAAAGTGCCCACAAAAATAAACCACTAGGTGTCGGGCATTGCCGAAAATGCACCTTTACAATAATGCCAAAATTACCTTTTTCAAAAAATTACTCTCTTTCCCCCCTTGATTTTTGAAAAAATACTCCCCCCTTAAAAAATTCCTCTTTAAAGCATCTTTAAATAATTTTTTTAACTAAAGTTAATAAAAAAATAAATTATCTTCTTATAGAAAAAAAAATTATTAAAAAAATAACCTTTTTATAACTAAAAAATAATAATTTAAAAAATTTAATTATTAACTTTAATAAAAAAAATTAAAAAAAATAACTTCAAAAGAAAAAATTTACCTTGTTTGGGGGGGTCGGCGGGTTTTGACCCCGCGACCTCAGGGCTCCCAGAGCCCAACCGCTCGGCTCACGACCACGTGAGCCAGCGGGCTGATCCGCTTATGGATCTGGGTGCCCTCCTCTAAAAAGAGGAGCCACGAGCCCAAAGCTCGAAGCGGCCGCGCCTCCACCTCGGCCGTGGCTCGGGTGGCGCTCGAGCGAGTGGCTCTCGAGTGGCGCTCGGGCTGCGTTCGGGTGGCGGACGATAGTATATAAAAAAAATTTATTTTTTTCACTAAAAACCTCCCGAATTTGCTCGCCTCAGATGCACTGTGCTCTCAGCACTCGAATTCAAACAACTCTGCACCCAAAAACCTCACAAATTGCTCAAAAAAAACTGCAACTCACAGTGCCATTGACGCCCTCCGACAGAAAAAAATATTTGTTGGATGAGATCTGAGGATGAAAACAAAATTCCAATCCAACAAATCTGCTCGGATTTGCCTGCTATATCCAGGAAAAATCTCAGAAATGAGATCCACTGATCCCAGAGATAACAAAAAATAGCAGGTGGCTATCTGGTGTGACGCGTTTGACGGGTTGTTTGCAGGGTGACAGGTATGTGGGATTATGTTCAATATCCCACATCCGCTTGGGAACGGGCGCCAACAGTGTTTAAGAGCCCCGACTCTCACTGTTGGTGTATCTCCTCTCGGGGAGATGAGGCCCGAGAGGACGCGGGCTCTCCTCCCGCATGGGGTTGGCTGCCTTGCTGGCTGCCATGCATGCGCTCCGCTTTGCTTTGTTGGCTTCCCTTGTCGCCTTGTTTGTTCGATCCGATCCACCTCATTCTTGCCTTGCCTTGTCGCCTTTCGACTTGATGGTCGATTCGATCGCCTCGGTTGTCGATCCCAAAAAATTTTGGGACACCAAAGTCGAATCACCCCTCTCACATTGCCCGATTGCACAGTTGCTCCATCGAGTCTCACACTGCCCACTCGGGCACAATTTCCAATGGAAAATTGGAAAATTAAAAAATTCTCCAAAGCTTCTAAAGATTTCAATGAAAAAAATGATTTCCAATAAAAAAAATCTCTCCAAAGCTTAATCAAAGCTCCGCTCCTGATCATCAAAGCTCCGCTACTACAAGATCATTCAAAAATGAGAGTGGCGGAGATAGGCTCTGATACCATGTGAACATTTGGAACAATTCTCATTAATATGACGAAATATAAATAATACATACCAAGCCAATAATAGTCCGGGGGTTACGGAACCACCCGAGACCAAAATAGGCATTGTTACAACAAATAACAACGAGCCTAAAATATGTCCAACAATATAAGATTGTTAGGATCATAATAAATCAAATAAGAATATTGAAATATACTAACAATATTTTAATATAGATGTGCAAGATCTTACTTGATTTTGGAGAGATTGGCATGGTGACAACTGAATACCCATTTATAATTTTTATGAAATCTCAAACTATGAAGGAGGTAAGAATTCCTCTTTTTACATTTAAATATTGCTTGGAAGAAGTTTATCGGTTGGAATCGTGAAGTGCATGCAGTGAAACTAGGGTTTTCAAAGTGAAGCACATAAAAATTCAATCAAGGGGTGAAAGGAGTTACTTTGCAAGGGATGAATATTTTTGTACATGTGAACAACAATTTGGAGAATTTTATTGGTTAGAATCATGGAGTGAATGCAACAAATCTAGGGTTTGCAAAGTGAAGGATAGAGAAATTAAAAAAACACAAGAAATGACAATATTTTATTTTTCTTGAAACTAGAATGTGCTCAGATATATTCATGTGAATAAAATGAAGGTGGGTCTAGTTCTTGACTGATATCTTTAAAAAAATGATACAAGAAGCATCAACATTTTTTCAAAACCGAAGTGTGCTTAGATTTGTTCGTGTGAAGAAAATGAAGGTTGGACAACAATATTTCTAGAATCGAAGCATGCAAAAGGTGAAAGGAGTTACTTTGAAAGGGAGGAATATTTTTGTGCATGTGAATGGTTGTTTGAAGAATTTTATCGGTTGGAATCCTAGAGTACATGCAACAAATATAGGATTTTCAAAGGTAAAATATTAACCTTTGTTTTTATTTGGTATTTTTTAAATGGCAGTATAGATTGGAAAATTGGTTTCTTGTTTTTATGGAGAATGAAGAGGGACATTTGAACTTCTTAGAGGACCCCTTTGAGGAGTAGCGCATATTTTCAACTCCAAGGGCCAAGGATCCTATTCTTGGACAAGACTTAGAATTTTATCACTAGGGGCCCTTGGGTTTTTTGAGTGGCAAAAATAAGACTATAGGTCATCAAACTTTAGTGGATAGAGGGGAGTCTATATCAGTAGGTTTAGATCATGCCAATTCTCCTATTGACTATTCACTCTTAGGTGTCGCAGAATACTCTACTCAAGTGATGGGTCTAATGGATTGTTGGACATTTTGAGTCAAAGTTGTCATTGATGTCAATGAACGAAGTTGTCATTGATGTCAAGGAATAAGCCACCATTGATGTAAAAATGTCAAAAGGAACAATGCAAAGGTTAATGGAAAAAGAGCTTCATAATATTTTTAATATTATGTGGAAGCATAAGTAGGAGGGTTTTTATTAAAACCATGGATGAGCAAAATAAAAGGGTTTTCATAAAAACCCAAGGAAGCTTTTAAAATCATGTTGAAAAGCCCAAGGAAGTTTTAATATTTATTTTATAAAATATTTAAATTCAATCCGAATTTAAATTTTATAAATAAATATTATTTATACAAAGTGGTAAAATCAAAGAAGGCTTTAATCCTTAATAAATCCAAAAGGATTTAAAAGTTAATTTATAATATTTAAATTCTAAAAAAATTAAATAATTTATAAATTAATTATTCAAATTTCGAAGGCGCCGACATTCAATTTTAAAGGAGGTAATTGGTATATAAACTATATGCCTTAGTGGCATTTAAATCATCCTTCGTTCAAACAAATAAAAGAGGCAAGTGTTGTGTTGTGAGAATTCATGCGAGGAAGAAGATAAGCTTCTTGTCTTAAGTGCCAGCGAAAGGGATAAGATTATCGAGGGCTAAACCTTCATATCCACCAAGGCAGCATGGCCTAGTGGCAAGTGGTTGAAGTGCTAAGGCGTTTGGATGCAGAGTGATCCACGATCAATTCGTGGCAGCAGCTTTTAGTTTGTGTGTTTTGAAACATCGAGGAAGCGACGCATGATTTTTTGCATTGGTGCATATGGAGAGGAATATAGAGCACGTTGTGCTCTTTGCTCTTCAAATGAGCGCCTAGCTCATGTGACGGTTGGAGCCACAGCTAGGGCACTGGTAGAGGCGACGTCGTGAGTTTAAGTCTCACCAATGCAAAGGTAATAAAGTTTTTGATATATTTTGTGATGCCTAAGGTTTTTGACATGAGGTCCTAGGGAGTTAAAAGGGTAGATAAAAAGTATTTTAATTAATCATTATTTTTGGTTAATTGGAGGAATAAGGAGTTAGATTTATTTTTAAATAAAGTACTTATGAAATATTGGTTTATTGAAGATTTAAAGTGTTGAGAGGACTTCTTGCCATTGAGTTATTTTGAAAAGGAGATTGTATTGACATTATTTCTGGTATTGAATATTATTTTAATTGGGATATTATAAGGTGTATTTGGTCAATCATTTTTGTATATGTTGATGGATTCTTTCTTTAATATGGAGTGATAAGGTGTATGTGTGTTTTGATATTTGCATTGTAACTTTGAGAGATTTTATCATCTTCTAACTTCTTTAAGCTTGGAAAAGAAGTGTTTGTGGTTGTGGTAGATGTTTGAGGTTCCTTCATCATCAAGAAAAATATATGAGCACATTCTTCCATAGTTGAGTTGATTGGTTGGTTTTCTGGAAAACAAGTTTGGAGTGAAAAGGATTTAATTTGTTTTCCTTATTGAGTGTGTTGAGTTAATGCTTCAAGGTTTTATGGAATAAAGAGTTGTTAATTTTTTTGAGGGGGCCGCCATAGCAATCATTTAACCTTTTACGTTGAAGCCCGGCAACTCGGGCGACCGATTGAACCTTGGACCTCCGCCCACCTTATGGGGTTTGGATGAACCAATTGGTCTACACCTCGAACCTAATAAAGAGTTGTTGTTAAAACCTTATTTTATAAGCATTGTTGTTGAAGCCATTGGTTGAGTGAAGAACTTGAACTAGGGTTTGAAAAGAACATGAGTATCATTGTTATGTGAGATTGGTTGATAAGCATTGTTGGAAATATTTTGAGTGAAGATTTATATACTTGGACTAGGGTTTGTAAGGAAGGATTGTTTCATTGAGTGATTGGTTGAGTAGATTTTGTTGAGCCTAGTCAAGTGGATGTGTGAAGTGATTTTTCAAGTTCCATAAAACAAACTATTCTATATTCTAAATTTATTTGAGAAAGTGATTGAGTATTGAGTTGAATTTGAAGCATATTGAGTCTCTAACAATTCTCTGTATGTTTCTGAAAGAGTGATTGGAAGTGATTGAGTATTGAGGTGAATGTGAATCATATTGAGTCTCTAAAAATTCTCTATATGTTTCTAAAAGAGTGATTGAAAGTGATTGAGCATTGTGATGAGTATAGAGAATATTGAGTCTCTAACAATTCTCTTTATGTTTCTATGAGATTGGACAAGTTCTAGTGTGGACTTGTTGAGCAGATTTGAGGCAAGTATTTGAGAGGACTTGTGGACATATTTGGGTAAGATTTTTTGGAATCTTACAATACAGATTGAGAGTAGATTTGGATAAGTTCTTGTGAGAACTTATTGAGTAGATTGGACATGTTCTAAAGAGGACTTGAGGATAGATTTGGGTAGCTTTACCAGAGAGATGAAGTTTGAGCATAAGAAACTAGAGAGGGAGACATATTAGTGTGAGATTTTATGGAAGCTTACAAGGTAGATTTAAGACAAGTATTTGAGAAGAATTGAGAGTAAAGTTGATTGATTGATTTGTTCAAACCTTGAGTTAAGGTTTGGGGTAGATCTAGCAGAGTTGATTTGAGATTGATTCAAGCTTTGAGTTAAGGCTTGAGGATAGATATTGAGGATAGATTTGTGCTAGACCGAAGGACTATGTTTAGTACATATTCGAGGATAGAGTTTGGTGCATATTTGAGGATAGGTTTGTGCTAGACCATATATTGAGATTGAGGATTGATTTGTGCTAGACCAAAGGACTATGTTTAGTGTAGATTTGAGATAGATATTTGGAGGTGATAGAGTTGAGGATAGAGATCTCCAACCATAGCAGGGAGGATAGGTGTCTTATATGGATAGAGTTCCATTTGCTAAGGTCAATGGAGGCAGAGGTCTTCTAGAGGATCACCAACTAGAGTAGAGTTAGGAGATTGGTGTCTCCTATGGATAGAGATCCCAAAACTTGATTTAGGGGATTGGTGTCTCCTTTGGATAGAGATCCATAAATATTGTAATAGGGAAAGGATTCCCAAAAGATTGATTGAGACCATGGAGTAGCCCACATTGGGTGAACCACATAAATTTTGGTGTCTCTATTATGTGTGGTGATTTGTGCATTGCTTTGATTATTGCTATTGATATTGCTATCTATACATTGCATAATATTGATTGGGAAAGAAAAGTAAAAAGTGGTCTTATATTGTTCACCTCCCCTCTTAGTATAAGCTTGTGTTCTTCAATTTGTATCAGAGCGGGTTCCTTCAAAAGAGTTTAACAACTTGAAGGAAAATATTACAAGAACACAATGGATTCTAAGAATGGATCATCAGATAATTCAACACCAGTATTTTATGGGAGTGACTACATATATTGGAGTATGAGAATGAAGATTTACCTGATGGTACTTGGTAATGAGATTTGGGAAGTAGTTGAAAATGGATACAACCCCTTAGTTGATCCACCTACAGATAAGGAAGGTAAGCTTCTACAACATTACAATTCAAAATCAATGAATTCAATTTTGAGAGGTTTGCATAGAATAGAGTCCATAAAATTTATGCATTGTCAAGACACAAAAGGAATATGGGATAAGTTGCAAAATATATATGAAGGAGATAAAGGTGTCAAGAAAGCAAAGATACGAAACCTCAAAGGGCAATTTGAAAATTTAAGAATGAAGGATGAGGAAAACATTAGTGCTGATCTAATTCGAATCGATGAGGTTGTTAATGCTATGAAAGGACTTGGACTTAAGGTTGAAGAATCAGATGTTTGTGATAAGGTCTTAAGATCTCTTCCAAAAATATTTAGTGAAAATATTTCTTCTATAGAAGAATCAAAGGATGGTGATTCTTTGAAAAGAGATATGTTGCTTGGTATTCTTACAACTTTTGAGTTGAGAACAAAAGAACCTAATCCCCAGAAGGAAGCAACCTTCAAAGCAATCAAGAAGATAAAGGGTGAGAAGTTAGAATCAAGCAATGAGTCATCCAGTGATGAAGAATTTAATTATGGTAAAAGGAATAAGGATTCAAGAAGATCTAGAGATGCAAAATCTATTAGATGTTTCAATTGTGGAAAGTATGGTCATTATGCAACTGATTTTCAAGAAGCTAGGAATAACAATGATGAAGAAAAATAGGATCATAGAATCATGGAATCAAAAAGATACAAGCATCAAAAGAAAAGCAAGGATGGATAAAGCAGACAAGGAAAGAAGTTCTTTCAAAGGCAAAAGAGGAGCTACTATGCAGACAAGGCAAGTAAGTACTCAAGTGATAGTGATAACAATTTTTTAGATAATTATAAAGATGAAGTCCTATTTATGATTAAAGAAAAAGAAGTCAAGAAAATGTCAACAATAATTCTCAAGTATTTTAGATGTGGTAACTTTGGACATCTTGAAGATAGTTGTACAAGAAATGCTTTCAGTTTTAGTGATGATGAATATGAAGATACACTTGAAGGACCAGAAGAGAATATTCTAATGGCTCTAGAGAAAGAAGAAAGTGATCCTATAGAAGACAAGTCAAAAGAAAATGAAGATGTGGACAAATGCAAAAAAATAGAGGAAGAATCAGATAAAGAAGGATATGATCTCAAGGGAGAACTTATCTATGCTCTTGAAATAATAAAGAAGGTAAGAAAGAAAAACTCTAAACTTGAGTTTTAGTTTCAAGAATATTATGAAGAGAGGAAAATGCTTACAGAGGATCTAGAAAAATCAAAGGCAAGACAAAGACAAATAAGTTAGAAACAAAGGTCTTATAATGGGAAAGGTTAGAGCAAGAAGTAGCCCTACTAAAGGAAGATTTAGAAAATTCCAAGAGTAAGCTATACAAGTTTGGAAAGAGTTCAAAGATTATGGATAAGATGATCAAGGTACAAATAAGATCAACAAAAAAAATAAGTCTTGGTTTTGAACAAGCTCAAAAGAAACAAGAAGATAGGTCAATCTCAAATTCTAAAGGAGAAGAAAATTCAGAAGAAGAAACTTCAAAAGAAGATAGTGTAAGAGAAAGTGAGACATCTGAGGATGAGTTGGACAACAAAAAGTTCAACAAGGATAGGAACAATGCACAAAGAAGAAATAGATGGAACAACAATTAGAATAGGTTAAGAGAGACTAAGAGACCAATGAGGTCAAGATATGGAAATTTCAATGGAATATGCTTTTCTTGTCACAGGTTTGGGCACATGGCTTCACAGTGTAAAACATATGAAAGATAGGAATATGGGAACAAACAATTTTTCCATGGGTATTGCTACTCATGTAATTAGTTTGATCACAAGGCAATGAGTTACAGGATTCATGATAGAAAAGGATATGGCTTAACTCTAAGGAATAATAACATTAAGTGTTATAAGGGCAATAATGATGGATACATAAAAAAATGGTGTAGAGCAGACATTCTAGAATCAAGTATGAACAGGAACAAGAAAAGGGATATGAATATGAATAGGAACATGGATATGAACATGAACAAGAACAGTAACAAGAACATGAACAAGAACAAGAATATGGACATGGAAAGGAAAAATTAGAGGAATTAGAAGGATTAGATAAGAAGAAAAGAGGATAAAGGTAAAGACCGATGCTTGCTGGGAGTAGAAATACTCCCACCCTAGAATTAACCACCTCAAGAGGAGGTGGGGGAGGGGATAAGCTAAGAAGATCATTCTTAGCCCCAAGCCCCAAAGGTGACCCTTTGCCATTGATGTCAAAGGGGGAGATATTTGAGTAAGGTGGAGAGATTTGGTATTTGAGTAAAGAGGAGAGATTTGAAAAGAGCATTGATCCAGGGGGAGCAATGTCCCAAGGGGAGTAGAACAAAGAAAAGGTTAAGTTTCTAGTAAAAATAATTTGGGTTGCCATCAATGACAAAGGGGGATATTGTTGGATATTTTGAGTCAAAGTTGTCATTGATGTCAAGGAACGAAGTTGTCATTGATGTCAAGGAATAAGCTACCATTGATGTAAAAATAAAGGAACAATGCAAAGGTTAATGGCAAAAGAGCTTCATAATATTTTTAATATTATATGGAAGCATAAGTAGGAGGGTTTTTATTAAAACCATGGATGAGAAAAATAAAAGATTTTTAATAAAAACCCAAGGAAGCTTTTAAAATCATGTTGAAAAGCCCAAGGAAGTTTTAATATTTATTTTATAAAATATTTAAATTCAAATTGAATTTAAATTTTATAAATAAATATTATTTATACAAAGTGGTAAAATCAAAGAAGGCTTTAATCCTTAATAAAGCCAAAAGGATTTAAAAGTTAATTTATAATATTTAAATTCTAAAGAATTTAAATAATTTATAAATTAATTATTCAAATTTCGAAGGCATCGACGTTCAAGTTTAAAGGAGGTAATTGGTATATAAACTATATTCCTTAGTGGCATTTAAATCATCCTTCGTTCAAACAAATAAAAGAGGCAAGTGTTGTGTTGTGAGAATTTGCGTAAGGAAGAAGACAAGATTCTTGTCTTAAGTGCCAGTGAAAGGGATAATATTATCAAGGGCTAAACCTTCATATCCATCGAGGCAGTGTGGCCTAGTGGCAAGTGGTCAAAGTGCTAAGGCATTTGGGCATGGAGTGATTTGCGATCGATTCGTGGCAGTAGCTTTTGGTGTGTGTGTTTTGAAGCGTTGAGGAAGCGACGCGTGATTTTTTGCATTGGTGCATATGGAGAGGAATATAGAGCACATTGTGCTCTTTGCTCTCTAAATGAGTGCCTAGCTCATGCGATAATTGGAGCCATGACTAGGGCGCTACTAGAGGCGGCGTCGTGAGTTTGAGTCCCACCAAGGCAAAGGTAATAAATTTTTTATTATGTTTTGTGATGCCTAAGGTTTTTGACATGAGGTCCTAGGGAGTTAAAAGGGTAGATAAAAAGGATTTTAATTAATCATTATTTTTGGTAAATTGGAGGAATAAGGAGTTAGCTTTATTTTTAAACAAAGTACTTATGAAATATTGCTTTATTGAAGTTTAAAGTGTTGAGAGGACTTCTTGCCATTGAGTTATTCTGAAAAGGAGATTGTATTGGAATTATTTCTGGTATTGAATATTATTTTAATTGGGAGATTATAAGGTGTATTTGGTCAATAATTTTTGTATATATTGATGGATGCTTTCTTTAAGATGGAGTGATAAGGTGTATGTGTGTTTTGATATTTGCATTGTAACTTTGAGAGAGTTTATCATCTTCTAACTTCTTTAAGCTTGGCAAAGAAGTGTTTGTGGTTGTGGCATATGTTTGAGGTTCCTTCATCATCAAGAAAAATATATGAGCACATTCTTCCATAGTTGAGTTGATTGGTTGGTTTTCTGGAAAACAAGTTTGGAGTGAAAAGGATTTAATTAGGGTTTCCTTATTGAGTGTGTTGAGTTAATGCCTCAAGGTTTTCTGGAATAAAGATTTGTTATTAAAACCTTGTTTGATAAGCATTGTTGTTGAAGCCATTGGTTGAGTGAAGAACTTGAACTAGGGTTTGAAAAGAACATGAGTATCATTATTATGTGAGATTGGTTGATGAAGCATTGTTGGAAACATTTTGAGTGAAGGTTTATATGCTTGGACTAGGGTTTGTAAGCAAGGATTGTTTCATTGAGTGATTGGTTGAGTAGATTTGGTTGAGCCTAGTCAAGTGGATGTGTGAAGTGATTGTTCAAGTTCTATAAAACAAACTATTCTATATTTTGAATTGATTTAAAAAAGTGATTGAGTATTGAGTTGAATTTGAAGCATATTGAGTCTCTAACAATTCTCTGTATGTTTTTGAAAGAGTGATTGAAAGTGATTGATTATTGAGGTGAATGTGAAACATATTGAGTCTCTAAAAATTCTCTGTATGTTTCTAAAAGAGTGATTGAAATTTATTGAGCATTGTGATGAGTATAGAGCATATTGAGTCTCTAACAATTCTCTTTATGTTTCTATGAGATTGGACAAGTTCTAGTGTGGACTTGTTGAGCAGATTTGAGGCAAGTCTTGAGAGGACTTGATGACAAATGTGGGTAAGCTTTTGTTGAAGCTTACAATAAAAATTGAGAGCATATTTGGATAAGTTCTTGTGATAACTTATTGAGAAGATTGGACAAGTTCTAGAGAGAACTTGAGGATAGATTTGGGTAAGATTTTGTGGAATCTTACAATACAAATTGAGAGCAGATTTGGATAAGCTCTTGTGAGAACTTATTGAGTAGATTGGATAATTTCTAGAGAGGAATTAAGGACAGATTGGTATGAACTTTGTTGAAGCTTCAAGGCATATTTGAGATAAGTATTTGAGAAAACATAAGAACAAAGTTGATTGATTGATTTATTCAAACCTTGAGTTAAGGTTTGGGGTACATCCAACAGAGTTGATTTGAGATCGAGTCAAGCTTTGAGTTAAGGCTTGAGGATAGAGATTGAGGATAGATTTATGCTAGATCGAAGGAATATGTTTAGTATAGGTTCGAGGATAGAGTTTGGTGTAGATTTAAGGACAAGTTTGTGCCAGATTAGAGACTGATATTGAGGAAAAATTTGGGCTAGACTGAAGGACTATGTTTATTGCAGATTTGAGATTGAGCTTTGGAGGTGACAGAGTTAAGGACAGAGATCTCTAGCCAGAGCAAGGAGGATAGATGTCTTCTGTAGATAGATTTCCATTTGCTAAGGGTAGTGGAGGCAAAGGTCTTCTAGAGGATCACCAACTAGAGGAGAGTTAGGATATTGGTGTCTCCTATGGATAGAGATCCATGAAATTTGATTAGGGGATTGGTGTCTCCTTTGGATAGAGATCCATAAATATTGTAATAGGGAAAGGATTCCCAAAATATTTATTGAGAAAATTTTAGTGAAATATTTTCTCTGTGGAGTAGCCCACATTGGGTGAACCCCGCAAATTTTGGTGTCTCTATTGTGTGTGGTGATTTGTGCATTGCTTTGATTACTGCTATTGATATTTCTATCTATACATTGTATAATATTTATTAGGAAAGAAAAGTAAAAAGTGATCTTATATTGTTCACCCGCCCTCTCAGTATAAGCTTGTGTTCTTCATGGATGAGCAAGTATTTCACTATGGAAAAAAAATTGAGCTGTCTCCAAATAACCCATACTCACTTTTCTTGACAAAGTTTCCTTTGTTTGGTTTTGGTTTTATTGGTAAAAATATTGATTGAGAGGACCTAAATGGAGTGGGTCCAAACTTTCAATTAACACATACTACAAATCTGGTTGCTAAAGTGTGCAAGGTACACAAAGTTGTTAAAAATAGAAGGTCAAAGATTAGAATAGTACTTGGGGAAGACTTGACGATGGAACAAGTTTTGGAGTTTTTGAGGAAGGCCCTTGTTGAGAAGTTTCATGGATGTTAAATAGCTGATAATACACTAAATGAGTTGTTGTAGAAGGTATGGGATCCAATCTTAGGATATGGGCCAATTTTTCACTTACTTGGCAGAGGATAAATATGTTTTCTTTTTTTGGTTTAAGGAAGATGCACAACAAATTTTGGGAGGTCGTTGGTATTGGGGGTCTTATTTTTTGGCTTTGAAGGTTTGGATGACTTGCTTTGATCCTAAGACTGAAGTTTCTAGAATAATACCAAATTAGGTGAAGCTTCCATGTCTGCCAATGGAATTATGGTTAGAAAGAGCTTTGAAAGAGATTGTAAATTCATTAGATAAAATAGATAAAGATTTTTATTTCAAATATAGTGTTTTTTTGACCTGTAGCTTGGGCTTTTGTTGATATGGATATCATTGAAGGCTTACCAAATTGTATGGAGATAGTTGTGGGGAATACAATTCATAATCAAATCTTGGACTATTTTAAGATTCCTTTTATATGTGTTTATTATCATGTTTATGTACATATTGCTAAAGAATATACTCAATATTTTGTACATAAAGTTTGGAGAAGAAAATAAATGACTAGTGGGGATTTCATGTTAGCTAACAACAATTAGGAGATACCTATTTTTAGAACTAGGAATTTTGACATAAGTAATAATGAATGTATGAGAAGAAATAGTGAAGACAAAATTTAGAGTAGGTACCAACTATAAATATGCACATATGAAGGATAGATGTTTGGAAAGAGCTAGAATTAGAAGATAAGAGCCAGAGTCAATACTAAAATTAGTGCCAAAACATAATTTGGAAAGAAGAAACAACCAAAGTCACTACAAGAGTCAGAGCTAGAAAGTTAGAGCCAAGAAAAAAAATCAACAATATACAAAATAATGTAATGTTTGGGGGTGTTGGAGTATATTACATTATTTGGTACCTTGTAAGTACCTTGCAAATACTTTGTAAATATTTAGTGTCTAGGTGTCTTGTAAATATTTTTCATTTAGTAATCATTAGATGTTTATCATTATTAGAGAGTCAATAAATATATTTCTCCTATGAGAAATATGAAGTCATATCTCTTGTGAGTTTTGGGAGATGAAAATTTAGTTGAAGATGAAATTCTAAGACTCTTTGTAAAGGCTATTAACAAGGATAGGATGTGAGTTTGAATGTAATGTGAATTTGAAATACTTTGTCATGTATTGTAAAACATTGTAATATTGGTATATACATTTTCCATCTTCACCAACACATTATACACAATCAAAGCTAGCATTTTTTGTACATTAACTCTTATGTATGCATCTAAAAATATCACTATCAAACTTAGAAAACCTCACATTATAATTCTCTAGAGAAATTCATCTAGTGATACATTGTTAACTTTAACATTTTTATTTTATTTTAATCCATTCATACATACTTATCCATCCACAATTCTTTTTCATTTTGTTATTTTCTTTGTATTGAAAATATCTTTGGAAATGATTATTTCCTCCACAAATTTCACAACAATGGAGGTCCCAACATTTTTCTATCTTATGTTCATGTTTGCCACAATGGTTACAACTATTCATACTATGAATGTTGATCCCTTTATTTATTTTCTTTTTGATAAATTTTGTATAACCGATGCTTGATACACATTTGATTTTACTATTCCCTATTATAAAATTGCTTTTACCAATCCCTGATTCACTATTACCTATTTGTCCTTCATTGTTATCTGTCATAAACTTGTTATAGTGGTCTATGACACAATTTTATTACCATATGTCACAATTTTTGTACTATTTATCCTTGATACAAAATTACTATCATCTACCTATCTTGTGTATCCAGGGTCTTTTATTTCTAGTATTATGCCTTCCTCATATTTTTCTAATCCTATACCTTTGTATTCCATTTCACTTAACAATTTTGAACCAATCCATTTAGTATACCTTTCAAAATAACCAAATTTTATATCACTGATGAGGATTGATGTTAGATCTTTCATATGACCCCTCTAGTAGTTCCTAGCTAGGTTTGCATAGTTTATTTCTAGCAAATTCATATTGTAAGTGAGTCTCTTTCTCACATGCACTTGTGGGCACTAGTTGTCTTCTAGTTGTCATTTAGAGTGTTAGTTAGTAAGTGTGAACTCAAAGTAGGAAGTGTGTACTTCAAGATAGCTAAAATGGATCTTCTAGTTAGCAATATTCCTTTCTCTTAACTTAGAAGTTTACGTGCATTCTCCTTTGCACCTTTGTAGCTTTTGGTTAAGCATATTGGATCAAATCCATGATTTCATGGGTTGGTTATGTATTTTGGGCCATTAGTGCCTATATATTGAATTGTAAATAATAGAACACTTAGTTGGATTTTCAATCCTTTTCATTGGTATCAGAGCCTAGTTCATGTTTGCACTAGGGCTTGTGAGGTGAGAGGATAGGAGATAGTTTTATTATGAGAAATATTTTCTCATTGAGGACTCGGTTTAAGCCCAAAGGGAGCTTGAAAACCATTCGAAGAAGGAAGTTCCTTCGCCGACAAACCCCTCGTTCCAACTTTTTGCTTATGCTCAAGAGGTATAGGAAAAGTTTTCCCCAGAGTTCTTCATATACTGATCCATGGAAGGGATTGGATCGTAGCTACGGTCCAATTAGGATTAGGGAGCCATTTGACCCTGCTGCCCCCCCCATTTTCAAGTACTGAAGAGCTCCAGGAGGTCATCAAAGCTAGGTCATGTGTCGACTTAGATCTGGGTGCCTTTCAAACGCTGGTCGTGTGTCGACCGGATCTTGAAAGGAGAGCTACTGGTGGGAGCTGGTTGCTCACATTTTTATAAATTAAGCTTTTAAAATTTTAGGATTAACCCCCCTGGTTAATTTATAAATTTTTTTAATTTTGTGTTAGAAAAGCTTTAAAATTTTCTCAATATATTATTTTAATAATATATTATCTTGCTGCTGAATATATTGTAAAAAAAAAAAAAAAGCAATTTATTTTAAAATTTGCAGCTTCGGCCAGGCCTCGGCTGCATTCGGCAGCCTCGGCAGACCTCGGCTGCGTTCGGCAGGCGACCGGCCAGCAAGTTGCGGCAGCGCCCGACGCGCACATTTGCGGCACGGGGCGACCGACAGCCGATGGCCTTTGGTTGTCTTTTTCGGTGCTGTTCGGCACGACAGCGTCAGGCTACGATCGTGGCTGTCCAGCGATAGCGCTTCGGCTTATAGCCCATGCGTCAGCTGACAGCATCAGGCTATCGCCTGACATTTTTGTCAGGCGTGACAGCGTCGGTCAGGCGCTGCGGCCTGACTACCGTCACAACCGACAGCGCGTCGGCCTTCTGCCCACGTTGTCCGCTGGCAGCAGCAGGTCTGTCGCCTGACACTCCTGCCAGGCGTGACAGCGCTGGCCAGGCGCTGCAGCCTTACCGCCAACGCTATTCGCTACCAGGGTCTGAGCGGCCTGACCTGACTGTCAAGCGTGACAGCATTGCTGTCACGGACCTGAATGGTGGCTAGCCTGATAGGGCTCGGAAACAGACAAATTTGGACGCCCGGTCTGAGGAAAGGCACTGAAATTTGTGCCTCGAGAAGCGTGTAGTGGACAATTTAGGTGCATGCAAAATTTTCATGCACAGTGCAGTTTATGTTCAGTTGCAACAGCAGATTCAAGGGTAAATTTTATTGTAAAATTTTAAATTTTTTTTACTATTTAAGGTTGCATATTAAAAATTTTATTTTATTAATTTAATTTTTAATAACTTAATTAAAATTCATTAATATTTGATTAATTGAAATTTAATTTTTTTAATTAAGTTATTTTTAAATTAATAAATGTTAATTTGCACCTTATATTAGTTTAAATTTTTTCAAAATTTATAGCCTTAGGAGTAAATTTTTCGATTAAGCGGCACTCCATTGTAACAAGGAAATTTGCATTGTATTTCCTTGATTTAGTGCTTTCTTATCTTTACTCCTGGCTTATACCCGGGAACACATGGCTTCTGACTTGGCTGCCCAAGTGGCAGAATTGGCCCATGTTGTAAATGCTTTGGCAGATAAGGCTAATGACACTACCATGGCAGAAGTTCTTGGCAATCTTGCCATGAAGGTAAATGACATTTCTTTGCATAATGCTTCAACTTCTGCTCATTATTCTTGTCTGAGAGTTCGTTGTGAAGTTCCATTGTATGATGGATCCAGGAACCCTGATGTCTTGAATAGTTGGATTCTCGACATGAGTTCTTGGTTTTCTTTCTCTCAACTTGCAGAAGATGATATAGTGCCTTATGCTAAGCTAAAACTTTCTGGCTTAGCCAAAGTACTTGTGGAACGAAAACGAGGACAAGAACTCACTACATGGGATGATCTTGTACAATGTCTTAAGACCAATTTCTATCCTTCAAATTATTCTAGGGAATTGGTTATTAAATGGTTTCATTTTCGCCAAGGTACTAATATGTCTGTACAAGAATATATTTTCCAGTTTAACAGGTTCAGAATACTTGTGAATGTGGAGGATGATATTCCAGGTTTGATTCTCAAATTTCAAAGTGGCTTGTTAGAGCATTTGTACAAGGAACTAATGTTTGTTTCTATGGAAACATTGGATCAAGTTTTCAACCAGGCGCAGCTTGCGGAGGACAAGTTTAAGGCGCAATCGTAGGCATTCCGCACACCTGTTACTCAAGTGGTTGCAAACTCATCAAAAGGGAATAATTCTTTCTCACAAAAGAAGAATTTTGCTCAAAAGAAGAATGTGTCTTCTCCATCTCCTTCTTCTCCTTCCCCTTCCGCTTCTACTCCTTCTTCTTCTTCTTCTTCTAAGAAATTCTGCAATTATTGTAAGAAGAAAGGGCATGAGAAAGCTGATTGCTTTAAGCTCAAAAAGAAGAGTTTAGTAATTACTACTCAAGAGGAGGATGCTTCCAAGGGTCCCCTTGAGTCTGTAGGAGAGAGTAGAGTATATACAAAATTACGAGGTAAGCTTAATGAAGTTACCTTAGTAAATGTAAGTTCTTCAGAAGGGGCTCGTGATGCTTTGTTCATCACTCGAGCCCACTTACTTCATAATTTTGCAACTGATTGTATAGTGGATAATGGCTCATAGAAAAATATAATTGCGAGGTCCATTTTCGACCGTTTGAAGTTACCTATGGAGCCTCATCCTCAACCTTATTATTTGGGTTGGAAGGATAGTGGAAGAGGCTCAGAAATCACCCACACTTGCACTTTAAAATTTGCACTTGGCCCACATTTCATAGATCAAGTCACTTGTGATGTGACTCCTATGGATTGTTGTGGGATTTTGCTTGGACAACCTTTTCAGTATGATAGGAGAGCTGTTTATGATGCTTTCAAAAGAACCTACACACTTCAAAAATATGGTAAGGTCTTTCTCATTAAAAGCACCAACACTCCTAATATCATTCTAAGTTCCAAGCAAACGAAAAGAGTAATTAAGAAAGGTGGTGATGTTGCTCTCATTTTCATTCGCTCTCAAAACACTTCTACATCTACATCCATTACAAAGCAACACTCTTCAATGGATAAAATATTGCAAAGTTATTCACACATATTTCAGGAGCCAAAGTCTCTTCCTCCAATTCGCACAATTAATCACAACATTGAAATAATTCCAGGTTCTTCTCTTCCTAATGCTCCCATGTATAGACAATCTATTTTGCAAAATGAAGAAATAAAAAGGCAAATAGAAGATTTGTTGTCTAAGGGTTTCATTAAGGAAAGTACTTACGCTTGTGCCTCACCTATTTTGTTAGTTCTTAAAAAATATGGCACTTGGAGATTATGCATTGATTTTTGTGCTTTGAACATAATTTCTGTGAAGAATAGATATCCCTTACCCCGCATTGATGATTTATTAGATCAGCTTCAAGGAGCTAAGTTCTTTTCAAAAATAGATCTCAAAAGTGGATATCATCAAGTGCGTATCCAAGTTGAGGATACATGGAAGACAACTTTCAAGACGAATATGGGCCTCTTTGAATGGTTGGTCATGCCCTTCGGTCTTACTAATGCTCCTGCAACCTTCATGAGGTTGATGAATGATGTATTTCGTGAAGTCCTTGAAAAATTTGTCATAATATATCTTGATGATATATTGATTTTCTCAAAAACTTGGGAGGAACACCTTAGGCATATCCAGCAAACCCTTGATCTTCTTGCGAAGAATAAATTATATACCAATTCTTCCAAGTGTTCTTTTGGCAATACTTGAGTTTCTTACCTTGGCTATGTGATTAGTGAGAGTGGAATTCGAGGTAGATCCCCTAAAAGTTGATGTTTTACTTAAGTGGTCCCCTCCTACAACTCTCATCGAGTTAAGGAGTTTCCTAGGACTTGCAAATTTTTATCGCAAGTTCATTCCTCAATATTCCACCCTTGCAGCTCCATTGCATTATCTCACTAAGTCCAAAACTCCATTTCATTGGGAGAAAATCCAAGAAGTTGCCTTTGAGAAACTCAAAAAGAAACTATGTACAACACCTGTGTTAACTTTACCTGACCTTTCTCAACCTTTTGAGATTGAAACAGATGCCTCTAAAGTTGCCTTAGGAGCTGTGCTCAAACAGAATGGTCATCCAGTTGCTTATCATTGAGAAACTTTTTCTGCTGCTAAGTTGAACTATTCTACATATGACAAGGAGTTGTATGCTTTAGTTCAAGCTATTAAGTATTGGAGACACTATATTTTGGGAAAAGATACAATAGTACACATTGATCATATGCCTCTAAAGTTTTTACAATCTCAAAGTAAAATTGAAGAATCAAGACATATGAAGTGGGCCTCTTACCTCCAACAATTTCACTTGGTGATCAAGTACAAAAAGGGGAAGAGTAATACTGTTGCTGATTGTTTGAGTAGGCCTCCAGCCGCTCTTGCATTAATAGTTATGTCCACTTCGCACTTGGGATTTTAGACTTGGCCTAATCAGTATTCTCAGGATCCTGATTTTGGAAAAATATTTGAGCAAGTGAGTAAGCCTTCTTCTTCCAATTTGCATCCTTTCCAATATTTCTACATCAAAGAAGGACTTCTTTACAAATTGGACAAGGTTTGTGTTCCTTGTGAGCCTAGAGTGTCGCTTCTTAAGGAAGCTCATTCTACACTTTATGGTGGTCACTTTGGGAAGCATAAAACACTTCATCATTTGCAACAATTTTTCTATTGGCCTAAAATGCAGAGGGATGTGTTGAGATTTCTCAAACAGTGTGCAGTTTGTTGTCGCTCAAAACCAGCTAATAGGAAGTTTGGCTTAGGCATGCCTTTGCCCATTCCTTCCCATCCTTGGGAAAGCATTTCCATGGATTTGGTTAGTGGTTTTCCTATGACAGTGCACCAACATGATTGTGTGTTCGTGGTGGTTGACAGATTCAGAAAAATGGCTAAGTTTATTCCATGCCGCAAGACAAGTTCTGCATCAGACTTAGCTCAATTTTTCTTTGACAACATTTGGCGTTCCTTTGGTCTACCTACCAGCATTATCTCGGATCGTGATTCATGCTTTGTGGGTCACTTTTGGCGTTCTTTGTGGAAGATTTTGGGAGTTTCCCTTAACTTTTCTACCGCCTATCATCCGTAGTCCGATGGGCAGACTAAAGTGGTAAACCGTACACTTGTGCAAATTTTGTGAATCTATCATCACGCTTCACCAGCAAAGTTAGGGCTTGAGTCTCATGCATATTGAACATGCCTATAATAGGGCCCTACATTCTTCTACAGGTCATTCACCCTTTGAAGTTTGTATGGGATTTCAGCCCTTGGCACCTTATGAGTTACCTTTGTCTTTGCCTTCTCCTGTCACTTCACATCTTCAGAAGGAGCAAGACAAGGCACACTCATTTGTTCAACACTTGCACAATCTTCAATCAAAGGTGGTTGAGATTTTACAAAAGACACAAAAACAGCATAAAAAGGCCATGGATCGACATCAAATTCCTCATCCATTTCAGGTTGGTGATAAAGTTTGGTTGCATCTTGACAAGCGGCGTTTCACTGATAAGACTCATAGCAAAATCAAACCAATTCGCTATGGGCATTATACTATTCTTTAGCAGGTGTTCGAGAATGCTTTCCGCCTTGATCTTCCCGCACACTTGGGAATTCATGATGTCGTCAATGTAGATCTTTTGAAGTTGTACTTTGAATCTACATTGGAGACTGCACCCGCTATCAGTCATCCTGTGGACGTGGTTCCTAAAGCTCAGTTACCATTGGATGCAGATCAGGTCTATGACACGAAGACTCGACAGACTCGCTGGGGTCTACCACCTCATATCTTGTGGCTCGGCGAGGACAGTTGCCGCATCAGGCTCGTTGGATTTCTTTTCATCAGATGTCCCATGACTTTCCTATTCTTTTGAAAGCATTGGAGTCCAATGCTTCTATTGTGGGGAGGCATGATGAGGATTGATTTTAGATCTTTCATATGACCCCTCTAGTAGTTCCTAGCTAGGTTTGCATAGTTTATTTCTAGCAAATTCATATTGTAAGTGAGTCTCTTTCTCACATGCACTTGTGGGCACTAGTTGTCATTTAGAGTGTTAGTTAGTAAGTGTGAACTCAAAGTAGGAAGTGTGTACTTCAAGATAGCTAAAATGGATCTTCTAGTTAGCAATATTCCTTTCTCTTAACTTAGAAGTTTACGTGCATTCTCCTTTGCACCTTTGTAGCTTTTGGTTAAGCATATTGGATCAAATCCATGATTTCATGGGTTGGTTATGTATTTTGGGCCATTAGTGCCTATATATTGAATTGTAAATAATAGAACACTTAGTTGGATTTTCAATCCTTTTCAATCACCATTATGATTCCTATCAATATCAACACATTTTAGAGTATCATCATTTTTGTTACTACAAATACTTACACACATTTTTTTGCATGATCAAAATTCTTTGGCTTACAACCATTTTTTATATCAACCTTTTTAAGAGTATTTCTCAAACCATTAGTGTCTATTTTTTGTAGAGGAATACTACATGCATCACAATTTGTATTATCACAATCAACACATACACTTTTTGCACACTCTTTATCTTTTCATAACTCCCTTGTGTCACATTCTATGTTTATTCCACAAAAAATTCCCTTGTATCACAACATATATTTATTGTCATGAGTCTCAAATCACAAGTATCACAACTCACATGAGCCTTCATGGGTTCTAAATTACTTGTATCACAACAATTTTCTACCATCATGGGCTTTAAATCACAATTCATATTTTTCTTTTGATGAAGATCACTAGTGTCATAACTCACATTTTATTTTGGGCTTATTATTCAACTTTTCAATTATTTCACCTTTTATTTTGTACTTTTTCTTAGGGAAATTATGAGAGAATAATGTTATGTATATTATTTTCTCTAATTTAGTAGGTAATGTAACAAAAAATTAGAGCAATCATTAGATTCTTTGAGAATAAGACTTATGTAGTTCCTAAGTGTTGAGCATGTATATTCCCACCTCAATTTGAACAGAGAGTACAAATAGAATACCCTATTTCTATATCAAATATATATATTATTTTCCCTTCTTTAGCTTCTTCATGAATAATTGGTAACTACCATTAAAATTATATTGACACATACTTTTGAGCATTTATGATAATGGAATGTAAGCATGATTTTAGGTTTAACAATTCTTTATTCTTGTTAATGTATTTATCCTTCTGAAAAGGATATCTAGCTATCTGGCTTTCATCATGACCATCACATATATATACTATCTTCCAAACATTTTTTGCATAAAAATTCCCTTATAATCATTCTTAAGAGAAATGTTGCTAGTGTCATTCTAAAGAATGCCACATGTGTCATGTTTTTCATTCATTATTTTGAGTTTATTACTTAGTATTTCATCTTGTTCTTCTTCTCCTTCACTAGTTTGTAGTGACCCATTTATTTGAATTTCTTCTTGTTTTTCTTTATCTATACTAATTTTTGATTTTGTACACCTTTTAATATGACTTTGTTTCTTTGTTTGCTTTCTCTTTGCTTTTTCCATGCTATAACTTTTCTTTTAAGTCTTTGGAGATTTAAAAAAAAATTGATGCAAAGTTTTTTTAATCAATGCACCTTATTACATACAATTAAAATCCTTCAAATGAATGTAGAATCCCTTAATTAATGTCAATTTTTCCTTTATCTCAATTCTTCTGTAGTTTTCTTCAATGATGACAAGTTTGGAAATAAATATTTTACTTATCAAGTAGAAAGCTTTTTAACTCCCTAATTTGATATTTTCCTTTTTTGCAATTTCTTTTCTCCAAAATTATTTTTAAGGTTTTCTTTTTATTTTCTTATTTGGTCTTCTCCTTTTAATTTCAAAAATTGTCCATTAAAAATGTGTTGGACCAATAATATTTACATTTACTAATTTTCTCTTACTTCTCATAAAAATATTTCTAACTTATTGAATGGCTTTAAGTAATTTCCTGGGTTTTATTTTTCAAATATTTTTCCTTACCTATTTAAATTTTTTATCATTTAAAAATGTTCCCTATGAATTCCTTTTGACTTGTTGATTATTTTTTCTTTCAATATTTCAATAAAATTAGGAGGTAGTAAAATATTTCATACCTTATAAAGCATGCTCTCATATTCCTTTCTTGAATTAATCCTTAAATATCTCTACTCCTTTCCAGAAAGCTCATTTAATTTTCATAAGAATTTGCCCCGCCTTAAATATTTAATTCTTCATTAAAAATATCAAAATTTCACCAAAAATATCGAAGGTTATATTTAAATACCTTTGCAAATTGTGGTTCAAATCTTTGCATGCCTTCTTCTAGTTTCAATGCTTTACAAATTGTGATTCTCCAAAGTCCTTCTTTCAACATCAATTTCTCTTGTTCTCACTTCTCCTCAATTATCTCATAGCCAACCTCCATACATTACAACATTTGACCTCCATACATGTTATGTGTTATAACATTCTCTTTGAACATCTATTTCTATCTACCTTTTGCAATCATCTAATGTTCAAATTCTGCAACTGACATATGCTTTTGTGTATTACTTCTAGTCTATTTTTTTGCTACCTTTTCTAGTGTTTAAAATCTCTCCCATTATTAGTTTATCTCTCTTTTATACACTACATGCTCACAATATTCTCCTCTCCTCTAGTCATTTTGCTTGCTTCAATTCTCACTTCCTTCTACTCTAGTCTGATATTCAACTGACAAACTTACCTCCTCCAACATATTAGTTGCTTCTGTAGCTTCTCTAATGACCTATCCAACATAATTTTGTCTTATCTTACTTCCTACCGTAAATACTATTTGCCTTAGGTGCTCTATCGAATTGGGCTTGAATGCTAACTAACTTGGGTGCTCTTCACAATATACAAACTCCTTATAGATTTAGTTGAATATGAATTACCAAGAGAATCTTTGAGGAAGACTCTTATTTTCAATTCAAAGGTTTCTTGAGGAACATATCATTGATTTCAAACTCATTGAATAGATCCACTTCAAATACTATTCAATATTGGCATAGGAGGAATACAGTAAACTTATAATATAGAATAATAACAACAAAAACATCATCAAAAAGGCCTTAAGACATATAGAAAGAAAATATTATAAAACTTAAACATAAAAATTATAAAGTAGTTATCCAATAATCCATTTCAAAGAAAATATTTGATTTTACAACTTGAGAAATTGGAAATATATCTAGAGGACACTTCTCCTCTGCCTCAGCAAGTTGATCAAAGAAAATATTTGTTGGCAGAGTTAGACAAGCTAAAATTTGAAGAAGAGGCACAATGGAGGCTAGAATCTAGAATGGTATGGGTACAACAAGATGATAAGAACACCAAAATATTCCACCTAAAAAAAAATCAAAACTACCATAAGAATACAATTAGAGCAATAGATAAGGATGACACCATTTACACAAAGAAAGAAAAGATAAAAGAATTGGCACAAGATCACTTTTCAAGGCTGCTCACCCATGAACCTGGCGATCTTCAAGCTCAAGATCATTTACTCTAGAACATACCATCAACACTTAATCAAGAGGAAAAAGTTGATTTATGTTCCCAAGTGACAAAGGAAGAATTGGAATTAGTGGTGCACTCTCTTCCTAAAGATAAAGCTCTAGGACCAGATGGTTTCACTAATAACTTCTATCAACAATTCTTGTACCTTATTGGATATAACTTGCGGAAAATAATTGAAGATGTTAGAAAGAAAGGTATTTTAATTTGGAATCATTAACTAAAAATTTCTTGCTCTAATTCCCAAAGAGAAAAATATATTACTCTTAATATATTTAGAGCGGTTTCTCTATGTAAGTGCTCATACAAAATTATGACAAGTATTATTGTTAACTAGATTAAAAAGTTGCTTAGTAAGTTGATTTCAAAAGAACAAGGAGGATTTACCCCAAGAAAGCAAATAAATGATAATTATGGTGCATTAGACACTCCACTCCTACTCCAACATTAAATCAAAGAATATTACCATCAAATTGGACATGGCAAATGCTTTTGATAGAGTCAACCTACAATTCCTAGAAAGTGTTCTAAGTTTGGATTCCTAGCACAACTGGTGCAATGGATAGAATCCTATATCACAGCTCCCTAGATATCCCCTTTGATAAATGGAGAATCTTATTCTTTCTTTAAATTTAATAGGGGAATTCATCAAGGCTACCCACTATCCCCATACCTCTACATATTACTAGCAAAAATACTAGGAAGAGCTTTTAGAAGCATGAGAAATGTAGGGTAGTTATAAGAAATTAGAATTTTCCAAGGTATCAAACCTATCACACATGCCTACTTTTTTGGTGACACTATATTACTAGGAGAAGCAACCAAGTATAATATCAAAAAATTCAAGAGTTGTCTAAATTGCTTTGAAGTAACTTCAGGTGCTTTAATTAATTGTAATAAAAGTCAATTTTATACAATTAATACAATGATAGCATAAAATAGAAGTTTTTACCAAATACTTAGATTTAGGGAAGGACCAAATTAGTATTTTAGATGCTTAGGGGTTTGATGGGATTCCATATCAAACCAAGAAATAGTTGGATGCTAACTATTGATAATATATAGAAATAAATACAAGCACATAGTAATGGATGGTTGAGTTTAGTAGGAAGAAGAGTTTTAATTAGATCAGACTTGTTTGTGCTTCTAATATATCAATTTCTAGTTTCCCATGATCCAAAAAATGTTTTACAGACATTGTAGGTGGTAAAACTATGAAAGGATCTCTAGGGTCATCATGATCTGCTATTCTAGGTCTTCCAATATTGACCAAGATATTGAGGGTACAACTCATTCGCTTAGGCAAATTTTAGACCAAGAGTTTTTGGCATGCCCAATGGGACCCCAATGTCCCATCCTAAAAAAATGTATTAAAAATCAAAGCTAAATGCCCACTATGCTACCAAGAGTTTTTGGCATGCCCGATGGGACCCTAGTGTCCCACCCTAAAAAATATTGTATTAAAAATCAAAGCTAAATGCCCACCATGCTGACCAAGAGTTTTTGGTATACCTTGTGGGACCCATATATCTCACTCTTAACTAGAGGAATAAATATTTTGGTGAGAAGTATTTACCTCATAAGCAAATAAAGTATGTTCATTTGGTGACTCCATTTGGTTTAGAATCAAGAAAATCGACAACTCTGTTGGTGGGATAACTTAAAATAAAACAATCATAGAAATGTAAAACCAACAAAATATATTAGTTATTATTTAGAGAAATATATAGTGCTTTTGTTAAATCATGATGAGGCAAACATGCCCCATCTTGGAATAGTATCGAATCCGTGAACCTCAAAGAGCTTCATGAAATCCTTGAAGTTGCGTTGAAGACTTTATCCATTTATGATAGTAGTGGAAAAATCGTATATGAACATTGCCAAGAAGTGGTGGCTGTAGCCACTCTACATAACATTCTATTTAAATATGTGATGGTTAGACTTCTAATGTTTTCACTTCAAGGTAGGATAGTAAAATGGTATCATTCCTTAGAGGACAATAGTATAAGAAACTAAGCATACCTGGTTGAACCCTTAATAGTAGATCATAGTGATATTAGAGATCCTTTCATACTGCTCAATCAATTCTTTTTAATTCAAAGGTTTCTTGAGGAACATATCATAGATTTCAATATCAAATTTAGGAAAACCTGGAAAAGGATTCCCCAAGGGATTATGCCTTCACATGCTCAAGCCTATAAATACTATATTCATACTATAGATCTAGATCTGAGCATTATGATTCAAAAATCCAATGAGAAGCAATTCCCATAAGTCTTCCAGATAGCTATCAAAGTAGAAAATATGCTCATATTAGTTGGAAAGTTACCATATAGAGCCTTAAAATTGTTTCCAAAATTGCCCTCTCCATAATCCAACATTTCATTTGGGTTGTACTTAACAAGTTCTATTTCAACAAAGAAATAATCCACTACTAAAAATATAGAATCCCAAGTAGTTCAAGAACTTATAACTATAGTTTAGCACTTGACTAATGAACTAAACACCATCAATAAATAAAATATCAATGCCATGTACATATATCAAATGTATCCTCAAGATTATTCTCCCTCAGAAGATAAAATCATGTACATTAGGGAGGAGAGCATAGAATACCTTTGGGTAGTTGGAGATCTAGGACATGAGATAAAATTTAGGCTGGTCAAGCTTAGGCATTCAGTAATTGACAACTATTGCAATAGGAATAGTTATAATAATGACCAATATCAACAAGCCAATAATTTTATAGATATGATAATAGATCTGAATCATAACCATGAAGCAAAATATCAAGTCCTATTAGCAGAATCTCAACAGATAAAAGGAATTCAAAATGTGAACTAGGGAATGGAACAAGAAGAGGAAGGATTAGAAGAGCAAAAGCTAAGAATAGGTGCAACACGATGCAGTTCAAAAACCTTATGCTTGCAATGTCAGAGTAAATAGGCTTACCAAAAAGTATGTTACCCAAGTATATTGATAAAATAATGGGAAGATATAATGACAATCTATCAAAGTATAATGTAGGGCACATCACGAGTAGTACATAATTCAATAAGTAACACTTTAAGAGAAGAAGGAGAACCGAAGAAAAATTTGTGGGTTTTCAAACAAATTAATTTGGTTAAATTAGCTCTAGAAGGCTCAAGGAATGTCATAGTTCCTCGTTCACATTTTAAACTGGTATACAAGTAGCTATATCTTGGCATGAAAAAGAAAATTCTCCCTTATGTTACTTATTGATGTGTTGGTTGTTGCATAATTGCTTAATAGATCATAATATTGAAGTTACTATCATGCCCAAGGTAATCTATGACATCATGATATTGAAGTATAGTGAAGTTAATCCTAGGATAATTAAATTCAATTAGTTTCTAATGAGGATAGTAGGGATAGTTGAAAGGGTGTCAGTACTCCTGTATAGAATGCTAGACTTAGCAGTAATCCGGGATATCATAATAGTAGATGTGCCTCCAATGTTTGGAATGAGTTTGTCCAAAAGTTATTTGATGCAAATCAGAGTTTACGTGGCACAATATCATGCTCATATAGTTATTTCATGTATTAGGAAATTGGTCTGGATTCATGCTAAAAAAATCAGACCATTTCACATGCAAAAATATGAAGAATACAAGACAAATTAGGTTGAAGAATTCAACAATCTGGCTAAGTTGGAGGTAATTGATTGGATGAATTATGAGAAGAGGTAGATTGGTAGTGAAATTTTATTTAAAAGTACATATCTAGAACTTTTTTCAAGCCTAGAAAATAGGTATAATCTTCAAATCAGCTATGATCTTTCACAACAAATGACCTATTATATTGAGAAAATAGACTCATTAGATTCAAAATCATAAGAACTTACAATGCTTTTATAGCACTCCAATAAGTTTGAAATATCTACTATTATGGAGATATTACTTACTCCTACTATGTTTAGAAACACTCTAAACAATTCCCTATATGCTCTCACAACAAAACTGATTTCCTCTCAAATAGTAAAGTTGGTGCAACTATATTTAAATGAATTCTAAATATTTAGAACCTATATACTTTAGGGAAGATACTCTAAAGTATGCTCTAGAGTCCAACGTTCTCCCCCTTAAAGTTGAGAGGACTTACTAGATAGTCTCTCAGCTTTATATACTAATATTTCACAACTGCTTTGGTGAAGATGTCCGCTATGTTGTCCAAAGTGCTGCAATGTTGTAACTCAACCACCTGTTTCTCCACCATGTCTCGAATGAAGTGATACTTCATATAAAAGTGCTTTGAAATACTATGGTGGATAGGATTATGTGCCAATTGGATGGCACTCATATTGTCACAATACAATCTTGTAGGACCACTTTGTTTCTCTCCAATTTCTTCAAGAACTTTTCTCAACCATAAAGCTTGGGTACTAGCATTTGTGATGGCTATGTACTCAGCTTCAGTAGATGATAATGCTACAACAGTTTGCTTTTTGGAACTCCAAGTAATTAGTCCTAACCCAAGACTAAAATAATTCCCTGAAGTAGATTTTCTATCATCTATATTGCTACCCCAATCACTATCACTAAAGCCAACTAATTTTACAAAATTACATTTGTGGTAATGGATCCCAAAATCCAATGTACCCTTTACATATCTCAAAATTCTTTTAGTTGCTTGTAGATGAAGTTTATATGGATCAACCATATACCTTGAAACAAGAGAAATAACATACTGAATATCCAGACTTGTGTTGGTGAGGAACATTAGACTCCAAACCATGCTCCTGTAAGTGGTCATGTCAACTTTTGGTGCTCCATCATCTTTGCTCAATTGGATCCCATGACCCGTTGGAGTTGTAACTAACTTGCATTGCTCCATAGCAAAATTCTTGATCATGTATTGAGCATATTTGTATTGACATATGAAGATCCATTTACCTATTTGATGCACCTCCATGCCTAGGAAATAATGCATCAAGCCTATATTTTTCATTTCAAATTCTTTCATCATGGAGTTTTTGAACTCCTTATTCATCTTAGCACTACTACCCATGAATATTAGATCATCCACATATAAACATACAATGAGAATATATTTACCTTGTTTCATGTAGTAGAGAGTAGGTTCACTTTTGCTCCTAGTGAATCCATACTTTTGAAAGTAGCCATCAATGCATGAGTACCATACCCTTGGTGCTTGCTTGAGGCCATACAATGCTTTCTTCAGTTTGTAGACAAGGTTCTCCTTACCTTGTTCTTCAAATCCTTGAGGTTGTTGCACAAAAACATCTTCATTCAAGTACCCATTAAGAAATGCACTTTCAAAATCCATGTGCTGAATTTTCCACCCCTTGTAGGCAGCCAAAGAAAGTATTGATCTGATTGTCTCCTGTCTAGCAATAGGAGCAAAGGTCTCCTCATAGTCAATCCCATACTTATGAGTAAACCCTTTTGCTACTAGTCTTGCCTTGTGTCTTTCAATGCTTCCATTAGAATTGAATTTGGTCTTGTAGACCCATTTACATCCAAAATATTTTTTGCCTTTAGGAAGCTCCACTAGCTCCCAAGTATCATTATTTTTTATAGAGGTCATTTCCTCTTTCATTACCTATTGCCATACATCATGAGTGCATGCTTTTTCATAACTAGATGGTTCTAGCTCTACACTAGTCATTAAAGCATAATTTACAACATCTCCCTTAGGCTCTTGGGAGTCATCATCACCATACATATGTAGATTTTCAAGTCTTTTCAAAACTGCATTCATTTCACTAGCTTGACTTCTAGTGTATCTTTTATAGAAATTCTTATCCAACATTTGAAAAGATGGATGGTTCTGAAGTGTTCTTTTACATATTGATGGAGAATCAATATCCATTGGTGAATAACTTACTGATATTTGTGGTGAAGTAATTGGAGAAGCATCTGTTGTACTTGACGTAGTACTTGGGCTTGGAGGACTTCCTTTGCTATTTTTGGTCTGCACTTGCTGCACTTGAGAGGAACTTGCATCATGAGATCCATCATCAACAAAAAGTTTTTTATGACCCCATTCTCCCCCTTCATCAAAAATTACATCCTTGGAAAGTACAATTTTATGTGTTTTGGGATTTTAGAGCCTATATGCTTTGGAAGACTCACAATATCCAACAAAAATACATGCTTGAATTTTGGGGTCAAGTTTCTTTCTTTGCTCATCAGGAATGTGGGCATATGCAAGACAACCAAAAACCTTAAAGTGTTTTACATTTGGATTTTTTTCATACCATCCTTCATAAGGAATGATCCCATCTAGACTAGAAGTAGGACTCCTATTCAAAATGTAAATACTAGTTCTTACAACATTATCCCAATACATGTTACTTAGATGCTTAGTTTGCAACATTGATCTAGCTATTTCTACTATAGTGTGGTTATTTATTTCAACCACACCATTTTTTTATGGGGTGTAGGTAGTTGTGAATTGCATTTTGATTCCATAATATTTATAATATTCTAGAAATGCATTTGAAGAATACTCTCCTCCTCTATCAATCCTTAGAATTTTTACAACAAACTCACTTTGATTCTCTACATTATTTTTGAAATCTATGAAATAATAAAAAGCTTCATCTTTAGTTTTCAAAAAATAAATCCAACACATCCTAGAGAAATCATCAATGAAAGTAAGAAAGTAAGAGTTGTTACCAATTCTTTTGGTTTGCATTGGACCACAAATGTCTGAATGCACCAATTGGAGTGGATGACTAGCTCTCCATGCTTGTCCCCTTGGAAAATTGGATCTTGAGTGCTTTCCTAAAGCACACCCTTCACACACCTCCTTGTGTTCATAAAATTTTGAAAGTCCACTCACCATAGCTTGAGAAGTCAACATATTCAAGCTTACAAAATTGAGATGACCAAATATCCAGTGCCAAAGCACACTTGGATTAGCAATAACTACACTAGAAAGTTGAGAACCTCCTTGTTACCCAAACTTAAGAGGAAAAAACCTATTCTTTGTCATAGGTACTTGTGTAATAACTCTATTACAATTGTTTTTATCAAAAATGACACATTTTCCTTCATCGAAAACAAGCCTATAGTTCTTCTCCATAATTTGTCCAACACTAAGCAAATTATGTTGGAGTTTGGGGGTGTAATAGATGTCATTTACCTTCTTGGTGCCTTCTTTTGTTAGAACCTCCATGGAGTAGACATTATCATAGTTTATTTGTATGTGGATGATCTAATATTTATGGGTAGTAACAATAAAATGAATATGGAGTTCAAAAACTCCATGATGAAACAGTTCGAGATGAAAGATCTTGGTTTAATGTGATACTTCCTAGGGATGGAAGTGCATCAATCAAATAAAGGGATATTCATATGTCAACACAAGTATGCTCAAGAAATGATCAAGAAATTTGCCATGGAGCAGTGCAAATCAGTTGTAACTCCAACTGGACATGGGATCCAATTGAGCAAGGATGATGGAGCATCAAAGGTTGACATGACCACTTACGAAAGCATGGTTGGGAGTCTGATGTTTCTCACCAACACAAGGCCCGATATTCAATATGTTGTTTCTCCAGTTTCAAGGTTTATGGCTAGTCCATCTGAGATGCATCTACAAGCAACTAAAAGAATCTTAAGATATGTAAAAGGTACATTGAAATCCATTACCAAAAATGTAATTATGTGAAATTAGTTGTCTTCAGTGACAGTGATTGGGGCAGCAATATAGATGACATGAAATCTACATCAAGAAATTATTTTAGTCTAGGATTAGGACTAATTACATGGAGTTCCAAGAAATAAATTGTTGTAGCATTGTCATCGACTGAGGCTAAGTATATAGCCATCACACATGCTAGTACTCAAGCCCTATGGTTGAGAAAAGTTCTTGAAGATATTGGAGAAATTCAAAGTGGTCCAACTCGACTGTATTGTGATAACATAAGTGTCATTCAGTTGGCATACAATCTAGTCCACCATAGCAGATCTGTATTGTTCCAAATTTTCTGCACCCTTACCTTCAGGCTAAAGGATCCACGCCCGAAAGGGGGATGCAGAAAGGATGGGACAATACCTCGGACTGAGAGGCCTTGGAAGGTCCCGCCTCTCAAGGGAGGTGTATTAAGATGATTTTTTGATGGATGGTGGGGTTCACCAGGAAACGTTTAGTGGCAGTTTCCATGCCTAGGTTGGGAATGTGTTTGATGTGTTCATTTTTATGCTTGATCATTCAATTCCTAGGTTTGGCCAGATGAATCTAAGTTGTTCTATTATGAAAATGCAAATTAAATTAAGACAAAGAACAAAATTAAATAGAAAACACAGAGAATAAATTAAGTGAAGAAATCCATACCTGGTTCTAGATGTCTGATGGAGGTTCTAATTTTTGAAGCAGTCAAGATCGTCTCTTATCTAACAGGATCGTCTGCGATCAGACAGGATCGTCTGAGATCTGACGAATTTGTCAAAGACCTGCAAACAGAGAAATAGATACAAAATACAAAAAATGTAGCTATACTAATAATGGAAAATGATGTGAAATAATAATAAGGATGTTAATAAGATAATCCCGAATAGAAATGCAAGTAAATTACGATGCTTTAATAGCTAATCATGATTTTATTATGCAATTAAACTACATGGGTGAACTCCAGGATGCAAAATAGTAATAAATCTGACTAATGCAAAGCAAAACAATAAATAAATGGAGAAAGAATGCAAACTCAGGGCACTAATTGCCCCTAATGCTGACTGCAATCGAAATCGTCTCGGATTGGTATGAAATTGTCTCGAATTGGACAGGATCGTCTGCGACGATCTGAGCTTGCTCCGGCTAAAAATCAATGAGGTCCCTGTAAGAAAACTTGGAAAGTACAAATGCAGATGGTAATCCAGGGTATTCTAATGTATGCAAAGGTCAAGTTACAGGAAAATTCAGCCATGGGAATGTCAAAGGGGGGGTCCTAAGGTTTAAATAGGCTTAGGAGGGAGGTTAGGAGGTTGGAGATCATCCTAATCTAGAAGATCTCCAATGGGGGAGGTCTCTAATGGCATAGACACGCTTCTGCCCAGATTAGAGACATCGTTGAAATAGAATCTAATTATGCACAAATCAGTTTGAGACGAGATCATCTGGACATTCTGCTCCAGACGAATTCGTCCGATCTGAGGCGATATCGTCTGATCGGTGATGATATCATCCAATGGACAAAACAAACTCTAAAAATGGTGTGGAAAATGAGGAAACAGGTAGCAGGCGGTTTTGGAGTGGTTTTGGGGTTGAAATTTGAATTTGAATTATTACTAAGGTAATTGTAATTATTTACTAAAGTTTACTGCGCCAATTTTAGGGTGCTACATTTTGCCCCCTCTTTAGCAAATTTTTTGAAAAAAATGCGTTAAAGATGAGTTCTTCTCGATCTACAAGAAAGCAAAAAATTTATTCCCATTTTAGGCAACGATTCTAGGTCGAATCGTACGACAGCTTACTATGGTGCCCCCTCCGTGTTTTTACCCAAATCGAACGTTTGAGGTAAAAATGTGGAAAAGCAAAATTTAAAATGTTTTTAATTGTTTTTGAATAAAATTAAGAAAAATAGGGTAAAACCCTAATTCATTATTACTGTTCATTTTCATTTTTTGGTTTTTGGAGCTCTGCAAACAAAATGGTTGAGACAGTGCACAGATCGACAGAGGTCTGGCGCGGGCTACGGGTAAGAATATAAACTTAGTTTAGAATGCTTTAATTTAGAATTTCATGCTTTTTAGATCAATTTTGACTGATTTTTGAGCATCGCGGCCATTTTTGGGTTGTCGACATCATCAGGACAAAATCATCTCGATTTTTCTGAAATCGTCTCGATATCGCCGATTTCATTCAAGGGCAAAATTGGCGAGATGGGGACGATTTGGGACAATAAGGGACGATTCTCTCAAGCCAAATCAAAGATGAAATTGCTCAAATTTGGGACAATATCGTCCAATAGTGGACGATATCATCATTTGTATGAAAGTGGACTTATTTTACTTAAATTTGTACTTAATTATTTATTGATTTTTATTGGTTTGTTGTTTATGTTGTAGAGAGGATTACTAAAGAGCAGAGAATGAAAATACAGTGGGCTGAGGGATGACTTGGTTGCTCTATCTTAGGCAGAGCAAGATCAGTTGGCTTAGGTCAGCTTGCAGCATGTGGCAGATATGCCACAGGTTTCTATAGATATGGGGCTATTGACAACCCTAACAGAGAGGTGGTATCCGGGTTCTTTTTTTTGGTTATCGAAAGGGGAGATGACTCCCACATTGGAGGATGTATGAAGGATTTTGAGGATACACATACAAGGACAGCTAATAACTCCTACGGCCAATCAGGGCCACGTGATGATGCGACTATGCGGAGATCCGAGCTTCGCCCTGGAGAAGGGCAAAGTGAACATCGAGTCGCTACGCCAGATTCCTGGGGCATTTAGACTGACATAGGTTTTGGCTGGGGTGGTAGGTGGTCTGCTGCTATGCCATCAGAGTGGATGCAGACTACCATGGCTATTGACAGATGTGGTCTGTGACATGAGAGACCATAGGTATAGGTTTGCTTAGGGGAGCTATGTACTATGCCGATTGTATAGGATCCTGCATGGGGTCGTATACAAGGGTGGCCGATGTCTGGTCATGACATCACTACTACAGGTTTGGTTCTGGGAGCACATCATGGTGCAGAGGCTTGTAGGGGTCCCACTGACAGGGATTGACAGGGAGAGGCTCCGAGCTTTCTACTAGTGGCTCCGGAGAGGGTCACAGTGATGGATAGATCTGCCAATGTCCCGGAGACTACTTGATGACCTTGTCTTTGACTAGATCACCTAGAGGCCTTGGAGAGATCATATAGGGTGGGCCAAGGATGGACAGGAGCTGGCTCACGTTAGGTGAACCTGATGGCTGAGGATGGATATGGGGGAGGTGGAGCTCCATCACTACGATCGAGTTTTGAGGCTGTTCAGTCTATAGCAGGGGATCCCATCTCTTAGAGACTAAGTTTTCCTGGATCATTCGAGATAACACTATAGTTAGTGGGGCTTTAGATATGCAGCGCTTCTAGAGTTAGGATGCAGATGATGCCCCAATCCAGCTAGTGGATGGAGACGATGCTGGGGTAGCTAATGGCTATGATACCTGGTATGCAAGCATTCGACCTCCTCGAATGACGAGGGCTCAGGGTATGATTCATGCAGTTGTGTGTCAGATGGGGAGGTAGCACCAGGCGGCCATTGAGGTGACATAGGGTCATGGCAGGAGAGAGCAGAGGAGGCCACAGGCTCAACAGAGGCCACAGTAGCAGGAGAGGATGGAGGAGAGACCCCCTTCTCCATGGAGAGAGAGGCCACCATCGCTCGATAAGGGCAAGGGTGTCGAGGCAGGAGAGAGTAGCGAGATGGCTACTATTTGGGCGAAGACTGTTCGTCTCCAAGCTCAGGTGTAGTCCTAGCAGGATGAGGCTGCACGACTCAGGGCTCGAGGTGGAGGGCCGAGCACACAAGATTTAGCATGAGCTATTGCCCAGGTTACATTCTATCAGGCTCTATATTACCAGGCGGTGCCGACGAGAGCAGAGGGTGCCATTACCAGCTCATATTGCAGAGCCTGTCGTGTGGGGTCATCTAGGACATCATCACGATCGACGTCCAGGACTCATGGCACCACACGGACTATGATGGGGCCACCTCGCCCACCTCAGGGCAAGGGAGGAGATGAGGCTGAGAGCTCGAGGGCTTCTCAAGGCTAGCTGCTACAGACTACACTGCACAGATGGATACATAGTTCTTATTATTATTGATAGGGGATTGAGTATGTCGAGGTACAGATTGTGGCATACCGATCCAGTTTTGAGATGATGTATATATTGTTGATATATATATAGATGAGATATTTTTGATCATATGACTTGTCTTATGTGTTTGTATGATGCTTTTATGTTTTGATTTGTTTGATTTGATGATTCATGTAATTATGTCGTTTGGAAATATTATGGTTTGAATGTCATGCTTGTAAAATTTAAATGAAATAATCTGATGTAAACAAATTTGTTGTTTGTGATGTGATAATTTGATAAAAATAAAGGGGGACTTTTAACAATAATTTCAAAGGACATTGTTGCTATTATAGACCATTTCATGGAGTCACCGCTCACTCGGTCGTTAAGCTAATCCCAATATAGAAATATTGTTAAAAGTAAAAGAGTGCTTAAGAGACTGTCTTAAGGCTTTGTTGTGATGATGCAAATGAGGATGATGATGGTGATTTGTTTTCAGATTGTCATAAAAATAGTATGCATGAAATATTTTAAAATGATTTGCTAGGCATAAATTCCTAAGTGTGATAAAATTTTGAATAATTCCTTAGAAATTATACCATGGTTGCAATATTGAATTTGAACACAATGTCATGAACTAGAATAATGTGCATTCTTTGAAAGCATAATTGTGTAACATAATGAATTAAGTCCTATGGTTTTTATGATTTGGAATAAATGGAAAAATAAAATTAAAACAATGGTTTGCGCTAGGCATAGAATATTTAGGTATAGACTTATACCATCATCGTGAAATCCAAAAGAAGAAAATAAATAGTTTTATTGCATGGTTGATTTTTAATTTTTGAAAATAAACAGAAAATATGAAGATGAGGACTTGCGCTAGGCATAAGATTCCAATTGTTGTTTTGGAACTATACCATCGTCATGAAAGTCGATAATATATATAAATGTAACTTTATTGCATGTTTTTGAAAATGATTTTGATTTTTGATAATGCATGGAGTTGTCTTTACACTAAACAACTGTTCTCAGAGAAGAAAATGAAATTATTACAAACAATTTGCAAAAATATTTCAAAGTATCTTAAATACAAAAGTTAGATTTATGAGGAATCCCATGTGCATATGTGAGTTCATTACCAATCTTGATTTACCATAATGATACACAAAATATCTTAAATACAAATGTGTGTGCAATTGTATTGTTCATTTACCAGGTTTGAGCAAGATACTATGATACAAGTGATTTGAATTAACCAAATAAGTGTTCATTAACCATGATTTAGATGCATATAACCATACCAGACTACTATGTAAGTCGGGTTATCAAGAGCTAGCTAATTCATAAGCAGACATAGGTCTGTACAAAAGAAGGTCGCTAATGTGATAGACATATCACCATGCTAGGAGTTACCCAAGGCCAAGCGGGTTGGGCACAAACCACCTGTTATGGGGCTTACCTCATAGTTTTTGAATAATTGAGAATTCCAGGGATTCAAGCTCATCAACCCTTATTTTCTTTTCAATGGGTAGGGAAAGGGATTTTATTGCTTTTGCTTGTTTTGCTTGCTTCGTTCTTTTCCTCTTTTTTCTTTTTTTCTTTTTTTGTATCTTTTGCTTTGATATTTGAGATAATGCTGAAATAGTGCTAAATGATTTTGCTTGATTCTTCTTTTTATTTTGCATCCTATTGTAGGGATACTTGCTCAGATTAGCTGTAGAGCAAGCGATTTTTATTCTGGATAGGGGTGAGCTTGTCCTTTTGCCAATTCTCAAAGATTCTAGACCATGTGCATGATAGGATAGCAGGGGAAACTTTTCGCTCAAGAAACCACTTCTACTATGTAGCATAGCATGGACATTACAAATATAATTATTTTATTGTGAAAGGATATGCTTGGTTTAAGTAAATAACAAGATCAATTCTCTATGCTCAAACTTTATTTAATTGAATTTTGTGGACTTTGATATAAGAGAGATTAGTAATCATACCAAATAAATCAAGATATTTATTCATGTGAATGTGAAAGTGTGATATCCCAAATAAATGCTAATTTATTCAAAATAATTTGAAAATATAACTGTAATATGTCAAAATTTGAGAAGTACAAATATAAAATATGTATTTTTTTTTTTTTGAAGATTTTGATGATTTTGAATGTTTTTGGTGTTTTTAATTTTAAGTTATGAATTGAGAGAAATATAAGATAGTGGTTTTTTTTTTTTTTTTTTGAAATATTTTAAACAAATATATACAATGATGAAATGACCAATTTTGTTATGCATAGTAACGTTTAAGATGTAAAATGTTCATGGGTTCTTTAAACTCTTTACCATCTAAGGTAGCTAATTTGTATGCTCCCGATTCAAATTTAGCAGTGATAATATATGGTCCAAGCCAGTTGGGCTCAAATTTACCTTTAAGGTCTTTAGTTGCATTAGTGTTTTTTTGATTTTCTTTTAAAACAAGATCGCCGACCTCAAAGGATCGATGACGAACTTTCTTAGCATATGATCTTTTAAGCTTTTTTTGGTAGGCACGAAGATGCTCCAAAGCATTGATGCGCTTTTCATCTAGGAGTTCCAGCTGACTGAGTCTTCCAGCTCGATATTCATCTCCTACTTCGGTATCTTGAAGTAGCAGAGCCAAAGAAGGAACTTCTAATTCAAAGGGAAAAACGGCTTCAGCGCCATAAACCAAAACAAAAGGTGAAGTTACAGTGGGAGTTCGAACACTAGTTCGATAGGCTCACAAAGCTGGATATAATTGAATGTGCTAGTCGCGACCAGATTTATTGACCAATATTTTGAGAATTTTGATTAAGGTTTTGTTAGAAGCTTCTGCTTGGCCATTACCATGAGGATAATAGGGAGTGGACCAATGATGTTGAATCTTATATTTTTGGCATAATTTCTTAACATCTTTATTTTTGAAACAAGTTTCGTTGTCTGAGATGAGATTTGCAGGAATTTCGAACCTACAAATAATTTGATTAAAAATAAATTTAGAGACTTGTGTTCCAGTGCAGGAAGCTAAAGGCATAGCTTCAACCCACTTCATGAAATACTTAGTGGCGTTTATGATGAATTTGTGTCCATCAGATGACACAAGATTAATTTTGCCAATAATGTCTAAGCCCCGTTTTGAGAAGGGCCAAGGAGATGAAATAGCCTACAGTTCTTGTGCAGGGGCATGGACAAGGTTAGCATGTTTCTAAAACTTGTCACAATGATGCACATAATCATGTGCATCATTATCCATGGTAGGCCAAAAGTATACTATCCTAAGGAGCTTTTTAGCAATAACACTACCACTGAAGTGTCCTCCACAAGATCCATCATGGGCTTCACTCAAAGATGATTTGGACTCTTCTAGATTCAAACATCTTAATAGGATACCTTCAAAAGATATATTATATAAAGTATTGCCAATTATTACAAATCAACTTGCTCGTCTACGTAATAACCGACGCTGGTTTCTATTAGAATTGGTAAGGAAAGTCCCATTTTGAAGAAAATCAAATATATCCATATACCAAGGTTCAGGAGTAGTCTCATTGATTAGAAACACATCCAAAGGTTCTACGCATGACTTATGTGAAGCGGGTTCCTGGAGTCGACAAATAATGATGGTGGCATATTCGTCATCTAACTCCAAGGGCAGAAGAGATGCAGCTACGGCCATAGCATCAGCTGCACGGTTGCTAGTTTGAGGAATAGCTTCCAAGGTAACTTGATCAAATAGAGACATTAATTGTAAAACATAGGCTTTATATGGGTGCAATTTATCATCTCTGGTTTGATAAACTTCATTAATTTGGTTTATAACAAGTTGAGAATCACCAAAAACTAGCAGATGTTTGATTTTTAATGCCAAGGTAGCTCGTAATCCAAGGATTAGAGCCTCATATTCAGTAGTATTATTGGTGCAAGCAAATGTTAATTTAAAGGACAAAGGTATAATGTGTTTTTGTGGAGATATTAAAATAATACCTGCACTAGCCCCACTCATGCATCGGGCTCCATCAAAGTATAAGGACCATTGTTCATCACGGTCTGCCTCTAATTGAAGGCATTCATCAAGAAACTCAATGATGAGGGGATGGGTAGACTCTAAGGGTGCAACAGCTAATTGACCTACTATGATTTGATCCTTAATAGACTTCTGTCCTATGAACATGAGGTCAAAATCGCTCAGAGCAAGAAACCACTTGGCTGTGCGACCCGATAAATAAGGTCGACTCATGAGATACCGCAAGGGATCATATTTAGCAATGACATAAGTTTTCTGACTGAGCATATAATGGTGTAATTTTTGCATAGAAAATACGACTGCTAGACATAGTTTTTCTAATGCTATGTAGCGGGTTTCATAACTGATGAGGGTTCTGCTAATGTAATAATTAGCACGTTCTCTCTTCTCATCATCAAGCTGAGCTAACATAGCTCCTAAGGCAAAATTTGAAGCTGAAATATACAAGATAAATGGGCGATTAGGTCTAGGCGGTGAAAGCACAGGTGGGTTAAGGAGATATTGTTTGAGAAGTTCAAAAGCTTCCTTACATTCATCGTCCCAATTAAAAGGGACATATTTCTTAAGGAGCTTAAGAAAGGGACCGATTTTGTTCGCTAGCTTATCGATGAAGCGACGGATGGCTTGAAGCTTACCTTGTAAACTTCGTAACTCAAAGATATTGGTAGGTGCGGGCATATCAATGATAGCCGCAATCTTGAGAGGGTC
Organism: Wollemia nobilis; assembly: GCA_028583015.1. NCBI lineage: Eukaryota > Viridiplantae > Streptophyta > Pinopsida > Araucariales > Araucariaceae > Wollemia > Wollemia nobilis. The sequence continues at coordinate 4,419,347 of JAQPPZ010016919.1, forward strand.
GATTTTGATACCACGTAAAGAAACTAAAACCCCTAATAGTTTACCGGACTTGATTCCGAATATGCATTTGGCTGGATTTAATCGAATAAGGTATTCTCTTAACCGATTAAATACTTTTCTCAAATCATCTAAATGATCATCTTCTTTAATAGAGCGAGCTATAATATCATCTACATAATCATGTAGGATATCAGACATCATATCATGAAAGATATAAGTCATGGCTCGTTGATAAGTTGCACCTACATTCTTTAGGCCAAATGGCATCACTTTCCAACAAAAGGTACCCCAAGGGGTAATAAAGGTTGTTTTAGCCTGATCTTCAGGAGCTATCCTGATCTGATTATAGCCAAAAAATCCATCCATTAGGGACATAATTCCACTCCTGGTAGTAAAGTCAATGATTTGATCCATGTTTGGAAGAGGAAAATCATCTTTAGGGCATGCAGTGTTAATATCTCTAAAGTCTGTGCAAACCCTAACTTTGGTAGCTTCTTTCTTGGTGACTGGAACTACATTTGAGATCCATTCAAGCATAATGAATAGCTTGTATAAAAACAACATTCAAGAGTTTTTCTAACTCCCCTTTGACTAGCAAGGCCACTTTGGGATGCATTTTTCTAAGTTTTTGTTTAACAGGTTTAGCATCCGGATGGACTACTAGATGATGCATGACTACATAAGGGTCTAAACCTGGCATATCTTCATATGTCCAAGCGAAGACATCTTCATATTCTTTAAGGAATGCAATGTATTGTTCTTGTTTTTCTTGACTTAATTCTGATCCAATATTGATTATGTGAGGATTATCCTCAGTTCCAATGTTAATTTTAATGACGCTTTCTACTTCCATGTGTAGATCTCTTTCAAAATTAGGTGGGGTGGGTGAAACACCCAATTCTTGTAATTATTTTAAGGTTAACTTGGATAATTCATCTTGAGGAGTTGTGGCCTCAAGCTGGGCTATAGTAGGTATAGAACCATCAAAATAAAAACCATTGTGTAACATCTCTTCAATGGAGACATCATGGAAAATATCTCCTTCCAACTCATCATCGAATTCAGCAATCAATTCAGGGTAAGTTATGGATAGCATATTGCATGTAAAGGGATTATTCTTTGGACACAAACAATCTTGTTTATCTAGATAATCTTGATAACATATGAGTTGATCATCACCTTCAAAAGGGAAGGGTTGACCCTTACTAGGAAACATGCCCACACCACATCGGGTGGGCCATGGTTCTACCTCGATAGGTTCTTTCATACCATTTTGGAAAGGTCCCAAGCCTTTCCCTTTATATCCCATTTTAAGCATTATAGGTTTAGATTTAATATATTCATTAGCAAAATAGCATCGAGCATATCCATCACAATGCGTCTTGATGTTTCGGGGTATTCTTCCCCAATCATATCCTTTATAAATAAAAGCACAACTCCCGACTTGGTAAGTACTTCCCATAGGTTGTGGGAGGCCCAAAGTACGAGGAGATGGTGGCATATTATTTAAAAGAATTGAATTTTGCATAAAAGCATTTGTTTTTTCTGATATTAAAATTTTATATAAATCCGATAAAATCTCATCAGAAAGAGCATAAGAAGTAGAAGGATCATTCCCTATATCTTTAGATGTGGAAGGTATGATAGATGTAGATAATGTGGAGGTGTTAATAAATGGGTCTATAGGTTTTGAAATTATAGGGATGGAACATGAAGGATTGGTTGTGGATTTAAGATCCTTTTGAGGTTCTAGTGTGGTTTGTTTAGAAGATGGTTGAGTTAAATGTATAGGTGTAGTTGATGGGGTAGATGATGTTATGTGTGTGTGTTTCACACGTTTAGATGAAAAATAAGAATTAGGATGTGTGGATGACAGAGCGGGGCAAAATTGCACTCCAACAGGTTCTACCAGAGCACACATATCAAAGGGTCTGGGATCACCATGGATAGTGACCAACTAATTTTTAAATTTGAATTTAACACATTGGTGTAAAGTTGATGGGACAGCTCGCATTGCATTGATCTAAGGATGACCCAAGAGTATATTGTACGATGCGGGGCAATGTACAATAAATACGGTCGTATCTAAGGTTCTCGGACCAACTTGCAATGGGATGGTGATAACTCCACACGTTTCTTGTGTCTCGTCATTGAAGGATTTGATAATCATGTTAGTTTTCTTCATTTCATCACTTCGAAACCCAAATCTTTGGTAGAAGTCAAAAGTGCAAATATTTAGAGATGAACCATTATCAATCAAAACCCTTTTGATTGCTACATCTCCTATTAGGGCAGTAATATATAAGGGGTTATCCTTATGTAGACTATGTTGTGGTATATCTTTATCTCGAAAGTCAATACAATCAACTTCTCTAGTGATGATAGTATTGGCCATGGCTTCAGGTTGATTATTTTGAGGTACCATAATTTGGCTTAATGTAAGCATAAATTCATCCCTATGGGTAGGAGAAGATCTTAACAAGTCCAAAAGGGAAATTCTGGCTGTAGTATTGGATAATTGTTCGTTAATATTGTAAGGAGGTTTTGGTTGAACATTAGGAGCATGATTCTCTTTATTGGGATTTTTCAAAACAAATGGGGCTGATCCATCATTCTGATTTGGTTCTTGTTGAAGATTTTGAGCCTGTTGTCTGGTAATGACTCCGATGGTACCTACAATGTTATATTGAATACGCTGAACTGGTCTTGGTTGAGCGTTTATGGATTTTTCATTAGGAAGGAACTGATTAGAAGAGGGTCGAGTAGTAATTCTTCTAGGAAATGGTTCTTCTGGAACCATAGCATCTGTGATAGGTTGAATAGGATCTGATTCATTTTTAGAACTATTCAATTGGTTTGAGGTGATGTCTACTTCACTTTCAGTATCTGATTCTACATCACTAGGATCCGGAGTTTGAATATTATGTAGGGCCTGGTCATGACTATGGATAACGTTGTGCCAAATATTTGAGGATCCTAAACAGGTAATTGTCCGCTAATAGTAACTACATATCGGGTAGGAGGGGGAACATTATGATGTTCGATTTGATTAGACACTTCTTTACCATGGTTTGGTAAAGGATGTTGAAATATATCTAATGATTGATTGGCATTCTGATTCTGATTTTGAGGAATGGTCTTTTGAGGGTTATTAGGAGCATTTTGTTTAGGTTGGAAAGCTTGCACCTCCATTTCATTATTATCAATCAGATCTTGTATTTTATGTTTTAATATTTTGCAAGAGGTAGAATCAAGCCTCGTGCTAGTAATTGAGGTAGAATGGTTGATAAAGGTTGATTCAATCTAGTAAATTCTCGAGGAGATTTATCAGGAGGTTTTAATATAATTTTTGTTGTTGTCTTCGTTGTATTGATATTAGCAACGTTTCTACTATCAGTGACTCCGTCACCTACAACTTTTTTGTTTTTATACTGATTTTTGGATGTTTTCTCATCATATTTCTTTTTGAGCTGGCCTCTCCTAATGAGAGCATCACCCTTCGAGCTAAGTCTATATCTTGATCGAAGGTGGTTAAGGTAGCAGTTGATAACTCATAAGATATTTGTTCTTGCAAATTATTGATAAAAATATCCAACATTTCCCTATAAGGTAGCACAAAGTGCAGTTTTCCTGTCAACTGCCTCCATATAGCTAAGAAATCAACAAAACATTCATCTTTGTCTTGTTTTAAGTTGTATAAATCTTTAATGGTGACATGCCTCTTGATGTAGGCACTAAATTGATGGACAAAAGATTCAATTGTTTCTTCAAAATTTCTCAAAGAATGAGTGGGCAATTGATAGTACCACTCCAATGCCATTCCTCCTAAAATTTTTAGGAACATTTTTAGTAATAGCAAGTCATCATGTGATATATCATGACATGCTATCCTAAACATGCGAAGATGCTCTATGGGATCTTCATTTCCTTTATATATAGGCAAGACGGGCATGGGAAAGTGTTTAGGGTATGGTTGTGCTACAACTATGGGATCCAGAGGTTGACTACATATCTCTCGACAATTGTACGAGGGACGGTAGGGATCTATCTGGTCCATACACGAAGCTAATTGTTTCACCATGGCTTCCAGATTACTGGTTTGCCCACCATATTGATTCGGTAGGGCGTTAATATGAGATTTGTGAACATATGATGGAGGGACATGAAGATTAGATGCTATGTTGCTATTGTGTAAATTGTTGGTAGGAAGGGTGTTATGAAGAAGTTTTGAAGTTGTATTATGTTGTATCCCCGATTGTTGAAAATTGGTGTTTGGCTTTATTTTAGGTTTTTGTCATTTTGAAGCATATTGATCAATAGTTTGGCAAAATAAAACAGTGAATGAAGGTTTATTTTGTGTGGGAATGATTTTAGGCTGAATAACAGGTTCCTTAGGGGGTTGGGTAACCTATTATTTTTGCATGTTCTGAATCATAGTGACCATATCTCTATTGGATGGTCCAGCCTTATCACTTTCTTGATCAAAAAAGGACAAGGGATTAGTGTGTATGTTAAACATATCTTCCATGGCTGCTTGAGTGTCACTAATTTGTCCTCTATAAATATGAACTACCATATTAAGAGCACCAATGTTATTATTGAAAAATTTCTAGAAATGATCTAAGTTATCAAAAGCAATAGTTCCATCTGGAGCCATTCTAGGGGATGAGGATCCTTCCTCTTTAAGATTTTCTTGTTGTTCATTTTCTTCAGCCAGCTCATCTTTTGGCTGTTCTAGAGTTTCTCCTTCCGAAATTGATTCCTCAGGAAGGACATTTGGATTTTTTGTTTTGTCTCCTAACCAATATTCTTCTTCTTCTTCAGTTTGTTTACCTTTCCTAAGTCTAGGCATTGTGCTTAAATTTAGATTTCAGCAAATATATATATATATATATATATATATATATATATATATATATATATATATATATATATATATATATATATGCAACAAGCTTAAGAGGTACATATTTTAATTATATACCTACTATAGTATTTGAAAATAAAATGTTTTAGTTTTGTTATGTTTTGGTTTTTCTTGTTTTTTCTTTTTTTGTAACAATATTATAAAGATAACAAACAACACACTAAATGCAAGAAACAATAATAATGAAAGCAATGATCTAATCTTCTATAAACAATTTATAAATATCATTAATGGGCTCGAGTTCTTCAGGATTCATGAAGTGTTCTTCTTCAAATTAAAAATTTTCTTTCAAGAATTTGACAAAAAGTGCTATAGTGATATTATCTGTCTCAGATTCTGGTTGGTAGAAATAAAATTTGTGGCAATACTCTCGATATAACACAGCCCGAGGAACTCTCCTCCACATTTCCCTATCTGTAAGAACGACCTCTTGATCTTCTACATGACCTAGGAATTGGTGTATAATAGTTGCATTCTCGAGGTATTCCTCGAAGGTGAACAATTTTGAAGTAAGCTAACCACCTATGGCAGGCTCTTTGAAGTTCATGATAAAAAATGAGTTGATGAGGATTCAGGATCCTATCTAGGGCAAACATCTTGATTTTTTTAAGTTGTATTGATCTAGATGAAATGATACCTAGCCTCCTATCAAGTTCTTTCCACAAAAGTTGGTTTCTATCTGTTTCAGGTGCACTAAGCACATAATTAACTTCTATGGCTGCTAATTGGTTTTTAACATTTATAGTGATAGCTAGTCTTTTCTTAGGAGCTACCATCTAGACATGATATGCAACTTAGTAATTTTCTAATGATTTCAAATGCATCTATGTTTTTTGGTTTTTTTTTTTGGTTTTGTTTTCAAAAGGTTTTAGTTTCACGTCGGGTTCACCAAAATGTATCGTTCCAAATTTTTCGCACCCTTACCTTCAGGCTAAAGGATCCATGTCCGAAAGGGGGATGCGGGAAGGATGGGACAATACCTCAAACTGAGATGCCTTGGAAGGTCCTACCTCTTAGAGGAGGTGTATTAAGGTGATTTTTCGACGAATGGTGGGGTTCACCAAGAAATGTTTAGTGGCAGTTTCCATGCCTAGGTTGGGAATGTGTTTGATGTGTTCATTTTTATGCTTGATCATTCAATTCCTAGGTTTGGCCAGATGAATCTAAGTTGTTCTATTATGAAAATATAAATTAAATGAAGACAGAGAAAGAATTAAACATAAAACACAGAGAATAAATTAAGTGAAGAAATCCATACCTGGTTTCGAATGTCTGATGGAGGTTATAATTTTTGAAGCAGTCAAGATCGTCTCTTATCTGATAGGATCGTCTGTGATCAGACATGATCATCTGAGATCTGACGAATTCATCAGGCGAATTCATCAGAGACCTACAAACAGAGAAATAGATACAAAATATAGAAAATGTAGCTATACTGATAATGGAAAATAATGTGAAATAATATTAAGGATGTTAATAAGATAATCCTGAATAGAAATGCAAGTAAATTACGATGCTTTAATAGCTAATCATGATTTTATTATGCAATTAAACTACATGGGTGAACTTCAGGATGCAAAAAAGTAATAAATCCGACTAATGCAAAGCAAAACAATAAATAAATGAAGAAAGAATGCAAACTTAGGGCACTGATTGCCCCCAATGTTGACTGTAGTCGAAATCGTCTTGGATTGGTATGAAATCATCTCGAATTGGACAGGATCATCTGCAACGATCTGAGCTTGCTCCGACTAAAAATCAATGATGTCCCTGTAAGAAACTTGGAAAGTACAAATGCAGATGGTAATCCAGGGTATTCTAATGCACGCAAAGGTCAAGTTACAGTAAAATTTAGCCAGGGGAATGTCAAAGGGGGGTCCTAAGGTTTAAATAGGCTTAGGAGGGAGGTTAGGAGGTTGGAGATCATCCTAATTTGGAAGATCTCCAACGGGGGAGGTCTCTAACGGTGTAGACACACTTCTGCCCAGATTAGAGACATCGTTGAAACATAAGCTAATTATGCACAAATCAGTTTGGGACGAGATCGTCTGGACGTTCTGCTTAAGACGAATTCGTCCGATATGAGGCGATATCATCTGATCGGCGATGATATCATCCAACGGACAAAACAAACTCTAAAAATGGTGCAAAAAATGAGAAAATAGGCAGCAGGCAGTTTTGGAGCAGTTTTGAGGTTTAAATTTGAATTTGAATTATTACTAAGGTAATTGTAATTATTTACTAAAGTTTACTGTGCCAATTTTAGGGTGCTACAAGATCAAAGCATTTCGATATGAAGTATCACTTAATTCGAGATATGGTGGAACAATATATAGTTGAGCTTAAATATTATAATACTTTGGATAATATTGTAGACATCGTCACCAAAGGTATAGATAAAGCTCAATATATAAAGCTAAGAGACTGTATAGTTAGTCCTCTCAACTTTAAGGGGAGAATGTTGGAAATTAAAGCAGTATAAAAAGGTAAAAAAATTGTTTACAATGGTAATCTTTGGACCTTACCTTTTTACCTCCTTAGACAACAGCTGACTATGCATATTATATGGCATGGGCGGCAAGGAATTTGACATCAATTTTGTTGGATGTGTCTCATTATTTGCCAGAAAATAATTGTACGACAGGCACTACAGCACAAAAGACGATGGGTAGGGGGGGTCCGGGGGTCCGGAGGCCCCCAAGGACCCCCGGCTATGGTAAAGGTGATTACGTAATAGGTGATGGCTCGGGGTGCGTAGGGGGACACCCTCGGATATGGTGAAAGCGATTGAAGCCGACGAAGCCGGCACCAAAATTTTCACCTACTTTTATCGCTACTTTTCACCTACTTTTATCGCTACTTTTGGAGGGACCCCCGGGATTCCCATAGTTGGTGGGTGGTTAGTGGGTGTGGGTGGTTTAGCCCATGGTGTTGTATCCACGGTACCCTAATACCACTTAGTGGTTTAGGGTTGTATGAGTTTCCTTATATAATTATTGTAATGTCCCATTTTAGGGACAAGAGAGAGAATAATATATCAAGGAGGATAGACTCTTGTTTGCTGGACTAGCCCAAATTGGGTGAACCAAGGTAAATCTTGTGTGTTATATGTGCATTGAATGGTGTCATTATTTCCTTAGTTATTATTTTTGCATTATTTCTAGAATATGTTTATGTAAATTCTCTTCATTGGTATCAGAGCCAAGTCATTAGCCATAGGGGGACACCTTTATTGCTAGGGTTTAAATTTGTTTGAAGAAGATCTAGGGTTTCTAGGAGTGAGAGGAAACCTATTTTGGAGTGGGAGTTATGCAGAAGGATTTTGAAGGAAAAATGTTAGGTAATCATTCAAGGATAGAGATCGAGAAATTTGACGGCAAAAGTTTGAGCTATGGAAGTTAAAGATGGAAGATATGCTCGTGGACAGAGATCAGTGGGCTGCTATTTCAAAAACAACAAAACCTACGATACTTTCGATGAATATTGGGAGAAGATGAATCGAAAAGCAAGGAGTCTAATTCGACTGTGTCTTGCAGATTTGGTGCTCATCAATGTTTCGGGAGAAGCTACAACAAAGGATCTCTGGGAGAGGTTAGGGGCTTTGTATCAATCGAAGTCCCTAGTGAACAAATTATTCCTCAGAAAGAAACTGTACAATATTAGGATGCATGACGGGGATTCGGTTGCAGATCATCTGAATGCATTCAATACGGTGGTAAGTCAACTAACATCTATAGAAATTAACTTGAGTGAGGAAGATAAATGCATTACTTTGTTATGCTCTTTACCAGATTCATGGGATAACTTAGTAGTAGCAATTGGTAGTACAACTTCATCCACATTAAAGTTTGAAGATATAGTGGCATCTCTATTATCTGAGGATATGAGGAGAAAATCCATGGAGGGCACATCTAAGGAAGCCCTAACAGTGAGAGGGCATGCCAAGGAGAAGGAAAAATCTAGATATGGTGATAGGTCTAAGTCTAAAGGTAGATCCAAGTCTCAAGGGAAGTTTGAGAGAAAATGCTGGAATTGTGGCAAGCCTGGTCATATGAAGAAGGATTGCAGATCAAAGAAAGCTGAGTCTGGAAAAAATTTTGATGAATCGACTTCCACAGAGATGAATAAATCCATTGATGAAGTAGGGGATGTATATCTGGCATCCTGCTCATCGTGCTCCACACGATCAGATAAAAATGATTGGTTGATTGATACTGGTGCCTCTTTTCATATGACTCCTCATAGAGGGTGGTTCAGTGAATATGAAAGATATGATGGAGGGGAGGTACTATTGGGAGATGATTCACCACTCAGAATCATGGGTCATGGAAGAGTGAAAATTTTGCTGCAGGATGGTAGGGTTAAGACCCTACCAGGTGTGATGCATATTCTAGGACTTGCTAGAAATTTGATTTCGGTAAGAAAAATGGCCGATGCAGCAGTGAATGTCAGTTTTGGAAAGGATTCATGCAAAATGGTTCGTGGATCAATGGTGTTGGCAAGGGGAGTTCAGATTGGAACATTGTATAAGTTATTGGGAAGCACTATGACAAATGAGTGCAATAACTCAACTGTTCTTGAGGTTGATTATGATAAAAGCTCAACACTCTGGCATCAAAGGATGGGACATATTGGAGAAAAGGGATTATGTACCCTATACACAAAAGGTATGGTTCATGGTATCCCTAATTACTCAATGTCTTCTGAGTTCTGTGAACATTGTATTTATGGTAAACAGAATCGGGTTAGTTTTCCATCTGGTGCCACAAGATCTAGTGGGGTACTAGATTTGATCCACGGTGATATTTTTGGTCCTGTTCCTATGCCGTATCTTGGAAAATCATGGTATTATGCTTCCTTTGTTGATGATTTTTCAAGATATGCATGGATTTACTTTCTTAAGAGCAAAGATGAAGTGTTTGAAAAATTTAAGGAATTTAAAGCACTTGTTGAGAATCAAATTGATAAAAGGATTAAGGTGTTGAGGTCTGATAATGGAGGGGAATATTGTTCTAATATATTTGAGAAATTTTGTAAGAAATGTGGTATTGCAAGACAAAAGACTACTCCATATACACCTCAACAGAATGGAGTTGCAAAGAGGTTGAACAGATCACTGATGGAGAAGGCTAGAAGTATGCTCAGTGGTGCAGGTTTGGCACAGGAATTCTGGGCAGAAGTAGTGAGTGCAGCATGCTACTTGTGAAATCGGTCACCTACATCAGCATTGCCAGATCAAACTCCATTTGAAGCTCTATTTGGTAAGAAACCTTCTATTTCACATCTTAGAGTTTTTGGTTGTGATGCATACATGCATATTCCAAAGGAGAAAAGAAGTAAGCTAGATAATAAGGCTGTTAAATGTATCTTTATTGGTTATAAAGATGGTGTTAAAGGATATAAGTTTTGGAATCCAAAAACTAAAAGTACGGTGTATAGTAGAGATGTGGTGTTTAGGGAGATGATCGGTGATTCTAGGAAGGTAGTTACAGAAGAGGAACCTAGAACGGTCCAATTTGATCTCATGGAAAACTATCAGATAGTAGAGGATCTGGAAGAGGAGCATACAGATGAGGATATGGAAGAGGAGCATACAGGTGAGGATCTAGAAGAGGATGAAGAAGAGGTTCATACACCTGTGGTAAGGAGATCAACACGGGAAAGGAAGCAACCTCAAAGGTACAGTCCATCTACTTTTCCTTTTTTTGTACTATCTGTTACTGATGAAGATCCTAGAACAGTTAGAGAAGCTGTTAATTCTGGAGACGCAAACCTTTGGGAAGAGGCCATGGATGAGGAAATGATGTCCCTGAAAAAGAACAGAACATGGGATTTAGTGAAATTACCAAGTGGTAGGAAAGCAATAGGTTGCAAGTGGATCTTTAAGAAGAAGCGAGAATCGTCGAAGGTAAAGTGGAGAAATATAAAGCTCGCCTGGTTGCTAAAGGTTTTTTCTAGGTTGAAGGAATTGATTATGGTGAAGTTTTTTATCCCGTTGCAAAGCTAACATCAATTAGATTTATGTTAGCTGTGGCTACTGCATTTGATCTTGAAATAGAACAGATGGATGTGAAAACTACATTCCTTCATGGAGATTTGGAGGAAGAAATCTATATGAGGCAACTCGAAGGTTTCACTATTGCGAGAAACGAGGATCTGGTATGTAAGTTAAAGAAATCATTGTATGGACTGAAACAATAACCTAGAATGTGGTACCAAAAATTTGATACTTATGTTTTAGGAATTGGTTTTGTTCGTAGAAATGCTGATCACTATGTGTATTCAAAGAAAATTGATAATGTAATTGTCATTATAGTTCTTTATGTTGATGACATGTTACTAATTGGAAATAGCAAGAAACTAGTCAGGGAAGTAAAGTCTTAGTTGGCATCATAGTTTGGCATGAAGGATCTTGGCCATGCAAATTTTATATTGGGTATGCAAATAAAAAGAGATCGCTCTAACAGAAAGTTGTGGCTGGATCAGAAAAAGTATGTTGAGATAGTGTTGAAAAGGTTCAATATGCAGGATTGCAAACCGGTGAAGGTACCTATTTCCTTAGGTGAAATTTTTTTTGCTAAACAATGTCCAAAAATAGAAGAAGAGGTAGAGGAAATGTCACATATTCCTTATGCAAATGCTATAGGTAGTTTAATGTATGCCATGGTTTGTACTAGAGCAGACATTGCCCATGCAGTGGGAGTCTTGAGTAGATATATGTCTAAACCTGGTAAAGAGCATTGGACTGCTATGAAAAGGGTTTTCAAATATTTGTGTGGCACCTCTGATTTTACAATCTGCTATGAGGGTACAGGTAAAGAAAATAGACAATTGGATATAGAAGGGTTTGTTGTGTAGACACCAAAACAACACCATTTCGATTAAGTGATTACAAACATTGATCACATTGATATCACAGCTTTTAGGGCAGCCCTTAGAGGTCAAATAGTGGTCTTAACCACTCACACAGCAGTTTAAAAGATCGAAAAATGAGCAGAGCAAAGTCGGTCGTTCTAGAGCCTTTAACAAACTTCAAAGCCTTCTTAGCCTTCTTCAAAGCCTTTTGTCAAAACCAAGCCCTGGCCGAAGTGTCGCGATATCGCGACACTTTGGGCCCCGACCCAAAGCGGGCCCAAAGTGTCGCGATATCGCGACACTTTGGGCCCCGACAAGCGGGCCCAAGTGTCGCGATATCGCGACACTTTGGGCCCCGACCCAAAGCGGGCCCAAAGTGTCGCGATATCGCGACACTTTGGGCCCCGACCCAAAGCGGGCCCAAAGTGTCGCGATATCGCGACACTTTGGGCCCCGACCCAAGCGGCCCAAAGCGTCGCGATATCGCGACACTTTGGGCCCCGACACAAAGCGGGCCCAAAGCGTCGCGATATCGCGACACTTTGGGCCCCGACCAAAGCCGGCCCAAAGCGTCGCGATATCGCGACACTTTGGGCCCCGAGCCAAAGCCGGCCCAAAGCGTCGCGATATCGCGACACTTTGGGCCTCAAGCCAACACCGGCCAAAGTCAAAAGTAGACACGTCACCAATCAAAAGCATACATTCGACCATCCAAGGAACGACCGCCACGTGGCACCTCTACGTGTCCCTTCTCGAAGAGACCCCATGGCTCTGTAAAACGGCGGATTTTACAACGGACATTAATGAGACAAGCGGTGTTAGCAAAATATCCGATCCGAGGCCACGCCTCATAACTACGATCTGTCAGTGCGAGCCAGGTCCCATAATGGCCCGATAAGGATCAAATCTGAGCGGCGCCTACGAATTTAGGGTTTTGAACATTAATGTTCTCAGAGGCCGAACCCTCTATAAAAAAACCGGCTCGATACGTAATATAAGGACGACGAAGCATTTTGTTAACACAACGAAGTGCTGCTCATTTGGATATCCGACTGTATCAATCTAAGTTCACCTTCTTTACATCTAGAATCTCTCACAAATAGAGGTTGGTGGGTGATTCTTAGAAGAGTGAACCGGACTTTCACACCCGACAGGTGGATCACTGCATCCCACTAATTCGACGACAACACACTGACCTTAGATCTCGAGCCCATTCCTAGTGGATTGGCGTCGAGACTAAGTGTAAACCAGGGGTGGCCCGCTTGGGCAGCCCATGAACGTTTCTAGTTAATGCAATATATGTTGTTCTCTTTCGAAATACATTGCAAAAACTAACAATATCGAAATAGCTTATTCTTTACGTTGTTCAAGTAAACTTTACGTTAGAATATATCGTGTCATACGTTATATGCTCGAATGCGTCTTGCAATACGTTTTATCGAATATTGTCATGCAACACAATGAAGTGCTAACTTGCAGGCAATAGCATTAGAATCGGTTGATTATTTTAATGACTGTCCATGTCTCATGTATTGTGCTGTCTTCAAGTAGAATAAAAATAACGAGTTTACGTTTTACATCCTCGGATATATGCCATTTCGAATGTATACTGTTCTCTGTTCTCGGCAAAAGTTGCAGTTTCACGAAGAGTTGTTTTATTCATGCATCTGATCTATCTTCATATGTATGCTAAAGTCAGAAGGTTCTGCCCTCTTATTACAGGTGCTACTAACGTTCTTCTCGTGTTTCTGAATGCAGGGTAAGCGGATGAACGCAAGATAGGCAACGGCTAACAAGACTCACTAAACATCAGCGGCGGCAACACTACAACCCGCCCATTTTACATGTGGGCATGCGGAAAGGGATCACTGTTCATCCGTTGTAATAAAAAATCGAGACTATTGTAACCGAGTTGGAATTACATTATAAAAAGGGCTGTGCTCTTACCTTTTGATATGATTCCATCCGTGTTATTACATGCATCAAACTAGTTCTGTTTTTATTGCATCTCGGTGTTTTATTTCCGAAATCTCATGCTTTCAGTGGCGATCACGGTGGGACCCGAGTCCACATTTTTTATTTTTGGATTAAGTTACTGATCTAAAAATTGCTTGTTATGTACGCTCTTCGTCTCACCCGGGGACGATTACGAATCTACGCATTTTTAGAGAAAATCGGAGACATCCAATTAGGCGAAAAAGAGGTAAGGGTTATTCTAGCTTCATATCAAAATTTCTATTTTTCGGTCTTCTGGTTTTTTTTTAGTTTGGACGGCTTTTAAATTCTTTTATATTTATTTAAATAAGGGTAGAAAAATTTTCTTTAATTTTTCTTGCTTTATTTAAATAAGGGTAGAAGGATTTTAATTTTTCTTGCTTTATTTAAAGAAAGATAAGAAGAATTTTAATTTTTCTTGCTTTATTTAAAGAAAGATAAGAGGAATTTTTTAAAAAAATTTCTTGCTTTATTTAAAGAAGGGTAGAGGATTTTTTAATTTTTCTTGCTTTAGTCGTAAACTTTTAATTTTCTACTTGTTGTTTTCCAGTTTGTAGTATATGTCTGGCATAGGGAAAGATTTCTTTTTCGGTTGCTTGTTTCAAATTTGCAAAGTAAAATGAATCCCACACACCACGTGGTACTTTAAACCAAGGCGTTGGTCGTAAAACCCCAACCCTTGAGCAAGACCAAAGGTGGATTCCATTATCACTTTGGCTTGAGATATTGCATCCATTACCTCGATCGCGACTGTTGCTAGACATAAATCCTGACGAAAGCCGACCAAGTGTTGCTGGGGTGATTCCCATGCACGCGAGGATAAGTCTTCTATGGTAGGTGTCATAAACAGAGCGATTCCCCTTCCGTACCGCCTATGTTCCACGTACCATCTGCTCTCACGTACCTATAGTCTCCCTCACGTAAGGGCGGGTATATAGAGAGGTTGGTATATCGGTCCGGCAAATGGTATATTGAAGGGGCGACCATTTATGGGAGTCATATGAGCCAACATTATGCATTTAAACGTTCTTCCAAAATTGCAAAAACAAAACGAAACATCAAAATGCACTAAACCAGTTTAGGACACACTATTTAATCCTTAAAAGAGATAATCACGGTTTTGTGTGTGTGTGCTCATTTTTGCTTGGTGTGCACAAAAAGACAAATCATCATAAACGAGATAAAATCTGCTTAGATAGTAGCGAAACATCACAATGGTGTACACTCGTAGCCAAGCCCAATCAAGGGCAGACGCTATGGAAGGTACACAAAGAGAGGGCGCTAGTCGCCTTCGCTTTAGCCCTGAGGACCTAGCCATACCATCTTGGCAGTCTGGCCTACAACAAAGTCCACATCAGGCCACTTCAAGAAGGAACTATTGGGAACCTCCTCATTGGAATACACCCATTCAACACACCCCCTTTCGGGAAGATGGTTCACATGCAGATCTCAATATAAGTAGACAACCGCCTCTTGAGGCTAGGTTTGAATGGCCACGACGCGATGAAGCGCTAGAGAGGCATACTCGTCCATTTGGAGGGGCAACGTGGATATGGCGTCCCTTATTTACCTCCCATCAGAACAGAAAAACAACATCCAGAGCGCAGGGCTCTTTACACAGGGCTAGCTAACTCCGCCCGCCCCTCTCACACCCATAAAATGGAGTACGAGGAAGATCATCACATTCCTCGAGAACAAAAAACAGCGCGGGAACCTTGTGTTTCTGCACCTGCCAGATATCATGATCACACATCGAGGCCAGAACCTCAAACAAATGTCGCTTACCCCGACAAAGGGAAGCAACCCATTGAAATTTTTGACCATCAAGATCGAGGCAAACACATAGGCAAAACATTCAAGCCTCCTCAACAAAAGAGGGCAGACCCGGTTGACCCGGCAGTCGCCAGACATGCCGCTCGCCAAGCGCGAATCACGCAGCTTGAGCAGGGTCATCAGGAGTTAGAATACTTATACATGCAGCGCGAGGCAGATGAGTTACGCTATAAACTACCTAAAAGGGTGCCAACCCCTCGCACCCAAAGAGCACAACAGTATGAGAGGCACAACCCGTTGGTGCAGGACATGTCTCCGCGACCTCGTCAAGCTTTGCCTCCGAGACCTTATAGACCCGAAAGGGAGGCCACTCCCCGAACAATGATGGGTACCCTCAGCGGGGACTCGATCAAGGTCATAGGGCTCGCCCAGAGACTCCTCAAGAGTTTTATGAGGAGTATGAACCAGAAATAGAATGGGTCGACACGCCCCATCAAGGCGGGAGGGCTGCCAATCGGCCACCTCCCCATAGGCCTCCAGTCTCCCTTGACCCACAACGGGAGCAAACCAAAGAAGAAGAAATAAAATCTTTCGATGCATACAAAGCGCTATTAGAGCGTTTGGAGTCTGTGGAGATAAAAGCTTCTGGGCATCAAAAGCCCACACTACGTCAACTCCGCAGTCATCCGGTGCATCCCTCAGTACCCATACCTCTTTACCCTGAACATTTCAAGTTGCCACAATTGGCAGTCTTTAAAGGGGAGGAGGACGCACAAGAACATGTCACGAGGTTCCCGAGTCAATGCTTCGGTATCCAAGACAATGATGCATTATTGCTTAGAACTTTCATAACCACATTCGCGGGCCCTGCCTCGGATTGGTTTACACAATTGCCCAAACACAGTATCAACAACTTAGATCAACTAGTGGATGCATTTCTTGAACGCTTTGCTTTCAACACAAGGAAGAAGGCATCACTAAGTGATTTGGCCAGCCTCAGGCAGTATGAGGAGGAAACAATAGCAGCATACGGGAACCGATGGAGGGCTTTGCTTTCCAGGCTACCCTACCGTCCCCCTATGTCTGATCTCACTCAGATGTTCGCACGGAGTTGCTTAAAATCAATCTCTGGGCTATTGCTGCTACAACAATACGACAGCTTAGAAGAAGCCTTGGCGCAAGCCAGAGTCATAGAAGAGATTAAAATAGGCGAAGGCACAATTGCCAAGCCTAAGAAGAAAGAGTGGAATAAAACCACTAAGACTGGGAATACGCAATCACAACCCGCAGCGGTTAATCAAGTTGCAATCAATGTTCCCAAGCCAGTGCAAGACACGCAGCCTCAAAAGGCCAATTACCAAGCAGTGCCTCCTAGTTATGAGAAAGATAACAAGAAACAGGAGCAGAATCAGCAGCGTCGCCCTAAGCGACAATTCACCCCCTACACGGAGTCTAGGGACTCCTTATTTGACCGCTTGTCAGCGGCAAATTTAGTAACCCTTCCAGAGATCCCGACTATAGACCCTAACGCTCCTAAACCTAAGGGATATAGAGAGGAACTATACTGTAGATTTCATAGGCGAAGGGGACACGATTTGAATGGATGCTGGAAGTTCAAAGGACTAATCCAAGATTTAATCAAAAATAAAACATTGGTCGTGGACAACCCCATAGCGCCAAACAACCAACAAATGGGGGTATTCAAGGACCCCTTGCCTGCCCACGAGGCACAGGCAAAACCTCTCCAAGTTAATGAGGTGCGCCAGAATCTTCCCATGCAAGGATTTGTGGGAATGATCAGCATAGTGACGAGGAATAAAAAATACTCAGTAGTTGCCCCTGGGACAGCCACAAAGGAAGTTCCGACAACGTCACAGCCTCAACAACACCCTATACAGTCACCTCCGCCTAGACCAGAAATCACGATACGGTCCAAACTCACGCAGAGTTTGCGGACCACATCGGCTAGGCTGTCCATTTACGAGCTTATTCAACAATCAACACCTCATAGAGAAGCTCTTATGGACATTTTAAAAACCATCGAATTACAGCCCCAAGAAGCAAATTCTTTCAACAACTTCGTGGGACACGTAAAACGATGTACTGAGCCGGTCATCACCTTCAAAGAGGATGAAGTCAAAGCAATATCGAATGACGCGGCAGATCCACCCCTGCATGTTATTGCACGGATCAACAGGATCCCGTATAAGAGAGTGTTGGTAGATACTGGCTCTTCCAGTAATATTATTACCACTGTAGCCCTGAAACATTTGAAGCTGCCAACCTCTCATATCACAGCCTCCACGTATACACTGTGAGCTTTCAATGATGCAATATGCTTGACAGTCGACACGGTTGTTCTACCCGTCCGGGTAGGACAAAAGACAACACCAACATTGTGCCATGTGTTGGAAGGCGAGATGGCCTACAATATACTCGCTAGGGCGGCCTTGGATTCGGGACATGAAATGTGTCCCTTCCATCGCTCACCGGTGCTTAAAGTATGCTTTTGAAGGTGAAATACACGTAGTCCCAATGGACTTGGAACCCTTCAAGTATTGCAATGCGGTACAACTAATGCCTCAATCGACCCTCCCTTCAACGCATTTGGATTTCCAATTAAATCCATCTAAACAGGGTCCAATACCGCAAGCACCACTGGTGACCGAATCACCAAAATCCCAGCTAGGTAAGACTTCATCATCTGCTCCTTCATCATCAACGCCACCCGTCATGGCTACACAGAAGGACAAGGGAAAACAAATCATGGAAGAGGCTCAGCCCTTAGAAGAGGGGTTGCCCACAATATCAACGGTATCAACAGAGGAAATATCCAGCACAACGGAAGCTGAGACCCCAAACCTACCAAACATGGAATGGACTCAGGAAGGACTCCCGTTCCCTCCCTCCGAAGCATCAACAATCACTGTTAAAATGGCTAGTACAGGCCTGGGGGAGTACATAGTGCAGAATGTTGTGGCAACGCCCGCATTAGAGTCAGTCCAAGATATGGGAAGACCTCGCCTTCCCATAGGAACAGCTGTTCCCCTAGGTCACCCACCCAACCAGACAAATTTTGTGTATGGGGGCCTTGATCATGGTCTTGAACCATGTAAGCAAAAGGAAGCAGACGAAGAACCTTTTGTTGAAAACATCAATTATATGTCAAACCCACAATTTGCCCTCAAATATCTCGGCCAATGCCATTGGCATGGATACGGGCTAGGCAGATATGAGCAAGGGATGCGTCTCCCTTGCCAACCAAGATATCAGATGCCATATGACAAGTCAGGAGTAGGGTTCAACCACCCCCTGCCCTTGGACATCTTGGTTGAAAATATGCAAGACCTAGAAATAGGCAACAAGGGGGGATTGGCACTAGATCTCTATGCCAACCCAAAAACAGAATTTACATTGGGAGATTACCTCCCATGGTCACCAAACACCCTTGGTAACAGCAGTAATCCCTCTCCTTTGCTAGAGAGAGGCGAAAGTTCGGATACCCATCCCCAAAGAGAATATCAATGGTGTCCGGACATCTTTTCGAAGTTGTTCCCCTTAGAGATTCCAGTTGAGTCAGCACAATGTCAAGAGAGTCAGGTCCCTCCACCAAAAGTGGAACAACCGCAATGGGACCAGATTAACTTATTGGAGCAAGGAGAGTCCTCAACATCGCAAGCAATAGTCGCTGAAGAGAATGAACATTTTCGGATCTCCGAAAGTGACTCAGAAGATGAGACTGAGATGGACTATCTCAGACATGCGCGACGACATTATCGTGCTTTAACTCATGAAGATCTAATGGGACAGATGGGCATACGATTAGGGCATGAATGGTGGGTCGACCCAGCAGGGTGGGACCTGATCTTGGATCCATGGCTCCACATTCACGATGAGCACCGTCCACCTCGAGACCCTATCATAACAATAGTGCCGAGGGAAGACCCTGTCCTCCATTTGGCACATAGGGCCGATCCGTTCGTGCCCGTTCCCATAGAGCCAGATCCAGAGTATAGGGAATATCTAGAAAAATCAAGTTATCATACCCGCGGTAATGGAGACCAAATTCATTCCATCCACATGATCTCCATTGATTTGACCGCACCCATCCGCAATCCGGCCGATCCAGCACGGTCATTGCATCTAGACATAGATGCCATCGATTGGGATCGCGTCAATTCACCCCTATCACCAAGCAGAGTATCGGCCTTTCGGTGAAATGCCTCATTTTACCCCAAGGACAACTCGGGATATTTTTCAAGTCGAAGAGGAACCCGAGGTTCCAAGCATAGATCTAAATTCAGCTAATGATATCCATTTGATCCCGACTCCACATCGCTTGGAGGACGGATCCCACATGTCGACCGAGGAGACGACTGACGTAGACATCGGCACAGATCCAAAGAATCCACAGATTCTCAAGTCGGGGGTAAGTCTTTCCCCCGAAGAGCAAGCCGACTACATTGCCCTTCTCAAAGAGAAGAAGGAGGTTTTTGCATGGTCGTACAAGGATATGCCAGGACTAGACCCGCAGCTAGTCACGCATAATTTAACGCTTGATCCGACAATCAAGCCTGTAAAGCAAAAACTACGTAAGATGCACCCAACAGTGGCCTTGATGGTCAAAGATGAATTACAAAAGTCGTTGGACGCACAATTTGTCATCTGCGTGGATTATCCGCCATGGTTGTCCAACATGGTTCCCGTCAAGAAGCCCGACGGGAGGATTCGCATATGCACCGATTTTTGAGACTTAAACAAAGCGAGTCCTAAGGATGATTTCCCCTTGCCCAGCATCGACGCGTTGGTAGACGCTACAGCAGGTCACGAAATGCTCTCCCTAATGGATGGTTTCTCAGGATACAATCAAATTCGTATCAATCCTGAGGATCAACTCAAAACGGCATTCACAACGCCTTGGGGGACATTTTGTTATAAGGTCATGCCTTTTGGCCTTAAAAATGTTGGTGCCACCTACCAACGTGCCATGACGTATATCTTCCACGATTACATGCACAAAACTTTGGAAGATTACATGGATGATTTATTAGCCAAGTCTCTCTTGCGCTCAAATCATATCGCTGACTTAAGCAAGATCCTCGATCGCCTCATGGAGCATAAAGTCGGACTAAACCCCAAGAAGTGCGTCTTTGGCGTCACATCCGGAAAACTCTTGGGTTTCATAGTCTCAAAACGAGGAATCGAGGTGGACCCAAAGAAAGTCAAGGCAATCCTTGAAATGGTTCCCCCAACCACAATCAAGCAACTCAGGAGTCTGCAGGGAAAGGTCGCGTCGATTAAACGCTTCATAGCACAATTATCTGACAAGTGCCGACCCATGAACAAATTATTACATAAGGGGGTTACATTTCATTGGGATGACGAGTGCCAGTCAGCCTTTGACGAGATCAAACAATACTTGGCTTCGCCGCCAGTATTGGCACCACCTAGGCCAGGAGTGCCGTTCTACTTATACATCTCAGCTACTGAGGTGGCACTGGGCGCCATGCTAGCCCAGAAGAATGAACTTCACAAGGAACAGGCTACATACTATCTTAGCCGCACTCTGGTCAGTTACGAACTTAACTATGCATACGTTGAGAAACTTTGCTTGGCAGTGGTGTTTGCTACCAAAAAGCTACGCCACTACATGCTGAGCAACACTACGTATGTTGTGTCTAAGGAGAATCCATTGCGATACATGATGAGTCGTACTTATCATAGTAGTCGCACGGCGAAATGGATCATGTTGTTGACGGAATTTGACATAGAGTTTATTGGACAAAAATCTATCAAAGGACAAGTCATAGCCGATCAACTAGCAGAGGCTCCTCTTGAAGACAATCAGCCTCTGGTCATAGAACTACCCGATGATGGGGTCTTTCATGTCTCAGAATCGCCAGATTCCGATGAGCCTGAGTCACAGGCCGACATAACCCTATTCTTCGATGGTTCTAAGTGTGAGCAAGGTGGTGGTGCGGGAATTGTATTCTTCACACCGCAGGGTGCTCCAATGCCCCTGTCATTTAAATTAAACTTCCCGTGCACCAACAACAACGCAGAGTATGAAGCCTTGCTCCTAGGTCTTCAGACAACAATCGCCATGAACATCAAAAGACTGAACATCTTTGGTGATTCGCTGTTAATAGTCAATCAAGTCAAAGGGGTATATCAATGCAAATGCCCAGTTCTGAAGGCTTATAAAGCCCTTGTGGACAAATTCCTGGTAAAACTTGAGTGGTATGACATCGAGGCACTCCCTCGATCATCAAACCGTTTTGCGGATACAATGGCCTCCTTGGGGTCATTAATTCCGTAGGACCTTTCTGGTGATATGACAACCATTCAAGTCAAAACCTTATCGCAATCCGCGATGGAGCGTGCAAGCTTAGACTTGACGCCAGGAATCCACATGATACAAATTGAACCATCCTCGGATAGGTTCTCTCGAATCCGAGATCATCTGAAACACGCCAACTGGGGGTCCTTGTTCTCCCCTACTCCCATTAGTAGCAACACAATACTATTCTTGCAGGTTCTATCCCATTCAGCATTTGCTAGGGATGAACTTCAGGAGGGATTGGCTGTTCATACTATCGAGGTTTCTGATCAACAAGACTGGTATTTACCCATTCGAGACTACCTCAAGTTAGGTAGTCTCCCACTTGATTTGACTCATGCCGCAAAACGAGCACTCAAGCAGAAAGCGGCTAAGTATGTCTTGATAGGAGACATCTTGTATCGTCGCAGCTATGAAGGAATCCTCCTTCGTTGCTTGGACCAACAAGAGTCCACTTGGGCGATCGCCCAAGCGCACGATGGTACATGTGGTGGCCACTTCAGTGGAATGGCCATCGCAAAGCGCATTCTTCGCATGGGCTATTATTGGCCATCTTTAGAGCGAGATTGTTGCACCTATGTCAAGAAGTGCGTGAAGTGTCAACATCATGCCAATCTAATGCACGTACCTTCTCAGGCCTTGCAGACAGTCCAGTCTGCTTGGCCATTTTCGCAATGGGGCTTTGATCTCATTGGAAAGATCTCCCCTGCGTCGTCAGGCCGTCACACGTTTATCATAACGGCCACAGAGTACTTCACCAAGTGGGTGGAAGCAATTCCGCTTACCTCTACGACAGGACCCCGCATTGTGGAGTTCATTTTGCATAACATCATATGTCGTTTTGGTATTCCATCCAAAATAGTCTCGGATAATGGGACACCTTTCAAGAACAAAGACGTGCGTGCTTTGACCACAAAGTACAAGATTCAGCACAACTTTTCAACACCTTATTATCCGTAGGCGAATGGACAAGCAGAGGCGTCAAACAAAATGCTAGTTGCCATCCTTAAAAAGACCGTCGCAGACAGATCATAAGGATTGGCACATTCAAATCCCACTTGCCCTATGGGCCTATCGCACTAGCATTCGGACGCCCACTGGGGCCACTCCATTTTCGCTCGTGTATGGCTCCGAGGCAGTCATGCCTCTAGAGTTGGAGATTCCTTCCCTGCGCATATCAATGCATGAGTTCATAGATGATGATTCTGCGTGGCAGGCCCGGTTAGACCAGCTTACGTTGCTTGACGAACGACGCGTTAATGCTCTCGAGCATTTACGCATTTATCAAGAGCGACTTAAGAAAGCTTACAACATGAAAGTTCACCTCCGGGACTTTCGCGTTGGTGATTTGGTTTTGAAGGAAAATCAACAAAATTCCAGTTTGCCATCCCACCTAAGGGACAAGTTTGCGGCAAATTGGTTAGGTCCGTATGTCATTGATAGCAAAATCGGACCCGGGACATACCGGCTAGCTTCTCTTGATGGTATCAAGGAAACAGAACCCTTGAATATCAGTCATTTGCGACCATTTCATATCTAAAGAGAGCCATATCCCAAAAGGCTCCAAGGATTCTTAAACGCTTGGTCACCGTAAAAGCTCCAAGGATTATCACAATCGCTTGGTCAATCCCAAAGGCTCCAAGGATTCTTGCAATCGCTTGGTCAATCCCCCAAAATGCTCCAAGGATTATCACAATCGCTTGGTCACCCCAAAAGCTCCAAGGATTCTTGCAATCGCTTGGTCAAACCAAAATGCTCCAAGGATTATCACAATCGCTTGGTCAATCCCAAAGGCTCCAAGGATTCTTGCAATCGCTTGGTCAATCCCAAAACGCTCCAAGGATTTCCACAATCACTTGGTCCAAAAATCATGAAAATTCAAAAACAACAAAAATCATCAAAAACAACAAAAATTTGCATCTCATTTCTAGGCATATTCAAATTCATCAAATAGAGAGTTCTTCTCGCAATTCATCTTCATATTCACCAAAATCAATCCATCAAAAATACAAAAATATGTAGCTGCATCTAAGCATTGCATCCATACATTGCATATTCATGGTCGCACAGGTCAAAGGCACCATAGGCTATCATGGTTCTACTAGTCCATCTTGTTCCACACTTGTTCCATTTTACAAAAACAGCAAAAACACCATGCACTTTACCACACTAGAGTCAGTGGTCTCTTAATGTATCAAGAGTTTTTCGTGATTCAGTCATCATTTTGCTCTTTAGCAATGAAATGTATCAAGTCAAACAGATTTTACGAAGGTAGAGTTACACTTGCAATACACCTTGTTACGTAACATCCCAACACAAATTAAAACACATCAAAAATTCCCGAGTTGTGTGAACGAAGGATGAAACCTACATAGTAATCCAGGTTACCATAAGCGAAACGGTTATCTTGCTCATCCCCCTGTGCGAATGACCCCAAGAATGCTGAGAGTTGGCAAAAGGACAAGCATCCTCCCTACCCAATTCCCTAAGAATCCCAAAGTTGCAAAACGTCAAAAATTTGCAAAATGTCAAAACTTCAAAATTTGACACCCTAAAGTGCACATCTCAAAAAGCACAAAGAATAGTGATTATCGTCACTCCATATCCAAATCCCTTGCTCAAGAGAAAAGAAAAATAAATCAAAATAAACAATGATTATTATCACTATAACGAGCAAGTATCCCAATACAATTGAAGAAAAGAAGGGAGTTGACCTTGAATCCCTGGAACTCTCAAGCATTCTGACAGGTCATGAGGCAAGCCTCAGTATCGGTTTGGTTGATAGCCTATCGGTCACTGGCGGTAAACTTCTCGCATGACGATATATCTATCACATTAACTTGTGTACAGATCAATGTTTGCATGTGGATGAGCTAGCTTATGGTATCCTGGAGAACACCGCAGATTAATCTAACTACATACAACAAAGGAGTTAGTGGAGCTAATTAGGTGATCCTCAGTACAGGTTCGGTTGAAAGCCCATCTGGCACTGGCGGTATCCTGACAAATACCACATAAATGAACTCAATTGCACACACAGGGATGTGAAATAACTTGGTTAAAAACAAGTCCGATTCATACCTTGTTCAAAAGTCTTGTAAGATAAAGTACAATCATGGCTAGTGAGTTAAAACCGTCTGAGTCTCGGAAAACCTTAGCTACATTTCTAAACCAATTACACTACTTTTCATCCTTGCAATACCATCAGAAAATACAAAAGAAGAAACACCACATTTGTACATAGCAAAGTAATGGAGTTCTAAACAGTCTATGGTGCCATAACCAAATCTCACCAAGTCCATACATCCATTTCATTTCTGCATATCACATGCATTTGCATTCATCATGCATCCATCAAACTAAATCAACATACAACATTGGTAATTATCATACCATATGCATCCATCCATATCAAGTAGCATGCATCCATCAACATCAATCATTGTGCATAAAATCATGACATATACGTAAAGAAAGAAAATCAAAACAACAAAAACATCACAAAAATGCAACACAAAAAGAAGCAATAAGCATTGCCGGACACGAGTGCTCTTGCACTCAACCTCTTGGCATAGAAAATCGATGTCGGGGCTCAAATTCTCATTCTCCTACTTCCCTAAGAAGGCTATCATAGCTGGACCGCTCCACGGGAAGACGGGGTTTTTGATGATTTCACCCCATTATGGCATCACCAAAAGGGTTAACACCCACCAAAAATAGGTCCAAATGTCGGGAAATTGCACGTGCTCAAATGGAAAAACATCTAAAGGCACCCTAACCTAAGTCATCTTGGGTCAAGCGACTCGTCGCTTTTCTCACGAAGGTCATTCCCTCATCGATTCGTCGCTTGAGGGGGTAGTCACACTTAGTCACCAATCAACAACCACACACCCAATCAAGGCAATGACATGCATTCAAAGAATCATTGACAAAGACAATCACGCTCCTGCTTGGGGCAGGAAACAAGCAATCATTAAATTGATCAAATACTTGGCATTCCCGAAGCATGAACACAAGGTTCCCCTGTGGATAAAAGGTTACGCCCTTTGCCTAATCATGACTGATCAATGTCCAAGCTCAAGTCACACCTCACCAAAATAGGTTAACACTTGAAATCAAATTCCTTAGCTCGTCAGAAGCAAGGATTCAAGAATGCATGCCCTTTCCATACTTGGGGCATTAAAAGTTGGTTAGGTTACCAAGAAACCCTAATCATTAGTGCTTTGGTCGTATATTTTTGCTCAAGATCGCGTCACCCGCAGCGCTTCCCAAAAAGGGGCATCTGTAGACACCAAAACAGCACCATTTCGATTAAGTGATTACAAACATTGATCACATTGATATCACAGCTTTTAGGGCAGCCCTTAGAGGTCAAATAGTGGTCTTAACCACTCACACAACAGTTTAAAAGATCGAAAAATGAGCAGAGCAAAGTCGGTCGTTCTAGAGCCTTTAACAAACTTCAAAGCCTTTATCCGCGCCAAGCCTTTTGTCAAAAACCAAGCCCTGGCCGAAGTGTCGCGATATCGCGACACTTTGCCCCCACAAAAAGTGTCGCGATATCGCGACACTTTGGGCCCCAAGCGGAGCCCAAAGTGTCGCGATATCGCGACACTTTGGGCCCCGACCCACCACACAAAAACCTGGCCCAAAGTGTCGCGATATCGCGACACTTTGGGCCCCGACCAAAGCCCGCCCAAAGTGTCGCGATATCGCGACACTTTGGGCTCCCAGCCAAAGCCCGCCCAAAGTGTCGCGATATCGCGACACTTTGGGCCTCAAGCCAACTGCCAAAGTAGCGACACGTCACCAAAGTCAAAAGCATGCATTCGACCATCCAAGGAACGACCGCCACGTGGCACCTCTACGTGTCCCTTCTCGAAGAGACCCCATGGCTCTGTAAAACGGCGGATTTTACAACGGACATTAATGAGACAAGCGGTGTTAGCAAAATATCCGATCCGAGGCCACGCCTCATAACTACGATCTGTCAGTGCGAGCCATGTCCCATAATGGCCCGATAAGGATCAAATCTGAGCGGCCCTTGCGGATTTAGGGTTTTGAACATTAATGTTCTCAGAGGCCGAACCCTCTATAAAAAACCGGCTCGATACGTAATATAAGGACTGCGAAGCATTTTGTTAACACAACGAAGTGCTGCTCATTTGGATATCCGACTGTATCAATCTAAGTTCACCTTCTTTACATCTGGAATCTCTCACAAATAGAGGTTGGTGGGTGATTCTTAGAAGAGTGAACCGGACTTTCACACCCGACAGTGGATCACTGCATTCCACTAATTCGACGACAACACACAACCTTAGATCTCGAGCCCATTCCTAGTGGATTGGCGTCGAGACTAAGTGTAAACCAGGGGTGGCCCGCTTGGGCAGCCCATGAACGTTTCTAGTTAATGCAATATATGTTGTTCTCTTTTGAAATACATTGCAAAAACTAACAGTATCGAAATAGCTTATTCTTTACGCTGTTCAAGTAAACTTTACGTTAGAATATATCGTGTCATACGTTATATGCTCGAATGCGTCTTGCAATACGTTTTATCGAATATTGTCATGCAACACAATGAAGTGCTAACTTGCAGGCAACAGCATTAGAATCGGTTGATTATTTTAATGACTGTCCATGTCTCATGTATTGTGTTGTCTTCAAGTAGAATAAAAATAACAGTTTACGTTTTACATCCTCGGATATATGCCATTTCGAATGTATACTGTTCTCTGTTCTCGGCAAAAGTTGCAATTTCACGAAGAGTTGTTTTATTCATGCATCTGATCTATCTTCATATGTATGCTAAAGTCGGAAGGTTCTGCCCTCTTATTACAGGTGCTACTAACGTTCTTCTCGTGTTTTTGAATGCAGGGTAAGCGGCTGAACGCAAGATAGGCAACGGCTAACAAGACTCATTAAACATCAAGCGGCGGCAACACTACAGCCCCGCCCATTTTACATGTGGGCATGCGGAAGGGGATCACTGTTCATCCGTTGTAACCGAGAACGTGTAACTGAAGAGAGATATCAGAACCGAGTGGAATTACATTAATAAAAAGGGCTGTGCTCTTGTTTTTAATTTAATTCTATCTGTGTTATTTTATGCCTCGATTTAGTCCTATTTTTATTTGCATCTGTGCTATTTGTTATTCTATCTGAGTATGAAGCCTTGCTCCTAGGTCTTTAGACAGAAATCGCCATGAACATCAAAAGACTGAACATCTTTGGTGATTCACTGTTAATAGTCAATCAAGTCAAAGGGGTATATCAATGAAAATGCCCAGTTCTGAAGGCTTATAAAGCCCTTGTGGACAAATTCCTGGTAAAACTTGAGTGGTATGACATCGAGGCACTCCCTCGATCATCAAACCGTTTTGTGGATACAATGGCCTCCTTGGGGTCATTAATTCTACAAGACCTTTCTGGTGATATGACAACCATTCAAGTCAAAACCTTATCGCAATCCGCGATGGAGCGTGCAAGCTTAGACTTGACGCCAGGAATCCACATGATACAAATTGAACCATCCTCGGATAGGTTCTCTCGAATCCGAGATCGTCTGAAACATGCCAACTGGGGGTCCTTGTTCTCCCCTACTCCCATTAGTAGCAACACAATACTATTCTTGCAGGTTCTATCCCATTCAGCGTTTGCTAGGGATGAACTTTAGGAGGGATTGGCTGTTCATACTATCGAGGTTTCTGATCAATAGGACTGGTATTTACCCATTCGAGACTACCTCAAGTTAGGTAGTCTCCCACTTGATTTGACTCATGCCGCAAAACGATCACTCAAGCAGAAAGTGGCTAAGTATGTCTTGATAGGAGACATCTTGTATCGTCGCAGCTATGAAGGAATCCTCCTTCATTGCTTGGACTAGCAAGAGTCCACTTGGGCGATCGCCCAAGCGCACGATGGTACATGTGGTGGCCACTTCAGTGGAATGGCCATCGCAAAGTGCATTCTTTGCATGGGCTATTATTGGCCATCTTTAGAGCGAGATTGTTGCACCTATGTCAAGAAGTGCGTGAAGTGTCAACATCATGCTAATCTAATGCACGTACCTTCTCAGGCCTTGCAGACAGATCCAGTCTTCTTGGCCGTTTTCGCAATGGGGCTTTGATCTCATTGGAAAGATCTCCCCTGCGTCGTCAGGCCGTCACACGTTTATCATAACGGCCACAGAGTACTTCACCAAGTGGGTGGAAGCAATTTCGCTTACCTCTACGACAGGACCCCGCATTGTGGAGTTCATTTTGCATAACATCATATGTCATTTTGGTATTCCATCCAAAATAGTCTCGGATAATGGGACACCTTTCAAGAACAAAGACGTGCGTGCTTTGACCACAAAGTACAAGATTCAACACAACTTTTAAACACCTTATTATCAGCAGGCGAATGGACAAGCAGAGGCGTCAAACAAAACGCTAGTTGCCATCCTTAAAAAGACCATCGCAGATAGTCATAAGGATTGGCACATTCAAATCCCACTTGCCCTATGGGCCTATCGCACTAGCATTCGAACGCCCACTGGGGCCACTCCTTTTTCGCTCGTGTATGGCTCCGAGGCAGTCATGCCTCTAGAGTTGGAGATTCCTTCTCTGCGCATATCAATGCATGAGTTCATCGACGATGATTCTGCACTGCAGGCCCGGTTAGACCAGCTTACGTTGCTTGACGAACGACGCGTTAATGCTCTTGAGCATTTACGTATTTATCAAGAGCGACTTAAAAAATCTTACAACATGAAAGTTCACCTCAGGGACTTTTCCATTGGTGATTTGGTTTTGAAGGAAAATCAACAAAATTCCAGTTTGCCATCCCACCTAAGGGACAAGTTTGCGGCAAATTGGTTAGGTTCGTATGTCATTGATAGCAAAATCGGACCCGGGACATACCGACTAGCTTCTCTTGATGGTATCAAGGAAACAAAACCCTTGAATATCAGTCATTTGCGACCATTTCATATCTAAAGAGAGCCTATCTTGAAATATTATAAAGATATTGTGGATAAGTTACTAGCCAACTGGAATGGTATGACATTGAGGCAGTCCCTCGTACATCCAATCTCTTCATGGATACAATGACATATTTGGGATCCTTAATACTATAGAACCCTTCTAACAATATTACAACCATCCATATTAAAATGCTCTCGTAGTCAGTGATGTTACATGAGACTTCGAACAATAAATAATCAGTTCACATGATTCAAATAGAACCGAATCAAGATTGGTTCTCTAAGGCACAAAAATTTCTGAAACCTACATCCTGAAGGTCCTTGATCTCAAAGGGTACTTTAGATAATGGCACGACCATTCACCACAAGGTTGTTTCCCAATCCATATTTGTGTGTGATGAGTCACCATGGGAACAAGTTGTTCAATAAGTTGAAGCACAAGCTTATCAATATTGGCTTGTCCAATTAAAAAAGTATCTAAAACTTGTTAAAATCCCTTAGGGATTGTTGCATACCGTAAAATAAACATTTAAACAAAAAGTGATCAAGTATGTCTTGCTAGGAGATATTCTTTATCGCCAAAGCTACAATGGACTCCTCCTTCGTTGTCTCAAGCCCTAAGAGTCTGCTTGGGTGATCTTGTAAGCTCATGATGGTACCTATGATGGCCATTCTAGTGATATGGCTATAATCAAGTGCATCCTTTGAATGGCTTATTATTGGCCCACAATAGAAAATGATTATTGTACGTATATCAGGAACTGCGCAAAGTGTCAACATCATTCTAATCTCTCACACCTACCATCTTAGGTATTTCAACCAATTAAATCGATGTGGTATTTCTCTTATTAGGGATTTGATCTAATTGGGAAGATATCTCCTCCATATTGAGGCTGTTGCATGTTCATATTAACGACTATTGAGTATTTTACTAAATGGATGGAAGAAATACCTCTGACCACTACGACTGAAGCTCATATTGCGAAGTTCATACTCCACAACATTATATGTCATTTTGGTATTCCATCCAAAATAATATTGGATAATGGGACCTCGTTCAAAAAAAAAGATGTGTTGGCTTTAACGTAAAAATACAACATTCAACACAAATTTGCCACACCTTATTATCTGCAAGAAAATGGGTAAACAGAGGCCTCAAATAAAACTGTAGTTGCCATGGTGAAGAAAATTTTTAAGGAAAATCACAAGGATTGGGACCTTCAACT
This sequence comes from Wollemia nobilis, assembly GCA_028583015.1. Lineage (NCBI taxonomy): Eukaryota > Viridiplantae > Streptophyta > Pinopsida > Araucariales > Araucariaceae > Wollemia > Wollemia nobilis. The sequence continues at coordinate 4,450,435 of JAQPPZ010016919.1, forward strand.
ACCTCTAGCTTTATGGGCTTATCAAACTAACATTCAGACACCCAGTGGGGTAACCCTATTCTCGCTAGTATATGGCATTGAGGCTATTATGCCCTTGGAATTAGAAATTTCATCATTGCACGTGTCATTGAAATACTTCATCGATGATTACACCTCGCGATAAGTTCACCTCGATCAATTGACCCTTCTGGATGAACGATGAGTTAATTCTCTTGAGCATTTACACGTTTATCAAGATCATCTTAAACAAGCTTATGATACAAAAATCCATTTAAGAGACTTTAAAGTTGGGGATATTATGCTCAAAGAGAACCAAAAAAACTCAAACCTTCCACCTCATTTACGAGATAAATTTATGGCCAATTGGTTATGTCCCTTTATCATAACAGAGAAAATAGGGCCAAGAAATTACTGCCTACCTTTTCTTGAAGGCGTTGAAGAACCCAAACCTCTCAAAATTATTCATCTACGGGTGTTTTATACATAATAAGTAACAATCAAAAACACAAAAACAACAAAAAATTATCAAAAAACCAAACAAGTCAGAAAACATAAAAACACAAAAACAATATAAAATATCAAAATACCAAAAATATTTAAATTATGTTATAATGCAGTCCATTGTATGCACTGATAGTTGCATTGCATTAGGCATATTCATCCACTGCATTTGCACTAGGACAAGTTGTGTTTGCATTCTTATGAATGACACCAAACTTGTATGCCAATCATGAACATCAAACCAATCTTATCAATCATCATCATTCACATTTTTCTTTATGAGATTTTGCTTATTAAAAGGTCCTCATAGAATAGGATAGATACCAGATGAATATCAACAATGACCACTGGCTATTTATTGAACACCTTTTAGTTTGTAAAATCTTGTAGGAAAAACCCTTACATCCCACATATCATCATCATCCACATTTTCCTTGTGAGTAACTATATTTTTCAACACAACTAATGAGTTTCTATAGGATGTATACTAGGGTTTTTGGTCATTCAACCATCCCTAGTTATATTTTTAGATTTTGTAGAAAGCTATATTGGATTTTAGAAGGTAAGGTCTCAGTTTGATAGTACCTGTTGGTTAAGAATTTGCCATTAGGAAAGGATTTGGTTAAATGCACCCCAGATTTGCCCACCAGATTGAAAGGCCGAAAGGAAGGAATGCCTTTCATGACAATATCCGAAGAAGGCCGGCTTCTTATGGGTTTTCTCAATTTTTTTAGCTAAGAGTACAGGAAAGAGATAAAAATGCAAAAAAGATATTCAAATGTGATTTGAGTTGGGTGGGGGGAATAAGCAGCACAACAACGATCAATCACCACTACTAGCAGCAATTAAATACATAACACACCATAGAAATTACAACTATCATACATCTTATGTATCCTCTATCTATGCATTCCAGGAATACTTAATCATCAAATACTGGAATCCAGAGTTCAGTATAACAATAAGCAATGAAATAAGCAACATGAGGCAAAAATGACAAGTAAAGGCAGTATAAAGAATGATAACAGCAAAATAGATCCAAGTGTGTGTCTTGCATTTAGAAGCAAACATATAGCTATAATTGTTCCCTAGTAGGATATCCCACTTCCACCCCCTTTACAATGAAGTGGTGCGGCTATTTATAGCGCAATTTCCCCCTGATTACAATTATGGGCACAAAGTCCCAGACCAGAAAATAGCTGACAAAAGCAATAAAAGAGTTGCTGATGCTGACTCCTGTAGGTAGGGACTGTACTTGCAGCAAGGTCCACCTAAAAACTTGGCAGCTATGTGGTAGTGCGATTGATGAGACTTTGCATCAGTTTAAATGAGGGTAACTACGACAGATAACTCTGCCCATGCTTGTTCTTTTCCCATCACATATCAGATCGAATCTTGAGGCTGAACACTTGTCAAATTTTGATGAGGGACACATGTCTGCCTTGAAAGGCAATCTTTCCTTTATGTCCAACTTCGCCTGGGATCAGAGCGCAATTGGATAGCGCAAGTGGGGAACAACGTAGTTTGGGAGGCCTTCGTGCCTTAGCCAATTTTTGGGCTACTTGATGGATCTTGCCCAACTATGCACAGGTCAGAGGGCACAACCTAAATTCGCTACGAAGTCAGGTTGCGCACTCCAGCACTTAGTCAATTTGGTTGCTGCTCAAACTGCACGTAAGAAGGGGAGTGCACCCCGACTTCGTTGCGAAGTCGGGTTGCACTCCGACACTTAGCTGATTTCTAGAGACATTGCTTTCCAAGTGCGCATGAGGAGAAGAGTGCACCCTGAATTAGCTGTGAAGTCAGGTTGTGCCCCCATACTTAGCCAAATTCTGCTCATTTTCGGTCAACTTTCGCACTTTGCATTCCCTAGTGTGCTCAAACTTAAGGGCGCACCCCGACTTCGCTGCGAAGTTGGGTTGCACTCTTAGACTTAGAAATTTTCGGGGAATGTGAGATCTGTTTTGGGAATTCTGACTACAGAAAGAACAAGGGGAAAAGGGAGGAATGAAACTGATAGAAGGGGAGAAAGGGAACAGTGGAGAAAATTAAGGGAGATGGAGGGAAGGGAGAGCAGCATACTTACAAAATTTTGAAAACATGGCACCTCGTGCAAAATGTGGCAATAGTACCTTGCATATCTCAAAATCCCAACACAATTATACACATTAACAATCCAAGTCTGAACACGAAAATGCAACACTACAAAGTAGTCATTGTCACCTTAAGAGAAATATTTTCTTTGATCATATTATTATGTGCATGGTCTCGAATACTGATAATTGCAAAAAGGACAAGCTCTCTCTACCCAAACAATCCCCTTGCTCTATCACAAAATGAGCAAAAGTTCCCATAACAAGGAAACAATTATTTTCATCACTAAACAAATCCCTTGCTCCAAAAAAAAATAGTGGTTTTTACCACTAAGCATGAGCAAGTATCCCAAGAAATTAAAAGAAAAGGGGGTAATGAGCTTGAATCCCTAGAATCCTCAATTTTCAAAATCCATGGGGTAATGTCCATTATAGGAATGGATTGAATGAAAGCTGCCTGGCAATGGAGTAGCCTTACGCATGATGATATGTCTATCACATTAGAGACCTTCTTTTGTACAAACCTGTAGACACCTAAAATGCATCATGTCGAGGGTGACTACTCCTATGGACATACTACAAGACCATATGGAGGATCTTGGGCAGACTCCAAGATAGAGCAGTGGTTTTAACCACTCAATTTGGGATCCTTGGTCTAATCAGCCTGAACCGTAGCCCAGAACTGTACTCTATAGGTTGAACTGTATTTGAGACCTACGGTTTAAGGTCTAGACCGTAGCTATAACCTGTGGTCTTAACTAAAGTTTAGTTGGATTTCATTCGAGCCAAATCGATTAGAACAACCATTTTATCTAGAAGAAGGTGGTTAGAGGACGAAAGTTTCCAATCCAACTATCCTAACCACCCCTTCTTGATCTTGGATTCTCCATGAAGCCACCCCTAGCCCTTGGGTAGTCCTATAAGTACCCCTTAGAATTAGGGTAAACTATCAAAGAGAGCATTAGATATTTGAGCAGCGAAGCCCTGTCGAATTGTACATTCAAACGAGTATACTAAGAGAGAGCTATTGCACTTATCCCCTACTTACTTGCCAATATTCATGATGAATTGCATTATGGATTGCCTAGGAGCCTAGGAGAGCCAAGAAGCTCATATTTGAGCAAACAAAGGCCCTTCACAGTGAATCAAATGCCAAATTAGTCTGAGGACACCGAAGGTGACCATTGAATATCAATTTGGACAAGGAGGTCAAGTCTACTACCCTTGAAATTGAGGGTAAACCTATCAAATTGCTAACCATGACTTTCAATTGTGGTTTACAGTGTAGACTGCTCACTAGAGCTATGGTTTGTAGTAGATAGAACATATTCAAAGGAGATACAACCATCAAGTTCCTTCTTGATGAGTGTCGTCAACTCTTCATCATTTAATCATTATGTGTCAATCCAGGGTGGTGTCCAAGGCTATATACGAAAGCAGGGGTTAACAGACTGATTTTTAGTTCATCTAGATCATGGCCTTATTCATGGAACAGTTAGTGTTTGGGGGTGTCAGGTGTCCCTTTTAATCTCCTAGAAACTAAAACTGAGTGCCTACTTATCCTTGCATAATTGAAATTCACACAGTTGTAGAAAAGCAAATCTGAACTATTGAAAATGACATAATTCAGTTGACAAAATTTAAAATAACAAAATTGAAATCACAGAATTAACTATAACAACAATGAAATTTTTTTAGAATTGAAACTTCACACCTGCAGAAAATGAAACCTAAGACAATGATGAAATTCAAAGGTTGGTAAGCAAATATTGCAAATCTGTAGCAAACTGAATTAACAAGAAATTCTCTGATGCAAACTGGAAATACAGACTAGGAATGCTGAAGCTGAAATAGAAAATGTTATGCTATAAAATCTACTCTAGATGACTTAACTATAATGCATTCATGTGCCACATGTTAGATGAAGTTTAATTCAAAAAGCTATCAGATTCTTGCTGACCTGCTGCAACAAGAAATTAGCAGAACTCTGGTAGGAATAATCCCTCTTCTAGGCCTGGAAGTGGCCCTTGCTTCCTGAACCAAAAGAGGGAAAAAGTACTTGCTCTACACTATCAAATCCTCACACTGAACTCAGAAGCAAACATGAATGACAAATATTGCACCTTTATTTCATTCTCAGCATATCAACAAGTGTAGGGGAAGTTCTGCATAACACTGTTCTGCTACAATACAAGGCTACAACACTTAAACTTCTACTAATCTCTATCCTCTAGCTCCTATATCCTCTTATATGCTCAACCAAATGGGAGCACTTTATTTATACTAGCAAGGTACAACAATGATAAGGTTTGGTGCTTCAATACAGGACTGATTACAATTGTGTAAAACTTGTTTCCCAAAAATGCAGGGATATGATCCATTAAACCTTATCCATTCCATATGTTGGATTTATCTGGTGAGGGACAAGTGTTGGAAAGGATAGGGAGGTCCCTAGAATAGTTGCAACCACCATTTACCTCCTTTTTATTACAATTAAAGATGCATTTGACCAAAACTGTTATTTCTACGCTCATTCCGGAGCTGCTCCGAAATATCAGTAGCAAAACAGAGTTGGCATTAATTCATGCAATAGAAGCATGTGTGACCAGTTGTGATGGTAGAAATAACCTCCATAGGTACCCAGATGATTGATTCCACATTTTGTATGAGCTAGAGTGGACAAATTCCAAGCCATGTTGTATATGTACAACTGGCTAGAATTTGTATGGAAAAATTCTTGTTTTCTACACAATCAACTACTGACAAAGTATTTGGCACCTTTAGATTATTCAAAATGGGTGAATGGTGGGGAAAATTTGTAAAAGAAGCACAAAACTAAATAGATAGCAGTACCTTCATATTACAATTCTAATTTAATGCAAAATATACTAAAACATACAACTGAAACAGATTATAAAACATAGATAAATTAGTCAAAATAGGTCATATGCACTTTATCATTCCAATATGCAAACATCATCATATAATGCATAATATCACTAAAATTAGTACAAAAACATATCATAAGTAGTTCCAAATAGTTTAATAAGTTATCAAAAGCAGTCTTTGTATGAGGTAATGTTCTACCTCATCATTTCCCCCCAACCTATTGCAATGCATGTCCTCATGCATTCTATTCTATTACAGCAGCACAAAGATCTATGTCAAGATAGCGCTCAACATATTTCCATAGTCTGCTTCCAACCTTGTAATATCCTTTGTGCTCTTTAATCTCCCTGAGCCACTCCTGGAATTGATCATCTGATTGAGGGTCATTATCAAAGAAATATGGAATAGGGGTGATGATTGTTGGATTCATGTACCTGAGACCTATCCATTGCTCCTTTACCTCAAATATGGTCTGGATTATACATTCTGCCCTTCTTCTAGACCACATCAGGTTATTTGGAGAGATGGGTTCTCTCTTCTATAGTGATATAGGTAGCTCTCCCCATATGCTTTTGTAAGTTGATAAAGCATCAGCAAATGATGTTGCACAGAAAGTTTGAAAACCATCTATGCATTTTTGCAAGTTCCCCAGATACATTTTTCTTACTCTATCATCCCTCATTAGAGTATAGTGCTCACTGGTGGAGGTCCTATGGTTCAGGTGAACAGGCCTAATGAGCAAAACTGCCTGTAATTCCATGGCTTTGCTGGTTTTCTTTTCTTGCTCCCAATATATTTGATTCTGGAGTGTAGACTGAAAAGCCCTAAGCTGAAGATCACCAGTGAAGACATGGGGAAGGAAGATAACTTCTGTTGGCAAAAAGAAATTGTGTAGGAATAACTCACATAGCAGATTCTGGTGTTCTGCAGAACTTTTCCAAAAAGCTTCCAAAAACTCACCAGGTGTTTCCAATTTGTGAGAGAGACCAGAAGTGACCCTCATCATTTGCCAATGGAGGTATCTCTCCTTTAACATTAAGCTATAGAATATGGCTAGCCTCCGACACTGAACCATACATTCTACAATCTGGCATACGTCCTGCACTTGTTCCTTCAATTTTTCAATTTCTAAATTTTTCTGTTCTAACTCTTTTGTTAAGGTCTGTAATGATGAGACCTTTCCTTCTAATTGATGACATTTTGCCATCCAATATGCCACATCTTCATTATATTTTGCAAGTGTGATTGTGTCTGGTGATCTAACAATTGGTTGCATTTGAGGAATGATATTAACCTGGATGCCTATATCCACCTTTCCAATTGTAGGAGGTTCTGTTTGTGTTCCAATTTCTACCAATTCAATCTCAGGTGCATTCAAATTATCAAGGTCTTGAGGAGACTGTGGTCTTACCTCTTCCTGTACTACTATTGTTGTCTTTGTATGTGCTATTGGTTCACTCAGCCACTGTGGATCTTCAGAAACCTGCACAAGTACTTCTGGATGTCCATCCCCTATTTGATCTTGAGCCTATTGTACTTCTTGCATTGTTTCTTCTTCTTCTATTGCAGCTCTGACAGGTGAGTTTCTTTTAGGATTGCCAGCTAAGTTAAGTAATAGATTAGCTAATTCATCCCCTGAGTCAGACTGATGAGGTTGCTGCTCTAGAAGTGTTAACCTAGCCTTTACAGTCTCTATCTCTTGCCATAACTTAGCGATAGTATCATCTTTCTCTTTCAGGGAAGCTTCACTCTTTTCAATCCATCCTGTCTGAGTTTTTATGACACTCCTAGCTGCATGCAACTGAGTCTTTATGTCTATTTCTTCTTCCTCTTCAGTGCTCAAATCATCTTTCCCTTCCTCAGCTGCCTCAGATTCTTCCTCAAAATCTGAATAATCCACAAGTGGTGCAGACATTTCTGCAATAGTGGTGTGTCCCTCTGCTTCTTCTGTTATGGTTCTATCTTCTGAATCTGGTGGGTAATTGAGGGACATTGTAGGCATAGCCATATCTATTGCACTATCCATGCCCTTGGTACTTATATCTTCAACTTTCTCCATAGTTTCTTTCACCTGTAGGGTATCAACATGTGCAGTTCCTTCTTCCTTTTCCACATCACCTATGTTGGTGGATTTTTGAAGTCTTGAAGACCTTCTCAATCCCGAAGCTGATTGCTTTTGTTTCTTTTTAGATTGTGAAATAGGGCTTGTCAATCCTAGGGCAGGGTCTGCTTCAGGTGTTCCCTTCTCCATCTGCCCTTCCCTGCTTGAACTTCCAAATTGCTCAGTGGACTGAGTGGGAAAAATAGTTACATTTTCAAAAAATGTAACCTTCCTCCTCTTTCCTACAGGATCAATCTTAGACTATTTCTCTCTTTGCTTCCTTGTCCTAGAGGATGGAGGTCCCTGTGGTGAGGAGGGAATTTCTTTTTTAGAGGATTCAGTTTCAATTTCATGTTCAGAACTTTCAATTTCTATTTCTGCTTCAGATTCAGGTCCTTCAACCTCTACCTCTTCTTCAGATCTAGGGCTTTCAACTGCCTCTTCCTCAATCAACTCATTCCATGCACGAAAAAACCTATCAAAGCTTCTAGGGTTTCCCCTGAAGTGATGCCTGCATATAATCTTGATTAGGCCATGGTGTTTGGGAGACCCTCTTCCTGCTTGGTACTTTTTGGCCATATTTACCAGCTCCTGATATAAATACAGAGGAAGGTTTACCCTAAGCTCAGGGTTTGAGTTGCCATGGTGAAGATGGGTCAGAATTCTCATGTGATGTCCAGAAAGGATAGGGAATTGCCCATCGTAGGTCAAAAACCTAATGACCCATACTGCAACTTCATCCCAAGGAGGCTATAAACTTGTTCTTTTGACCCCCTTGCAGATATTATTACTCAATACAAACTCAATGGGCCTATCCTCCATTCCCCTGAACTGATTTACAAGTTCAATTAAAGTATTCTTGCCAGGATTTCCCAATCTAAACCCCATGCAATGACATTTCAATAACTTGATTAGGAATTTTGGGGCTTACCTGGATGGTCATGCCGCTGATATGAATTTGATTGTTGTGAAAGGTACGTGCGAACTCAGCGGCCAATCCTTCTGAATGCCCATCGAATTTGTGCAATAAGGGCAGAAATCCTCCTTTTGTAAAAATTTGCATGGACTCCTCATATTTTTGCAAAAATTCTATGTTATCCGGTTCAATTTTGTTCTTCTATCTGCCCATTGTTAATTTCCTGTGTGCAGAGTATCTCAGGCTTACAAATTTTGAACAATAGGGTTTTTTTTTCAGTTTTTGAAATGCTTAAGTTTGTCAATGGTAATGCTCGAGGGTGAGGAGTAAATAGATGCAATGCCAGAATGACTTCAAAATATGCTAGGAACGTGAAATTGGAACGTGATGGCAAGTTATTGCACACAGAAGTCGTCATTAATTTTTACTGCATGTTATAGCTATCGGGAGTGGCATGGCATATTTTATGGAAGTTCTTCTTTTAAATAGATTTTGAATCATGTGCCAAGTGGTCACGTGCTATAGTATTTGAAACTCCATGCCCTCCTCAAAATTTTGCCTTGGAACTCGTACTTGAAACCTGTGTCCCAAGTGCTATTTCCAACCCAATTGGTGCAAAACCTTAGGAACTCACAAAAAATTTGATTTATTTGACTTTTTAGCCATGTGGTTTCGGAGTAAAATGAATTAACCTTTTGTTAATTCATTCCAATTGGTTTTATCACATAGTCCATTCCAGAGCATATACCCTTTTCATTCCGAAGCTAATTCTAAAGCTTCTTCATTCAAAAACTTGTTATGTGCAGCAGGTTCATTCCAGAGCAGTACCTTTCAAAAGCATTTGAAGAGCCTTTTTATGCCTTAGACTTATCTTGATAACTTTTTAGAACCAGACCTTATGTATGCTTTATACTAACTAGGGATATCATACACTACATAATAAATATTTACAATATTAAAATAGAAAAGGCACATACCTGAAGAAACCATTCTATCTACATTTTGTACAAATGTTTTTTTCTGATTTTAAATTGACTCCTCAAGAGTGTAACAGGTGCAATCTAGAAAATAGTGAAACAGAGGTGAGAATGAATGGAATGGTAAATAGTGAAACAATGGTGAGAATGAATGGAATGGTAAATAGTGAAACAATGGTGAGAATGAATGGAATGGTGGTGGGTCCGTGAGGCAAACATGCCAAAAAAACTGGTTTTCATGTAAGCCCAATTCAGATGCGCCTCAAAGAGGTTTTCACATTCTGAATTATTATTATTTATATATATTTTTTTTTCATTTTTTTTTATATATTTTGGTTCATGTCACTTGATTGAGTCCATCTTGGAAGAAGTGGTTTCTTCCAATACTGATACATCCAAGTTTCCTACTTGCTTGAGAAACTCCTCCTTGGTTAATGGTTGGTGATATATCCGAAGACGATGACCGTTAACCACCATCTTCCTTCTTGAATCATCTATTGGTGAAAGACGTACAACTCCATTTGCAAATACCTCCTCAACCTGATAAGGTCCGAGCCACCGAGTCTGCAACTTGCCAGGATAGTCTTCATATCATGAGTCAAACAACAAAGCCCAATCACCTTGTTGAAATTTTCGTTGTTGGATATGACTATCATGCCACAACTTGTGTTGTGACTGGATCACCTCGGTCTGGTGCAATGCATCCCTCCTTAGCTCATCCAATGCATTGAGCTGTAGAATTCGGTCCATTTGTGCCTATGACAAATCAATACCAACTTCCAAAGCAGTTCGAAGAGTTAGTAATTCAAACTCAATAGGCAAAAGAGGCTTTTTACCATAAACCAATTCATAGGGAGTAAATCCAGTAGTGGATTTCCAAGTGGTGTTATAAGCCCAAATTGCTTCAGGTAACTTCTCCACCCAATTCCTCCTATGGGATGCTATAGTTTTGGTTAAGATCCTCTCTAATTCCCTATTTGTCACTTCAACTTGGCCATTGGCTTGTGGATGATAAGGTGAGGATTTTTGATGTTTGATTTCATACAACTTTGTAAAGGCTTCAACAAATTTTGAGGTAAACTGAGGTCCCTGATCAGTGGTGATGGATTATGGGGCCCCAAAACATAGAAAAATCTATGAATACAGGAAATCAACAACTTTTTCTTCTCGAGCATGCTTAAAAGCATGGGCTTCTACCCATTTGGTTACATAGTCAGTACATACCAAGATATGCACTTTCCCTTGGGAAGGAGGGTCAATGGGTCCTACAAAATCTAACCCCCACCTCTCAAATGGTTTTGTTCCTACTTGAGGTTGTAATGGCATTTCACTAGTGAAGGTAGGTTTTCCCATCCTTTGGCATGCATCACAATGTCTAACATAATTTTTCACATCTTTATGCAAAGATGGCCAGTAATAACTAGTACCCAAGATCTTCTGAATTGTACTCTTGATTGAATAGTGTCCTCCTGAAGGTTCATCATGACATGCCCGTAGGATATCATATACCTCATCCTTGTGGATGCACCTACGCAAAACATGGTCAGGACTGCATTTGAAAAGTAAACCTCCTATCCATTTAAAAGAAGAACTTTGCTTGATTAACTATTTCCTTTGTTTAGGAGTAAAGTGAAGAGGAATTTTTCCTGTAGCCAAATAATTAGCTATATCTGCAAACCATGGAGACTGCATAGAAATAGCAAATAGTTTCTCATCAGGAAATGCATCTTCAACCAACTCTCATGTATCTTCATTTGGCAATCTTGACAGAAAATCTGCAACTACATTAGCTTTCCCTGGTTTATTAACTATAGTGATATCAAATTCTTGCAATAGTATTAACCAAAGAATAATTCTTGCACTAACCAGAGGTTTATTCATCAAGTATTTAATGGCAACATGATCTGTATGAATGAATACCTGATATCCTGTGATATAGTGTCGAAACTTATTAATAGCATATACTACAACTAAGAATTCCTTCTCAGTAGTAGTGTAGTTCTTTTCAGCTCCTATCAAGTTTTTACTGATGTAATAAATGGCATAATGCTCCCCATTGTCAATTTTCCCTAATGCAGCTCCAATAGAAGTATTGGAAGCATCAATTTGAATATGGAAGGGCAATTCCCAATTAGGTCCTCTCAATACAGGGGGAGTTGTTAACTTTTCTTTTAATTCCTCAAAAGACTTTTGACACTCAATAGACCAAGAAAATTCAGAATTTTTCATTAGTAATGCAAACATTGGATTGGCTATGGTACTGAAATTGGCAATAAATCTGTGGTAGAAACCAATGTGTCCCAAGAAACTCCTCACATCAGTTTGAGTTTTTGGAGGAGGAAGGTTTTTGATGACTTCCACCTTTTTAGGATCAACCTTGATCCCATAAGAGGAGATATGATGACCAAGGACAATCCCTTCCTCCATCATTAAGAAGCATTTCTCAGGATTAAGAGACAAATGGTATGTTTCACAATGTATTAAAACTTTTTCAAGTTGTTCCAAAGTATATTCAAAACTATCCCCAAATACTGTGAAATCATCCATGTAAATTTCTACACTCTCATTTGTCAAATCAGAGAATATGGCCAAAACAACTCTTTGAAATGTTGTTGGAGCATTACATAAACCAAAAGGTAGAACCCTATAAGCAAAGGTTCCCCAAGGACATGTGAAAGTAGTTTTCTCTTGGTCTTCAAGTGCAACTTGTATCTGATTATAACCACTGAATCCATCAAGAAAACAGAAAAATTTCTTGCCAGCAAGGGTGTCTAATACTTGGTCTATGAAAGGTAATGGGAAATGGTCCTTATGTGTTACCTTATTTAACTCTTTGTAATCCACACACACTCTCATTTTCCCATTTTTCTTTGGAACAATGACTAATGGAGAAACCCATCTACTGTATGATATTGGATAGATGAATCCTACATCTAAAAGCTTTTCAATTTCTTCCTTGACAATATCTTTCAAAGAAGGGTTCAAACGTCTTTGAGGTTGTCTCACAGGTTTAACATCTTCAGTGTATATTCTATGTGTACACACATCAGGGTGAATGCCAGTCATGTCCTTATAACTCCAAGAAAAATCCTGAACATGTCTCTACAAAACAAAAAATAATTTGGCTTCTTGCTTATTAGTCAACCAACTATTAATGTTCAAAAACTTTCCTGGTTGTATCTCAATCTGCTTAATCCCTAGATAAACAGAGTTGACAGCCTCATATTTACTGATTAAAGCATTTAAGGGACAATGATGTGGCTGCAGAGTATGAAATACTCTTGATTCTGGTGTAAATGTGATACCTGATGGGATCATTTGCATAGGACAGGTGAAAGAAGTGAGAAGATGATGATGCCATCCATGTGGCAATGTGAAGGAGCTTTCTTGTAGTGGAATAGATGACAGATGTTCAGCAGTTTGTTCTTCATATTTCCATAACAAATGATGGACAAGAATTTGATCATCCCTAAGGCCTTCTTCTTGCAATGTTTTCACCAAAACTATTTCATGTTCAAAGATTTCTCTTTATGGTGAATTAAGTTCTTCAATATGTTCCTTTACTACAATGGTGGCCAAGGTGACAATAGTTTCATGTTCTTCATCAGACTCAGGATACCATATCTGTCCAAAAAATTTGGCTGAAGGTTGGGCTGGTGGATACAAGGAAATATTTTTTAGGTCTACACCATTTGAAATAGTCATCTCACCTGACCTACAATCTATAAATGCAGCTGCAGTGGCAAGCCAAGGTCATCCTAGAATAATAGGATAGCCATTAGCTGAGTTTCTAGGCTGCAATACTAAGAAATCTATAGGATATTCCCAAGAAGACACTTCAATGGCAACATCCTCCAGAATTCCTTTCGGTTTGGCCACTGACCTATCTGCCATTTCCAAAATTGTGGTAGTAGGACTAAGATTATTGAGCTGCAATTTTTGCATGGTTTCCTTAGTCATCACGTTGATTGCAGCTCCTAAATCAATAAGTACATTTGGAATTTGAACTAACCCAACAGTAATTGTAACTACTGGACTCCCTGGATCACCATATTTGGGGGTACTAGTTTTCCAGAGAGCAGGTCAGCCAACTTACCTTCTACTTGCACAATCTTAGGAAAGGCTTTCTTCTTCCTACCAGGTTTCCTAATGCACAACTCCTGAATGGTTTTCTTAATCAGAGGTACATCCTTTATTACCTACAACAAAGGGAGTGAGATAGACATTTTCCTCAATTCTATGATTAATTCTGATTTAGGAGGAGTGATAGTGTGGTCAAACCTTTTAGGATATGGAAGGTCTGCTGAGGCAGGTTCAATTTTTCCTTGTAAACTTTCTATTTTTCCTTCTTTTTGCTCTATTTGTGGTTTTTTTGGACTTGAAAATTCTTGCTTTCCATCAATTTCTTCAATAGTGGGTGGTGCAGGGTTAGGTAAAACCTTCCCTGAATGTAACTGGATGTTACTACAGTCAAGGACATGGACTGCAATAGTCTCTTCAGACTCAGCTCCATAAATAGGGGCTGCTTGTCTATTGTTATTGGGGTTAGCCACAGGATGAGCTGGAAGTGGAGGTTGCTTAATTGGTTGTGATTGTTGTGGTGGCATTCTTCCTTGAAAGTTTTGATTAGGAGTTGGTAGCAAGTTTTGAGTCTATCCTTGATACCTCTGCTGCCCTTGATATGATGGGTATTGTGGCCCCCATCTCTACCCAGATTGTTGATTCTGTGTCCAAGGTGGATTAACAAGATTCCATGGTTGATTCCAACCAGAATGTGACCAGTCTTGAGGGGCTGACCAAGATTGATTCCATGGTTGTGAAGGTGGTTCTGAATATCCCCAAGGCATATTCCAAGGATTTTGTCCCCAACTTGTAGGAAAATGAGGGGCATTCTGGTATTGTGAAAAGTTGCCTCCTGGCCTCTGCCCAATAACATTAAGTTCTTCAGTTTGGGTTTGCAAAACATTTTTAAGGTGAGGCAGGAGATGGCACTTATCGGTGTTATGCTCTTTTGAACAAATGCCACAAATAGTTGAGATAGAGGTTCTATCCAAAGGACAATCATGTAGGGCATGCTTATTCCTGCATCTAGGACAATAGATAGCTAGGGGTGGTGAAGAATTGGATTTTGCATTCCTTTCCCCTAATGCAGTATTTAATTGAACAAGAATATCAGTTTTCATGTTAGCCATTTCCTCCATCAAATATTTTATATCAGTATTACCAGGATTCCTTTTCCTTCTTCTTTGCCTAGTGCGGGAATAATTTCTGCACAACTCTACAATATCATTAATATCAAGCTGGTTTATATCTCCTTTTCCCATTAAGTCCAATACTTCTCTGGAGTCATCCTGCAAACCTCTCAGAAATATAGTTTTTAATAAGTCAGTTTCCACAGGACCACATCTCTTTTGGATAAAGGTAAATCTATCAAGATAATCCTCTAAGTTTTCATCCTCTTCTTGTCTAATCCGAAATAACTCATCCTTCCTATTTCTCACTCTACAATACTCCTGATACTTATCCAAAAATGCAGTTTCCATTTGATCCCAAGTGCGGATTGAATCTGGTTCAAGGCTCATAAACCATCGTAAGGCTGCATCTTTGAGTGTAGAGGGAAATAACTTCAGTTTTTGGTTGTCATTGACATAGTCATAAGTCTGACACAGGACCTTGAATTCAAACAAAAATTGATCAGGATCTTCAGAAACAACTCCCCTAAATATTGGCAATACCGAGGGTGAAATTGTTTTCATAGGAGCATTTTGAGTAGGATTCAGATGAATAGGGTATTCAAAAGTTCTAACAGGAGGATTGTCAGCATCATGACCAACAATGTCCCTATCACGTTCTCCTTGTTCTGCCATAGGTGCTTCTTCAGTTTTAATTTGTTCAATCGGTTCATATGGATCAGCCCTATGGGTATGTCTAGAAGCAAGTGCCTCTAAGAGCTCTTCTTGCAAAGATCCTACAATTTTAGTTGATGAAGAAGATGATTCTCTTTTAAGTCTTTCAGGAAGTTCATACATGGGCAGATCTTCACCGATCGTGAAGAACGCCTTGGTGGAAAAGAGCCAGTTTTGATAAACCTTCCTCTTTCGTCTCTTGGCCTATGCATTCATGCCTATTTACTAAATGAACTAAACCTCAGGTTTCCAAAAACTATTTCCTAAAACAGGATAGTTTTTGGACTGCTAGACCTCTCCTAACAACACCTAAGTATCCCCGGAAACGATGCCAAAAATGATGAGTGTCATCAACTCTTCATCATTTAATCATTATGTGTCAATCCAGGGCGGTGTCCAAGGCTATATACGAAAGCAGGGGTTAACAGACTAATTTTTAGTTCATCTAGATCATGGCCTTATTCATGGAATAGTTAGTGTTTGGGGGTGTCAGGTGTCCCTTTTAATCTCCTAGAAACTAAAACTGAGTGCCTACTTATCCTTGCATAATTGAAATTCACATAGTTGCAAGAAAAGCAAATCTGAACTATTGAAAATGACAGAATTCAGTTGACAAAATTTAAAATAACAAAATTGAAATCACAGAATTAACTATAACAACAATGAAACTTTTTTAGAATTGAAACTTCACACCTGCAGAAAATGAAACCTAAGACAATGATGAAATTCAAAGGTTGGTAAGCAAATATTGCAAATCTGTAGCAAACTGAATTAACAAGAAATTCTCTAATGCAAATTGGAAATACAGACTAAAAATGCTGAAGCTGAAATAGAAAATGTTATGCTATAAAATCTATTCTAGATGACTTAACTATAATGCATTCATGTGCCACATGTTAGATGAAGTTTAATTTTTCTAACCAAAAGTCGTAGATTCCGTTGACTTACTGCAGACAAGAAATTAGCAGAATTTTGGCAGGAATAATCCCTCTTTTGGGCCTAGAAGTGGCCCTTGCTTCCTGAACCAAAAGAGGGAAAAATTACTTGCTCTACACTATCAAATCCTCACACTAAACTCAGAAGCAAACATGAATGACAAATATTGCACCTTTATTTCAATTTGTAGTAACATAACAGTAGTGCAGGGGAAAGTTCTATAGACTACCATTCTGCTACAATACAAGGCTACAACACTTAAACTTCTACTAATCTCTATCATCTAGATCCTATATCCTCCTATATGCTCAACCAAATGGGAGCACTTTATTTATACTAGTAAGGTACAATAATGATAAGGTTTGGTGCTTCAATACAGGACTATTACAACTGTTGCAGGACTGTTTCCAAAAATGTAGGGATCTGATCCATTAAACCTTATCCATTCCATCTCTTGGATTTATCTGGTGAGGGACAGGTGTTGGAAAGGATAGGGATGTCCTTTAAGAATAGTTGTAACCACCATTTACTACCCGTTTATTGCATTTAAAGACACTTTTAACCAAAATTTATGTCTTCTACGCTCATTCTGGAGCTGCTTCGAAATATCAGGCAGCAGAACAGAGTTGGCATTAATTCATGCAAATAGAAGCATGTGTGACCAGTTGTGATCATAAATAACCTCCATAGGTACCCAGATGACTGATTCCACATTTTGTATGAGTTGGAGTGGACAAATTCCAAGCCATGTTGTATATGTACAACTGGCTGGAATTTGTATGGAAAAATTCCTATTTTCTACACAGTCAACTGCTGACAAAGTATTTGGTACCTTTAGATTATTCAAAATGGGTGAATGGCGGGGAAAATTTGTAAAAGAAGCACAAAACTAAATAGATATCAATACCTTCATATTACAATTCTAATTTAATGCAAAATATACTAAAACATACAGCTGAAACAGATTATAAAACATAGATAAATTAGTCAAAACAGGTCATATGCACTTTATCATTCCAATATGCAAACATCATCATATAATGCATAATATCACTAAAATTAGTACAAAAACATATCATAAGTAGTTCCAAATAGTTTAATAAGTTATCAAAAGTAGTCTTTGTATGAGGCAATGTTCTCTCTCATCACTTCTCCAACGCGAAGAAGAGGGCAACTCCACCCTAGAGCAATTTGTGACTAGTTGAAAAGCAACATTAGTGCGCCTACCCTATTGAGGGATTTAGAATTGTATTAATCATATCATTATTTGGGTGACTCTAAGAGGGCCATAATTGTAATCGATATTCTTTACAAATATTAATACAAGAAATGCTTTTTTTTGAATCTATGCAATCTTGTCATTTTTATGCTTTGAATGAATGAATACGACACAGTACAGTAGATGGATGCACATTTTTTGGTTTGATCAGAAGGTGATCATGGTGGGACTCCATAAAAATAGCGATTTTACTGTCTTTTTTTGTTTTTGTGACTTACAGGTACAGATCGTAGCTACCAGCTGTAGGCCAACAATTGAATTGCAGGTTCAACCTACGAGCCACAGTTAGAACTATAGCCCAGACCTTCGGTTTCTAATAGATACAACAAACAACAGAGGGATAAAGCTCATTCGAATGTGGACCTGAGGTAGGCCCTACTTCTCACTCTCTATAATTTTTCCTGTCTCTGTGTTTTTCCAGAGAGTCAAATTTGGAATGCAATTAAGAAAATAAGAAAGAAAAATAAATGAATTAGGTCTTAGTTGCATTTATCTTTTGTGTCATTAGAAAGGCACTACTAGGAAAAACAAATCTTTGATTTTAATTCACCATATAATACAGCATGCTTGATAGAATTTGTGTGATTGGTTTGCATGTGTGAGGCCCAATTAGTGGCCAATTATCATCATAATGTGCATGGTCTCAAAGAGCATCTAGAATATCTTGCATTTTCTGAATTTGAAATGTTCTTTCATTTGCATAACATTTAGAAAATGAGCATGAATGCTATATGATGAATTTCTTTTATGTACATTAAAATGAACCACACACACCACTTGGCACTTAAATGCTAGTGAGTTGGGCTTGACATCCAACCACTAGTATGGTTCAACGACGGTGGACGTAACTTCCATCCGTTGGCCCAAATCCTGCGAACCTTTTGGATACTAGACCAATATCAGATTCGAGAACATTTCATACCCTATAAAATTTGCATGTATTCTCTTTGAAGGGTATAACGTTGATTGGAGGAAAATGGATGAGGATTTGGGAGGACCTGTGCTCCATGACCATGTGTGGGCTTCATTAAAACACATTATAGGTTGGATTACGCAACTTGGAGTTCATAGACAAGTTGTCGAGCTATGAGCGTACAGGTGAAAGCCATTAAACTGAGAATAAAATACAATTTATGCAAAACACGATAAGAGTTTCTACACTGATACAACAAATTTTGAAAACACATCAAACAGTTTAGGACTCCCTTTCAAAATTTAAAATGAGATTATCATTATTGTATTCCTTGTTTGCTTAATAATAAAATATACATCTATACGCTAGGTACACAATGGTGGATACACGGGGTGGTTGGCAAAGGTCTAAACCTAACGCTGATGACCAACCCCTAACCAATTCACAACAACACGTGTCAATTCCTCAACCACATGAGCAAACCGAACATCATTCGGATAGCATTAGAGGAGATAACTCGACACAAGGGGAGCTTGTAGAGCATACCTCAGATAGAGGAGCTTCAGTACACTCCTCTAGGCATAGAATAGAATAAGAAGCATTCCAGCATGATGGTGTTCCACTCGAGAGCCATTATTGAGACTGTAATGCACGCACATCCACGAGATCGGTCAAAGATTTTGTTATGCAGGGGACGAGGTTGGTGCCCCTATGTACTAAGTCCATAGGAGGACCCATAACTCCACCTTCTGAGTATAGGACTAGAGATCTGCCTATTTAGGGATAGGCAGACAGGATCGCTATCGAGCATAGATCTAACCATACTCCCATGTGTGGTCCACCATGCAAGATCACCATTGATATATCAAAGGTGGGAGATAATGGCACACCGTCGCATGAGAAATGGTGATCTAGGTAGCTAGAGGGTCTAAGTAGTGTTTTAGAGCAGCTAGGCTACAAGCCTTTTGCTCCACCCACTCGTGCTCCGAGTGAGCGTAGCGTGAGTGTCGTTAGGACTACTAGAGAGCATGGAGAGGATTTTAAGCACCCTCATGTCACACACCCACTATCTAAGTATGGTGTTTCATAGTATAGGACATAACAAGAGGCCAATGTCATATTCATAGACAAAGGCAAAGACACAACACATTAGTTTGATGGGTACAGAACCCACAAGGTCTCTCGTATAGAGGAGGGATACCAATGGCCTCCCATGGCTGATCAGATCGATAGGTCACATCGACTGGTATCAGAGCAAAAATTCCAACTCATCCAAGATCAATTGGAGGATGCTCGTTGAGAGAGGCAATGCATTAAAGATAAAGATATTAAAGTGCATAGGCTCATTAGATAGAGACTATATGAGCAACGCATGCACGAAGAGCGTATCCTTACCCAGAAGGAATGCATGGAGAAGGAGGATAGGTTAGCTAGGGCTGGCCTATATCCTCATGATGATCATAGAGAGCGTGTTTATAGAAAGGCTTTATCGCAAGCCCATATGCATCAAGAGCAAAGAGATGCTCGTACTAATGCTAGTGCTGAATAGAGGAAGCGGCCACTACCGCTCGATAATCAGAGGTAAAGGCAACATGAAGTAGAAGAGGGAGATGGATACGAGCAAGAATATCCTAAGAGCTCCCGAGCTGAGGAGGAAGAATAACAATGCCATCCATCTCGTACAAGGAAGACAGTACCTCCTAAGCCACCTCCATGTCAACTTAGGGAGGAGGACTTTTTGTCTTCAGAGGGCCTATAAGGCCTTAGCCGAGAAGATCAAAGCCATCGAGAGAAAAGGCGCGACTATTCAAAAGCCGACATTAAGAAAAATTCATAATGAGCCTTTGGATCCTTCGGTGCCTACTCCAGCTTACCCTAAGCATTTTGATATGCCCAGGTTGGACAAGTTTAAGGGTGATGAATATGCATAGGAACATGTCACAAGATTTCATGATGCTTGTTTCCAAATAGCAAGCAATGATGCATTGTTGTTGCGTACGTTCATCACGACACTTTTCAGGCCAATCTGAGAGTGGTTAAATCAGCTAAAGAAACATAGCATAACCAGTTTCAAGCAATTATCTTATGCATTTCTTGAACGCTATTCCTTTGGCATCAAGAAACAAGCCAATATTTTTGACCTGGTTGTGCTAGCTCACGCGATAATGAGCCAATAGAGCAATACAAAAAGAGATGGAGGAGACTAATTGTGAAGTTGCCATTCCCTATTCCTGCCATAAAGCTAACTTGAATGATTACGAAGAGTTATGCCAAGAACATCTTATTTTTGCTACAGCTACATCAATATCCTACATTCGAAGAGGCTTTGGTGCAAGCCAAAGTGATTGAGGACATCAAGTTGCAGGAAGGTAAATTAAAGCTCAAGAATAGGATAGAGAGAAAAATTAAGAGTGCCACAAAACAATAGGGCAAGCAAACCCATGTGAATCAAGTGGTGTTGAATCTTCAGAGGGAGAACAAGGGGTAACAGTATCAAGCCCAACCTCCTCCTGCCTAGTATGACAAGTGCAACAACAATTTTAAGGGAAAGAACAAAGATCAACGCCCACATCGGTAGTTCACACCATTGAAAAAATTGTTGACATTGATTTTCCATCAGCTATGTGAGGCCAAGGTAATTAGACTGCTCGAAATTAAGATGGTAGACCCCAATCAACCCAAACCAAAGGAGTACCAAGAAGATCTATTTTACATTTTACATAGAACGAAAGGCCATGACATTGAGGTGTGCTGGACTTTAAAACACATGGTGCAAAATATGATTGACAAAGGTGAGCTTTTAGTGCCGCACAACCCATAGGTTCCTGATAATCAGAATATGGATATTTACAAAAACCCCTTGCAAAATCATGAGGCACCTCAAAATAATGTTGGCTAGTTCAACCAGGTGAGAGTCGAACCACCTACCCAAGGGTTCATAGGTATGGTGAACGTTGTCACTAGGCATGGGAGATATGAAAAATAGAATCAACCTTGTACTCCCATTCAAATACAAGCCACGTCAAATCAACGATCGACACAGAATATTCTAGGCCCACCAACAAGACCGGTGGTGACCATAAGGTGCAGGTTGGTCCAAAACCTGTAGATAACTCCTGCAAAGTTGATGATATATGAGTTAATACAATAGTCCTCGAGGAACAGGGAGACTCTTATGGACATTTTGAGGTCCATTGAAGTACAGTACTAGGATGTGCAGGCATTTACTAATTTTGTAGAAAATGTACAGTAGTGTCAGAAATCAATGATCCAATTTTACGATCATGAGATAAAGATGATTTCTATAACTACGACCGACTCGCCATTGCACATAATTGCATGTGTTAACCATATGCCATTTAAAAGGGTCTTGATCGATACTGGCTCATTGATCAACATAATAACAACCAAGGTGCTAGGTCATTTGAAGCTACCTAAATCACACATTGGACCCACTACATTTACATTGAGAGCATTTAACGACGCACTATGTTCGACTGTTGGCACAATTATCCTACCCGTACAGGTAGGCTTGAAGACCATCTCAGTAATATGTCATGTGATAGAAGGAGCCATGGAGTACAACATATTACTCAGTAGACCTTGGATTCGTTAAATGCATTGTGTCCCCTCAATATTGCATCAGTGCATGAAGTATATTCGCGAGGGACAAGTTCACGTAGTGGCATCAAAAAAGAACCATTTAAGTTCATGAACCTAGCAGATTTGCCTGGGGGTTTCATACTCTCATAAAAACACCTGGATGTTCAACCATTGTTTTCAATAAAGAAACCAAGAGGTAAACCAATACTATGTGCTCAACCAACGCCATATGTGTCACATAGATCAGAGCACACCACTGTCACTTCCTTGAAATCGTCAACATCAGTCATGTGTCAGGATGACAAGAAGTTGAAGGTAAAAATGGGCGAGAAAGATATGGAGCATGAGCCCGAGCCAATCATCAAGGAGGTTCCCATTCCTATGGAGGTTGAGGAACCCCAAGATAAAGTCAAGGAGGCACCTCAACATTCCTCACCTACATCTTTAGTAGGATCATCTGCACCATGGGTGACAGTACATCTCACAAAAATCGGATTGGATGAGCATATTGTGCAGAATGTAACCTTCAGACCGATTCTGAAGACTACGCAAGAGATGGTTTGACCATCTGCTCATTGTTACTCGGTTGGATAGATGGTTCCATTGGAAGATCCACCTAACCAGACTAACTTCATATATGCGGGGCTAGACTAGCTTCCAACGCGAGAGCCCATGGACGAAGAGGACAAGGAACCTTTCACTATAAATATTTGTTATCTGTTTGATCTAGAGTATGCCATACGTATTTTTGAGCTATATCATTGGTATGGATACAACCTTGGTCTCTTTAAACATGGACAAAGGACTCCACTGGAACCTCATTATCAGTTAGTCACTGATAGGTTTAGCTTAGGGTTACAAATACAGGGGCAGAATGATTTGATCACAACATCCCTAGATCGTCTGTACCTTAGTATGGCGGATGATGTGGATTTTAATCCCTATCATTCGGATCCTTCCAAGTTTTGGAGGAATCACCCTATGATATCTATCATAACCACTGAGCCACTCGAATATCATTATGAAGGGCTCCTTGAGTAGGCTGAGATAGAAAGAAACCCTAGAGATCACTTGGGACACCAAACCCGTGATGCAGTCGATGACACAGACATGCGAGGGTGTAACCCCATTATTGTATGTGATATCGAGCTAGGAGATCTTGTTAATAAAGATGGAGTAGATTCCACCTACGATATGAGTGGACTAGGTTATGACGCAGACGAGGAATCCTCAAATGATGATGAATCCAAGGATGAAGTCGAAGGTGCCTATGTGAGGCCCTGGTAGGTACGTCACTTATTTTCTATTGAGTCGATACAGGTTATCAAAGAGATCATTCCCAACATTGATCATTCAAGGGAAGAATCGGAGCTAGATTTCTTGGCTATGTCACACTTACGATATAATTATCCGATTTATCCAGATAGTGATGACAACGATCAAACGATCAGATTCATGGGGTTGCATTTGCCATAGTGCCCCCTAGGAATAGGAGCGAATGAAGGATTATATTATGATAGTGATGAAGAATATGAGCTAGAGAGGGCCTACCTTGGTCCTCCTTATTTGCGTTACCTTCATCAACCCATCAACATTGATGAGGTCTATCGGTAGCTACGTGTTGGTCCTCATCTGAGAGAAGACGGTTCAACTTGAATTAAATTCATTGGTTTTTCAATCCCCTTCCACTGACCTACATGGAGCTCCGTGAGCCAAATTATACTATTTTGCAGTCAGTGCATAGGGAGGATCCAGTTGTTTGCAATCCTCATAGGGAAGACCCCTTTGTGCCTTTACCATTATAGCAAGATCATGGGTATGAGGACTACGTAGATTTTGTAGAGGTTAGTCCATGTGGTCCTGAAGATCAATTCCATTACATAAACATGGTATCCATTGATTTGACCACTCCACTCCGCAATCCAACAGATCCGTCCAAACTGTTGTATCTTAACAAATATGCTATCAACTGGGATCACACTGATTCACCCGTTGAGCCTGAGGATTTATTTCCCAATGAAGAAATGTTGCAACCTTTCCATTTTGCACTAGCCTATGCATATGATGTTTATCATGCCAAAAATACTGCCAACATGAAACCGATCAACCCGACTGATGACATCCATTTGATTCCTACACCTCACCATCTTGAGGAGGGATCGCATATGTCAATAGAAGAAACCTTTGAGGTGGATATCAGTAATGGTCCTGCCAGCACAAATAAGGTTAAATTTGGAGAGAGTCTCACTCCAGATGAGCGGGCCATCCTCATCCCTCTATTGAAAGAGAGACCAAATTTGTTTTCTTGGATGTACAAGGATATGCCAGGTCTAGACCTGAAATTGGTTACGCATAACCTTTCACTAGATCTGACAAAGAAGCCAGTCAAGCAAAATATTAGGAAAATGCACCCAACGGTAGCCTTAATGGTGAAATATGACCTAAAAAAGCTGTTGGATGTGGAATTTGTGATCTCCATCAATTATCCAGAATGGGTGTCCAATATGGTACCCGTGGGAAAACCCGATGGAAGAATCTATATTTGCATGGATTTTAGAGACCTAAATAAGGCAACACCCAAAGATTCATTTCCATTGCCCAATATTGATGCTCTCGTAGATGCAACTGCAGGTCACGAAATGCTCTCCTTAATGGACAATTTTTCTGGTTACAATCAAATTCGAATTAAACCTAAAGATAAGCATAAAACCACATTTATAACACCATGGAGAAGATTTTGCTACAAAGTTATGCCATTTGGCCTCAAAAACACTGGTGCCACATATCATCAGGCCATGACATACATTTTTCATGACTATATGCACAAAATTCTAGAATATTATATCGATGACTTGTTAGCCAAGTCATTCCTACGATAAGAGCATGCAGAGGTCTTAAGGAAAGTATTTGATCGTCTGATAAAGCATAATGTCAGGCTGAATCCTAAGAAGTGCGTATTTGGTGTAACTTCTATAAAATTACTAGGGTTCATTGTCTCTAAAAGAGGCATTGAATTAGACCCAGCGAAGGTCAAGGCCATTTTGGAAATGTGTTATCCCACCAATATTAAGGAATTAAGGAGCCTTCAGGGCAAGGTAGCCTCAATAAAGTGATTTATCACCCAACTATGAGATAAATGTCAACCCATGAATCGACTGCTACATAAGGGGGTTCCATTCAACTAGGACGAGGAATACAAGGCAACCTTCACTGAGATAAAGCAATACTTGGTGATGTCGGCAATGCTAGCTCCACCAAGGCTAGAGGTGCCTTTTCTACTATATATATTGGCAACTAACTTTGCACAGGGAACCATGTTAGCCCAAAAGAATGTGCAAGGCAAAGAATAGGCCATATATTACATTATTTGAACCTTGGTGAGCTATGAGCTTGGGTATGCATATGTGGAAAAGTTGTGTTTAGCAGTAGTGTTCGCTACAAAGAAGTTACGACATTATATGCTAAGTCATACGACGTATGTTATATCTAAAAAAAATACTTTGCAGTACATGATGAGTAATACGTATCACAATACGCGTACTACGAAGTGCATCATGCTATTGACAAAATTTTATTTGGAATTCATAATCCAAAATTTCATTAAAGGACTGGTCATATCAGATCAATTAGTTGAGGCACCACTATCAAATAGTAGGCCTCTGTAATTAAGCTTCTAGATGATGCAGTCTTCGTCATATATGAAGCTCTCAAACTCGAAGAACCAGAGAACAATGCTAATATGACTCTATTCTTCGATAGTTCAAAGTGCGAACAAGGGGGTGGTTCCGAAATAGTGTGCTTCATGCTGCAAGGAGCTCCAATCCCCTTATCATTCAAGTTGAATTTTTTGTGCACCAACAACAACGCTGAGTACGAAGCCTTACTACTGGGCCTCCACATAGTCATCGCCATGAATATTAAGATATTGAACATCTTTGGTGACTCCTTGCTCATAGTAAATCAAGTCAAGGGGCTTTTTCAGTGTCGATGTCCCATAATGAAAGCCTATAAAGATCTAATTGACACATATTTGTCCAAATTTGAATGGTATGACATTGAGACAATCTCTCGATCATCAAATATGTTTACAGAGACCATGGCTTCTTTGGGATCTTTAATCCCTTAGAATTTGTCTACTAATTTCACTACCATCCATGTCAAGACGCTCTTGCATCCAGTAGTAGAGCGTGCAACCTATGATAATAGAGAATCAATCAACATGATCAGTGTAGAATCAAGAGCTAAATGGTTCTGCAAATTTGAAGAATTTCTTAAGGCACCCTAGGGGTCATTAACCTCTCAGAGTCCTATGGGGAGTGGTACAACCATTCACCATAGAGTTGTTTTCAAGTATGCATTTACAAAGGTAAATACGTAGGGGGAGTAAGTCGTCTTAGTAGTCGAGGCTAAGATTTATCAAAATTGGATGTCTCAAATTAAAGACTTCCTAAATCTTAGTATAATCCCAAAAGGATTGTCGCATGCCGTGAAGCGCACTTTTAAACAAAAAGTGGCCAAATATGTCTTAATAGGAGATATCTTGTACGGACGAGGCTACGATGGAGTTCTCATTTGTTTCTTAGAACCCCAAGAGGCATCATTGGCGATTTCACAAGCTCATGATGGTATGTGTGGTGGCCATTTTAGCGGCATGGCCATCGTCAAGTGCATCCTTCGAATGGGCTACTATTGGCCCACTATGGAGAAGGAGTGCAATGTGTATGTCAAGAAATGTGTTAATTGTCAGTATCATGCTAATCTTACGCACTTGCCATCATAGGTCTTACAGCCCATCCAAGTGGCTTGTCCATTTGCTTAGTGGGGATTAAATCTTATAGGTAAGATCTCTCCTCCGTCATCGGGTCAACATACATTCATAATCATGACTACTGAGTATTTTACAAAGTGGGTGGAAGAAATACCCTTAACAACAAAAATTGGAGCTCGTATAACAGAGTTTATACTAGAGCATATCATAAGCCGTTTTGGGATTCCATCCAAAATAATATCGGATAATAGAATGTCTTTCAAGAACAAAACTGTGAGATCTTTGACATCTAAATATAGAATCAAACATAGTTTTACGACTCCATACTATCCGCAAGCAAACGAGTAGGCTGAAGCTTCAAATAATACAGTGGTGGTCATATTGAAAAATATGGTACAAGAAAACCACAAAGACTGGCATATCCAGATGCCCCTTGTGTTATGGGCTTACATGACTAGTATTCGGATGCCCACTGGGGCAATGTCGTTCTCACTAGTGTATGGCACTGAGGCCGTTATGCCCTTGGAATTAGAAATTCCAACACTATGCATTGCATTGAAAGAGTTCATCGATGATGATACTGCATGGAAATCATGACTAGATCAAATGACACTACTTGATGAACATCGCGTGAATGTCCTGGGGCATCTTCATGTTTATCAAGAGTGACTAAAATGAGCTTACAATATCAAAGTCCACCAGAGAGAATTTGAAGTTAGGGACCTTGTCTTGAAAGAAAACCAACAGAACTCTAATTTACCGCCAGATATGCGAGACAAATTCATGACTAATTGGCTAGGACCCTACATCATATCTAAAAATATTGGTCTGATCACCTATCACCTAACGTCGCTAGGGGATGTTGAAGAGCCTGAAATTCTCAAAATCATCCATCTTAAGGCATTTTATGCTTGAAGATCATAAGTAAAAGGCTTCGATGGTTGCTTGTAACCGCTCGATCATCCTAAAAAGCTCCAAACACTATCACAAGTAGTTTGGTCAATCAAAAGGCCCCAAATGCATTTGTAATCCCTTTGGTCAACTTCAAAAAGCTTTGAGGGTTTGTCTAAAACTGCTCAGTCATACTAAAAGGCTCCAAGGGTTCTTGAAACCATGTGGTCATGTCAATTAAAAGCCTCAAGGATTTGCTTAAAATCACTTGATCATCCTAAAAAGCTCCAAAGGCATTTGTAAGCCCTTTGGTCAAACTCAAAAGGTACAAAGAGTTTCTAAAAAACTGCTTGGTCAACCCAAAGGCTCCAAGGATTCTCAAAATCACTTGGTCATCCCAAAATGTCCCAAAGGTACCCATAATCCCTTTGGTCAATCCTAAAAGCTCCAAGGATTCTTAAAAATCGCTTGGTCAATATAAAGGCTCCAAAGGCATGTACTCATCGTTTGGTCAATTATGAGGCTCAAAACCCATAAAAACTATAAAATACAAAAAAAATTGGTAAAGCATAAAATCCAAAAACATTTGCATTTTGCATTTGAATTTTGCATTCTCATTTTGCATTCACACATGCATTCGCTACATTACTGCATTGCATATAGGCATTCGTCATCCATTGCATTCCGTAGTAGGAGGGATTATGTTTTTCAGTCTTACAAATGACACCATGTTTGTATTTAAATCATGCATATCTGCATTTATCATGATCCATCATTCATGTGAGTAATTGTGTTTTTCAACACAACCTATAATGTTGCTATGGAGATATACTAGGTTTTTTTTGTCACTCAACCATACCTAGTGGTCTTATCAAGAGTTGGTAGAAATATTACTTTGCTTTTGTAGCTAACGTTCAGTTAGTATATCCCTTAGCATATAAAAATCCTATCACTAATCAAAAAATTAAACAATCCTAACAAATACTAGGGGAAGATGAAATCCGCGAAGCAGGACCGGGTATCCTGAAGCGAAAAGAGTTATTCTTGCTTATCCCTCTATACTGATGGTATGGAAAATATTGGCAATTGATAAAAGGACAGGTTAGTTCCCTATTTAAAATCCCTTTCTCATGATAAAATGAGAAATATCCCAAACTAATATCCCACATCAATCCTCATGGTTGATACCCTAGATCAATATCATAAATCGACTTCTCATATTGATATCCCATTTTGATATAGATTGATATTCTCAATCGATATACCAGAAATAGTTTTCCCAAGTAAATCCCCCCAAAGGAAAGTTTCTGAAGAAAATTATCAAATGTAAATGCCAAAAAGTGAAGATTAAGTGAAGATCATAAAACAGGCTTAAATCAAAGTTCAAAGTAAAGATCAAATGAAGATCATAAATCAAAAGTTCGAGTGGAGATCAAATGAAGATCCAAAATCTAGTTCGAAGAGAGATCAAATGAAGATCCAAAGATAGTTCAAAATGAATATGGAATCGACTCCCTTGCTTCATTACATATGAGCAAGTATCCCAAAAATTGAAGGATAGAAAGGAATGAGCTTGAATCCCTGGAATTATCGGCACTACTGTACCTTACGTATGATGATATGTTTGACGCATTAGCACCTCGCTTATGAACAAGACCAATGTTTGCATGTGGAAGAGATAGCTTCAGGTTTCCTGTATTGCCTAGTGGTTTAGTCCAACTAAAATTTAAACTTGGGATTGGATAATACATTTGTGGAATCCTTATCTTAGCAATGGGCTGAAATAATCCCGCTTGACATCGGGGAACGCTCGTGTCTTATCTTAAAATAATCATGTGCACACACAGGGATAATGAATAGTTAGGGTCTATCATAGCAAAAGCCTTTTATCTCAGAAGTCTAGTGTGGTTAGTATGCAACTTTTGATAAGTCTATTAGGGTGTTTGAGTCTCATGGAAAACCTCAATTTTTTTTTTCTCTCATAGCAACAAAATATCAAAATCGCAACCATGTAAATCATCAAATTGCAAAGTATCAAATCCATAATACATCATAATATAGAGCACAATCATAATATAGGATAGATACCGGATGAATATTAGCAATAATATTTAGACGACCACTGACTATATCATGCATATCTTTTAAATTTTGCAAAAGAAAATTGAATTACACGTTATATCATTCACATCATACAACTCCATTCATTGCATTTCATATATGGGTGATTAATTGCTTAAATTCTTATCTTAAGGATTTTCAATTACATTCATGATTTTTATACATTCTGTGGTGTCATCCATTAGATTGATAAACATATTTACATTTATTATTTATGTGTTAAGTGATTAAATCATACAGGTTCATTTATATTAGATTACCATCGTGTAAATAAAGCATCACATACATTAATGCATACAATTAAAAAATATCAAATATGAGTTAAGAAAAAAAACATTGCATCCATATGCATCCATCATAAATCGCACATATAAGCATCTAGATCACTGCATATAATCATAATCATCATAAATCGAATAGCTATCTAGTGCATGTCATCCATACATCACATTATATAGCATCAAATTAACATAAGCATTGCATCCATGTGCATCAAATAAACTAAAAATTAAACATATAAATCAAGTACACATAATAAGCCAAAATGGTCATGATCATATATATAAATATGTGTCTCAAAGTACATAAGATGAGTACAAAATACCCATAGTCTACAATCATGTAGGTCCTCAACCTTACACCAAAAATGATACATGTGTAAAAATTAGTTGTAATATGAGCCCTAGCTCTGACCGACTCCCCCTAAACTGGAGCTCTCACCACCTCCCTCAGCCCCATGACCTGGAGCATGATCTGTAGTCGAATCTGGCCCCTTATGTGCACCCTACTGAGGACCCTGTGTACCACCTAGCTCGAGGAAACTCAGCACACAAGAGAATGCTATGTCCATGCAGCTAGTCCTATGGCTCCTGTACGAGCTATCACCATGTGTTCTAGAGGACCTATGCGTCCTCTCTATCCTATGGGTCTGCTAGCTCGAGCTAGTTGTGGACTTCCCTGTAGTCATAGACCTGGTCTGCTAAGACCCTGCAACATGAGAATCCTTTGGGACCATGCTGCCAATCAACCTTATGTAGCCCTCCAGTTGATCTATACGGGCTACCTTGCTAGTATGTCTATCATTTCCCTCCTCCATGAGGGCCTATAAATGCTGGATATCTAACATAGGATCATGACCACTAGGTAGCACTGGAACTGGTGCTGTAGGTGGTGCCATGACAACATAGGAAGATGAAGGATCTCCTCTCTAAGCCAGGGCCAAGTCCCTCTTAGATATAGTTGTATCTGGGTGCGCCTCTACCAGAGCATGCGCACTAGTGAGCTCCTAGACCCGCCCCTCTACTTCCATAGCTTGTGCAATCAGGCTAGTTATCTACTACGCTACCTCGATCAGTCTATGGTCCTTGTCAGTGAGATGTGCTAGTAGAGTACCAATAGTAGTGTCTCGCTTTATCTGTTGCATGACATATCGATCGAGCTGACTCTACAAGTCAACAACCTAAGCTAGGAGTAGCCCCTCTACACTATCAGGAGGGACCTCACCCTCCTCGGGAGCCTCATCATCAGGATCAACCTTAGGAGCCTCCTCGATGGTGGCCTCTGTGCCCCATCTGCCCTCTATCTGTTGGTGCACCCTACGTCCATCAAGATCTGCCTCTACCTCTGCCTAGTATGCCACTCTACCTAGAGACCCTGATCCATGCCACCAGAGAATGGACCACCATCCGTAATATGTCAGGATGGTAGTAGTCCTATCAACTCCAGTCTCCTCGAAGTCATTTGGCTCGTCTCCTAGATCTAGAGGTCAAATCCATGGAAGATACCACTCTAATGCCAAGCGTTTGTATGGAAATGGGATCTTTGGGATGTACCACACTATCACAAACTATTGTAGGATGCGAGAGTAGAACTGATACTCTCTAATATTGACCTTTTGGATGAGTAGCCACCTGTCCCTGTGAGCCTGTCAAAGCCACTCACCCACCTCAACTCATGTTGGGCAATCCATGTACGACCTCCACTCAATTTCATCGGGGTCGAGTGATCCAAAACATGTGATATAATGTTGGACGTCACCAACATGGGTCCTACTCTTGAACCCCTCCTCCTCTCGAGTCCAGTAGATGAAATAACATTGGTGAGCATCATCAATATTTGTGATGCATAGGGGTACCTCTCCTGGATGCTCTATCTTGATGTGCTACCAACCCCAAATATTAAGAAGCAGGCTACAACTAATGCCCTGGTGGCTTCGATTAGTGATCTGGTACAACTTTCTATACAACTAGAAAAGTAGGATGCTCCCCTAGCCTAGTCGTAGCAGTTAAGTCACTGAGCTCTGAACCACTCTACAGATAGTGGCTAGGAGGTTCCAAGGAATCCTCACACCCGAGGAATCTGGAAGAACAACTTGCACCACTAGGTGCATAAAAATGGCCTCACGCACAGATAAGATGTTCTTCCCCTACCAGTATTCGATATGGAATCCTCCATGATCGATACTGCACTGAGCCTCCTGGCTCTGATCCCTGAATATAGCATCAAAAATGGGCCCTTTGGCCCCATAAGTAGAAGAGATAATGGCCTCACCATTAATGAGAATCCTGAAGATCCTGTATATGTCCTCTAATGTAACAGTAATTTCACCTGTAGGCAGCTGAAATGTGTTGGTCCGTGCATTCCAACGAGGGGCCAACGCAGTAAAGTAGGCTTGATCTATCCTAATCATGGGTATATCCAGAATGTAACTGAAGCTAACCACTCTAAACCATCTTCGCTCCTCGGGAGTGATCTCTTCACGAAGAGTCTTAAGGATTTCAAGCTCTCAAGCTCTAGAGGTCAACCTCTAAAATAAAAGCATAGAATAAGGAAAAAAGCTAACTAAAAATAACCAAAAACATTTAAAAATGACCTAAAAATCATCAAAAACATCTAAAAACTAATAAAAATACAAAAACATGTCATCATGCAGTCATAAAAATTAAAAATATCACTCAGACAAGTCAAAAATGCATTAAATGACATTATTTGTCTATTAAACCTTAGAAAAATTAAAAATTTGATAATTTTTTTCTAAAGTTTGTGAACCGCGGGTCAACCCTACGATCCGCATGTGGTCAAAAATTGATTATTGGGATTTTAAATGCGGACTGTAGTTGGCAGCTGCGGTCCCCAATTGTTCAATTGTGGACCACAACTAGTAGCTGCGGTTTGCAATTGATCAATTGGGAACCATAGCTGGTACCTGCGATCTCCGAATGAGATCCCACCCTATAATTTACCATGGCTAAAAACAAAAAAAATAAAAAAGAAGAAGCCTAAACTAGCCTAACCTAGGGTGTGGTTCATTGCCAATAGTTTAATGTGATTGATTAACCAATTAATTAATTTGGTTCATTTTATTGGTAATGGATGCGAGGTCTTGGTGTCAAATTACCTTGCCCTCGTCTAGGCCACCATGGCTAGAAGAAGCTTGCCCGTGCTGTGCCATCGTGTGGTGTGTAGGGTGTAGGTGTAGAGTTTGATAGGTTTAGGTCAGTTTGCAGCTGTCATTGTCAGAGCTCCAATTGCCAAATCGTTGTCAAGGAATAATGAAAGAAATTTGAAAATTGAGATTTTATAAGCTTTTCTTATTCGGCACGGACCACAGGCCCCAGCCGCAGTTCCCAAAATTACAATTGGGAAAAAAAACCCTAGCTGTGGTTTGCAACTGGTAGTAAATATGGTCAAATCCCACCGTGGGAAGGTCTAAAAAGGTAAATTAATGACTTTCATTGGATTAAATTTTCAAAAATAGCAATCAATGTTGCAAATTTGGTGATGTTCAAAGCACCATGATCAATTAAAAAAAATCAAATCAAATCAAATCAAATAATTAAAAACACCAAATGCGGCTCGTATCCAGTTATTTACCCTATACACTTTATGGTTGCAGCGACTTGCACTCATGCAATCCAACAAGATGAGTAAATTACCATAAGGACATTTGGGGTAAAATTATCATTTTTGATATGATATACTTCTTTTTAATTCCTAAAAATGCCTTCAAGGCCGGACTGCTCCACGGGAACGAAGTGTTTCATGTCATTTCTCCTATGATATCTTTTCAGTAAATCATCGATAGTTTTATTCAACACAAATCTAATTGGATTTGTCTCATTTCGATTCTCTAATATGGATATTGTAGCCTGACTGCTCCATGGGATAGGAATGTGCAGCCACTATTAACAGTTGGAATAAAAAGTTGAACTAGGCCTAGCCAAGGCATTAATATGATAAAATATAAATTTGTTCAGATCATTTATTATGGTCAAGCAACTTTGTCACTTCAATCATTGTCATTACCCTCATCGACTCATTGCTTGAGGGGGTAGTCATAATATCAAATCATAATCAAATTCAACAGAAGATCTCGAAGATCATAGATCCCTTGATCTTATCAAAATTGCGTTCGTCCTTGCGAATCATTGTCAACATCTATCATAAGCTTACCCCTTTGCTTGGGGCAAATAGCAAATATGATAATTTGTTTGTATCTCTTCTTATTTCGATTATACAGGCCTAATTCCTATTGTAGCATCAAATGCTACCCGAATTCTTGATAGCGAGTGCAAACTCTTTCAAGTTTAAGGCTCCAAAGAGTTGGAAGCAATGATTCCAAGATGCGTGTCCTTTTGCAGGATAAGAGGCATCTAATGTTGATCTGACTAATGATCATTATGGAACTTTCGACATCATTTTAGGAGGTATATTTTTTCTCAACATTGTTTGATCTCACAATGCATCTCAAAATGGGCAATTGTAGACACCTAAAATGTGTCATGTCGAGGGCAACTAATCATATGGACATACTATAAGACCATATGAAGGATCTTGGATAGACTCCAATATAGAGCAGTGGTTTTAACCACTCAATTTGGGCTCTTTGGCCTAATCAGTCTGAACCACAACCCAAACCCGCAGTCTACAGGTTGAATTGCGGTTGAGACCTACGGTTTATGGTCTAGACCGCAGTTGTAACCTGTGGTCTTAACTGAAGATTAGTTGGCCTTCATCCGAGCCAAATCGATTGGAATGGACATTTGATCTAGAAGAAGGTGGTTAAAGGATGAAAGTTTTCAATCCAATTGTCCTAACCACCCCTTATTGATCTTGGCTTCTCCATGAAGCCACCCCTAGCCCTTGGGTATTCCTATAAGTACCCCTCAGAATTAGGGTAAACTATCAGAGAGAGAATTTGAGATTTGAGAAGCGAAGCCCTATCAAATTGTACACTCAAATGAGTATACTGAGAGAGAGCTATTGCACTTATCCCCTACTTACTTGCCAATATTCATGATAAATTGCATTATGGGTGCCCTAAGAGCCTAGGAAATCTAAGAAGTGCATATTCGAACAAACGAAGGCCCTTCATAGCGAATAAAATGCCAAATAAATCTGAGGACACCAAAGGCGACCATTGAACATCAATTTGGACAAGGAGGTCAAGCCTACTGCCCTTGAAATTGAGGGTAAACCTATCAGATTGCTAATTGTGGCTTTCAACCACGATTTATAATGCAAGCCGCTCACCAGAGCTATGATTTGAAGTAGAGGGAACAAATTCAAAGGAGATACAATCATCAATTTCCTTCCCCAATGCGAAGAAGAGGGCAACTCCACCATAGAGTAGTTTGTGACTAGTTGAAAAGGAAGATTAGTGTGCCTACCCTATTGAGGTCTTTGGCATTGTATTAATCGTATCATCATTTGGGTGAACCTAAGAGGGGCATAATTGTAATCGAGATTCTTTACAAATATTAATACAAGAAATGCTTATTTTGTTGAATATATGCAATCTTGTCATTTTTATGCTTTGAATGAATGAATACGACATAGTACAATAGATGGGTGTATGTTTTTTGGTTGGATCAAAACCAATGTCAGCTTATGGTTGAGCTAGATTTTGGTGGCTTGTATTACCTAGTAGTCTAGTCTAACTACATCTAAACTCATGATTACGATGATCATACGATGATCCTCATTACAACAATGGGTTACATAAAACTCGCTTGGTAATTAGGTAATATTATGCCTCATCTAATACATTCACTTTGTAGACATAGGGATAATGAATATCTAGGTCTTCTTAACATACTTGTATCT
The DNA here is from genome assembly GCA_028583015.1 of Wollemia nobilis. Classification (NCBI taxonomy): domain Eukaryota; kingdom Viridiplantae; phylum Streptophyta; class Pinopsida; order Araucariales; family Araucariaceae; genus Wollemia; species Wollemia nobilis. The sequence goes on from JAQPPZ010016919.1 coordinate 4,486,434, forward strand.
TTCGAGATTCTTGTGTAGTTAGTATACAAATTTTAATTAATCAACTAGGGTGTTTCAGTCTCACAGAAAACATCAAAATCCCCTCATAGTACTTAATCATGTCATCAATATGCACCGTTTTCCTTATGAGATTTTGTTTTTAAGGGGTCCTCATAAAATAGGATAGATACCAGATGAGTATCAACAATGATATTTAGTTATGCACACCATTTAGTTTGCAAAAACTTATAGAAAAAACCCTTTCTCTCATATATTTCATCTCATAAACAAGTATATAACTCTTGTGATAGGGTTAAATTTTTAATTCATGATTTTTATACAATATATGGTGTATTCCTTTAGTGTTTTAAACACAAATTAGATTCATTCAACATGTTTTAAATTATTAAAGCATACATGTACAATGTGCATTAGAACATCCACATAAAATTAATGCATTACATACACATTACATCTATCATATCATTAAAAAAAATTAAATACATAATCAATTAAATAAATTTAAAAACATGCATTTAACATTAAACATTGCATCCATATACACATACGTAATAGTGCATCCATACATATAGACTACAATATCTAGTCACACATCCATCACCTAATCATTGCACGTCATTAGTACATCGTATGTATAAAAAAATACATCAGACAATCATCACATCCATCACTGCATCCATAGCATACACATAAAATCAAAACATAACATAAACACATGAGGCATAAATGATATCTCATATATATATGGAAATGTCAAAGTATATCATGATACAAAACTGCCCATAGGCTATGACTATGTAGGTATTCAAACCTTACACCCAAAAAGAATTAATATATAGCACATATCATGCAGGGCCTGCATCTACAGAGTCACCTCCACCCTCGGCCTCATCCTTGCTTGGATGCCTGGAACCACTGGTCACTGATCTCTATGGCCTAGCATATGATCTATGACTAGGCCTAGTTGACGACCTATGACTAGGTCAAGCAGAAGAATTTTTGGACTCTATGCATTGGATTCACAGGGATCTCCCTATTGTAGACCACTCAGGTAGACTACCTTCGGGTATCCTAAGCTGACCCTCTAAACCCACTATGTATGCCACGTCATATTGATACTGGTCTAGATACTCCTCTAGCAATCCCCATAACCTGTTAATCTCAACATATCCACTAGAGGTTGCCTATCCCTGAATCACTGGAGTGGATGGTGGAGCCTGACCTATAGTCACGATGGGCAACTAAACCTGTAGAGCACCTTGCTCCACTGTCGTGACATCCCTCTTTGCTATCTTGGTTGTCATATGATTCTATAGAGTGTCTTGCTCTACTATAACCCTATCCCTCTCAACAGTAACTCGGTAAATCTCTATATGGACTATGGCTATCTGAGCCTTAAGGATATCTCTCTCCTCGGAGAATCCCCTCCACTATTGCTGCCCACTATTGAGATGACTCAGGACTATGGCAAGGGTAGTCTCCCTCTCAACCAGAAAAATGCAAAAGGTACAAGTAAAAACTAAATAAAGAGATCAACACATAATCTGGTGATATTTTATCTATTTTTTCTCAACGTTGTGCTTTATCACAACACATCCCAAAAAGGGGCATCTATAGATGCCTAAAACATGTCATTTTGAGGAGGCTACCTATATGGACAACTTTTTAGGACATATGACCCACCTTGGGCATCCTCAAGGTTTAAAAATGGTTTTTACCACTCAAACAAGGTTAACTTGCCTTTTGTAGCCTGGACAGTCATATCCAAGAGTGGACCCTAGAGGCCACCTTACCCTGTGATGGCCAACAATCATGATATCTCTACCTTGGGACGGTCATGCCTGTACCAAACTCAAGATCCCGAGCCAAACGAAAATCAATTATAGGACAACGAAGCATTAACTGTCAAGTGCAAGAAGATTCTAGAAGTGGTGTTTGGTCTTCCTAGATCCTAATTGTTTCTTGGTTATTGGCTTCTCTTGCAAGCCAAGATTCCCATTTTGGAAATCTATAAGAATATTCCAAGCCTTCATGAAAATATATCTCAATCTTATGCGATAAAGTGTTGCCAAATTGTTTCCTAAGTGATCTTGCTTGTTCTTCATAACGAAGTGTCATTGGATTTTCGTCATGGAGCTCTCAATTGTAACAATGGAGTCTCTTGGAGTTTGAAGACCAAATTCAACACTATTTTACCATAAAAGATCCCAATTTCATGTTAATTTATCTAATTTAATCATTCTTCAAGTGCACGACCCTTGAACAATCAATTTGATAGATCAACCCCATCATTTCTTACATTGGTCACAAAGAACTAGTCCTCTGTTTAGCGATCGCTTTGCCCCGAAGTGGCATGTATGTACCGTCGCCCTACCCTAGGAAGATCAGCAGAGAATATCACTCTGCCTCAGAACAACCTCATGGTGACATCTATTTTTACTATATTTCTTAGTTACAGTAGATTTAGCATCTTTCCATTTGTTTTCTAACATAGTTTTATTCAGTTTTCATGCATCTTTTTATCATTTTTAGCATCTTTCTTTCAGTTTCTTATCATGGATATGGACCTCATCATGAGAGGTTCCTCATTTACTATTAATGTATTGTGAGTGTTCTTGTGTGTAGATTTCAAGTCTTGGCAAGAGCTATTCAACATGAAGATTCATCAGTATTTATCTCACCTTGCGAAGATCACCATAAACCCTCCCCAAATTAGTTTTGAGGATGCAAAGATTTTGTGGGATACAACTGCCTTTGGTTCTTTATTGTAAATTGTATCAAATTGGTATAAATCCTTAAGAGGGATATCTTTGTAACCGCCTTGTGAAGGATAATTTTAATATTAATGAGGATACCATTTCTTTAATTCTTGTTTTTGGTCTTGATGGTTACATGATTTGTATTTCAATTTGATTTTATATAATTGCCTAGGTGTACAATTTTTGCATACTACAGTGGCAATCATGATGCGGGACTCTTTCCACATTTCATAAAATTTATCGCTAATTACCTATTTTATTGATTTTTTAAATTGCAGGTACCGTCGTCCTGGGCTAGAATGATCAACAGTAGTAGTCGTCATACCCTGTGATAGTCAGCAAACCCCGTTTCTCTGCCCTATGACGACCTCAAAGCAGAGTTCAAAAATTAGAGAATGAAAAACTTCATTGAATGTAAGCTTCACTATAAGTTTCTATATCCCTATGTTTCCTGCTATTCAGTAAATAAATGTAAGAATTTCATATTTTAGTAGAGAAAATATAGAAAATTTTCAATTTTAAATAGCCTACTTGTGACCTCTCCTAGGTTCGACGACATCTATTTTTGGCCACTGTTGGGTTAGGCGATCCCTGTTTCTAACCGTCCCTATTTAAGATGACCTCTGCTACAGACTATCTAACATATTTGAAATTTTTCCTATTTTTTAGGACATCTTGGTCATGTGGACATTTGTAGATAAACATTGGAACTTTGTGCCAAATGAGTATTTAAAGCATTGTAAAAGTATTTTTAAGATTCGTATCACTTTTAGAAGTTCTTATAGGAGAAAATATTGAAAAGGATTGGGATTTCACTCCTTGTTAGAAGTTCTATTATGTTTAAAAGCCTTTTGAAATCCTAAGAATCTATTAGGTCATGAATTAAGTAGGATGGGAAATAATTTTGTAATCTCTTATTCTTAGCTATCATGGTGTCTCATTTTTAGAGCTTCCTTGATTAAATACATTATTATACAATATCAATGTTCTTAGCAGAAGGATTAAAATTTATTTGTGGCTACTCCAATTAAATACGTTAGGATACAACAAGTTGTCTTCTTATGTACCTATGTTTACTAAGTTAAATGTATGTTGGTACCTTACTTCCTTTCCTTTGTCTAGGCATTCATGTTTTATATTGTTTAGACCCATCAGACAAACCTTATCAAGGCTATCCTAGTGGGGATAGGTTGGCATTGGAATATTAATATATTATGGATTTTTTATATTTTGCTCAAGGATATTAAATTTAAATTATGGAGAGAAATTTTTTTAGATGACTCATCTTACTTATCAATTTTTTTTCTTTCCATTTGGTATATTTTTTGGGATGAAATAATAGTTTTTTGGAAATCACATGTTACTGCTTTATTTTCTCAATATTTCACTCATCTTAACTTTTTTGTTAATGAAAAATAACCATTATATTTGATGTGTTACTATAGATTTCAATTTAGGCCAATAAAGTAGTTATGGAGATTGCCCATCTTCAAGCTTATTATTGTTAGGATAAAAATCTCTCTATGATGAGTTATACTTTCAAAAACTAAGTATTCTCCTCAAGAAGTTCCACATTGATCATGTTAAAGGATTTACACCCCTCTATGGTAGTCACATTTCATATTTTAGGTTATGTTCAAGTTTTAGGCCATATGAAGATTATTGGTATCGATTAAACAAATTTTCCACTTCAGACCTCACTATATCCTTTAAATGAGATATGAGCATTTCAAGATAGTAAAAGCAATATAAATGTGAGGCCTCTATATCAACTTGGGCTCTAGTAATAGAGGCAAAAAATCTTCAATCGATCATTGAAGGCTAGTATTCAACACTAGCAACTCAAGAGTTGGTTAATTCTAGCTAAGATTTATCTATATCTAAGGAAGGTAAAATCCCTTTAATGTAAAATTTAGATGGAAATGGTGATAATCCCTTTAGTACAGGTGCAAAATATCCAAATCCCCTTATCTCGATACAAGAACCCATAGATCTCACACGACTGATAGAATAGATCAGTTACCTAGGCCTAATACCAATCAATAAGAGCAGTTACTCCAAATACAGTTGGATGATTTATGAAAATACAAAGAGTGCTTAGACTAAGAACATGCTAAAAAATAAAGACTACATCATCAGAGGTTGTATGAACATAAATTGCATGAAAAATGGACTCTCGAACAAATATTACATGAGGGATAATTTCATAGGGTAGTTTATGATGAAATTCCTATGCCTAGCACATACAAGCAATAAGCTAACCTAAGGTACACTATGCAACATTAGGAGTTACCTCCTAGGGTGATGGAAAATCATCCTCCCCTACCCTCTATTGATCATTCTCAACCATGACAATGTTAAGTGCTGAATCAGCCAGAATATGAGGCATACGAAGAGCCAAAACCGAAGTACCAGGATCAAGTGTATCCTGAGTCACTTTGTGAAGACATGACTGATGATTATATTCAACCATCTCAGTATAAAAAAAATCTTCCACCTCCTCCTCCTAGGAGATCGATTCAAGATAATGATATCATATCATCTCATGCATATAAGTCCTTACAGAAAGAATTAAATCACTGGAAAATCAAGGAACATGCTACCAAAAGCTAACATTGTGTAAACTATGCAATCAACCCCTTCACCCATCAGTTCCTTGTCCTCCTTATCTAGAATATTTACAGAAATAGATGGAGAAATATAATATCAAAATTACCTTTCACCGTACTAGTTTTAGAAATTACTCGAATGTTTACAAAAAGTTGCTCGAAACACATCTCGCTTCTTCTTCAATTGCAACAATACCAAACATTTGATGAGGCTTTGACACAAGCAAAAGTTATCAATGACATAAAGGTCTAGGAGGGAGATATAAAACTTTGGGAAAAAAGAGTGAAATAACAATCCTCAAAACAACTACACTCAGCAGAAACCAACTCTAGTCAATCAAATTGTTTTGAATGATCCTAAAATGGAGAAAGCCCCCCAAAAACCTAACTATTAGGCTCAACCCCTCCAGTGCAATATAAAAACCAGCACCAATAGAACCAAGAGAAATATTGGCCACACTGCCATCCTTACACTTATATGCCACTACCTGAGTCACTGGCATCCCTCTTCAATTATTTATACGAGGAAAAGGCTATTACCTTACCCGAGATCCACTTGATAAATCCTACCCATCCAAAATTAAAGGTGTTTAAAGAGGACTTGTATTGTGTTTATCATTGAAAAAAAGGTCATGATATCCAAGCAGGCTATGGATTTAGGAACCTGATATAAGATATGTTAGACAAGAACCAATTGCAAATCGACAACCCTCTTGCCCCTGATAATCAGCAGATGGATATTTTTAAAGATCCCTTGCCCACTCATGAGGTCAAGGATGATTAGACTAGGCATGTCAATGAAATTCATACGGAACCACCCACTCATGGATTCATAGGTATGATTAACATCGTAATGAGAAACACAAGGTATGATCAAGTCGCACCGCCTGTAGTGTCTATCTGAATCCCTTCTATGCCCCAGCTCTTGCTAGTTAAAAACACTCTTCCAGGACCACAACCTCCATTGGTGATAACCATCGGGAACATGCTTATGCAAAGCCTAAAAATGGCATCGACTAAGCTTTCCATATACGAGATTATCCAAAAATCACCTAGACATAGGGAAACGCTTATGGAAATTTTAAAATCCGTCGAGCTTAAACCCCGAGACTCTAACACATTCACAAAATTTTTAGGGAATGTGCAAAAATGTAAAGAGTATATGGTAACATTTTATGATCATGAAATAAAATAGGTACCTATAAATGTAGTGGATCCCCCATTACATATTATCACTTGTATCAACTGGATCCCATACAAACAAGTACTTATTGATACATGTTCATCAATCAATATAATAACAATGATTGCTCTGGAGCATTCAAGTCTTCCAATGTTGCACATTGTGGAGTCTACCTTCACGTTATGAGCATTCAAAAATGTGTTATGCTCAATAGTAGGCACAATAGTTCTACCTATCTAGGTGGGACTAAAGACAATTTTCATATTATACCATGTGCTAGGAGCAATGCAATACAATATATTGCTTGGTCACCCTTGGGTCTGGAACATGAAATGTGTTCCTTCAATATTACATCAATGTATCAAATAAATCCATTTAAGTACGTAAATCATGTCAGTAATTTGAGGGAGTTTGTTCTACCCTCCATGCATTTGGATATTCGATTGAGTTCTCCCATAAAGCATCTAGAGCAACCACCAAAATCAACACTTACTGATCCACCCACTTTTTTATCGCTACATGCACCTAAACCATTGGCTTCTCTAGATATACCTTCTTCGTCATTGGGTCCTCCGATCGAACAAAATTTGAAGTCACCTATGGAGGACATTCCAATAGTCATCCCCAACATTTCCATGATATAAATGTGATTCCTATGGAAGAGGAAGAATCACCTACCACAGTGGATGAATTACCTCACCCCTCATCCCTCGCATCATCAACGACATCATCTGCACCACAAGTGACAATTCACTTAGCCAATCCAGGGCTCACATAATATTTGGTATAAAATGTTATATTTACACCAATTATCAAGTCTGCACAAGACATGGGAAGACCTCATGTTCCCCCCTTGTTGATTGGAACTATCGTACCCTTAGGTATAATCCTAATCAAATAAATTGCATATATGGGGGTTTTTATCAATCCATAAATCAGTCTTCTGTGATAAGCTATGACAAAGAACAATTCACAGGAAACATATATTATATATTGAATCCTAATTTTACTTTGAGATATTTTTACCGTTGCCATTGGCATGGAAACAGATTAGGTCTTTATGAGTAGGGTCTCAGAACACCCTATTTATCACAATACCAATTGCCCACAAAAAAATTTGGTTTATGGTATTCCATTCACATGTCAAATGAGCTCTTGGATGACTCTTTACAATGCCAAATTTCAGGTATTGGGAAAGACATTGATGATAATAAATATGCCAACCCGACCCTTCTCATCTACTAGGAGATCATATCCCAATTACAATGGTCTCTATCGAGCCTCTTGATTTTATCAGTGAATCATCTAACGAAACCACCCAACAAGAAGATGTCGAACTCGATGATAATCCTAAGAATGATTGGATTGAAGAAGATGAAAAATACAAGTATGAAACAAAAGTAGCATACCTAGATCCTTGCGATCTTCGTCTCCTTAACAACTATAGAGGAGATGTCGATCCTTTTAGAACCCCCTATTAAGATAGATGATATCTATCATAGGGTGTTTCCTCCCCCACCTAACTGGAGGTAGATACTACTACCAGAGGACACAATCATCTTATCTACTCCTAGAGAGGATCCAAAAATCCCATTTCCTCCTAAATCACATCTAGCACATGCAGAACCATCTATAATCAACAGGTTTCCCCGTGTGATAATGGAAATTATCAATCATCGGTAAACATGATTTCCATTGACCTAACTGCGCCTCTTTGTAACCCCAATGACCCTTCAAAGCCATTGCACCTCAATTATGAGGTAATTAATTTTGATCGCACCACATCATTGCCATCATCTGAGGAGTTCTTCCTTTGTGAAGAGATGTTACAACCATTCCATTTCTCTCCAGGGCCACCCCGAGATGTATGTCGCACTGAGGTTGAATCTGACATGATAGATCCTCCAAATCCAACAGATGATATCTACTTGATCCCTACACCTCATCAACTCGAGGAGGGTTCTCATATGTCAATTGAGAAAACTTTTGATGTGGATATTGGAAATGACCCTAACAATCCTAAGAAAGTAAAACTAGAACAGTGTCTATCTCTTGAGAACATGCTATCATCGTAGCTCTTTTGATAGGAAAAACTGATATTTTTTCTTGGTTATATAAAGACATGTCGAGTCTTGATCCAAATTTGGTCACCTATAGTCTTACAATAGACACGAATATGAAGTCGGTCAAGCATAAGCTTAGGAAAATACATCCAACAATCACCTTAATGGTGAAAGATGAGCTACAAAAATTATTGGATGTAGATATCATCCAACTGATTGATTATCCAGAATGGGTATCTCCAATGGCGATCACGTGGTTTATCATTTTAATAAAATAACGCTTAAACCCTATGTTATTGAAAAATGCGTAAAAAGAAAGAAAATGAACACAAGATATCAAAGCAATATAAAAAGAACGACCATTTTATTGATATGCTTTACAAATTTGTGTTACAATGCATCTCCTTCCTTTTTAAGGGATAGGAGCGTTAAATATTGGTATTTTACAACTTGTTTCAGAATTCCTTCTTCCGCGTGCCCACATGTAAGATGGGTGAACCAAAACATTGTCACCGCTTGCGTTGGTAAAGGTCGATTCCTCGCTGCTCCTCTAATGCTGCAAATCTGCATTCAAAGAAACAAACAAAGAATCAGTAGCACCTATGTATGAAAAATAAAAGATGAATCTAACGATGGTTAAAATGAGTCTAAATAAAATGAAAACTTGACAAAAGCATAAACATGAAACTAGCTAAATACTATAAAAGAAATAAAGCGGGGGGTGCTCGAAGGCAAACCACTCGCGGGTGAAACTTTGCTTCGACACCAATCCACTTAGGATGGGTCCGAAACCTGATGTGATGTGTTGTCGGCAAATTGGTTGGATATTGTGGTCAGAAAAATCGGGGTTGGTTCTTGATTCGTGCCTTCAAAAGTCACCCAATAACCTCTCTTTCGATTAAGAGATTATGGATGTTGAAAGCACAAATCGCAAGTAAGTGAATTAGCGACACTTCGTCGCTCAAAATGCTCCTTCTCTCGTATATCTTTTGGGTGAGGAAACTCACAATTTTATAGACCCAAGGGGTCTCTTTGAATTAACATGCAAAAGTGTTTCTTTGCATGAATGCTTTTTGTGTGAAGAGAAGACTTCTTCTTGATCAAGGGCTTCTTAACTGTCTCTGTGCATGTCTTTGTATGTTTAGAAAAGCTCACTCGCACTCCCATGTAGTGAAGGGAGAGTCAATTGGTAGATATGAGTTGTCAAAAGAACTCACTCGCACTCCTATGCCATGCAAGAAAAGTTAAGTGGTAGTTCTGAGTTATCATGCGCTGATATCTGACTTTTTGCCGGTCAAACCTGGCGTTCGTCCCACCCCGAAGCGAGCACTGGTAATCGTCTCTGGGTGAGATGAGTATTAATATGCACTCGTCCCTGGGTAGGACGAGTACAAATCCGCACTCGTCCCTGGATGGGACGAATAAGTAATTGAGTGTCTAAAAAATGCCAAATTGATCCTTGACTTGTAAAACTGTTGTGTGAGTGGTTAGAACCACTATTTAACCTCTGGAGGCTGCCCTGGGGGCTATGTATGTTAGTGCGATCAGTGCTTGTTGTCACATAATCGGATTGGTGCTGTTTTGGTGTCTACAGATGCCCCTTTTTGGAAAGTGCTGCACGTGGTGCAGTGCTGAGCAAAAATAGATAACCAAAGCACTAATGATTAAGGTTTTCAGTAACCTAACCAACTCTTGATGCCCCAAGTATGGAAAGGGCACACATTCTTGAATCCTTGCTTCTGACGAGCTAAGGAACTTAAATCAAGCATTAACCTAGTTCGATGAGGTATTACTTGAATTTAGACATTGATCAGTCATGAAGAGGCAAAAGGCGCAACCTTTTGTCTGTGGGAACCTTGAGTTCATGATTCACGAATGCCAAGTATATGATCAATTTGTGATAATTGCTTGTTTGCTGCCCCAAGCAGGGGAGCGATTGTATTTTGCAATTATCCTTTGAATGCATGTCATTTCCATGACTGGGTATATTGGTGTTGATTGGCAACTAAGTGTGACTACCCCCTCAAGTGACGAATCGATGAGGGAATGATTGACATGAGAAAAGCGACGAGTCACTTGACCCAAGATGACTTAAGTGAGGGTGCCTTCAGATGTTAGCCGATGCATGCTCGAGCAATTTTTCGATTGTTTTGACCTATTTTTGGTGGGTGTGAACCCATTTTGGAATGCCATTTGGGGTGAACATTGGCGAAAATTCGTCTTCCCATGGAGCGGTCCGGCTAAGGTAGCCTTCTTGGAGAGTAGGATAACGACAAGGTAGACCCCGAGATCAGTTTTCTTATGCCAAGAGGTTAAGTGCAAGAGCACTTTTGTCCGACAATTTTTATTGGTTTTGTAGGCATTTGTCATTTTTAATTTTTTTTTTGGGTGTTGTTGATTTTTTTTTTTTTTATATTCGTCTTGGGGGGGGGACGAATGTCAGGATGGTACTCGTCCCGGGGTGGGAAGAGCACGCCTCCGAGGAGAAAGTGCTTGTCCTGGGGTGGTACGAGCGTGCTTCTGAGAAAAAAGTGCTCGTTCCAGTCAGGGACGATCGCCAGCAAGAAAAAAGTATAAATATGCGAAAATGACGGATTTGGCTCATTTGCACTGTTCATCGATTACGATTTGGAGCTCTAGGGAGGAGGAGGTAGATTTTTTGACGCGAAGCGCTGCCGGATTTTCTAGCCACCATGAGTGCACAGACCGGGTCATCAAGCGACGGAGCCGAGGCGAGACCAGTAAGTGCACTATCTCTTTGAGTTTGAATTTGAAAAATGCAAATGTGTTTTTATTGTGTTTTTCTTTTGTTTAAGACATGGAACCCTAATTAATTAAATTAAAAGGTGAATGAATTAAAGACCATGAAACCAAATGAAACGTGGATGCAAACCGATGGAAACTTAGATGGAAAAACGTAGGATAAACCCAAAATGAAACTTAGAGTAACATCTTAGGGTAACCATGGTTATAAAAATGTGTTTTGTTTTTGATGTGAATGGTAAAACTTAGGTCGAAACCGTAGGTAAACCATGCCTATTTTTTGTTGTTTTTGATGAAATTAAAAAATGAAACATGGATGAATTTTTTTTTTTTTTTGTTGAAATGGTAAACTTAGGTCGAAACCGTAGGTAAACCATGTCAAATTTTTGTCGTTTATTGATGAAATTAAAAAATGAAAAATGGATGAATTTTTTTGTTGAAATGGTAAACTTAGGTCGAAACCGTAGGTAAACCATGTCAAATTTTTGTTATTTGTGATGAAATTAAAAATGAAAAAAATGGATGAATTTTTTTTTATTGAAATGGTAAACTTAGGTCGAAACCATAGGTAAACCATGTCAAATTTTTGTTATTTGTGATGAAATTAAAAAAATGAAAAATGGATGAATTGTTTTTGTTGAAATGGTAAACTTAGGTCGAAACCGTAGGTAAACCATGTCAAATTTTTGTCGTTTTTGATGAAATTAAAAAATGAAAAATGGATGAATTTTTTTGTTGAAATGGTAAACTTAGGTCGAAACCATAGGTAAACCATGTCAAATTTTTGTCGTTTTTGATGAAATTAAAAAATGAAAAATGGATGAATTTTTTTGTTGAAATGGTAAACTTAGGTCGAAACCGTAGGTAAACCATGTCAATTTTTTTTTTTTTTTTTGTAGGTACATGTGAATGAAAGATGTTACTATACAGTTATGCATTTTTGTACATGTGATGGTAATTTGATGCATGTTTTTGATGTGTGTTGTTTTATATGATGTGCAGGTGGTGAAGAGTCGACATCGGGTGCCGACTATTTTTTCTAATGCCCATGAGGCATTGGCGGCTGAGGACTGGGATTGGCTTGATGCCCTAGGGCTCAAGCATGTGGCTTGGTTGGATGCAGTTGTTGCAGATCGGGCATACATTACAGCTTTGATCGGCCTATGGGATGTTCGGACGAACACCTTCCATCTTCCGACAAGGGAGATGACCATCACCTTAGAGGACGTGTATCAGATTCTTCGGATTTCGATAGACGGGGTTCCCATCCGAACAATGCCACGAGGCCAGAGGACGGCTGTACTGACGCGATATTTTGGACATGGAGAGGATGAGGATGGGATGACCTCGTTGGAGAGGGCGGAGCTAGATTGTCAGATTGGTGGGATTCTGGTACGATATTGGTATGCGAGGGGAATGTTGGGAGTGAGGCATGCACTACTCATGAGCCTCATTTCCAACATGCTCCTGCCAGAATCGTCAGGAGCGAGGTTCCCGTGGAACCTATTGGAGGTGGTGTGGTAGTTAGTGGATTGTCCAGTGACAGAGCTAATGATTATGAGATGGGGCCAGACGCTTTTGGCTCAGTTGTATGATGAGTTGTATGAGGTCCGCTATCGGAGGCGAAAGGGGATTGGCTATAGTTTCTTGTTGCAGTGCTAGGCATGGCAACATATAGTCGTAGAGTGACCATGAGGGCTGCCCTGGACTACACGGGTGGACATGGTGGATAGGGATATTGGTTATGGTGCTTTATGGTATCGGTATGAGGAGCGGAGGCAGAGTCAGCGGTTTGCGGGAGACATAGACCATTACAGAGATGCATTGGCACGACTGACTCCAAGAGATGTGGTATGGAGGCCATATCATGATTGTCCTGCATGGCCAGAGGCTGATGAGTGGCTTCGACGGGTTCGAAGGGGGATATGGGTGATTGGGCAACATGGGATAGAGCAGGAGTACTTCCACTACCTTTGAGTGACACGATAGTTTGGGGTACGCCAGGGGTTTCCTGGGGAACCCGTAGTCTATCGATGCTGAAGTGATGAGAGGACCCTAGCTACGCCAATCCTCGAGCCATTGGGGGAGGAGTCGGATACAGTACTGGACATTCCAGACGTGGATGACATCGAAGTGATGGCCGAGTAACAGGAGTGGTGGACGCTTCGACAGTGGCAAGGTGAGGGGCCATTGGGAGGGGATGAGGCAACGGGAGGCAGAGAGGGTGCAGAGGCACTAGGAGAGGGTTGAGGAGCTCCTGTGGATGTGGATATGGTGGAGGTGGCAGATGCGGGAGAGGACGTTGATGAGGAGGAGCAGCCAGAGATGCAGGATGCTCCGGAGCAGGCCGATGCTATAGAGAGGTCGACGCAACCGGTCGGGTCAGGGAATACAGAGGCGGGGTTGCGCGCTAAGGTAGCAGGATTAACAGGGTTATTACAGAGGTGAGATGGAGAGCTTGCGAAGATGATGCAGGATAGGGATCTCCTGTGGACACAGTTGGCAGAGCGGGAGAGCGCAGGGGCTACGTCTCGCTAGCAGGCGGGGGATACGAATGCTGCACGGGAGAGGGATCTCCTGTGGGTGCAGCTAGCATAGCGTGATGACGCCATCATGTACTACCATAGGCGGGAGGCAAAGTGGAGGCGATGGGAGGTAGATTGGGGGCGGCATCAGCTAGATATGGAGGGCGAGATTATCCACCTTGGTGGGTGAATACCGGAGCCTTCGGTGAGTGGCTCGTCATATCAGACGAGAGACAGCGAGATAGAGCAGTCGACATCATCCCGTCACAGGCGACGAGATGAGGGAGGCACTAGTGGGCGGGATGTAGGGGCGAGCAGTCGCCCTGAGAGGTCTCAAAGGACTGATATTACAAGGGGTAGCTCTCGTCGCACTGATCCTACGTGATCATGGTGGCCAACGCCCTAGGCTAGGGATTTTTGAGATTTTGGATGATGGGAGCGAGGTCCGAGGACCAGTGTATTGTAGCCTGCGGGCAATTTTTTTATGATATATATATATACAGATGACTCTTTTTGGTGTTTATACAGTTTTCATGATTTATTTTTATGTACATGTTTTTACATTGATGTATGCATATGCGATTAAAATGCGATGATTCTAATTTGTATGATGTATGCATATGGAATGAATGCAATGAATTGTTGATGATTTGTCAAGGCACCATAGACTGTACAAGATTTGGATTGGACTTGCTAGAGGAATGGGATTAATTTGTGGAATGCTTGTGCATGTGAAAACTTTGTTTTTGTATTTTGTCTAGTTTCTGATGATGATGTATGAAATAAAATGTACCGGTTGTTTAAAAATGGAGTTAAGCTTTTCTGAGATGCAGATATTTTAACTAGCGAAGACTGTACATTTATCTCGTAATACTTTTTAAACAAGGTCTAAATTTGACTTGAATTTAACCAAGTTATTTCACATCCCTGTGTGTGCAATTGAGTTCGTTTATGTGTTATTTATCAGGATACCGCCAGTGCCAGATGGGCTTTCAACCGAACCTATACTGAGGATCACCTAATTAGCTCCACTAACTCCTTTATTGTATTTAGTCAGATTTGTCTGTGATGTTATCTAGGATACCATAAGCTAGCTCATCCACATGCAAACATTGATCTATACACAAGTTAATGTGACAGATATATCGTCATGCGGGAGGTTGACCACCAGTGACCAATGGGCTATCAACCAGATCGGTACTGAAGCTTGCCTCATGACCTGTCGAAATATTGAGAGTTCTAGGGATTCAAGTTTGACTCCCTTCTTTTCTTCAAGTGTATTGGGATACTTGCTCTTTATAGTGATAAAATCACTGTTTATTTTTGTTTTTTTTGTTATTTATTTTTTTTTGAGCAAGGGATTTGAATATGGAGTGACGAGAATCACTATTGTTTGTGCCTTTTGATGTGTGCACTGTAGGATGTCAAATTTGTAATGTTTTGACGTTTTGCAAATTTTTGATGTTTTTGCAACTTATGAGAACTTGGGATTCATGGGGAATTGGGTAGGGAGGATGCTTGTCATTTTGCCAACTCTCAGCATTCCTAGGGTCATTCGCACAGGGGGATAAGCAAGATAACCGTTTCGCTTATGGTAACCTGGATTACGGTGTAGGTTTCATCTTTCGTTCACACAACTTAGGAATTTTTAAATGTGTGTTAATTTGTGTTGGGATGCTACGTAACAAGGTGTAATCCAAGTAAAACTTTCCCGTGTAAAATCTGTTTAACTATGTATAGTTTTGGCTAGAAATTTAAAGACATCTGAATGACGAAAACCCTATATACATGAGGAGACAACTGACTAAAAATAAAAAGGGTGATATGCTGGATGTAGGCGTTTATGAAAATGGATTTGATGTGGAAATGATGGAATTGCCAAGTAATGACAGCCTATGGTGCTTTTGACCTATCGAAGTATGCAATGTATGGATGCAATGCTTAATGTAACCTATATTTTTGTATTTTGATTTTTATGAGAATGCATGAAATTGAAATGCAATTGTTTTTGTAATTTTGATTGTTTTTTTTTTTTTTGAGTATGCATGGAATTGAAATGCAATTGTTTTTGTGATTTTGATTGTTTTTTTTTTTTTTTGAGTATGCATGGAATTGAAATGCAATTGTTTTTGTGATTTTGATTGTTTTTATGAGTATGCATGGAATTGAAATGCAATTGTTTTTGTGATTTTGATTTTTTTTTTGTTTTTGTTGATTTTTGAATATTTATGTTGACCAAGCAGTTATAGTAACGCTTGGAGCTTTTGGTGTTGACCAAAGGGTTTATAGATACCTTTGGGGCATTTAGGGTTGACCAAGCGGTTATAAAAATTCTTGGAGCTTTTGGGTTGACCAAGCGATTATGGTAATCCTTGGAGCTTTTGGGTTGACCAAGTGATTATGGTAATCCTTGGAGCCTTTGGGTTGACCAAGCGATTGTGGTAATCCTTGGAGCCTTTGGGTTGACCAAGCGATTGTGGTAATCCTTGGAGCTTTTGGGTTGACCAAGCGATTGTGGTAATCCTTGGAGCTTTTGGGTTGACCAAGCGATTGTGGTAATCCTTGGAGCTTTTGGGTTGACCAAGCGATTGTGGTAATCCTTGGAGCCTTTGGGTTGACCAAGCAATTGTGGTAATCCTTGGAGCTTTTGGGTTGACCAAGCGATTGTGGTAATCCTTGGAGCTTTTTGGGTTGACCAAGCGATTGTGGTAATCCTTGGAGCCTTTGGGTTGACCAAGCGATTGTGGTAATCCTTGGAGCTTTTGGGTTGACCAAGCGATTGTGGTAATCCTTGGAGCTTTTTGGGTTGACCAAGCGATTGTGGTAATCCTTGGAGCTTTTGGGTTGACCAAGCGATTGTGGTAATCCTTGGAGCTTTTGGGTTGACCAAGCGATTGTGGTAATCCTTGGAGCCTTTGGGTTGACCAAGCGATTGTGGTAATCCTTAGAGCCTTTGGGTTGACCAAGCGATTGTGGTAATCCTTGGAGCCTTTGGGTTGACCAAGCGATTATGGTAATCCTTGGAGCCTTTGGGTTGACCAAACGATTGTGGTAAACCTTGGAGATTTTGGGTTGACCAAGCGATTGTGGTAATCCTTGGAGCCTTTGGGTTGACCAAGCGATTGTGGTAATCCTTGGAGCTTTTTGGGTTGACCAAGCGATTGTGGTAATCCTTGGAGCTTTTTGGGTTGACCAAGTGATTGTGGAAATCCTTGGAGCTTTTTGTGTTGAACTATGGCTCTCTAGATGTGGAATGGCCTCAAATGAATGATATTCAAGGGTTCTGTTTCCTTGATTCCTTCAAGAGAGGCAAGCCAGTATGTTCCAGGTCCTATTTTGCTATCAATGATGTAAGGAACTAACAAGTTTACCGTGAACTTGTCTCGTAGATGGGACGACAAATTAGAATTCTGTTGGTTCTCTTTTAAGACCAAGTCACCAACCTAAAATTCCTTGAGGTGGACTTTCATGTTGTATGCGTTCTTAAGTCACTCTTGATAGATATGCAAATGCTTGAGAGCATTAACGCATCATTCGTCAAGCAACATCAGTTGATCTAATCGGGCCTGCCACGCAGTGTCATCATCGATGAACTCTTGCATTGAAATGCACAGGGAAGGAATTTCCAACTCAAAAGGCATGAATACCTCAGAGCCATACACCAGCAAAAATGGAGTTGCCCCAGTGGGCGTTCGAATGCTGGTGCAATAAGCCCATAGGGCAAGCAGGATCTGAATGTGCCAGTCCTTATGACTATCTGCAACTGTCTTTTTAAGAATGGCGACTAGCATTTTGTTTGACGCCTTTGCTTGCCCATTTGCCTACGGATAATAGGGTGTTGAAAAGCTATGCTGAATCTTGTACTTTGTGGTTAAAGCACGCACATCTTTAGTCTTGAATGGTGTCCCATTATCTGAAAGGATCTTGGATGGAATACCAAAATGACATATGATGTTATGCAAAATAAACTCCGCAATGCGGGATCTAGTCGTAGTGGTCAGCAGAATTGCTTCCACCCATTTGGTAAAGTACTCTGTGGCCGTTAAAATGAACATGTGACGACCAGACGACGCAGGGGAGATCTTTCCAATTAGATCAAAGCCCCACTGCAAAAAATGCCAAACCGATTGAATCAGCTGTAAGGCCTGAGAAGGTACATGTGTCAAATTAGCATGGTGCTAACACTTCATGCACTTCTTCACATATGCGTAATAATATCGCTCTAAATATGGCCAATAATAACCCATGTGAAGAATGTGCTTTGCGATGGCCATACCGCTGAAGTTGCCACCACATGTACCATCGTGAGCTTGGGTGATCGCCCAAGCGGACTCTTGCTGGTCCAAACAACGAAGGAGGATTCCTTCATAATTTTGACAATACAAAATGTCTCCTAATAAGACATGCTTTGCCTCTTTCTGTTTGAATGATATTTTCGTGGCTTGTGTCAATCCAAGGGGGAGATTACCTAGCTTGAGGTAATCTTGAATAGGTGTGTACCAATATTGCTGATCAGAAACCTCGATAGTATGAATGGCCAATCCCTCTCGAAGTCTATCCCGAACAAAAGTTGAGTAGGAAAGAACTTGTAAAAACAACGTGGTGTTTCTAGTAAGAGGGGTCAGGAAGAACAAGGACCCCCAATTGGCTTGAATCAAACAATCTCGAATTTGAGAGAACTTATCCGGAGATGGTTTAATCTAGATCATGTGGATTCCTGGCGTTAGATCAGAGCTTGCACGCTCCATCGCAGATTGCGATAATGTTTTAACCTAAATGGTTGTCATTTCACCAGAAGGGTCTTGTGGGATGAGTGACCCCAAGGAGGCCATAGTATCCGCAAAATGATTTGATGATCGAGGGAGTGCCTCGATGTCATACCATTCAAGTTGTGCTAGGAATTTGTCCATAAGGGCTTTATAGGCCCACAAAACTGGACAGTTACATTAGAATATCCCATTTACTTGATTGACAATTAATAGCGAATCACCAAAGATGTTCAATCGTTTAATGTTCATGGTGATTGCTGTCTGAAGACCTATGAGCAAGGCTTTGTATTATGCATTGTTGTTGGTGCACGGGAAGTCTAATTTAAATGACAAGGGCATTGGAGCACCTTGCAGAGTGAAGAATACAATTCCCACACCACCCCTTTGCTCACATTTAGAACCATCAAAGAATAGGGTTATGTCATCCTGTGACTCAGGCTCATCAGAATCTGATGACTCTGAAACATGGAAGACCCCATCATCACGTAGTTCAAAAGTTAGAGGCTAATCGTCTTCAAGAGGAGCCTCAGCTAGTTGATTGGCGATGACTTGACCTTTTATAGATTTCTATCCAATGAACTCTATGTCAAACTCCGTCAACAACATGATCCATTTCTCCATGCGGCTACTATGATAAGTACGACTCATCATGTATCGCAATGGATTCTCCTTAGACACAACATACGTCTTATTACTAAGCATGTAGTGGCGTAGCTTTTTGGTAGCAAACATCACTGCCAAGCAGAGCTTTTCAACGTATGCATAGTTAAGTTCATAACTAACCAGGGTGCGGCTAAGATAGTATGTAGCCTGTTCTTTGTGAAGTTCATTTTTCTGGGACAACATGGCACCCAGTGCCACCTCAGTGGCCGAGATGTATAAATAGAACGACACTCCTGGTCTAGGTGGTGCCAATACTGGCGGTGAAGCCAAGTACTGTTAATGTTGTCAAAGGCTGACTGGCACTCGTCATCCCAATGAAATGTGACCCCCTTATGCAATAATTTATTCATGGGTCGGTATTTGTCAGATAATTGTGCTATGAAGCGCTTGATCGACACAACCTTTCCCTGCAGACTCCTGAGCTGCTTGATGGTGGTTGGGGGACGCATTTCAAGGATTGCCTTGACTTTGTTTGGGTCGACCTCAATTCCTCATTTGGAGACTATGAAACCCAAGAGCTTTCCAGAGGTGACACCAAAGACACACTTCTTGGGGTTTAGTCTGACTTTATGCTCAATGAGGCGATAAAGGACCTTGCTCAAGTCACCGATGTGATCTGGGCGCAAAAGAGATTTGGCCAACAAATCATCCATGTAATATTCCAAATTTTTGTGCATGTAATCATGAAAGATGTATGTCATGGCACGTTGGTAGGTGGCTATGGAATTTTTAAGGCCAAAAGGCATGACCTTATAGCAAAATGTCCCCCAAGGCATTGTGAATGTTTTTTTGAGTTGGTCCTCAGGATTGATACGAATCTGATTGTATCCTGAGAAACCATCCATAAGGGAAAGCATTTCATGGCCCTTTGTAGCGTCTACCAATGTGTCGATGCTTGGCAAGGGAAAATCATCCTTAGGACTCACTTTGTTAAGATCTCAAAAATCGGTGCATATGCGAATCCTCCCATCGGGCTTCTTGACAGGAACCATGTTAGACAACCATGGTGGATAATCCACACAGATGACAAACTGGGCATCCAACAACTTTTGTAACTCATATTTTACCATTAAGGCCACTATTGGATGCATCTTGCATAGTTTTTGCTTGACTGGCTTGATTTTCGGATCAAGCGTTAAATTGTGTGTGACTAGCTGTGGGTCTAGTCCCGGCATATCCTTGTATGACCATGCAAAAACCTCCTTCTTTTCCTTAAGAAGGGTAACATAATCGGCTTGCTCTTTAGGGGAAATATTTACCCCCAGCTTGAGAATCCGTGGATTCATTGGATCTATGTCGATGTCTACATCAGTCGTTTCTTCAATTGACATATGGGATCCATCTTCCAACTGGTGTGGAATTGGGATTAGATGGATATCGTTTGCTGAATTAAGATCATCATTAGGAACGTCAAGTTCCTCTTTAGCATGGAAGACATCCTGAGTTTGTCCTGGAGTGAAATGAAACATCCCATCGCAAGGCCAATACTCTGATGGAGATGGTGGTGTGCCAACGCGATCCCAATCAATAGCCTCTATGTCTAGATGCAATAATCGTGTTGGATTGGCTGGATCATGGATGGGGGCGGTCAAATCAATGGAGACCATGTTGATGAAATGATTGTAATCTCCATGACCGCAAATGTGACAACTCTGACATTCGAGATGTTCTTGGTGCTTTGGATCTGGCTCTGTAGGCACTGGCACAAAGGGATCAGCCCTATGCACGGACCTACAAATAGGGTCTGCCCTAGGCACTGATGGTTTGATAGGGTCTCCAAGCAGAAAATGCTCTCGATATGCCTGGAGTGGTAGGTGCAGTAATTGCTATAACTACGCCAGGTTGAAATTCCGCCTATGTCTTGGACCTATGTGTAAGTGTTCAAACATGTCATCTATGTCCAAAGGATTTTGTTGCTGTTGAGGTAGCCTATGCTCACTGGGATCATTCAATGGGAACATCATCATGAAGCTATCTTGATCATCATTCACTGGATATTCATGCGAATGATCGTACTCTGACTCATCTTCAGAAGACCCTTCGTGGTCTTGTCCATCTTCCCCTTGTGGGTGAGTCCATGAGGTTTCTCCTTGTTAGGCCATAAGGAAAGGGTTGTTAAGGTCAACAAGGTTATTTGTTTGTAATGGGAAATAATCCCCTAATGTATAAGTTGTATTTGGATTAGCATATGGATTTGATGCCAACCCATCCTTGTTGCCTATCCCTAGGATTTGCATGTTTTCGACCAAGATGTCTAGGGGCAAAGGGTGATTAAACCCTACTCCTGACTTGTCATAAGGCATTTGGTATCTTGGTTGGCACAAAACACGCATTCCTTTTTCATACCTGCCTAACCTGTATCCATGCCAATTGCATTGGCTAAGATATCGTAATGCGAAGTCTGGGTTAGCCAGATAGTTGACATTTTCCACAAAGGGATCTTCATCTTCCTCTTCTTGTCGGAAAGGTTCAACGCCATGATCCAGGCCCCAAAAAATAAAATTTGTCTGATTAGGTGGGTAACCTAAAGGAACCACGGAGCCTATGGGGAGTCTAGGTCTTCCCATTTCTTGCATAGACTGAAGTGTGGGCATTGCAACAACATTGCGCACTATATACTCCCCCATGCCTGTGTTAGACATCTCAACAGTAATCATTGGCGATTGAGGGGAAGCGAATGGGAGTTCTCCTTGAGTCCACTCCATGTGGGGTGAACTAGGTGTCTCAACTTCCATTCTATGAGGCGTCTCTTCTATAGAGATGTTGGAGACTAAAGGTGGTTCCGCTTCCAGGGGCTTCTTTCCTTTGTCTGTTGGAGTGGCCACCTTAGGTGGCATCGTTATGGGAGGACTGGATGAAGAAGATGAACCTGCCTGGGGATTTGATTGATTTGGTGAAGGAGATTCTTGCTTAGTCAGACCCCTATTAGATGAATTTAACTAGAAATCCACGTGCATTGAAGGAAGGGTCGACTGCGGCATGATTTGCACTTAGTTGCAATATTTAAAAGGTTCCAAATCTGCGGGGACCACGTGTACTTGTCCTTCAAATGTATACTTCAGACATTGATGAGCAATTGAAGGGACACATTTCATATCTCGGATCCAAGGCCGCCCAAGCAAGATATTGTAAGCCATCTCACCTTCTAAAATGTGGCACAATGTATGAATGGTATTTTGTCCCACTTGTATGGGCAGGACAATTGTGCCAACTGTTGAGCATATCGCATCATTAAATGCTCGAAGGGTATAAGTGGAAGGTGCAATGTGAGAGGCTAGCAGTTTCAAATGTTTCAATGTAGCAGTTCTAATAATGTTACTGGACGAACCAGTGTCTACAAACAACCACTTGTACGGAGTCCCGTTGACCCGCACAATAACATGCAGGGGTGGATCCGCTACATCTCCAGTGACTGTTTTTAGCTCATCTTCCCTGAAGGTAATGACTGGTTCAGTACACTGTTTGACATGCCCCACAAAATTGTTGAATGAATCCGCTTCATGGGGTTGCAATTCAATTGCCTTTAATATCTCCATAAGAGCTTCCCGATGGGGCGTCGATTGTTGAATAAGCTCATAAATGGAGAGCCTAGCCGATGTGGTCCGTAGACTTTGAGTAAGTCTAGTTCGAATCATGGCCACTGGTCTAGGCGGGGGCAACTGTGTAGGATTTGGTTGATGTTGTGACATGGATGGAACTTCCCCGGTGGTCATCGCGGGGGCAACTCCCGGGTGTCTCTTGTTTCTTGTCACAATGCTAATCATCCCAACATACCCCTCCATGGGGCAACTCTGTTGCACTTCGTTGACATGCAGAGGTTTTGTTTGTGCATCATGTGTGGGTAAAGGATCTTTGAAAACACCCATTTGTTGGTTGTTGGGTGCGATAGGGTTATCCACTACCAATGTGTGATTATCAATGAGATCTTGCACTAAACCTTTAAATGTCCAATAGACATTAAGGTCATGCCCTTTCCTTATGTGGAATCTACAAAAAATATCCTCTCTGTAGCCCTTAGGCTTTGGTGCATTAGGATCGATTATTGGAATATCTGGCAGATTAATCAAGTTTGCCACTGACAAATGGTCAAACAAGGAGTCCCTAGACTCAGTGTATGGTGTAAATTGCCACTTAGGGTGATGTTGCTAATTTTGATCCTGACTTTTGTTATCTTTCTCATAATTATTGTGAGGCACTGCCTGATAATTAGCCTTTGGAGGCTGTGTTGCTTAGGCAGGCGAAGGGGCATTGATAGCAACTTGATTGACCGTGACAGGTTTCTGTTGCGTATTCCCTGTTTTGGTGCTCTTGTTCCAATCTTTTTTCTTAGGCTTGGCAATTTCACCATCCTGTATCTTGATCTCTTCGATACATCTAGCTTGTGCCAGAGCTTCTTCTAAAGTGGTGTATTGCTACAGCTGCAATAGCACAGAGATCGATCGCAAACAACTCTTTGCGAACATTTGAGTTAGGTCGGACATAGGAGGGAGGTAGGACAGCTTTGAAAGCACCGTCCTCCATCGATTCCCATATGCTACCATAGATTCCTCCTCATACTATTTGAGGCTAGCTAGATCACTGAGTGATGCCTTTTTCTTTGTATTGAAAGCAAAACGTTCTAGGAACGCGTCCACTAGTTGATCCAGGTTGTAGATGCTATGCTTCAGTAAATGGGTAAACCAATCTGAGGCAAATCCTATGAATGTGGTTATGAATGTTCTCAATAACAATGCATCATTGTCTTGTATACCAAAGCATTGGCTCAAAAATCAAGTCACATGTTCTTGAGCATCTTCATCCCCTTTAAAGAGTGCCAACTAGGGCATCTTGAAATGTTCGGGGTATGGAGGTGCTGGCACTGATGGATGCACCGGATGACTACGGAGTTGGCATAAGGTAGGCTTTTGGGGCACAGCAGTCTTGAGTTCCATAGTCTCCAAGCGTTATAAGAACACTTTGTATGCATCGAAAGACGTAATCTCCTCCTCCTTGGTTTGTTCCCACTGTGGGTTGCGAGGAACTTGAGGCCTTTGGATGGATAAATGTGTAGCCTCCCTTCTGCCTTGATAGGGCATTTTAGCCCACTCTTCTTCTTGGTAATAATCCTCATAATCTTCTTGAGGAGTGTTTGGCCTAGGCCTGTAAACATGGAAGGGTGCCCACGGAGGATGCCCATCACGGTTGTGGGGAATGGCCTCCCGCTCAGGTCTAAGAGGTCTTGGAGGTAGTGCTTGCTGACATCGCGGAGACCTATCTCGCACTAGGGGATTGTGCCTCACATACATCTCAGATTGCTGTGCACGAGGGACTGGGGCCTTCTCAGGCGCATTATTGTGAAGCAATTCAGCTGTCTAACGCTGAATGCGCTCTTGATCAAGGTGACACAAATGTTCTAATTCCTGTTGTTCTTGCCTAATCCGCATGATTTGTGCTTGGCGAGCGGCCAGTTGAGCAAATTCTAAGTCATTTTGTTTCGCCATATCTTGTTTAAGAGGCCTAGATGTCTCCCCTACATATCTATTTCTATCATGGTGCTCTGAGACCCCTATATGTTGCTTCCCTCTATCGAGGTTGGCAGCATTAACTTGAAACTCTGGTCTCAATGAGCGATCTGGATATAAAGTAGGGGCAGACGTGCATTGTTTCTGCTCTGAGTACTATTCTTGAGGAATGTAATGATCCTCCTCACTCTTTCTGTGATATGCATAAAAGGTGCGGGCAGAATTGTCTTGCCCTGTCGGGAGAACCTGATGTTCTGGATATGGCCTACTGTGTCCGACATTAATCGAAGGTAAATTAGAAACAAAAAATTCATATGGTTCTTCCTTTTGGACCCTTTGTTGTTCTAGAGAAGTACACAGCGCTTCATCACTAGGCCACCCGAAACGAACTTCCAAAGGAGGCCTCGTACTTAGACCAGGTGCTGCATATTGATTATTTTCTTGAAAATATTCTTGTTGCTCATGAGTTCCCCTTAGGGAGGGGGTTCTAAATTCTCGTCTATTGATGGCCTGACTTGGAGAGCCCCTCAAGGAGGTGCCTCTAGAGCCATGTTCTATGACTATATGGGTTGGAGTGCCCCTCAAGGAGGGGCCTCTAGAGCCATGTTCTGCATGGTGTTAACTAACTGGTGTACCCTGCCACCGAGGCAGGATGACTAAGTCTTCAAGGCTATATCGGAGACGATTTGTCTCTCTTGGTGCATTTTCTACAGCTTCTGCCCATGATTGGGCTTGGCTGCGAGTATTCACCATGGTAATGGTAACCTAAAGATGCAAAAATTCTTTTTATGATTTTCTTTTTATGATTTTTTTTGTCTAAATAGAAAATAGCATACACACACAAGCAATGATTATCTATTTTAAAGATTAATAGTGTGCCCTAAATCTGGTTTAGTGTGTTTTTTTGTTTGTTTTTATTTTTGAAAAATTTTGTGAAACGTTTAAATGCAATTATGAAGACTCTTATGACTCCCAAAATGGTCGCCCCTTCAATATACCATTGTCGGACCGATATACCAACCTCTCTATATACCCGCCCTTACGTGAGGGAGACTATAGGTACGTGAGAGTAGATGATACATGGAACATAGGCGGTATGGAAGGGGAATCGCTCTGTTTATGACACCTACCATAGAAGACTTATCCTCATGCGCTAGGAATCACCCTAGCTACACTCGGTCAGCTTTCGTCAGGATTTATGTCTAGCAACAGTCACGATCGAGGTAATGGATGCAATATCTCAAGCCAAAGTGATAATGGAATCCACCTTTGGTCTTGCTCAAGGGTTGGGGTTTTATGACCAATGCCTTGGTTTAAAATACCACGTGATGTGTGGGGTTCATTTTAATTTTGCAAAAATTGAAACAGGCAAACGAAAAAGAAATCGCACGTGATCGCCATTGGAAACACGAGATTCCGGAAACAAAAAGGATAAACTAAAAATGCAATGTAAAAGAAACTAAAATAACGCTTAAACCCTATGTTATTGAAAAATGCATAAAAAGAAAGAACATGAACACAAGATATCAAAGCAATATAAAAAGAACGGCCCTTTTATTGATATGCTTTACAAATTCGTGTTACAATGCGTCTCCTTCCTTTTTAAGGGATAGGAGTGTTAAATATTGGTCTTTTACAACTTGTTTCAGAATTCCTTCTTCCGCGTGCCCACATGTAAGATGGGAGAACCAAAACGTTGTCGCCGCTTGTGTTGGTAAAGGTCGATTCCTCGCTGCTCCTCTAATGCTGCAAATCTGCGTTCAAAGAAACAAACAAAGAATCAGTAGCACCTATGTATGAAAAATACAAGATGAATCTAACGATGGTTAAATTGAGTCTAAATAAAATGAAAACTTGACAAAAGCATAAACATGAAACTAGCTAAATACTATAAAAGAAATAAAGAAGGGGGTGCCCGAAGGCAAACCACCCGCGGGTGAAACTTTGCTTCGACACCAATCCGCTTAGGATGGGTCCGAAACCTGATGTGATGTGTTGTCGGAAAATTGGTTGGATATTGTGGTCAGAAAAATTAGGGTTGGTTCTTGATTCGTGCCTTCAAAAGTCACCCAATAACCTCTCTTTCGATTAAGAGATTATGGATGTTGAAAGCACAAATCACAAGTAAGTGAATTAGCAGCACTTCGTTGCTCAAAATGCTCCTTCTCTGTATATATTTTGGGTGAGGAAGCTCACCATTTTATAGACCTAAGGGGTCTCTTTGAATTAACATGCAAAAGTGTTTCTTTGCATGAATGCTTTTTGTGTGAAGAGAAGACTTCTTCTTAATCAAGGGCTTCTTAACTGTCTCTGTGCATGTCTTTGTATGTTTAGAAAAGCTCACTCGCACTCCCATGTAGTGAAGGGAGAGTCAATTGGTAGATATGAGTTGTCAAAAGAACTCACTCGCACTCCTATGGCATGTAAGAAAAGTTAAGTGGTAGTTCTGAGTTGTCATGCACCGAGATATGACTTTTTGCCAGTCAAACCTGGCATTTGTCCCACCCCGAAGCGAGCACTGGTAATCATCTCTGGGTGAGACGAGTATTAATATGCACTCGTCCCTGGGTAGGACGAGTACAAATCCGCACTCGTCCCTGGATGGGACGAATAAGTAACTGAGTGTCTAAAAAATGCCAAATTGATCCCTGACTTGTAAAGCTCGTCGTGTGAGTGGTTAGAACCACTGTTTAACCTCTGGGGGCTGCCTTGGGGGCTGTGTATGTTAGTGCAATCAGTGCTTGTTGTCACATAATCAGATTGGTGTTGTTTTGGTGTCTACAGATACCCATAGGAACCTAATGGGAAGATTCATATCTATACAGATTTCAAAGATCTAAATAAAGCAACACCCAAGGATGCATTCCATTTTCCTAATATTTATGCTCTAGTAGACGCAACTGCAGGTCACAAAATGTTATCCCTTCTGGATGGATTTTTAGAATATAACCAAATTCGGGTCAAGCCTGAAGATCAACATAAAACAACCTTTACCACACCATGGGAAACATTTTGTTATAAATTATGTCGTTTGGCCTTAAAAATGCTTGTGCAACCTATTACTGGGCCATGACATACATATTTTGCACAAGATCCTAGAATATTATATAGACGATTTGCTCATCAAGTCTCTATTGCATGAAGAGCATGCAGACGTTTTACAAAAAAAATTTGATCGTCTGATAGAGCATAACGTCAAGCTAAATCCTAAAAAGTGTGTTTTCGAAGTTACATTAGGAAATTTAGGATTTATAGTCTCCAAGTGAGGGATCAAAGTAGATCCTACAAAGGTAAAAGCAATTTTAGAAATGCTTCCCCCAACTAACCTTAAAGAGCTTTGTAGCTCGCAAGGAAATATAGCATCCATCAAACGCTTTATAGCATAATTATCAAAGAAATATCGATCTACGAATCGACTGTTGCATAAGGGGGATTCATTCAATTGGGATGAGGAGTGATAGAAGGCCTTTGATGAGATAAAATAGTACCTAGTATCACCTCCAGTATTATCTCCACCTCGACTAGGTGTGCCTTTCTTTTTGTATATTTCAACCATAGATTTTGTTCTAGGGACCATGTTGGCCCAGAAGAACAAAGAAAATAAAGAACAAGATATCTACTATATTAGTCGCACCTTGGTCAGTTATGAGCTTAAATACACATACATTGAGAAGCTATGTTTAGAAGTGGTATTCACCACCAAGAAGATTTACCACTACATGTTAAGTCATACAACTTATATCATCTCAAAAGAAAATCCTTTTCGGTATATGATGAGTCACACATATAATAATACACGAACCGTAAAGTGGATCATGCTATTCACGGAATTCAATCTTAAATTCATCAATTAGAAATAAATCAAAGGTTAAATAATTATTAGTTAGCAGAGGCTCCTCTTCAGGATGATAATCCTCTTGTGATTGAGCTACCCGATGATGCAATGTTCACATTGTCGGTATCACCCAAACCTGAAGAATCGGGAAACAAAGTAGATATGAATTTGTTCTTCGATGGTTCCAATTGTGAGCAAGGGGGTGGTATAGGGATCATATTTTTCACACCACAAGGAGCTCTTATGCCCTTGTCTTTCAAAATTGACTTCCCTTGCACCAAAAATAATTTTGAATACGAGGATCTCATCTTGGGTCTCCAAATAGCTATCACCATGAATATTAAAAAGCTTAATATCTTTGGTGACTCATTGCTCACCGTTAACCAAGTCAAAGGAATTTATCAACGTAGATGTCCTATCTTGAAAGCTTATAAAGAACATGTGGATAAATTACTAGCCAAACTGGAATAGTATGACATCGAGGTAGTCCCTCGTATGTCCAATTACTTCGTGGATACAATTGCATCTTTGGGATCCTTAATCCTATAGAATCCTTCTTAGGATATTACAACCATCCATGTTAAAATTCTCTCATAGTCAGTGATCTTACGTTAGGCTTCGAACAACAAAGAATCGGTTCACATGATTAAGATAGAACCAAATCAAGATTAGTTCTCCAAGGCACAATAATTTTTGAAACAAGCAGCTTGGGGGTCCTTAATCTTATACGGTCCTTCAGATAATGGCACGACCATTCACCATAAGGTTGTTTCTCAATCCATATTTGTGCATGATGAGTGACCATGAGAACAATTATTTTAGTTAGTTGAAGCACAAGCTTATCAATATTGGCTCATCCAATTAAAATACTATCTAAAACTTGGTAACATACCTCAGGATTTGCCGCTTACCATAAAATGAGCATTTAAATAAAAAGTGACCAAGTATGTATTGCTAGGAGATATTCTTTATTGTCAGAGATACGATGGAATCCTCCTTTGTTATCGCAAGCTCCAAGAGTCTGCTTGGATGGTCTTGAAAGCTAATGATGGTACCTATAGTGGCTATTTTAGTGGCATGGCTATCATCAAGCGCATCCTTTGAATGGGTTATATTGACCCACAATGGAAAAGGATCGTTGCATGTATGTTAGGAAGTGCAAAAAGTGTCAGCATCATGTCAATTTCTCATACCTACCATCTCAGGCCTTATAGTCAATTCAATCGACATGGCTTTTATTTTATTGGTGATTTGATCTAATGGGGAAGATCTCTCATCCATATTTAGACCACCACACATTCATATTAATGACTATTGAATATTTTACTAAATGGGTGGAAGCAATTCCTTTGACCACTACGACTAGAGCTCGTATTGTGGAGTTCATACTCCACAACATTATATGTCGTTTTGATATTCCATTCAAAATAATATCAAATAATGAGACACCATTGAAAAACAAATATGTGTGGGCTTTAACATCCAAATACAACATTCAACACAACTTTGCCACACCTTATTATCCTCAATAAAATGGGTAGGCAGAGGCCTAAAATAAAATTGTAGTTGCCATATTAAAGAAAACCATTAAGAAAAATCACAAGGATTGGCACCTTCAACTGCCTCTAGCTTTATGGGCTTATCAAACTAGCATTCAGACACCCATTGGGGAAACCCCGTTCTTGCTAGTATATGGTACTAAGGCCATTATGCCTTTGGAATTAGAAATTCCATCATTGCACGTGTCATTGAAATACTTCATCGATGATGACACCTCGTGACAAGCTCACCTTGATCAATTGACCCTTCTTGATGAACGATGAGTTAATGCTCTTGAGCATCTACAAGTTTATCAAGATCATCAAACGAGCTTATGATAAAAAAGTCCATTTAAGAGTGTGCTCAAAGAGAACGAACAAAACTCAAACCTACCGCCTCATTTACGAGATAAATTTGTTGCCAATTGGTTAGGTTCCTTTATCATAACCGATAAAATAGGGCCAAGAACTTACCACCTAACTTCGCTAAAAAGTGTTGAAGAACCCAAACCTCTCAATATTCTTCATATACGGATGTTTTATATGTAATAAGTAACAATAAAAATTACAAAACAACAAAAAGTTATCAAAATACCAAACAAATCAGAAAACATAATAACACAAAAACAATATAAAACATCAAAATACAAAAAACATTTTACATTATGTTATCATGTAGTCCATTGTATGCATTTAGTTGAATTGCATTAGGCATATTCATCTCCTACATTTGCACTAGGACAAGTTGTGTTTGCATTCTTACGAATGAAACCATGTTTGTATGTCAATCATGAACATCACATCAATCTTATCAATGATCATCATTCACAATTTTCTTTATGAGCTTTTGCTTATTAAAAGGTCCTCATAGAATAGGATAGATATCGAAAGAATAGCAACAATGATATTTAGAAGACCACTGGATATTTTATCCACACCTTTTAGTTTATAAAATCCTATAGGAAAAACCCTTACATCCCACATATCATCATCATCCACATTTCCCTTGTGAGTAACTATGTTTTTCAATACAACTAATGATTTGCTATAGGATGTATACTAGGGTTTTTCGGTCTTTCAACCATCCCTAATTATATTTTTAGATTTTGTAGAAAGCTATCTTGGATTTTATAAGGTAAGGTCTCGCTTTGATAGTACCTTGTATATCTCAAAATCCCAACACAATTATACACATTAACAATCCAAGTCTGAAAAAGGAAATATGACACTACAAAGTGGTCCTTGTCACCTTAAGCGAAAGGTTTTCCTTTCTCATATTATTATGTGCATGGTCTAGAATGCCAAGAATTGGAAAAAGGCTAAGCTCCCCCCATCCAAACAATCCCCTTGCTCTATCACAAAATAAGCAAAAGTTCCCATAACAAGAAAACAGTGATGTTCATCCCTAAACAAATCCCTCGCTCAAAAAAAAAAAGTGGTTTCACCACTAAGCATGAGAAAGTATCCTAAGAAATTATAATAAATGAAGGGGGTAACGAGCTTGAATCCATGGAATCCTCAATTTTCAAAAGCCATGGGGTAATCTCCATTACAGTAATAGGTTGAATGAAACCTACCTGGCAATGGAGTAGCCTTACGCACATCGATATGTTTGTCACATTAGCAACCTTTTGTACATATCAATGTGAGCTTATGGTTGAGCTAGCTTTGAGCGACTTGTATTGCCTAGTAATCCAGTCTAACTACCTTCAAACTCAGGATTACGATAACCATACGATGATCCTCATTACAAGAATGGGTTGCATGAAACCCATCTGGAAATGAGGTATTATTATCCCTCATCTAATACATTTACTTTTCACACATAGGGATAATGAATATCTAGGTCTTCTTAACAGAACTATATCTTTTGAGAGTTTTGTGTAGTCAGTATACAACTTTTGATTAATCAACTACAGTGTTTGAGTCTCACGAAAAACATCAAAATCCCCTCATAGTACTTAGTCATCTCGTCAATATGCACAATTTTCCTTATGAGCTTTTGTGTATTGAGGGGTCCTCATAAAATAGGATAGATATCGGATGAGTATCAACAATGATATTTAGATGGCCACTGACTATTTTTTGCACACCTTTTAGTCTGCAAATTATTATGGGGAAAACCCTTACATCTCATATATTTCATCTCATAAACAAATATATAACTCTTGTGATAGGGTTAAATTTTTAATTCATGATTTTTATACATTCATTATTTTTTAAATAATTAAAGCATACGTGTACAATATGCATTAGAACATCCACATAAAATTACTGCATTACATACACATTACATCCGTCATATCAATAACAAGAATCAAATGCATAATCATTTAAATAAATTTAAAAACATGCATTTAACATTAAACATTGCATCCATATACACATACATAATAGTGCATCCATACATATAGACTACAATATCTAGTCATACATCCATACCTAATAATTGCATGTTATTAGTACATTGCATGTATAAAACAATACATCTGTAGCACCCTAAAATTGGCACGGTTAAAACATTAGTTAAAAGATAAAATATTAAAATTTGAATTTCAGACCCAAACTGCCCGTTAAACCGCCTTTTATCCGCTTTCCCCATTTTTTGTGTCATTTTTAGGATTTGTTTTGACCGTTGGACGATATCGTCTCAGATTAGACGAAATTGTCCCCGATCTGACGAATTCGTCTGGAACAGAACGTCCAGACGATTTCGTCCCAAAACTGAATTTTCATAATTAGCTTCTGTTTCAATAGCCTCTCCAACTCGGGTAGAAGTGTGTCTGCATAGTTGGAGATTTCCCTATTGGAGATCTCCCAGATTGGGATGATCCCCAACCTCCCAAACCTCTTCCTAATCCTATATAAACTAGGATTTTTCTAGTTTATCCCCCTGATTCCCCTTGATTCTCCTTGAAACCTTAACCCCTTTGTTGATAGGATTTCATTACAGATTTAGCTCCTTATTCCCTCGTATTATTGCTTGCATTTGGTATTTTTGCATTTTTTATTGTAGAAACTCTACTGTTTTTCAGTCGAAGCTAGCTTGGATCGTCACGGATGATCTCAGACGATTTCGGACGATCTTGTACGATTGGAGGTGATCCTGACTGTAGTCCAGATTGAGGGCAGTCCGAGTTTGGAGTTTGCATTTTCTTAGCTTTTCTGCATTTTTCATATCATATGTCTGCATTGTTTTAAGTTATGTTTTATGCATCTTGGAGTTCACCTCATTTAGCATAATTGCATGATAAAGTTAAAATCAATCATTAAATCTACTGCATTTCCTTATTTATCATTAGAATCTATTATTTAGGCATGTTTGCTATTATTTCCACCATTATCCTTTGCTTCTACACTTGCATATTTGGTATTTTGCATCTATTTTTGTGATTGCAGGTTTCTGACGAATTCGTCTAACAAATTCGTCAAATTTCAGATGATTATGTCTGATTTCAGATGACCTTCTATGATTTGGGATGATCCCGAGAAATATCAGACGATAACGTACAAACTGAGATGATCTGAACTGCTACAAGACTCAAAATCTCCATCAGACATCCGAGATCAGGTATGATACCTTCTGGTTAGCATATTCTCTGTTATTTGCATCCATTTTTGTTTTTTGTATTCATTTAAATTAGCATTGGCATATAGAATAGTTTAGATTCATATCGGCCAAACCTAGGAGTTGAATGATCAAGCATAAAAATGAACACATCAAACACACTATCAACCTAGGCGTGGAAACTGTCATTCAAAAGTTTCCTAGTGAACCCACCATCCGTCGAAAATTCACCCTTATACACCTCCCCCGAGAGGTGGGACCTTCAAAGGGCCTCTCAGTCCGAGGTATTGTCCCATCCTTTTCACATCCCCCTTCCGGGTGTGGATCCTATAGCCTGAAGGTAAGGGTGCGAAAAATTTGGAGCGATACATTTTGGTGAACCCGACGTGAAACAGAAACCTTTTGAAAACAAACATTTTTCTAAAAAAATAAAAATAAGAAAACAAAACATAAATGCATTTAGACTTTAAAAAAAAAATTGCATGTCATATTTAGATGGTAGACTATAATAAAAGACGAGTTGTCACCATTAATGTTGAAAATCAATTAGCAACTATAGAGATTACTTCTGTGCTTAGAGTACCTCAAAAAAATAGGGTTCAACCTTTGTGGGACGAACTTGATAGGAGATTGGATCTCATTTCATCTAGAGCAACCGAACTTAGGCAAATCAAGAGGTTTGTCCTAGATAGAATCCTGGATCCCGATCAAGTATGAAGAACACAAGCTTATACTAATAAGGGGGGTGAACAGTATAAGACCTCTTTTTACTTTTTCCTTTATACTTCAAAATAGTAAAGCAATATACCCAAAGCAATATCAAAACAATGCACAATATCATCCACAAAGTGACACCAATTTTAACGTGGTTCACCCAGAATGGCAGGGCTACGTCCACAAAAATTTTCTCTAAAATTTATCTCAAAGTTCTTTGGGAATCCTTCCAAATTACAATGTTTATGAGCCTCGGACCAAAAGGAGATACCTTCCCCCAATCAAAATTTATGAGCCTCTGCTCAAAGGAGATAGCTTCCCCTCTGCTCTAGATTTATGAGCCTCTGCTCAAAGGAGACACCTTCCCCTCTGCTCTGAAAATGATCCCTTAGAAGATCAACTGCCTCTACCTCTTGCCATAACGTGGAACTCCTTTCCACCGAAGACCTCTTGTCCTCAATGCTTAGCCTAAGAGACCTCTGCCTTCTATGATCACGTCCACAATAGCTCAACAACCTATACCAAACACAGTCAGTCGGTCTAGTACAAGTCTTCCTCTATCTGTCAGATTTTTCCAACACTTGAAAAAATCAATCCTCTACACACAAGCCTTCTCAAAGACTTGCCAAATTTGTCCTCAGGTTCTTCTCAAAGAACCAGTGCACCTCTGTCCTCATACAACAACACTCCGCATTCGTCTTTGCCCTTTGTGCTCTCTACGCCCTCTGCTCTTTCTGCACACTCATAGTCGCACTTGGTCGAACTTCAACCTTTGCACTGTCTGCGCAATCACAGCGGCACTTAGAACAATTCACCATGACTCTTCACTCACTCTACACACTTTGATCAAATTTCACACTCTACTCTCGACGATCGAACTTCTCACTCTACACTCTATCTGCGAACGTCGCAACTCACAATTCCTCCAACTCTTCAAAACATCATGCCTTTTATAATAAAACTTTCAAGATCAAAACCTTAATCTTAGTCGGTTGTAACCCTGATCTTTAGTTGACTACACAACCCTAAACTTCATCGATTGCAAACCCTAATCTTCGTCGGCTCACATTTAACTTTGTCGACTTCAACTGCCTCTGTAACTCTTCTGTAGCTTTTGTCGCAAAACTACAACATGTCTCGATATCGTGACACCTTTGCAACTGTACACTTTCTTTTGGCTTTTGTTACGATATCGTGACACTTCAGCCTTTGTCGACTTCAACTAAGCTCTTGTCGTGATATCATGACACTTCTGTCTTTGTCAGCATCAACTTTGCTTTTGTCGTGATATCGCAACACTTCTCCCTTCGTCGACCTCCTTTCTGCTTTTGTCATGAAATTGTGACACTTCTGCCTCTGCAGGCTTTGTCTTCACTTCTATCGCGATATCGCGACACTTCTGTCTTCATAGCCTTCCTCTCTACTTTTGTCATGAAATCGTGACACTTCTCCTATAGAAGACCTGCTTTCAGTTTCTGTCGTGAAATCGTGACACTTATGCTTCCGTCTGCTTTCTTTTCTACCTATCACGAAATTGTGACACTTTCTGCATCCATATGCATTCTTTGCAACCCATCATGAAATCGCAATGCTTTCAGCTTTCGTACGTTTTCCTTGTAACCCGTTGCGAAATCGTGACATGTTGCGATATCGCGACACTTTTCTAACTTGTTTTCTCTCTCCTACTTAAGTCACAAAAATGCGACATGTCGCGATATCACAACACTTTTCCTCCTTAGCTCTTTTCTGTTCTTCGGGTCACGAAAACCCGACATGTCGCGATATCACGACACTTTTTCTCCTTAGCGCTTTTCTTTTCTTCGGGTCACAAAAACCCGACATGTCGTGATATCGCGACACTTTTTCTCCTTAGCGCTTTTCTTTTCTTTGGGTCGCGAAAACCCGACATGTCGCGATATCGCGACACTTTTTCTCTGCAAGCTCTTTCTCTCGAACCTGTCACAAAATCGTGACACTTTTTCATCCATACAAACCCTCTTGCAAATTGTCGTGAAATCGCGACACTTTTCTTTGCGAGCGCTTTCTCTCGAACCTGTCAGCTTGGGGTTTGCAAAAGACCTTTGAAACTGTTATGCCGTAACCTTCATCAAAATAAATTATTTGACATCAAATAAAATTCCTTCAAAATCTTCTTGACATCAATGACAACTTATATACTTGAGGCAATGTACCCAAAGTACCCAAAATTTCTAACAAAGTAATTTTGTATCATGAACTTCAGAGAGCTTGCCATAGGTGGTTAGCAGATAAAAGAGCCCTTGTGTCTTCTGAGTTGTATACCTTTGAGGAATACCTCGAGAATGCAGCCATAGTGCATCAATTTCTAGCTCGTATAGAGGACCAAGAAGTTGATCTTATGGATAGAAAGAGATGGAATAGAGTTCCCAGAGCTGTGTTATATCAAGAATATTGCCATGAGATTTATTTTTACAAAACAGAATCTAAAACAGATAATATCACCATAGCACACTTTGTTGACTTCTTGAAAAACAATTTCCAATTTGAAGAGGAGCACTTTATGACTCCTGATGAACTTGATCCTATCAATGATATCTATAACCTATTTATAGAAAACTAAGTTATTATTTTATTATTGTTATTTCTTGTATTTAGTGTGTTGTTTATTGTCTTTATAACCATAAAAACAAAAACACAAAAAAAAAAAAAATCAAAACATTTTCTTTTAAGTATTATAGTAGGTATATAATTAAAATATATACCTCCCAAGATCTGTTGCAAATATATTAATATATATTTGCTAAAACCTAAATTTAGACACAATGACTAGACTTAGGAATGGAAAACAAATTGAAGTAGAAGAAGATTGGTTAGGAAAAACCACAAATAAACCAGATGCCCTTCTTGAAGACCCAATTCAGGAAGAAGTAACCTTAAACCAACAAGAAGAAGAATTTGTGGATGCAAATGAACAAAAAGAAAATTATAGAGAGGAAGGATCCTCATCTCCTAAAATAACTCCAGAAGGAGCTGTTACCTTTGAGAACATGGACCATTTTTGGAAATTTCTCAATAATAATATTGGAACACTTAATAGAGTAGTTCATATGGATAAAGATCAAACTAGTGACACTCAAGCAACCCTAGAAGATATATATCACACATGCACTAATCCTTTGTCCTTTGTTGATCAAGAGAGTGATCAAGCTGGACCTTCCAATTTGGACATGGCTGCTATAATCCAAAACATGCAACAACAACAAGCTACCCAACCACATAGAGTGCCTGTTACCAAGCCAAGGGTTATTCCCACATAAAAGAAACCTTCATTCACTACTTTATTTTGCCAAGCTATTGATCAATATACCTCAAATCAACAAAGGCCTAAAACAAAACCAAATACCAATTTCCAACAATCTGGGATACAACATAATGTTACAACAAATCTTCTTCATAATACTCTTCCTACCAACCATTTGCATAACATCAATATAGCATCTAATCCTTATGTCCCGCCTTCCTATGGTCATAAATCCCATACTCCTGTACCACCAAACCAATATGGTGGAAAAACTGGTAATTTGGAAGCCATGGTGAAATAGTTAGTCTCTTGCATGGACCAGATAGATCCCTACCGTCCCTCGTACAATTATCGAGAGATGTGTAGTCAACCTCTAGATCCTATAGTTGTAGCACAACCATATCCCAAACACTTTCCTATGCCTATCCTACCTATATATAAAGGAACCGAAGATCCCATAGAGCATCTTCGTATGTTTAGGATAGCATGTCATGACATATCACATGATGATTTGCTATTACTAAAAATGTTCTCGAAAAGCTTAGGGGGGATGGCATTGGAATGGTATTACCAACTACCCATTAATTCCTTGAGAAATTTTGAAGAGACCGCTGAGTCTTTTGTGCATCAATTTAGTGCCTATATCGAAAGGCATGTAACCATTAAAGATTTGTACAACCTAAAGCAAGATAAAGATGAGTGTTTTGCTGACTTCTTAGCTCGATGGAGACAGTTGATAGGAAAATTACACTTTGTGTTACCTTATCGGGAGATGTTGGATATTTTTATCAATAATTTACAAGAACAACTATCCTATGAATTATCAACTGCTACCTTGACCACCTTCGATCAAGCTATAGACTTAGCTCGAAGGGTGGAAGATGCTCTTATTAGAAGAGGTCAGCTCAAAAATAAAGATGATGAGAAAACATCCAGAAATCAATATAAAAATAAACAAGTTGTGGGTGACGGAGTCATTGATAGCAAAAACATTGCTAATGTTAATACTACGAAAACAACGAGAGAAGTTTATATTGAAACCTCCCGATAAACCATCCCGAGAATTTACTAGGTTAAATCAACCTTTATCAACCATTCTCCCGCAATTACTAGCACGAGGCTTGATCCAATTACCAGCTATCCGGGAACCTGATCCAACCATACCCGGATATAGAGTTGATTTACATTATGATTTTCATAGAGGACCTGGACACGCTACCAACTCTTGTAAGAGATTAAAACATAAAATACAAGATTTGATTGATAACAATGAGATGGAGGTGCAAGCCTTCCAACCTAAACAAAATGCTTCTAATAACGCTCAAAAGAACATTCCCCAAAATCAGAATCAGAATGCCAATGAATCATTGGACATATTTCAACATCCTTTACCAAAACATGGTAAAGAGGTGGCCAATCAAATTGAGCATCACAATGTTCCTCCTCCTACCCGATATGTAGGGACTATTAGTGGACAATTACCTGTTCATGATCCTCAAATATTTGACACAAATTTATCTATAGTTACGACCAGACCTCTACATAATATTTGGATACTTGATCTTAGTGAAACCGAATATGAAACTGAAAGTGACATGGAAATCACCTCAAATCAATCGAATAGTTCTGAAGATGAATCAGATCCTATTCAACCTATCACAAGTTCTATGGTTCCAGAAGAACCATTTCCTAGAAGATTCACTACTAGACCATCTTCTCACCAAATAGTTTCTAATGAAAAAGCCATAAACGCTAGACCAAGACCTATTCATCATCCGCAAAATAATATTGTAGGAACCATCGGAGCCGTTACCAGACAACAGGCTCAAGCCTCTCAACAGGATCAAACTCAGAATGATGGATCAGCCCCATTTGTTTTGAAAAATCCCAATAAATGGAATTATGCGTCTAATGTTCAACCAAAACCTCCTTACAATATTAATGAACAATTATCCAATACTATAGCTAGAATTTCCATTTTGGACCTGTTAAGATCTTCTCCTACCCATAGGGATGAATTAATGCTTACATTAAGCCAAATGATGGTACCACAAAATATTCAACCTGAAGCCATGTCCAATACTATCATCACTCGAGAAGTCGATTGTATTGAATTTCGAGATAAAGATATCCCGCAACATAGTTTACATAAGGATAACCCCTTATATATTACTGCCTTAATTGGAGATGTAGTCGTTAAACGAGTCTTGATTGATAATGGTTCATCTTTAAACATCTACACTTTTGACTTCTACCAATGATTTGGGTTTAGAAGTGACGAAATGAAAAGAACTGATATGATTATCAAAGCCTTCAATGACGAGACACAAGAAATGTGTGGAGTCATTACTATACCCTTGCAAGTTGGACCGAGAACCCTAGATACGACCGTGTTTATTGTACATTGCCCTTCATTGTACAATATACTTTTGGGTCACCCTTGGATCAATGCGATGCGAGCGGTTCCCTCCACTTTACATCACTGTGTTAAATTCGAATTTAAAAACTAGTTGGTTACCATTCATGGTGATCCTAGACCCTTTGATATGTGTGCTTTGGCAGAACTTGTTGGAGTTCAATTTTACACTGCCCTGTCATCCACACATCCTAATTCTTATCATCCATCCAAACGTGTGAAACACACACCCATAACATCATCTACTCTTTCAACTACACCTATACATATAGCTCAACCATCTTCTGAACAAACCACATTAGGACCTCGAAAAGATCCTAAAACTACAACCAATGCTTCCTGTTTTACTCCTATATCTTCCATACCTATAGACTCACCCATCAATATCCCTATGACATCTACATCCACTACAAGCATCCTTTCTACACCCGATGATGTAGGAAATGTTCCTTCTACCTCTTATGCTCTTACTGATGAGATCTTACCCGATTTATCTACAATTCTTATATCTGAGGAAGTCAACACTGCCATGCAGACTTCCCTC
This sequence comes from Wollemia nobilis, assembly GCA_028583015.1. NCBI lineage: Eukaryota > Viridiplantae > Streptophyta > Pinopsida > Araucariales > Araucariaceae > Wollemia > Wollemia nobilis. The sequence continues at coordinate 4,527,164 of JAQPPZ010016919.1, forward strand.
CTTTTAAATAAACTTCCACCATCTCCTCATACCTTGGGCCTCCCACAGCCTATGGGAAGTATCTACCAATTTGGGAGTTGTGCGTTTATTTATAAGGGATATGATTGGGGAAGAATACCCAGAAACATTAAGACACATTGTGATGGATATGCTAGATGCTATTTTGCTAATGATTATCTTAAAGCTAAGTCCATAATGCTTAAATTGGGATATAAAGGGAAAGGTTTGGGACCTTTTCAAAATGGTATGAAAGAACCTTTTGAGGTAGAATTATGGCCTGCCCGCTGTGGTGTGGGCCTATTTTCTAGTAAAGGTCACCCCTTTCCATTTGAGGATGATGACCATAGCATATGTTATCAATATTATCTAGATAAACAAGATTCTTTGTGTCTAAAGAATACTTCTGTTACCTGCAATATGCTATCCATAGCCTACCCTGAAATGATTGCCGAATCCAACGACGAGTTGGAGGAAGATATCTTTAATGATGTTTCCATTGAGAAATTGTTATATAATGAATTTTATTTTGATGGCTCTATCCCGAATATAGCCCAGCTTGAAGCTACGACTCCTCAAGATGAATTATCCAAGCTAACCTTGGAAGAATTACAAGAATTAGGTGTTTCATCCGCCCCACCTAATTTTGAGAGAGATTTACATATGGAAGTTGAAAACGTTATAAAAATTAACATTGGAACCGAACATAACCCTCACATAATCAATATTGGATCAGAATTGAGTCAAGAAAAACAAGATAAATATATTTCATTTCTTAAATACTATGAAGATGTCTTTGCTTGGACATATGAAGACATGCCAGGTTTGGACCCTTCTATAGTTATGCATCATCTAGTAGTCCATCCAGATGCTAAACCTGTTAAATAGAAACTTTGAAAAATGCATCCTAAAGTGGCCTTACTAGTCAAAGGAGAACTAGAAAAACTGTTGAAAGTCATTTTTATACAAGCCATTGATTATGCCGAATGGATCTCAAATATAGTTCTAGTAACTAAGAAAGAAGCCACTAAAGTTAGGGTTTGCACCGATTTCAGAGACATTAATGTTGCATGCCCTAAAGATGATTTTCCTCTTCCCAACATGGATTATATCGTTGACTTTACTGATGGAAGTGGAATGATATCCTTAATGGATGGATTTTCTTATTATAATCAGATCAGGATAGCTCTTGAAGATCAGGCCAAAACAACCTTTATTACCCCTTGGGGAACCTTTTGTTGGAAATTGATGCCATTTGGCTTAAAGAATGCAGGTGCAACCTATCAACGAGCTATGACTTATATCTTTCACGATATGATGCATGATATCCTACATGATTATGTAGATGATATCATAGCTCGTTCCATCAAAGAAGATGATCATTTAAATGACTTAAGGAAAGTATTTGATCGGTTAAGGGAATATCTTATCCGACTAAATCCAGCTAAATGCATATTCGGAGTTAAGTCCAATAAATTATTAGGGGTTATAGTTTCTTTACATGGCATTGAAATTGACCCTCTCAAGATCACGGCTATCACAGATATGCCCGCACCCACCAATATATCAAAATTACGAATTTTACAAGGTAAGCTTCAAGCTATTCACCGCTTCATCGACAAGTTGGCAGACAAAACTGGACCCTTTCTTAAGCTTCTTAAGAAAGATGTATCTTTTCATTGGGACAAAGAATGCCAAGAAGCATTTGAACTCCTTAAGAAACATCTCCTCAAACCACCAGTGCTTTCCCCACCTAGATTTGATCGTCCTTTTATCTTGTACATTTCTGCTTTCGATTCTGCCTTAGGAGCTATGTTAGCTCAGCTTGACGATGAGAAGAAAGAACGTGCTAATTATTACATTAGCAGAACCTTAATAAGTTATGAAACTTGCTATACCATATTAGATAAATTATGCCTAGCAGTTGTATTTTCTACATAGAAACTATGAAATTATATGCTCAGTCAGAAAACGTATGTTATTGCCAAATTCAACCCTTTGCGATATCTCATGAGTCGACCATATTTATCTGGTCGCATAGCCAAGTGGGTTCTTGCATTAAGCGAATTTGAACTCACCTTCATAGGATAGAAGTCCGTTAAAGGTCAAATCATAGCAGATCAATTAGCTGCTGCACCCTTAGAATCTACTCATCCCCTCATCATTGAGTTTCCTGATGAATGCCTTAAACTAGAGGCAGACCATTCAGAGCAATGGTCCCTATACTTTGACGGAGCCCGATGCATGAGTGGGGCTAGTGCGGGTATTATTTTAATATCTCCGCAAAAACATCTTATACCTCTGTCCTTCAAATTAACATTTGCTTGCACCAATAACACTGCTGAATATGAAGCTCTTATCCTTGGATTACGAGCTGCCTTAGCATTAAAAATTAAAAGTTTATTGGTTTTCAGTGACTCCCAACTTGTCATAAACCAAATCAATGATGTTTATCAGACCAGAGATGATAAATTACGCCCATATAAAGCATATGTTTTGCAGTTATTATCCTTGTTTAATCAAGTTACTTTGGAATCTATTCCTCGAACTAGCAATCATGCTGCTGATGCTATGGCTGCAGCTACATCTCTTTTACCCTTGGAGTTAGACGATGAATATGCTACCATCATTATTCGTCAACTCCAGGAACCTGCTTCAAGCAAATCATGCTTAGAACCTTTGGATGTGTTTCTTATCAACAAAATAACTCCTGAACCATGGTATATTGATATATTTAATTTTTTGCAGAAAGGAACCTTCCCTGATAGTTGTACTAGCAACCAACGTAGGTTATTACGTAGAAAAGCAAGTCGCTTTGTGATTATTGGTAATACCTTGTACAAAAGATCTTTTGAAGGCATATTATTGAGATGTTTGAATCTAGAAGAATCTAGATCAGCTTTGAATGAAGCCCACAATGGATCTTGTGGGGGACATTTTAGTGGTAGCGCCATTGCTAAGAAACTCCTTCGGATAGGATATTTTTGGCCTACCATGGAAACTGATGCACATAATTATGTGCGACATTGTGACAAGTGCCAGAAACACGCTGACCTTGTCCATGCGCCTACACAAGAACTGTAGGCTATTTCATCTCCTTGGCCCTTTTCAAAATGGGGCCTAGACATCATTGGAAAAATCAACCCTGTGTCATCCGATGGACAAAAATTCATCATAACCGCCACTGAGTATTTCATGAAGTGGGTTGAAGCTATGCCATTAGATTCTTGCATCTGGAACACAAGTTTCCAAGTTTATTTTTAATCAAATTATTTGTAGGTTTGGAATTCTTGCCAATCTCATTTTCGATAATGGAACTTGTTTCAAAAATAAAGATGTCAAGAAATTATGTCAAAAATATAAAATTCAACATAGCTGGTCCACTCCCTATTATCCTCAGGGTAATGGTCAAGCAGAAGCATCTAATAAAACCTTAATCAAAATTTTCAAAAAATTGGTTAATAAAACCAGTCGAGCTTGGCACATTCAGTTATATCCTGCTTTGTGGGCCTATCGAACTAGTGTTCGAACCCCCACTGGAACTTCACCTTTTGTCTTGGTTTATGGTGCTGAAGCCGTTTTTCCCTTTGAACTAGAAGTTCCTTCTTTAGCTCTACTACTTCAAGATACTAAAGTAGGGGATGAATATCGTGCTGGCAGATTTAGTCAGCTAGAACTTCTCAATGAAAAGCGCATCAATGCTTTGGAACATCTTCGTGCCTACCAAAATAAACTTAAGAGAGCATATCTTAAGAAACTTCATCCTTGATCCTTCAAGATCGGTGACCTTGTCTTAAATGAAAATAAAAAAAATACTAATGCAACTAAAAATCTTAAAGGTAAATTTGAGCCCAACTGGCTTGGACCATATGTCATCACTGCTAAATTTTGATCAGGAGCATACAAATTATCTACCTTGGATGGTAAAGAACTTAAAGAACCTATGAACATTATGCATCTTAAACGTTACTATGCATAAAAATTGGTCATTTCATCATTGTATATATTTGTTTTGCCTATTATTTCCTTTTAGTCACTTATTTAAAATGTTTCAAAAAACAATTATCTTGTATTTCTTTCAATTCATAACTTAAAATTAAAAACATCCAAATCATCAAAATCTTCAAAAACATCTTTTATTTTTGTACCTCTCAAATTGTGAAGTATTGCAGTTATATTTTCGATTATTTTGGATAAATTAGCATTTATTTGGAATCCCGCACTTTCACATTCACATGTATAAATATCTTGATTTTATTTGGTATGATTATTCATCTCTCTTATATCAAATTCCACAGTTGAATTAAATAAAGTTTTGAGCATAGAGAACTGATCTTGTTATTTACTTGAACTAAGTATATCTTTTCACATTAAAATGATTTCATTGCAAATTCGATATGATGCTACATAGTAGAAACGGTTTCCTGAGCGAAAAGTTTCCCCTGCTATCCTATCATGCACATGGTCTAGAATATTTGAGAATTGACAAAAGGACAAGCTCACCCCTACCCAGAATAAAAATCCCTTGCTCTACAGCTAATCCGAGCAAGTATCCCTAGCATAGAAAGCAAAGAAAAGTTCAAGAAAAAGAGAAAAAGAAAAATGTTATTTTGTATCATCACGGCAATATTTCAACATTATCTCAAAAATCAAGCAAAAATACAAAAGTACAAAAAAAAAAAAAATAAATAAAGAGAAACGCAAAAGCAAAATGCAATAAAATCCTTTCCCTACCCCTTGAAAAGAAAATAAGGGTGAATGAGCTTGAACCCCTGGAATTCTCAATTATTCGAAAACTGTGAGGTAAGCCCCATAACAGGTGGTTTGTGCCCAACCCGCTTGGCCTTGGGTAATCCCTAGCGTGGCGATATGTCCGTCACATTAATGACCTTCTTTTGTACGGACCTACTGTCGACTTATGGATTAGCTAGCTCTTGATAACCTAACTTACATAGTAGTCCGGTACGGTTATATGCATATAAATCATGGTCAATGAACATTCATTTGGTCAAGGCAAATTACTTGTATCAAATTATCTTGCTCAAAATTGGTGAATGAACAATACAATCGCACACACATTTATATTTGAGAGATTTTGTATCATTATGATAAATCAAGATCGGTAATGAATTCACATTTGCACATGAGGATTCCTTATAAGTCTACATTTCTCTTTGAGATAATTTAAAATATTTCTGTAACTCTTTTCGAAATAATTTTATCCTTTTATTTCAGAATTCTTATTTTCTATAAGAGCAATTAGATACATCTTTTCACAAAATATTAAAAATAATTTCAAACAAATTTTTCATATTATTATTTTTCTATTTATCAAAGGTCAAAAAAATTCATCTTGCAATAAAAGCAACAATCTATTTTCTTCTTTGGATTTCGCGATGATGGTATAAGTCTATACCTATAATTCTATGCCTAGCGCAAGCCATTGTTCTAAATTTATTTTCCATTTATTTTCAAACAAATGCATAAAAAACATATGACTTGCATCATTATGTTACACAATTATGCTTTAAAACAAACAAACGAACACCTATTCTATTTCATGTCATTATGTTCAAATTCAATTTTGCAACCATGGTATAAATTCTAAGGAATTGTTCAAAATATTATCACACTTAGGAATTTATGCCTAGAAAAATCATATTTTCATATCTCATGCATACTATTTTTATGAAAATATGAAAACAAATCATCAAACCATCATTATCTCCATCATTACAACACAAAGTCTTAAGACAGTCTCTTAAGCACTCTTTTACTTTTAACAATATTTCTATACTGGGATTAGCTTGACGACCGAGTAAGCGGCGACTCCATGAAATGGTCTATAACAGCGACAATGTCCTTTGAAATTATTGTTAGAAGTCCCTTTTATTTTTCATCAAATCACACCACAACCACCAATTGTTTACATCAGACTCTTTCATTTAAAATCTTACAGCATGACATCAAATTATAATATTTCAAACACGACATAATCACATGAATCCTCAATCCAATAAACAAACAATTCAAACATTAAAGCATCATAACAACATATGAACAAGTCATATCATCAGAAACAAAATCATATATATCCAAAAATTATATACATCATATCAAAACTGGATTGGTATGCCACAATATATACTCTGGCATACTCAATCCTCTCAACAATCTCTACAAAATCTATAGTCCATAGACACCTAGCCTTGAGAAGCGCTCGAGCTCTCAGCCTCATCTCCTCCCCCACCCTGACATGGAGGAGGTGGTCCCATAGAGGTCCGGGCTGTATCTCGGGTCCTCATCGTCAATCGTGAGGATGTCCTCGATGATCCCATCATGATCGGCTCTGTAATAGGGGCTAGCAATGGTACCTGTTGAGTGGTATTTTCACCCAATTGTGAAAGTACACTCTCCCTTAGGATTTGGATTCCAAATCCCCTCTTGCAAAGAAGTTAAACAAACAACTTCTCCAAGGTCTCCGTTATATTAGCATTTGCATATGTGCATTAGTAATCTCAAATAAAGATATTCAATTTAAATGCTTGGAACACCTTAGTGATTGCAAGTAACTCAGTAAACAAGGGGCAATGTTGGTTTATTTTACCATGAAACTTTAGTGATTGTTCATTGAACCAAAATAAATCAAATGTGAGTTGGCCCTCATATGACCACGATGTAGTGCTTTAATTCCTTTTATCTTGATGGTTTTAAAATGGATTTTATCTTGCATTAAATCTTCAATGATGAATAGAATCTTCAAAATGTCAGTTTAACTTATTCCTCTTAAATGAAATCAAATTTTCATCAAGATGAACAATTAAGTGCTTTAAGGCAAAGACCTTCAATAGAATACTCAAATTATCCCTCTTTCGTAAAATTGGAATTTTTATGAAGAAAGGGTAATTTTAGGCCCGAAATGGAAATTTGTGAAAATGCCGTAAAACATAACTCCTTCAATGAAATTGGAATTTCCATGAAGGGAATGTCATCATAGACTCATGAATGCAAAACAAAACTGGAAAAATGAAATTTGACCTTGAAATGGAAAATTTCTATTTTCGGATTTTTAAAATTTGTTACAAAGCAGCAACTTCGGTGAATTTTAAAAAATACTAAACAACTCCGAAAATGAAATTTCAAAGTGCGTAATGGAAATCTGAATTATAATCTATGCAATGGTGAAATTATTTTTGGATTTTGAAAAATTTTAAATGTTTATTTTAATGCCTAAAAATAGGAATTAATTCTGAAATAAAAATTTCAGAAAACAGAAAATTGAAATTTTGCATCAAAATAATTGCTGGAAATGCAGCAATGCAAAAGCTCCTTCAGTATAATGCTCAAATTACCCCTCTTTCGTAAAATTGGAATTTTTATGAAGAAAAGGTAATTTTAGGCCAAAAATGGAAATTTATGTAAATGCCATAAAACATCACTCCTTCAATGAAATTGGAATTTCCATGAAGGGAATGTCATCATAGGCTCATGAATGCAAAACAAAACTGAAAAAATGAAATTTGACCTTAAAATGGAAAATTTCTATTTTCGGATTTTTGAAATCTGTGACAAAACAACAACTTTGGTGAATTTTAAAAAATAATAAACAACTCCGAAAATGAAATTTCAAAGTGCGTAATGGAAGTCTGAATTATAATCTATGCAATGGTGAAATTATTTTTGGATTTTGAATTTTTTTTAATGTTTATTTTAATGCCCGAAAATAGGAAAAAATTCTGAAAATTAAAATTTTTCAGAACAGAAAATTAAAATTTTGCATCAAGATAATTGCTGGAAATGCAGCAATGCAAAAGCTCCTTCAGTTTGATAGCACCCCGTCCTGCAAAACCGAATACGTAAGAGTTTCATACATGCAACCTAGCCTATTTGATCTGTACTACACACAATCAAAGTAAACTAAGTGCTTGACTCCTAGGGTTTTAAATAATTTCCAAATTGCAAACATTCACATGAAATAACCCATCCCATGGCGTAAATTTCACATACAAATCTGAAATTTGGAAGGGGAAAGATAAAACAATTAAAATAGAGCATGCAGAAAATTTCTCATTCTTTCTTGCTAACAAGGCCTGAAATTTCGAAAAAGAAGCTTTCCCATTCAAATTATATTCCTCTTTTACACATCAAATTTTTCCGCATTTGGCCATGCCAAAAGTTCCTCCCCTGTGCATGCATTTCAATGGGTATTTAAAGATTTTCCTCCATGGCTTTTCGTTTTCTCCTCCATGACTTTTCGTTTCTCCTCCATGGCTTTTCGTTTCTCTCTTCCTTTCTTCCATATGCAATACCTTGCAAAAAAAAACAAAAAACTAAACTTTACTTAAACCAACATGAAAAAATTAAAAACTAACAAAAAACAAAAAAAGCTAAAAATAATCCTATTTTATTTTTATTATTATTTTTTTTGTTTTTATTTTATGTTCATTTGTTTTATATATATATATATATATATATATATATATATATATATATATATATATATATATATATAATTTTTACTTATTCCCTTTTTCTTTTTTCTTTCTTTTGTTCTATTAATTTATTTATTATTATTTTTTTTTTATTCTTTTTTTTTTTAGTTTATTTATTTTTTTAAACATGAATTAACCCAAAAGTTAATGTTTGAATTACAAACACATTAATAGACAAAAAAAACCACACCAAAAATTTATCAAAAAAATGTGGGTCCCCAAGCTTAGGGGCTAGTTGTGAAATAGTCACAACAGTACCCTATGGTTCTCTGGAACTATGTGATAGTATAGCCCCTGGTAGAATGCGGTTTGAGCAATAGACCATGATAGATCATCCCTACTCACCCCTCCGCCCTGAGCTCTGAGCCATATAGCCTCATCCTGTAATGTCTACACCTGAGCCCAAATGCAGGCAACCTCAGCCTAGAGAGCCGCTGTCTCGCTGCTCTCCCCTGTGTCAACACCCTTGCCCTTATCAGGCAATGGTGGTCTCTCCCCATGCTATAAAGGGAGCCTCTCCTCCCTCTGCTTTGTCTCCCGCAGCCTCTATGGAGCCCGTGCCATCCTTTGGCATCTCTCCTGTGGGATCCGTCGTTGCTCTCTCCCTCCACGACCCCACGTTGCCTCAATAGTAGCCTATCGCCACCTCCCCATCTGGCGCACCACAACATGTACTAGAACCCGCACCCTCGTCATCCAAGGAGGGCGGATGCCTATGTACCAGGCATCATAGCCATTCACAACCCCGACGTCGTCACCATCCACTGGCTGGATGGGGGCATCGTTCGCATCCTGACTCCAAAATCACTGCATATCTGGAGCCTCACTCAATGTAGTACTATCCCGAATAGTTCAGGAGTACTCGTAATCCCTGAGAGAAGGGATCCCCTACTATAGATCGAACTGTCGCAGTACTCGGTCATAGCGGTGGAGCTCTACCTCTGTCGCTCTGTGTGCTGTCTCCACCATTTTTTTCTCTCTGCAAAACTCTGGAACAGTAAAAGTAAATAGTACAAATGAATTAGGGTTTTTCCCTATTTTCTTTAATTTATTTAAAAATTAGCCTTTTAATTTTTGCTTTTTGCGTTTTTACCTCAAACCTTCAATTTGGGTAAAAACACAAAGGGGGCACCATAGTCAGCATTCGTACGATTTGACCAAGAATCGTCGTCTAAAAAATTGAGTATATTTTTGCTTTCTCGTAAAATGGGAAAAACTCGTCTTTAACACATTTTCTTCAAAAAATTTGCTAAAGAGGGGGCAAAATGTAGCACCCTAAAATTGGCACAGTTAAAACATTAGTAAAAAGATAAAATATTAAAATTTGAATTTCAACCCCAAACTACCCGTTAAACTGCCTTTTACTCGCTTTCCCCATTTTCCGCACCATTTTTAGGATTTTTTTTTACCGTTGGACGATATCGTCTCAGATTAGATGAAATCGTCCCCGAACTGACGAATTCGTCTAGAACAGAACGTCTATACGATTTCATCCCAAAACTGAATTTTCATAATTAGCTTCTGTTTCAACAGCCTCTCCAACTCGGGCAGAAGCGTGTCTGTGCAGTTGGATATTTCCCTGTTAGAGATCTCCCAGATTGGGATGATCCCCAACCTCCCAAACCTCTTCCTAATCCTATATAAACTAGGATTTTTCTAGTTTATCCCCTTGATTCTCCCTAAACCCCTAACCCCTTTGTTGATAGGATTTCATTCCAGAGTTAGCTCCTTATTCCCTCGCATTATTGCTTGCATTTGGTATTTTTGCATTTTTTATTGCAGGAACTCTACTGTTTTTCAGTCGAAGCTAGCTTGGATCGTCGCGGACGATTTCGAACGATTTCAGACGATCTTGTATGATTGGAGGTGATCCTGAATGTAGTCTAGATTGAGGGCAGTCCGAGTTTAGAGTTTGCATTTTCTTAGCTTTTTTGCATTTTTCATATCATATCTCTGCACTGTTTTAAGTTATTATGTTTTATGCATCTTGGAGTTCACCTCATTTAGCATAATTGCATGATAAATTTAAAATCAATCATTAAATCTACTGCATTTCCTTATTTATCATTAGAATCTATTATTTAGGCATGTTTGCTATTATTTCCACCATTATCATTTGCTTCTACACTTGCATATTTGGTATTTTGCATTTGTTTTTGTGATTGCAAGTTTTTGACGAATTCGTCTGACGAATTCGTCAAATTTCAGATGATTCTGTCTGATTTCAAATGACCTTCTATGATTTGGGATGATCCCGAGAAATATCAGATGATAATGTACAAACTGAGTCGATCTGAACTGCTACAAGACTCAAAATCTCCATCAGACATCTAGGATCAGGTATGACACCTTCTGGTTAGCATATTCTCTATTATTTGCATCCATTTCTATTTTCTGTATTCATTTAAATCAGCATTGGCATATAGAATAGTTTAGATTCATATCGGCCAAACCTAGGATTTGAATGATCAAGCATAAAAATGAACACATCAAACACACTATCAACATATGCATGGAAACTGCCATTCAAAAGTTTCTTGGTGAACCCACCATCCGTCGAAAATTCACCCTTATACACCTCCCCCGAGAGGCGGGACCTTCAAAGGGCCTCTCAGTCCTAGGTATTGTCCCATCCTTTTCACATCCCCCTTCCGGGCGCGGATCCTATAGCCTGAAGGTAAGGGTGCAAAAAATTTGGAGCGATACATCATATAATCATCACATCCATTACTGCATCCATAGCATAAACATAAAATCAAAACATAACATAAAAATATGATGAGGCATAAATGATATCTCATATATATATATATATATATATATATATATATATATATATATGTGTGTGTGTGTGTGTGTGTGTGTGTGTGAAAATTTCAAATTACATCATGATACAGAACTTCCCACGGGCTACAACTATTTAGGTCCTCAAACCTTACACCCAAAAAAAATTAATACATAGCACATATCATGCAGGGCCTGCGTCCCCAAAGTCACCTCCACCCTCAACATCATCCCTGCTAGGCTACCTAGAACCACTAGTCACTGATATCTCTGGCCTAGTGGATGATTCATGACTAGGCCTAGCTGATGACTTGTGACTAGGTCAAGCAGAAGATTGTATGGACTTTGTGTGTCGGCTCTACTAGGATCCCCTTGTTGTAGACCGCTCAAGTATACTGCCTCTGAGTATCTTGAGCTGACCCTCTAAACCTGCTATGTATGTTGTATCGAAATGATGTTGGTCCAAATACTCATATAGCAAGCCTCGTAACCTGCTAATCTCAGCATCTCCACCAAAGGTTACCTATCCTTGAATCATTGGAGTAGACAGTGTAGCCTGACCTACAGTCACAATGACTAATTGAACCTGTAGAGCATCTCGCTCTGCTATCCTAGCATCCCTCTCTACTATCATGGCCATCATTTGAGTCTATAGAGTGTCTTGCTCTACTATAACCTTATCCCTCTCTCTAGTAACTCGATTAATCTTTGTTTGAGATGTGATTAGTTGGGCCTTGAGGAGATCTCTCTCCTTGGAGAATCTCCTCCACTACTGCTACCCACCTGACTTTGAACTATGGTGAGGGTAGTCTCCTGCTCCACCAATTGCCCTTGTAGGTTTTGCACCCAAGATCTCAATTGGGCGATCATTTATCTGGTCATCCTCATCGTCCTCACCCTTATCCTATGGTACCTTTGCCTCCTATGCAACCTAGCACCACTCCCCTTCTATCCTATGATGTGCTTATCACCCAACCTCAACCACACCCTCCTCCTCTGCTGCCTTAGCAGGCCTGCCCATAGGACCATCTCCCTGCCATAGTCGAGTGACCTAGTAGGTGTCATACTTTGCACTGTTCATTGGGTCTACTAGGTTGGTCTTAGTTATCATCAGATCCTCCTCATCTATAAATATATTTACTTGAGGCCACACCAACTGTGTCTCATCTCCACACCAACAATAGATGATGGGCTCCTCTAAGACATCTAGATATATCCTAAATTGGCATATGATGCGAGAGTACTGGAAGTACTCACGCTCGATGTCGTGGCACCCATTGAGACATTCTCTGTGCCTCACTCACCCTAGATACTCTATGGCCTCTGCCTATTGAAGGAAATCCAAATAGAGACTCCACACCACCTGGTATGGCCATAATCCCTCTAGAGATCTTGCATAATGAGACAATCTACCTACCTATGGTCAGCTCTAATCTATCTCCTACGAGTGCCTCCATGGAGTTGCATACCTGATGTCATCATCTACCATATATACTCATGAAATAGGTAATCCCACCGATCGATCCACTCGAATGTGCTCCTATACCTAAATATGGAGGAGCAAATTATAGCCCAATCTTATGTGACTCTGATGTTGTATCTCGTACAACTCATCATATAAATGTACCAATAACATGCTACTCCATACCATGATGATAAAATCCTTAGGATCACACTCAATAAGATCCTGAACTATGTCAAGGAGGTTTCAGGGGAACCTCATTCATGAATAATATGGTAGTAGGATGTTCGAGATAATATACATCACTACTGCATATCATTGAGTGAATACATGAGCATCATACTAGTCTCTGATGAGAACCCTACCATGGTCCATTCGCGCTAGTGCAACATCTTCCTGCACTCCAAATATCCTCTGAAGAACTCTCACCCATTGTAGAAGGGGAGTGGAGGTAATAGGGAATCCCTCGATAGCAATACAGAATATCCTATATACTTCCTCTAATGTCACAATCATCTTGCCAGTAGGAATATGAAAGGTGTTGGTCCTGTTGTCCCATCGGTGAGCCAAGGCCATCAGATAGGCCCGATCCGACATCATCATGGGATACAAATGACTTGTTTGAGGCCAATCACCTCAAACCATACCCAATCCTCATCAGTGAGCTAATTTTGCAACTCCCCAAACAAGGTGGATTCCCTATAATGGGTCGTCAACATATGAAACCCAACAATCACAAAAATCAACAAAATCAAAATAAAAAAATTCAACCAAAACTTAAAACTTTTGCAGTTGCTCCAGGCCAGGATAGCCGATAGGTGCGACCGCCCCACCTTGGGACAGCTACCCCAATGACCAAAAATTTAACCATTAGTTTTCAAACGTGGTCGCCCCAACCCAAGATGACCCCTAACCAGACAAATGGGAGCCACCCCTGCCTAGGATGACCCTGCAATGACATCCAAAAATATCCTAAAAAGCATAAAAAATTGTAAAAATAAATAAACCTACCCCTAAACTAGCCTAATCTAGATATTCCTAATCTAGGGTGAGGTTCGTTTCCAAAATTTTAGTGTGGTTCATTTTCAACGTTACTTAGTGATGTTCTTTCTTAATTTGCAAAACTAACAAAGAGAGAATGAGATGTCTACCTTTCTAGCACTGACTCCTCCATTGATCGAAGCCTCAAGTTGGACCATGATCATTTTGTGTTACGTTTTCAACAGTGTTCTGTGTCAAATATTCTCTCCTCCACCTCACCTCTCATTTTATCTAACTTCTAGCTATGAAAATGATATTCAAAATTTACAAAATTTGTTTTTATATTTTCTAAATTCTAAGATGGATTCCCTATGGGGTGGTTGCATTTTGCTGTGACCATCCTCCCCAGGACGACCCCATAATTTGCAAAATGCCATTGTCATACGCCATGATGGCCTCAAAATGACAAAATTTGTAGGTATTCTATCAACAACATGAACATAAACTAGGTCATTTCACAATATTTAATGGTCCATATTAATAAAAAACATAAAAAAAATAACAAAAAATCAATAAAACAAAATCTCAAGAGCACCTCGTACCTAGTAATTTACTTTATACACTTGGTGGTTGCAATGACTTGTTATCCATGTAATCTGGTAAGATGAGTAAATTACCATAAGACCACTTGAATCCTAGAATAATTCATTTACAAATTGAAATGCTTTCACTTCAATCTCCAATAAGGCCATGCAGCCAAACTGCTCCAAGGGAACGAGACGTACATTTCATTCTTCCATGAAGTTTCAACAAATCATCAAACATAGTGATTCACCTCGATATTAAATCGAATTGTTATTATCTTAATTCCCTAAGAAAATCATGTGGATGGACTACTCCACGGGATAGATATGTACAATTATCAATAATGGTTAAAATCACAGCTGTAACAAGATTATCCCTTCTACATTTGATATCATCTTGCAATGCTCAAGAAAATCATCTTGGTCAAGTGACTTGTTGCTTTTATCACTATCCATTTCCTCATCGACTCATCGCTCTATGGGGTAGTCATAATCAATAAATTCATAGTCAAAATCAATAATCAATCACTGAATCATGCAAATTGTGTTTGTCCAAGAATCATTGCTAATAACTATCACACACTTCCCTCTTTGCTAGGGCAAAAAGCAAAAATGTCAAACCAAACATTTGTTAGTATGAACTAACAGTCATGTAGTAACACAAAACTACCTGAATACTTTCCAATTTACTAAAGTTTTAACCAAAATTAAGTCCACCAAAATATTGGAGGTAATATTCCAAAGATGCATGCTCTCTTTTTTATTGGGGTATTTAATGTTGATCAGATCAATGAACATCAATCAACCGTCAATATGACTTTAGGTTATCTATTTTTTCTCAACATTGTGATTTCTCACAAAGCGTCCCAAAAAGGGGTATCTGTAGACACCTAAAACATGTCATTTTGAGGATGCTACCTATATGGACACCCTTTTAAGTCATATGACCCACCTTGGGCATCCTCAAGCCTTAATAGTGGGTTTTACCACTCAAATAGGGGCAACTTACCTTTTGCAGCTTGGATCGTCATACTTAGTAGCGGCTCCCAAAGGCTACCTTACCCTATGACGGCCAATAATCACGGTCGCTCTACCTTGGTACAACCACACCTATAACAAACTTAGGCTCTCGAGATGAACCAAAATTAGTTACATGATAACTAAGCATTAATTGTCAAGTGTGAGAAGGTTCTAGAAGTGGTGTTTGGTCTTCCTAGATCCTAACCATTTCTTGGTTCTTGGATTCTCTTGCAATCCAAGATTCCCATTTTGGAAATCTATAAGAAGATGCCAAGACTTCATGAAGATATATCTCAATCTTATGTGATGAAGTGCTACCAAATTATTTCCTAGGTGATCTTGCTTTTTCTTCATAACGAAGTGTTGCTGGATTTTCATCATGGAGCTCTCAATTGCAACAATGGAGTCTCTTGGAGTTTGAAGAAAAAATTCAACACTATTTTGCCATCAAACATCCTAATTTCGTGCTAATGATTTCAATTTAATCATGCTTCAAGTGAACGACCCTTGAACAATCAATTTTATAGATCAATCCCATCATTTCTCACATTGGTCATAAAGAACTAGTCATCTATTTAGCGGTCGCTTCACCCTGAAGTGGCCTGCAGGCACCACCACACTACCCTAGGATGATCAACAGGCCAAACCGCTCTACCTTATAATGACCTCTCAGTGACATTTTTTTTTACTATTTTTCTTAGTTACGGTAGATTTAGTAGCTTTATGTTTGTTTTCTAACATAGTTTTATTCAGTTTTCATGCATATTTTTATCGTTTTCAACATCTTTCTTTTAGTTTCTTATCATGGACATGGACCTCATTATGAGATGTTCTTAATTTGATATTAACGTCTTGTAAGTGTTCTTGTGTGTAGATTTTAGATCGTGGCAGATCTATTCAAAATGAAGATTCATCAATATTTATATCACATTGCGAAGGTCACCATAAACCCTCCCCAAATCAATTTTGAGGATGCAAATATTTTGTGGGATACACCTACATTTAGTTATTTATTGTAAATTGTATCAAATTGGTATAAATCCCTAAGAGGGATATCTTTGTAACCGCCTTGTGAAGGATAATTTTAATATTAATGAGGACACCATTTCTTTAATTATTGTTTCTGATCTTGATGGTTACATGATTTATATTTCAATTTGATTTCATATAATTGCTTAGATGTACGATTTTGCATGCTACAAGTTACATAAGTTGGTTGCAAACCTTATATTTCTATAATGGATGAGTTGAAGTTAAACACACTTGATTCTAGATAATTATCATATGGAAAGTTTCCATGACTAATTTGTTGAGACATAAAGGCCTTTGAAGAGTGACTCAAGGAACAAAATCAAAACCAATAAAAGATGTTGAAAAAATTAGCTTGTCTAATAGATGTGATGAAGCACAAGGACTCATATTAATAATTCAAAGGTTTTGTAATTAGAGACTACAT
Source organism: Wollemia nobilis (assembly GCA_028583015.1). NCBI lineage: Eukaryota > Viridiplantae > Streptophyta > Pinopsida > Araucariales > Araucariaceae > Wollemia > Wollemia nobilis. The sequence goes on from JAQPPZ010016919.1 coordinate 4,543,940, forward strand.
GCATGCCTTAAATATTAGTGATTTCTCTATTGTTGAAGACTTGCTAACACATTTAAACTAACTATAATATCAACTAGCAGACTATAGTATTAAGAAGGAAGATAAATAGTCAATCTTATAGATTTTATCCAAGTTGAAAGGACCTTATCAAGTTTTGGATCAAATTTCTATTTTGTTATGGATGCTTTAGATTCAAATTTTAAAATGCACACATTTGAAATCTTTTATGAATGCCTTATGAGGGATCGACCAAATCTTATACAAATTGATGTTATTTAGTCCAAGGGATCTAAGAATCAAGATTTGCTAGTTGAAGCACCATAATATTTTAATAAGGGCAAGCCATTTCCCAAGAGTCGAAAAGAGCCTAATTTTGATACACAAAATAAAGAGTATTCTTCTCATTATTCTAATTTTAATTATTAAAATAGGTAAAATAAGAAGTCTTCGAAGCATTTTTATTTTTGTGGTAAGGATATAGATTTTTAGTCTTATTATTGGGACAAAATAGTAGCTTTAGAGGAAGCTATGAAGAAGTATAATATATATAGTTTAAAGCCTTATTCTTATTCTTCTTCTTTAAATGATAAAACATTTTCTACCACAACTTATGCCTTGATTGTCATTATTTATACTAGATCTGATTGGATTCTTTATTCAAAAGCTTCACATTACATATCTAAGTCATTAGTTGATTTCATTTCTATTTAAGAGTGTAGTACTTAATAATTTTTTGGATATTATTCCCCTTTTAATGTATTAGGATCAAGCAAAGTTAATATGACAAATGGGACTATCAATGATGTTTTATATATTTCAAATATCCCCATCAATCTTATCTCCACTTGCTAGATTTTCCATTAAGGTCATGGAGAATTATTGAACTTCTCTCCATATAATGTGGTGAGTGATAACCTCCATTATTGCTAATGATTTAGATATATTATATCAATTTTCTTTTTTTGAGCCTTTATATGGTCTTTTAGTTCTCATTACAAATGTTGACACCTTGAGCAAGTTGTGGCTTGACCATTTGGGCGTCTCACCTATAAGTACTTGTAATAGTTGAGCATTCATAATATGGATCTTGGAATTCTTAAGGTTTCCTTGGTTCATCATGATTTGATTTCATTTTCTACTCCATATTTGAAGGAATATGTGCTCACTTTCATTGATGAATTCTTAACGCATACTTAGGTGTAATTTATTAAGTATAAAAGTGAGGTATTTGATATCTTTCAAGACTTCACAATATTTATCAAAAATCAAACTATTGAGGCATGTGGCCTTTTTGTGGCATGTATTTATGCTAAAAAATACCCAAAAAGCTATTTTTTTAATGTTAACCATATTTTTAGGGGCATAGCTTTGTGCTTGGGACTATGTATTGATCCATTCACAATGCATTGGAAAACTTAGAGTAGGACTATAAATTTACATAGGACATGGAATATGGTTCAAAGGACCTCAAAAATACAAAATATTTGAAATAATTTTTTTCTATTTTTAGATTTTCATAGCCAAAATGCATCTCTAGCTATGTTGACACATTAGCAAAAGATAAAACAAAAAAGGACAATTCACATGTATGTAATTTTAATTTAATATGCACTTTGTAACTCATGGAAGGTGAATCACCATATTTCTATATGGGTGACATTCTAACTCAAGGAAGGTGAACCACCATATTTCTATATGGGTGACCTTCCATATTAAATATGGTGGATTTCTAATACATCAATTCTTTTATAAAGAGAGATGCACCCCTAACTATAATAAGCATGAGTAATGGATGCAATGTTATAGCCTCAAATCTCTTCTCAGATATTGCTTGCATTGTACTCTAAAGCAATAAAATCATTCTACTATGTTGCTTATATACTCTTGTGATATGCTTTGTTATACTCCTATTTTTGAATTCAATTATTTCTTGATATTTTTAAACTCAAAATTCTAACTTTTAGAAGATTCAAAATTCTATGTTTTTGACCAATGGTATTATAATGGTATATCTTTTGAATGTATGTCCATAAACGTGATATTATGATATCAAAAATTTAGGTATCAAATGTAGGGTCCCTCTAATTACCTCCCTTGTTATTCCAAATGGTCTCAAGTAAGAAATAAAATGGACAATCAAGACAATCAATTCTTTTGAGGAGATGTTGAATGGAGCTTTCACTAAACAAAGGAATGAGATGATGGACCAATTTGCTCAAATTATTCAATGACTCATTGTTGCAAGTTCTACAACCTCCTTTGCATAGTCTCTCATTGCCCTAGCATCATTCAGTGCTCCCATATCTTTTAAGGTGTAGATGAATTTTGATATTCCTATTTTTGAAGAAATAATAAATGTCTATGCCCTAGAAAATATGTTGGATTAATTATAATCATGATTGTTTATAAATAAATTATAAATAATGAGAAACTCACTTTTGCACTCTTGAAATTTTCATTACCTATTTAAAATCTATGGAAAGCATATTGTAATAGGTTTACAAAAGAGAATGAAGATGAAGTAGCATTCACATGGGATTATTTCATGGAGCCTATAAATGGAGAATATTTTATATGGGATCCTATGAAGACCAATACATGCGATGGAAATAATTGTGGTAAGGTAAATACCAATCTATTCGAGATTATACTGATGCTTTCCACTCCATGGTAGCAAATCTAGGTACTCAAGATTCTAAAATACATGGAATCCTCAAGTATCCTAGGCATATAAAACTTGTCAAATTGGACCAAAAGACAAAAACAAAAATATAAAAGGAGGAGCAAATACTAGAAACTATAACACTAAGTAGTAGCCAAAGAAAGATAAGAGTGATTCTCCAAATAATCAAGAGGAAGGATATTAGCCCCAAAATTAGAAATAGAAGAATAAAAAAGACACAAGAAAAAAATCCCTTAAAGGCCAAGAGTAGCAAATGGTGTGATTATCACAAGAGCAACTAATATTCAAGGTAGAGTGTCAAGTACACCACTACACCATTGCCTTCACATACACATGTTAAGGATAAAGGGAAGAAATCATGGAAGTCAAACTAAAAGTGACTATTACTACAACACATGCTACACCAAAAGAGTCACAAGAGGAGAAACACCTACTTCATTCACAAATGTGGGTCAAGGGTAAGCCATTATAATTAATTTTTGTAGTGGGAGTAAACAAAAATATGATTTCTACTCAAATTATGGTGGTTTTATGAACATCTACTTCATATTAACAATAAATCATTCACTAATATTAAAAAAAATATCAAATCATGCATCCACAAATAAAGTCCACAATAACAATCCGCATAATAAAATGGAGATAGATAATACCTTTGAGATAGGAAAACTCCAAAAATATTCCTTAAGGAAGAAATCGCTCCACAATATCTCCAAGCTCCTTGATCTAAGACTAATATAAAAAATACTTTTTATGACCTACTTTTAAAATTGGGGGTACATTTCTCTTTATTCAAGAATGTGATGGTTCACCTTTCATAGTTATAAGGTCATCCACGTGGTGATTCACCTTCCATGAGTTACAAAGTGCATAATATTATAATATGACACCATACCATATATTATTATATTATAATATTCTGAGTGACCCATGCCATAATACCCATATACAATATTATATTATATCTCCACATTCATAACCCTAGGTATCTAACATTCCACCCCCTTTATAAAAATATTTCATCCTTGAAACATAGAAAGAAACTAAATAATATGATCTTCTAAGTAATGCTAAAAACTGGTACCAATATTGATTATCCCTCCATCCAAGTGAAATCTTGATTGGTGGTAGTCTATGATGATGCCATGCTTCCCTTGTGCTACTAGTAGCATAACCATAGTTTTTTCTCCTTTGGTTCCATGTATATCCATCATAGCTCCTTTTTTGCTTTATACCTGTCTCCATGATTGTCACCTCTCATGGATGTGTGAATGGAAATATGCTCTAACCTTAGCTTGATGTTCTACTTTCCTTGACTCTTCAAACCTTTGCTCATTTATTTTTTGCTTTTCTATTATGCTCCCATACTTTGATTCTTTCTTATATTCTACTTTTGTTTCTTCTTGGATCTTTACTACTGCCTCCTACTTAAACTATGTTTCATGTTCTTTTGCTTCTCCTACAATGGCTTCTTATTTTTCCCTAATCCATGCTCCTTAAGCTGAGAAATATCTTGTAGTGTTATCTTTTTTTCTATACCATAACTTCATAAACTTCTTTTGCACATTAATTTTAATAGCACCCAAAGAATGCAACCAAGGATAACCAAGAACAATATCAACATCATCCATATCAATAGCATGAAAATTAGCATGCAAAATATACTTATCCATAGAAAGCTTCAAGTCTTCAAAAATTTGAAATCTTTCTCCTTGAAATTGTCCCTCTTTGATACTCTTTGTTGGAACCTATAAACTGTTAGCCAAGTCCTTGTTGATGAAGTTATGCTTGCTGCTAGGTTTTATGGAAATAACTTTTTTCTTTTGAACACAACCATGAAGTTGTAAAATAAAATTCTTACATTGAAACAAATATCTTTGAACATATCACCCTTATATTTTCTTTTGAGTTCAACATCCATAAGTTCATTGTCATTCACAAACTAGGAAAAGTTCATCATTCCTTCTGAAATAGAAGAAATGGCACCCTTCTTGTTTGATGGGTATAGATGGGAATTGAAGTCACCCGCTAGTACCCAATGTAAGCCAAAAAAAGGTATTTCTAAGTTGGCTTAATCCCTCAAAAGGTATTTTCTACCCATCACTATGTTAGGAGCATAAATTTTAGTGACTATCCACTACTGATTCACCTCATTTACATAAAAATGGATAGCTATGAATAATTTATTTGTTACAATAAATTTTCTTTCAATATTGTTTTGATACCAATACACAGAAGACATTTGGAGGCCCCTACTATAGGGTATGCTAAAAAATTAGAACCTCTTCATATTATTTTCTTAATGTTTTCTAAATGTAGTTCATCAAGATTTACTTCTTGTAACAAGATAACCTACGGGTTGACCTCTTTCCTCAATGCTTGTACTACTCTGTGCTTAAAGGGGGCATTGAGACCCCTCACATTCCAAGAGCCAACCTTCATTTTTTTGGGTTTAGATTGTTTCTTATTCATCTTACCTAGATCCAGAGTTGATTGGATGCTATTACCAATCTATGCAACTACTCTCAATTTGATCTCTTGATTCATGGGTCTCCCATGTTTGGATTTATATCCTACATCTATCAACCTGATTTTTTGATTCCTCATAACTCTAGTAGGAGTAGTAGATGCTTTTCCCTTCTTATTTCTAGCATAAAACAAGGTTATATACTTATCCCCACCCAAGGGTGATTTCAAGGCCATTTTATAGATTGAAGTCATAATAGATCTCTGAAGCAACTAGATCTTTATCTGATTTAGTTGCCTCTTTATGGATTTTGATATATACATCAATAGGATCATCTAACTCACCCCCTAGACATGCAAAGGAATTTAATTGAGGAATATCATTTTGAGTATTAAAAGGGTCTACAGCAGGAAAAATTACCTGAGCAATGTTTTCCAATATTTCTCCCCCCTCTATTGTCTGAGGCTCTAAAACTTCAAGTGGTACTTCCTAGGTTTCAGTCTGGCTCAAAATATTCTCCTTAGAAGAGTTAGACTCTTCCATATGATTATTTTTTGGTTCAAATGACTCCTTTGGTTGCCACATTCAATGCGGATTACTTTCCTTCTTTTTGTTAGGGCAATACTTTGTCGAGTGCCCTAGTTTTTTGCACAAATTACAAAAGGGAGGCTTATTATCGTATTCAATCTCCTGCATCCAATTTTCCAAATATAAGATAAGTTAAATAGAACTAGGAAGCTCCAACTCCAAATCAACATTCATGCCCATTATTGTATGGATCAACCATGACTTGGCTCTCATTTTTGGGTTGATGGTAACTAAGTCCCCTATCTCTTTTTCAATACCCAGAAGAACCATCTCATGCCAAAACTGAAAAAGGTAAGCTTGGAAGTATTACCCATATTGGAGCCTTATGGATGCTTTGAGTATTTGGATTAAAATATGGTATTCATTTTTATATAAAGAGGCCTCATCGAACAAAAAACCATGGACCCCAAAAGGATATGATCGACATCTTCATAGTTAATTTTTATCATGAAAACCCCTTGAGGTAACACAACTATATCCATATGCCCCTGTGGGTGCCACTTAAAGAATGTCTATTTTTTAATGGCATCCAAATCAAGGAGAGCACCTATAAACTTCCCAACTAGATTCTAGGCACCATGAGCCATCATCAAGGCTGTGATTTCAGATGAGATGCAAAGTTTTCCTTATTTAGGGCAAAAATTGAAATGAACATCCATACCCTTTAGATTTCTTTTCACAGTATTCGATCATGACTATGCTCCCAGGTTAAAAGGCTTTTGTAGAACCATGAGGACCTATTGTCCACCTAGCATCATTGAAAGACTCATCCCATGGTCCTGTCCTAAGCCCTACAAACCTTGGTTCCCAATGTCAGTCTCCTTTTTGCCTTCCTCCATTCTTTCCCACCATTAAATTTATTATTCTTATTATTATTATTATTATTATTATTATCATTTTTATTGTTGTTTTTTTTATTGATTGAAGGAAGTGGAAATGAAAGGGTCCCCAAACCTCTTACACCAAGAAGAAGCAAAGAAAATCACCTAATGGATACAAGAGAGACAATCTCCACACGACAAAAGTGGAGGACCTCTCTAAGAGGTCACGAAAGAGACTGTCTCCAGAGGGTAAGCCTAGGGGAACAAACAAAAATAGAGACAAAAAAGAGGGAGTTTCCAAAGAACAAAGAGCCCATAAAACAACAAATAATGGGGTATCCACAGCTCAGGGAGCCCACAAAATAAAAAGAAAAGAGGAAAAAGGTCCTTCATTCACCATCAGCAGGAGCAAGGGAAATCACACGATGCACCGTATCATCCCCATAAAATTGGTTTTTTTACTCTTCCAGGATGATTGCGGCCTACTGGGTCAGAGAGGTATTCAATTTTGCTGCTCAAGTTAGGGCACTCATCAGATCACCGAGCTCTTGGATGTAGATTTTTCTGGTTATGAATGGCACACAAGCCCTCTATTGAGTGTGACTAGACGACTTGGAGGAGCCAATTTGGGGAGCTCCCCTCTGAGTAGATGATCACACAAAAAAATCTTCCCACTTGAAAATTTTTGTGAGGTGGGGGGATTCCTTCAAATTCTTTAGAAAATTCTCAATGATAATGGGAGACTTCCTTTTCCTAGTCTATGACTTGGTATGAGAGGGTTGATGATAAGCCTTCAACTTAATAGTTGGAGTGACATCGTCAACTTTGGGTTTGAATTCAAGAATTTGATTGTTTTAGGAGAGGGGACCTCTGGGTAGTCTCATCAACTACATCATGCAGGGGATTCCAACAAAGGCTAGACTCAAGGATATGGGGTAAGTCGAAGGGCTTCCCACACATGATAAGATTACCTTCTGGGACTCCTTTTGGAGCATATATCTATAAATGATGAGATGGATATCTTGATGCATTGGAAATAATGAATATCCTTTCTTGACGTTGTTGATGGACCTCTCAATATATCTAAATAGGTATTTTGGGATATTGATGGTTTTCTTGCCATGAAGGTGATTTAGGAAGGGAAGGTGGAAGCTTTTGAGAATGGCATTTGGACCATCCACTATGAAATATTGCAAGATAGGCACCATCACCTTGTCCCAAGGCTTAGGGAGGGACTTCCTCATGATTCTACCTTTTTCTCTACTGAGCTTGTCCCATTTGTCTTTGAAGTGAGACAATTCATCAACTAGGGAATTCTTTTCTCTCTGGACTATGCATCATCGTTAGGGAGTCCAATCATTTTAGCTAGAAGATCAACATTGATGGTAAACCTGAGTCCCCTAACCTAGATTCTGCCTTCATATCAAGAATGGACCAACTCTTGAGAAAGTTCCATGTCATCACCACTGAAATTCTAGAGGAAAGGAAGAAAACCATGATCACTAAATATCTCCTCGACTCGCTTGTCCAACTAGAGGACCTCGAGCTCGAATCTGTAGTCATGATAAACCATGCATAGCATTGGGGGGGGCAAGTGGTGGAGGGAATAAGGTAAGGGCCAGGTAGGGGTTTGTGGAGGGGGAAATATGGGGGGTGACTTGAGCACAAGCCAAAAACACAGCTTACTAAGAACCAGCAAAGGGAAAAATGAAGACGACCAGAGGCAAAAATAATTGTTAAGTGATTTAGTCTACAATAGATTAAAATAATGAAGCAATTCAAACTTAAATGGGATGAATTTCACCCTTTAGGAAGGATCGAGAAGCCACAAATGTGCATGCCAATACATCGAGAGAAGATGTAAGGTCATAACCATTGATGATCTTTCCCATACCAGTAAATCCTCATCGATTTGAGCACCTTCATTGGAAGTAAGGTGATGGAAGATTTGACAAGGAGGTGACCAAAGGGGGAAGTGACACTGTTAGCAAAAGTCATTAGAGCTTCTATAGATAGGTATGAGCTAGCGATGTGGTAGAGGTACGATGTTGTGTGGAGATAATGAGTGAGGAAACCACTCCATAATTATAAATGAGTGCACAAAAGGTGGTGATAAGCTTTACGAGGAAAATAAATGTTGATGATAACAAGGGCACCATGGGGGTGATGAGCACCAAAAATGCTTATATTTTGTACATATTTCTTGGATCAATATGCGGCTGTATAATAAGGATTGCATACTTTTATGAATGATCATATAGATATTTGATATAATTATGTGTGTTATCTAATTTGTGTGCTTTTAGTATGTTTTGTGGAATTGCAGTTGATTTAGTTAGATTTGGAACGGTCGAGGTCCTTTTGATGGACCTGGCACTTTATTTCATCGAGAGTCAATGTAGAGAACATAGGCGCCTCCCTACAACCGAAAGGCACCAAGGGAACAAGTGCCTCCCTATAGTCGGAAGGTGCCGATTGAATACAAGTGCCTCCATGTAATCGAAAGGCACCGATTGAATACAAGCGCCTCCCTGCAGTCGGAAGGCACCGTATGAATACAAGCGCCTCCCTGCAGTCGAAAGGCACCATCTGAATGCAAGCACCTCCCTGCAACCGAAAGGCGCCAACCAAAGGCAAGCGCCTCTCCACAGTTGGAAGGCGCTAATAGAGGGTAAGCGCCTCCCTACAACCGAAAGGCACTAATAAAAGGTAAGTGCCTCCCTACAATCGGAAGGCGCTAATAGGAGGCAAGCGCCTCCCTACAACCGAAAGGCACCACTAATTCTTTGCCCATTGACCAAAGTTAAACGACATGGACGACAACGGCTGGTGCAGTTCTAGCTCTACGTCATGCAGAGCTAAATTGGAGATAGCACCAATGTATCCAAACGTCTTATCGATGCCATGCAAAGCATGAACCAAAATGAACATGCCATCTTTAGAACAGAATGCCAGACGTTGATTGCATTCACCAAACTGTTCTAATTTAGTCTGGGAAGAATCGACTGTTGTAACCACTTCTATAACAGAAGTTCTGCGGGTGTGTTATATAAACACACGCAGATCATTCTAAAAGATATATAGAAATAATTAATAAAGATCCATTTCAAATTACAGAAGATAGATTGTAAAACGTTGATAAATATATTCCAGTTCTAGAAGTTCTAAGCTGCGTGTTCGATCGGGAGGAATCTGTTGGAGCTTGGGCCCACTCCAAGCCAGTATTTCTTCCCCATTTCTTTTCTGTTTATTTATTAGTTTATTGCTTTCATAGAAACGTTCATGAGTTTGCTAGTTCCATTATTTGCAGTAGGTTTATTTCCAGGAATGTATACATGATTTATTTTTGTTCTTCTTACGTAATTTATTGAGGAGTGCGGGAATGATTGACAACCATCTCAAGAACACCCCCCAAACGTAGGATTAGTAGATTCACCTCCAGTGGTATTGTAGTAACCTAATTTTGACTCTTCACAAGTTTACGAAGCTCCTTGGGTTGATAATTAAATGCACGGGCATGTGACAAAAATAGGAAACCATTCACCTTGTTTGGCCCGCAACATTTTGGCACCGTTGCTAGGGAAGCATCTTAATTAGATTACTTACAATACCCTGAAACATTCATCTGAACTTGCATGAGTTCTTCAAGAAGAAGAGGACCTGACGGTCACTTTATAAGAACTAATCCATTAGGACCTGAGTCAGCCGAGCATTTTGGATTTGAGTTAGACTCGCCCGACCTACCAGCAGTCCATTGGAGTGAGGAACCGCACTTTGTGCAAAGTGTCGCCTCATCCCATCAACAAGGGGAAGAACGAATCATCACAAATCCCCTGTTTAATAGGACTCCTCTAGAGGAAGCCCTGTTGTGGAAGGCTATGGAGGATCAGACGATCTCGCCAGACAACCTTAGAGCATTGACTCAGAAAGTTTTAAATGACCAGAAGGCCATAAACGCTGCATTAGAAACCACATTTCTTGAAAAAATGGTAGATAATGATGAAGTCTAATTTGGCTTTAGTTTCCCAATAGAGGAGGGAGTAGGAGATACCAAAATGAAAAACATATCCCCTGCTCACCTCCCGTCCTTCAGATGACACCCGACTGAGGACCTTGACCTGTTTTTATTCAAGTTTGGTGTTTTGTGTAGGTCTGTGGATTACAAATCAAATGCGCAGAAGTTGAAATTATTTCCTTCTACATTAGACGATGCAGCTCTATGATGGTTCATCGATCTGGGAGACAAACACATCACCACTTGGGACCAGATGAAGACACTCTTTCTAGAGCAATATCAAGATTTCGGGAGAGCAAGAGACTCCAGGGAGGAGGTCCTGAGCATGACACAAAGAGAATATGAGTCTCTCGAGGAGTATTGGGAGAGATTCAACTTTAATCTTCAACGGTCCCCTCACTCGAAGCTATCTGATAAGTCCCTCAAAAGCATCTTCTTGAGGGGACTTACCAATGAGTCACTGGAGGCTCTCAACATGATCTCTGGAGGTGATGTCTATCAGCATGCTATGGACGACATCCGACAATTATGCCAGAAATACTTGAGAAGGTGAGGCAAAATCACCGCCAGGACCATGAAGGCGACTGCTTCAATCACCAAAATAGAAATAGGCAACATGCTGGAGGATTTGAAGAGCGAAATACTCTCATAACTAGCACTACAGATGGATACGCTGCTGTTAGAAAATAAGAAACAAGAAAATGATGCAACATTAGCCTATTTCTGCCCAAAATGTAGAGGAAGGCATGCAAAGAATGCATGCCAAAAAAACAAGGTCAGAGTATGCGCAGTTTGCAGGCTGAATCATAAAACTTGATTGTGCCCACAACTGCCTAGTAACCAGGAAGTGACTGAGAGCATGGAGACCTACTTCATAGGCAATAGGAAGAGTTGGCCATAGCCCCCCACTAGTAATATACCAACCAAAATGCCATCATATGGGGGAGGGTCATATATGCACCAAGGACCCCCTCAACCACCTAATATGGGGTGGTGGGGACCGTCACCTTGGACGAACGCACCCCCAGCAGCATTCCCAAATCAACAGCCATGGATGCCATATCCATATCCTGGGCAGCAGTGGAGAGGCCACAATGCATGGAATTAGACTCCATAGAATGCAGCTCCTACTCACATCCAACAAAACTTACCAGCATTGCCAACAACGAGACCTACGCAGCTACTAGCACAACCGACAACAAACCCAAACAACAGAGTAAATCAGCCGACATACAATGTAGAAGGTGAGATGTACCATATGTATAATATTCAACTTAGATCAAGTAGGTAGCTAGGAATAGAGACTCCGCCTCTGGTAGCAGATGAGGAAGAAATGGTAGAGATACCTCCACTGGTAGAAGAGGAGGCAAAAATAGAGGAGACACCTTTGGTAGAAGAAGGAAAAGCACTTGAGAGAGCGGAGGCTCCATTTCCTAGCCGGTTGCAGGAACAAAGAAAAACAACACAGTCAAAATTCGACATCTTGTCGAGCTTGAAGAATCTCACGGTGACAATCCCATTATTTTAAGCAATTCGAGATGTCCCTATTTACACCAAGGCAATTAGAGAAATGTGTCTAAGGAGACCAATATGGAAAGTTACCCAGTATATCAACATCATGGGTAAACTGGCAGATCTAATGATAGGTAGAACATATCATCCGAAGTATGCAGACCCAGGTAGCCCAGTGCTGACCATAAAAATTGGAGGACATTCCCTGTCCAACACACTGGTTGACCTTGGGGTAGCCATCAATGTGATGCCTCAAGAGACCATGCAGAGGCTACAACTCATGAACCTAAAGCCAACACGACAGTGCTGCAGTTAGCCGATCAATCAACCGTATCATCGAAAGGGATGTTGGAAGATGTGATCGTAACAGTTAGTGCATGGGAATATCCAGCAGATTTTTTAGTTTTGCAAACCAAGACCAGACTAGGCGGTTACCTGCTCATTCTGGTGAGGCCATGGCTGGAAATAGCTGATGCTTACATCAGCTATCGGGATGGGCTAATGACCATATCCAATGGGCAAAACATCAAAATGCTAACCATTTCACCGCCAGCTTAGTCTATGGACTCGGCAGAAGAACCAAGGATCACCGAGCATGGAACTACGGAGTTGTCCATAATCCAGTCGATGATGACCTTGGAGGAGGTAGCAGAAGAGGACGAGGATGGTGCTATCATGGAGTTTCTCCATGGAGAATCGTCCACCCCCGCACCTGGATCACCGTTGACTGGCGCCCAAGATCAGCACATCCAAAAAATACACGTTGGGCCAGGGAGGACATTAAACGTCAACAACAGGTTGACGCCCACACAGCTAGAAAAATTATAAGAGCTTCTGGTAAAACACCAGTAAGCATTTGCATGGGACTACGCAGATATGCACGACATCAGCCCGAAAATATGTACCCATCGAATTTACTTAGATGACCAAGCAACTCCTAGTTAGCAGCCACAGAGAAGGATGAACCCAGCAATGAAAGACATTGTCAGAGAAGAACTGCACAAACTTCTGGTTGTCAAATTCATATATCTGATTTTTGATAGTGAATGGGTATCACCATTAGTGTTGGTCCCCAAAAAGAACGGGAAATGGCAGATCTGCATGGACTACCGGGCGTTGAACAAGGCGACTAAGAAAGACCACTTCCCGCTCCCATTCATCGATCAAGTCTTGGACACACTCTCAGGAAGAAAATACTTCTCCTTTTTGGATGGTTTTAGTGGTTACAACCAGATCCAGATAGGGGAAGAAGATCAAGATAAAACGACGTTCACCTGTCCATGGGGAACGTTTGCCTATAAGGTATTGCCTTTTGGACTATGCAACGCACCGGCCACCTTTCAAAGGGCGGTGCTTAGCATATTCTTTGATATGATAGGAGACGGGGTGGAAGTATACATGGGCAACTTCACCGCCTATGGAGAAACCTTCGAGGAGGCAATGACAAATCTAGAAAGAGTGCTTGACAGGAGCAAGGAAAATCATTTGTCCCTAAGTAATGAAAAATGTTTTATGATGATGCAGGAAGGCATCGTGTTGGGACACCACCTCTCTGCAGGAGTAAAAGTAGACAAGAGGAAGATTGAGGTCATCAGAGACCTACCTAGCCCTAGAACACAGAAATAGGTAAGAAGTTTCCTTGGATCAGTCGGGTACTATCGACGATTTATCGTCAAATTTAGTAAGATTGCCAAACCACTACACACCCTACTTTCTAAGGATGTAGAGTTCAATTGGATGGGAGATTACGAAGAATCATTCTAATTACTAAAAGAAAAATTGATATCTGCACCAGTCTTGAGAGGACCGAATTAGGCCATATCGTTCCATATTTATTGCGATGCATCTAACGGTGCGATCAGAGCAGTCCTCGGGCAGAAAGACGACAAAGAATTCTATGCCATCTATTATGTTAGTAAAAAATTTGCGGGAGCGGAGCTCAACTATACAGTAATAGAAAAATAATTCCTCGCAGTTGTCCATGCAATAAACAAATTTCGTCACTATATAACAGGATACAAGGTCTTCGTCCATACGGACCACGTGGCTATCAGGTATCTGATGAGCAAGCCAAACATTGGTGGCAAAATTATCATATGGCTATTGCTATTGTAGGAATTCGACATAACTATAGTTGATAAATCGGGTAAGGACAACATCATGGCAGATTTTCTGTCCAGATTGATACCAACAGATCATCAAGCAATGGAATATCAATTTTCGGATGAACATCTGTTCGCTATTAGTGAACAAACTCCGTGGTATGCAGACAACCAATTACTTGGCCATCGAAAGGACCTCACCTGCTCTCTCCTATAGAGAAAAGCAGGCAGTCATAGAGAAGAGCGCATCATTCCTTTGGATGGATGGTCTCCTATTTAAAATAGGATGAGACCAAATTATAAGAATATGCATAGAAGAACATGAGTTTTCAGAAGTGCTCAAGGCATGTCACGATGAGCCATGCGGAGGACACTTTGTAGGGAAACGAACTGCCTACAAAATCCTGCAGGCTGGGTATTTTTGGCCCACTCTGTTCAAGGACGTGGCAGCATATACCAGTAAGTGTGACGAGTGCCAGAGGATGGGTAGACCAACCCATCGAGATGAAATGCCCCTACAGCCCCAGGTACACCTGGAACCTTTCGATAAATGGGGCATGGACTTTGTGGGACCATTTAATCCACCTTCGATGGGAAGGAGGTTTATTCTGGTCTGCACAAATTACATCACCAAATGGGCGAAAGTACAGGCATTAAGGGACTCAAAGGAAATAACGGTCACCAATCTCTTATTTTCCCATATTTTCACACGATTTGGGGTTCCTCGGGAGATAACAATAGACCAAGGGCCCCAATTCACCTCCAAATTGATTGAGGAGTTGATGGAGCAGTATAGAGTTCGGCACAATAAAACCACGCCCTACCATCCGCAGGCGAACGGGCAAGTAGAAGTGACAAACAGGGAGATAGAAAACATCCTGACCAAAACCGTGCAACAACACAAGAAAGATTGGGCCACATGGTTGCCGGAGGCAATTTGGGCATACAACACCACGTGGAAATCCACCACAGGATGCACACCTTTCCAACTGGTCTATGGAAAAAATGCGATGATGCCCATCGAGTTCGAAATAAAAACTCTGAGGATGGCTTCAGAATTAAATTTGAGCTTGGACGAAGCTCAAAAATAGAGGATTCTCCAGCTAGATCAACTGGACGAAATCTTACTGGATGCTTTGCAGAGGACAGAGATTATATAGAAGCAGAGAAAGAAGTGGCATGATAACCACATGAATCTGAAGAAGTTCCAGGTAGGGGAATGGGTACTGTTGTATGATTCCCGATTCTAGGAAAGGAAGGGCAAAATTATGCAGAGGTGGATGGGGCCGTATGAGGTGGCAGAGCTCATTAGGAATGGGGTTGTGCACGTTAAGACAATTGACGGTAGCAACACCATGTTCACAGTCAATGGCCACCGACTACGCCCCTATAATACGTCTGAAAAATTACAGGTGGAATCCAAAGTAGGTGTGGGGGAGACCCCATCTTGCTAGATCTGGACCGAAATCTCATAGGTGAAATGGTGGGCACGAAAGTGCTCACCCAATTTGTTTAGTTATAGTTTTTTTTAATGTGTGTTTTTTGCAGGGACGACGCCCGCATGCAAGCTGCAGGCATCCTAATCCAGGGCCTAATAGGCATGAAACATGTCTAACTGCCTTTATTTTCATTTATTTTTGGGTTGCTTTTTGTAGGTGGAGGACCTAACAGCATGAGGGATAGGTATCTAGGAAACCAGGCCTGATTTGGCTCAACATTCCGACACCGGCTCGTAGATAGAATCTGGGCAACGTTAAAAAAATTGGGAAGGTTTGATCACCCTTTTTCTAGTCAAATCGCCAAGTCCAGAAGAAGGCGCATTACTGTAGTCAGAAGGTGTCGAGTCTAGAAGAAGGTGCCTTACTACGGTCAGAAGGCACCAAGCCCACAAGAAGGCATCTTACTACATCCAGAAGAAGGCGCCAAGACAAGAAGAAGGCGCCTTACTGCAGTCAGAAGGCGCCGAGTCTAGAAGAAGGTGCCTTACTCGCATCTAGAAGAAGGTGCTAAGGCAAGAAGAAGGTGCCGAGTCCAGAATAAGGCGCCTTACTACATCTAGAAGAAGGCACCAAGGCAAGAAGAAGGCACCTTATTGCAGTCAGAAGGCACCGAGTCCAGAAGAAGGTGCCTTACTGCAGTCAGAAGGCGCCAAACCCAGAAGAAGGCACCTTACTACAGTCAGAAGGTGCCTTACCGTAGTCAGAAGGTGCCAAGTCCACAAGAAGGTGCCTTACTACATCCGAAAGGTGCCCATCCAAATATATATATATATATATATATATATATATATATATATATATATATATATATATATATATATATATATATATATATATATAATAGGCACCTTCCGTGGCAGGAAGGCACCAGATAAAGAAAAAACCGAATACACCTTCCAACATCAGGAAGGCGCATTCATCAAGATGAACGCCTTCCAACATCGAGAAGGCACGAACCAGAAGGAGGCACCCCCCCACATTGGGAAGACGCATGCAGGCAAAAGTGCCTCCCACCAATCAGAAGGCACCGAAAGGTGCATTCGTTCGAAGACGAGCACCAACAACGTTGGAAAGGTGCTACATGGACACCATCCACATGGGGGAAGGTACCAAAGAATGCCTCCCACGTGCAACATTTACATCGATCGGATGCCTCGAGCGAAATGAAGCATCGCACGAATAAAGCGACATTAAAATGACCATACCCCTCCCTCGTGTCACAAGTCAGCAAATCAGCGGCTACCATGACAACTGGAATGTCGAATTAGGTACGCGCATATTAAATCAAATATTTTATATAATTATTTATAAATATGCAGTACCAAAAAAAATATAGCTGTCATAGAGATCGTACCCCCCATAGCTAGAAATGCATGCCAATGAGAGGGTGCCTTCCATAACTGCTAGGGTTAGGCATCTTTTCTATAAGAAGGTGCCTTCCTGAAGAAGGAAGGACAAAAAAATACAGCAGAAGGCGCCATGGGAGGAAGGTCTAAGAACCACACGATCAAGAAGAATGAACCCAATGACACAGATGGGATCAAAGGGGCAGTAAAGACCCAATTCAAAGCCGAGGGATGGCTCGAATACTGCACCCTGGTCAGTCAGGGCCAGGATGTGGAGGCAGCTAGAGAATTCACCACCTCTTTGAGGGGTGATGCAGCCCAAGTACGAGGGATGGAAATTCCAGTCACCCCTGAGTTCATCTCACAGGTGACTGGATTGCCTCTCACGGGGGAATGTATATACAAGTACGGACTGTTAAAAGTATATGCCGAAATACTGTTGTCGGGAGGAAATGTGCAGGTAGACAGGGAGGGGTTACTCAAAAATAGTCTCCCCATGAATATGTGAAAGATGTTCAAGAAGATTGCTCAATTCTTCACATGCACAGGGAAGTATACCCATCTGCACCTTAATCATGTGCACTTCCTCAATCACCTAGTGCATGGGAGGAAATTGAATATACCTTTCTACCTGGCGAGTGCTCTGAAAGATGAAGCAGCTCGATACCAGAAAGGGGCATCGTCCGCCTTAGCCCACCATGGGCTGATATCGACATTGGTCTACCACACAGAAGCACAAGGACAGAACCACGACGCAGAGGGAGATGGCAGCCAAAATGCGATTGTCGAATTAGGGCAAGGTGAAGCATCCCTTGCAGAGGAGATAGCAAACATAGAGCAATTGGCATTTCCCTATTTTCTAGGAGGAGCAGAGCCGTCCCTAGTGCTCGAAGACATAGAGAATAGAGGGCATTCCCCAGTGCCCGAGTATGAGGAGGAAGGAGCACCACTCATTGGTGGTGAGGACGAACTAATTCCCAGGAGTAAATTTCTGTAGTGATTCCTCTCGATAGAGGAAGAATAGAGTGACACATAGATATACGTTGCCGCTCAAACCCTCTGAGAATTAATGAACCAGATCCCACAGAACAAAGGAACTTTCAGGAGCAATGACCAGATTAATGCAGCCTTGGAGGAGGTGCTCAACTGGAAAACTAATTTTTGGATGGCATAGTAGATTCTGGAGGATTGCCAGAACCAGCATCAAAAAGAATTGGAGGAAAAGGATAGACGAATCACTCAGCTCGAGCAGCTGGTCCGACAGTTGCAGGAGGAAAATCAAATACTTCAAGTTAGAGGAACAACAAGACAAGAGGTGTCCATGCAGACTGATTGGGTAGAAGCAGTACCAACGAACTCTCCCACATCTGTCGAACGAGTATTCTCTTCGAGGGAGATTTGATCGGACGCCCGACAGAGTAGCCCAGAGGCAGGGGAGGATTCCTCTATTTTTAGGGGTGAAAATGAAAGAAGTCCTATGATGCCCCTTGTCATTATCCTGAGTGACACAGAGCAGGACAAAGGTCCCCAATAGCACATACAACCAGAGGATACAGAAGACCTCCCCAGGACTGAAGAGGGAGAAGAGCCTGAGAAGTCGACACCAGGAATACAGGAGAACGAAGGATCACCCCTGGAGATAGCAGCACAGCCGATCCTCTTGAGTAAAGAGAAGTCCCCAAAGGAGAAAGAAGAGCCCCTGGTCCGAGCTACCATGTTTTCTACAGAAGCCAAGGCAAAGAGGCCTAGGACAGCTCGATAGAAGGTGAAAGTGACCTTTGTCGAGTTAGAGGAGGACGAATGGGATATGCAGCCATTCGTCAAAAGGCAAAAATATTTCGAGCAGCTGCGCAACGAAATGAAAGCAGCCAAGGCGGCTAGGAAGGCATCCTCGAGGATAAAAGGAGATTCTGGCATCTACATCAATCCGGTAGAAGATAGCTAGTTTTGGGACATCTATGGTTCATCCTGAGGGCGGCCTTCCATGATGAGGAGGTACTTGGAATGGTGGGGAGTATATGGCCCACAATTGGAGGCCACTGTAATTGCAAAGGAGAATGCAGGGCTTACCCCTGAAGTAGCCGAATTATACAAGGCCCAAGCAGTGCCTTCCAGAGGGGATAACTTAGATATCCCTCTGGTAGAGGCCAAACCTCCAGACGTCGACCTCTGGCAATCTATCAAAGTTGCATTTAAATCAGTAGGAACAATGTTGGCTATACCACCACCAGTAGCGACCAAAAAAAGAAGGGGACAATTAACAGCCACAGTTTCCCATAGGCAAAGGCGAACCACACCTTCACATGTCGGCACGAAAAGACAAACTCGGGCCACAGGGGCAGCTGAATCCTCCAAGAGATGGTGACGATGAAAATTCAGAGGGCTACCTACAGTTTGGATGCCATGAGGGCGTGGCATATGTTAGGCGTGGGGGGATGATGAGCACCAGAAATGCTCATATTTTGTACATATTTCTTGGATCAATATGCGGCTGTATAATAAGGATTGCATACTTTTATGAATGATTATATAGATATTTGATATAATTATGTGTGTTATCTAATTTGTGTGCTTTTAGTATGTTTTGTGGAATTGCAGTTGATTTAGTTAGATTTGGAATGGTCGAGGTCCTTTTGATGGACCTGGCACTTTATTTCATCGGGAGTCAATGTAGAGAACATAGGCACCTCCCTGCAACCAAAATGTGCCAAGGGAACAAGCGCCTCCCTGCATTCGAAAGGTATCGATTGAATACAAGTGCCTCCCTACAGTTGGAAGGCACTGATTGAATATAAGCACCTCCCTGCAGTCGGAAGGCACCGATTGAATACAAGCACCTCTCTGTAGTCAAAAGGCGTCATTTGAATACAAGCGCCTCTCTGCAGTCAGAAGGCTCCATCTGAATGCAAGCACCTCCCTGCAATCGAAAGGCACCAAACAAAGGCAAGCGCCTCTCCATAGCTGGAAGGCGCTAATAGAGAGTAAGCGCCTCCCTACAACCGTAAGGCTCTAATAAAAGGTAAGCGCCTCCCTACAATCAAAATGCGCTAATAGGAGGCAAGCGCCTCCCTACAATTAGAAGGTGCCACTATTTCTTTGCCCGTTGACCAGAGTTGAATGACATGGATGGCAGTGACTGGTGCAGTTCCAGCTCTGTGTCATGCAGAGCTAAATTGGAGATAGCACCAATGTATCCAAATGTCTTACCGATGCCAGGCAAAGAACGAATCGAAATGAACACGCTGCCTTTAGAACAGAATGCCAGACATCGATTGCATTCGCCAGACTATTCTAATTTAGTCTGGGAAGAATCGACTGTTGTAACCACTTTTGTAACAAAATTTCTCAGGGTGTGTTATATAAACACATGCAGATCGTTCTGAAAGATATATAGAAATAATTAATAAAGATCCATTTCGAATTATAGAAGATAAATAGTAAAACGTTGATAAATATATTCCAGTTCCAGAAGTTCTAAGCGCGTGTTCGATCGGGAGGAATCTGCTGGAGCCTGGGCCCACTCCAAGCCAGTATTTCTTCCCCATTTCTTTTCTGTTTATTTATCAGTTTATTGCTTTCATAGAAACGTTCATGAGTTTGCTAGTTCCAGTATTTGCAGTAGGTTTATTTCCAGGAATGTATACATGATTTATTTCTGTTCTTATGTAATTTATTGAGGAGTGCGGGAATGATTGACAACCATCTCAAGAACACCCCCCAAATGTAGGATTAGCAGATTCACCTCCAGTTGTATTGTAGTAACCTAATTTTGACTCTTTGCAAGTTTACGAAGCTCCCTGGGTTGATAATTAAATGAACGGGCATGTGACAAAAATAGGAAACCATTCACCTTGTTTGGCCCGCAATAGGGGGATCGACAGGAAGACAAATGTGATTGGGACTCCAAGGAAGGCCACACAAAAAGGTTGAGGCAAAGGGACACTTGGAAAGGGATCCAATCCAAGATCTAAGCATACTGTAAAATATCATATCTAGACCAGAATAAAAAACCTGAGAGTTTCTTGTTGTCTTCAACATCCAAAGACTTAACAAATTAATGACCATGAAGGTCCCAAAAGAGGCACTCAAGATGAGGGAAGAGAGGGGAGATCTCCAAATTGAGGAAGACATGTGGATTAATACAATAGGAAAAGACCAATATAAAAACCAAGGAGTTTTAGACATTGATGGAAGAGAACAACCAATTTTGAAGGTTAAAGCAAGGATTAGCTCTCAATAGGATAGCACTCAACAAGATATTGGGGGAAGTTATTCCAAATGGAGAGGTATTCTTGTGAAGGACCCAAATTAGCTAGTACATCCACTGCTTGATTGCCTTCCCAATAAACATGTTGGATGACATAGCTACCGACTTTTTGTAGGTATCATTTGGATTCATCAATGAGATTTTGAACACTCCAATAGGGAGGTTGGGCACCTTTAATATAGTTGATTATGTTTAAATAATTGCCCTCAATGCTGAGTTTGTTTGAGATGAGGTCATTAATATGAGTTTGCCCTTGGTAGAGGGCTTTGGCTTCAGCAAAATTATTGATTTGGATTCCAATATTTTCATCATATGTAAGAAAAATTTGTCCTTGATTATTTCTAAAAACTCTACTTGCACCTGCCTGGCCTGGAGTCCCTTTGGAAACACCATCAAATTTCAGCTTGATCCAGCCCTCTAGGGGAGGAGACCATTTTATCTTTCATCTGTCAATTGAGGGAACAATAGGGGGAGCCTGAGGGGGAGGGGAGATACCTAAGGAATCAACAATTCTAGACTCCACAAAAGGTTCCTGAGAATCAGTAGGGGGATCAAATAAGAATTCTCTTTAGCAGCAGTAAGAATACGGGTCCTAATGAAGAAGGTATCTTTGGAGGTATTGTGAAAGGCTCTACGGTTTCTCTCTTTCCATATTTCCCATAAGAAGTGAGTGAGGTAGAAATACCAAAGAGATTTTAGATGATGACTATTGACAATTTTGTCACATTGCACAATGGGGTAGAAAAATTGAATTCTTGTAAAGTATTTCTTCTAATTTCATGAATTTGTTCCCTTGATTTTTTTTTTAGAAACAACATTTTCAAGCATTGCAGCAATTTTGGCTTTCCTTGCCACCCCATTGTACATAAAGTGAAGAAGAAAGAGCTTCACTGCTGAACAAGCTTAGGAAGACAACTTCACCGAAAGAAATCATTAAGGATAAAAACTACTTCGGCCCCGAAGTCCCAAAAAAAAAAACTAGTTCGGGCAAAAACCTTGTGAAGCAGCGTTGCCAAAGAAGAAATTCTAGCAAGGCATAAAAAAGAGCTTCGCACCCGAAGTATTTCCAGCAGCTACTTCGGGCAAAAATTTTGTGAAGCAGAATTCAAGCGTCATTCCACGAGAACAGCTTCGCAGAAGGAAAATCGCGGTCTGAATTGGCTAAGGCAAGAAAGAACTACTTCGGGCCCAAAGTCCCTCAAACAATTACTTCGAGCAAAAATTTTATGAAGCAGTGTTGCCGAAGTAAAATGCAAAGGAAGAAGAATGAAAAATACTTCAGGCCAGAATCACTTCAAAAGACTACTTCGGGCAAGAAACTTGCGAAGCAAGATTTGAAGGAGCACAACATTGAAAATACTTCACCGAAAAATCTTCGAAGCACCCACTTCGGGCACCCGCGCCAGTGAACCATTTCTACTTTGCCAAAATTCATTATGAAGCATCTGCTTTGGCCATATTTCATGCGAAGTACTTTCACCCGAAGCAGTAGCGGCCATAAAGAATGCAACGTCTTTCGAAGGCAAGAATGCGCTTCAACCGAAATACCCCCGAACCGTAGTTTTGAAGAAGGTTCACGGCGAAGCATTTTTTAGCTCACCAGCGAAGTATCTACTTCGGGCGAAGGTCCTCACCGAAGCAGTTTTGACACATCTCTCCAGCAAAGCAGCGAGAAGCAAAGAGCCCATCTTGCAAAGGAAACCTACTTTGGCGCTTGCCACCCCCAAAGCTATTTTGTGAAGCTCCTCCATGCGAAGTGCAAACCAAGGAGGATCTGCTTCAGCTTGAATCTATTGCTAAGTGAAGTGCGAATGAAAATTTAGCAAAGCACTTCAAAAGGCACGTGCTCCATGCCGAGTATTTTCCCAAGGCGATCAAGTGCCTCATAAATGCATTTATTTTGTGCCCGATAAGCCCACTGTTCATTTTTAGCAATTGGAAATGAAGTATCAGTCCATTATGAAGAGCCCAACGAGCATGGTTGCCACTCGAGTATTGCATCCAAAAGCCAAGGACACTCAGACGACTCATTAATGCATGTTTCCATGGTTGACCTAGTCACAGTTGCCAGTTTTGGTAATAGATTTGAAAGCTCAGTCACGAGAGCCATGAGGAGTCGACTTCTCAGGTTTTGAGGGTGTACCCCTCCATTTTGTGCAATAATGGCTAAGAGGGTTGGGTCCTCTATAAAAACCCAGGCATTGTAATGTAAAAGGGAGGGAACTTTATGCTAGAAAGCTGTTGTAACTTGCATTCCTACGATTAATACAAAAGAGCTTTGGGCTCCATTTCTCTCTTGTATGCTGCCTTCTACGTTTATTTCTTTCATCTTTATTCATTTGCATACTGTAATTTTGAACTCTGGATTTAGGTGTGTGATTGGGGACTTGTTGAGTGGTATTTTCACCCGATTGTGAAAACACACTCTCCGATAGGATTTGGGTTCTAAATCCTCTCTTGCAAAGAAATTTAATAAACAATTTCTCCAAGGTTCCGCTATGTTAGCATTTGGTATATGTGTATCAATAATCTCAAATAAAGATATTCAATTAAAATGCTTGGAACACCTTAGTGATTGCAAGTAACTGTTAACAAGGGGCACTGTGGTTTATTTTACTGTGAAACTGTAATGATTGTTCGTTGAACCCGAATAAAGCAAATGTGATTTGATCTTCGTATGACCACGCTGCAAAAAAAAATGGAAATTTATGAAATGTCATAAAACATAACCCCTTCAATGAAATTGGAATTTTATGAAGGGAATATCATCATCTGCTCATGAATGAAAAACAAAACTGAAAAATGAAATTCTGGCCTTGAAATGGAAATTTTCTATTTTTTGACTTTGGAATTTTTAGTTTTTTTTATTTTAATGCCTCGTAAATGAAAATAAAGTGCAGAAAAAATGAAAATAAAATGCAAAAAGAAAAATGAAATGCATTCGGGGTGATGCAATCCTATTCCGACAAAACCGAAGCTAATGAGGTTTCCATGCATGCAACCTAACCTATTGAACCTGCAAACATGCACAATCCAGATAAGTCAAGTGCTGGTCTCTGGGGTTTTAACTGTGATTTCAGATTTAGACATTCGCATGAAGCAACCAAGAGAACTTGCATTAAACTTCACCTATAAGCCTAGAAATCTGAAAAGGGGAAAGATAAACATTTAATCCTTGCATGCAGAAAATAACTCCTTCTTTCTTGCCAATGAGGTGCAACTCTCTGAAATTTTGTATTAAAAATTGATCATTTTACAATAATAGAATCTCTAGTTTTCTCAAAACCAGAAAAAGGGGAAGAAAAACACTCCAAAGCAAGCCCAGAATGGCTTCTCACCTTCGGCACTGCAACTCTGCTCGCAGCGGTTTTTGACCCTTGTACCAATCTGTGCCTCTGCTTTTATACTTTCTGGCAATGCTCTCTGTTTCACCCTGTGACGCTTCGCTTCATCTCCCAGATCGCTTCGTTTCACCTTCCCCGCCTTTTCGTTGTTTTTGACTTTATGTTCGACATCGAGACGCTTGATCTTCTCTGTGACCTGTAACGCTTCTGTAGCCCTTACACCTTTATGCCACGTGTTCCATGCTTTTTTGCATGTTCCGTAATGGCCCCCTGTAAATCGTGACCAAAAATAGCATGTCGCGATATCGCGACGTTTTTATGTATGCAGCTTTGCCCCTCTACCTGTATCGCGAAAACAAGACATGTCGCGATATCGCGACATTTTTCTATTAGCAGCCTTGTTTGTCATCATGCATCGCGAAAATGATACATGTCGCGATATCGTGACATTTTTCTGCTTCGGACCGCATGGATGCAACTTGTCGCGAAATCGTGACGTTTTTCTCCTTCGTTGTGTTTTGTTGCACTCAGCCGCAAAAACGCGACATGTCATGAAATCGTGACACTTTTTCATTTCATACCATCTTTGCTTTCTATCATGAAATCACGATGCTTTTCTCTTTCGCTGTCTCACTACTTTCTATCATGAAATCATGACGCTTTTCTCTTTTGGCTCTCTCTACTTCCCAAACACGACATGTCATGAAAACGTGACATATTTTCCTTTCGTACCATCTCTCGCTTGGAGCCGAAAACGTGACCTGTCACGATATCACGACGATTTTCCTCTACGTTCATTTTGGCTGCTTTAGGTCACGAAAACGTGACATGTCGCGATATCGCGACAACTTCTGCATTGACTCTTCTCTTGCTGCCTTCGACCACGATTTCATGACAAGTCGCGATATCGTGACATTTTCATTTTGTCTTTCTCTCTCCTATATGAACCACGATTTCATGACATGTCGCGATATCGTGACATTTTGAGTCTTTAATTTGGTTCTTTGTCTTGCATCGCGATTTCACAACACGTCGCGATATCGTGACATTTTCTCTTCACATCGCGATATTGTGACAACTTTCCATTTCTAGCCGCGATGGAGCAACATGTCGCGAAATCGTGACAACTTTCCATTTCTAGCCGTGATGGAGCAACATGTCGCGAAATCGTGACAACTTTTCATTTTTAGCCGTGACGGAGCAACATGTCGCGAAATCGTGACAACTTTTCATTTTCGGCCGTGACGGAGCAACATGTCGCGATATCGCGACAACTTTTCATTTCTAGTCGCGACGGAGCAACATGTCGCGATATCGCGACACTTTATTTTTCTTGCTATATTTTGCTCTTCCTTTGATTTTTTAGCATCTGGGCCACTGCGGTCTTCTTTGAAAGCATGCAAAAAAGGTGGGTCCCCAATTTTGGGGTGTGTTGTGGATCAGCCACAACAAATGGCGACTCTACTTGTCAAATGCTCCTGAGCATTTTGGTGAGAACCCAACCTGAAATATACAAGCTTAGATACAAGCGTCAACACATAAAGGATAAACTAATACCGATAGATCAGAAATACATGAAACATCAGAATCATTAAGTATCAGCTCGGTGTGTGCAATGTGTTTTCATTCCCTATCGCTTGAACTTGATCAACATTCCATTGTCAGTTTCACTTATGATTTGTATGCAAGGCTATGAATGATTTGTGCAGGATTTGATGTATGATGAAGATGCTAGAGATATAACAACCTGCTTTGCAAAGGCTCAAACCTTCTAATATCATGTACAAACATATTAAAACTGTCAAACCCTCTTAGGACCAAATATATGTATACTTGAATTAATTTACTAGATCCCAAAGTTGGTTATGTGTCACTACCATCTTGAACCCATGTGCAGGTGTAAGTGAGATCAGAGCTTTGGGGAATTGGATTCCCAACCTAAGCGAGATGGGAATTTAATCCTATCCTTACTACTCTGATCTGGAGTTCATTACCTCATCTTGAACAAAATGATTTAACCTGTTATGGATGAAATTGTCAGGCTAGCCTATCCGTTTGAGCAATCAGTGGTCTTGCTTTTAGACAAGACATGTTGCCACGCATGAGCATACTTAACCCCATAATCCATGATTTGGCTTCATTCATTCTTTCTCTTTTCTTTTTTTATTTCTTGGACCTTTGGGATGACTACCCATCCTTGCTAGGGACATGTAGTACGATCCCTCCAATCCAATATTAAGATGAAAGATGGAAAATATTAATTTTATTTTTGTTTCTTGGACTTTTGGGATGACTACCCATCCTTTGTAGAGGACATGTAGTACGATCCTTCCCATCCAAGTTTTATGATAAAATGAAAGATGGAAGCTTTGGGGAATCGGATTCTCAACCTAGGTGAGATGAGAATTATGCCCTATCCTTACTACTCCATGAAGGTCAAATCAGAGCTTTGGGGAATTGGATCCTCAACCTAAGTGAGATGAGGATTTAATCCTATCCTTACTACTATGATTTTAGGCTTTAAGCATTATGGGAGTGGTAAAAACCACTATTTTAAGGATTATGTTGCATGATAGGACAGACATGAAATATTCTTTTCACCTCACCTTTTCTTCCAAGTATGGTTTTGACCATTTTGCTCAAGATTCTCTTTAATATGCGTAGAACGTGCTTGGTTCAAGATAGTTCGGGCATCGGTTCCCAACCTTAGGATTTTTCTTATTTTATGTTATAGAATAACCCTAAGAGGATTTGACACCTTCTCAATGATTGTACATGAAATGAAAATGCAACTGAGATGACATGTATATGCAATGAGTAATGTGACATGAGATATGAATGCATTGCTTCTTTTGAAATGTGGATGGAATATATCATCTACTTTACCATAATGTGTAAAACTGACAACTTCATGCATCACAAGATTCAAACGATATTATTTAAGATGTTTGTGTTACTTGTGGAGCTTTCTACAATACAATTCCAATGTTTCATATTCTCCTGATTTTAGGCATAAGTTGACATCTCAAAAACAATTTTTTTTTTTATAGACAAACCAAACATGTCCAAAGGACAAACACACAACTTAAATCCAAATCCAAATAGCAATCCCTAAAAAGGAAACTTGAAAACACAAACCAAAACCAAAAACCAAAATCTATATACAAATGTACAATATAATACAAGATGATGCAAAGCTTGGATTATCACTTTCCTGGATCCCAAACATGATTAGAACATTTCAACAAAAATATAACATGATATGCATGCCAAATGTTGTGGGAATCCAACAAAAACAAGACTAGACCAAACAATGCAACCCACTTCAACTTTCCTCTCTCACCCCACCAATTAAATTTAGTTCCATTAGTATTCTCATAGGTGAGATTCAAATTTTCAAATTGATTAGACAATGATTGATATTCAATTTTATCATGTCTATTCTTTAAAATGCAAATTTCATAATTCCATGCATGATTTAGAATTAGGCTATCTTTTTCAAATATGAGATTTTGTAAGTAAGAGCCTATTTCTAAAAATTTCAAAGCCAAATCATTTTCCAAATTTGTAGGCCAATCAAATTTGTGCAACAATTTACAAGCATCTAGGATATTTACTAAATTAGGATCATTAAAAGTTTTTACCCTAGATTCAATTAGTAATTGTTGATGAATTTGATTTAACAGTTCAAGTGCATCAACTTCTTTTTCATTCATTAAAACAATGTTATCAAAGGTGTGATTAGAAATTATACCTTGTTTTTCATTCACCTTTAACGACATTTCACCATAAACATCATTCAAATTCAAAATATGGTCATGCAAATTTTCACCTAAATCTTGGATGTTTGAACACAAAAGGTTAGATTCTAACTTTTGAACATTTTTATTTACCAAAATTTGATGGGGATTTGTAATTCCCTCTTTTACCTCATGGTCTTCATACTCTTCATTGATTACTTGTTCATCAAACATACCAAAATTAGGCACCCAATTGAAAACATGCCCATCCTTTTCAACCCTCAAATATTCTTGGTCAAAGTGTATGTCCAATGACTCATCTTGATGATCCTTCATTTGAGTTGTTTCCAATTGATCCATCTCTTCGTCATTTAGTTCCCATTCTTTGTTCACTATCCATGGTATCTCTTCATTTGAACCTCAATTCCCAATTTATTTCTTTTTTTTTTTTTTTTGTATGATGTAGAAGTTTCAACATCCTGCATATCAAGTGAAATATGAGTTTCATCTATAGGGGTGTGAGAAAAGAATGCATCATCATATCTCCCCCAACCATTGTAAAAATCGTCATCCAGATCCATGGAATGAAATTCCATGATGTTTGTGGCATGATCTTTTGATTCATTCATAAATTCCTTTTCTTCTTTGTCCTTGGCAATAGAATCATTATAATCTTCCAAAATTTGATGAGATTTGAAACCCTCTTCCAAAACATCCTCAAATTGTACAGGAGTCGTAATATCTTCCTTTGAGTAGGCGATTATGTCATCCTGCATATCAATTGGCACACAAGTTTCATTAGCAGTTTTGGAGTGAGTGTAGTCTTCCCACTTCTTCCAAGCATCATAATAATCATCTTCCAAAATCAAGTGGTGACGTTCAACTACTTCTTCAACATCCTCCAATTCATCAATGTGTTTCTCATCAAATTTATCTTCACCTTCCTTAGATGGTTCAATTATTTCCAAAAGTGGGTCATTTCTTGAATTCAAATTTATAAGGCTATCATAGTCCAAATTAGTAACCCATGATTCAATTTTATCATAATTTGGAGGGTGAAGAATTTCTTGATCATTAATAATTACACATCTCATCAATAGTATCTTCCAAGAACAAGTGGTGAAATTCTATCATATCTTCAAATTTATTTATTGGTTTTCTTCCAATTTCACTTTCAACCACTTCATTCAATTCTATGGTGGGTTCCATCCTATCACATATATCAAACATCGTTGAATTTAGAACCCCTTCATCCGAATAATCGTGTATCTCTATGAATGAGATCATTTCTGCATAATCCTCACTAGCGGATGTTGGCTTAGCAATTTGCACCTCCTCGTGGACTACATCTAAGGTGGTTGTAAGATTTGGATATTCAAATTCATCCCCTTGATCATTTACCTTAGATATCATTGGAGTGGAGGGTGCTATTTTTAATGGTTGGTGTAGGTTGGCATCAATATTTTTAGAAGGACAATCTCTTATGTGAACATGTTGTGCCTTTTCTTCTTCAAGACCTTGTCGTTCTATCTCTTCTAAGATCTCATGGATTTTCTCTAGAGACAAACCACTCAGTTTTTCCTCAATGAGTGAAGCAAGTGTGGGGTGTATGGCTCCCAGGTATACTTCCATGGCTTCCTCTTCTAATGTGTTAAAATTTTCCCACATTTGGGAGTGCAACTCATGAAATCTTCCATTGAATTGACTCAAGGATTCATTAGGCTCCTTACATATGGAGGTAAACTGATTTTTCAAGATTTCTAAGTCAACTCTGATTACCAAAATGATAAAGATAGGCTGCTTCTAGTTGTATCCAAGAAGTCCTAACCTCCATGGGTAGTTGGCTATACCAAAAGAATGGTTTATCATCCAAAATGTATGCAAATAACTTACAAGCCACCTCCTCATAGAAAATCTGGAATTGACATAATGTATTCTTGTAGACATGCAGTTTTTGCAAGTATCCTAGTGGCACCTCTTGATTAAAACACCGTAAAAAATCCAATAACATTTTAGGAATATGATAGGGTATCACATGTATAGACAAACCCTTATAATGATCCTCCATTATTAGATACCATTCTTTCTCTTAGAGACACTATTTCAGCTCTTAGGGATACAATTTGCTCCTCAAATGTTGCCATTAGTGAACTCAGAATGTAACTTTAGAACCAAATCTGTTGAATATTCAACCTGCAATGTATAAAAAAAATCAAGTTAGCATCAACTAAGAGATGTATTCATTAAAATCAAATGAAAATAATTGTATGGAAACAACACTTTGTTAGTCAAGACCAAAATTTTCAAAATTAAATCAAATCACTTTATTTCTGTATGAACAATCAGAAAAATATACAGCATACCTGAATTGCTTAAAATAGAATAAAGTAAACCAATTCAGGCCATCCTTTTAACAATCTGTCGAGTGTTAGAGGACTAAAGATAACAATCAATATAGCATGAAATATACAAAAATTTTAAATCTCACTAAAATAAACCCGTTCAGGCCCTCCTTCTAGCGCCAATCTATTGAGTGGTGTTAGAGGAGGCCGAAGATGCTAATCAAATGGACTTGAAATATTTAGCAATGTAAAGCTCTCAAACAATTATAAACCTGTAGCATTTAAAATCATAATGAAATAAACCGTTTCATGCCCTCCTTCTAGCGCCAATCTGTTGAGTGGTATTTTCACCCGATTGTGAAAACACACTCTCCGATAGGATTTGGGTTCTAAATCCTCTCTTGCAAAGAAATTTAATAAACAATTTCTCCAAGGTTCCGCTATGTTAGCATTTGGTATATGTGTATCAATAATCTCAAATAAAGATATTCAATTAAAATGCTTGGAACACCTTAGTGATTGCAAGTAACTGTTAACAAGGGGCAATGTTGGTTTATTTTACTGTGAAACTTGTAATGATTGTTCGTTGAACCCGAATAAAGCAAATGTGATTTGATCTTCGTATGACCACGCTGCAAAAAAAAATGGAAATTTATGAAATGTCATAAAACATAACCCCTTCAATGAAATTGGAATTTTATGAAGGGAATATCATCATCTGCTCATGAATGAAAAACAAAACTGAAAAATGAAATTCTGGCCTTGAAATGGAAATTTTCTATTTTCAGACTTTGGAATTTTTAGTTTTTTATTTTTTTATTTTAATGCCTGTAAATGAAAATAAAGTGCAGAAAAAATGAAAATAAAATGCAAAAAGAAAAATGAAATGCATTCAGGGTGATGCAATCCTATTCGACAAAACCGAAGCTAATGAGGTTTCCATGCATGCAACCTAACCTATTGAACCTGCAAACATGCACAATCCAGATAAGTCAAGTGCTGGTCTCTGGGGTTTTAACTGTGATTTCAGATTTAGACATTCGCATGAAGCAACCAAGAGAACTTGCATTAAACTTCACCTATAAGCCTAGAAATCTGAAAAGGGGAAAGATAAACATTTAATCCTGCATGCAGAAAATAACTCCTTCTTTCTTGCCAATGAGGTGCAACTCTCTAAATTTTCGTATTAAAAATTGATCATTTTACAATAACAGAATCTCTAGTTTTCTCAAAACCAGAAAAAGGGGAAGAAAAACACTCCAAAGCAGGCCCAGAATGGCTTCTCACCTTTGGCACTGCAACTCTGCTCGTAGCGGTTTTCGACCCTTGTACCAATCTATGCCTCTGCTTTTATACTTTCTGGCAATGCTCTCTGTTTCGCCCTGTGACGCTTCGCTTCATCTCCCAGATCGCTTCGTTTCACCTTCCCCGCCTTTTCGTTGTTTTTGACTTTATGTTCGACATCGAGACGCTTGATCTTCTCTCGTGACCTGTAACGCTTCTGTAGCCCTTACACCTTTATGCCACGTGTTCCATGCTTTTCTGCATGTTCCGTAATGGCCCCCTGTAAATCGTGACCAAAAATAGCATGTCGCGATATCGCGACGTTTTTATGTATGCAGCTTTGCCCCTCTACCTGTATCATGAAAACAAGACATGTCGCGATATCACGACATTTTTTTGTCAGCAGCCTTGTTTGTCATCATGCATCACGAAAATGATACATGTCGCGATATCGCGACATTTTTTTGCTTCGGACCGCATGGATGCAACTTGTCGCGAAATCACGACGTTTTTCTCCTTCGTTGTGTTTTGTTGCACTCAGCCGCGAAAACGCGACATGTCACGAAATCGTGACACTTTTTCATTTCGTACCATCTTGCTGCTTTCTATCGTGAAATCATGACGCTTTTCTCTTTTGGGTTGTCTCACTACTTTCTATCGTGAAATCTGATGCTTTTCTCTTTCGATGTCTCATTGCTTTCTATCGTGAAATCACGACGCTTTTCTCTTTCGGACTGCTCTCGCTGTACTTGGCCGTGAAAACATGACATGTCGCAAAATCGTGACATATTTTCCTTCCATACCATCTCGTTGCTTGGAGCCGTGAAAACGTGACCTGTCGCGATATCGCGACGATTTTCCTCTACGTTCATTTTGGCTGCTTTAGGTCGCGAAAACGCGACATGTCGCGATATCGCGACAACTTCTGCATTGACTCTTCTCTTGCTGCCTTCGACCGCGATTTCATGACAAGTCGCGATATCGCGACATTTTCATTTTGTCTTTCTCTCTCCTATATGAACCGTGATTTCACGACATGTCGCGATATCGTGACATTTTGAGTCTTTAATTTGGTTCTTTGTCTTGCACCGCGATTTCACAACACGTCGCGATATCGTGACATTTTCTCTTCACGATGCATTCTGTTGCTCTTAGCCGCGAAACGGACATGTCACGAAATCGTGACAACTTTCCATTTCTAGCCACGACGGAGCAACATGTCACGAAATCGCGACAACTTTTCATTTCTAGCCGCGACGGAGCAACATGTCGCGAAATCGTGACAACTTTTCATTTTCGGCCGCGACGGAGCAACATGTCGCGAAATCGTGACAACTTTTCATTTTCGGCCGCGACGGAGCAACATGTCGCGATATCGCGACAACTTTTCATTTCTGGTCGCGACGGAGCAACATGTCGCGATATCGCGACACTTTCTTTTTCTTGCTATATTTTGCTCTTCCTTTGATTTTTTAGCATCTGGGCCACTGCGGTCTTCTTTGAAAGCATGCAAAAAAGGTGGGTCCCCAATTTTGGGGTGTGTTGTGGATCAGCCACAACAGGATCGAACCCTAAAATTTTCCTGAAGGATACATAGGAGAGAAAGATGCCTTGTTGGCCTTCTTTTATGCTACCTCTAAATAGTGTTTCTGCTATATTCACTTTTCTTAATCGTCATCACTCTAAACCCTTAATTTCGATGAAAGGGAAAGGGGAATCCTGGAACTCATCTAGAGGATACATAGGGAGGTCAATATTGTGTTCATTTTTTTATATTCTTGGTGTTTCTTGCTATTGTTTCAAGCTATTGGCTAGTAATCATGCTTTTGGTTCTTTCCCACCACTAAACTACTAAAATTTCTTCCTTTACTCTTTTATTTATTTCCTACACCCTTACTATTTTTATCCCTTTCTTGCACCCTTATCTTAAACACAAAAGTAGTGTAGTATAGGATTCGGCCTTCTCCGAAGATTGGCATGAGGAGCATCTCTTCTCTTCGACCTTTCAATGTTGGTCTATGTGTAGGGCACATTCATTTACCCAAATCCTTTCCTGGGCGGATTTGATGACCAACAGTTTTTGGCACGCTCGGTGGGACCCAATCAGTCTCATATTGTGAGTAGTAGTGAGAATCGATGCTCTCACTACCAAAAGACTCTTAGCATATGGTGACTTTGTTTTACCCAAGAATCTTTAAGTTGTAAAGACCGATACCAAAGTCTATGTCTTCATGCAAACAATATGGAGAGTTAGGAATAGAGGAGATGAAACTGAGTTCTTTGAGCTTGATATTGATGCATTTGGGGAACGATCTAGGTTATTCACCCCCGAGTCTCTGTTACATGGAACATCCTTGCAAGAGGCCGTTGTTGACGAGAAAGGCCTAACTTCTGATAGCACAACGACTAGCTTTCCTCCTAATCCTCCCAACTCACCAAAGCATCCTAGTGCCTCCATTCCTATTGGTCGTCTAGTTAGCAATCAAGGAGGAGCTTCGAGAATTCATGTTTCTCAAAATCCAAGAGTACATATGGCACAGCAGCAACAACAACAACAACAACAATAACAAATGTAGCAACAGCAACAACAACCACCGTCCATATTATTCCCAACATGGAATTCTTCGAGACCGCTAAATCTAGTGGGACAAGGGCAAGTGTCACCTGCTGGTATAAAGAAGATCCCAATGTTTGATGGAACAGGGAAGACTGCTCTAGAGCACATCCAGGACATAGTTTCTCTAGCGGAGATTCATGACATCACAGAAGAGCGGGTTATGGTAAAGCTTCTGGTTCTATCTCTTAGAGGAAAGCTCCTCTACTGGTATAGATCTTTACCACTCGGTACTATTATAGGATGGGACCAGTTAGCCGGAAAGTTGATGTGAAACTTCAATGAGTCCTTCGATCCTACCTCTCTCCTGCATCATTTCATGATGATCTAGAGACATCCACAAGAAGAGATCACAGATTTCAATGTTAGGTTTGCTCGAACTTGGCAAAGAATACCAGTTGGACTTCGGCCATCTGATGAAGCTATAGCATACTATTTCCTTCGGGCTTTCAACCCTGACATTAGCATCATGGTGAGGTATTCGAACATCAATACCTTCCTAGAGTTATATGAGTTAGCCCAAAAAGTGGAGATGGATCTAATAGTTGTGGGTAAGCTTCCCCAAAGGATGTCGATGCCTATACTTCCCGATTTCTATCAATCCCAGTATGCAAGCATAGCCGCTTCGTAGATCTTTGCAACCTCTACACTCTCGATCTCATTTTGGAATCTCGAATCCCATTGTATCCCAAATCATTGCTCCACAAATTCATTTTCCCACTTTTTTGACTCCGCAACCCACGGTCACTTCGACATTCCCTATACTGCTAGCACCACTTCAACATCCTACTCTACCTTCGATACCGACAATGGCTCCATTGCCATCGATTCCCAAAGTTGAAGACATGCAAGCCAAAATTTTGTAGGAAGTTCACACCTTGAACTCCACAGTGCAGACCCTGTCCAATGACATGACCATTATGAAGAAGAAACAAGCGCAACAAGAGTTTCTACCGAGGAGATATTATCCTACACCTGCGCTTACTAAAGATCAAGCGGCCCAACAAGGAAGAGCTTCGACAAGAAATGCTGCAATAGATGAAGCCCCAAGAACTTCCGATTATATACATTGGTGCTCCATGTGTAATGACCCTCATGAAGAGAATACCTACATGTTGCACCAACACTATGTACAGAAGCTAGCGAGTAGTAGTCATGGCGGTCAATTCAACGTCATCAAGAAAATGAATCATAACCTGGTAATTGGTGAAGAAGAGCCAGTTGCAGTCCTTACCAGAGGAGGAAAGAATTCAAAGAGGTGGATGCTACTCAAATGGCTCCCTTGAAGGTGCATGCCCATCATGAGAAGGGACAACAACCTCCTCCAGCCCCAAGCAAGGCTCCTCAGCCTGCACTAGTCAAAGAGAAGGCCCAACAGGCCCCTACAAATCCACCTCAGGTGGAAACCAAAGAACAAGCTAGAGAGAAGCTCAAGCTTCCCTCATTGACCAAGCGGTAAAGGGTCGAAGCTATGAAATAGTATCGCACGAAAAAGCCAAAAAAGGAATCCGAGGTGCCAATTCCTTGGTGTAAAACATTGTAGATGAGTTAAAGAGGATCCCGGCCAAGATCAATCTATATGATGCACTGCAACTACCTGGACAAGTCGACTTGCTGCAAGAATCATTGAAGATTACCAAAGCAAGAAAGGCATCATCACTTGCCCTAGTGCAGACCCTATCCACATCCATTATAGGGAAGAATCGGCCATCGCCGTTCTACTTGTCTCTGTAGATGGAAGGGTATATTATTCATAATTGTATGATTGATTTTGGGGCCATGACAACAATCATGCCCAAAGTAGTGTGCAAAGAGATAGGGATGGAATATATGCAAAGTAGTCATGGTGTACTCCAGTTGGATGGTACCCCTGTGAAGACCGTAGGAGTGATCAAGGACATCCCCATTCGACTACACAAGATGCCTCAAATCATAGTTATACAAGAGGTAGTGGTCGTTGACCTTGAGCCCTACTTCAACATGTGCTTGTCGAGAGAATTTATGGTGAAGCTGGGCGGATATCTATCTATGGATTACTCTCACTCTTGGAGATTCCATTCAAAGGGAAGAAGATTAAAATCTACAATGAGAAGCCTTCCACCTTCCTCATAGAAAAGATGTCCAAAGGAGAAAGCAGCGATCCTGTGCATGTGATAGTGGAAGGAATAGAGCAGGTGGATCTGGTCGAGGAGTCTCTCACATAGTTAAGTTGTGAAGATGAGTTTTAATTGGTAGAATTTAATGCCATGATAGAAATCAAGATGGGATGTTATGCCATCACCAAGCCTGAGAAACACATCAAGTCAGAAGATAAGGTCTTCGTTGAAGGACTATGGAAATTATTCTTCGATGGTGCTCGATGCAAAAATGGCGTCGGGGCGAGGATTATTCTAGTGTCACCTTCTAGAGAGTAGAAGGAATATTGTTACTGGTTGGTATGGAGTTGCACCAACAATGTAGCAAAATATGAAGCATTATGCCTAGGACTCAAGAAAGCGGAAAAGTTAGGCATAAAGCATCTCCAAATCTTTGGAGATTCCGAATTGGTATGCAATCAAGTCACAAACAAGTGCACTTCAAAGAAGCACTATCTCAAGTCATACCGAAATAGGGTATGGGACTTGCTCGACCAGTTCAAATCTCTCAATCTGTAGTCTATTCCAAGAGAAAAGAACCGACATGCCGATGTTCTAGCATCCATCGCGGCCAAGTATTCTCTAGTGAAAGACATGGTGCATAAGCCTAAGGCTATGAGGATGATTTACAAGCCCTTTGTCCCAGACAAAGATCTACATTGGCAAGTCTTTGATAGTGATGAGTAGATTGTGAATTTCATGATTCAAGAAGTAGCCACAATTGAGAGCAGAAGCCCTGACGAAGAAGAATATGAAGGGCTAGTTCAATTGAAGAATAATCATGTTCCCAAGGGATTAATTACTCTTGAAAGCCTCTTTGATAAAAATGATCGAGCAGTTTCCCATAGGATCAAATTTAATGCAAAGTAGTATCAAGATTTGGAGCTTGAGCTTGGAAAGACAGTAAAATTTGGAACAGATTGCACTTCGAAAGAGCTAGAGCAGATCCGATATCTATGTAGAAAGTATCTCGACATAGTGGCTTGGTATTATCAAGATCTAAAGGGATATGATCGGCAACTGATCCAACATACTATTGAATTGCAAGAAGGGATCAAACATTTTCAACAAAAGCAAAGGCCTGTCAATCCAAAGATCGAGGTCTTGATGAAAGCCGAACTCTTGAAGATGCTCGAGGCAAAGATAATTTATCCCATCAAAGCATTCCTCTTGGGTAGCGAATCTAGTCCTAGTCAGGAAGAAGAATGGAGATATAAGGTTATGCGTGGATTTTCACAACCTGAACCGTGCTTCTCTTAGATATCACTACCCTCTCCCATAGATTGATCAAATCTTGCATTTAGTGGCTAGGGCTCAACGCTTCTCCCTACTCGATGGTTTCTTTGGATATAATCAAATCTAGGTCAGGGACGAAGACCAGCATAAAACCACATTCACTACCAAGTGGAGAACATTTTCTTATCAATGAATGCACTTCGGCCTTTCGAATGTGGGGGCCACTTTCTAGAGGGCCATGGATCTAGCTTTTGGTGAGCTCTTGAATAAGGTCATCGTTATCTATCTAGATGACATGACCATATTCTCCCAAAGAAGGGAGGATCACCCCTTTCATCTACAATAGATTTTTGAAAAATGCCGAGAATTTGGCATTTCAATCAATCTAAAGAAGTCCATATTCGTAGTCAGCAAAGGGAAGTTGTTGGGACATGCGATATCAGAAAAAGGTCTTGCTGTAGATCCTGACAGAGTTGAGGCTCTAATGAAGCTCCCACTCCCAATAGACAAGAAAGGTCTTCAATATTTCTTCGGCCAGATCAAATTCGTGAGGAAGTTTATCCCAGATTTTTCC
Organism: Wollemia nobilis; assembly: GCA_028583015.1. NCBI lineage: Eukaryota > Viridiplantae > Streptophyta > Pinopsida > Araucariales > Araucariaceae > Wollemia > Wollemia nobilis. The sequence goes on from JAQPPZ010016919.1 coordinate 4,582,509, forward strand.
CAGGTCATCAATCCAATCTCTGAACTTCTTAAGAAGGGTGCATAATTCATCTAGATGAAGGAGAGAAAAGAATCATTCAAAGAAATAAAAGCCTGAATTTCTCAAGCACCGGTCCTGACCAACCCTAACTACAATCGGGATTTCATCCTATATGCTATAGGAGAACCTGAGAGCTATGCTACGGTCCTGACACAAAAGGGGGAAGATGGCGAAGAGCACCCCATCGCGTTTCTAAGTCAAGTGATAAACCCTCATGAAGAAAAATATAATTTCATAGAAAGGCAGGTGCATGCAGTAATGAAGTCTCTTAGGAAGTTCAAACAATTCATCTCCCAAATTCAGGTTACAGTCTTTATCATCCACCTCGATGTGCGCAATTTCATCATCCAAGGATAATTGGGTAGTAAAAGAGTCGGTTGGGTTAGCAAGATTCAAGAATTCAACATTGAGATAAAATCTACAAAGTTGGTTCACGGTCGCGCATTGTGTCAAGAACTGGCGAAGATTGTAACGGCTGAAGCTACAGAACCCTAGTAGGATGACTCACCAGCAAAAGGATGCTTCACAAACCAGGAAGAAGAAGAGAAAGATTGGGTTAGTGAAATAGTTGAATACTTCAATATCGGTAGGTGTCCTTCACATCTAAATGCTTCACAATGAAGGCATTTCAGGATGCGGTCCACCCGATATACCTTGCGCCCCGAAGGCCTATTTTTCAAAAAAAATAATGGCGTCCTTCTCAGGTGTATAAAATATGATGATAAAAGGAGAGTCCTGGGAGAATTTCATTCAGGATTATCTGGAGGCCACTTCACAGGAAGAACAACGGTGTTGAAGATCATCAAGGCGGGTTACTATTGGCCCACACTCTTCGTTGATGCCTTCACGGTTTGTCGCAAATGGGAGCAGTGTCAAAAGTTCATCGATCGAAGCAGAAATGCTTCGATGCCTCTCCGACCGATAAAAGTAGAAACTCCCTTTCAACAATGGGGGTTGGATTTCATAGGGGTCATATCGCCGAAGCTCCTCCGTTGGGCATAAGTTCATCCTGACCACGACTGACTACTTCACTAGATGGGCCAAAGCAGTTCCCACAAAGAATGCTGATCAGGAGACTGTCATACCCTTCCTTGAAGGATTGATCACCCGGTTCGGCATTCCCGAAGTAATATTCATTGACAATGGTCCTAGCTTTTTAGGCACCAAAATCAATGAGTTCCTCTATCGATATGGGATATATCATAAAGTCTCCTCCAATTACTACCCACAAGGTAACGGCTTGGTAGAATCAACCAACAAGACTCTGTTGAGGGTGTTAAGAAAGCTCATAGAAATGAACAAAAGGGCTTGGCATCTCCTTCTAGATCATGCCTTGTGGGCCAATCGAATTTCTATCAAGAAGTCAATCAAGACTTCACCTTATGCCCTGGTCTACGGCAAGGAGGCCATCTTACCTACCCATATAGAGATCCCTGCATTGTAGTTGTTAGAAGAAGAAGGAGTCAACCCTTTGGAAAATATACTGGCTTAGCTGCTACAGCTGGAGGAAGATCATGAGAAGGCTTACCAGAGCTTTGCTAAACATGCTCAGGTCACTCGAGATTGGTTCAGGAAGAAATATTCCGATCGCACATTCAAAGTGGGAGATCTGGCATGGAAGTGGGACTCTTGGAAGGCCAAGACTGGAAATCATGACAAGTTGGATGCTTTCTGGGATGGACCGTTCAAAATCATGAAGGTGAATTCAGCCAACTCTTTCATCCTCAAATATGCAGATGGCCAGGTATTACCAATTTCTGTTAATGGTCTTCATCTAAAGACTTTTCATCGCTGAGGTAAAACAACAAAAAAAAAAATGTGTATGTACTTTTGTATATAATTTTTCATTTGTGTATATACATCCTGTTTCGAGATTGCAAAAACTAAATGTTACACTCCAGAATCTCCTTTGGGAACTCTGAGTGTGAAGTAGCAGTTGCAAAGAGCTTCGCACCTAAGGCGTTTCAAGTACCTACTTCGGGAAGAAATTATGCGAAGTATTTTACAAGAAGACGAGCTTTGGGGGGGTCAGTATTCCATGAAGTATTTTCCAAGTGACGCAGTGAGAAAGAACTACTTCGGTCCCAAAGCGTTGAAAAATAGCCCGCACTAAAGGTTCTCCGTGAAGCATTTTCAATGACGATTTCAACTTCACCGAAGTGGAAGCATTTAAAATGTCTCGAAGAACATGTAGACAACAACCGTGAAAAGAGTTCAAAGCGGATGAATTTAAGACAAAAGTGACGGAGCACATCTTGAGGTGATTTGGTTAAGAGAAAATCCCATGCCCAAGTATGAGGTGGCAGTGGGTTGCGTCTCCAATGCAAGTATTAATCATAAAAACATGTGGCCTCGCATAGTGCGCCGCTATAAAGCCAATCAAAGACCATGGTAATCAACTCCGTCCAAAGCGTAAGTTTAATTATGGTAGGTGCCATAAATTCAGGTAGTTTCCTTTTAAGGCTATAAAATGCGAGGCCCTAGCAGGGAGAAGGTTATTCATCCATCAGTTCATGCAAGATTAAGAGCCTTTGCTATTAATCTGCAAGTCTTACACCCTTTGCATCAAAATTCTTGGTGCCTAAGTCCCCTGCACTGTAAGCCCTACTTCTGCTGTAAGACATCCAGCATGGGGAAGAAAAACTCTAAGGAAAAATGGAAGGATCCTAAAGTAGCAGGCCTCAAAAAAATAAAGAAGGGCAAGGAAGAGAAAAAGCATACACCAAAGAAGATCAATCTCACGCCTCGCCTAGAAAAACAGCCGATAGAGGAAGGAGATGACTTTGAGGAGGAGCGGCTTATAGAACCACCAATTGATGGGTGGGAGAAAATTAGAGACACAGAGCTCTCTAAGGGTGTGGTCAACCTCCGATGCACCATTGAGTTTATGACAAGCAGAATCAACCCAAAAAATAAGAGAGTTGCTGCATATTACTCTCATATTTACTCGTATTTGACCCCGTCTGCTCACCACTATCCTGATCTAATCTATGCTATCACACAAAATTACCAGCATGCCTCCAGGCAAGTGTTGGATGCTGTAGGCCATAAATTATTTTTAATTTTGAAGGAATATGTGCAAGCAGCTTTCATGCCACAACAAGGTCCGCCCAAGGGCTATTCCGTTCACAACGTCATTCTGAGCGAACAGATGGAGAGGTTCACCTCCAACAACTTCATATTGAAATTTTTGCGCGAGAACCTCAAAAGCGGGCTCCCTTCAAGAAAGTTGCCCTAGATGCCCTTAACCTTGGCACCCTTCAAGAACACCGATATTTTCTCCATCATTGCATGGGTGGCGGGCCTGTCGACAGATGATTCGATGCAACCCTAGCAGGTGTCTTTGGCCGAATGTATTTCGAGAGGGGAATTCTATGCCCTTGATGCTTCAAGACCAAACACCAACCCAATTTTCTTTGATTGGGTAGAATGGGTGGCCCGAACCCTGCATACGTGGCTCACTAGCATGAAGAATTTGGCAACGGGCCAGTACTTCACACCCTGTTCTTTCCTTATTTGGTTGTTTTTCTACCAAGTACATAAGTGATTCCCCCATATTGTCATTTCTCCAAGCGACAAGGATGGAAATCCTCTGCCAGTGTACTAGTGGACTCCCCTCCTATTGAGGACAGAGTCCTATTATTATTTTAATCAATAATTTTTGGGACCCTCCATGCATTTTTTGAAGGGCTCTTGCCCTCGGGTGCCCCTCAATTTGAGAGATAGAGTGGTGCAGGAAAAGAGGGAAGACGTGTTTCAACTGATGTAGGGGCTCATAATTCATATGTTCGACTTCATTGGGAAGCCCTTCCTACTACCAATTTACCCCTCTGAGTATCAGTTTGCATTTGAGGTCTCTCGGTAGAGCGACACTACAAACTCCGTGTACAGCCACGATCGAAAATGGGCACATACCTATGACTTCCCCTTTAGAATAGGGGTAATTAAAGTGTTTGCCCTAAAATAGAACATTTTTCTCGTGGAAAAGCTTATCAATTTTGTCCTGCTCCAGATTCCTTAGCAATAGCTCTATGATCCCTTAGGAGTGATGAGGGATCACTTAAAATTCAAGAATTTCCACATCTGCCCCCACCCTGAAATTGTGGAACAAAGAAATAATCCCAATGGGAAGGATCTGGAGTGGCATTTGGAGAGGATGAGAACATTGCCTCCCTGGCATGAATTTTACCCCATGGAGGTCGAGTTTGACCTTGACCAACACCCCCTCCCAACTCTAGTCTCCACGTTTTGGATAAAGGCAAAGGATGATTTAAAGGAATAATTGAAGAATTGGAGCAAGGAATAATTAAGGGAGTGGGAAATAAGCCTCACCAAAGAATCTACGCGACCGAAAAGAATTTGCCATTGTCTATGAAGCCAATGTTCAAACTTGGAAGTCCATATCCTTCGCTAACTTTGTTCCTCCAACTACCCCAGGATCGGGCAAAAGCCCAAAAGGAGCTAGAGATGCCTCAAAACAGGAAGAAGAGGAGGAAGCCGAAGCTACACCAGAGGCACTACCACAAGGACCGTCGAAAATCCACAACACAAGTTCCAAAGAGTCAGAGCAACCACTAGAGAGAAAGAAAAGAAAGAGGCAGCAAATTCAAGTGCCTCCGAGCCACCCAAATCGACCCCACACAAAGCTCCCAAGTGCTCCAACCCGACAACCTGCATCAGGCCCGACCGAAATAAATATTGAAGATGCGGGGCCACCAAGTGTCGAGACGGTCCCAAACATAGACGTCATTGATGTGGAGGAACTCCTCCAACAAGAGGGAGACCCCAAAGTAGAAGTTGTGGAAGTCGAGAGTACCGAAGTCCAAAAAGAGCAGGAGCCTATTACACAAGAAGTCACCACGGCCACTCTGCCAAAAGGGCATGCAGGTACGCATTCTCCACCCTTTGCCTTGGTCTCTCACGTGTCTACCATAGTCTCGGTCGAGTCTACCCATTAGTCTCTCCCTCCATCACAAAGTCAATCACCTCTTCGCGTGTTGCCCCTTACCACCCATCTCGCTAGCCCCACTCCACTCGAGTCATCAGGTCGGGACAAGTTTGTTGCTACCACTTCACCTTCCCATGCCACCAATCCTTTGGACCTTAGCCAGGGTGAAGGCAATGCCCCAACTTTAGACCCTATTCTTCATTCCCCTGTCTCACATGGCATTGTTGCACTTGTTGGGACTCCTAGTACACCTATCATCGAACCTTCTGGTAAGGCATCCCTCATTCATTCTTTATATTTGTTTACCCCTTCGGTTGGAGATCCAGCATTATTTGAATCCAACTTGTCCATGATGAAGGAACGCCCTCTAGCTTAGAAGCTAGTCCTAGCTCGGAAAAATACAAAATAAATTTTGAAGGAGGTGAGGAAGAAGAGAGGAGCTCAGGTGGAAAAGTGTGATGTCTTCAATTTGAAGGCCATAAAGTTGCACAAAGTAAAAAAGATCCCGAAGGTCCAAAAGCCCCTGGATGAAATGACTCCAGCGGACTATGATTATCAAGACAAATCCAAGGACCTAGAACATTTGAATGTGGATAATGAATCTGCATCTATGCACGTCAGGATTGAAACTTTCCATGCGCATGCAAACATCGCTAATCAGCATAGATTTGAAGCAAAAAATGCCAACATCAAGTTGGAGGAAGAGCTAGCTAGAATCCGCTCCAAGCTGGAGGATTCAGAGGAGCAATGCAAGCTGATGAAGAAGGAAACACACACCCTGAAACAACAAATACTACAACTACAGTGTACAGCTCACAACCAAGCACAGAGATAGACCGAGAATGATCTGAATGCCAAGGAAGTTGAAAGTAATATCTTGCAGTTGCAGCAGCAATTGCACGAAAAAGAAATCTTGGAGTTGTTTGACAGAGGCAGGATCAAATAAATCCACTCACACTTGCTTAAAAATTTTAGATCATGGGCCTCCAGTGCCCTATCAATTTTGACCTATATTACTGAAGCACAGCACGTCGCTGGAGAAGGTGGGCCAATCATAGAAGAGGCCACTCAAAAGGCTAGAGGCCGACTCAAGTTAGCCTTTTATGTCCAAAGTAAAAAATATCAGGACTTGAAGTTCGCTGTGATAATTCGGACGGCTAGGGATTGGTCCATGGCCCAAGCCACAGTTCTTGCCTTCTTTTCAAAGGTGAGGAAGGCACAAAAGGTGAAGGACCTCCTGGACATGTTTGAGAATAAGTAGCACGCATCGCTAGGTTATTTCTAGGATCTCTCTTCCTTAGGTTTCTCGAGCTTCACATATGATGATGGGAACCTTCTAACCAAGGAAGAGCTTAAGCCAGCGTGGCTTCATTTTGAAGGCCATGTCTCAGAGATAGATGAATGGGTGGAGCTGATAACAAAAGGGAAGGTCACATATTTCATTCTGAGACACTGCAAGATTGTAGCCTGCCTGAATGATCTGTACACCAGAGCGAAACATGCTAATATCGGGCAGATTGATCAATTTTGCATTCTGGTGAAAGCATTGCAAGATCAAGAGTCTTTCTCAAAGGGTTCCTAGGCCCATGTTCATATAACTATGAAAAGGATCCACGATCACCTTGCCCCATCGCCGTCATAGGAGGTCATGCCAGAAGAAGGAGAAGAAGGATAAGAAGAAGAAGAACAAGTTGTGGAAGCACCCTAGGAGATAGAAAAGGGAGAAGGGTCTGGAGGTAACTATAGCCCAATGGATCAAGGCTAAAGGATTCTCCCACTGATACAAGCTCGTTGCCCCGCGAGCCGCCAAGAATGTTGAAAATTTTGTCACATTGCACAATGGGGTAGAAAAATTGAATTCTTGTAAAGTATTTCTTTTAATTTCATGAATTTGTTCCCTTGCTTTTTTTTTAGAAACAACATTTTCAAGCATTACAGCAATTTTGGCTTTCCCTGCCACCCCCTTGTACATAAAGTGAAGAAGAAATATCTTCGCTGCTGAACAAGTTGAGGAAGACAACTTCGTCGAAAGAAATAGTTACGGATAAAAACTACTTCGGCCTCAAAGTCCCTCAAAAAAAACTACTTCGAGCGAAAACCTTGCGAAGTAGCGTTGCTGAAGAAGAAATTCTAGCAAGGCGTAAAAAATATCTTTGCACCTGAAGTATTTCCAGCAGCTACTCTGGGCAAAAGTTTTGCGAAGCAGAATTCAAGCGTCATTCCACGAGAACAGCTTCGCCGAATGAAAATCGCGATCGAAATTGGCTAAGGCAAGAAAGAACTACTTCAGGCCCGAAGTCCCTCAAACAGTTACTTCGGGAAAAAATTTTGCGAAGTAGTGTTGCCGAAGCAAAATTCAAAGGAAGAAGAATGAAAAATACTTTGGGCCCGAAGCACTTCAAAAGACTACTTCGGGCAAGAAACTTGCGAAGTGGGATTTGAAGGAGCACAACATTGAAAATACTTCGTCGAAAAGCCGCCGAAGCACCCACTTCGGGCACCCGCGCCAGCGAACCATTTCTACTTTGCCGAAAGTCATTGCGAAGCTTCTTCTTCGTCCATATTTCATGCGAAGTACTTTTACCCGAACAATAGCGGCCATAAATAATGCAACATTTTTCGAAGGCAAGAATGCGCTTTGGCCGAAATACCCCTGAACCGCAGTTTTAAATAAGGTTCACGGTGAAGCATTTTTTAACTCACTAGCGAAGTATCTACTTCAGGTGAAGGTCCTCGTCGAAGCAGTTTTGACACATCTCTCCAGCAAAGCAGCAAGAAGCGAAGAGCCCATATTGCAAAGGAGACCTACTTCAGCGCTCGCCACCCCCGAAGCTATTTTGTGAAGCTCCTCCATGTGAAGTGCAAACCAAGGAGGATCTGCTTTGGCTCGAATCTATTATGAAGTAAAGTGTGAATGAAAATTTAGTGAAGCACTTCAAAAGACACATGCTCCAAGCTGGGTATTTTCTCAAGGCGATCAAGTGCCTCATAAATGCATTTCTTTTGTGCCCAGTAAGCCTGCTGTTCATTTTTGGCAATTGGAAATGAAATATTAGTCCATGATGAAGAGCCCAATGAGCATGGCGGCCACTCGAGTATTGCACCCAGAAGCCAAAGATGCTCATATGGCTCATTAATGCATGTTTCCATGGTTGACCCGATCGCAGTTGCCAGTTTTGGTAACAGATTTGAGAGCTCAGTCATGAGAGCCATGAGGAGTTGACTTCTCAGGTTTCGAGGGTGTACCCCTCCATTTTGTGCAATAATGGCTCAGAGGGTCGGGTCCTCTATAAAAACCCAGGCATTGTAATGTAAAAGAGGGGAGATTTCTGCTAGAAAGCTGTTGTAACTTGTATTCCAACGATTAATACAAAAGAGCTTTGGGCTCCATTTATCTCTTGTATGCTGCCTTCTATGTTTATTTCTTTCATCTTTCTTCATTTGCATACTGTAATTCTGAACTCTGGATTTAGGTGTGTGATTGGGGACTGAACCCTAAAATTTTCTTGAAGGATACATAGGAGAGAAATATGCCTTGTTGGCCTTCTTTTATGCTACCTCTGAATAGTGTTTCTACTATATTCACTTTTCTTAATCATCGTCACTCTGAACCCTGAATTTCGGTGAAAGGGAAAAGAGAATCTTGGAACTCGTCGAGAGGATACATAGGAGAGCTAATATTGTGTTCATTTTGTTTATTCTTGGTTTTCTTTGCTGCTGTTCCAAGTTATTGGTTAGTAATCATGCTTCTGGTTCTTTCCCACTACTAAACTACTAAAATTTCTTCCTTTACTCTTTTATTTCTTCCCTGCACCCTTACTCTGTTTATCCCTTTCTTGCACCCTTATCTTAAACACCGAAGTAGTGTAGTATAGGAGCCGACCTTCTCCAGAGATTGGCACAAGGAGCATCTCTTCTCTTTGGCCTTTCAATGTTGGTCCAGGTCTAGGGCGCATTCATTTATCCAAATCCTTTCCTGGGTAGATTTGATGACCAACAATGACCAAGGAATGGAGAGGACCATTGGTATCATAAGTCAATGATGGAATTGAATGGGGCCCAAGCAATACCAAAGGCAGAGAGAATGGTGTGAAGGACACTTAGAGAAAAAGGACAATCAAGAAAAAGGTGATGAGAGGATTTAGAGTTGGCTTTACAAAGGTAGCACTGATTGGGGATTGTCATTCCTCTATTGAGAAGGTTATCAATGGTGAGGATTTTATTTTGAGAAACCAACCAATAAAAGAAAGCAACTTTGGCGGTGAGATGATTGAGGTAAATGTGACTGGCAAGAAACCACTTGTCATTGTTATCTTCAAATATGCAGTAGATAGACTAAATAGAATTAATACCATCTTCACTAGCTTTCCAAATTAGAGTCTTTAGAGTTGGTATTTGATATGACATGTGTTCTCAGAAGATTAGTGAGGTGCCTCCCTACTCTTATCTGCATTTCACTTATCTTATTCTAAGGAATAGCTTTCCAAACATTTATTTCATGGTTGGAATTCAGTTGTTTTGAGGAATGGCTTTCCAAATATTTCTTTTGTGGTTAAACTCCACAAATTTGCAAAATTTATTTCCAAAAAGGTGGTCAATTAGAGGTTTTAATATGACCATATTTGGGAGCTCTATGAGGGGAGAGTCCATAATCCAAGGATCCTTCCAAAAATCAATGAGTCTACCATTTTTGAACTTCCATATGATCCCTTTTTGAATCAAGTGTACAGTTTTTAAGATATAGTTCCAGAAGGCTGACCCAACAAGGGGAAGTCAGCTTCTAGGAAATTGTCACTTTGCCCAAGATACTTGACCTTGATAATATCAGTCCAACCTGCCTTGTCTTTGTTGAGGAGCTTCCATGTTTGTTTGCCTATGAGAGCCAAATTCATTTATTTAACCTTTCTAAATCCTAGTCCTCCCTAATATTTTTTGAAGCAGATATGATCCCAAGCGACCAACGGGAATATTCTGTGAGCTTCCAAGCTAGACCATAGGAAGTCTTTTTGAGTTTGTTCAATTTTATGACAAATGGATGAAGGGGCTTTGAGGAGGGAAAGAAAATAAATAGGAATACTTTGAAGGGAAGCTTGGACAAGAGTGGCTTTCCCAACTTGACTTAGGAGAGCCCCTTTCCACCCCGCAAGATTTTTTTGAAACCTTTCAATGATCGTGGTCTAGAGGTAATCAGTAGCACGGCCTAAGAAAAGAAGTAAGCCAAGATAGGTGATGGAAGATCTGAGATGGTGCAACCAAGAATTTTTGCTATTTTGAGTTGCCTACCAATGATGCAACCAAGGATTTATTATTATTGTTGTTATTATTGTTATTATTATTGTTGTTGTTATTGTTGTTGTTATTGTTATTATTATTGTTATTATTATTGTTATTGTTATTAATAATATTGTTATTTTTGTTATTATTATTATTTTTGTTATTATTATTATTATTTTATTTTCAATTGGTTATATGGGATTGAAACGGACCCCACACATATTACATAATTACCACATAGTGGTATTACAACAAAGCTTGGATATTATCCATGTATCACTTGGCAAGATTTGAACCTTGGTCTCCTCTTTAAATGTTGAGGAATATAACTAGTTGAGATAATACCACTTGATCTTATTATTATTAATAATTATATATATAATTTAAAGATGTAGTTAGTGTGAGAAACCCTTACGATCGACGCTCAGGTTTGGGCATCCCCATCCCACCATGACCTCTCATAAGGGGAGAGTTGAGCTTATCAATAGGGAATTTAACACACAATCCCACACACATGTCGTGGTTTGTACTTTGGACCTCCTGAAGAAGAGCCAAAGCCCGAACCGTTGTGTTATCCCTCCAAGAAATTATTATTATTAGTATTAAGGACCAATACTATTGTGAATGACATTTTATTGTGTAGTATTTTTTTTATATGGATATTATAATGTTGTTATTGTTATTTTTCAGGACCAGCGCTATTGTTTGAACTTTGGACCTCCTGAAGAAGAGCCAAATCCCAAACTGTTGTGTTATCCCTCAGGACATTATTATTATTAATTACAATATTGATACTATTTTTATTGTTATTGTTTGAACTTTGGACCTCCTGAAGAAGAGCCAAAGCTCGAGCCATTGTACTATCCCCAGGATATTATTATTAAGGACCAGTGCTATTGTGAATGGCATTGCATTATGTAATATTCATTTTATATGGATTTTTTTTTGTATTAATAAAAAATTGGGGTTGAATGACTTTGATCCTTTACAAAGAGCTCAAAAGATGTACAGGAAAAAATAAGAGAAGATCAAACAAATGCAAGATAGCCCTATATTAGTAAAACAAACAAACCTGGGCTAAACCTACTTATGGAGAAGCTAAAAAAATATCCATCCCGCTATCCTCCTATTTGACAAGGCTTATGTAGTGCTCAATGCTTCACATGACTGATAAAGAAACCATTGACAACAATGTAATTTAGTGTACTCAAATTCTTCATCGCATGATCTCAATAAGTATGTTTTTTTGCTCTACCCTATTTATTTTCTAGCTTCATTATCAATTCTTATAATATCTTTCAATTCTATGGGGTCCTATGACCAAACCTTAAAATTCTTAGATCTAACTCCCATATTCATTATTTTATTGTTATCTTTGTTTACCTCTATAAATAAGTTTAATTCGACTTTCTTCTAGGTTTCCCAAAATAGTCCTCACATTTGTAATTATTTGAAAAATGCTAGAATTATTTAGCTCCTCTTTTTGAAGGGAAGTTATAACATTCTTGGAATCCCCCTTGAGAACAAATTCTCCTAAAATCCAAATTCATCGCAATTCAGAGGCCCGTAGGCATCGTCCTTGCTTCAGCTTGGTGATTTATGGTAATTCCTAGATCCTTGACACATGCAGCCACTACCTAACCTCTATTATTCCTAATGAGGCCCCCACCACCGACATGACCTAGGTTGCCTTTTGCAACCCCAACGAAGTTAATTTTTACCCAATATTTGTGAGGACGTTCTCATATAGTATCTAGTCTCACCTTATTGTTTTTTTCCATATTTAAGATATATTTTTCTCTAGAGAGGATCATTGCAAGATTTTCTTGGCAAACAATGTTTTTAATACAATCCTCCAAGAGGGTTCTTCTTATCTTCGCATAAACCCCAATTATTCCTCTAGTTTTATTTTTTAACACTTGTCTATTTATTTTCAACCAAATCCCACAGTAAATATGTGGAATGCATTTTTGCCAAAAAATACTGCTTCCTAAGTGCCATTATTCCCAAATCTCGATTGGAGAATTTGGAATGATCCAAGAAACATTAAATTATCTCAATAACATATTTAGGATATCTAAAAAAAATTACAAGTTCTAAATAGGTGGTCAACGCATTCATCCTCTTTGTTACACAACACACAAATAGTTGGAACCACATTCCCTCTTTTGAACATATTGTCTTTTGTGAGGATCTTATTGAGAATGAAAGTCTAGAAAATATAGCAACCTTAGGGATAATGTTTAGCTTCCAAATTATTTTAAGCTCAAGTTCCTCTAAGGTTGCTTTGCCCAAGACTCTATACCCATCCTTCATGAAGTACTAGCCTTGCTAATTTATTCCCCAAATTATCTAATCCTCCTCTGAGCCTCTGCATAAATAATAACTCCTTAAAATATTTTACAGATCTTTACCACCAAGGCCTTGCATATCTTCTTGCAAGATTTTCCACTCCTAAAAATCACCCACCCTATGAATGTAACTGTTAATTTTATTACCATAGGTTTTGCTTAAATGTTCTTTGATATCTTTAAACTTTCTATAGTTTACTAAAGGCTTCTCTTGAATCCAAGGGTCTTTTTAAAAGTCTATTTTGTCCCTCCTGCCTACTTTCCATTTTAGCCCTTGCCATAGAACTTTTCTATTGTTGATAATATTTTGCCAAAAAATAGACCCATGTGGAGGATTAAAACAACTGATAAAGTGGTTTCTACCCTCCAAGTATTTATTTTGGATAATGCTAACCCATTTCCCTAATGCTCTAGTGCAAAGCCTCCAACCATGTTTATCTAGAAGGGCTTTATTTAGATCTCTCACCTTCCTCAATCCAAGACCCCCATTCTATAAAGGTTGGTGTTGGTCAAATATCTGCCTAATCAATAAACACTAAGTTCATGTGCCCTAGATACAACCAACATTGAAAGGTTGGAGGAAATAAATGTCCCTCGTGCTAATATCCAGAGAGGGCTGGTTCCCGAACTAAATCCTACACTGGTAGAAGACTAGGGATACAGAAAAGAAATTGAAAAGATGTGAAAAGAAATGGGAAATATGGCCACAGGCCGAAGTGCAGGACTTGGGATAGACAAACAACAAGAAAATCACCAAAGCATGAGATAGCATTTAATAGAGGAAAAGCAATAGAATTTACTTGTAATCTTGCAGTAATAACCTCTAAAATAACACTCCAGCATTCACTCACTCACTAGCAATATTTAAATCCAAATGCAGAATTTAAATTTAACACCAAACAAGAAAGACTAATGTAAAATAGAAGTGCACGGTACATAAAACAATCACATAGAAGATCACTTACGAATTCAGAAGTCTGATACCTTGTATTAATGCAGAGAACTTAGAGAGTATTCTCGCAAAATTTCTAACCCCATCTTTGCAATGAAAATTGCTTAGTATTTATAGAGGTTTTCGCATCTTTCATTTAATACACAAGAGAACAAAATGATCGCAGATGAAAAACAAGAAAGAGGAAATTCCTCCTTGAAATAATTGAGAATCTGCTCCTTTGAAGAAACGATCCATTAATCATGGAACAACCTCCAAGAAATCAACTTAAATGTCAGTGCACAGATAACTAGAATATCATTGAATATTTTGGAAGCACCTCAGTGCTTTGGAAATTAGGAAGATTCGTTCATTATTCTTATTTAGCTTCTCCCATGCTTCGAGATTCACAACATGAGTTACTCAATGAAACCATTATTTAACATTCACGATCCTGGAACCTTCAAACCTTTGACCATAATTCTTCTCACCCCAAAATCATGTTCGCCTCAAAAACCTGCTTTGCCCCATCTCTCTTGTGTATGAGCGCATGATTGCTCCTTTTAAAAAATGTTTTCCCCTGGGAAGGACGAACATCCTCAACCAGGGTGAACACAACATTGCTTTGCTTTTACGGTCCGTTCGCCTATGGGAGGGGTGAATGGGATGTTCGCCCCTCAACCAAGGTGAAAGTAAATTGCCACCATATTCGGGCACACATGATCGCGTTCCTCTTTGGGGCACGTTCGCCCATAGAAAGGGCGAACGGCGCATTCGCCCCATAGCAAGGGCGAACGCGCATACATTTTAAACTTTGCTTGCATCAGATCTTAGAACTTCGTTTGCCCTTCTAAAGGGTGAATGGGGTGCTCGCCCCTCCTTTGGGGCAAACATGAGTACAGTTAGAAACTTTTCAAATATTACGTAGGCCTTTCATCTTTTTTAGATTTTTTCTTTACAAACACCTTCCTTTCAAATGAATAACAAATTCGAATGGTGTTTAAAGGAATTTCATAGAATACTTCAAAATTTATCATATGCGAAAGCATACATATGGAAAAAAATCAAGAGCATATAAAATTATCTTCAAAGTATTGCCACCATATACTATTCAAAACTCCATCAAAAATCTCTGACAAAATTTCCAATGTGGCAAATGCAGAATGTCCAACGTTTTTGGTGACTCACGAGGTATCTAGCTCGCATTGATGCAAGTGATCCCAGACCTTCATACATTGGGTTGCAAAGTTTTATTTTTCAGTAGTTGTTGATGGTGTCATTACCTTTGTTGCTGATCCTTTGCTATAGGTTTCCTCCTCTGTGTGCTCCTGCTCTTCTGCTTCTGTTGTGACTTTGAGAACTTCAGCACGCTCGTCTTCCTCTGCTGCTTTTGCTACTGTCGTGTATTCTACCACTACTTGCTCCTGCTCTTATATCATTTCAGTAAATACCTCATAAGCATGAATGACCTCATTCCAAGCATGAGTAGTGAAAAAGCAAGGAACACTGAGTGACTCATAGACAAAATGAAGATTCTGAACATCTGTCAAACTGAGGCACTTCGCTCATTGAGCCAACTCGTACAATGACAGTTCTAGGTGTGTATATTTTTGCATCAAGGACAACACATGTGCTTCTATTAGAGGCTCCTCCTAGGCATCAATATCGGATGTATCCTCAATAAATTCTTGCTAGAGCACTTCCAATTGTTCTATGGGAAGAGGTTCACCCTATTTATCCACAAAAGTTAGAAATCCCAACTCATCAATGGTCTCAAATGAGACATAGAAATAATATGCTCATGCTTGATGAGGTTGAGACCCCTTTGTGCCTTTACCATTATATCTAGATCGTGGGTATGAGGACTACGTAGATTTTGTAGAGGTTAGTCCATGTGGTCCTGAAGATCAATTCCATTACATAAACATGGTATCCATTGATTTGATCACTCCACTCCGCAATCCAACAGATCCATCCAAATTGTTGTATCTTAACAAATATGCTATCGACTGGGATCGCGTTGATTCACCCATTGAACCTGAGGATTTCTTTCCCAACAAAGAAATGTTGCAACCTTTCCATTTTGCACCAGCCTGTGCATATGATGTTTATCATGCCAAAAATACTGCCAACGTGAAACCGATCAACCCGACTGATGACATCCATTTGATTCCTACACCTCACCAGCTTGAGGAGGGATCACATATGTCAATAGAAGAAACCTTTGAGGTGGATATCAGTAATGGTCCTGCCAGCACAAATAAGGTTAAATTTGGAGAGAGTCTCACTCCAGATGAGCAGGCCACCCTCATCCCTCTATTGAAAGAGAGACCAAATTTATTTTCTTGGACGTACAAGGATATGCCAGGTCTAGACCCAAAATTGGTTATGCATAACCTTTCACTAGATCTGACAAAGAAGTCGGTCAAGCAAAATATTAGGAAAATGCACCCAATAGTAGCCTTAATGGTGAAATATGAGCTACAAAAGCTGTTGGATGTGGAATTTGTGATCTCCATCAATTATCTAGAATGGGTGTCTAATATGGTACCCGTGGGAAAACCCGATGGAAGAATCCATATTTGCATGGATTTTAGAGACCTAAATAAGGCAACACCCAAAGATTCATTTCCATTGCCCAATATTGATGGTCTCGTAGATGCAACTACAGGTCACAAAATGCTCTCCTTAATGGATGATTTTTTTGGTTACAATCAAATTCGAATTAAACCTAAAGATAAGCATAAAACCGCATTTATAACACTGTGGAGAATGTTTTACTACAAAGTTATGCCATTTGGACTCAAAAACACTGGTGCCACATATCATCAGGCCATGACATGCATTTTTCATGACTATATGCACAAAATTCTAGAATATTATATCGATGACTTGTTAGCCAAGTCATTCCTGCGATAAGAGCATGCAGAGGTCTTAAGGAAAGTATTCGATCGTCTGATAAAGCACAATGTTAGGCTGAATCCTAAGAAGTGTGTATTTGGTGTAACTTCTATAAAATTACTAGGGTTCATCATCTCTAAGAGAGGTGATGCGTAGTCGATATACCATCATTAATTCTCAATGAATCTGTCAATCCAGGGCAGTGTACAAGGCTATCTCATGGGAGAAGAAGTAAAACAGCTATAACTTAGGTCAATCTAGAGCAACAGGTCTTATTGATGGAATTGGTTGTGTGGGGGGTTTTGGAACATTCCTAACTCTAAATTGCATGAATTTAATCTTAATATAAGTTGCAGAATTGGAAACTAATCATTAACTACATAAATGAAGTCCTAATTACAATTGTAGAATGAGACCTAATTATATTGCAGAATTAATAGTTGCATAATTGAAATTCTGATCCTAATTGCAGAAAGGAAATCTAATTAATTTTGCAGTAATAAAATTCTAGATCTAATGTGGAAATAAAAACTATCAAAATTCTGTAACAGAAGGTTGTCAATCTTCTGTTCATATTTTGACAACAAAACATAAAATGCAGGAAATTCCTAAAAAATAGTAAATTCTAGAAATAACAGTCTGAAAATAAAGTGGAAGCTTTGCTGAAAGTAAGATTGCAACTAAAACTTTAAGCACAAGATTAATCTAAGAATAAATAAACTAATACTGCAAATATTGTCAACTATTTACAAGCAATTGAAATAACAAGTTCTACAACTCATTTTGCTGCAGCAAAATCAGAATAAAAACCTGCTTTGTTAGTCCTCCTCCTAGGTCTGGAAGTGGCCAGCCTCTTTGTCCGTAAGAAGGTGTAAGTCTCTCTCTTTTTCTAAATATTAATCACACTCAATTACAAGCATTTTGAAATAGAACTGGTGCACTTTATTGATCAAAATACATGATTACAAGAATTGCTGAAAAACTATTACAGGACTGTAATAGTCAATTTCTAGTTATACTCTGTATTTTCTACTAGCTTCTTTACTCTATTTTCTACCTCCTTTTCTACTTACTAGGCTCAACCTGAATGGGAGCAATATTTATATCTATCCTATGATTTGATTACAAACAAAGAATATCTCAAAATATCTAATCCTACAATGCTGCAACAAATTCTGGTTTTATCCTAGAAGATGATTAAAACTTGATCTTTCCCTTAATGATGGCTTTGGTCGGAAATGACGGCAAAGATAGATGGAAGATATTTCTATTTACTTTTTCCAACCTTTATTTCCCTTTTTTTGGCTTTAGAAATTGGTCAACATGTCAAAAACACATTATGTTCTTCATTCCGAAGATAAGTGGCTTCATTCTGAAGATAATGCAGTTCTCATTCCGAAGATCGCTCATTTTGAAGATATTGCATTCTCATTACGAAGATCGCTCATTCCAAAGATACTGCATGCTTCATTCCAAAGATCCGCTCATTTCGAAGACGCTGCATTCTTCATTTCGAAGATCCGCTCATTCCGAAGATACTGTGTTCCTTCATTCTGAAGATATCTGTTCATTTCGAAGATACTTCGGAATGAACAAATGTATGCTTTTCCAGTGATTTCTTTTGCATCTCTCAAGTGGGTTATCTCCTAAGATCAAATTCTAATGATCTTCATCCCTTTCCTCATGTGAATTCCATGCCTTGCTATTTATGGACAGCTGGCTAGAATTTACATGGGAAAGACCAATTTTTGCTGCACGACAACAGTTTGCTTGCACTGTTGCCAGATTTAGGTGAAGTAAATGCTTGAGACAAATCAAAATATAATTAGTGAAATGCTGCTATTATTCTAAGCATATCCCATTGTAGCAAATCATAGCAAAAAGAACAAAAAACTATGCAAAAAGCTGTAAAATCAGCATATAATATTTCAAATACATTGATCATGCAAAATGGGTAATATACAGCATATTGAATCAACTTAACTAACATATCAGATAAAACATAAGATTTTATAGGCATTTTTAGTGTACAAAAAATGTTATGATTGAGGCATTTACAGGCCTCATCATTTTCCCCCAACTTATATTAATGCATGCCCTCATGCATTACGTTGGGCTATGGAATCACATATGTCCATGTTTAGATTCCATGACACCGTAGAATAATTTCTTGCCTATGTAATACCCCCTATTTTCCTGAATGTTTCTAAGCCAATCTTCAAATTTTTCATCAGGCCGGGCATCTTCCTCAAAGTAGAATGGAACTGGAGTAATGATGGTTGGAGGCCTAAACTTGAGACCTATCCAGTTATGTTGCATGATCCGAATCGCCTAGACTACACCTTCGCTCTTCTTCCGGACCATTCTAAATTGATGGGGGAGATAGGTTCTCTTTTCCTCAAAGACATGGAAAGTTCATTCCATCCGTCTCTCGAATACCGACAATCGCTGGGAAGAAATTATGATCACAAAAATTGTTAAATCTGGCCACACAGTCCCTTAAATTGTTCAAGTACATTCTCTTTATATCATCCATGTTCATCATTGAAAAGTGCTGCTAGGTGATAACTAGGTGATTTGGCTGGATTGCTCTGACTAACAACTCAGCCCTTATTTCAATCACTTTATTTTGCCTTTTCTCTTGATCCCAATAAAGTTGATTTTGCAAAGTAGACATATATGCTCTTAACTGAACATCTCCAATGTAGATTTGAGGATGAGAGTCAACTTCCTCTGGAATGAAGAAACTGTGTAAAAATAGTTCACACAGGAGATTTTTCTGTTCAAAAGGACTGTTAAAATATGCTTCCAAAAAATCTTCAATAGTGTCCAATTTATATGGAAGATTTGAAGTAATCCTCATGACCTACCATCTGAGGTATTTTTCCTTCAAAATAAGGCTGTAAAACCTGGCTGGTCGTCTAAATTGGACTAAAAATTCAACAATTTGGCATAATTCAGACACCTTTTCTTTCAATGCCTAAATTTCTATGTCCTTGGCTTCTAGCTGTTTTGGTTCCAATTTGAATTTTTTAGTTTTATTCGCAAGCTGTTCACATCTAAGCATCCAGCTAGCTATGTCTACATTGTACTGCTCTAGAGACACAGTATTAGGTGGTCTTACTACAGGGGGGATCCTAAGCAACAGATTTATCTAAACTCCTTTTTTTGCCACTTCCACTGGCTGTTCATCTGTTAATAACTCTACTTGCACCCCCTTATTTGTTATTTCTATGGGGTTGTCATCAAATAATATTTCTACTTGTACCCCCTTATCTGCTGTTTCTACTGGAAGTGTAACAAGTTGAAATTTAGGGACCTCAGTAGGAGTACTTACTTGAACATTTTCTTGCTGTTGGGATTGTTCTTGTGTTGGTGGCTCATTTTCAACATCCTCTACAATATTCCTCACCATTTCTGAAGCATCTTCAGAACAAGAAGGCAATGCTTCAGAATAAGATGGTGCTGCTTCAGAATGAACAGGAACTTCTTCAGAATGAAGGAGTGCTATTTAAGGATGAACTCCCATGTCTACTTCAACAGAGTCATCTGCTCTTGATAAAACTAGAAGCAATTGAGCCAAATTATCTTCATCATGGGATATAGTTGGCTATTTTTTAGATTGTGACAATAATTTTCTCAGTTCTGCTACTTCCTGCTGAAGCTCTGCAATTTTTCTTTCTTGCATATCAATGATGCTTTTTTTCTCTGTGATCCATCTGGTCTATGATTTGACAACACTTCTTACTGCCCTCAGCTACTCTATGATGTCTTTCACTTCTGTTTCTGCTTCAGAAGCTGATGCAGACAAATCAGTTGCAGTTGGCTGCTCAACCAATATTTTGTCTTCTTTTGCAACAGTTTGTTCTTATTCAAGAGGCTCTATGAGACTGTCTATAAGGATATCTACCTGTTGGTCACGAATCTGCCACAAGAAAGGATTTTACAAGTGCGCCCTAGACCTGGCCAACATTGAAAGGATGGAAGCAATAAATGGCTCCTAGACCAATCTCCAGAGTGGTCTGGTTCCCTCTACTATTCTAAAATTGGTTTAAGATAAGGGTTGCTGGAAAGGGATTGAAAAGTTGCAGAAAGAAATGGGAAATATGGCCACAGGCCGAAGTGATGGGATCGAAAAAACAACAGCAGGAAACTACAAACGCAACAACAACAAGTAACATAAGAAATCAGCTTAATCCTCGCACAATCACATGCAGCAAATCCCTCCAAACCCACATTCCGGAAATCGTACCCTGACCGCAATATTTAAATCCAGAAACAGAATTTAAATGTAACAACAATGCAGGAGTATGAATGCTATTAGAAATGCAAAAAAAATAGAAAAGAAATTAATCCATGCAACGCTTGAAAAATTAGAAGTGATCCTTTTATTCCTGCAAATACGATTCCAGTCTCTAGCAGCAAGTTTTTCCAACCTCTTGAAATGAGAATTAAATTGGTTTTTTATAGAGGTCCGTCCTCTTTGCAGCATTAAATATTTAAAACCAACTTCCTCGTGATCTACAACCATGCAACGGAAATTATGCACACGATCCCTTGATTACAGCTTCGAGGAAGCAAAAATTAAATGCAATGACACCGTTGAATTAATCCACGAACAGCAGCTTCGAATAAATAAAACTTTAATTTTGGAAGCCTGGGCGGTTCTTCGACCTTGAATGCCTTGGAAATCCGCAAATCATTAAATTCGGGTCAGCATTAAATCATCGGAAACCAAAAATATCTCCTCGGCCGTTCATACTGCACTTGGCGGGAAAACAGTTACAGGTCGCGAGAACGCGACGGGTCACAAAATCGCGACATCTTTTACGTCGTACACCCTGGCCGCTTTTAACCCGCAAAAATGGGACCTGTAGCGATATCGCTACGTCTTCGGCTTCCTTTTCTCCATCGCTAGCTTGTTCCGCGAAAACGGAACATGTAGCGATTTCACTACATGTTTCTGTCGTTGGCTCTTCCCTGCGCTCTGCCCCACGAAAACGGAACATGTAGCGATTTCGCTACATGTTTCGGGCACCTTGTACGGCCTTGCTGACGGTCCACGAAAATGGAACACTTCTTTTGCCCTTGAATGCCTTCAATTCTTCCTTGTCTCCATTTCGCTTCTTGGACCAAAATGGCCGCGATTTTGAAGCATGTAGCGATATCGCTACGTTTTGCTCCTTCCGTACCAATTGCCACTTTGCCATCGCGAAAATGCTACAGGTAGCGCGTCGCTGCAACTTTTGCCTAGACTCACTTCTCAACAAAGACCGCGCGATTTTGCAACGTGCAGCGATTCGCTGCACATTTTAGACTTAAGGCTTTTGGAGCCACTACTCCGCGAAAGTGAAACGTTAGCGCGTCGCTGCAATTTTACCACTTGAGCCTTTTGAAACAACTGCATCGCGAAAATAAGACGTCAGCGCGTCGCTGCAATTTTTGCACCTTAGTCCTCGAAGCTCCCGACGTCGCGATTCTGGAACCTGTCAGCGATGTGCTGCAAGTTTTCAACTTGAGTCTTTAAAGCCATCCGACCCGCGATTCTGGAACCTGTCAGCGATGCGCTACAAGTTTTCAACTTGAGTCTTTAAAGCCGTCCGACCCGCGATTCTGGAACACGTCGACGATGCGCTGCAAGTTCTGCTTTGTGTTTTCGGCTGGAATTTTCGTCGCGATTTCGTGACATTTTGTCGCTACTCCCCTTTTGCCCGTTGAAAGTCGCAAAAATGAAACACGTCGCGATATCGCGACGGTTCCGCCCAACCTGCCTACGTTGACTGCGTTGACCGCGATTCTGCGACATGTCAGCGAATCGCTGCAGTTTCTGGACTGTCATTTTTTGCTCATTTTCTCTCCTTTTTGCTTCAAAGCCGCATCAAAGCCTATATAAACGTTAGATTTGCAATAATGTATACATTAATACTTCAATGAAAATCAATGTGGCAAAAATGCCAACATTCTTGGCGGCTCGCGGGGTATACAGCTCGCTGTATGCAAGAATCCAGGCCTTAGTCCATTGGGCACAGAGTCATATTAGAACAGGAGGCTGGCTGCTGCAATACATGTTCTGCTGAAAAATTGAAACTGGAAAAAACCTGCATAAAAAGGATTATGAAACGACTAATGGAATGCGATGATGGAGTGAGCTCTTGCGATTGCGCAAGCGGTGACTGCAATGGAATGATGAAATGAAAATGAACGAAGTTATGGAATGGGGATAAAAGTATGAAAGCTGTGAAATGAAATGAACTAGACTGTTAGAAAATGCGTAAAAATACTGAACTTAGAGGAAAGGGATAAGAAGGAGAGGGAACAATGAGAATGGGGAAAAGAAACAACAGTCGTGGCTTATTTTTGTTTTAATGCAGAAGAAAAAGAAGGAAGAAGATGAAGAAAGGAAAGAGAGGAAACGGGGTAGGGAAAAGAAGAATTTTCTGAAAGCCACCAACTGCCGGGAAAGGAAGAGACAAAAGGAAAAAAACAAGCACCTACAGCTCACAGACAACAAAAGAGCTGAGATGAACAGTAATAAAAACAATACCGCTCTTTTTTTTCTTTTTTTTTCTCTTTTTTCTATATTTTTTTATTTTTTCAAAATACTATATACAATAGTTCACAACATGATTGGCATGTCGCCACCAGACATCCAATCTCAGAATGTTATCTGGTAAATCTGCAATGTCCTGACCAGATCTGATCATACTTAAGTTGGTCCTTAAAATTGGGCTGGCTCCTTCCTGAAGTTCTCCATGGTGCGATTAGGATGCAATGCGGCAGATTATCCTTCTTACTAGTACCCCCATGGAGGACTTCTTTAGGTACTGGATGTAGTGGCTGGAACCAACACCATAACTTTGCAGACTTTACTGGCTGTGGGCTGAGTACTGGCTCCTCTAACTCCTTGATGTGATCATAGGGCTCTTCAAGTGAGAAATCTGATTCTAGGATCTCCTTAGGCTCTGGAATTTGAACTTGTTCTTCTACTTGGCCCATCTCTTGATGAAAACCGCAAGCAACCATATTGTTCATTGCTGGAAAAGTGCTTGCATGTTCCAATCCTTGACTTTGGATGAGATCTGTCCCTTGAACTCCACATTACTGCATCTCAGGTTGTTGCTCCTGTCTACCCTGCACAGTACAGAACTCCACATGATTTTGAAGCATGTAGCGATATCGCTATGTTTTGCTCCTTCCGTACCAATTGCCACTTTGCCATCGAAAAAATTCTACAGGTAGCACGTCGCTGCAACTTTTGCCTAGACTCACTTCTCAACAAAGACCGCGCGATTTTGCAACGTGTAGCGATTCGCTGCACATTTTAGACTTAAGGCTTTTGGAGCCACTACTCCGCGAAAGTGAAACGTTAGCGCATCACTGTAATTTTACCACTTGAGCCTTTTGAAACAACTGCATCATGAAAATAAGACGTCAGCGCGTCGCTGCAATTTTTGCACCTTAGTCCTCGAAGCTCCCGACGTCGCGATTCTGGAACCTGTCAGCGATGCGCTGCAAGTTTTCAACTTGAGTCTTTAAAGCTGTCCGACCCGTGATTCTGGAACCTATCAGTGATGCGCTGCAAGTTTTCAACTTGAGTCTTTAAATCCGTTCGACCCGCGATTCTGGAACACGTCGACGATGCACTGCAAGTTCTGCTTTGTGTTTTCGATTGGACTTTTCATCGCGATTTCGTGACATTTTGTCGCTACTCCCATTTTGCCCACTGAAAGTCACGAAAATGAAACACGTCGCGATATCGCGATGGTTCCGCCCAACCTGCCTGCGTTGACCGCGATTTCGCGACATGTCAGCGAATCGCTGCAGTTTCTGGACTTAGTCATTTTTGCTCATTTTCTCTCCTTTTTGCTTCAAAGCCGCATCAAAGCCTGTATAAACGTTAGATTTGCAATAATGTACACATTAATACTTCAATGAAAATCAATGTGGCAAAAATGCCAACACTACCATATATATAGCTTGTTGAACTGTAGCCTCCTCCAAACCATCCTGCTCAGTTTCTGCCTCAGCTATTTGTTCAAGAAATTCTGAAAAGTTTTCAGATGCTGGTTGTATCTCTATGACATCTGGGCTGCTTGGTCTATCTTCTTCCTCCATGACCTGTTCTGTAGTTTCTTTCAAATGGATTCTTGTAGACCTCCTAGTTCTAGATGCAAACTTCTTCTTTTTGCTCTATTTTTTGGTGACAGCAGGGGTCATGGGGTCAGTTTCAGATGCCTCTGTTTCCCTTGTTTCACTTCTCTGTTCTGACAAATTAGTTGCAGCTTCAGCAAACCGAAATTTCTTTTGTTTTTCTACTCTGCTGCTAGTTCCAGATCCTCTTCTCTTTTGTCTCTTAGCTCGTGAAGTTGAGGGTTCAGGAGCAAGGTTTTTCTGCTTCTGTGGGGTGTAGTTCTGTAACAGCTTTAGGGGCACCTTCTACAATTTCTTCTGCAGCATCTTCTGCAACATTTTCTGCAGTAGCTGTTTCCTCTTCTACAGCAACATCAGCAACATTTTCTATAGTAGTTATTTCCTCTTCTGCAGCAACATCATTAGTATTTGGTTCTTCTTCTTCCTCACTTTCATCCCCAAAAATGACATCATTTAGGGTAGAGTAAAACCTATCAAAACTCCTAGGGTTTCCTCTAAAATTGTGTTGGCAAACTAATTTGATGAGGCCATGATGGCGAAGGCTTCCTTTACCCTCCTGATATCTTTTTGCCATGTTCTTTAACTCTTGATACAGATATAGGGGAAGATTTACCCTAACTTCTAGTTGTTGTCCACCATGTCTGAGATGGTTCAAAATTCATAGATGATGCCCTGACAACAGCACATACTGCCCTTCACAGGTTAAAAACTTAATTACCCAGGTGGCTACTTCATCCCAGGGTTCCTGTAGGCTAGCCCTTTTTAACCCTTTGCATGTGTTGTTATGGGTTAAGTACTCTGGTTCTCTATCATTTTCTTTTATAAACTGATTAACTAAATTTGTCAATGTGTTTTTTCCAGATCTAGTAATTGAAATCCCTTCTAATGGCAGCTCTGTAATCTGACTTAAAATTTTAGGGCTTACCTCAATAGACATGCCGTTAACATGTGCTCGGTTGTTTCTGAACGTATGGGCGAACATGCCAGCTAAATCTTCGGAAGACCCATTGAATTTATCCAAAAATGTCATAAACCCTCCGTCTTCAAAAATCTGCACAACTGCGGATTTTCTCGGAGGTAAGTGGTATCTGCAAGCTCTGTTCTGATCTTTCACCCCATTTTTTTGTTTAAAAATCGTATACTGCGGCTGCTATTCTA
The DNA here is from genome assembly GCA_028583015.1 of Wollemia nobilis. NCBI lineage: Eukaryota > Viridiplantae > Streptophyta > Pinopsida > Araucariales > Araucariaceae > Wollemia > Wollemia nobilis. Next base: position 4,608,262 of record JAQPPZ010016919.1, read on the forward strand.
CTGTTGGATCTCTGGCTATTTTCTGTTGCAAATTTGTAGAGTTTTATATTTGAAACCTTCGTTGCCCTATTTCTCGTCTTCTTCTTCGGAATGAACCGTATCCTATGCACTGTACTTCGCAACACGTCTTTGAAAAGAAAGATGGCACACATTTCTACTTTTGCACTGTACACCTGTTTGTTGATAATTGCATGGATGTCCTTGCCGTCATGTCCACCTCATTAGTTTTGCAGATTCTCACGTGCATGTTAATTGACATTAAAAAGTGGTGGCATATGGTTGGTCACGTTCTTCGTATTTCCAATGAGTGCAAAAACAAACCATGTACTGATTGACACGTGTCCCTTCGTCGCATGCAACTAAAAAAATCTTGATTTTGTCGTACCTTGTTTTCTTTAATGCCACGTGGAAATGCTCTTTCCGAAGATTATAACTTATTGCGCAAACAAAATTTCATTTCGAAGATTATGACCTCATTCCGAAGACAAATCCTCATTCCGAAGATTATGACCTCATTCCGAAGACAGGTCTTCATTCTAAAGACAAATCTTCTTTGCAAAATTTTCATTTCGAAGACAGATCTTCATTTCGAAGATCAATCCTTATTCCGAAGATCAATCCTCATTCCGAAGATCAGGCTGTATTGTGAAGGTAAATCGTCATTCCGAAGACAGACCCTCATTTCGAAGACAGATCTTCATTCCGAAGACAGATCTTCATTTCGAAGATGATGCAGCAAGTCGTCATTCCGAAGACCAAGTTTCATTCTAAAAACAAATTTCTTTCTGAAGACAAAGTGCAACATTCATTTTGTTGTCATTCTAAAGACAATTTCATTCCGAAGATAATACAACAAGCACTGTTTTTGGCATTCTTGTTTCGAAGATTAGGCAGAAATCAATATTTTCATTCTCAAAACATGTTTTTAAGTATGCCAACTCTTATGAATACCTTTTATGCTAATGGTTAATTGTCACATACTATATACCAATCATTTTACAATGAAGAAATGTAAGAAATATATACCTGATAAAACAGTTAATGCCAGTTTTTGAAGAATGACTGCTTTTGTTGATATTCTGTTGAGATTTTCTGCAACATTTCAAAACAAGTGCACTAGGTGAATTTGTACAATGATGGTTCAAAAATTTCTCAAGGTTATGCATGCCAAAAAACTGGTTTTCATGCACACCAACTCAGTAGTGCCTTAAGAAAAGGTTTTCACTGCTGAGTTATTCATTTTTCTCTCTTTTTTTTTCTTGATTTTCCCCTTTTTTTTATTTTTACCTCTTCTTTTCTCTCTTTTTTTTTTTCTTGATCCTGACTATGCCCATGAAGGAATTTCATGATTTCCCCTGAAACCATGCCCATGAAGGAATTCATACTCAGAATTTATTCATCTTTTTGTTTTCTATTTTTCTGATTTTTTTGTATTTTCTATTTTTTCTTGAAATCCACTGATCATGTTGATTGTTTTGAAGTGGAAGAAGGAATCTCTTCCACCTGTTGTGTATCCAAACTATCAAGTTGTTGCAAGAATTCTTCTTTAGTTAGAGGTGTATGGTATACCCTGAGGCGATGTCCATTCACTACCAACTTTCTTCGTGACCCATCAATAGGGGATAAACGAGCTGCTCCATTGTTAAATACCTCTTCAATCCAGTAAGGTCCCAACCATCTAGTTCTCAGTTTTCCAGGGAAGTCTTCATATTGAGAATCAAACAGTAAAGCCCAATCTCCTTGTTGAAGTTTCCTTTGCTGAATGTGACTGTCATGCCATAGCTTCCTCTGCTCCTGAATTACCTCAGTTTGGTGCAGAGCATCCAATCTAAGTTCATCCAATGCATTCAGCTGCAGAATCATGTCTGTCTGTGCCTGCGACAATTCAATTCCAATTTCTAGTGCTGTGCGCAATGTTAGTAGCTCAAATTCAATAGGTAAGAGAGGCTTTTTACCAAAGACTAGTTCATAAGGTGTGAATCCAGTAGTGGACTTCCAAGTAGTATTGTAGGCCCAAACTGCTTCAGGTAATTTATCTAGCCAATTTCTCCTATGAAAAGCTACTATTTTTGTCAAGATGCGTTCTAGTTCCCTGTTTGTTACTTCAACCTGGCCATTTGCTTGTGGGTGGTAAGGTGATGATTTCCTATGTTTGATTTCATATAATTCTGTAAATGCTTTTATGACTTTGGATGCAAATTGGGGTCCTTGGTCTGTGGTGATAGACCGTGGAGCTCCAAATCTCTGAAAAATCTGAGTATACAAGAAATCAACGACCTTCTCTTCACGAGCATGTTTGAAAGCACGCACCTCTACCCACTTTGTCAGGTAATCAGTGCATACTAGAATATGCACCTTTCCTTGAGAAGGTGGATCAATAGGTCCTACAAAATCAAGCCCCCACCTCTCAAATGGTTCTAAAACCATTTGAGGCTGTAGTGGCATCTCATTTGTATGAGTGGGCTTCCCCATTCTTTGGCATGCATCACAATGCCTGATGTACTTTTTCACATCCTTGTGAAGAGATGGCCAATAATATCCTGTCCCTAGGATTTTCCTAACTGTGCTTTTTACAGAATAGTGTCCACCTGAGGGTTCATCATGACAAGCTCTAAGGATATCATACACTTCATCCTTTCGGATGCACCTACGTAACACATGGTCAGGACTGCACTTAAAAAGCATACCCTTAATCCATTCGAAAGAAGAACTCTGTTTGATCAATTGTTTTTTCTGTTTTGAAGTAAAATGTGGAGGAACTTTCCCTGTGACCAAATAATTGGCTATATCTACAAACCAAGGTGATTGGACTGATATAGCAAATAATTTTTCATCAGGAAAAGTGTCATCAACTAATTCCCCTTCATCTGTGTTCTCGCAACCTGGACAAGAAATCTGCCACAACATTAGCTTTTCCTGGTTTGTTGATTATGGTGATATCAAATTCTTGCAGCAACAGCAACCAACGAATAATTCTTGCACTTACCATAGGTTTATTCATCAAATACTTAATGGTTGTATGATCCGTGTGAATAAATATTTGATAACCTGTGATATAATGCCCGAATTTGTTGATGGCATAAATTACTGCTAGGAATTCCTTCTCGATTGTTGTATAATTTTTCTCTGCTCCTGTCAAGTTCTTGCTAATGTTGTAGATGGTATAATGTTCACCATTATCAATTTGTCCTAATGCTGCTCCAATTGCTGTATTGGAGGCATCAGTCTGAATGTGAAATGGTAATGTCCAATTAGGTCCTCTGAGCACAGGTGGAGTTATCAATTTCTCTTTCAGAGCTTCAAATGCTTCCTGACACTTTGCAGTCCAGGAGAATTCAGAATCTTTAGTCAATAAGGCAAACATAGGACTGGCTATTGTACTAAAGTTGGGAATAAACCTGCGGTAAAAACCAATGTGTCCTAGGAAGCTTCTGACATTAGTCTGAGTTTTAGGAGGAAGGAGATTCTTGATAATTTCAACCTTCTTTGGATCAACTTGGATCCCTTCAGGAGAGATGTGATGACCAAGAACTATCCCTTCCTTCATCATCATGAAGCATTTATCTGGATTTAAGGATAAGTGGTATGTTTCACAGCGAGTTAAGACTTTGTCAAGACTTTCCAATGTAAAATCAAAAGTTTGTCCACATACTGTGAAATCATCCATGTAAATTTCAACACTTTTGGTGGTCGGATCAGCAAAAATTGCTAGGACTGCTCGTTGAAAAGTTGTTGGGGCATTACACAAACCAAAAGGTAAAACCCTATAGGCAAATGTTCCCCATGGACATGTAAAAGTTGTCTTTTCTTGATCTTCAGGTGCAATCTGAATTTGATTATATCCACTAAATCCATCAAGAAAACAAAAGTATCTTTTTCCAAGCAAGAGTATCTAACACTTGATCTATGAAAGGTAATGGAAAATGGTCTTTGTATGTCACCTTATTCAACTCTCTATAGTCTACACATACTCTCATTTTTCCATTTTTCTTAGGAACTATTACCAATGGAGAAACCCATTGGCTATCAAAAATTGGGTAAATGAATCCTACTTCCAGGAGTTTTTCAATTTCTTCTTTCACAATATCTCTTAAGGCAGGATTCAATCTTCTTTGAGGTTGTCTGACTGGCTTGACTTCTTCAGTATAGATTCTATGGGTACATATATCAGGATGAACTCTTGACATATCTTTGTAGTTCCAAGCAAAAGCATGAACATGCTTCTACAAAACAACTATCAATTTTTCTTCCTCTTCCCTAGTAAGCTGGCTGTAGATGTTTAGAAATTTGCCTGGCTGGACTTCTATTTGTTTTGTATTTAGAAGGACTGAATTCACTCCTTCATACTTGGTGATTAAGGGATTAAGAGGACATTGCTGAGATGGGAGAAAAGAAGCAGTTTATGTTTTATTGCTGCTTGAGGGAAGCATATCTTGTATGGAATAGTGAGAAGGAAAAATCAGATGATGGTGCCATCCATGTGGTAGTGAAACAGAGTTTCCCTGTGATAGCACAGATGATTCATCTTCAGATTTTTGATTCTCCTCATTACTTATCAACTGTTGGATATTTGTTGCTTCCCCTTCTAAACCTTGTTCATGCAGAACATTCATCAAGATTGTTTCATTTTCTAAGTTTTTTGTGTCACTGAGGTCTTCTGTATGTTCTCTTACTACTAAGGTAGCTAGTGTAGAAATGACCTCTTTTGGTTCTTCATCAGAGTCAGAAAACCATAATTGACCTAAAAATTTGCTAGATGGTTTTGCAGGAGGATATAAAGAAATCTGTTTCAGATCAATACCATTTGAAATAGTCATATTTCCGGATCTGCAGTCTATGAAGGCTGCTGCAGTTGCAAGCCAAGGTCTTCCCAAAATAATGGGATATCCATGTGCTGAATTTCTTGGCTGTAAAACCAAAAAATCTGTAGGGAATTCCCAAGAAGAAACTTCTATAGGAACATCTTCAATGATTCCTTCAGGTTTTGCAACTGACCTATCGACCATTTCTAAAACTGTAAATGTGGGGCTGAGATGTTTGAGCTGTAATTGTTCCATTGTATCTTTAGTCATGACATTTATTGCAGCTCCTAGATCCACTAAAACATTTGATATTGGTACTGAACCTATGGTGACTGTGATAACTGGGCTTCTTGGATCACTATACTTTGGAGGTAGTAGTTTTCCAGATAAGAGATCAGCTATCTTCCCTTCAACCTATATAGTCTTGGGGAATGCTTTCTTCTTTCTTCCTGCTCTTTTAATGCACAAATTTTGGACAGTACTGTTAATTTCTGGTATTTCCTTAATGGCTTGCAATAAGGGCAATGAGATAGTCAACTTTTTGAGTTCTTTGACCAATTTTGACTCAGAATTTGCTGGTATTGCATTAAGTCTTTCAGGATATGGAATTATCCTTGGTAATTGTTCTGCTTGTGTCTCTTTTTCTATTGTTGGTTCCAATTTTTTTGTTTCTATTGTTGGTTGGATTCTCTCTGGTTCTGATGATTCTTGCTTTTCATTATCTTTGATTTCCATTAAAACTGGTTTAGGTACAACTTTCCCTGAACGGAGTTGGATGTCACTACAATCAAGAACATTAATTTCAATATTTTCTTTAGCTTCAGCCACATAGACAGGAGGTGTCTGTCTTACACTGTTTGGATTAGTGACTGGCTGAGCTGGCAATTGAGGTTGTTTCACTTGCTGTGTTTGTTGTTGTTTTTCTTGAAAATTTTGATTAGGTGCAGGCAACAAATGCTGAGTTTGACCTTGATTCCTTTGCTGCCTTGGATAGGACTGGTATTGTTGATTCCACTGTGGTTGGTTTTGCACCCAATGTGGATTAGTCTGATTTTGATTCCAAGCTGGATTGTTTTGATTCCATGAGGGGTTGTTTTGATTCTGATTCCAGGCTGGGTTACTCCAATTTGATTGTGGCCATTCTTGGGAATTTGTCCATTGAGGATAATTCCAAGGACGTTGGGGTGGTTCTGATTGTCCCCAAGGCATAGTACCAGGATTATGCCCCCAATTTGTAGGAAAACGAGGGGGATTTTGATATTGAGAGAAATTTCCCCCTTGTTTTGGTCCAATATAGTTGAGTTCCTCAGTCTGGTTTTCTAACACAGTTTTGAGTTGTGGTAGCAGGTGGCATTGATCGGTTGAATGCCTTTTTGAACAGATACTACAAATGGTTGAGATAGATGTTTTATTCAAAGGACATTCCTGCAAAGCATGTTTACTTCTACATCTTGGGCAATAAATTGCCAAAGGTTCTATGTTTTTAGCTTTTGCAGAGATTTCCCCTAAAGTAGTGTTTAGATGCACTAGGATATCAGTTTTGAAATTTGCAAGTTCCTCTATCAGGTCCTTTACATCAGTGCCATTTGTGTGGCTTTTTCTTCTTCTCTGCTTAGTGCGAGAGTAATTCCTGCAGAGATCCATAATTTCCTCATTACTGAGAGTGGTTACATCCCCTTTTCCCATCAAATCCAGAACTTCTCTGGATTCATCTTGCAATCCTCTCAAAAAGATGGTTTTACATAATTCTGGTTCTACTAGTCCACATCTCCTTTGAACAAAGGAGAACCTATCAAGATAATCTTCCAAGGTCTCATCATCTTCCTGCTTGATTCTAAATAACTCATCTTTTCTATTTCTTACACGACAGTATTCCTGATATTTGTCTAAAAAGACAGTCTCCATTTGATCCCAGGTTCTTATGGAATTTGGCTCTAAGCTCATGAACCAGCGTAATGCTGAATCCTTGAGAGTTGAGGGAAAAACCTTAAGTTTTTGATTGTCATTTATATAATCATAGGTCTGACACACTACCTTGAATTCAAACAAAAATTGGTCAGGATCTTCAGATACAACACCTCGAAAGGTTGGAAGTATCGAAGGTGAAATGGTCTTCATGGGAGAGTTTTGTGTTGGATTCAGATGAATAGGATATTCAAATGTTCCGGACGGTTGGAGTATATCCTGATCATCCCCTTCATTATGAACATAGCCATGCTGGCCATCTACATTGCCTCCCTCTGCCATAGTTTCTTGTTTCCTAGGAGAAGTTAAAGCTTTCCAAATTGTTCTCTCAAGAGGTCCAAGCCTTTCTGTTGATGAGTCTGATGAATTATCTTCCTTAAGATATTCTGTTGATAAAATTGGTGATTTTCCTTTCTCAAAATGTTCTACTGATGGTGAGACTGGTGATTTTTCTATCAATCTTTCAGGTAGTTCAAACACAGGTGATTCACCCCTTAAGCGTGAAGATCTCCTTAATGGGACAAGCCAGGGATCCTTTGGGGTATCCCTAGACTTACTCATTCATGTTTACTCCTAAATGACATAAATTAAGTCAATAGTTGTTATCTTACTCTGCTGTTATATTCAGATTTTAACCTGAATGTTCACAGTTTAGTCTGATTACAGCTATTGGACTATTTGTTTTCTTTTGACAACACTATTCCTCGACAATGGTGCCAAAATGATGCGTAGTCGTTATACCATCATTAATTCTCAATGAATCTATCAATCCAGGGCAGTGTACAAGGCTATCTATGGGAGAAGAAGTAAAACAACTATAACTTAGGTCAATCTAGAGCAACAGGTCTTATTGGTGGAACCGGTTGTGTGGGGGGTTTTGGAACATTCCTAACTCTAAATTGCATGAATTTAATCTTAATCTAAGTTGCAGAATTGGAAACTAATCATTAACTACAGAAATGAAGTCCTAATTACAATTGCAGAATGAGACCTAATTATATTGCAGAATTAACAGTTGTAGAATTGAAAGTCTGATCCTAATTGCAGAAAGGAAATCTAATTACTTTTGCAGTAATGAAAGTCTAGATCTAATGTGGAAATAAAAACTATCAAAATTCTGTAACAGAAGGTTGTCAATCTTCTGTTTAGATTTTGACAGCAAAACATAAAATGCAAGAAATTGCTGAAAAACAGTAAATTCTGGAAATAACAATCTGAAAATAAAGTGGAAGCTTTGCTGAAAGTAAGATTGCAACTAAAACTTTAAGCACAAGATTAATCTAAGCATAAATAAACTTAATACCGCAAATATTGTCAACTATTTACAAGCAATTGAAATAACAAGTTCTACAACTCATTCTACTGCAGCAAAATCAGAATAAAAACCTGCTTTGTTAGTCCTCCTCCTAGGTCTGGAAGTGGCCAACCTCTTTGTCCAGAAGAAGGTGTAAGTCTCTCTCTTTTTCTAAATCTTAATCACACTCATTTACAAGCATTTTGAAATAGAACTGGTGCACTTTATTGATCAAAATACATGATTACAAGAATTCTGCTGAAAAACTGTTACAGGACTGTAACAATCAATTTCTAGTTATACTCTGTATTTTCTGCTAGCTTCTTTACTCTATTTTCTACCTCCTTTTCTACTTACTAGGCTCAACCTGAATGGGAGCAATATTTATAGCTATCCTATGATCTGATTACAAACAAAGAATATCTCAAAAGATCTAATCCTACAATGTTGCAACAAATTCTGGTTTTATCCTAGAAGAGGACTAAAACTTGATCTTTCCCTTAATGATGGCTTTGGTCGGCAATGACGGCAAAGACAGATGGAAGATATTTCTCTTTACTTTTTCCAACCTTTATTTCCCTTTTTCGGCTTCAAAAATCGGTCAACAGGTCAAAAACACATTCTGTTCTTCATTTCGAAGATAAGTGGCTTCATTCCGAAGACAATGCAGTTCTCATTTCGAAGATCGCTCATTCCGAAGATACTGCATTCTCATTCCGAAGATCGCTCATTCCGAAGATACTGCATGCTTCATTCCGAAGATCCGCTCATTTCGAAGACGCTGCATTCTTCATTCCGAAGATCCGCTCATTTCGAAGATGCTGTGTTCCTTCATTCCGAAGATATCTGTTCATTCCGAAGATACTTCGAAATGAACAAATGTATGCTTTTCCAGTGATTTCTTCTGCATCTCTCAGGTGGGTTATCTCCTAAGATCAAATTCTAATGATCTTCATCCCTTTCCTCATGTGAATTCCATGCCTTGCTATTTATGGACAGCTGGCTGGAATTTACATGGGAAAGACCAGTTTTTGCTGCATAGCAATAGTTTGCTTGCACTGTTGCCAGATTTAGGTGAAGTAAATGCTTGAGACAAATCAAAATATGATTAGTGAAATGTTGCTATTATTCTAAGCATATCCCATTGTAGCAAATCATAGCAAAAAGAACACAAAACTATGCAAAAAGCTGTAAAATCAGCATATAATATTTCAAATACATTGATCATGCAAAATGGGTAATATACAGCATATTGAATCAACTTAACTAACATATCAGATAAAACATAAGAGTTTATAGGCATTTTTAGTGTACAAAACATGTTATGATTGAGGCATTTCCAGGCCTCATCAAGAGGCATTGAAGTAGACCCAGCGAAGGTCAAGGCCATTTTGGAAATGTGTTCCACCAATATTAATAAATTAAGGAGCCTTCAGGGCAAGGTAGCCTCAATAAAGTGATTTATCACCCAACTATCAGATAAATTTTGACCCATGAATTGACTGCTACATAAGGGGGTTCCATTCAACTAGGACGAGGAATACAAGGCAACCTTCGCTGAGATAAAGCAATACTTGGCGATGTCGCCAATGCTAGCTCCACCAAGGCTAGAGGTGCCTTTTCTACTATATATATTGGCAACTGACTTTGCACAGGGAACCATGTTAGCACAGGGAACCATGTTAGCCCAAAAGAATGTGCAAGGCAAAGAATAGGCCATATATTACATTAGTTGAACCTTGGTGAGCTATGAGCTCGGGTATGCATATGTGGAAAAGTTGTGTTTAGCAGTAGTGTTTGCTACAAAAAAGTTATGACATTATATGCTAAGCCATACGACGTATGTTATATCTAAACAAAATACTTTGCAGTACATGATGAGTAAGACGTATCACAATACGCGTACTACGAAGTGGATCATGCTATTGACAAAATTTTATTTGGAATTCATAATCCAGAAGTCCATTAAAGGATTGGTCATATCATATCTATTAGTTGAGGCACCACTATCAAATAGTAGACCTCTAACAATTAAGCTTCTAGACGATGCAGTCTTCATCATATCTGAAGCTCTCAAACTCGAAGAACCAAAGAACAATGCTGATATAACTCTATTCTTTGATAGTTCAAAGTGTGAACAAGGGGGTGGTTCTGAAATAGTGTGCTTCACGCTGTAAGGATCTCCAATCCCCTTGTTGTTCAAGTTGAATTTTTCGTGCACCAACAACAACGTTGAGTACGAAGCCCTACTGCTGGGCCTCCACACAGTCGTCGCCATGAATATTAAGATATTGAACATCTTTGGTGACTCCTTGCTCATAGTAAATCAAGTCAAGGGGCTTTTTTAGTGTCGATGTCCCATAATGAAAGCCTATAAATATCTAATTGACACATATTTGGCCAAATTTGAATGGTATGACATTGAGACAATCCCTCGATCATCAAATATATTTGCAGACACCATGGCTTCTTTGGGATCTTTAATCCCTTAGAATTTGTCTACTGATTTCACTACCATCCATGTCAAGACGCTCTTGCATCTAGTAGTAGAGCGTGCAACCTATGATAATAGAGAATCAGTCAACATGATTAGTGTAGAATCAAGAGCTGAATGGTTCTGCAAAGCTGAATAATTTCTTAAGAAGGCACCCTAGGGGTAATTAACCTCTTAGATTCCTATGGGGAGTGGTACAACCATTCACCATAGATTTGTTTTCAAGTCTGCATTTGCAAAGGTAAATACGGAGGGGGAGTAAGTTGTCTTAGTAGTCGAGGCTAAGATTTATCAAAATTGGATGTCTCAAATTAAAGACTTCCTAAATCTTAGTATAATCCCAAAAGGATTGTCGCATGCTACGATGCACACTTTTAAATAGAAAGTGGCTAAATATGTCTTAATAGGAGACATCTTGTACCAATGAGGCTATGATGGAGTTCTCATTTGTTGCTTAGAACCCCAAGAGGCATCATGGGTGATTTCACAATCTCATGATGGTATGTGTGGTGGCAATTTTAGCGGCATGGCCATCGTCAAGTGCATCCTTCGAATGGGCTACTATTGGCCCACTATGGAGAAGGAGTGCAATGTGTATGTCAAGAAATGTGTTAAATGTCAGTATCATGCTAATCTTATGCACTTGCCATCGTAGGCCTTATAGCCCATCCAAGTGGCTTGGCCATTTGCTTAGTGGGGATTAGATCTTATAGGTAAGATATCTCCTCCGTCATCGGGTCGACATACATTAATAATCATGACTACTGAGTATTTTACAAAGTGGGTGGAAGAAATACCCTTAAAAACAAAAACTAGAGCTCGTATAATAGAGTTTATACTGGAGCATATCATAAGTCGTTTTGGGATTCCATCCAAAATAATATCGGATAATAGAACGCATTTCAAGAACAAAACTGTGAGAGCTTTGACATCTAAATATAGAATCAAACATAGTTTTACGACTCCATACTATCCGCAAGCAAATGAATAGGTTGAAGCTTCAAATAAGACAGTGGTGGTCATATTGAAAAATATGGTACAAGAAAACCACAAAGACTGGCATATCCAGTTGCCCCGTGTGTTATGGGCTTATAGGACTAGTATTTGGATGCCCACTGGGGCAATGTCGTTCTCACTATTATATGGCACTGAGGCCATTATGCCCTTGGAATTAGAAATTCCAACACTGCGCATTGCATTGAAAGAGTTCATCGATGATGATACTACATGGAAATCATGACTAGATCAACTTACACTACTTGATGAACATCGCATGAATGCCCTGGAGCATCTCCATGTTTATCAAGAGTGACTAAAATGAGCTTACAATATCAAGGTCCACCAGAGAGACTTTGAATTTGGGGACCTTGTCTTGAAAGAAAACCAACAAAACTCTAATTTACCGCCAAATATGTGAGACAAATTCATGACTAATTGGCTAGGACCCTACATCATATCTGAAAATATTGGTCTGAGCACCTATCACCTAACGTCACTAGGGGATGTTGAAGAGCTTGAACCTCTCAACATCATCCATATTAAGGCATTTTATGCTTGAAGAGCATAAGTAAAAGGCTTCGATGATTTCTTGTAACCGCTCGATCATCCTAAAAAGCTCCAAACACTATCACAAGTAGTTTGGTCAATCAAAAAGCCCCAAAGGCGTTTGTAAGCCCTTTGGTCAACTTCAAAAAGCTTTGAGGGTTTGTCTAAAACTGCTCAGTCATACTAAAAGGCTCCAAGGGTTCTTGAAACCACGTGGTCATGTTAGTTAAAAGCCTCACGGATTTGCTTAAAATCGCTCGGTCATCCTAAAAAGCTCCAAAGGCATTTGTAAGCCCTTTGGTCAAACTCAAAAGGTACCAAGAGTTTCTAAAAAACTGCTTCGTCAACCCAAAGGCTCCAAGGATTCTCAAAATCGCTTGGTCATCCCAAAATTTCCCAAAGGTACCCATAATCCCTTTGGTAAATCCTAAAAGCTCCAAGGATTCTTAAAAATCGCTTGGTCAATCTAAAGGATCCAAAGGCATGTACTCATCGTTTGGTCAATTATGAGGCTCAAAACCCATAAAAACTATAAAATCAATAAAATACAAAAAAAAATGGTAAAGCATAAAATCCAAAAACATTTGCATTTTGCATTCTCATTTTGCATTCACACATGCATTTGCTGCATTACTGCATTGCATATAGGCATTTGTCATTTGTTGCATTCTATAGTAGGAGGGATTATGTTTTTTAGTCTTACAAATGACACCATGTTTGTGTTTAAATCATGCATATCTGCATTGATCATGATCCATCATTCATGTGAGTAATTGTTGTTTTCAACACAACCTATAATGTTGCTATGGAGATATACTAGGTTTTTTTTGTCACTCAACCATACCTAGTGGTCTTATCAAGAGTTGGTAGAAATATTACTTTGCTTTTGTAGCTAAATTTCAGTTAGTATATCCCTTAGCATATCAAAATCCTATCACTAATAAAAAAATTAAACAATCCTAACAAATACTAGGGGAAGATGAAATCCGTGAAGCAGGACCGGGTATCCTAAAGCGAAAAGAGTTATTCTTGCTTATCCCTCTATACTGATGGTATGAAAAATGTTGGCAATTGACAAAAGGACAGGTTAGTTCCCTATTCAGAATCCCTTTCTCATGATAAAATGAGCAATATCCCAAACTAATATCCCACATCAATCCTCATGATTGATACCCTAGATCAATATCATAGATCGACTTCTCATATTGATATCCCATTTTGATATAGATCGATATTCTCAATCGATATACCAAAAATATTTTTCCCAAGTAAATCCCCCCAAAGGAAAGTTTTTGAAGAAAATTATTAAATTTAAATGCCGAAAAGTGAAGATCGAGTGAAGATCATAAAACAGGCTTAAATCAAAGTTCAAAGTAAAGATCAAATGAAGATCATAAATCAAAAGTTCGAGTGGAGATCAAATGAAGATCCAAAATCCAATTCGAAGAGAGATCAAATGAAGATCCAAAGATAGTTCAAAATGAATATGGAATTGACTCCCTTGCTTCATTACATATGAGAAAGTATCCCAAAAATTGAAGGATAGAAAGGAATGAGCTTGAATCTCTGGAATTATCGGCACTACTGTACCTTACGTATGACGATATGTCTGACGCATTAGCACCTCGCTTATGAACAAGACCAATGTTTGCATGTGGAAGAGCTAGCTTCAGGTGTCCTGTATTGCCTAGTGGTTTAGTCCAACTAAAATTTAACTTGGGATTGGATAAGACATTTGTGGAATCCTGATCTTAGCAATGGGATGAAATAATCCCACTTGACATCCGGGAACGCTCATGTCTTATCTTAAAATAATCATGTGCACACACAAGGATAATGAACAGTTAGGGTCTATCATAGCAAAAGCCTTTTATCTCAAAAGTCTAGTGTGGTTAGTATGCAACTTTTGATAAGTCTATTAGGGTGTTTGAGTCTCATGGAAAACCTCAAAAAAAATTTCTCTCATAGCAACAAAATATCAAAATTGCAACCATGTAAATCATCAAATTGCAAAGTATCGAATCCATAATACATCATCATATAGAGCACAATTAGAATATAGGATAGATACCGAATGAATATTAGCAATAATATTTAGACGACCACTGACTATATCGGGCATATATTTTAAATTTTGCAAAAGAAAATTGAATTACACGTTATATCATTCGCATCATACAACTCTATTCATTGCATTTCATATATGGGTGATTAATTGCTTAAATTCTTATCTTAAGGATTTTCAATTACATTCATGATTTTTATACATTCTGTGGTGTCATCCATTAGATTGATAAACATATTTGCATTCATTCTTTATGTGTTAAGTGATTAAAGCATACAGGTTCATTTATATTAGATTACCATCATGTAAATAAAGCATCACATACATTAATGCATACAATTAAAAAATATCAAATATGAGTTAAGAAAAAAAAACATTGCATCCATATGCATCCATCATAAATCACACATCTAAGCATCTAGATCACTGCATATAATCATCATCATAAATCGAATAGCTATCTAGTGCATGTCATCCATACATCATATTATATAGCGTCAAATTAACATAAGCATTGCATCCATGTGCATCAAATAAACTAAAAATTAAACATATAAATAAAGTACACATAATGAGCCAAAATGGTCATGATCATATATATAAATATGTGTCTCAAAGTACATCAGATGAGTACAAAATACCCGCAGTCTACAATCATGTAGGTCCTCAACCTTACACCAAAAATGATACATGTGCAAAAAGTAGCTATAATATGAGCCCTAGCTCTGGTCGACTCCCCCTGAACTGGAGCTCTCACCACCTCCCTCAACCCCATGACCTAGAGCCTAATATACAATCGGATCTGGCCCCTTATGTGCACCCTCCTGAGGACCCTATGTACCACCTAGCTCAAGGAAACTCAGCACACGAGAGACTGCTATGTCCATGCAACTAGTCCTATGGCTAGAGGTCTCACATGTCTCCCTATGGCTCCTATACAAGTTGTCGCCATGTGTGCTAGAGGACCTATGCATCCTCTCTATCCTGTGGGTCCGCTAGCTCGAGCTAGTTTTGGACTGCCCTGTAGTCATAGACCTGGTCTGCTAAGACCCTACAACATGAGAATCCTCTAGGACCATGCTGCCAATCAACCTTATGTAGCCCTCCAGTTGATCTATACGGGCTACCTTGCTAGTATGTCTATCATTGCCCTCCTCCACGAGGGCTTGTAAACACTGGATCTCTAACATAGGATCATGACCACCAGGTAGCACTGGAACTAGTGTTGTAGGTGGTGCCATGACAACACAGGAATATGAAGGATATCCTCTTTGAGCCAGGGCCAAGTCCCTCTTAGCTATAGTTGTAGTTGGGTGTGCCTCTACCAGAGCACGTGCACTAGTGAGCTCCTAGACCCCCCTCTACTTCCATAGCTTGTGCAATCAGGCTAGTGATCTACTACACTGCCTCGATCAATCTACAATCCTTGTCAGTGAGATGTGCTAGTAGAGTACCAATAGTAATTTCTCACTTCATCTACTGCATGACATATCGATCAATCTGACTCTACAAGTCAACAACCTGAGCTAGGAGTAGCTCCTCTACACTGTCAGGAGGGACCTCACCCTCCTCGGGAGCCTCATAATTAGGATCAACCTTAGGAGCCTCCTCGATGGTGGCCTTTGTGCCCCATCTACCCTCTATCCACTGGTGCACCCTACGTCCGTCAGGATCTGCCTCTGCCTCTGCCTGGTATGCCACTCTACCTAGAGATCTTGATCCATGCCACCAGATAATGGAATACCATCTGTCATATGTCAGGATGGTATTAGTCCTATCAACTCCAGTCTCCTTGAAGTCATCTGGCTCGTCTCCTAGAGCTAGAGGTCAAATCCATGGAATATCCCACTCTAATGCCAAGTGTTTTTATGGAAATGATATCTTTGGGATGTACCACACTATCCTGAACTATCATAGGATGTGAGAGTAGAACTGATACTCTCTAATATTGACCTTCTGGATGAGTAGCCACCTGTCCCTGTGAGCCTATTGAAGCCACTCGCCCACCTCAACTCATGTTGGGAAATCCATGTACGACCTCCACTCAATTTCATTAAGGTCAAGTGATCCAAATTGTGTGATATAATGTTGGACGTCACCAACATGGGTCCTACTCTTAAACCCCTCCTCCTCTTGAGGCTAGTAGATGACATAACATTGGTGAGCATCATCAATCTTCGTGATGCACAGGGATACCTCTCCTGTATGCTCTATCCTGATGTGCTGCCAACCCCAAATCTGAAGAAGCAGGCTACAACTAATGCCCTGGCAGCTTTGGTTAGTGATCTGGTACAACTTTCTATACAACTGGTAGAGTAGGATGCTCCCCTAGCCTATTCATAGCGGTTAAGTCACTGAGCTCTGAACCACTCTACAGACAATGGCTAGGAGGTTCCAAGGAGTCCTCGCACGCGAGGAATGTGGAAGAACAACTTGCACCACTAGGTGCATAAAAATAGCCTCACACATAGATAAGATGTTCTTCCCCTACCAATATTCGATATGGACTCCTCCATGATCGATATTGCACTGAGCCTCTTGGATCCGGTCCTCAAATATAGCATCAAAAATGGGCCCTTTGGCCCCATAAGTAGAAGAGATAGTGGCCTCACCATCAATGAGAATCCTGAAGATCCTGTATATGTCCTCTAATGTAACAATAATTTTACCTGTAGGCAACTGAAATGTGTTGGTCTGTGCATTCCAACGTCGGGCCAATGCAGAAAAGTAGGCTTGATCTACCCTAATCATGGGTATATTCAGGACGTAACTGAAGCTAACTGCTCTAAACGATCTCTGCTCGTCAGGAGTGAGCTCTTCACAAAGAGTCTTAAGGATTTCAAGCTCTCGAGCTCTAGAGGTCAACCTCTAAAATAAAAGCATAGAATAAGGAAAAAAGCTAACTAAAAATAACCAAATACATTTAAAAATGACCTAAAAATTGTCAAAAACATCTAAAAACTGATAAAAGTACAAAAACATGTCATCATGCAGTCATAAAAATTAACAATATCACTCAGACAAGTCAAAAATGCATTAAATGACATTATTTGTCTATTAAACCTTAGAAAAATTAAAAATTAAATATTTTTTTTCTAAAGTTTGTGAACCGCGGGTCAACCCTATGATCCGCATGTGGTCAAAAATTGATTATTGGGATTTTAAATGCGGACCGTAGCTGGCAGTTACGGTCCCCAATTGATCAATTGCGGACCACAACTAGTAGTTGTGGTTTGCAATTGATCAATTGGGAACCATAGCTGGTACCTGCGATCTCCGACTGAGATCCCGCCCTGTAATTTACCATGGCTAAAAACAAAAAAAAAAAAAAAAAAAAAGCCTAAACTAGCCTAACCTAGGGTGTGGTTCATTGTCAATAGTTTAATGTGATTGATTAACCAATTAATTAATTTGGTTCATTTTATTGGTAATGGATGCGAGGTCTTGGTGTCAAATTACCTTGCCCTTGTCTCGGCCACCATGGCTAGAAGAAGCTTGCCCACGCTATGCCATCGTGTGGTGTGTAGGGTGTAGATGAAGAGTTTGATAGGTTCAGGTCAGTTTACAGTTGTCATTGTCAGAGCTCCAATTGCCAAATCATTGTCAAGGAATAATGAAAGAAATTTGAAAATTGAGCTTTTATAAGCTTTTCTTATTCGGCACGGACCACAGGCCCTAGCTGCGGTTCCCAAAATTGCAATTGGGAAAAACAAAACCTAGCTATGGTTTTCAACTGGTAGTAAATATGGTCAAATCCCACCGTGGGAAGGTCTAAAAAGGTAAATTAATGACTTTCATTGGATCAAATTTTCAAAAAAAGCAATCAATGTTGCAAATTTGGTGATGTTCAAAGCACCATTATCAATTAAAAAAAATAAAATAAAATAAAATCAAATAATTAAAAACACCAAATGCGCCTCGTATCCAGTTATTTACCCTATACACTTTGCGGTTGCAGCAACTTGCACTCCATGCAATCCAACAAGATGAGTAAATTACCATAAGGACATTTGGGGTAAAATTGTCATTTTTGATATGATATGCTTCTTTTCAATTCCTAAAAAGGCCTTCAAGGCCGGACTACTCCATGGAATGAAGTGTTTCATGTCATTTCTCCTATGACATATTTTCAGTAAATCATTGATAGTTTTATTCAACACAAATCTAATTGGATTTGTCTCATTTCAATTCTCTAAGATGGATATTGTAGCCTGACTGCTCCATGGGATAGGAATGTGCAACCACTATTAACAATTGGAATCAAAAGCTGAACTAGGCCTAGCCAAGGCATTAATATGCTCAAATCTAAATTTGTTCAGATCATTCATTATGGTCAAGCAACTTCGTCACTTCAATCATTGTCATTACCCTCATTGACTCGTTTCTTGAGGGGGTAGTCATAATATCAAATCATAATTAAATTCAACAGAAGATCCCAAAGATCATAGATCCCTTGATCTTATCAAAATTGCGTTTGTCTTTGCGAATCATTGTCAACATCTATCATAAGCTTACCCCTTTGCTTGGGGCAAATAACAAATATGATAATTTGTTTGTATCTCTTCTTCTTTCGATTATATAGGCCTAATTCCTATTGTAGCATCAAATGCTACCATAATTCTTGATAGCGAGTGCAAACTCTTTCAAGTTTAAGCCTCCAAAGAGTTGGAAGCAATGATTCCAAGATGCGTGTCCTTTTGCAGGATAAGAGGCATCTAATGTTGATCTGACTAATGATCATTATGGAACCTTCGACATCATTTTAGGAGGTATATTTTTGCTCAACATTGTTCGATCTCACAATGCATCTCAAAATGGGCATTTGTAGACACCTAAAATGCGTCATGTCGAGGGTGACTAATCATATGGACATACTATAAGACCATATGAAGGATCTTGGATAGACTCCAATATAGAGCAGTGGTTTTAACCACTCAATTTGGCCTCCTTGGCCTAATCAGTCTGAACCACAACCCAAACCTGCAATCTACAGGCTGAACTACGATTGAGACCTATGGTTTACGGTCTAGACCATAGTTGTAACCTGCAGTCTTAACTAAAGTTAAGTTGGCCTTCATCCGAGCCAAATCGATTGGAACAGACATTTGATATAGAAGGTGGTTAAAGGATGAAAATTTTCAATCCAATTGTCCTGACCACCCCTTCTTGATCTTGGCTTCTCCATGAAACCACCCCTAGCCCTTGGGTAGTCCTATAAGTACCCCTCAAAATTAGGGAAAACTATCAGAGAGAGAATTTGAGATTTGAGCAGCGAAGCCCTATCAAATTGTACAATGAAATGAGTATACTAAGAGAGGCACTTATCCCCTACTTACTTGCCAAGATTCATGATGAATTGCATTATGGGTGCCCTAAGAGCCTAGGAGATCTAAGAAGTGCATATTCGAACAAATGAAGGCCCTTCACAGCGAATAAAATTCCAAATAAATCTGAGGACACCAAAGGCGACCATTGAACATCAATTTGGACAAGGAGGTCAAGCCTACTGCCCTTGAAATTGAGGGTAAACCTATCATATTGCTAATCGTGGCTTTCAACCACAATTTATAATGCAGGCCGCTCACCAAAGCTATGATTTGAAGTAGAGGGAACAAATTCAAAGGAGATAAAATAATCAATTTCCTTCCCCAATGCGAAGAAGAGGGCAACTCCACCCTAGAGTAGTTTATGACTAGTTGAAAAGGAAAATTAGTGTGCATACCCTATTGAGGGCTTTGGCATTGTATTAATCATATCATCATTTGGGTGACCCTAAGAGGGGCATAATTGTAATCGAGATTCTTTACAAATATTAATACAAGAAATGCTTATTTTGTTGAATATATACAATCTTGTCATTTTTATGCTTTGAATGAATGAATACGACATAGTGCAATAGATGGGTGTATGTTTTTTGGTTGGATCAAAACCAATGTCAGCTTATGGTTGAGCTAGATTTTGGCGGCTTGTATTACCTAGTAGTCTAGTCTAACTACATCTAAACTCATGATTACGATGATCATACGATGATACTCATTACAACAATGGGTTGCATAAAAATCGCTTGGTAATTAGGTAATATTATGCCTCATCTAATGCATTCACTTTGCAGACATAGGGATAATGAATATCTAGGTCTTCTTAACAGACTTGTATCTTTCGAGATTCTTGTGTAGTTAGTATACAAATTTTAATTAATCAACTAGGGTGTTTTAGTCTCACAGAAAACATCAAAATCCCCTCATAGTACTTAATCATGTCATCAATATGCACCATTTTCCTTATGAGATTTTTTTTTTAAGGGGTCCTCATAAAATAGGATAGATACTAGATGAGTATCAGCAATGATATTTAGTTATGCACACATTTTAGTTTGCAAAATATTATAGAAAAAACCCTTATATCTTATATATTTCATCTCATAAACAAGTATATAACTCTTGTGATAGGGTTAAATTTTTAATTCATGATTTTTATACAATCTGTGGTGTGTTCCATTAGTGTTTTAAATACAAATTAGATTCATTCAACATGTTTTAAATAATTAAAGCATACATGTACAATGTGCATTAGAACATCCACATAAAATTAATGCATTACATACACATTACATGTGTCATATCAATAACAAAAATTAAATGCATAATCAATTAAATAAATTTAAAAACATGCATTTAACATTAAACATTGCATCCATATACACATACGTAATAGTGCATCCATACATATAGACTACAATATCTAGTCACACATCCATCACCTAATCATTGCACGTCATTAGTACATCGTATGTATAAAAAAATACATCATACAATCATCACATCCATCACTGCATCCATAACATACACATAAAATCAAAACATAATATAAACACATGAGGCATAAATGATATCTCATATATATATGGAAATGTCAAAGTATATCATGATACAAAACTGCCCATAGGCTATGACTATGTAGGTCTTCAGACCTTACACCCAAAAAGAATTAATAAATAGCACATATCATGCAGGGCCTGCATCTACAGAGTCACCTCCACCCTTGGCCTCATCCCTGCTTGGATGCTTGGAACCAATGGTCACTGATCTCTATGGCCTAGCAGATGATCTATGACTAGGCCTAGTTGATGACCTATGACTAGTTCGAACAGAAGACTTTTTGGACTCTATGCATTGGATTCGGAGGGATCTCCCTATTGTAGACCACTCAGGTAGACTAACTTCGGGTATCCTAAGCTGACCCTCTAAACCCACTATGTATGCCACGTCATATTGATGCTGGTCTAGATACTCCTCTAGCAATCTCCATAACCTGTTAATCTCAACATCTCCACTAGAGGTTGCCTATCCCTGAATCACTGGAGTGGATGGTGTAGCCTGACCTACAGTCACGATGGGCAACTAAACCTGTAGAGAACCTCGCTCCATTTTCCTAACATCCCTCTCTGCTATATTGGTTGTCATATGATTTTGTAGAGTGTCTTGCTCTACTATAACCCTATCCCTCTCAACAGTAACTCGGTAAATCTCTGTATGGATTGTGGCTATCTGATCCTTAAGGATATATCTCTCCTCGGAGAATCCCCTCCACTATTGCTTCCCACTATTGATATGACTTAGGACTATGGTAAGGGTAGTCTCCCTCTCAACCAACAAAATGCAAAAGGTACAAGTAAAAACTAAAGAAAGAGATCAACACATAATCTGGTGATATTTTATCTATTTTTTCTCAACGTTGTGCTTTATCACAACGCATCCCAAAGAGGGGCATCTTTAGATGCCTAAAACATGTCATTTTGAGGATGCTACCTATATGGACAACTTTTTAGGACATATGACCCACATTGGGCATCCTCAAGGTTTAACAATGGTTTTTACCACTCAAACAAGGTTAACTTGCCTTTTGCAACCTGGACTGTCATATCCAAGAGTGGCCCCTAGAGGCCACCTTACCCTATGACGGCCAACAATCACGATCTCTCTACCTTGGGATGGTCATGCCTGTAACAAACTCAGGCTCCCGAGCCAAGCGAAAATCAATTATAGGACAACTAAGCATTAACTGTCAAGTGCAAGAAGATTCTAGAAGTGGTGTTTGGTCTTCCTAGATCCTAATTGTTTCTTGGTTCTTGGCTTCTCTTGCAAGCCAAGATTCCCATTTTGGAAATCTATAAGAAGATTCCAAGCCTTCATGAAAATATATCTCAATCTTATGCGATAAAGTGTTGCCAAATTGTTTCCTAAGTGATCTTTCTTGTTCTTCATAACGAAGTGCCGTTGGATTTTCGTCATGGAGCTCTCAATTGTAACAATGGAGTCTCTTGGAGTTTGAAGACCAAATTCAACACTATTTTACCATAAAAGATCCCAATTTCATGCTAATTTATGTAATTTAATCATTCTTCAAGTGCACGACCCTTGAACAATCAATTTGATAGATCAACCCCATCATTTCTTACATTGGTCACAAAGAACTAGTCCTCTGTTTAGCGATCGCTTTGCCCTGAAGTGGCATGCATGTACCACTGCCCTACCATTTTAATATTAATGAGGATACCATTTCTTTAATTCTTGTTTTTGGTCTTGATGGTTACATGATTTGTATTTCAATTTTATTTTATATAATTGCTTAGGTGTACAATTTTTGCATACTACAGTGGCAATCACGATGCGGGACTCTTTCCACATTTCATAAAATTTATCGCTAATTACCTATTTTCTTGATTTTTTAAATTGTAGGTACCATCATCTTGGGCTAGAACGATCAACAGTAGTAGTCGTCATACCCTGTGATAGTCAGCAAACCCCGTTTCTCTGCCCTATGATGACCTCAAAGCAGAGTTAAAAAATTAGAGAAGCAACACCTTCATTGAATGTAAGCTTCACTATAAGTTTCTATATCCCTATGTTTCCTGCTATTCAGTAAATAAATGTAAGAATTTCATATTTTAGTAGAGAAAATATAGACAAATTTCAATTTTAAATAGCCTGCTTGTGACCTCTCCTAGGTTCGATGACATCTGTTTATGGCCACTGTTGGGTTAGGCGATCCCTATTTCTAACCGTCCCTATGTCATACGACCTCTGCTGCAGACTATCTAACATATTTGAAATTTTTCCTATTTTTTAGGACATCTTGGTCATGTGGACATTTGTAGATAAACATTGGAACTTTGTGCCAAATGAGTATTTAAAGCATTGTAAAAGTATTTTTAAGATTCGTATCAATTTTAGAAGTTCTTATAGGAGAAAATATTGAAAAGGATTGGGATTGCACTCCTTGTTAATAACTGCAATCCTTATTAAAATTTCTAGGTCTATTATGTTTAAAAGCCTTTTGAAATCCTAAGAATATATTAGGCCATGAATTAAGTAGGATGGGAAATAATATTGTAATCTCTTATTCTTAACTATCATGGTGTCTCATTTTTAGAGCTTCCTTGATTAAATACGTTATTGTACAATATCAATGTTCTTCGCAGAAGGATTGAAATTTATTTGTGGCTGCTCCGATTAAATACGTTAGGATACAACAAGTTGTCTCCTTATGTACCTATGTTTACTAAGTTAAATGTATGTTGGTACCTTCCTTCCTTTCCTTTGTCTAGGCATTCATGTTTTATATTGTTTAGACCCATCAGTCAAACCTTATCAAGGATATCCTAGTGGGGATAGGTTGGCATTGGAATATTAATATCTTATGGAATTTTTATATTATGCTCAAGGATATTAAATTTAAATTATGGAGAGAAATTTTTTTAGATGACTCATCTTACTTATCAAATTTTTTTCTTTCCATTTCGTATATTTTTTGGGATGAGATAATAGTTTTTTGGAAATCACATGTTACTGCTTTATTTTCTCAATATTTCACTCATCTTAACTTTTTTGGTAATGAAAAATAACCATTATATTTGATGTGTTACTATAGATTTCAATTTAGGCCAATAAAGTAGTTATGGAGATTTCCCATCTTCAAGCTTATTATTGTTAGGATAAAAATATCTCTATGATGAGTTATACTTTCAAAAACTAAGGATTCTCCTCAAGAAGTTCCACATTGATCATGTTAAAGTATTTACACCCCTCTATGGTAGTCACATTTCATATTTTAGGTTATGTTCAAGTTTTAGGCCATATGGAGATTATTGGTATCGATTAAAAAAAATTTCCACTTCAGACCTCACTATATCCTTTAAATGAGATATGAGCATTTCAAGATAGTAAAAGAAATATAAATGTGAGGCCTCTATATCAACTTGGGCTCTAGTAATAGAGGCAAAAAATCTTCAATCGATCATTGAAGGCTAGTATTCAACGCTAGCAACTCAAGAGTTGGTTAATTCTAGCTAAGATTTATCTATATCTAAGGAAGGTAAAATCCCTTTAATGTAAAATTCATATGGAAATGGTGATAATCCCTTTAGTACAGGTGCCAAATATCCAAATCCCCTCATGTTGATACGAGAACCCATAGACCCCACACAATTGATAGGATAGATCGATTACCTAGGCCTAATACTAGTCAATGAGAGCAATTACTCCAAATACAGTTGGATGATTTGCAAAAATAGAGAGCGCCTAGACCAAGAACATGTAGAACAACAAAGACTGCACCGTCAAAGGTTGTATGAACATAGACTACGTGAAGAAAGGATTCTCGAACAAATATTGCATGAGGAGCAATCGCATAGGGTAGCTTACGATGAAATCCCTATGCCTAGCACATATAGGCAATAAGCTAACCCAAGGTGCACTATGCAACACCATGAGTTACCTCCTAGGCCGATGGAAAATCATCCTCCTCCTACCTCTATTCATCATTCTCGACCATGACAACGTCAATTGCTAGATCATCCAAAATATGAGACATATGAAGAGCCAGAACCTGAGTACCAGGATCAAGCGTATCCTGAGTCACTTTGTGAAGACGTGGCTGATGATTACATTCAGCCACCTCGGTCTAACAAAAATCTTCCACCTCCACCTCCTAGGAGATCGATTCAAGAGAATGAGATCATATCATCTCATGCATATAAGGTCCTTATAGAGTGAATTAAATCACTGGAAAAGCAAGGGATGGGCTACCAAAAGCCAACATTGTGTAAACTATGCAATCAACCCCTTCACCCATCAGTTCCTTGTCCTCCTTATCCAGAACACTTTGAAATGCCAAAACTGGATAAATTTAAAGGAGGGGAGGGGGCGCGGGGACCACTGCCTCTTCTCTCTCCGTGCCCCCCCCCCCGCCTGTGGTGCCCCTCTTTTTTTTGGCCCCTCTCTATCCCCCCCCCCCCCGCCACGTGCGGGGGTTATACCCACCCCCCCCCCGCCACCCTCCCCCCCCCCACCCCCCCCCCCCCCCTCTTTTTTTCTCCTCTCTCCCTAAAAAAAAAAACCCCCCCCCCCTTCTCTTCCCTCCCCCCCCCTCATGTCGATTACAAAAATAGGTGGAGAAAGATAATGTCAAAATTGCCTTTCACCATACTAGTTTTAGAACTTACTCGAATGTTTACAAAAAGTTACTCGAAACACATCTCGCTTCTTCTTCAATTGCAACAATACCAAACATTTGAGGAGGCTTTGGTGCAAGCCAAAGTTATCAAGGACATAAAGGTCCAAGAGGGGGATATAAAAACTCTAGAAAAAGGAGTGGAATAAAAATCCTTGAAACAACTACATTCAATGAAAATCAACTCCAGTCAATCAAATTGTTATGAATATTCCTAAAATAGAGAAAGCACCCCAATAGCCTAACTATCAGGCTCAACCTCCTCCATTCCAATATAATAATAGAACCAAGCGCAAGATCATCCATGATGCCCTCCTTGCACTTATACACCATTTCTTGAGTCTTTGGCATCCCTATTCAATCGCTTATGTGAGGCAAAGACTATTACCTTACTTGAGATCCACTTGGTAGATCCTACCCACCCAAAACCTAAGGGGTATAAAGAGGATTTGTATTGTGTTTATCACCGATAAAAAGGTCATGATATCCAAGCATGCTATGGATTTAAGAACCTGATACAAGATATGTTAGACAAGAACCAATTACAAATCGACAACCCTCTTGCCCCTGATAATCAACAAATGGGTATTTTTAAAGATCCCTTGCCCACTCATGAGGTCAAGGATGATCAGACTAGGCATGTCAATGAAATCCATATGGATCCACCCACTCATGGATTCATAGGTATGATCAACATCATAACAAGAAATAGAAGGTATGATCAAGTCGTACCACCTATAGCGCCTATCTGAATCCCTTCTATGCCCTAGCCCTTGTCGGCTCAAAACCCTCTTCAAGGTCCACCACCTCAACCGATGATAACAATCAAGAATAGGCTTACGCAAAGCCTACAAATGGCATCGACAAAGCTTTCCATATACGAGCTTATCCAACAATCACCTAGACATAGGGAAGCGCTTATGGAAATCTTAAAATCCATCGAGCTTCAACCTTGAGACCCTAACGCATTCACAAAATTTTTAGGGCATGTGCAAAAATGTAAAGAGCCTATGGTAACCTTTTATGATCATGAAATAAAATAGGTACCTACAAACATAGTGGATCCCCCATTACATATTATCGCTTGTATCAATAGGATCCCATACAAGTGAGTATTGATTGATACAGGTTCATCAATCAATATAATAACAATGACCACTCTAGAGCATTTGAGCCTTCCAACATCACACATTGTAGCATCTACCTTCACGTTATGAGCATTCAATGATGCTTTATGCTCAATAGTAGGCACAATAGTCCTACCTATCCAAGTGGGACTAAAGATAATTTTTGTATTGTGCCATGTGCTAGAAGGAGCAATGCAATATAATATATTGCTCGGTCACCCTTGGATCCGGGACATGAAATGTGTTCCTTCAATATTACATCAATGTATCAAATACATACATGAAGGACAAGTTCATGTGGTCCCTTCGGATGATGAGCCATTTAAGTACATAAATCATGTCAGTAATCCAAGGGAGTTTGTTCTACCCTCCATGCATCTAGATATTCGACCAAGTTCCCCTATCAAGCATCCAGAGCACCCACCAAAATCAGCACCTACTGATCCACCCACTTCATTACCACCACATCCACCTAAACCATTGGCTTCTCTAGATATTCCTTCTTCATCATCGGGTCCTCCGATCGAACAGAAGTTGAAGGTACCTATGGAGGATATTCTAACAGTCATCCCCAATATTTCCATGATAGAAATTTTGATTCCTATGGAAGAGGAAGAATCACCTACCACAATGGATGACTTACCTCACCCCACATCCCTCACATCATCAATGACATCATCCGCACCGCAAGTGATAATTCACTTAGCCAACCTAGGGCTCATAGAATATTTGGTACAAAATGTTACATTTACACCAATTATCGAGTCTGCACAAGACATGGGAAGACCTCATGTTCCCCCTTTCCAATTGGAACTATCGTACCCCTAGGTATACCACCTAATCAAATAAACTTCATATATGGGGGTTTCGATCAATCCACAAATCAGTCTCCTATGATTAGCCAATGAACCATTCACAGGAAACATATATTACATGTCAAATCCAAATTTTGCTTTAAGATATTTCTACCATTGCCATTGGCATAAAAATGGCTTAGGTCTTTATGAGCAGGGTCTTAGAACACCCTATTTACCATAATACCAATTACCCACAAATAAATTTGATTTAGGGTATTCCATCCGCATGTCGGATGAGCTCTTGGTTGACTCCTTACAATGCCTAAGCTTAGGTTTTGGGGAAGACATTGATGAGAATGAATATGCCAACCCTGACCATTCTCATCTATTGGGAGATCATCTCCCAATTACAATGGTCTCCATCGAGCCTCCTGATTCTATCAATGAATCATCTGAAGAGACCAACCAACAAGAGGAGTTCAAGCTCGATAATAATCTTGAGAATGATTGGATTGAAGAAGATGATGAATACGAGGATGAAACAGAAGTAGCATACCTAGGTCCTCGCTACCTTCATCACCTTAACAACTATAGAGGAGATGTCGATCCTGTTAGGCCCCTTATTAACCTAGATGATATCTATCATAGGGTGTTTCCTCCCCACCTAACTAGAGGTAGCTACTACCACCAGAGGACCCAATCATCTTATCTACTCCTAGAGCGGATCCAAAAATCCCATTTCCTCCTAAGCCACATCTAGCATATGCAGAGCCATCTATAATCAACAGGTTCTCCCTACGTGATAATGGAAATTACCAACCATCCATAAACATGATTTCCATTGACCTAACTATACCTCTCCATAACCCCAATGACCCTTCAAAGTCATTGCACCTCAATCATGAGGTAATTGATTTTGATTGCACTGCATCACCACCATCACCCGAGGAGTTCTTCCCATGTGAAGAGATGCTACAACCATTCCATTTCTCTCCAGGGCCAACTCGAGATGTCTGTCACACTGAGGTTGAATATGACATGATAGATCCTCCAAATCCAATGGATGACATCTACTTGATCCCTACACCTCATCAACTTGAGGAGGGGTCTCATATGTCAATTGAGGAAACTTTTGATGTAGATATTGGCAATGACCCTAACAATCCTAAGAAAGTAAAATTAGGATAGAGTCTATCTCTTGAAGAATGTGCCATCATCATAGCTCTATTGATAGAAAAAAGTGACATGTTTGCTTGGTCATATAAGGACATGTCGGGTCTTGATCCAAATATGGTCACACATAATCTTACACTAGACCCAAATATTAAGTCGATCAAGCAGAAGCTTAGAAAAATGCATCCAAAAATCACCTTAATGGTGAAATATGAATTACAAAAATTGTTGGATGTAGAATTCATCCAACCGATTGATTATCCAGAATGGGTATCTAACATGGTACCCATAGGAAAACCTGATGGGAGGATTCATATCTATACGGATTTTAGAGATCTTAATAAAGCAACTCCCAAGGATGCATTCCCCTTGCCTAATATTGATGCTCTAGTAGACGCAACTGCTGGTCATGAAATGTTATCCCTTATGGATGGATTTTTAGGCTATAATCAAATTTGGGTCAAGCCCGAAGATCAACATAAAATAACCTTTACTACACCATGGGGAACATTTTGTTATAAAGTTATGCCATTTGGCCTTAAAAATGTTGGTGCAACCTATCAACGAGCCATGACATACATCTTTCATGACTATATGCATAAGATCTTAGAATATTATATAGATGATTTGCTCACCAAATCTCTCTTGCATGAAGAGCATGCAGATATTTTATGAAAAGTCTTTGATCACCTTGATAGAGCATAACGTCAGGCTAAATCCTAAAAAGTGTGTTTTCGAAGTCACATCAGGAAAAATTTTGGGATTCATAGTCTCCAAGTGAGGGATCGAAGTAGATCCCACAAAGGTCAAAGCAATTTTAGAAATGCTTCCCCCCACTAACCTTAAAGAGCTTCGTAGCTTGCAAGGAAAGGTAGCATCCATCAAATGCTTCATAGCACAATTATCAGATAAATGTCAACCCATGAATCGATTATTACAAAAGGGGGTCCCATTCAATTGGGATGAGGAGTGCTAGAAGGCCTTTGATGAGATAAAATAGTACCTAGCATCACCACCAGTATTAGCTCCACCTCGACTAGGTGTGCCTTTCTTATTATATATTTTAGCCATAGATTTTGCTCTAGGGACCATGTTGGCCTAGAAGAACAAAGAAAATAAAGAATAGGCTATCTACTATATTAGTCACACCTTGGTCAGTTATGAGCTTAAATACACATACGTTGAGAAGCTATGCTTAGAAGTGGTATTCACCACCAAAAAGCTTTACCACTACATGTTAAATCATACAACGTATGTCATCTCAAAAGAAAATCCTTTGTGGTATATGATGAGTCACACATATCATAATACGTGAACCATAAAGTGGATCATGCTATTGATAAAATTTGATCTTGAATTCATCAATCAAAAATCAATCAAAGGTCAAGTCATAGTTGATCAGTTAGTAGAGGCTCCTCTTCAGGATGATAAGCCTCTTGTAATTGAGCTACCCGATGATGCAGTGTTCACATTATCAGAATCACCCAAACCCAAAGAACCGAAAAATAAAGTAGACATGACTTTGTTCTTTGATGGTTCAAAATATGAGCAAGGGGGTGGTGCAAGGATCATATTTTTCACACCGCAAGGAGCTCCTATGCCCTTGTCTTTCAAACTTGACTTCCCTTGCACCAACAATAATGTTGAATACGAGGCTCTCATCTTGGGTCTCCAAACAACTATCACCATGAAGATTAAAAAGCTTAATATCTTTGGTGACTCCTTGCTCATCATTAACCAAGTCAAAGGTATTTATCAATGTAGATGTCCTATCTTGAAAGCTTACAAAGATCTTGTGGATAAATTACTAGCCAAACTAGAATGGTATGACATCGAGGTAGTCCCTCGTACATCCAATCACTTTGTGGATACAATGGCATCTTTGGGATCCTTAATCCCATAGAACCCTTTCGATGATATTACAACCATCCATGTTAAAATGCTCTCGTAATCAATGATGTTGCGTGAGGCTTTGGACAATAAAGAATTAGTTCACATGATTCAGATAGAACCGAATCAAGATCGGTTCTCCAAGGCACAAGACTTTCTGAAACAAGCATCCTGGGGGTCCTTGATCTCATAGGGTCCTTCAGATAATGGCATGACCATTCACCACAAGGTTGTTTCCCAATCCACATTTGTGCATGATGAATCACAATGGGAACAAGTTGTTCAGTCAGTTGAAGCACAAGCTTATCAAGATTGGCTCATCCAATTAAAATATTATCTAAAACTTGGTAATATCCCTCAGGGATTATTGCATGCTACAAAATGAGCATTTAAACAAAAAGTGACCAAGTATGTCTTGTTAGGAGATATTCTCTATCATCGAAGCTATGATGGACTCCTCCTTCATTATCTCGAGCCCCAAGAATCTACTTGGATAATCTTGCAAGCTCATGATGGTACCTATGATGGCCATTTTAGTGGTATGGCTATCATCAAGTGCATCCTTTGAATGGGTTATTATTGGCCCATAATGGAAAAGGATTGTTGCACATATGTCAGGAAGTGCATAAAGTGTCAACATCATGCCAATCTCTCACACCTACCATCTCAAGCCTTACAACCGATTCAATCGGTGTGGCCTTTCTCTCAATGGGGATTTGATCTAATTGGGAAGATCTCTCCTCCATATTTAGGCCATCACACATTCATACTAATGACTACTAAGTATTTTACCAAATGGGTGGAAGCAATCCCTTTAACCACTATGACTAGAGCTCATATTATGGAGTTCATACTCCATAACATTATATGTCATTTTGGTATTCCATCCAAAATAATATCGGATAATGGGACATCATTCAAGAACAAATATGTGTGGGCCTTAACATCCAAATATAACATTCAACACAACTTTACAACACCCTATTATCCATAAGCAAATGGGTAGGCAGAGGCCTCAAATAAAACTATAGTTACCATATTGAAGAAAACCATCAAGGAAAACCACAAGGATTGGCACCTTCAACTACCTCTAGCTTTATGGGCTTATCAAACTAGCATTCGAACACCCACTAGGGCAACCCCATTTTTGCTAGTATATGGCATTAAGGCCATTATACCCTTGGAATTAGAAATTCCATCATTGCATGTGTCATTGAAAGAGTTCATCGATGATGACACCTCATGACAAGCTCACCTTGATCAATTGACCCTTCTTGATGAACGATGAGTTAATGCTCTTGAGCATCTACGCATTTATCAAGATCATATTAAATGAGCTTATGATACAAAAGTCCATTTAAGAGACTTTAAAGTTGGGGATCTTGTGCTCAAAGAGAACCAACAAAACTCAAACCTACCACCTCATCTACGAGATAAATTTATGACCAATTGGTTAGGTCCCTTTATCATAACAGAGAAAATAGGGCCAGGAACTTACCACCTAACTTCGCTAGAAGGTGTTGAAGAACCCAAACCTCTCAACATTCTTCATCTATGAGTATTTTATACATAAATAAAAACAATAAAAATTACAAAAACAACAAAAATTATCAAA
Organism: Wollemia nobilis; assembly: GCA_028583015.1. Lineage (NCBI taxonomy): Eukaryota > Viridiplantae > Streptophyta > Pinopsida > Araucariales > Araucariaceae > Wollemia > Wollemia nobilis. The sequence continues at coordinate 4,640,540 of JAQPPZ010016919.1, forward strand.
AATACCAAACAAATCAGAAAACATAAAAACACAAAAACAATACAAAACATCAAAATACAAAAATATTTACATTATGTTATCATGCATTTCATTGTATGCATTGATTAGTTGCATTGCATTAGGCATCTTCATCCATTACACTTGCATTAGGACAAGTCGTGTTTACATTCTTATGAATGACACCATGTTTGTATGCCAATCATGAACCTCAAATCAACCTTATCAATCATCAACACTCACAATTTTCTTTATGAGCTTTTGCTTATTAAGAGGTCCTCATAAAATAGGATAGATACCGGATGAATATCAACAATGATATTTAGATGGCCACTAGCTATTTTATGCACACCTTTTAGTTTACAAAAGCTTGTAGGGAAAACCCTTACATCCCACATATCATTATCATTCACATTTCCCTTGTGAGTAACTATGTTTTTCAACACAATTAATGAGTTGCTATAGGGTGTATACTAGGGTTTTCGATCATTCAGCCATCCCTAGTTATCTTTTCAGATTTTGTAGAAAGCTATCTTGGCTTTTAGAAGGTAAGGTCTCACTTTGATAGTACCTTGCATATCTCAAAATCCCAACACAATTTTACACATTAACAATCCAAGTTTGAACAAGGAAAGATGACACTACAAAGTGGTCCTTATCACCTTAAGAGAAAGGTTTTCCTTGCTCATCCTATTATGTGCATGGTCTAGGATGCTGAGAATTGGCAAAAGGACAAGCTCCCCCTACCCAAACAATCCCCTTGCTCTTCCACAAAATGAGCAAAATTCCCAAAATAAAACAAAAGAAATAGTGATTTTCATCACTAAGCAAATCCCTTGCTCTAAAAAAAATAGTGGTTTTCACCACTAAGCATGAGCAAGTATCCCAAGAAATCAAAATAAAAGAAGGGGGTAATGAGCTTGAATCCCTAGAATCCTCAGTATTCAAAATCCATGGGGCAATCTCCATTACAACAATGGGTTGAATGAAACCCACCTAGCAATGGAGTAGCCTTATGCATGGTGATATGTCTATCACATTAGTGACCTTATTTTGTATAGACCAATGTTAGCTTATGGTTGAGCTAGCTTTTGGTGGCTTGTATTGCCTAGTAGTCTAGTCTAACTACGTCCAAACTTAGGATTAAGATGACCATAGGGTGATCCTCATTACAACAATGGGTTGCATGAAACCCGTCTGGCAATGAGGTAGTCTTATGCATCATCTAATACATTCACTTTGCACACATAGGGATATTGAATATCTAGGTCTTCTTAATAGACTTATATCTTTCAAGAGTCTTGTGTAGTCAGTATACAACTTTTGATCAATCAACTAGGGTGTTTGAGTCTCACGAAAAACCTCAAAATCCCCTCATAGCACCTAATCATCTCATCAACAGTCACAATTTTCCTTATGAGATTTTGCTTATTAAGGGGTCCTCATAAAATAGGATAGATACCAGATAAATATCAACAATGATATTTAGATGACCACTAACTATTTTATGCACACCTTTTAGTTTACAAAATCTTATGGGGAAAACCCCTACATCTCACATATTTCATCTCACATACAAATGTATAACTCTTGTGATAAGGTTAACATTTTAATTCATGATTTTTATACATTTGTGGTGTCTACCATTAGTTTGTTAAACACAAATTAGATTCATTCATTATATTTTAAATAATTAAAGCATACATGTACAATTTACATTAGAACATCCATATAAAATTAATGCATTACATACACATTACATTTATCATATCAATAACAAGAATTAAATGCATAATCAATTAAATAAATTTAAAAACATGCATTTAACATTAAACATTGCATCCATATACACATACATAATAGTGCATCCATACATCTAGACTACAAAATCTAGTCATACATCCATCACCTAATCATTGCATATCATTAGTACATCGCATGTATAAATCAATACATCATATAATCATCACATCCATCATTGCATCCATAACATAAAATCAAAACACAACATAAACACATGATGAGCCATAAATGAGATATCATATATATATATAATGTCAAAGTACATCATGATACAAAATACCCATAGGCTACAATTGTGTAGGTCCTCAGACCTTACACCCAAAAAAATCAATACATAAAGAGTCATGAGGCTACACCCCAAAGTCACCTCCACCCTCAACCTCATCCTTAAGTTACTAGAACCACTAGCCTATCTCTGGATGTCAGATACTCCATGACTACTATTTACTCATTTCTCTACTAAGATCCTCCTACTATAGATCCCTAAGTAAATCCATCATGTATCTACCCTAACCCTCAATACTATATAGTTATCATGATTTGGCAAATACTCTCTAGAAGCCTCTAGACCTGCTAATCTACATCTCCACTATATACCTATCCTATAATTAACCCACTAACCTATAGAGCATCTCACTCTACTATCCTAGCATCCCTCTCTATTATCTAGTCATATAGATCTATAGAGTGTCCTACTCTACTATAACTCTATCCCTCTTAGCAATAACCCTATCTATATCTATCTGGGTTGTCTACCTAGGCCTTGAGGAGATCTCTCTCCTTGGTAATCCCTCCACTACTACCCACTACTAAGCTAACTTTAGACTATAGCCAGGGTAGTCTCCCACTCTACTAACTACCCCTATAGGGTCTACACCCATGCTCTCAACTAAGCCACCTCATCTATAGGGTCATCCTCATCCCCCTCACCCTCATCCTATGGCTCCTCTACCTCCTCTATAGCTTAGCCCCACTCCCCTTCTATCCTATGATGCACTCATCACCCAACCTCATCCACACCCTCCTCCTCTACTACCTCAGTAGGCCTACCCATTGGACCACCTCCCTACCATAATCGAGTGACCCACCAGGTGTCATACTCTACACTAGTACCTAGATCTACTATTAATCTCACTAGCCATCATCAGATCCTCCTCATCCTCAAGTGCCTCCACTCGAGGCCACACCAACTATGTCTCATATCCTTATGATGATAGATGATGGGCTCCTCCAAGACATCCTGATAGATCCCAAACTATCATATAATATGAGAGTACTAGAAGTACTCCCACTCAATGTCATGATACCCAATGAGCCCATTCTATTCTCACTCACCCTAGATACTCTACTACCTCTACCCAATGAGGGAAATCCAAGTAGGGCCTCCAAACCACCTATATGGCCATAATCCCTCCAAATATCTTGCATAATGAGATAATCTACCTACCTATGGTTAGCTCTAACATATCTCCTAATCTCTCCATCGAGCTGCATACCCAATATCATCATCCCATATTACTCATGGTACAGTCCTACTAGCTGATCTACTCAGATGTGCTCCCATCCCCAAATCTAGAGGAGCAGACTACAACCCAATCCTATGCGACTCGATGTTGTATCTCATACAACTCATCATATAAATGAGCCAATAGGGTGCTACCCCATGCCATGATGATAGAATCCTGAGTATCACACTCAATCAGATCCTAAACCATATCAAGGAGGTTCCATGTAAACCTCACTCCTAAAGAATCTGGTAGTAGGATGTTCAAGATAATGTACATCACTACTACATATCATCGAGTGAATACATGAGCATCATACCATGCTCTGATCAGAACCCCACCATGGTCCATCCATGCTAGTGCAACATCTACCTAACCTCCAAATATCCTCTGAAGAACTCTCACCCACTATAGAAGGGGAGTGGAGGTAATAGGGCATCCCTCAATAGGAATACAAAATATCCGATAGACATCCTCTAAAGTCACAATCATCTCACTAGTAGGAAGATGAAAGGTGTTGGTCCTATTATCCCAACGATCAGCCAAGGCCATCAAATAGGCCTGATCTGACATCATAATGGGTATACGCACCACCTGTTTGAGGCCAATCACCTCAAACCATACCCAATCCTCATCTGTGAGCTGACCCCACAACTCCTCAAACAAGGTGGGTACCCTATAATGAGCCATCAATATCTGAAGCCCAACAATCACACAAATCAAAAAAATCAAAAAATAAAAAATTCAAAAAATAAAAAATTTGTCATCCTCCTAGGCCAGGATCCGACAAGCGCGATCACCCCACCCTAGGATAGCCACCCCAATGGCCAAAAATTTGATCATTGGTTTTCAAACTGATCGCCCCACCCCAAGATGACCCCCAACCAGCCAAAGGGGAGCCACCCCTACCTAGGATGACCCCATAGTGACATCCAAAAAATGCTCAAAAGCATTAAAAATTAAAAAAAAAATTAAACCTACCCCTAAACTAGCCTAATCTAGATATTCCTAATCTAATGTGAGGTTCATTTCCAACAGTTTAGTGAGGTTCATTTTCCATTACTTAATGAGGTTCATTTTTAATTTGTAAAATTAACAAAGAGAGAATGAGATTTCTACCTTCCTAGCATCGGCTCCTCCACTCATAGAAGCCTCAGGTTGGTCCATGATCATGTTAGGTTGCATTTTTAATAGCATTCCATATCAAAAACTCTCTCCTCCACCTCACCTCTCCTTTTCTCTCACTACCAGCTATGAAAATGACATTAAAAATTTACAAAATTTGATTTTATATTTTCCAAATTTTGAGACCACCCTTGGGTGGGGCGATCGCATTTCGGTGTGACCGTCCTACCCCAAGATGGCCCCAAAATTTGCAAAATGCCACCATCATACCCCAGGATGACCTCAAAATGACAATAAATGCAAGCATTCTGTCAACATCATGAACATCAACTAGGGCATTTAACAACATCTAATGGTCCATATTAATCAAAAACCTCAAAAATAACAAAAAAATCAATAAAATAAAGTCTCAAGTGAGCCTCGTACCTAGTAATTTACCCTATACACTTGGTGGTTGTAGTGACTTGCTATCCATGCAATCTGGTAAGATGGGTAAGTTACCATAAGGCCACTTGAACCCAAAAATAATTCATCTATGAATTGAAATACTTTCACTTCAATCCCCAAGAAGGCCATGTGGCTAGACTGCTCCAAGGGAATGAGGCGTACATTTCATTCTTCCATGAAGTTTCAACAGATCATCGAACATAGTGATTCACCTCGAGATTAAATTGAATTGTTATCATCTTAATTCCCTAAGAAAGCCATGTGGTTGGATTGCTCCAAGGGATAGAGATGTACAATTACCAATAATGGTTGAAATCATAATTGTAATAGGATTTTCCCTTCTACATTTGTTATAGTCTTGCAAAGCTCAAGCAAGTCATCTTGGTCAAGCGACTCATCACTTTCATCACTGTCCATCTCCTCATCGACTCATCACTTGAGGGGGTAGTCATAATCACTAAATTCATAATCAAAATCAATAAACAAACACTCAATCATGCAAATTGTATTCATCCAAGAATCATTGCCAACAACTATCACACACTTCCCTCTTTGTTGGGGCAAAAAGCAAAAATGTCAAACCAAACCTTTGTCAGTCTGAACTAACGGTCATGTAGTAAAACAAAACTACCCGAATACCTTCAATTTGCCAAAGTTTTACCCAAAATTAAGTCCACCAAAGTGTTGGAGGCAATGATTCAAAGATGCATGCTCTTTTTGTGATTGGGGCATCTAATGTTGATCAGATCAATGAACATCAATCAACCTTCAATTTGACTTTAGGTTATCTATTTTTGCTCAATGTTGTGTTTTCACACAACGCATCCCAAAAAGGGGTATCTGTAGACACCTAAAACATGTCATTTTGAGGAGGCTACCTATATGGACACCTTTTCAGGCCATATGACCCACCTTGGGCATCCCCAAGGCTTAACAGTGGTTTTTACCACTCAAATAGGGGCAAATTACCTTTTGCAGCCTAGACCGTCATACCTAGGAGTGGCCTCCAGAGGCCGCCTTACCCTATGATGGCCAGTAGTCATGGCCGCTCTACCCTGGGATGGCCATGCCTGTAACAAACTCAGGCTCCCGAGCCGAACCAAAATTAGTTACAGGATAACTAAGCATTAACTGTCAAGCGCGAGAAGGTTCTAGAAGTGGCGTTTGGTCTTCCTAGATCCTAACCATTTCTTGATTCTTGGCTTCTCCTACAAGCCAAGATTCCCATTTGGGAAATCTATAAGAAGACACCTTGCCTTCATGAAAATATATCTCAATCTCATGCGATGAAGTGCTACCAAATTATTTCCTAAGTGATCTTGCTTATTCTTCATAACAAAGTGCTGCTGGATTTTCATCATGGAGCTCTCAATTGCAACAATGGAGTCTCTTGGAGTTTGAAGACCAAATTCAACACTCTTTCACCATCAAACATCTTGATTTCATGCTAATTTTTGCAATTTAATCATGCTTCAAGTGCATGACCCTTGAACAATCAATTTGGTAGATCAATCCCAATATTTCTCACATCGGTCACGAAGAACTAGTCCATTGTTCAGTGGTCGCTTCACCCCGAGGTGGCCCGTAGGCACCACCACCCTACCCTAGGATGGTCAGTAGGCCAGACCGCTCTACCTTAGAATGACCTCTCGGTGACATCTATTTTTACTATTTTTCTTAGTTATAGTAGATTTAGTAGCTTTCCATTTGTTTTCTAACATAGTTTAATTCAGTTTTCATGCATCTTTTTATCGTTTTCAACATCTTTCTTTTAGTTTCTTATCATGGATATGGACCTCATCATGAGAGGTTCCTCATTTGCTATTAACGTCTTGTGAGTGTTCTTGTGTGTAGATTTTAGATCTTGGTAGGAGCTATCAACATAAAGATTCATCAATATTTATCTCACATTGCGGAGGTCACAAGAAACTCCTCCCCAAATCAGTTTTGAGGGTGCAAATATTCTACGGGATACACCTACCATTGGTTCTTTATTGTAAATTGTATCAAATTGGTATTAAATCCCTAAGAGGGATATCATTGTAACCACCTTGTGAAGGATAATTTCAATATTAATGAGAAGGGCACCATTTCTTTATTTCTTGTTTCTTATCTTGATGGTTACATGATTTGTTTTTCAATTTGATTTCATATAATTGCTTAGGTGTACGATTTTTGCATACTACAAGTTACATAAGTTGGTTGCAAACCTTATATTTCTATAATGGATGAGTTGAAGTTAAACACACTTGATTCTAGATAATTATCATATGGAAAGTTTCCAAGACTAATTTATTGAGACATAAAGGCCTTTGAAGAGTGACTCAAGGAACAAAACCAAAACCAATAAAAGATGTTGAAAAAATTAGCTTGTCTAATAGATGTGATGAAGCACAAGGACTCATATTAATAATTCAAAGGTTTTGTAATTAGAGACTAAATGCATGCCTTAAATATTAGTGATTTCTCTATTGTTGAAGACTTGCTAACACATTTAAACTAACTATAATATCAACTAGCAGACTATGGGATTAAGAAGGAAGATAAATAGTCAATATTATAGATTTTATCCAAGTTGAAAGGACCTTATCAAGTTTTGGATCAAATTTCTATTTTGTTATGGATGCTTTAGATTCAAATTTTAAAATGCACACATTTGAAATATTTTATGAATGCCTTATGAGGGATCGACCAAAGCTTATACAAATTGATGTTATTTAGTCTAAGGGATCTAAGAATCAATATTTTCTAGTTGAAGCACCATAAGATTTAATAAGGGCAAGCCATTTCCCAAGATTCGAAAAGAGCCTAATTTTGATACACAAAATAAAGAGTATTCTTCTCATTCTTCTAGTTTTAATTATTAAAATAGGTAAAATAAGAAGGCTTCGAAGCATTTTTATTTTTGTGGTAAGGATATAGATTTTTAGTCTTATTATTGGGAAAAAATAGTAGCTTTAGAGGAAGCTATGAAGAAGTATAATATATATAGTTTAAAGCCTTATTCTTCTTCTTCTTATTTAAATGATAAAACATTTTCTACCACAACTTATGCCTTGATTGTCATTATTTATACTAGAGCTGATTGGATTCTTTATTCAAAAGCTTCACATTACATGTCTAAGTCATTAGTTGATTTCATTTCTATTTAAGAGTGTAGTACTTAATAATTTTTTGGATATTATTCCCCTTTTAATGTATTAGGATCAAGCAAAGTTAATATGACAAATGGTACTATCAATGATGTTTTATATATTTCAAATATCCCCATCAATCTTATCTCCACTTGCTAGATTTTCCATTAAGGTCATGGAGAATTATTGAACTTCTCTCCATATAATGTGGTGAGTGATAACCTCCATTATTGCTAATGATTTAGATATATTATATCAATTTTCTTTTTTTGAGCCTTTATATGGTCTTTTAGTTCTCATTGCAAATGTTGACACCTTGAGCAAGTTGTGGCTTGACCATTTGGGCGTCTCACCTATAAGTACTTGTAATAGTTGAGCATTCATAATATGGATCTTGGAATTCTTAAGGTTTCCTTGGTTCATCATGATTTGATTTCATTTTCTACTCCATATTTGAAGGAGCTAAATATGTGCTCACTTTCATTGATGAATTCTTAACGCATACTTAGGTGTAATTTATTAAGTATAAAAGTGAGGTATTCTATATCTTTCAAGACTTCACAATATTTGTTAAAAATCAAACTATTGAGGCATGTGGCCTTTTTGTGGCATGTATTTATGCTAAAAAATACCCAAAAAGCTATTTTTTTAATGTTAAGCATATTGTTAGGGGCATAGCTTTGTGCTTGGGACTCTGTATTGATCCATTCACAATGCATTGGAAAACTTAGAGCAGGACTATAAATTTACATAGGACATGGAAGATGGTTCAAAGGACCTCAAAAATACAAAATATTTGAAATAATTTTTTTCTATTTTTAGATTTTCATATCCAAAATGCATCTCTAGCTATGTTGACACATTAATAGAAGATAAAACATAAAAGTACAATTCACATGTATGTAATTTTCATTTAATATGCACTTTGTAACTCATGGAAGGTGAATCACCATATTTCTATATGGGTGACATTCTAACTCAAGGAAGGTGAACCACCATATTTCTATATGGGTGACCTTCCATATTAAATATGGTGGATTTCTAATACATCAATTCTTGTATAAAGAGAGATGCACCCCTGACTATAATAAGCATGAGTAATGGATGCAATGTTATAGCCTCAAATATCTTCTCAGATATTTCTTGCATTGTATTCTAAAGCAATAAAATAATTGTACTATGTTGCTTATATACTCTTGTGTTATGCTTTGTTATACTCCTATTTTTGAATTCAATTATTTCTTGATATTTTTAAACTCAAAATTCTAACTTTTAGAAGAGTCAAAATTCTATGTTTTTGACCAATGGTATTATAATGGTCTATCTTTTGAATGTATGTCCATAAACGTGATATTATGATATTGAAAATTTAGGTATCAAATGTAGGGTCCCTCTAATTATCTCCCTTGTTATTCCAAATGGTCTCAAGTAAGAAATAAAATGGACAATCAAGACAATCAATTCTTTTGAGGATATGTTGAATGGAGCTTTCGCTAAACAAAGTAATGAGATGATGGACCAATTTGCTCAAATTATTCAATGACTCATTGTTGCAAGTTCTACAACCTCCTTTGCATAGTCTCTCATTGCCCTAGCATCATTTAGTGCTCCCATACCTTTTAAGGTGTAGGTGAATTTTGATATTCCTATTTTTGAAGAAATAATAAATGTCTATGCCCTAGAAAATATGTTGGATTAATTATAATCATAATTGTTTATAAATAAATTATCAATAATAAGAAACTCACTTTTGCACTCTTGAAATTTTCATTACCTATTTAAAATTTATGGGAAACATATTGTAATAGGGTTACAAAAGAGAATTAAGATGAAGTAGCATTCACATGGGATTATTTCATGGAGGCTATAAATGGAGAATATTTTATATGGGATCCTATGAAGACCAATACATGTGATGGAAATAATTGTGTTAAGGTAAAGACCAATCTATTCAAGATTATACTGATGCTTTCCACTCCATGGTAGCAAATCTAGGTATTCAAGATTCTAAAATACATGGAATCCTCGAGTATCCTAGGCATATAAAACTTGTCAAATTGGATCAAAACACAAAAATGAAAATAGAAAAGGAGGAGCAAATAATAGAAACTAGAACACTAAGTAGTAGCCAAAGAAAGATAAGAGTGATTCTCCAAATAATCAAGAGGAAGGATATTATCCCCAAAATTAGAAATAGAAGAATAAAAAAGACACAAGAAAAAAATCCCTTAAAGGCCAAGAGTAGAAAATGGTGTGATTATCACAAGAGCAGCTAATATTCAAGGTAGAGTTTCAAGTACACCACTACACCATTGCCTTCACATCCACATGTTAAGGATAAAGGGAAGAAATCATGGAAGTTAAACTAATTTGACTATTACTACAACACATGCTACACCAAAAGAGTCACAAGAGGAGAAACACCTACTTCATTCACAAATGTGGGTCAAGGGTAAGCCATTATAATTAATTTTTGTAGTGGGAGTAAACGAAAATATGATTTCTACTCAAATTATGGTGGTTTTATGAACATCTACTTAATATTAACAATAAATCATTCACCAATATAAAAAATATATCAAATCATGCATCCACAAATAAAGTCCACTATAACAATCCGCATAATAAAATAGAGATAGATAATACCTTTGAGATAGGAAAACTCCAAAAATATTCCTTAAGGAAGAAATCGCTCTACAATATCTCCAAGCTCCTTGATCCAAGACTAATATAAAAAATACTTTTTATGACCTACTTTTAAAATTGGGGGTACATCTCTCTTTATTCAAGAATATGATGGTTCACCTTTCATAGTTATAAGGTCATCCATGTGGTGATTCACCTTCCATGAGTTACAAAGTGCATAATATTATAATATGACACCATGCCATATATTATTATATTATAATATTATGTGTGACCCATGCCATAATACCCATATACAATATTATATTATATCTCCACATTCATATCCCTAGGTACCTAACATTCCACCCCCTTTACAAAAATATTTCATCCTTGAAACATAGAAAGAAACTAAATAATATGATCTTCTAAGTAATGCTGAAAACTAGTACCAATATTGATTATCCGTCCATCCAAGTGAAATCTTGATTGGTGGTAGTCTATGATGATTCCATGCTTCCCTTGTGCCACTAGTAGCATAACCATAGTTTTTTCTCCTTTGGTTCCATGTATATCCATCATAGATCCTTTTTTTCTTTATACCTGTCTCCATGATTGTCACCTCTCATGGATGTGTGAATGGAAATATGCTCCAACCTTAGCTTGATGTTCTACTTTCCTTGACTCTTCAAACCTTTGCTCATTTATTTTGTGCTTTTCTATTATGCTCCCATACTTTGATTGTTTCTTATATTCTGCTTTTGTTTCTTCTTGGATCTTTACTACTGCCTCCTACTTAAACTATGTTTCATGTTCTTTTGCTTCTCCTACAATGGCTTCTTAATTTTCCCTAATCCATGCTCCTTAAGCTGAGAAATATCTTGTAGTGTTATCTTTTTTTCTATACCATAACTTCATAAACTTCTTTTGCACATTAATTTTAATAGTACCCAAAAATGCAACCAAGGATAACCAAGAATAATTTCAGCATCATCCATATCAATAGCATGAAAATTAGCATGTAAAATATACTTACCCATAGAAATCTTCATGTCTTCAAAAATTTTAAATCTTTCTCCTTGAAAATTTCCCTCTTTGATACTCTTTTTTGGAACCTATAAACTGTTAGCCAAGTCCTTGTTTATGAAGTTATGCTTGCTGCTAGGTTTTATGGAAATAAATTTTTTCTTTTGAACACAACCATGAAGTTGTAAAATAAAATTCTTACATTGAAACAAATATCTTTGAACATATCACCCTTATATTTTCTTTTGAGTTTGACATCCATAAGTTCATTTTCATTCACAAACTAGGAAAAGTTCATCATTCCTTCAAAAATAGAAGAAATGACACCCTTCTTGTCTGATGGGTATAGAGGGGAGTTGAAGTCACCTGCTAGTACCCAAGGTAAGCCAAAAAAAAGTATTTCTAAGTTGGCTTAATCCCTCCAAAGTTATTTGCTACCCATCACTATGTTAGGAGCATAAATATTAGTGACTATCCACTACTGATTCACCTCATTTACATAAAAATGGATAGCTATGAATCTTTTATTGGTTACAATCAATTTTCTTTAAATCTTGTTTTGATCCCAATACATAGAAGACCTTTGGAGTCCCCTACTATAGGGTATGCTAAAAAATTAGCACCTCTTCATATTCTTTTCTTAATGTTTTCTAAATGTAGTTCATCAAGATTTACTTCTTGTAACAAGATAACCTATGGGTTGAACTCTTTCCTCAATGCTTGTACTACTCTGTGCTTAAAGGGGGCATTGAGACCCCTCACATTCCAAGAGCCAACCTTCATTTTTTTTGGTTTAGATTGTTTCCTATTCATCTTACCTAGATCCAGAGTTGATTGGATGCCATTACAAATCTATGCAACTACTCTCAATTTGATCTCTTGATTCATGGGTCTCCCATGTTTGGATTTATATCCTACATCTATCAACCTAATTTTTTGATTCCTCATAACTCTACTAGGAGTAGTAGATGCTTTGCCCTTCTTATTTCTAGCATAAAACAAGGTTATATCCTTATCCCCACCCAGGGGGGATTTCAAGGCCATTTTCTATATTGAATTCATAATAGATCTCTGAAGCAACTGGATCTTTATCTGATTTATTTGCCTCTTTATGGATTTTGATATATACATCAATAGGATCATCTAACTCATCCCCTAGACACGCAAAGGAATTTAATTGAGGAATATCATTTTGAGTATTAAAAGGATCTAAAACAAGAAAAATTACCTGAGTGATGTTTTCCAATATTTCTCCCCCCTCTATTGTCTGAGGCTCTAAAACTTCAAGTGGTACTTCCTAGGTTTCAGTCTGGCTCAAAATATTCTCCTTCGAAGAGTTAGACTCTTCCATATGATTATTTTTTGGGTCAAATGACTCCTTTGGTTGCCACATTCAATAGGGATTACTTTCCTTATTTTTTTAGGGCAATACTTTGTCGAGTGCCCTAATTTTTTGCACAAATTACAAAAGGGGGACTTATTATCGTATTCAATCTCCTGCATCCAATTTTCCAAATCTAAGATAAGTTAAATAGAACTAGGAAGCTCCAAATCCAAATCAACATTCATCCACATTCTTGTATGGATCAACCATGACTTGGATCTCATTGTTGGGTTGATGGTAACTAAGTCCCCTATCTCTTTTACAATACCCAGAAGAACCTCCTCATGCCAAAACTAAAAAGGTAAGCTTGGAAGTCTTACCCATATCGGAGCCTTATGGATGCTTTGAGTATTTGGATTAAAATATGGTATTCATTTTTATATAAAGAGGCCTCATCGAACAAAAAACCATGGACCCCAAAATGATATGATCGACATCTTCATAGTTAAGTTTTATCATGAAAACCCCTTGAGGTAACACAACTATATCCATATGCCCCTACGGGTGCCACTTAAAGAATATCTATTTTTTAATGGCCTCAAAATCAAGGAGAGCACCTATAAACTTTCCAACTAGATTCTAGGCACCATGAGCCATCATCAAGGCTGTGATTTTAGATGAGATGCAAATTTTTCCTTATTTAGGGCAAAAATTGAAATGAACATCCATACCCTTTAGATTTCCTTTCATAGTATTCGATCATGACTATGCTCCCAGGTTAAAATGCTTCTACAGAACCACGAGGACCTATTGTCCACCTAGCATCATTGAAAGACTCATCCCATGGTCCTGTTCTAAGCCCTGCAAACCTTGGTTCCCAATGTCAGTCTCCTTTTTGCCTTCCTCCATTCTTTCCCACCCTTAAATTTATTATTCTTATTCTTATTATTATTATTATTATCATTTTTATTGTTGTTTTTTTTATTGATTGAAGGAAGTGGAAATGAAAGGGTCCCCAAACCTCTTACACCAAGAAGAAGCAAAGAAAATCACCAAATGGATACAACAGAGACAATCTCCACACGACAAAAGTGGAGGACCTCTCTAAGAGGTCACGAAAGAGACTGTCTCCAGAGGGTAAGCCTAGGGGAATAAACAAAAATAGAGACAAAAAAGAGAGAGTTTCCAAAGAACAAAGAGCCCATAAAACAACAAATAAGGGGGTATCCACAGCTCAGGGAGCCCACAAAACAAAAATAAAAGAGGAAAAAGGTCCTTCATTCACCATCAGTAGGAGCAAGGGAAATCACACGGTGCACCGGATCATCCCCATAAAACTAATTTTTTTACTCTTCCAGGATGATTGTGGCCTACTAGGTCAGAGAGGTATTCAATTTTTTTGCTCAAGTCAGGGCACTCATCAGGTCATCGAGCTCTTGGATGTAGATTTTTTTGGTTATGAATGGCACACAAGCCCTCTATTGAGTGTGACTAGATGACTTGGAGGAGCTAATTTTGGGAGCTCCCCTCTGAGTAGATGATCACACAGAAAAATCTTCCCACTTGAAAATTTTTGTGAGGTGGGGGGAGTCCTTCAAATTCTTTAGAAAATGCTCAATGATAATGGGAGACTTCCTTTTCCTAGTCTATGACTTGGTATGAGAGGGTTGATGATAAGCCTTCAACTTAATAGTTGGAGTGACATCGTCAACTTTGGGTTTGAATTCAAGAATCTAATTGTTTTAGGAGAGGGGGACCTCTGGGTAGTCTCATCAACTACATCATGCAGGGGATTCCAACAAAGGCTAGACTCAAGGAGATGGGGTAAGTCGAAGGGCTTCCCACACATGATAAGATTACCTTCTGGGACTCCTTTTGGAGCATATATCTGTAAATGATGAGGTGGAGATCTTGATGCATTGGAAAGAATGAAGATCCTTTCTTGACGTTGTTGATGGACCTCTCAATATATCTAAATAGGTATTTTAGGATATCGATGGTTTTCTTGCCATGAAGGTGATTTAGGAAGGGAAGGTGGAAGCTTTTGAGAATGGCATTTGGACCATCCACTATGAAATATTGCAAGATAGGCACCATCACCTTGTCCCAAGGCTTGGGGAGGGACTTCCTCATGATTCTACCTTTGTCCCTGCTGAGCTTGTCCGCTTTGTCTTTGAAGTGATACAATTCGTCAACTAGGGAATTCTTTTCTCTCTGGACTATGCATCATCGTTAGGGAGTCCAATCACTTTAGATAGCAGATCAAAATTGATGGTAAACCTGAGTCCCCTAACCTAGATTCTGCCTTCATCTCAAGAATGGGCCAACTCTTGAGAAAGTTCCATGTCATCACCACTAAAATTCTAGAGGAAAGGAAGAAACCCATGATCACTAAAGATCTCCTCAACTCGCTTGTCCAACTAGAGGACCTCGAGCTTGAATCTGTAGTCATGATAAACCGTGCATAGCATTGGAGGGGGCAAGTGGTGGAGGGAATAAGGTGAGGGCCAGGTAGGGGTTGGTGGAGGGGGAAATATGGGGGGTGACTTGAGCACAAGCCAACAACACAGCTTACTAAGAACCAGCAAAGGGAAAAATGAAGACGACCAGAGGCAAAAATAATTGTTAAGTGATTTAGTCTACAATAGATGAAAATAATGAGGCAATTCAAACTTAAAGGGGAGGAATTTCACCCTTTAGGAAGGATCGAGAAGCCACAAGTGTGCATGCCAATGCATCAAGAGAAGATGTAAGGTCATAACCATTGATGATCTTTCCTATACCAGTAAATCCTCATCGATCTGAGCACCTTCATTAGAAGTAAGGTGATGGAAGATTTTACAAGGAGGTGACCAAAGGGGGAAGTGACACTGTTAGCAAAAGTCATCAGAGCTTGTGTAGATAGGTATGAGCTAGCGACGTGGTAGAGTTACGATGTTGTGTGGAGATAATGAGTGAGGAAACCACTCCATAATTGGAAATGAGTGCACAAAAGGTGGTGATAAGCTTTACGAGGAAAAGAAATGTTGATGATAACAAGGGCACCATGGGGGATTGGCAGGAAGACAAAGGTGATTGGGACTCCAAGGAAGGCCACACAAAAATGTTGAGGCAAAGGGACACTTGGAAAGGGATCCAATCCAGGATCTAAGCATACTGTAAAATATCATACCTAAACCAGAATAAAAAACCTGAGAGTTGCTTGTTGTCTTCAACATCCAAAGACTTAACAAATTAATGACCATGAAGGTCCCAAAAGAGGCACTCAAGATGAGGGAAGAGAGGGGAGATCTCCAAATTGAGACATGTGGATTAATACAATAGGAAAAGACCAATATAAAAACCAAGGAGTTTTAGACATTGATGGAAGAGAACAACCAACTTTGAAGGTTAAAGCAAGGATTAGCTCTCGATAGGATAGCACTCAACAAGATATTGGGGGAAGTTATTCCAAATGGAGAGGTATTCTTGTGAAAGACCCAACTTAGATAGTACATCCACTGCTTGATTGCATTCCTAATAAACATGTTGGATGACATAGCTACCGAGTTTTTGTAGGTATCATTTGGATTCATCAATGAGATTTTGAACACTCCAATAGGGAGGTTGGGCACCTTTAATATAGTTGATTATGTTTAAATAATTGCCCTCAATGCTGAGTTTGTTTGAGAGGAGTCATTAATATGATTTTGACCTTGGTAGAGGGCTTTGGATTTAGCAAAATGATTGATTTGGATTCAATATTTTCATCATATGTAAGAAAAATTTATCCTTGATTATTTCTAAAAACTCTACTTGCACCTACCTGGCCTGGAGTGCCTTTGTAAACACCATAAAATTTCAGCTTGATCCAGCCCTCTAGGGGAGGAGACCATTTTATCTTTCATCTATCAATTGAGGGAACAATAGGGGGAGCCTGAGGGGGAGGGGAGATACCTAAGTAATCAGCAATTCTAGACTCCACAAAATATTCCTGAGAATCAGTAGGGGGATCAAATAAGAATTCTCTTTAGCAGCAATAAGAATACAGGTCATAATGAAGAAGGTATCTTTGGAGGTATTGCGAAAGGCTCTATGGTTTCTCTCTTTCCATATTTCCCATAAGAAGTGAGTGAGGTAGAAAGACCAAAGATATTTTAGATGATGATTGTTGACAATTTTGTCACATTGCACAATGGGGTAGAAAAATTGAATTTTTTGTAAAGTATTTCTTTTAATTTCATGAATTTGTTCCCTTGCTTTTTTTAGAAACAACATTTTCAAGCATTGCAGCAATTTTGGCTTTCCCTGCCACCCCCTTGTACATAAAATGAAGAAGAAAGAGCTTCGCTGCCGAACAAGCTAAGGAAGACAGCTTCGTCGAAAGAAATCGTTAAGGATAAAAACTACTTCGGGCCCGAAGTCCCTCAAACAACTACTTCGGGCGAAAACCTTGCGAAGCAGCGTTGCCGAAGGAGAAATTCTAGCAAGGCGTAAAAAAGAGCTTCGCACCCGAAGTATTTCCAGCAGCTACTTCGGGCAAAAGTTTTGCGAAGCGGAATTCAAGCGGCATTTCAAAAGAACAACTTCGTCGAAGGAAAATCGTGGTCCGAATTGGCTAAGGCAAGAAAGAACTACTTCGGGCCCGAAGTCCCTCAAGTAGCTACTTCGGGCAAAAATTTTGTGAAGCGGTGTTGCCGAAGCAAAATGCAAAGGAAGAAGAATGAAAAATACTTTGGGCCCGAAGCACTTCAAAAGGCTACTTCGGGCAAGAAACTTGCGAAGCGGGATTTGAAGGAGCACAACATTGAAAATACTTCACCGAAAAGCCGTCGAAGCACCCACTTCGGGCCCCCGTGCCAGCGAACCATTTCTACTTCGCCGAAAGTCATTGCGAAGCATCTGCTTTGGCCATATTTCATGCGAAGTACTTTCACCCGAAGCAGTAGCGGCCATAAAGAATGCAACATCTTTCGAAGGCAAGAATGCGCTTCGGCCGAAATACCCCCGAACCGTAGTTTTGAAGAAGGTTCACGGTGAAGCATTTTTAAGCTCACCAACGAAGTATCTACTTCGGGTGAAGGGCCTCGCCGAAGCAGTTTTGACACATCTCTCCAGCAAAGCAGCGAGAAGTGAAGAGCCCATCTTGCGAAGGAAATCTACTTCGGTGCTCACCACCCTCAAAGCTGTTTTGCGAAGCTCCTCCATGCGAAGTGCAAATCAAGGAGGATCTACTTTGGCTCGAATCCATTGTGAAGCGAAGTGTGAATGAAAATTTAGCGAAGCACTTCAAAAGGCATGTGCTCCAAGTCGAGTATTTTCTCGAGGCGATCAAGTGCCTCATAAATGCATTTTTTCATGCCCGATAAGCCCGTTGTTCATTTTTAGCAATTGGAAATGAAGTATCAGTCCATGATGAAGAGCCCGGCGAGCATGGCGGCCACTCGAGTATTGCGCCCAGAAGCCAAGGATGCTCAGACGGCTCATTAATGCAAGTTTCCATGGTTGACCTGGTCATAGTTTCCAGTTTTGGTAACAGATTTGAGAGCTCAGTCACGAGGGCCGCGAGGAGCCGACTTCTCAGGTTTCGAGGGTGTACCCCTCCATTTTGTGTAATTATGGCTCAGAGGGTCGGGTCCTCTATAAAAACCCAGGCATTGTAATGTAAAAATGGGGGGAACTTTCTGCTAGAAAGTTGTTGTAACTTGTATTCCTACGATTAATACTAAAGAGCTTTGGACTCCATTTCTCTCTTGTATGTTGCCTTCTGCGTTTATTTCTTTCATATTTCTTCATTTGCATACTGTAATTCTGAACTCTGGATTTAGGTGTGTGATTGGGGACTGAACCCTAAAATTTTCTTGAAGGATACATAGGAGAGGAAGACGCCGTGTTGGCTTTCTTTTATGCTGCCTATGGATAGTGTTTCTGCTATATTCACTTTTCTTAATCGTCGTTACTCTGAACCCTGAATTTTGGTGAAAGGGAAAGGAGAATCCTGGAACTCGTCCAGAGGATACATAGGAGGGCTAATATTGTGTTCATTTCATTTATTCTTGGTTTTCTTTGCTGCTGTTCCAAGTTATTGGCTAGTAATCGTGCTTCTGGTTCTTTCCCACCACTAAACTACTGAAATTTCTTCCCTTACTCTTTTATTTCTTTTCTGCACCCTTACTCTGTTTATCTCTTTCCTGCACCCTTATCTTAAACATCGAAGTAGTGTAGTATAGGAGCCGGCCTTCTCCGGAGATTGGCACGAGGAGCATCTCTTCTCTTCGGCCTTTCAATGTTGGTCCAGGTCTAGGGTGCATTCATTTACCCAAATCCTTTCCTAGGCAGATTTGATGACCAACAGTTTTTGGCACGCCCGGTGGGACCCGGTCAGTCTCACCTTGTGAGTAGTAGTGAGAACCGATGCTCTCATTACCGAAAGACTCTTAGCATCTGGCGACTCTATTTACCCAAGAATCTTTAAGTCGTAAATACCGGTACCAAAGTTTGTGTCTTCATGCAAACAAGATGGAGAGTTAGGAATAGAGGAGAGGAAACTGAGTTCTTTGAGCTTGATATTGATGCCTTTGGGGAACGATCTAGGTTAGTCACCCCCGAGTCTCTGTTACATGGAACATCCTCGCAAGAGGCCGCTGTTGACGAACAAGGCCTAACTTCTGATAGCACAATGGCTAGCTTTCCTCCTAATCCTCCCAACTCACCGAAGCATCCTAGTGCCTCCATTCCTATTGGTCATCCTATTAGCAATCAAGGAGGAGCTTCGAGAATTCCTGTTTCTCAAAATCCAAGAGTAAATATGGCACAATAACAACAACAACAACAACAAATGCAGCAACAACCGTCACCTAGATTATTCCCAGCATGGAATTCTTTAGGACCGCTAAATCTAGTGGGACAAGGGCAAGTGCCGCCTGTTGCTATAAAGAAGATCCCAACGTTCGATGGAACTGGGAAGACTGCTCTGGAGCACATCCAGGACATAGTTTCTCTGGCGGTGATCCATGACATCACAGAAGAGCGGGTTATGGTAAAGCTTCTGGTTCTATCTCTTAGAGGAAAACTCCTCTACTGGTATAGATCTTTACCACCCGATACCATTACGGGATGGGACCAGTTAGCCGAATAGTTGATGCGAAGCTTCAATGAGTCCGCCGATCCGACCTCTCTCCTGCATCAGTTCACAATGATCCAGAGACATCCACAAGAAGAGATCATAGACTTCAATGTTAGGTTCGCTCGAACCTGGCAAAGAATACTAGTTGGACTTCGACCATCTGATGAAGCTACAACATACTATTTCCTTTGGGCTTTCAACCTTGATATCAGTGTGATGGTAAGGTATTCAAACATCAATACCTTCCCAGAGTTATATGAGTTAGCTCAGAAAGTGGAGATGGATCTAATAGCTATGGGTAAGCTTCCCCAAAGGATGTCGATGCCTATACTTCCCGATTTCTATCAATCCCAGTATGCAAGCGTAGCCGCTTCGTAGATCTCTGCAACCCCTGCACTCCCGATCTCATCTTGGAACCCGAATCCCATTGTATCTCAAATCACTGCTCCATAAATTCATTTTCCCACTTTTTTGACTCTGTAGCCCATGGTCACTTCGGCATTCCCTGTACTGCCAACACCACTTCAACACCCTGCCCTACCTCCAATACCAACAATGGCTCCATTGCCACCTATTCCCAAAGTCGATGACATGCAAGCTAAAATACTGCAAGAAGTTCAGTCCCTGAACTCCATAGTGCAGACCCTGTCTAATGACATGACCATTATGAAGAAGAAGCAAGTGCAACAAGAGTTTCTACCGAGAAGATCTTATCCTACACCTACGCTTACTAAAGATCAAGTGGCCCAGCAAGGAAGAGCTTCGGCAAGAAATGTTGCAATAGACGAAGCCCCGAGCACTTTCGATTATATACATTGGTGCTCCACGTGTAATGACCCTCATGAAGAGAATACCTGCATGCTGCACCAACACTATGTACAAACGCTGGCGAGCAGTAGTCATGGCGGTCAAGTCAATGTCATCAGACAATTGAATCAGAACCTGGTAATTGGTGAAGAAGAGCCAGTTGCAGTCCTTACCAGAGGAGGAAAGAGGTCGATAGAGGTGGATGCTACTCAAATGGCTCCCTTAAAGGTGCATGCTCATCACGAGAAGGGACAACAACCTCCTCCAACCCCGAGCGAAGCTCCTCAACCTGCACCAGTCAAAGAGAAGGCCCAACAGGCCCCTACAAATCCACCTCAGGTGGAAACCAAAGAACAAGCTAGAGAGAAGCTCAAGCTTCCTTCACTGACCAAGCGACAAAGGGTCGAAGCTACGAAATAGTATCACACCAGATATGAGCCAAGAAAGGAACCTGAGGTGCCCAATTCCCTAGCATACAACATTGTAGATGAGCTGAAGAGGATTCCAGCCAAAATCAGTCTGTACGATGCACTGCAACTACCTGGACAAGTGGACCTATTGCAAGAATCATTGAAGATGACCAAAGCAAGAAAGGCAGCACCGCTTGCCCTAGTGCAGACCCTGTCCACATCCATTACAGGGAAGAATCGGCCATCACCATTCTACCTATCTCTGCAGATGGAAGGGTATATTGTTCACAACTGTATGATTGATTTCGGGGCCGTGACAACAGTCATGCCCAAAGCAGTGTGCGAAGAGATAGGGATGGAATATATGCGAAGCAGTCATGGCGTACTCCA
This sequence comes from Wollemia nobilis, assembly GCA_028583015.1. Taxonomy (NCBI): domain Eukaryota; kingdom Viridiplantae; phylum Streptophyta; class Pinopsida; order Araucariales; family Araucariaceae; genus Wollemia; species Wollemia nobilis. Next base: position 4,662,238 of record JAQPPZ010016919.1, read on the forward strand.
GTTGGATGGTACCCCCATGAAGACTGTAGGAGTGATCAAGGACATTCCTATTCGACTACACAAGATGCCTCAAATCACAGTTATACAAGAGGTAGTGGTCGTTGACCTTGAGCCCTACTTCAGCATGTGCTTGTCGAGAGAATTCACAGCGAAGTTGGGCGGATATCTATCTATGGATTACTCTCATCTGGAGATTCCATTCAAAGGGAAGAAGGTGAAGATCTACAACGAGAAGCCTTCCACCTTCCTCGTAGAGAAGATGTCCGAAGAAGAAAGCAGCGATCCTGTGCATGCGATAGTGGAAGGAATAGAGCAGGTGGATCTGGTCGAGGAGTCCCTCGCACAGTTAAGTTGTGAAGATGAGTTTTCATTGGCAGACTTTAATGCCATGATAGAAACCGAGATGGGATGTTATGCCATCGCCAAGCCTGAGAAACACATCAAGTCAGAAGATAAGGTCTTCATCGAAGGACTATGGAAATTATTCTTCGATGGTGCCCGATGCAAAAATGGCATCGGGGCGGGGATTCTTCTAGTATCACCTTCTGGAGAGCAGAAGGAATATTGTTACCGGTTGGTGTGGAGTTGCACCAACAATGCAGCAGAATATGAAGCATTATGCCTAGGACTCAAGAAAGCAAAAAAGTTGGGCATAAAGCATCTCCAAATCTTTGGAGATTCCGAATTGGTATGCAATCAAGTCACAAACAAGTGCACTTCAAAGAAGCACTATCTCAAGTCATACCGAAATAGGGTATGGGACTTGCTCGACCAGTTTGAATCTCTCAATCTGCAGTCTATTCCAAGAGAAAAGAATCGACATGTCGATGTTCTAGCATCCATCGCGGCCAAGTATTCTCCAGCAGAAGACATGGTGCATAAGCCTAAGGCTGTGAGGATGATTTACAGGCCCTCTGTCCCAGATAGAGATCTGCATTGGCAAGTTTTTGATAATGATGAGCAGATTGTGAATTTCATGATTCAAGAAGCAGCCACGGTTGAGAGTAGAAGCCCTGACGAAGAAGAATATGAAGGGCTAGTTCAATTGAAGAATAACCATGTTCCCAAGGGATTAATTACTCTTGAAAGCCTCTTTGATCAGAATGATCGAGCAGTTTCTCATAGGATCAAAGTTAATGCAAAGCAGTATCAAGATTTAGAGCTTGAGCCTGGAAAGGCAATAAAAGTTGGAACAGATTGCACTTCGGAAGAGCTAGAGCAGATCCGATCTCTGTGCAGAAAGTATCCCGACACAGTGGCTTGGTCTTATCAAGATCTAAAGGGATATGATCGGCAACTGATCCAGCATACAATTGAGTTGCAGGAAGGGATCAAACCTTTTCGACAGAAGCAAAGGCCTGTCAATCCAAAGATCGAAGTCTTGATGAAGGCCGAACTCCTGAAAATGCTCGAGGCAAAGATAATTTATCCCATCAAGCATTCTTCTTGGGTAGCGAATCTAGTCCCAATCAGAAAGAAGAATGGAGATATACGATTATGCGTGGACTTTCGCAACTTGAACCAGGCTTCTCTTAGAGATCACTACCCTCTCCCGTAGATCGATCAGATCTTGCATTCGGTGGTTGGAGCTCAACGCTTCTCCCTACTCGATGGTTTCTCTGGATACAATCAAATATGGGTTAGGGATGAAGACCAGCATAAAACCGCATTCACTACCAAGTGGGGAACATTTGCTTACCAACGAATGCCATTTGGCCTTTCGAATGCGGGGGCCACTTTCCAGAGGGCAATGGATCTAGATTTTGGTGAGCTCTTGAATAAGGTCATCGTTATCTATCTAGATGACATGACCATCTTCTCCCGAAGAAGGGAGGATCACCCCTTACACTTACAACAGATTTTTGAAAAATGCCAAGAATTTGGCATTTCAATTAATCCGAAGAAGTCTATATTCGCAGTCAACGAAGGGAAGTTGTTGGGACATGCGATATCAAAGAAGGGTCTCGCTGTAGATCCTGACAGAGCTGAGGCTCTAATGAAGCTCCCACTCCCAATGAGACAAGAAAGGACTTCAATCCTTCTTCGGCCGGATTAACTTCGTGAGGAAGTTTGTCCCAGATTTTGCCCAGGTCATCAAGCCGATGTCCAAACTTTTGAAGAAGGGTGCAGAATTCATCTGGACGAAGGAGAGAAAGGAAGCATTCGAAGAAATAAAAGCCTGAATTGCTCAAGCACCGGTCCTGACCAACCCTGACTACAATCGGGACTTCATCCTATATGCTATAGGAGAACCTGAGAGCTATGTTGCGGTCCTGACACAAAAGGGGGAAGATGGCGAAGAGCGCCCCATCGCGTTTCTAAGCCAAGTGATAAACCCTCATGAAGAAAAATATAATTTCATAGAAAGGCAGGTGCATGCAATAATGAAGTCTCTTAGGAAGTTCAAGCAATTCATCTCCCAAAGTCGGGTTACAGTCTTCGTCATCCACCCCGATGTGCGCAATTTCATCATCCAAGGAGAATTGGGTAGTAAAAGAGCCGGTTGGGTCAGTAAGATACAAGAGTTCGACATCGAGATCAAACCCACAAAACTGGTTTGCGGTCCGCATTATGTCAAGAACTGGCGAAGAGCGTAACAGCTGAAGCTACAGAACCTCAGTGGGATGACTCGCCAGCAGAAGAATGCTTCACGAACCAGGAAGAGGACGAGAAAGATTGGGTTAGTGAAATAGTTGAATACTTCAATACTGGCAGATGTCCTTCACATCTAAATGCTTCACAGTGAAGGCATTTCAGGATGCGGTCCACCCGATATACTTTGTGCCCCGAAGGCCTATTTTTTAGAAACATTGATGGCGTCCTTCTCAGGTGCATAAAAGATGATGATAAAAGGAGAGTCCTGGGAGAATTTCATTCAGGATTATCTGGAGGCCACTTCGTAGGGAGAACAACGACATTAAAGATCATCAAGGCGGGTTATTATTGGCCCACACTCTTCGTTGATGCCTTCGCAGTTTGTCGTAAATGCGAGCAGTGTCAGAAGTTCATCGGTCGAAGCAAAAATGCTTCGATGCCTCTCCAACCGATACAAGTAGAAACTCCCTTTCAACAATGGGGGTTGGATTTCATAGGGGTCATATCGCCGAACTCCTCCGTTGGGCATAAGTTCATCTTGACCGCGACTGATTACTTCACCAGATGGGCCGAAGCAGTTCCCACGAAGCATGCTGATCAGGAGACTGTCATAGCCTTCCTTGAAGGATTGATCACCCGGTTCGGCATTCCCGAAGCAGTCATAATGGACAATGGTCCTGGCTTTGTAGGCGCCAAAATCAATGAATTCCTCTACAGATATGGGATATATCATAAAGTATCCTCCAATTACTATCCATAGGGCAACGGCTTGGCGAAATCAACCAACAAGACTCTGTTGAGGGTGCTAAGAAAGCTCATAGAGATGAACAAAAGGACTTGGCATCTCCTTCTAGATCGTGCCTTGTGGGCCGATCGAATTTCTATCAAGAAGTCAATCAAGACTTCACCTTATGCCCTGGTCTACGGCAAGGAGGCCATCTTACCTACCCATATAGAGATCCCTGCATTGCAGTTGTTAGAAGAAGGAGTCAACCCTTTGGAAAATAGACTGGCTCAGCTGCTACAGTTGGAGGAAGATCGCGAGAAGGCTTACCAGAGCTTCGCTAAGCATGCTCAGGTCACCCGAGATTGGTTCAAGAAGAAATCATCCGATCGCACATTCAAGGTGGGAGATCTAGTATGGAAGTGGGACTCTTGGAAGGCCAAGCCTGGAAATCATGACAAGTTGGATGCTTTCTGGGATGGACCGTTCGAAATCATGAAGGTGAACTCGGCCAACTCTTTCATCCTCAAAGATGCAGATGGCCAGGTATTACCAATTTCTATTAATGGTCTTCATCTGAAGACTTTTCATCGCTGAGGTGAAACTAACAAAAAAAAAAAATGTGTATGTACTTTTGTATATAATTTTTCATTTGTGTATATACATCCTGTTTCGAGATTGCAAAAGCTAAGTGTTACACTCCAGAATCTCCTTTGGGAACTCCTGATGCGAAGTAGTGGTTGCAAAGAGCTTCGCACCCAAAGCATTTTAAGAGGCTACTTCGGGCAGAAAGTTTTGCGAAGTAGATTTTAAAAAGAGCCCTTGCGAAGCATTTCGAAGAAGTTGGCGAAGTATTCCAAGAAGGCAACTTCGTAGGCGTTTTCCGAAGCGACATGGTGAGAAGGAGAAGTACTTCGGGGCCGAAGCATTGAAAAACAGCCCGCACCAAAGGTTCACTACGAAGCATTTTCAATGACGATTTCAACTTCGCCGAAGTGGAAGCATTTAAAATGTGTCTCGAAGAACGTGTAGACAGCAACCATGAAAAGAGTTCGAAGCGGATGAATTTAAGGCAAAGGTGATGGAGCACATCCCGAGGTGATTCGGTTAAGAGAAAAGCTCATGCCCAGGTACGAGGTGGCAGCGGGTTGCGTCTCCAATGCAAGGCATAATCATCAAAACATGTGGCCCCATGTACTACGCCGCTGTAGAGCCAATCAAAGAGCACGACAATCTCCTCCATTCGAAGCGTAAGTTTAATTATGGTAGGTGCCATAAATTCAGGTAGTTGCCTTTTAAGGCTATAAAACGTGAGGCCCTAGCAGGGAGAAGGTTATTCATCCATCAATTCATGCAAGACTAAGAGCCTTTGGTTAATCTGCAAGTCTTACGCCCTTTGCATCGAAATTCTTGGTGCCAAAGTCCCTTGCACTGTAAGCCCTGCTTCTATTGTAAGACGTCCAACATGGGGAAGAAAAACTCCAAGGAGAAAGGAAAGGAACCGGAAGTAGCAGGCCCCAAAAAAACAAAGAAGGGCAAGGAAGAGAAAAAGCATACACCAAAGAAGATCAATCTCACCCCTCACCCTGAAAAGCAATCGATAGAAGAAGGAGATGACTCAGAAGAGGAACAACTTGTAGAACCACCAATTGATGGGTGGGAGAAAATTAGAGACACAGAGCTCTCTAAGGGTGTGTCCGACCTCCGACGCACTATTGAGTTTATGACGAGTAGACTCACCCCAGAGAATAAGAGAGCTGCTGCATATTACTCTCAGATTTACTAGTATTTGACCCCGCCTGCTCACCACTGTCCAGAACTAATCTATGCTATCGTGTAGAATTACCAGCCTGCATCCAGGCAAGTGTTGGATGCTTTAGGTCATAAATTGTTTTCCATTCTGAAGGAAGATGTGCAAGCAACATTTGCGCCACAACAAGGTCCACCCAAGGGTTATTCAGTTCGCAACGTCATTTTGAGCGAACAAATGGAGAGGTTCACCTCCAACAGCTACATATTGAAATTCTTGCATGAGAACCTCAAAAGCGGGCTCCCTTCAAGCAAGCTGCCCCAGATGCCCTTACCCTTGGCGGCCTTCAAGAACATCGATATTTTCTCCATCATTGCATGGGTGGCGGGCCTATCGACAGATGCTTCGGTGCAACCCTGGCAGGTGTCTTTGGTCGAATGTATTTTGAGAGGGGAATTCTATGCCCCTGATGCTTCAAGACCAAACACCAACCCAATTTTCTTCGATTGGGCAGAATGGGTGGCCCGAACCTTGCATACGCGGCTCACCAGCATGAAGAATTCGGCGACGGGCCAATACTTCGCACCCTGTTCTTTCCTTGTCTGGTTGTTTTTCTACCAAGTACATAAGCGATTCCCCCATATTGCCATTTCTCCAAGCGGCGAGGATGGAAATCCTCTGCCGGTGTACCAGTGGACTCCCCTCCTATTGAGGACAGAGTCTTATTATTCTTTTAACCAATAATTTTTAGGACCCGCTATGCATTTGTTGAAGGGTTCTTGCCCTCGGGTCCCCCTCAGTTTGAGAGATAGAGTGGTGCAGGAGAAAAGGGGAGACATGTTTTCCAATTGACACAGGGGCTCGTGATTCATATGTTCGGCTTCATAGGGAAGCCCTTCCTGCTACCATTCTACCCCTTCGAGTACCAGTTCGCATTGGAGGTCGCTCGACAGAGCGACGCTACAAACGCCGTCTACGGCCACGGTCAAAAATGGGCACATACCTGTGACTTCCCCTTCAGGATGGGGGTAATTGAAGTATTTGCCTTGAAACAGAATGTATTCCTGGAGGAGAAGCTTGCCAATTTTGGCCTGCTCTAGATTCCTCAACAATGGCTCTATGATCCCTTGGGAGTGATGAGGGATCACTTAAAATTCAAGAATTTTCATATCTGCCCCCACCCCAAAATTGTGGAGCAAAGAAATAATCCCAATGGGAAGGATCTGGAGTGGCATTTAGAGAGGATGAGGACATTGCCTCCCTGGCATGAGTTCTACCCTATGGAGGTCGAGTTTGACCCTGACCAACACCCCCTCCCAACTCCAAGCTCCACGTTTTGGAGAAAGGCAAAGGATGATTTAAAGGAAGAATTGAAGAATTGGAGCGAGGAAAAATTAAGGGAGTGGTGGATAATGAGAGTCCATCACCAAAAGATGAATTCTTATGGACTCTTGGCAGCAGATAAGGACTTCGCAATTGTTTATGAAGCCAATGTTGAAACTTGGAAGTCCATATCCTTTGTCGATTTTGTTCCTCCAGCTACCCCAGGATCGGGCGAAAGCCCAAGAGGAGCTGAAGATGCCTCAGAACAGGAAGAAGAGGAAGAAGCCGAAGCTACACCAGAGGCACTACCACAGGGACCATCGAAAAGCCATGACACAAGTGCCGAAGAGGCAGAGCAACCATTGGAGAGGAAGAAAAGAAAGAGGCAAGAGCAAATTCAAGTGCCTCCGAGCCACCCAAAGTGACCCCGCACGAAGCTCCCAAGTGCTCCTGCTGGACAACCTGCATCAGGCCCGATCGAAGCAAATGTTGAAGATGCGGTGCCACCAAGTGCCGAGACGGTCCCAGACATAGACGTCATTGATGTGGAGGAACTCCTCCAACAAGAGGGAGACCCCGAAGTAGAAGTCATGGAAGTCGGGAGTGTCGAAGTCCAAAAAGAGCAGGAGCCTATTACACAAGAAGTCACCACGGCCGCTCTGCCAGAAGGGCACGTAGGTACGCACTCTCCACCCTTTGCCTTGGTCTCTCACATGTCCACCATGGTCTCGGCCGAGTCTCCCCATCAGTCTCTCCCTCCCTCACAAAGTCAGTCACCTCCTCACACGTTGCCTCTTGCCACCGATCCCGTTAGCCCCACTCCACTCGAGTCATCAGGCCGAGACAAGTCTGTTGCTACCACTTCGCCTTCCCATGCCACCAATCCTTTAGACCTTAGCCAAGGCAAAGGCAGTACCCCAACATTGAACCCCGTTCCTCATTCCCCTGCCTCACATGGCATTGTTGCACTCGTTGGGACTCCTAGTACACCTATCGTCGAACCTTCTGGTGAGGCATCCCCCATTCATTCTTTATATTTGTTCACCCCTTTGGCTGGAGATCCAGCCTCATTTGAATCAGATATGTCCTTAATTAAGGAATGCCCTCTAGCCGAGAAGCTACTCCTAGCTCGAAAAAATACAGAAAAAATGTTGAAGGAGGCGAGGAAGAAGAGAGGGCGCTCTCTAGCCCAGGTTGAAAAATGTGTCGTCTTCGATTTGAAGGCTGGGAAGTTGCATAAAGTGAAAAAGATCCCCAAGGTCCAGAAGCCCCTGGATGAAATGACTCCAGCGGACTATGACTACCAAGACAAATCCAAGGACCTGGAGCATTTGAATGTTGATAATGAATCTGAATCCATGCACGTCAGGATTGAAACTTTTCATGCGCATGCAAACATCGCTAATCAACGTAGATTTGAAGCAGAAAATGCCAACATCAAGTTGGAAGAAGAGCTAGCTAGAATCCGCTCCAAGCTGGAGGATTCAGAGGAGCAGTGTAAGCTGATGAAAAAGGAAACACATGCCCTAAAACAGCAAATACTACAACTACAGTGTACAGCTGAGAACCAAGCACAGAGACAGGCCGAGAATGATCTGAAGGCCAAGGAAGTTGAAAGCAAGATCTTGCAGTTGCAGCAGCAATTGCACGAAAAAGAAAGCTTGGAGCTGTTTGACAGAGGCAGGATCAAAGAAATCCGCTCACACTTGCTTAAAAATTTTAGATCCTGGGCCTCCAGTGCCCTATCAATTTTGACCTACATCACTGAAGCACAGCGTGCCACTGGCGAAGGAGGGCCAATCATAGATGAGGTCACTCAAAAAGCTAGAGGCCGACTCAAATTAGCCTTTGATGTCCAAAGCACGAAATATCAGGACTTGCAGGTCGCTGCAATGAGTCGGACGGCTAGGGATTGGTCCACGGCCCAAGCCACAGTTCATGCCTTCTTTTCCAAGGTGAGGAAGGCACAAAAGGTGAAAGACCTCCTGGACATGTTTGAGAATGAGCAGCATGCATCGCTAGGCTATTTCCAGGATCTCTCTTCCTTAGGTTTCTCGAGCTTCACAGATGATGATGGGAACCTTCTGACCAAGGAAGAGCTTAAGCCGACATGGCTTCATTTTGAAGGTGATGTCTCGGAGATAGATGAATGGGTGGAGCCGATAACAGAAGGGCAGGTCACAGATTTCATTTTGAGATACTGCAAGATTGTAGCCTGCCTGAATGATCTGTACACCAGAGCCAAACATGCTGATATCGAGCAGATTGATCGGTTCCACATTTTGGTGAAGGCATTGCAAGATCAAGAGCCTTTCTCAAAGGGTGCCTGGGCTCATGTTCGTCGAACTATGAAAAGGATCCATGATCGCCTTGCCCCATCGCCGTCGCAGGAAGCCACGCCAGAAGAAGGAGAAGAAGGAGAAGAAGAAGAACAAGTTGTGGAAGCACCCTAGGAGATAGAAAAGGGAGAAGGGTCTGGAGGTAACTCTGGCCCAATGGATCAAGGCTAAGGGTTCTCCCACCGAGACGAGCTCGTTGCCCCGCGAGCCGCCAAGAATGTTGACAATTTTGTCACATTGCACAATGGGGTAGAAAAATTGAATTTTTTGTAAAGTATTTCTTTTAATTTCATGAATTTGTTCCCTTGTTTTTTTTAGAAACAACATTTTCAAGCATTGCAGCAATTTTGGCTTTCCCTGCCACCCCCTTGTACATAAAATGAAGAAGAAAGAGCTTCGCTGCCGAACAAGCTGAGGAAGATAGCTTCGCCGAAAGAAATCGTTAAGGATAAAAACTACTTCGGGCCCGAAGTCCCTCAAACAACTACTTCGGGCGAAAACCTTGTGAAGCAGCGTTGCCGAAGAAGAAATTCTAGCAAGGCGTAAAAAAGAGCTTCGCACCCGAAGTATTTCCAGCAGCTACTTCGGGCAAAAGTTTTGCGAAGCGGAATTCAAGCGGCATTTCAAGAGAACAGCTTCGCCGAAGGAAAATCGCGGTCCGAATTGGCTAAGGCAAGAAAGAACTACTTCGGGCCCGAAGTCCCTCAAACAGTTACTTCGGGCGAAAATTTTGTGAAGCGGTGTTGCCGAAGAAAAATGCAAAGGAAGAAGAATGAAAAATACTTTGGGCCCGAAGCACTTCAAAAGGCTACTTCGGGCAAGAAACTTGCGAAGCGGGATTTGAAGGAGCACAACATTGAAAATACTTCATCGAAAAGCCACCGAAGCACCCACTTCGGGCCCCCGCGCCAGTGAACCATTTCTACTTCACCGAAAGTCATTGCGAAGCATCTGCTTCGGCCATATTTCATGCGAAGTACTTTCACCCGAAGCAGTAGCGGCCATAAAGAATGCAACATCTTTCGAAGGCAAGAATGCGCTTCGGCCGAAATACCCCCGAACCGTAGTTTTGAAGAAGGTTCATGGCGAAGCATTTTTAAGCTCACCAGCGAAGTATCTACTTCGGGCGAAGGGCCTCGTCGAAGCAGTTTTGACACATCTCTCCAGCAAAGCAGCGAGAAGTGAAGAGCCCATCTTGCAAAGGAAATCTACTTCGGCGCTCGTCACCCCCGAAGCTGTTTTGCGAAGCTCCTCCATGCGAAGTGCAAATCAAGGAGGATCTGCTTTGGCTCGAATCCATTGCGAAGCGAAGTGCGAATGAAAATTTAGCGAAGCACTTCAAAAGGCACGCGCTCCAAGCCAGGTATTTTCCCGAGGCGATCAAGTGCCTCATAAATGCATTTTTTCGTGCCCGATAAGCCCGCTGTTCATTTTTGGCAATTGGAAATGAAGTATCAGTCCATGATGAAGAGCCCGACGAGCATGGCGGCCACTCGAGTATTGCGCCCAGAAGCCAAGGACGCTCAGACGGCTCATTAATGCATGTTTCCATGGTTGACCCAGTCACAGTTGCCAGTTTTGGTAACAGATTTGAGAGCTCAGTCACGAGGGCCATGAGGAGCCGACTTCTCAGGTTTCGAGGGTGTACTCCTCCATTTTGTGTAATTATGGCTCAGAGGGTCGGGTCCTCTATAAAAACCCAGGCATTGTAATGTAAAAGGGGGGGAACTTTCTGCTAGAAAGCTATTGTAACTTGTATTCCTACGATTAATACTAAAGAGCTTTGGACTCTATTTCTCTCTTGTATGCTGCCTTCTATGTTTATTTCTTTCATCTTTCTTCATTTGCATACTGTAATTCTGAACTCTGGATTTAGGTGTGTGATTGGGGACTGAACCCTAAAATTTTCTCGAAGGATACATAGGAGAGGAAGACGCCGTGTTGGCCTTCTTTTATGCTGCCTGTGGATAGTGTTTCTGCTATATTCACTTTTCTTAATCGCCGTTACTCTGAACCCTGAATTTCGGTGAAAGGGAAAGGAGAATCCTGGAACTCGTCCAGAGGATACATAGGAGGGCTAATATTGTGTTCATTTCATTTATTCTTGGTTTTCTTTGCTGTTGTTCCAAGTTATTGGCTAGTAATCGTGCTTCTGGTTCTTTCCCACCACTAAACTACTAAAATTTCTTCCTTTACTCTTTTATTTCTTTCCTGCACCCTTACTCTGTTTATCTCTTTCCTGCACCCTTATCTTAAACACCGAAGTAGTGTAGTATAGGAGCCGGCCTTCTCCGAATATTGGCACGAGGAGCATCTCTTCTCTTCGGCCTTTCAATGTTGGTCCAGGTCTAGGGCGCATTCATTTACCCAAATCCTTTCCTGGGCAGATTTGATGACCAACAATGACCAAGGAAGGGAGAGGACCATTGGTAGCATAAGTCAATGATGGAATTGGATGGGGCCCAAGCAATACCAAAGACAGATAGAATGGTGTGAAGGACATTTAGAGAAAAAGGACAATCAATAAAAATTTGATGAGAGGATTTAGAGTTGGCTTTACAAAGGTAGCACTGATTGGGGATTGTCATTCCTCTATTGAGAAGGTTATCAATGGTGAGGATTTTATTTTGAGAAACCAACCAATAAAAGAAAGCAACTTTGGCGGTGAGATGATTGAGGTAAATGTGACTAGCAAGAAACCACTTTTCATTGTTATCTTCAAATATGCAGTAGATAGACTAAATAGAATTAATACCATCTTCACTAGATTTCCAAATTGGAGTCTTTAGAGTTGGTATTTGGTATGACATGTGTTCTTAGAAGATTAGTGAGGTCCCTACCTACTCTTATCTGCATTTCACTTATCTTATTTTGAGGAATAGCTTTCCAAATATTTCTTTCATGGTTGGACTTCAGTTGTTTTGAGGAATGGCTTTCCAAATATTTCTTTTGTGGTTAAACTCCACAAATTTGCAAAATTTATTTCCAAAACTGATGCTCAGGTTTGGGCATCCCCATCCCACCATGACTTCTCATAAGGGGAGAGTTGAGCTTATCAATGTGGAATTTAACACACAACCCCACACACATGTCGTGGTTTGTACTTTGGACCTCCTGAAGAAGGGCCAAAGCCCGAACCGTTGTGTTATCCCTCCAATACATTATTATTATTAGTATTTAGCACCAATACTATTGTGAATGACATTTTATTGTGTAGTATTTTTTTATATTGATATTACAATGTTGTTATTGTTATTTTTCAGGACCAGTGCTATTGTTTGAACTTTGGACCTCCTAAAGAAGATCCAAATCCCAAACTGTTGTGTTATCCCTCGGGACATTATTATTATTATTATTAATTACAATATTGATACTATTGTTATTGTTATTGTTTGAACTTTGGACCTCCTGAAGAAGAGCCAAATCCCGAGTCGTTGCACTATCCCCAGGATATTATTATTAAGGACCAGTGCTATTGTGAATGGCATTGCATTATGTAATATTCATTTTATATGGATTTTTTTTTGTATTAATAAAAAATGGGGGTTGAATGACTTTGATCCTTTACAAAGAGCTCGAAATATGTACAGGAAAAAACAAGAGAAGATCAAACAAATGCAAGATAGCCCTATATTAGTAAAACAAACAAACCTGGGCTAAACCTGCTTATGGAGAAGCTGAAAAAATATCCATCCCGCTATCCTCCTATTTGACAAGGCTTATGTAGTGCTCAATGCTTCACATGACTGATAAAGAAACCATTGACAACAATGTAATTTAGTGTGCTCAAATCCTTCATCGCATGATCTCAATAAGTATTTTTTTTTGCTCTACCCTATTTATTTTCTAGCTTCATTATCAATTCTTATAATATCTTTCAATTCCATGGGGTCCTATGACCAAACCTTAAAATTCTTAGATCTAACTCCCATATTCATTATTTTATTGTTATCTTTGTTTACCTCTATAAATAAGTTTAATTCGACTTTCTTCTAGGTTTCCCAAAATAGTCCTCACATTTGTAATTATTTGAAAAATGTTAGAATTATTTAGCTCCTATTTTTGAAGGGAAGTTATAATATTCTTGGAATCCCCCTCAAGAACAAATTCTCCTAAAATCCAAATTCATCGCAATTCGGAGGCCCGTAGGCATCGCCCTTGCTTCAGCTTGGTGATTTATGGTAATTCCTAGATCCTCGACACATGCAGCCACTACCTAACCTCTGTCATTCCTAATGAGCCCCCACCACCAACATGACCTAGGTTGCCTTTCGCAGCCCCAAAGAAGTTAATTTTTACCCAATATTTGTGAGGACGTTCTCATTTAGTATCTAGTCTCACCTTATTGATTTTTTCCATATTTAAGATATATTTTTCTCTAGAGAGGATCATTGCAAGATTTTCTTGGCAAACAATGTTTTTAATACAATCCTCCAAGAGGGTTGTTCTTATCTTGGCATAAACCCCAATTATTCCTCTAGTTTTATTTTTGAACACTTGTCTATTTATTTTCAACCAAATCCCCCAACAAATATGTGGAATGCATTTTTGCCAAAAAATACTGCTTCCTAAATGCCATTATTCCCAAATCCCGATTGGAGAATCTGGAATGATCCAAGCAACATTAAATTATCTCAATAACATATTTAAGATATCTAAAAAAAATTACAAGTTCTAAATAGGTGGTCCATGCATTCATCCTCTTTGTTACACAACACACAAATAGTTGGAACCACATTCCATCTTTTGAACATATTGTCTTTCATGAGGATCTTATTGAGAATGAAATTTCATAAAATATAGCAACCTTAGGGATAATGTTTAGCTTCCAAATTCTTTTAAGCTCAAGTTCCTCTAAGGTTGCTTTGCCCAAGACTCTATACCCATCCTTCACGAAGTACTAGCCTTGCTAATTTCTTCCCCAAATTATCTAATCCTCCTCTGAGCCTCTGCCTAAATAATAACTCCTTAAAATATTTTACAGATCTTTACCACCAAGGCCTTGCATATCTTCTTGCAAGATTTTCCACTCCTAAAAATCACCCACCCTATGAATGTAACTATTAATTTTATTACCATAGGTTTTGCTTAAATGTTATTTGATATCTTTAAACTTTCTATAGTTTGCTAAAGGCTTCTCTTGAATCCAAGGGTCTTTTCAAAAGTCTATTTTGTCCCTCCTGCCTACTTTCCATTTTAGCCCTTGCCATAGAACTTTTGTATTGTTGATAAAATTTTGCCAAAAAATAGACCCATGTGGAGGATTAGAACAACTGATAAAGTGGTTTCTACCCTCCAAGCATTTATTTTGGATAATGCTAACCCATTTCCCTAATGCTCTAGTGCAAAGCCTCCAACCATGTTTAGCTAGAAGGGCTTTATTTAGATCTCTCACCTTCCTCAATCCAAGACCCCCATTCTATAAAGAGTGGTGTTGGTCAAATATCTGCCTAATCAACAAACACTGTGTTCGTGCGCCCTAGATACGACCAACATTGAAAGGTTGGAGGAAAGAAATGTCCCCCGTGCCAATCTCCAGAGAGGGCTGGTTCCCGAACTAAATCCTACATTGGTAGAAGACTAGGGATGCAGGAAAGAAATTGGAAATATGTGAAAAGAAATGGGAAATATGGCCACAGGCCGAAGTGCAGGACTTGGGGTAGACTAACAGTAGGAAAATCACCAAAGCATGAAATAGCATTTAACAGAGGAAAAGCAATAGAATTTACTTGTAAACTTGCAGTAATAACCTCTAAAATAACACTCCAACATTCACTCCCTCACTAGCAATATTTAAATCCAAATGCAGAATTTAAATTTAACAGCAAACAAGAAAGATGAATGTAAAATAGAAGTGCACAATACATAAAGCAATCACACACAAGATCACTTGCGAATTCAGAAGCCTGATGCCTTGTATTAATGCAGAGAACTTAGAGAGTATTCTCACAAAATGTCTAACCCCCTCTTTACAATGAAAATTGCTTAGTATTTATAGAGGTTTTCGCCTCTTTCATTTAATACACAAGAGAACAAAATGATCGTAGATCAAAAACAAGAAAGAGGAAATTCCTCCTTGGAATCATTGAAAATATGCTCCTCTGAAGAAATGATCCATTAATCAGGGAACAACCTCCAGGAAATCAACAACTTAAATGTCGGTGCATAGATAACTAGAACATCATTGAATATTTTGGAAGCACCTCAGTGCTTTGGAAATTAGGAAGATTCATTCATTCTTCTTATTTAGCTTCTCCCATGCTTCGAGATTCACAACATGAGTTACTCAACGCCACCATTATTTAACATTCATGATCCTGGCACCTTCAAACCTTTGACCATAATTCTTCTCACCCCGAAATCATGTTCACCTCAAAAACCTGCTTCACCCCATCTCCCTTGTGTATGCGCGCATGATTGCTCCTTTTAAAACACGTTCACCCCTGGGAAGGGCGAACGTCCTCAACCAGGGTGAATGCGACATCACTTTGCTTTTACGGTCCGTTCGCCCATGGGAGGGGCGAATGGGATGTTCACCCCTCAACCAGGGCGAACATAAATTGCCACCATATTCGGGCACACATGTCTCCTTCTTGCGGCCCCCCACCAACCCCATAGCAAGGGTGAACGTGCATACATTTTAAACTTTGCTTGCATCGGATCTTGGAACTTCGTTCACCCTTCCAAAGGGCGAATGGGGCGTTCGCCCCTCCTTTGGGGCGAACGTGAGTACAGTTAGAAACTTTTCAAATTTTACTTAGGCCTTTCATCTTTTTCAGATTTTTCTTTACAAACACCTTCCTTTCAAATGAATAACAAATTTGAATGGTGTTAAAGGAAGTTCATAAAATACTTCAAAATTTATCAAATGCGAAAGCATACATATGGAAACAAACCAAGAGCATATAAAATTATCTTCAAAATATTGCCGCCATATACTATTCAAAACTTCATCAAAACTCTCCAACAAAATTCCCAAT
This sequence comes from Wollemia nobilis, assembly GCA_028583015.1. NCBI lineage: Eukaryota > Viridiplantae > Streptophyta > Pinopsida > Araucariales > Araucariaceae > Wollemia > Wollemia nobilis. The sequence goes on from JAQPPZ010016919.1 coordinate 4,677,949, forward strand.
GTGGCAAAATGCAAAATGGCCAACATTTCTGGTGACTCACGGGGTATCCAACTCGCATGGATGCAAGCGATCCTAGGCCTTCATCCATTGGGTTGCAGAGTTTTATTTTTTAGCAGCTCTTGATGGTGTCGTTACCTTTGTTGATGATGCTTGCTATAGGTTTCCTCCTCTATGTGCTCCCGCTCTTCTGCTTATGTTGCGACTTTGAGAACTTCAGCACGCTCGTCTTCCTCTGTTGCTTTTGCTACTATCGTGTATTCTACCGCTACTTGCTCCTGCTCTTGGATCATTTTAGTCAGGACCTCATAAGCATGAACAACCTCATTCCAAGCATGAGTAGTGAACAAGCAGGGAACACTGAGTGACTCATAGACGAAGTGAAGATTCTGAACATCTATCAAACTGAGGCGCTTCGCTCATTGAGCCAACTCGTATAATGACAGTTCCAAATGCGTATACTTCTGCATCAAGGGCAACACCTGCACTTCTATTAGAGGCTCCTCCCAGGCATCAATCTCGGATGTATCCTCAACGAATTTCTTCCAGAGCGCTTCCAGTTGTTCCATGGGAAGAGGTTCGCCCCAATTATCCACAAAAGTCAAAAATCCCAACTCATCAATGGTCTCAAAATGAGACATAGAAATAGTGTGCTCATGCTCAATGGTGTTGAGGATGGCCCATCCTTCTCATACCAGGTCCATTCACTGGAAGTAACTATGGAGGATGATTTTTGCCTTGGACCAAGCGTAATCCATCTCGCTGAGGGGGCGAATGTGCAAACTAGTATTAATCAAAGCCTGTATTTTTACTGCCATCTCCATATAGGGCGACAACATCTCCTCGGTGGTATCAATTAATTGTTGCCCAAGCTAAATTTGTATCTGTGCCTCCCACAAATACTATAGCACCTTGACAGTGTGCGCGACCAACTTTGCAGAGTTTTGAGCAGAGCGAAGGTGGGTCCCTTTAATGCTGTCGTGCAAAAATCCTATGGCTTGGGCTGCCTTCTCCTCCAACTATTTTTCATTTCCTCGACCTACTACTGAAGTTTATGCATTTCAATCTTGGAAGCATTCTGCTCCTTCAAATGCACTTTGACCTGATTGTGCAAGTACTCATTCTCCATGGTCGTCTTCTCTTTCGTAGCTCTACTTTTAACCAAGGCATTTTTGAGCTCAATTATCTTATTCTAATTTTCAAAATATTTTTCTTTGAAGTGCTCGCCATGCAGGTACATCTAAGCTCATGTCTGCTTGAATGTTGCCCATTTTTTCAATTGGGTCAATCCGTGTAAGATCTTCTGTAATGGTTTCGGAGATGAGGTCACCCGACAACAATTCTCCCTGAGGCTTCTAGACCAATGGAGTGATTGTCGTAATATGAGCCTCTTTTGCAATAGGGTCAAAGGCAACCTTCTTTATTGGCCGAGCTAGAGCCAAGGCCTCCTTGCACCGCATGCTCTTCAACCATTACGAAGAGCTCAGATGCGCTCGATTAATATTTTCTATGTCAAGCTATTTTTGGGCCACCTGTACGTCAGGAACTGTCTACAACTCCAAAAATGGGGTAAATGGTACCAAAACTTTTGAGCGACTAAGCCCAATGGAAGTGGATGACACAAAAAAAGTGGGGGGACGAAAAGGGTGGAAGGAAGAGAGATGGCAGATTCAGTGGTGGACATGGGCTCCATTATAGTTACACTAACCCTAGGAGGAGCTTGTGTAATTACAACTTCAATGGTGGAGGTGGTGACAACTGAGGGGGTAGGGCATGAAAAAGGATTTGACCCTGATGCAAATGAACTAAAAGAAATGGAGGATGAAGGAACGGGAATAGAGGAAGGAGCAGCAGTGATTTAGAGGTGGATGAAGATGGAATGGAAATGGAAGTGGAAGGCATACCAAAGGGTGGAGAAATGGAAACTGGGGGAGATGAAAATGAAATAGATGGAATCAAAATAGAAACCACTGCTTGCTCTAGAGAGAGAAGAAGAAGAAGGAAGAAAAGATGTACCTTCGGGTGCGTGCACCATGTGTTGAGGGGATGGGGGTGGTTGTGAAACTACCTCTTCTTCTTGTTCTTCCACCCTTTCTCCAATATCAAGAACCTCTTCTTCATCCATGATTTCTACATGGGAACTCTCCGATGGCTCTTCCTCTTCCTATTGTTGGACCATTGGAAATATTTGCGTGAGTGAGGTCGGGAGTTCCTTGACAAGCGAAGGGTTCATAGTTGGTGCACTAGCAACTACGGAAATCCCCATGGTTGGTACTGCAGAAACCATTGTGACTGAAGTTGTAGGGACCTCAATGGTAGAAGTTGTAGCTGCACTGGTTCGGGGTCTTTTTATCACTTTAGGAAATGGAGGCACCATTGATTGTTTCTTCTTTTTGGGTGTAGATGGCTCCTCCTATTGTCGCTTGGTTCTTTGAGACCTCCTTTTAAAAATGTATTGTTGTTCTTCTTCCTCCGGGGTCTCATCTTCAACTATGGGGCGCTCCTACTCAGTTTCACCTTTGTCGTTGTCAGACTATTGAAAACTCTATGGCAAGATATTTGTGAAGGCGACGGGTTGATATGAATCCACAAAATGATCATAAGCCTCTAAAAATTGTTCATCCAACTTCAACCCATAAGGAGCGTGTGGCTTTCTATGATGAATACGCATAATCCACCAATTCATTATTTTCTCTTTGGTCCATTTAGGTTTGGCCTCTTTGACAGATCCAAACAAACCCGAAGGAGGAATCTGAGTCATATTTTTGGTTGGATTATATTCTACCTCTTGCTCATAATAGTCGTGCCATGGTGGGAGGGAGGTCATTTTTTCAATATGCCAGTTCATATCTGGCCCATCAAAATTATTCCTTCGCTTTTGGATGTTAGGGTGAGGACAACAATGAAATGACTTAGCTTTTACAATAGCTAAGAACTTTCCCAAAGGATCATACCACCAGCGTTGCGGTAATTCAATTAAACCCAAGTCCTGGAGCGCCACCATCAAAAGTCTATTTTTCCCGACTTGATTCACCTCTATGCTCCCAAACTTGAAAGGCATGGTGCAGGTAGTCTTCTTCCCATGCCCAACTCCATATATATCATTCACATAATCTATTTGGTGCATGACCTCCATTGCAAACATGTGCGCTGTAGCAAAATATGGTAACAAAAATGGCTTACCCGTATACCCAAAAATTTGAACAACACCCTGGGTAAGCAGAAAAATGTCACCCTTTTCCTCTGCGATGACTGCATCTTTCAACTCTCATGGCACTCTATCACAGGTACCACAAAGCAATTCAATTGTTGGCCCCAAAAACCAACTATTAAAACTGTACACTGACTCCCTTTTTGACAAAATCGGAGTCCATTTATACACTGGCAAGGGTTCATTCTTTTCACCCATCGGTGTGACTGCGATAAATGAAAAGCACTGCTGCAACTGAAAGAAGAAGAACCATACCAAAAATGATGTATGCCAAAATTATTGGGACTCCCCGATTTGCATTTTTTCTAGCTGAGAATTAATCCTTTGGGAAATGAAGTCGGCCCAATCAAAATAAATGGGGTTTCCTCCTTGCCTCATGGTGGAGGGAGAGTAAAATTTGACTTTGCAAATACATTGAGCCATAGCCGCCTGCCACTTATGCACTATTTCATCTGAGGGTAACCCAACAACCCATGACAACATAGAATAAATATCCTAGCTCTTAAACTCAGAAAGCGACTTTGGAAAATTTGGTAGCTGCCCCATATGTGGCTCCTTAACGAGTTGAGTCTCCATGAATTGATGCATGGCTACAGTGGAGACATATCTATCCTCCTGCTCATCAGTATGAATCTTCTTATTTATTGCATAGGAAGGGGGCTTCAACCCACATGCAAAAGCTTCCCGAATTTCATCCGGAGTAATGGTGAACATAATTTCTCTCCTAGCATTTCGCACAACCTTGGTGAATGGGTCATAAAATTGAGCAATGAGTTGCACCAGCTCAGGGCACGGATGGACAGGTGAACACAAATACCAGGACAACTATGAATTGTAAGGGACTGTGAGCCAACTATTATAAGACACACCTTGAATCACCACTGCCTCCACATCCTACCTTAATATTTTGATCCCTTTATGCATAATCAGGTAGTCCCCAATTTTTACCATAGCATCTTCATAAGGGTCCAAGTCGACATAGTCATTCTTTTGAGCCTTTTTGGCTCTAGAGCTTCTTTCCCTTTTCTTCATTTGCTTAGACTCTACAGCTTCTATGGCATCCTTAGGTTCTTTGCTTCGCTTCCCCATTTTCTCCTCTTTCCTTCTTCTGACAAACAAACTGAACAAATTCTGCAATTCTCTATTCTGAGGAAGCCTCTAAAAATTCTCTGCAACTAAAATGCAGGACGCAATGGAGACAAAAAACTTAAAAAAAACAATAATAAACTTTGGCCTATTTACCTTACAATTTTAATAGGGCCTTCTGACACCTACCATAGTAAATGCAAAATTAAATGCGAGCACCTTCGAAAGAGAATTATCATCGAGCTACTAGCCTAGCACCATTCCCAAAGTCCAAATGGTTTCTTCTTTGATTCACTATCGGATCCTCCTAAAAAATCGTGCCTTGGCTGCTACACAATTTCATCGTAAGGCATGCCCTAGCACTTGAAGCTTGTTGGGGAAGCTAACCTAGCCGCTCAACAGCCAATCATTCAATATTCATAACTTCCTTGGAAAGCTAAATATCGAGCACCTCCCACATTTTAAATTTAATGCCCTTTTCCTAGTGCTCTTGCCTTCTGATTGCTGACACGTAAACCAAGGGCATATTTAATTCCACAATATGCTCCCAAAATTACTGCCCATGTTCTCTCCTTCGGAAAAATACTTTGGGCACTCAACAATTTAACCTTTCACTGGTGATTTTCAATTTCACGTGAAGGTGTCAAGCCTTTGTTGGATTCAGGAAACTTATTCTGAAAATTCCATGGCGAGCATCTCCTTTTAAAATCAAACTTTCTTCTAAAAATACCCTTGGGTTGCCTTTCCTTCTTCTATCTTTAAAATGCTTTTTATTTTCCTTTTAAAACAAATTTGCATGTGGAAAACATATGCTTTTTGGCACCTTGTCGCCCTTCAAAACATGTTCACCCTGAAAGGGGGCGAACACCCCATTCACCCCTTTCTTAGGGCAAACACGATGTTACACTTGTTGTCACTGAATCAAACATCAAGACTCGTTCACCCATTTAATCCTCTAGAGGTGAATGTGTTGTACTACTTTGTTGAAACACACCCTTTTTGGGCAAAAAGGAAATTTTGCTTTTCACACCATTTTAATTGCCTCATTCTTAGGGCAAAAGGCTTTTGATTTCTTTCTATATTTTTTTTATTTTTTTTAGAATATATAAATCATCAACTAAAAACAAAAAGGATATTTACATATATACAGAGTGGTACTTCATCAAAAATAAAATCATAAAATATAGGCCTTCAAATGAAGACCATTTACTGGAATGGGAAGGTCATAACCCTCCATATCACGTAGATGGTAAGCATTTGCGGAATTCACTACAGAGATCTGAAAAGGTCCCTCCCATATGGCATCGAACTTGTGGTGATTACCTGGCTTGGATTTCTTCTCATTCCATTTTAAAACTAGATCTCCCACCTAAAAACTTTGGTCAGTTGTTTTTTTCCAAACCACTTCCTCATATCTACGGCATGCTCAACAAAAACTTGGTAGGCCTACTCCTTGTATTCCTCTAATTGTAGCAACTATGCCAACCTTGCACCCATAGGATTGTATTCTTCATCTTCATCTTGGAACATCTACAATGTTTGAAGTACTGGGAGTTCAATATGTGTAGGGAGAACAACTTCTTTTCCATAAACCAAAGCATACGAGGAAGTCTTTATAGATTTCTTCACTGAGATGTGATCGGCCCAAAGTGCTTGATTTAATAACAAATGCCAGCTTCTCTTGTTATTGCCCATCATCCTTTTCAAGATTCGTAACAAATTCTTGTTGGTAGACTCGGCCAACCCATTCCCCTATGGGTAATAGTTGGAGGATGTCTTCAAATAAATACCATATTTGCTAGAGAATTCTATGATATTGGCTCCGATGAAGGGAGTGCCATTATCAGTGACTAGAGAATAAGGTATACCAAATCGGGTGATAAGCCCTTCAAGAAAGGAAATAATAATAGCTTGATCAACTTTCTTAGTGGGAATAGCCTCTGCCCATCTAGTAAAATAATATGTTGCCATTAGGATATACTTGTGTTCCATGAAAGAATGTGGATCAATAACACCAATAAAATCAAGACCCCACTACTGAAAAGGTGCTTCCACTTGAATTGGATGTAAGGGCAATGCTCCTTTTCTAATTCTTCCCACATATCATTGGCAACTATCACACTGCTGACTTATTCTATGAGCATCAACGAACAGAGTAGGCCAATAATAACCCGCTCAGATAATTTTCAAAGCCATGGGTCTACCTGCATAATGGCCTCCAGATAGCCCAGAATGGAACTCCTCCAAAACATTCTCCTTTTTGGAAGCTTTTACACACCTGAGGAGAACTCCATCAATGTTTTTATGATACAACCCATTAGGCAACAATACATATTTGAGTGCTTGTAGTCTGAACCTTCGATGCTGTGAGGGATCAAGGTGGGTTGGACATCTCCCAAAAGTAAAATAGTCAATCAGTTCTTCTATCCAATCATTGTCACTTGCAGTATGATTTGTGCAAATTGTTTCACCAATGTCTTCTTCATGAATCATATTCAATGCCTCAACGATAGCACTCTTAGCTAATTCTTGACATAAGGTGCACCCACGAACCAACTTTGTCGATCGGATTTCCACATCGTACTCTTGAATTTTGGAAACCCATCTTGCCCTTTTATCACCTAATTCACCTTGAAGTATGAAGTTTTGAACGTCAGGATGGATCACATAAACAATAGTCTTACTTTGAGAAACAAAATATCAGAACTTTTTAAATGATTTCATCACCGCATAGACATGTTTCTCAATAAAATTATACTTCTCTTGATGTGGTGCAATAACTTGGCTTAAGAAAGTGATGGGCTTCTCTTCTCCATCATCTTGTTTTTGAGTCAACACGACAACATAGCTTTCTTGCTCACCTACTGCATAGAGAATGAAGTCTTTTGAATAGTCAAGATTAATTAAGACTAGAGCTTGAGTAATTCTTTCTTTGATTTCTTGAAAAGCTCATCTCCTGACTTCCATCCATTTAAACTCAACATTATTTTTCAAAAGCTCGGTCATGGGCTTAACAACCTGGGTGAAGTCAGAAATAAACTTGTGGATGAAGTTTATTTGACCAAAGAAAGACTGTAGGTCTTTCTTATTAGTGGGCAACTATAATTTTATGAGTGCTTCAGCTCTTGCAGGATCTATCACCAACCCTTCTTGTGAGATTACATGGCCCAACAATTTCCCTTCCTTGATGGTAAATATCAACTTCTTTGGATTGATGGAGATACCAAACTCATGACACTTCTCAAACACTTGCCTCAGATGAGCAACATGATCTTCTCTGCGATGTGAAAACACAGTCATATCATCAAGATATATTACAATTATTCTATTTAGTAACTCACCGAAGGTGATGTCCATGGCTCTCTAGAAGGTGGCATCGACATTCGAGAGCCCAAAGGGCATCCGATGGTAGGCGAACGTACCCCACTTAGTAGTGAATGTTGTTTTGTATTGATCCTCATCCTTCACCCAGATTTGATTATATCCAAAGAAGCCATCTAATAATGAGAATATTTGAGCACCAACTACCACATGAAGAATTTGATCAATTTGAGGTAGTGGGTAATGATCTTTGAGTGATGCCTGGTTTAGGTTATGAAAATCTATGCACAACCATATGTCTCCATTCTTTTTCCTTACAGGAACCAGGTTCGCCACCCAGGTTGAATGCTTAATCGGATAAATAATCTTTGCCTCTAGCATCTTCAACAATTTTGCCTTCATGAGTGCTTCAATCTTAGGATTAACAGGACGTTGCTTTTGCCGAAAGGGTTTTACCCCTTCCTGCAGTTCTATGGTATGTTGAATCACATCCTTGTCATATCCTTTTAAATCCTGGTAACTCCAAGCCACAATATCGGGGTACTCATAGCATAGATTTTTAATGCCTTCAAGCTCTTATAACACACACCAACAAACTCCCAACTGTAATTCCTTGTATTCCTTGGCATCTACTTTAATCTTGTGCTTATCTGCTCTATCATTTTGATCAAACAAACTCTCCAGTGAAATTAATCCTCTGGGAATGTGGTTGTTTTTTAACTGAATCATCCCTTCCTTCTCTTCCTCGACAAGTATCCTATCATCCATGCTAGTGGCTTCTCTGAGCAGAAAGTTGACTATTTGTTCATCATTGTCAAATACTTGCCAATAAATATTTTTATCGGGGATGGAAGGTCTATAGATTACCCTAACAGTCTTGGGCTTTCGAACCACTTGCTCCACGGGGGAGTAATTTGCACCAAGGGAAGCTAAGATATCAGCATGTCTATTCTGCTCCCGAGGAATCACCTGAATATTCAAAGTTGTGAAAGCCTCAAACAAATCCTAGACCCTATTGTGATAAGCTTTCAAGTAATGCTGCTTTGATACACATTTATTAGTTACCTGATTGACAATGAGCTCAGAGTCACCAAAAATTTGTAACTATTTAATACCTAATTTCTTAGCCTTTTTCAAACCAAGGCATAATGCTTCATATTCAGCTGTATTGTTTGTACAGCTCCAAGTCAATCTATAAGAGTAAGTCTTTTGTATACCCTCGGGAGAGATTAATACAACACCAGCTCCTACGCCATTCTTACATCTAGCACCATCAAAATATAATTTCCATAATTGATGCACAATAGAATCTGGAGAATCAAGAACTTTCTCTTCAATATGCACGGGCTTAGTTATTGTGTAGCAACCAATATCGGTTCCAATCATTGCATTAAAATTTGTCAGCAAAAATTCATCCTCCAAATGAAGCTCACCCAATGCTTCCTCCACCAAGTCGACCTCTTCTAGTTCTTCTGTCATCATGTTCACTGCGCCTGGAGACTGTTCCTCCTCTTCAAACCTTTCAATGTGAAAAGGCGAAGGTTTTTCATTATGGATACGAATCCATTTTCCCTTGAATGGTATCTCCAAATGTGAATAGTCCAAGGAAAGGTATCCTCCCAACTTAGCTATGAATTCCCTTGAGAGACACATGCTGAAGTATGGCTCTAAATCGACTACTACAACTTCCTGGATGACTATGATTTGAGGTATACTATGAAGGACAATAGGGATGTCTTTGATAACTCCCACTGTCTTGACTAGAGTCCCATCTAACTGCAACACTCCTAGGCTACTCCTTGTATATTCCATCCCCATCACCTCACATACTGCCTTTGGCATGACAGTAGTTGTAGCTCCAGAGTCGATCATACAATTGTGTACAATCCACCCTTCCATTCTCAAAGATAAATAAAATGGGGGAGGCCTATTTTTCCCTATTACAGAAGTCGGTAGTACCTACGCTAGGACTATTTGGGAATGATCTTTCTTCTGATCCTTAGCAGTTTTCAAATATTCTTGTAACAAATCAATCTATCCTAGCAATTGTAGCGCATCATACAAGCTAACTTTTGTTGGGATCTTCTTCATTTCCTCTACAATATTGTAACTTGAAGCAGCCAAAACCTTTTCTTTCGGAGCTCATTCATATTTATCCCGATACTGTTGAGTAGCTTCCACTCTTTGCCTCTTCATCAATGAAGGGTACTTAAGTCACTCCCTGGCTTGCTCTTTTGTTTCGCTATGTGTTTGGGCAGTTGTAGCAGGTTGCGAAGTTGATGCCTTGGTCTGTACCTTCTCCTGAGTCGGCTTGGGCAGTAAATCTTTCAATTTGATGGAATCTTGCTCCTTAGCCCTTGCAGTGGGTGCTTTCATTGGAGGTAACCACTTCTCATTTTGTATCTTTGGTTCTACAGGCACCTTCAAAGGTTCGAGCTCGATCGGATCTACAATTACGACTTTTTCCCGGACCTTGTGAGTACTGAAACTTGCTCCAAGGATGGCATCATGAAATTATGTTCGGCTTCTCTAATCATATTAACTTGTCCACCAACCAAACTCTCTGCTAATGTCTGCACATAGTTCATATGCACCATGCAGGTGTCTTCTCCATGAGGATCATTACATGTCGAGCACCAATAGGCCTTTTCCATTGCGCTAGTCTCTTCATTCACTAGCACTGTTGAACTCTTCTCAGGTCCCCTACTAGTAGAAGCTTGCTCCCGAGTAATTGGTGGAGTTTGGAATCTTCAAGATCGAAACTCAGCCTCTGCTTGTTTCTTCCTTACCATAGTAAGCTCATTAGATATTGTTCTCAAGGTGACATTATTGGATTTTACTTCCTATAACAATATCATGAGGGGATCAAGATTAGATGGTGGAGTGGGTACTGGCAAAGGTAAGGGTGCTTGTGGCATAGGTAATGGTAAAGGAGTCAGGGGTGTTGGCAATGTCGAGAAAGAGATAGGTATTGGAAACTAGGGAACTGATTGAATTGACAACTGAGAAAATCTTGAGGTCGAACATTGTGGGATAGGGATCGAAGCAACATGAGGTGGGCTAGAACTCCATGAGGGAATGGGGTACATGGAAGGCATGGGTTGCGAAAGTGTACTTGAATACAAATATTGTGGAAGGTCAGGAACAATGGGCATAGTCATCTTTGAGGGAAGCCTACCTACAACAATCAAATCAGATTCGGCCTTTTGAGCTTGCGTATACAAATCTGGAAATGTAGTCACATTGGCTTGTCATACTGCCATACCAATCTCGGTGCTAAATGCCCTAATATAGTAGAACGTAGCTTGCTCATGCATGGGCTGTAACCCATCAGGGACTCTTTGCCAGCTTTGCATGAACTTGACATTGAAGTCGACTATCTCTTCTTGTGGATGTCTTTGGATCATCGTAAACTGGTGCAACAAAGAGTATGGATCAGCTTGTTCATGAAAATTTTTAATCAACAACTCCACCAACTGATCCCATGAAGTAATAGTACCCGATTGCAGTGATCGGTACCAATAGAGTAATTTTCCTCTAAGCGACAATACTAGCAGTTTTATCATTACATCTTCATCCGTTATATCATGTATGGTCGCTAAAGAGGCCACATATTGGATATGTTCGTATGTGGTTTTACCAGTACCATCATAAGTTGGCAAGGCTTTCAAAGTCGCTTGGGGCATCGAATTTTGTGCTTGCAAGTTCAAGGCACCTGAGCTATTCCATGCTGGGAACTACCTTGGTGGAGGGTTTTGAGCCATATGAACTGGTATATGTGGTGTAGGTTGAGGAACGCTAGTGGTCGTATGAGATGGAGGGAAACTGGTGGTGGTACTAATTGGACTTACAGGAGCAGAAAATATGCCAGCTAACCATGAGGATGTGACAGATGGTATTTGGGATATATGGGGTAATGAAGACGTACGTCGAAAAGTGGCTAATTGAGGATGTTCCCCCAACCTTTGAATATCAAGTTCATAAAACTCGATTTGATGATTCAAATTTTTGGCTTTTGATCTTGTATTCATGAGATACAACTTTCATCGCTCTCACATTCGAAGAATTCTGAGTATAATCGAGTCACCAGATGTTCTAATCTTATAGTACAAAGGCAAACATCAGACCTTAATACTACTAGAAGTGGAACTTTGAAGTCCCACCGGGCGTGCCAAAAATTGTTGGTCAAATATCTACCTAATCAACAAACACTGCATTTGTGCACCCTAGATACGACCAACATTGAAAGGTCGGAGGAAAGAAATGTCCTCCATGCCAATCTCCAGAGAGGGTTGGTTCCCAAACTAAATCCTACACTGGTAGAAGACTAGGGATGCAGGAAAGAAATTGGAAATATGCGGAAAGAAATGGGAAATATGGCCACAGGTCGAAGTGTAGGACTTGGGATAGACTAACAACAGGAAAATCACCAAAGCATGAAATAGCATTTAACAGAGGAAAAGCAACAAAATTTACTTGTAATCTTGCAGTAATAACCTCCAAAATAACACTCCAACATTCACTCCCTCACTAGCAATATTTAAATCCAAATGCAGAATTTAAATTTAACAACAAACAAGAAAGACGAATGTAAAATAGAAGTGCACAGTACAGAAAGAAATCACACACAAGATCACTTGCAAATTCAGAAGCCTGATGCCTTGTATTAATGCAGAGAACTTAGAGAGTATTCTCGCAAAATGTCTAACCCCTCTTTACAATGGAAATTTGATTAGTATTTATAGAGGTTTTTGCCTCTTTCATTTAATACACAAGAGAACAAAATGTTCGCAGATCAAAAACAAGAAAGAGGAAATTCCTCCTTGGAATCATTGAAAATCTGCTCCTTTGAAGAAATGATCCATTAATCAGGGAACAACCTCCAAGAAATCAGCAACTTAAATGTCGATGCACAGATAACTAGAACATCATTGAATATTTTGGAAGTGCCTCAATGCTTTGGAAATTAGGAAGATTCATTCATTCTTCTTATTTAGCTTCTCCCATGCTTCGAGATTCACAACATGAGTTACTCAATGCCACCATTATTTAACATTCATGATCCTGGCACCTTTAAACCTTTGACCATAATTCTTCTCACCCCGAAATCATGTTCACCTCAAAAACCTGCTTCACCCCATCTCCCTTGTGTATGCACGCGCGATTGCTCCTTTTAAAACATGTTCACCCCTGGGAAGGGCGAACGGGATGTTCGCCCCTCAACCAGGGTGAACGCGACATCACTTTGCTTTTACGGTCCGTTCGCCCATGGGAGGGGTGAATGGGATGTTCACCCCTCAACCAGGGTGAACGTAAATTGCCACCATCTTCGGGCACACATGATCGCGTTCTTCTTTGGGGTGCGTTCACCCATAGAAAGGGCGAATGACGTGTTCGCCCCATAGCAAGGGCGAACGCGCATACATTTTAAACTTTTCTTGCATCGGATCTTGGAACTTCGTTCGCCCTTCCAAAGGGTGAATGGGGCGTTCGCCCCTCCTTTGGGGCGAACGTGAGTACAGTTAGAAACTTTTCAAATTTTACTTAGGCCTTTCATATTTTTCAGATTTTTCTTTACAAACACCTTCCTTTCAAATGAATAACAAATTCGAATGGTGTTAAAGGAAGTTCATAAAATACTTCAAAATTTATCAAATGCGAAAGCATACATATGGAAACAAACCAGGAGCATATAAAATTATCTTCAAAATATTGCCACCATATACTATTCAAAACTTCATCAAAACTCTCCAACAAAATTCCCAATGTGGCAAAATGCAGAATGGCCAACAACTGGCAATAAGTATCCCAGGCTACTAGATGTATACATTTTTTGCATTCAGTGCCATCCCATAAGAAATTTTTTTGTAATCTTTCTAAAGTCTCTTCCACTTTCCTTGACATCCTTAGGAAAGATATGAAGTAAATAGGGAGTCTTTGAAGTGTGTGTTTAATAATTTGTACTTTTTTCGTAGAGGATCCCTTCTAGCCTTGAAGTTTCCTATTAAATTTATCAACAATCGTATTCCAAAGTTCATCTTTCATTTTACCTAAAAACAAATGAAAACCAATATATATGATAGGGAACTTTTCCTCCTTACAACCCAACACTTTAATTATTTGATCTCTTCTACTTTCTTTTGTGTTTAAAAAGATAATCCTGCTTTTTCATAATTTATTTTTTGGCCTGTAGATTTTTCATAAGAATCAAGGACTTTTTAAACTCCAAAGCTTCTTCCACTATAGCTTCCCCAAGCAAGAAAGTATCATCCACAAATTGTTGATGGGATAAAGCTTCACCAATGGATGAATGTTTCAAACCTTTGATATTACCATCCTTTCGCTTTATTTCCAAAGTTCTTCCTAGGGCATCTACCATAATGATAAAGAGATATGGAGACAATGAATCTCCCTACCTGATTCCTCTGGTAGAAGGAAAGAACCCAACTTATTTTCCATTGATCAAGATCAAAAAGTGGAGGTTAGAAATACACATACCAACCCATGCCCTCCATTTTCATTGAAACCCATTCACTCCATGATTTTATCTAAGAAAGACCAAGAAACCCTATCATAGGCTTTGTTCATGTCCATCTTAAGGAACATGCCTGACCCTTTCCTCCTTTGAAGAGAGTGTGTTGTTTCATAAATGGCAATGATACTTTCAATAATCTGCTTGCCTACCACATAACCTCCTTGATCTTCATTAATGATTGAGGGGATGATTTTTTTCAACCGATTGGCCAACACTTTAGTAAAAATTTTGTAAATTGTATTACATAGGCTAATTGGTCTAAAGTCCTACAATTTATCCACTCCATATTTCTTGGGAATCAAAGCAAGGAATGTATTATTCCATTCTTTCAACAACTTACTAGATTCCTAGGCTTCTTGGATTGCATTGACTACATCTTCTCCAACAATATCCCAATGATGTTGAAAAAACCTGGTGGGAAACCATCTGGTCCTGGAGCCTTGGATGCTCCCATAGAGAACACAACTCTTTTAATTTCCTCCTTAGATATTACCTTGCATAGATGTTCATTCATGCTATCATTAACTCCTTTGGGAACATTGTTAATGATGCTTTCTATTTCCATGTTGTACAATGTTTTTCTTTGCTAAGAAGGTTCTAAAATAAAGTAATGGCCATATTTTTAATATCATTTAAATCCTCATACTTTCTTCCATATTCCCCCATAAGGTAGAGGATTTTATTGTTTTTCCTATGTTTCATAGTCGAAACATGGAAGAATTTAGTGTTTCTATCACCTTCCTTGAGCCACAATATTTTGGATTTCTATTTCCAATGAATTTCCTCTTGGGCAATGGTATTATGATACTTCATGAGTTGTTTTTCCCTTTCGTGCCACTATGGTTTTCTACCTTCCCTCTCTATTTTTTCCTCTATATCTTGGATATCCTTTTTAATTTATTTTCTTAAACTGATGTTACCAAAAACCTCTTTATTCCAAATTTTGATTTGATACTTGATGTTTTTTAATTTTTGGGTAACTTTGTACATAGCTGATCCTTGAACCTCCTCCTACCACCAAGATTTTATTTTGTTTGTAATGTCTAGGTGCATATTCCACATGATCTCATACCTAAAGGGTGATCCTCCCTACTTCTCCTCCTTTTCCATATCCAACAAAAGGGGATTGTGATCTGATCCTATTTTGGGCATACACATAAGTCTATGAATATTGATTATACTTAGCCAACTGTCAAAAATAAGAACTTTGTCCAGGCACATTTGAATGTGATTATCCTCCATCCTTCTGTTTGTCCATGTAAACTTACCTTTACACATATCTAAGTCAATCAACTTATTGTTCTGAATAAAATCATTGAAATCTTGCATACCTTGAGTAATGTTAATCCTCCCTCCACTTTTGTCCTCTATTCTTAAGATTGTATTGAAGTCACCCAATACCATCCAATGCAAATTAATGAAAATACTCCTCTAAAAATATAGCTTATTCCACAGTTGGAATCTCTCACAATCATCATTTTGAGCATAAACCCCTGTCATTATCCAATAAAAGTTAGTTTTTTTGTTCTTCAATTTGACTGTGTAGAATCTCTCTTCTTGATCAATTAAAGTACCTTCAAAATTCATTATATCCCAAAAGATGCAAATACCTCCAAAAGTACCTTATGTTGGGCTTATGATCCATTCAGCATTCGATCGAACCTCTTTTTGAATAATGTCAAGTTTTTTGGTATCAATTTTAGATTCTTGAAGACAAACAATATCAGGTTTTACTTCCATGAGTAGATTTCTAACAATCCTTCTTTTCCCAAGGGAATTTAACCCCCACACATTCCAAGAAAGGATTTTTATTTTTTGGTTTTTTTTTATGGGCTTTTACCCTTAACCATCCATTCTTCATTTGGATCTAATTCTTGTCCCTTGTTCTCTGGTACTTTTTGTTCTTCTTGTTTGGGAGGTCTTCCTTGCTTTCTTTTCCCATAATTGTTTGTATTCTTTGCATTTTTTGTATGTCTTCCAAGAGGATCATTCTCTCCCATTTGGTTACATCTTGGGGGATATTCTTCCACTACTGATTGAGTTGTTTTACCCAACTCTAGTCTTTTGTTGAATCTTGTTTGCATACCCTCCTTAAATTGCTTTGATTTTTCTATTATGCTTAGATCCTTTTGTTCCTCAGATTATTTAGTTTTGTTCTGTGAATTTAAAACTTGATCTAATCCCTACCATACCTCTATTTCTTTGACTTTAAACCCCTAAACTCCTTCAATCTGATCCTTTTGTTCTAAGTCCATTTGAGTGGATGGGGTATCCTCTACCATTTTAGCATCATCTACTAATATTTCTTCTTCGACTTTCAAATTTCTATTTACATTCTCTATGTTGATTGCAATCACATTCTATTGTTGTGTATTTGTATCTAGATTTATATGATTTTCAATCATATTTATTTTCTTCTTATGGTTACCTTCTTCATAATCATTTTATTTTCCTTGATTGAGACTATCCTCTTGTTGATTAATGTTATTTCCAAAGCCACTCAAGTTTTATTTCTCATTATGTTCTTCATCTGCTTGTTGGTTTAGCTCTTCACATTTACTTGCATACTCCATTGTCTTATTAGAATTTTGTTGTTCTTCCTTGTGTTGTATAGAACATCCATTGCTAAATTCACTTTCTGCCTCTTCATTTACCTCTTGGTGAATTTCCTGGTATTGTTCATTTTCTTGTGCCCTTTCTTGTGGGCTAGAAGTTTCCTTTTTTGTGTTTGCAGTCCTATGGTTTATTTGATTCTCCTTTTGTTGTCACTTCTTAGTAAATTTGGGTTGTCTTTGTGGATGAAATTTCCCCTCCACATGTCCAAACACTTTGCATTGCTTATAGTATACCAAAAAAAATTTCATATTCGACTTTTTTTCCCATTCCCCAAGCATCGATTTGATACCCACTTTTTCCACTTTGTCTTGTTCTAGCTCCACGTTAACACAGACTCTTGCACACAACATTCTTGTTTTGTTGTGGGTGGGTGGATCCATGGTTATAAAATGTCCAATTTGTGTTTTCAGGCCCTTAATAATTTGATCATCCCAATATTCTACAGGAAGATCTGGGAACCTAATCCAGATGGGAACTAAAAAAATTCTTCCTTTTGAGGATTGAAGCCCTGATGCCAACATTTCAGGAAAATTGATCTTTTCCCAAATAAAAATGGACCTCGTGATAAGGCTACCACCAGATCCTCCTCAATATTGAACCAGATTAAGAAGTATCCCTTTGATAGACCAATAACATTCATTGAACCCTTTGTTTGAAGTTTAGAATGAAGCCATCTCCTAAGCACATCTAAATCTGGTCTGGGCCCTAGAAATTTACCTACCATGCTAAACTCATTATCCCTCAATATTTTTTTGATTAGGGAGTCAAAAATACATACCTTTCCATTTTCATGAGATATCTCTATGTCAACTTCTTCTTTAATCGCTTCCTTTCTTCCTTTGAGAATCGATGCCCAAGAATCCTTTCCTGATCCTTCTTGTAGAACATTTTTTGCATCTGTCATTCCCTTTTCTACACATTGACCAACATTCCTTAGATCCCTAGCTCTCCCATCTAGATCCCTAATTTCACCATTTTTCCCTAATGGGGGGAAGTTTCTATCATTCAAAGCATCCATAATATATATATATATATATATATATATATATATGGATATTACAATACTAATACTATTATTCTTATGGATACTTGATGATGCATTTGTTCAGTTGATGTGATCACTTAGATGATGTTATACTAATGTTATAATCTGCATTAATATTTTCTTAGTTGTTTTTGGTTGTGAGGTATTTCAATGGAATTTTTTGATCAAAAGATTGACACCATCCAAAGCACGGGTATAAAAGTAAATCTCTTTATTTTGTTGATATCAATTTGTTTATAAATAACCTTGTTGAGGGGACATAGGATTGGTAGGTAATCACACTTTTTATCTCATGAAATTAGGTGGATTACTTTAGTTCGATTCTCCTCACATGAAATTGATTCCAACTTGGTAAAATGTCCACCTTGTATAAAAAAATTAGAATAATACAATTATTATGCTTCACATGGTAATGCTAATCACATGTTTTGTTAACATAATAAAGATGTTATTTTTGTTTGTTTGTTTAGCCTCAATGGAACAAGGTTGGATAATAAACATGAGTTGCAGTTCCCTTTGACCTTAGCACTATCCAAGAGGAATTGTCAAGAGTGCCCAATGTTGTCATTGGAGGTGATGCATGTGGGACCATAGTTGGAAACATTGTAGCCTTTCCATGAAACTCATGAGAAATTGGGGGTGGTGATTTTTCTTTTATTTCTTGATGTCAAGAAAATTATCAACTCGCAACAAGTTTTCATGTGATTTCTCGTCAAAAAATCGGTAATTATGCAAAAAATGGAAAACAAATGTTTTAAAAGGAAATTTTCCCTATTTTTGTCATTTTTCTTCTCTCTTGTTAACAAAATTTTCTCAAAGGTTAAACACCAACTTTAAACCGCTTTTGGAGATCAAATCTAAGGACCTTACAATTTTTCAGAGCGGTCCCAAAAAAATCAACTCTTGAGAATTTTTTGCATGAATTCTCACCATTTTCTCGCTAAACACTTAGCAAATCTTTCCAACTAGGCAGAAAATGGCAAACAAATGTGTTAAAAGCAAATTTGCCCTCTTTTTCTACTATTTTCTTCTCTTTTATTGTGAACGATTTGTTTTCAATTGGTTATAGGGGATTAAAATGAGCAACACCCGTATTACATCATCACCACATAATGGTATTACAAAAAATCTTGGATATTATCCATGTATTGCTTAGCAAGATTCAAACTTGAGTCTCCTCCTTGAATTTTGAGGAATCTAATTAGTTGAGCTAATGTCATTTTATTATTTTAAAATTTTAGGGTAAAGTGCAGGTTTTTGAAAAGGGTCCCAATCCCCTTGTACCAAGGTTTGAACTTGGGTTTTTTGGATAAAAATCCAAAGACATACCACTACAATATCCCTCACAGGACTAAAAATTTTAGGGTAAAGCATGGGTTTTTGAAATGGACCCGGTCCCCTTGTATAGGGGTTTGAACTTGGGTCTCCTAGATGAAAACCTAAAGCCATACCACTATGGTATCCCGCATGGGACCAAAATTTTATGGTAAAGTGTGGGTTTTTTAAAGGAGCCCTAGTCCCCTTGTACCAGGGTTTGAACTTGGGTCTCCTTGACAAAAACCCAAAGACATACCACTATGGTATCCCTCACGAGACAAAAATTTTAGGGTAAAGCCTAGATTTTTTGAAAGGGGTCCCAATCTCCTTTTATTGGGATTTGAACTTAGGTCTTCTAGATGAAAACTCAAAGACATTCCACTACAGTATCCCTCACGGGACCATTGTGAGTGAAATTTTCTCAAAGGTCAAACACTAAGTTTAAACCACTTTGGAGATAAAATCAGAGGAATTTACACTGTTCAAAGGAGATTTCAATCATTTTCTAAAGATGTTAGAGGTAATTGTTTTTTTTTTGTGGGAGAATATATGGTTTTGTTAGGTTTTTTTTTTCAAATTTCCTTTTTGTTTATTGTTCCTAAAGCATGTAGGCTAGGCCCTAGGGCATTAGATTAATTACTTATTTTTCTCTTCCCCCCTAGAAAAATAGATGGATTGTTTGGGTGAGCTCCATTGAACCCTCGTCGGCAACAATGAGCCTCAACTGACTCCTTCAAATTCAATCCCAAATCCAAGCCTAGTGAGAGACCCAATGTGGAAGCATGGGATTAAAAAGAAATTGTCGGATCAAGTGTTTTTTAAATTTTGTGGAAAGGACATGTAAGGAGGCATTCATTACCTCTAATACCATTTGATTAGGTAACCAAGGTATGTTATGGACCCTTGCACTAGATAAAATGATATGATAAAAGATAAGGTGAAGGCTTGGTTGTGTAGCAAAGAAGCAAAAAAATTAGAGCACAAAAGGACGAGTGTTGTAGTGGGACATGGAGTAGGGCCTTGGGCCTCTTTTTATGAGTATGAGGCCACACTAGATGATGTTCCTGTCACTGCTAAAGAATATTTTCTTAGCCATCGCATCCAATGACATAATGGGATTGGGAAGAGTGTGAGTGTTGATCGAGGCTCCAACAAAAGACAAACA
Source organism: Wollemia nobilis (assembly GCA_028583015.1). Classification (NCBI taxonomy): domain Eukaryota; kingdom Viridiplantae; phylum Streptophyta; class Pinopsida; order Araucariales; family Araucariaceae; genus Wollemia; species Wollemia nobilis. The sequence goes on from JAQPPZ010016919.1 coordinate 4,698,242, forward strand.
ACCTTTCAGTATACCACGTGGGGGAGGGACAAGGTGAAGGAATTAAGGACAAGCATCGCTTATTTTTTGTATTACTCAAAAATCCCCTTCAATTATGCAAAAAAACCTACCGGGCATCCCTAGCAATGGCATTGAACAAAACTAGCAAAGGGCTTAAGCCCCCTTTGGGAAAAGATTTTAGTGGACCATTTTTGGAGGAATGTGTCATGAACAATCATGCTTTTGTCAAAGAGTAAAAACAAATATGGAGAAAAATGGGTTGTAGCATTCTCACTAATGGATGGATGGATGCAAGGAACCACATGCTCCTTAACTTAATGGTGGCTTCGAGTGGATCCATGCTCTTCTTTAAGTCAATTGATGCCTCAAGAGGTGAAAAATGCACAAATGTTATTCAATTTGTTGGAGGAGATTGTAGTGGAAATAGGAGTTAGGATTATGCATTGGTGAATTATCATAAAGTAATTATTATTAGGATTTTTGAAATTTAAAATTGGATAATATGGGGACCTTGAACGTTGGTCCATTCACTTGAAATTTTGGGGGCAAAAATGTTTTTAGGGTTGGTTCGTGTTGAAATTATAATACTTTTATGGTTTAAATTTTAAATCGCCAACCTTCCCACCTAGATTTTGGACCTTTTTACCTTTAAATTATATATAATTTTCTTAACATCAAAAAATCTACCTATTATACCCTCAGTATATATACCTAATGTGATAGCGACAATCATACAGATTAAACATTGGTTCTCATCGATCGACAATGGAGACGATGAAAAACAAGTGGCAACAGAGATCGAAATAAAAAGAGAATAGACTACAAACAAAATGATCATAGATCAAAAATAAGAAAGAGAAAATTTCTTCTTGGAATCATTGAGAATCTGCTCGTTTGAAGAAACGATCCATTAATCAGGGAACAACCTCCAAGAAATCAGCAACTTAAATTTCGGTGCACATATAACTAGAATATCATTGAATATTTTGGAAGTGCCTCAGTGCTTTGGAAATTAGGAAGATTCGTTCATTCTTCTTATTTAGCTTCTCCCATGCTTTGAGATTCACAACATGAGTTACTCGACGACACCATTATTTAACATTCATGATCCTGGCACCTTAAAACCTTTGACCATAATACTTCTCACCCCAAAATCATGTTCGCCTCAAAAATATGCTTTGCCCCATATCCCTTGTGTATGCATGCATGATTGCTCCTTTTAAAACATGTTCTCCTCTAGGAAGGGTGAACAAGGCATTCGCCCCTCAACCAGGGCGAACACGACATCACTTTGCTTTTACAGTATGTTCGCCCATGGGAGGGGCAAACGGGATGTTCACCCCTCAACCAGGGAGAACGTAAATTGCCACCATCTTCGGTCACACATGACCGCATTCCTCTTTGGGGCGTGTTCGCCCCATAGAAGGGTCAAACGCGCATACATTTTAAACTTTGCTTGTGTCGGATATCGGAACTTCGTTCGCCCTTCCAAAGGGCGAATGGGGTGTTCACCGCTCCTTTGGGGTGAACGTGAGTACAATTAGAAACTTTTCAAATTTTACTTAGGCCTTTCATCTTTTTCATATTTTTCTTTAAAAACACCTTCCTTTCAAATGAATAACAAATTTGAATGGTGTTTAAAGGATTTTCATAGAATACTTCAATATTTATCAAATGCGAAAGCATACATATGGAAACAAATTAGGAGCATATAAAATTATCTTCAAAATATTATCGTCATATACTATTCAAAACTCTCAGACAAAATTCCCAATGTGGCAAAATGTAGAATGGCCAACAACTGGCAATAAGTATCCCAGGCTACCAGATATATACATTTTTTGCATTCAGTGCCATCCCATAAGAAATGTTTTTGTAATATTTCTAAAGTCTCTTCCACTTTCCTTGACATCCTTAGGAAAGATATGAAGTAAATAGGGAGTCTTTGAAGCGTGTGTTTAATAAGTTGTACTTTTTTTGTAGAGGATAACAAAGATCCCTTCCAGCCTTGAAGTTTCCTATTAAATTTATCAACAATCGGATTCCAAAGTTCATCTTTCATTTCACCTAAAAACAAAGGCAAACCAATATAGATTATAGGGAAATTTTCCTCCTTACAACCCAACACTTTAATTATTTCATCTCTTCCACTTTCCTCTATGTTTAAAAAGATAATCCTACTTTTTTCATAGTTTATTTTTTGGCTTGTAACTTTTTCATAAGATTCAAGGACATTTTAAATTCCAAAGGTTCTTCCATTGTAGCTCCCCCAAGCAAGAAAGTATTGTCCACAAACTGTTTATGGGATAAAGCTTTACCAGTGGATGAATGTTTCAAACCTTTGATATTACCATCCTTCCGCTTTATTTCCAAAGCTCTTCCCAGGGCATCTGCCATAATGATAAAGAGATATGGAGACAAAAAATCTCCCTACCTGATTCCTATAGTAGAAGGAAAGAACTCAGTTTATTTTCCATTGATCAAGATCAAAAAGTGGACGTTAGAAATACACATACCAACCCATGCCCTCCATTTTCATTGACGCCCATTCACTCCATGATTTTATCTAAGAAAGACCAAGAAACCCTATCATAGACATTGTTCATGTCCATCTTGAGGAACATGCCTGACCCTTTCTTCCTTTAAAGAAAGTGTTTGTTTCATAAATTGAAATGATACTTTCAGTAATTTGCTTTACCTACCATATAACCTCCTTGATCTTCATTAACAATTGAGGGGGTGATTGTTTTCAACCGATTGGCCAACACTTTAGTAAAAAAATTGTAAATTGTATTACATAGGGTAATTGGTCTAAAGTGCTGCAATTTATCCATTCCATATTTCTTGGGAATCAAAGCAAGGAATGTATTATTCCATTCTTTCAACAACTTACTAGATTCCTAGGCTTCTTGGATTGCAGTGACTACATCTTCTCTAAAAATATCCTAATGATGTTGAAAAAACTTGGTGGGAAACCATCCGGTCCTAGAGCCTTGGATGCTCCCATAGAGAACACAACTCTTTTAATTTCCTCCTTAGATATTACCTTGCATAAATGTTCATTCATGTTATTATTAACTCCTTTGGGAACATTGTTTATGAAGCTTTATATTTCTATGTTGTACTCCAATTTTTCTTTGCTAAGAAGGTTCTAAAATAAAGTAATGGCCATAATTTTAATATCATTTAAATCCTCATACTTTCTTCCATATTCCCACATAAGGTGGAGGATATTATTGTTTTTCCTATGTTTCATAGTCGAAACATGGAATAATTTAGTGTTTCTATCACCTTCCTTGAGCCACAATATTTTGGATTTCTATTTCCAATGAATTTCCTCTTGGGCAATGGTATTATGATATTCCGTGAGTTGTTTTTCCCTTTCGTGCCACTCTGGTTTTCTACCTTCCCTCTCTATTTTTTTCTCTATATATTGGATATTATTTTTAAGTTATTTTCTTAAACTAATGATACCAAAAACCTCTTTATTCCAAATTTTGATTAGATACTTGATGTTTTTTAATTTTTGGGTAACTTTGTACATAGCCAATACTTGAACTTCCTCTTACCACCAAGCTTTTATTTTATTTGTAATGTCTAGGTGCATATTCCACATGAGCTCATATCTAAAGGGTGATCCTCCCTGCTTATCCTCCTTTTCCATATCCAAAAAAAGGGGATTGTGATCTGATCCTATTCCAGGCATACACATAAGTCTATAAATATTGATTATACTTAGCCAGTTGTCATAAATAAGAACTTTTTCCAAGCACATTTGAATGTGATTATCCTTTGTCCTTCTGTTTGTCCACGTAAACTTACCTTTACACATATCCAAGTCAATCAGCTTATTGTTCTAAATAAAATCATTGAAATATTGCATACCTTGAGTAATGTTAATCCTCCCTCCACTTTTGTCCTCTGTTCTTAAGACTGTATTGAAGTCACTCAATACCATCCAATGCAAATTAATGAAAAGATTCCTCTAAAAAGATAGCTTATTCCACAATTGGAATCTCTCATGATCATTATTTTGAGCATAAACCCCTGTCATTATTCAATAGAAGTTAGTTTTTTTGTTCTTCAATTTGACTATGTAGAATCTCTCTTCTTGATCAATTAAAGTACCTTCAAAATTCATTTTGTCCCAAACGATGCAAATACCTCCAAAAGTACCTTGTGTTGGGCTTATGATCCATTCAGCATTCGACCAGACCTCTTTTTGAATAATATCAAGTTTTTTGGTATCAATTTTAGATTCTTGAAGACAAACAATATCAAGTTTTACTTCCATGCATAGATTTCTAACAATCCTTCTTTTCCCAATGGAATTTAACGCCCGCACATTCCAAGAAAGGATTTTAATTTTTTGGTTTTGTTTGATGGGCTTTTACACTTAACCGTCCATTATCATTTGTATCTAATTCTTATACCTTGTTCTCTGGTACTATTTGTTCTTGTTTGATAGGTCTTCCTTGCTTTCTTTTCCCATAATTGTTGATATTCTTTGCATTTTTTGTATGTCTTCCAGGAGGATCATTATCTCCCATCTGGTTACATCTTGGGGGAGATTCTTCCACTGCTAATTGAGTTGTTTTACCCAAATCCAGTATTTTTTTGAATCTTGTTTGCATATCCTCCTTAAATTGCTTTGATTTTTCTATTATGCTTAAATATTTTTGTTCCTCAGATTGTTTAGTTTTGTTCTGTGAATTTAAAACTTGATCTAATCCTTGCCATCCCTCTATTTCTTTGAATTTAAACCCCTAACCTCCTTCAATATGATCCTTCTCTTGTTCTAAGTCCATTTGAGTGGATGGGGTATCCTCTACCATTTTAGCATCATCTACTAATATTTTTTCTTCGAATTTTAAATTTATGTTTGCATTCTTTGTGTTGATTGCAAACACATTTTGTTGTGTATTGGTATCTAGATTTATATGATTTTCAATCATATTTATTTTCTTCTTAACCACCTTATTCATAGTCATTTTATTTTCCTTGATTGAGACTCTCCTCTTGTTGATTAATGTTATTTCCAAAGCCATTCAAGTTTTATTTCTCATTATGTTCTTCATCTGTTTGCTGGTTTAGCTCTTCACATTTACTTGTATACTCCATTGTCTTAATATAATTTTGTTGTTCTTCCTTGTGTTGTATAGAACATCCATTTGTTGTTCTTCACAAATGTTATTCAATTTTTTGGAGAAGGTTGTAGTGGAAATAGGAGTCAGGATTATGCATAGTGGTGAATTATCATAAAGTAATTATTATTAGGATTTTTGAAATTTAAAATTGGTTAATATGGGGACCCTGAACGTTGGTCCATTCACTTGAAATTTTGGGCGCAAAAATGTTTTTAGGGTTGGTTCATGTCGAAATTATAATACTTTTATGGTTTAAATTTTAAATCGCCAACCTTCCCACCTAGATTTTGGACCTTTTTACCTTAAAATTATATATAATTTTCTTAACATCAAAAAATCTACCTATTATACCCTCAATATATATACCTAATGTGATAGCGACAATCATACACATTAAACATTGGTTCTCCTCAATCGACAACAGAGACGATGAAAAACAAGTGGCAACAGAGATCAAAATAAAAAGAGAATAGACTACAAACAAATGATGCTTGATCGCATAGGAAATACTACAAATGAAAGACGTCTGATCGCATAGAAAATACTGCAAACAAAAGGTGCCCGACCACATAGAAAATACTACAAACAAATGATTCTTGGTTGCATATGAAAGGCGACATGATAATGGTAGCATAATCGAAGACGGTGGGAGGCATATTGAAGACGATCGATGGCATAATGAAGATGACCAATGGCATCACGAAGACAACCAGTGGCATAACAAATATGGTTGATGGCAGACATAAGGTGACACGATTATGATGGTAGCATAGCCAAAGATGATCGGTGGCATAACGAAGATTATCGGTGGCATAACAAATATGATGACCAATGACAGGTAGACCATGATATCCCCTTTAGTTGTAGAATTATCAAAAATTTGTTCAATCTCTCATTCTTTTTCTAAAATTTTCCTTTACAGGTACAATGGCTCTAACTCCCAATGGAAACAAGGGAGAAAAATCTTCTGGAAAGAAGAGTATCCTAAAATATTTTAGCCATCTCGAAATCCAATGAGGCATCAAAATCTACAAAGATGCAAGGTACACATCCATTTTACCTACTTTAAAAATGCTCTTTGAATATAGATAAGTAATTTAAAAAAATGATATAGAACATTTTTAATGCAAAATACACAATTGATCCTAATATGCCTCCACTTGAAGATATTCCCGAGGATGAAATAAATCATGAAAACTTGATCAACAATGACATGCAAAAAATTGAATAGAATCCTGAAACTAGCACACAAATGCACACTTCTAGGGAATATTCTACTAAGAAACCCAAACGTAGAAATTTAACAAGGTGGACTATTGGAAGGTCATTTCAACTTGAATAGTCATCAAAATATTTATTGAATCAGTGCAGTTGAAAAATAGTAATGATACGCCAAAAGAATGTAGATGAATTATTTGTAGTTGGAAACTAGGAAAAGATCATAAGATGCAACTTAAGTTGAACAAAATAGAAAAATATTGTGGAAAAATTTATGTAACAATAAAATAATGTGATGGAACAACTAAGAAAACAAATAGGCAAAAGAATGAATTAGAATACATACATGTCAGATATGCAAAATACTATGACAAAGAGATAAAACAACAAAAAACACTAGCTCAAAATAGTGGAACAATTCTAGCATAGTTTCAAAAAAATCATAAAACCACTTTAGTTTCAAAAAGTTTATAGTTTGCAGTCATATTTACTATTCTTAAAAAGGGTAAACCTATGTTAGACTTAATTGATTTTAAGCATCTCTTTCAACTAGCTGATGTACAGAATCTCCCCAGTGCCCATTGGTCAAATCGAAGTGGTTGAGAAATAGAAAAATATCTCTTTGGTTGAGAAGGACATGAAAGAGAAAGTTGAAAATTCTAAATTCATTTCACTCTCTATTGATGAGGTAACTTCTTTTGAAAACACATTAGATCTGGATGCATATTTACATATTTTAAAATCATGTAAGGCAACCTCATTTGCTAGCAATACATAAGATGGTGGAAAATTGTAATGCGGAAAATCTTTTCAATGTTGTTGTTACTAGCTTAAAGGATATTGTTGGAATGGATGATGCAAAAATAGCCAGTAAATTGATATGTGTTGGAGTTGATGGTGTTGTTATAATTAAAGGTAACGAAAATGGTCTTTATGTTCGTCAAACATCATTTGTGTTCGCTTTTGATGTAGCAAGCATGGAGAGATAGCAATCACGAGATGCAGAATAATATGAAAGAAAGTAAATCTGCTAAATGACTGAAATATAAAATATTACAATGTAGCTATGGAGGAAATGAACACTCCAATATAAATCTACTGAACTACATTGCATCCATCACCAATGGATGGTGTCACACACTATGCTACACTATGCCTCCCGACTCTCTATCTATCACACTCTATATCTATCTATCTATGAGGCCATCCTTATATAGGCAAAATAGGATACTTGGCCAACACTCTATCTAGTTGTGCAAGGGACAACTTGCACATGTACAACTTGCACATTGACACTTGTGCACTTATTACATTGCATGAAGTAACTAGATAACTTGCCCCTAAAGTAATCTAAGTATGTACCTTGGAAGATACATTTACATAACCCAAATGATGGAATAGACTCTATTTCTAACACCCCCTTGTATTACATTATTTGGGTATTGAAGACTTCAGTCTTCAATATGGATCTTCTTCTTCTTCCTCTTGATCTTCTGCTACATTCTTTGTAACCTGTTCAAGCAAATGATTAGAGTCTCTATAATATGTAGCATTTGTTGATAAAGCTTTCACCTCATAGGTATCTGTGGGTTCTTCCAGTTCTTCAATTTCTTCTATCCTCTATACCAGGTGTCCCTTCTGATTTCTCTTCTAATATTCTAGTTGAGGATAATTGGTTGGTCGCTGAAATTATTGTTGATGAGGGTTCCTTTGATATTGTCGAGTTTGAAAAGGATTTCCACTATGCATTTGATTTCCTTGCTTTCGATTTTTGGGATTGTATCTGCAATAGCTAGTACTATGACCTTTCTTTCTGCATATCTGACAATACCATGTTTTTCGTCCTCTTGCTGAAGATGCAATATTTCCCTGTGGATTATCTTTTGATGCCAATGCAGTGTTAGTCAATTCATCTTTCACAGTATTTTCTACTTCATATTCTTGAAGTATATTGACTAGATCATCAAAAGAGGTATCTTTACTTAGAACCTATAAATATGTGACCAAGTGTTTATAACTGTCTGGAAGTGCTCTCATGGTTACTTGAGTGAGAAGTTCATCCTTAATTGATTCTCCTAAGGTCAATAGTTTCCCTTTAATATCTGCAACCTTCCTTAGGAATAGTTCTATGCTTTCTCCACTATTCATCTTTAGAGAGTGAAGTTGCGTTTTGGGATGAAGGATAGTCACCTTATTCTTTCCTTCAAATATTTTTTCCAGACTTGTCCATGCATCTGAAGAAGTTTTGGCTGAACTGATATATGGTTGAATCTCATCAGTGATAGCAAAAGTTATTATCATTAAGGCTTTTGAGTCATTTTCTTCAAACTTTAGGATTTCAGTTTCACCTGTAGTAGGTCTCTGTGTTTTCCCTTTGACAACATCCCAAAGTTTTTCATATACTAAGATTGCTTTCACTTTATTTTTCCAAGAGAAATAATTTGGCCCCTTGAGTAGTTGAGATTCTGCTAGGAAGAATTTGTTTGATGCCATTTAAATCTCCCTAATATCAATCCTTGGATGTGTAGGCTTCCTTATGTCTCCCTAGTTATGTTTTGGAGTATTCTATAGTGCTTTTGCAAGATATAGTTCAATTTTTGGTTGATTTTGTACAAATTTTGTAAGGATCAAAAATCAACTTCTTAATCTTCTTAATACTCCTATTGAACTAAGCACTTTTCAATTTTGAAGAGGTTTTAATGTTGGATATCTTTTGTCCCTAAGGAGAAATTTTCTGAGACAAGAACATAAATTTCCAACTTTAATAAAAGCTTTTAATAACCCCTTTTGAAACCCTTAGGAATTTTATTCAAGTGTTTCTAATTTCCAAAAAACTAGTTTGAAGTTGAAAACCTTATCACTCCCAAATTTGGAAAACTAGAACACATTAATATTTGCAAATTTTAAATGGATTAATTCCAAGTAGAATCCCTTATTGCTCCTAAGTTGTATTTTTGCAAATATTATATTAATTCCTAAGTTTTGCTTTCAAACAAAGATTGATTTTAAATAATATATATCAACCTTATCTTATAACCTTATAACTCCCTTTTTGAAATTGAAAGCAAATAAGAAATTAAGGCTGTGTACCTTTATGACGTCGGGTGAATGTGGCTATAAACTCTCCTTCTTGAGCATGGATTCCCAAGGCTTTAATGCACTCCGTGAATGTTGGTTGACCAAGAGTTTTCAAACTATACCCATATTGCTTTGGATCTCTACCGAATCGCACCCAAACTGGTGTCGAACGTCCGTCGTCACTCTACCGAATTCTACCCAAATAGTTATCGAGCATCTGTCATCGATCTACCGTGTAGCGCCCAAAATCTTGTCGAGTGTTTCTCGAGTAGCTTCCACTGCTGCTCGTGGTGTTTCCAACTGCTACGCTTCCTTTCCAAAGTCCAACCCATCTTTAATACGAGATAGGAGGAGTGACAAGTGTCACTGTATGAGTTTCTAAACGCTCATGGAAGCTCTCATTTGGTTGGTGGAGGTGTCGAACTCACTCCACTGCTCGTGACAAGTGTCACTATTGAGTTGAAAATATTTCTTTTTATTCTTTCTTGAGCGTTGTCCAAGTAACGCTCCTTCCTCAACGTCTCCAAGCTATCTTTCTTGTAACGTATGTCAAGTTGTATGTAACTCCACTGTTTGGAGTATGGGTGCCAAGAAGTGTAACGTCTCCTTTGTGAGCGTTATAGAGTATCTTTCAAAATATGACAAGTGGTAGTTGCATGCCTTTATTTCTATCAACGCTTATATGAAGACTCTCCAATGCATTTTCCACCTTAATCCTTGTTGTTTTACGTAGATGCTCAAGTGTCTCCAGCTAATGGTTGAGTTGTGGTGGAGATATGGTGGAGCTTTGGTGGAGATATGGAGTAGCTTTGGTGGCCCTTGAATGGAGTCCGAATGGCAGCGCTTGGATGAAGACTCCTTGATGCTTTACTCCATTGTTAGCATTTACTAATGGTAGAAATGCTTTGATACGAATGCTCCTTTCCTTTGACATCCGTTTGCTTTATCTTCTGCTTTGTATACTGCTTGATCTTCTCCTATGCTGTATCTTCTGCTTTGTACACTGCTTGATCTTCTCTTATGTTGTGTCTTCTGCAGGTTCAAGCATCCATGATGAGCCCCTTTGAGTGGCTTCTATAGCTTGGGAAGAGTGCTTACATTCAGCCCTTTCTTGGCTATTTTTCTTGTGTTTATTGTCCCTTTTTGGGACAGATTCAAATCTATTTTTAGACTATAAAAAACTAGATTGAAATGGTGCTATAAGATGTACTATAGTGTGTACATAAATTTCCTTTGATGCACCTTCTTTTGCACTCTTATTTCAGATCAGAAACTCTGATTTTATGGCAGATTTTTCTCCTGCAATACAAGGGTTTTGAGGTTGTCTTTTATAAGTAGACACCTTCCTCCTTTTTTCTTGGTCACTTAGATAACAATTCCAAGCTTATATAACAGTAGATAGAAGCTTTTTATTTTTTGCAATTCTTTTCTTGCATTCAATTCTTTAATGCTTTTGGATTTGAGACTCACCAAGTCTCATCCTATAAAGCTTCTATTTCTGTTTTTGGTTAGTTATGTTCTTCTCCAGGTTTTGGAGGATTCTAACCTTTTTGGGTGGCTTCTTTAGGCCACTACGAGTTGCAGATTTTTGTGCTTCAATAGTGTCTTTAGACACTTGATACAAATCAGATTTTGTGCCCTTCAAGAACACAAAACTAATTTCTTTTGAGAGTAGTGTAATAGTACAAGTTTTTTCACTTTTAATGCACTAAGATTACACTTTATCACTCTGATCAACTCTCAAATTAATGCACTAAGAATTTACTACAACTAATCAAGAATAACCTAAAATGAATCTTTAAGAGTTATTCTAAAATTTCACTACAACTAATATTGTAGAGCTTAGTCTTATTTTTCTTTTTCAAAATAGATAATAGGTAGTTGATAGAAACTATTTTTGAAATCTAATCAACTCCTAATAAAAGTGCAAATGAACCTTAAAAAGAACTTTTTATTTTTGCACTTTTGAAGATTGTAATCCAATTTTCTATTTGCAACTTTAATCCAAATGTAGGTGCATCTAACAAATCTAATAGGTAGATGAATTAATAAACCTATTTGCACCAGAAAGTTGCATACCTTTTTGTTGTAGCTCTTTTATCGCTTCTGTAGAGGATGTAGATCTTGGTGTCTAGAATCACCAAGTTGTTGCTACGAGAATGTCCTTGCAGCTCTTTGTAGACTATCTTGAATAGCTCCTTCTTCACCAAATGATGGTCTTGACCTTTCTTTTACGAGCCTAGGATTTGATGGCTTGTTCTCCTCTTTTTTTTTCTCCTTCTGATGCAGATTTGGAGAAGTCTTTGTCTCTGAAGCGATGCCTTCTTTCTGTGAGAGGTAATCTTCAAATCTTCAATATTTGGTGAGCTTCTTCTATCTTCAAGTCATCTTGTCGATTTTTGACTTCAAGTAGGATCTTCTTCTGAGATTTGGCACTCCTTGCCAAATTCTTCTTCTCAGATTTGGCACTCCTTGCCAAATTCTTCTTCTCAGATTTGGCACTCCTTGCCAAATTCTTCTTCTCTTGGGCTTGTTGTCAGATGGCGATAATTATCCCAAGTCCTTCACTATCAGAGGCTTCTCCTTGATAGTGGATTTCTCCAATGAGTTCTCCTTTGAGAATATCTTTAGTAAGGCTCTCCTAGCCTTTTTTGGATGCTCGATAAGACCTTCTCAAGGTCTCTGATCTGTCAACTTCTGATGGTCTTCCTTGAGACATTTTCTTCAACCTTCTGCTCCTGGAAGTGTTGGTGATGAGATCTTCCTCTAGATCTCTGATTCTGCTATACTTGGATTCGAGCAGGACTCACCTAGTCCTTATTCTCCTTCTCCTTCCTTGACTAGAAGTTTTGCAATGAGATCTTCTCCTGATCTCTTTGATTTTGCTTCAGGTGCTGAATTGATTCTGAAGAAGATACCCTTCCTAAATTTCTTGTAGGAAGTTTCCCAACTCACTGAATCTTCTTTCCCTACAACAAAGTATTAGTACTAAAATATTTAGTTTACTTCTGAATCAGATATTCTTCTTCAAATTCAGGATCAAGGCTTCTATGGCCTTTTTTAGTACCAAGGCTACTATGGCCTTTTTCAGTATCAAGGCTACTATGGCCTTTTTCAGTATCAAGGCTACTATGGCCTTTTCTAGTACCAAGGCTCCTATGGCCTTTTGGTATTAAGACTTATGTGGCTTCTCCTTCAAGGCTCCTATGGCCTCTTCTCCAAGGCTTCTATGGCCTTTTTATGTCAAGGCTTTTATGGCCTGTTCTTCAACTTGTGAAGTTCTTTGATTCAACAATGGAGATCTTCTATCTCCTGACTTCACCACAACTCTTCACAAGAAGTCTTCTTCCATAGTATTCTTCTCTTGCACAAAGAACCAATCTCTGCACTATGAGGGCACGCCGACCTTCGGGAAACGAAGTTGGAGTCTCCTAGATTTCTATCATAGGAGGAGTCCCAATCCTCTAAGAAATAGTTTTCTGCAAACAAAAGAAACTTTAGGCACTAGTTAGAAAATTTCTAGATATCCTGGATAATCCTCACTGAATGATCTATCAATCCAGTGGCTTGAATCCTGAGTCCTGGTCTTCATGAGTTTTTCTTGAAACTCTTGTGGAAAGACTCTGGTCAATTGCAATCTCAGTATTTCCTTGAACTGAGACTTCTTTCAGTCCTCACTCGTGACTCTCTCTTATTCTACCACCTAGATTCTTCTGAGGGATTTTGATAGTGGCTGGTCCAACGATGCGTCAGTTTGTCAAAACGCTTAGGCTCAATGATAATGGTGGCTTTCCTATAGACCTACACAAACTAGATCTACCATAGCTCTGATACCACTATTAGATTTTGATGTAGCAAGCATGGAGAGATAGCAATCACGAGATGCAGAATAATATGAAAGAAAGTAAATCTGCTAAATGACTAAAATATAAAATATTACAATGTAGCTATGGAGGAAATGAACACTCCAATATAAAGCTATTGAACTACATTGCATCCATCACCAATGGATGGTGTCACACACTATGCTACACTATGCCTCCTGAATCTCTATCTATCACACTCTATATCTATCTATCTATGAGGCCATCCTTATATAGGTAAAATAGGATACTTGGCCAACACTCTATCTAGTTGTGCAAGGGACAACTTGCACATGTACAACTTGCACATTGACACTTGTGCACTTATTACATTGCATGAAGTAACTAGATAACTTGCCCCTAAAGTAATCTAAGTATGTACCTTGGAAGATACATTTACATAACCCAAATGATGGAATAGACTCTATTTCTAACAAGTTGCCTCATATTTTATCCTAATTCACTGCATGACTCATTGAATAAATCTTGCATACAAAATTGTGAGCACATTTAAAAATGTTGCAAGAGTTGAAGAACTCATCCGTGAAGTACATGCTTAATTTTGTGCAGTAAAAAAAGGTTTGCAGAGTTTCAATTGTTTGCACTAGGAGTTACAAAAGGTAAATAAATGTTGAAAGATGTAGATATTAGGTGGATTTCATTGTTTCAACCTACAACAAGAATTTTCAAAGAATATAAATCCTTAGTAGGTTTTATGTATGATAATTGAAGGGTAGTTGATAAAGCAAAATATTTTCTATATCGTATGACAGACCTGACATTGCTACTCACTTTATGTGGTATTCTTCCAATGTTGCATGAAATGAAAACTTTGATTAAAATTGCACCAAAAAAATCCATTTATATTGTTGATTTCATCAAGATTAAAAAACAAATTTATATGCATATTGATATGCTATACTTGTCAAGTGAAAATTTTATGGATCCTTTGTTTGATGATTGGAGAACTTTAACAAATGTCAATGAACAAAATAGTTTGTTGAAGTTCAACATCAATGATCATCTTTGTATTAATGTTCACGAAAAAGATATACCTTTATATTATTTTGATAAGTGATTGGATATAGTTACTGAAGATGTTGAACAGGTGCCAATCACATACAATAGATTCGATGAAGTTTTACCCAATACAAGGATTAAATTGAGAAAAATAGCAGCAACATTGACAAAAAAAGTAGAGACCATTTTCAAAGAGACGAGTTGCTTGAAGGGATGGGTGTGGTTAACCCCGTGTTTTGGGATTTAGGAACAAATTATAAGAGTAAAAATGACTTTTTTATAAAATATATGGGTACACTTATCCAAAATTTTGCTAAACATGTGGAAGTCAATGGTACTGAGATCAATGATATTCTAAATAAAGAACTTTTGACCAATCAATCCTCATATTTTGGAATGACAATGGTTGATCAAATTTCACATTTGACTAATCCTAGTGAACTAGGTTCTATTATACGCTTGTGAAAAAAGTTGTACCCTAGTAGTGTTTTACAAGATACAATGAGCAAATATTTCTGCTTATATGAATTGTGTCAAACAATGATTTTGGGATTGGTGGAAGATAAAAGGGTTTTTAGTGCATTATCTTTTGTGAAATCTAAAGTTTGTAATAGACTGGATAAAAATTTAGAAAACTACTTGAGAATATATGTCTCATCTTATGAGGTGGACAAGTTTCCTTATGAGAGAGCTTTGGCATATTAGAAATCTATAGCAGATAGAAGAGGTATCACTAATATTGATGATAATGAGGAAAATGAAAATTGTAGTGATTAGCTTGTTGATACAGAGATCAACTATGTGTACAAGTGATTTAGGACAAGATGGGAAGTGTTTGTTTCAACTTCCACCAATGTAATATTTGCATTATTTTTACATGTCTTGAGGATTATGATTTTTTTTTATAGATGAATTTTAAGCATATTGCATAATATTATGAATTTTTAATTTTTATAATCCTGATGAATCGGTATTATTAATTTTTTTAATCCTGATGTTGGGAATCAGGATTATGAAATTTTCTTTGGATTGATGAGTTTCTCAAATAATGTCATAAATATACATTGTTAAGGATTTTGAATTGTGCTTTGGATTATCATACCCTTTGTTCATAAAATTATATGTTTTATATGATAGGCTTGCTTTGCTTTATTGAGTATTTTAAACATTGGATGGCTTATTGATAATAAAATAAAATAGCAAGCAAATAAATGATTTAAATCTCAACACCTATTTCCATAGTTGCAATAGCAAACAAATGTGAATCTCTACAAAGAATTAATTAAAAAATGATACAAAAATATCACACATATTGAGAAAAAAAATTATTTATTTTTCATTACAAAACTAGTGAACCGAGGGTCCACTTTGATACTATGGTTTTACAATTTTACAAAACTAGTGAATTGTGTTTCCAATTTGATACTATTCAGTTCTAGGGCCCAATTCAAGTGTTTGCTCAATTGTAGGATTTGGTTGCTTTCCCTCATGCCCTTCCGTAGATGTTGCCTCATGCCCTTCATGCCCCCCTATTTCAAAAGTTTGTCCTTTTAGGGCGCCAACTCTCCTCAGGTTTTTTTCAGCAGTCGTTAAACTATCTATCAATGCCCTCTCCTCTATAGTTGGATTTTCTTTTGCAGGAATTTTTTCTCATGTTCCTTGAGAAAAATATCTGGATTCATATTATGTTTAATGATTATTCTCCTAAGGGTATTATTCTCCCTGATGGTTGTATATAGTCGTTCTTTAAATTCGATAGCATTTTGTAGACTCTGCTTTGCCATGGCCAAAAAGACCTTTAGGCTTTCTACCTGATTCTTCACATTCTCAAAATTGGACTGCATAGAAAAAAAATTAAAATATGTTAGTCAATAAAGGTCTAAATGTGTTAACAAAATCAATTAATTTAATAAAAAATGAATGACTTACCTCAGTAACTACTTTGGTGGCCTTTGCCACTTATACTATTTTTTATCAATTGCCCATTTATTGAAATACACCTAGGCTTCAACATTCAGATTCTCAAGCCTATTCAAAAGGATATCTAATATTTCATCATTGTAAACATTAGTGGTCTTTACATTTCCTGATGTTGCTTGATGTAATAAAGCATCAAGCTTTTCAAGGTGTTGTTGAACCAAAGAAAACATATTCTCTCTTCTTGAATTTTTTTTGTATCGGGCACTAATTTCTTTGAGTAGAATTTTTGCCCGATACTCCCACTCTTTCAATTCTGCAATATTGAAAGCACACTATCTTTTATTGTGGCTTCCAAATTATCAGCTAATAAAACAAATTCTAGAAAGTTTAATTTTTCATCCTCGCTAAGAGGAGCAGGTTGACCAATTTGATAGAAAGGAGATGAGCTGTGAGCAGTGGCTGCTCTTCCTCCAGTTTGCAATGCTTCAGTTTGAAGCACATCATAAGCTTTAAAACTCTCAAGAAGATTGCCTTATAAAAGATAATCCTCATCCAGGGGAGGATTATCCATCTCAGGGAAATCACGCATAATGGTAGAAATATTTTCGATGGAAAATGTTGGAAAGTTTAAAAGGGTTTGCATATGGCCACCTCCTAAACTCCATGAAGCAAATAATTGTTTTCCATGAATATGTTGTTGACCCATCCTCAAGTGTTCTCAGGGTGGAGGCGACGGTGGCATCGTTTGTTGTACCGACCGTTGTGATAGACCTAAGGCCCAATAAAAATTTGAATAAATATTTTATGAAAATATTGTAATAAAAAGATTGAAAAATAGAGAAATTTCATTATGCATACTGTATGCTGATGTGGTCTCTTGTTCTGATTTGGTTGGTTATTCAGAAGGTTGTGTGTTGTAGTCGATGTTGAGGCGGCGATGGAGGTGCCATCATTCACTGTATTTGATGATATCGTTCAGTTGACCTTAGAAAAATTAGAAAAATAATTTAGAAAACATTTGATGATGTCGTTAAGGACTTTAGTGATTAATAAACTATAATTGCCCATACCAAATGTCGTTGTGGCCTGATCTTCTGATTGGGCTACTTCTGAAGTATGTTTGAGATGTTGCCCTAAATGATATAAAGGAAACTAAAATTAAGTAAAAACAAATAAATTACACAACTGCAGAAAGAGTAACATTACCTCAAATGGGTTGGCTAACTTCTTGAACATCGTTGAGGTCTTGACGTGCAACTAAAGAGGAAGCTGGATGAACAAGAGGAGATGCAAAATATGTGATGCATTTCACCGATCTGGTTAGTAGAGGTTGCAATGACTCTCTCTCAGAATCTCCACTAGCCTCTGGGAGCATTCCTCTAATTCAAGCCTCTCTTCTACTAGATGAGGTGGCTCTTTTCTGCATTCAAGTGTAAATTTAAAAATTAAAAACAAACACTAATATAATAAAAACAATTTTATTACAAATTTGAAATTAAATTGCACCTCTTCAATGGATAAGCCAACTATCTTCAATTTTGGGTGGAGTGAGGTGGGGACTGGGGTATTGTTTACATTATAAAAAGCTTCATAAAAAAAAAGCAATCAAATAATTTGTAGTAGAAACAACGACAGTGGCAGCAGTATTCGTGTGTGTGTGTTGAAGATCATTTGTGATTATACTGGAAACATATGAGGACCAATCGAATTTGTTCTTTCCAAGACAACGCACAATATACACTAAAGCCCATAAAGGAATGTTTGTTGTTCTCCCTTGCAAAACAATGCATGCCTAGAAGAACTCGAAAACCGTGCGAAGGAAGTTGTTGATAATAGATGAAAAATTGAGGCCCCTTTTGGATGGATTTGTTTGCCCTGCAAAAGAATTATAACATAATTAATAATTACATTTGGAAATTATGCAAGGAAGAGGAAAATTTCAATTTCAAAGACTTACCTTGTAAAAAACTCGATGAGAGATTATAGTGAGTCTCCAGATATATTCGTCTTCAGTGAGTGAATTTTGATGAGACGGGTTCAAAAATTTTAAAAGGAAGGCTTGTCAATCGATGGACATCATACGGTTTAACGGAGAAGGTAGGGTTTTGTTATCGACCGTCATTGTGATGATCGACACGTCATTGTCGAAGGACTGAACAATCTTATTCAACAAATAAATATCAGTGTCGTATTAGAGCATTTGTGCTAAGACCAGAAGACCAGATTTCTTCATCCATGTTGAACCGTAATCTGGAGTGTTTAGAATTTTGGAGATTCACGGACAAACAAGGTTTTTGAAAGCAATTCTTGCTTGAATGAATGACATTTCAGCCATTGCAAATGGTTTCATATGGCTTGGAAGGATTTCAAAATGTTTGGAAGGGTTTCTAAAGGTTTGGAAGGGTTTATGAAGGTTTCACGAGGTTTTCGATTGTACAAAAAAGAGAAATGATTTTTCATGTCCTTTTATAAGTGTTTGCATGCGTAGCATAAAATGAGATGTTGACACTTGGTAGCATTAATAAAGAAGCCGAAACATGGCAACTAGTGTGCGACATGCCACCAGTAGGCTATATTTAGTCATCACTGGCATGCAACCGGACATCTTGGTCGATGCTATTTGTAGGCTCTCATCAGGCATCTTGGCTCTCGCCAAGAGTCTCGATGCATGGTGTCGGTAGGCTCTTGCCAAGTGTCTCGAAGCATGGCATCGGTTAGCTCTCTTCTATCATCACTCGTCGATAGGCTCTCTCCTATCATCTTGAAACATGGTTTCGGTAGTCTCTCCCTTGCATCACGTGTCAGTAGGCTCTCAACGGATGTCACGCATAGACGGGTGTCTCGAATTATGGTTTCGATAGGATCTTATTAGGCATCTCAAAGTATGGTGTCGGGCAGCTCTCACTATCATCACTCGTCGGTAGACTCTAGCCAGGCGTCCCGCATGGTGTCAATAGGCTCTCATCAAGCATCTCAAAACATGGTGTCGATAGTCTCTCATCTTGCATCACATGTCAGTAGGCTCTCTTTAGGCGTCATACGCCAGTAGGCTCACTTCAGGCATCTCGAAGCATGTGTCAGTAGGTGTTTGCCAGACATCTTGAAACATGTGCCTATAGGCTCTCGTCAGGCATCACACATCGGTAGGCTCGTTTCAGGCATCTCGAAACATGGTGTTGGTAGTCACTCACCTACCATCATGAATCTATAGTCTTTCGACAGATTTCATGCGTCAGTAGGCTCTACTTTGTTGTCATGCATCGATAGGCTCCTGTCGGTAGTCTTTTACTCTTCATTAAATTTTTTTGATAAATTCACCATTTTTTATATTTTTCCGTCAAATGAAAAGGCAATTCGCCATGTCTTTTACATGACTTTGAACCCTATTCATATTGGTTTCGAAACTAATTTACCCCATTATTATAAATACGTTTTTAGATCTACCCTTTATGCATAACCCTAATAGGAGTGGAGAACGTTATCCAAGTAATGATGGACAATGCATCAACATATGCATTTGCAAGTAGACTTCTTGAGTAGTATTTTTTGGAGCCCATGCACTGCGCATTGAATTGACCTCATGCTTGAGGACATTGGTAAACTTTGTTAGGACCCCATCCTAACATTATTATGTAATCACCCCCTTTCTAATGTGGGGACCCCATCCTAATGATATTATGTAATATTTTGTAATAGTTTGTGGTATGAGAGGCGCCTAGACAAGTGGACCCGTTTAATGTAACCATTATAAATAATGTAACTATTTGTGTGGTAGAAGAATCTAGCTCGGGTGGGAAGTTGCACATGTGTCTACCCTTCAGCGTTATGTTTAGGGTTATGAAGAGTCTTTAAAAAGGCAAGGGTCATAGATGGGTGTATCTCTTTTTGCATATTGAATCAGAGTTTTTTTTTGGAGGTTGTCCCCTCGAAGAAGCCCACGATTCTGTATTGTGATTTTGTTGAGATTAATATAGATTGTTGCATTTCCATTTTGTATTGCAATATTTTGTTCTTTCATGATTTACTATTTTTATTGCAATATTTATGTGGATGTGTTTATTTTAACTAGAAGGTTTCTATTAAACTGACATGGTTGAAGATTGTGGTAGAAAAGGAAAAAAACTTTACATGGTTCATATATAATCACATGTGGGTGCTTAGCTTGATGAGGGAGCATAATGACAAAAGGGACATTCTTCATTTAGATCTCACCTGATTTGCCTCTAATTTCATCGCCTTGTAGAGCCTTCTAACAACTTCACATGCTTTGAAGCAGATCTTAGTGAGCGAGGAATGGTATGTCTCGAAATTTCATTCAAAAGAGGAGGGGCAACGAGTCTAGAGGCATTTTTTTTATGATTCATTGTGGGTGAGCATGCAAGAAATTCTCAAGATAACTAGTTGTTCAAATTTAGTTTTAAAATCTTATTTTATGCTTAAAAATTTTAGTTCTTTTTCTAAATTTTTAGTATTTATTGTTCAATTGTAGGTGACAAAACCCTTGGTAAGGGTTCTTTGCCTTGTAGATGAAAAAATTAGCAATGGGTTATCTATATGAAGCAATGGATAAAGCAAAAGAGGTCATAAAACACTATTACAATGGCAACCAATGGAAGTATGAACCAATTTGGGTATAATTGATAAGAGATCGACGAGGCAACTCCATCGATCGATTCATGGAGCAGAGTGCTTCTTGAACCCCAAATTATTTTACATTAGTAGTCTTAGTGGTGATGAAGAGGTCCAGGGGGGTTTTCTACTTGCACAAAGAGGATGATAGATGACCCTAACAAACATCACCTCATCTCTATCGAGTTGCAACTTTATAAGACCGCTCATGGGAGCTAATCTGCATCCTCCTTCGCTAAAAAATCAAGGTCAACCTTACGACCAAGTAAAATATTTAAATTTTATAATTTTTTTGAATTTTTCTTGTGGTTTACATTTACGACACAATTACAAATGTAAACTAATACTTTGAAAATATTTTTTCTTGTAGATTTATGGTGGGAGGATTATGTTTCAAAAACATCTAATCTAAATAGGATGGTTCTTTGCGTTTTGAGTTAACCTTGTAGTGCTTTTGGGTGTGAGCGCTTGGTCTCTATTTGATGTCGTATATACCAAGAAGCACAATTGGTTGATCTAGGGGCACCTCAAAGACCTTATGTTCATACAATACAACCTTCAACTTCACACCAAACAAGTGGAGGCTAGCGAAGCCTATGAGGCAATTTACTTGGATGAGCTAGATCCACTATCGGATTGGACTGTTGAGAGTCGGTTGGATGCCGAGTTTATTGGAAAGGACATTAAGACACTAGAGAAGGAAGTGGAACATTGGGGAGGATTGGAGGAGATATACAATGATGATTCCATACCTAAGGAGCTTCAAATTCAACCACTTGTCTAAAGTCAAGGCCAACCATCTAGCTTGAGGGGGAGGAGGAGAAAACAAAAAGTTGTTTAAAAGATACTTTAGATTTTTAATTTTTGCATTTGTATGATGTATTTGGTTGTATATCATGATCAAGAATTGTAATTTTACTATTTTTTATGAATATCTAATATAAAATCAGCTTTTTGGTTCTCCAATTGTTGTTTAAAAATGTTTGTTTTTTGTAATTGAAAATTTTTCTTTGTTTTTCTTTTTTATTGAGTTTTGCCATGTTGCCACTAAAATCTCCAAAATTGAGATGCCAAGTTTATCCGGAGTTGCGATCTTTCCAACTATGTATGGGACTACATTTGAATTCCCTCCACTATCACCGAAGTGAAAAGGCTACTCATCGTTTCTCCTTTTGGGCTTAAACTATGACACCTTTCTCTTGGTGTAAAATCTAACATTTTGCATGGAATTGAAGTTCTTGAAATTGTTAAGTGCTTTAGGCTCAATAGAGGGAGAACTGATGGAGATATCTTCCATAAACAAGTCTTTGTTTTTGCACTGGAAAGATATCAAGAGAGAACTCTAGTTTTTCCTTGTTAATTTAGCATCATGGTCTAAACAAAGGGGCCCTTTACTCTTCAACTTCTCCTCTAGTGACCCTCCATTTTGCCATTCTTATTTGTATTCAAAAATGGTTTATCCATACAATCTTTACTTCTTATCAGCATTTGATCGACAAGAGTTATGTGGATTTGCATCTAACTCCAAGGAAATTCTCCAAAGGAAATAAGGTCCTATCATGTCTTAAGCTTCATGAAATTTCTATTTAATTCAAGAAAAACTTGAAGCTCTCTCTCAGTTGTGTCGCACAGCTCATAGCTCAGCCTCCTCAATCTCACAATGTGTTTCATGTGTTCGTACTTAAAGTTCCATGTTCTTGACAACCAAAACCTTTTGGTTGGGCATGCTTTGCAGGCCCAAGATGAGAAAACACGAGGAATGATTACACTCAACCTTTTATTCAAGCATCAAGAATATGATTAAATAAGGGAAGGAGATCTAATTTCATGAATTGTAGCATATTAAAATCTTCTTATTATTCACACACACACCCTGCTACAATTCAGAGTTGGTGTTATTCCATGAGACCTCCTGCCAATACCAAGAGAGCTATTGGATTGGTCGAGTGTTTAAAGACCCGAGTGCTCTCCTCTCTTTTGAATAAAAGGTCAGGTAAGTACAGTGAGCCACAACGAGAGAATGAATGCATTCCAATCAATACGGTAGGCATTGATCTTATGCATTCCAATCAAAGCAGGAGACATTTTTATGGGGTCAATTTCTCTACTATATTTTTTATGGTTAATGACATTTGACTGAGTTTCTTGCTTGATCTGAATATTGGTATGTTGATATTATGTTATGGATATTTGATGATGGCTTTGTTCAACTGATGTGATGACAAAATTGTTATACAGATGTTATAACCTACATTCATATTAAATCACTTTCTGTCTTTTAGCTGCAAGGCATTTCAACAGATAGGATGGAGCTAGATATCGACACCATTTGAAGTCTAGGTATAGAGTAAATTCATTTATTTTGCAGATTTTGATTTGTTCATAAACACTAACCCTGTCTATACAAGCTTCATGCATTACACGATTTCTATTCTCCTTAAATGGCATTCATATTAATTTGATGAAATTTGTGAATGCACACCTTGTATAGGAAACTGAAAGAATGCAATATAATATTATGCTTCACATTACAATGTTGATCATAATTTTTTTTATGGTGATAAAGGTGCTTATAATTTGTTTGTTTAGCCTCCATGGAACAAGTTTAGATAATAAGTCTTTTGCATAATTCCCCATGTTGGCATTAGAGGTGATGGATGTGGGACTACAGTTGACTTTCCCCTGCTATAGTTGACTCTACTATATAAGCTGAACTCAATTGAAAAGGCCCTTCACTACTCCTAGAGAAATTGTATTCTGACACCTTCCTCTTGGTGTGAAATCTGGCATTTTGCAGGGACCTGAACTCCTTTGTCAGTGCTTTGGGCTCGATCAAAGGGGATTGATGGAGACCTCTATTATAAATAAAGCCCTGGTTCTGTGTTCAAAAGACATTGAACAGAAGAAAATCTACTTCTGCCTTATAAAATGGTGATTATGATCTCAGCAAAAGCAGACATGTCAAGAGCCACAACATTTTAGAGGGTAATTCCATGGGAAAACAATGCCCTATCTTGCAGTTGTGGTATGTATGTCTTAATTTCATGTGTTGATGGAATGAAATAGCACTTGGGTTAGTTGTAACCACAAAAAGAGAAGGCCCCATTTCCTATAGAGGTATTGATTGGTGTTTCCATTAAATAGAAGATATAACTTAACAAAATCATTTCATTGGGTAATGTCTGTATTGACTGTGAAGAAGCCCTGGGTTGCAATGCTTGGTGCTTTATTAATATACATATCTTTCTCTGCATAAAATCATTATAAGGAATTGTTAGAAATATCTATTGGTATTCATAGACGGATACCATAATTGCAGTCATTTAATTGCATGATCAATAGATGTTTTAGTCAACATTAACATAGACTTTGAAGTCATAATTTATCTATGGTTTAGGGTTTAGGCCTAATTTTGTAACTCCTTTGGGATTGATGATTGACTCTACAATAATTTTGTCAGCTTCATAACAAGGGCCACAACATTTTAGAGGGTAATTCCATGGGAAAACAATGCCCTATCTTGCAGTTGCGGTATGTATGTCTTAATTTCATGTGTTGATTGAATGAAGTAGCACTTGGGTTAGTTGTAACGAAAAAAAAAAGAAGGCCCCATTTGCTATAGAGGTATTGATTGTTGTTTCCATTAAATAGAAGATATAACTTAACAAAATCATTTCATTGGGTAATGTCTGTATTGACTGTGAAGGAGCCCTGGGTTGCAATGCTTGGTGCTTTATTAATATATATATCTTTCTCTGCATAAAATCATTATAAGGAATTGTTAGAAATATCTATTGGTATTCATAGACGGACACCATAATTGCAGTCATTCAATTGCATGGTCAATAGATGTTTTAGTCAACATTAACATAGACTTTGAAGTCATAATTTATCTATGGTTTGGGGTTCAGGCCTAATTTTGTAACTCCTTTGGGATTGATTATTGGCTCTACAATAATTTTGTCAGATTCATAACAAGGGCCACAACATTTTAGAGGGTAATTCCATGGGAAAATGTTAGAAAATATCAAAATTATGTGCAAGCAGAAAACACAATAACGCAGAAAAACAGTAACACAGATTTTACGTGGAAAACCTACAATGTGCAGGAAAAACCATGGGGCAATGGCAGCTTGATATTTTATTGATTTCGGCAAACTTTTACATTCAATCAACTTTTACATGCAAGGGGTCATTCCCCTTTTATAGAAAAAACAAACTGTTTTTTTCCTCTCCTGAAGGAAGACTCCAAAAACTGTTCGTTTTCTCTTCCAAAGGTAGACTCCAAAAAACTATTCGTTTCTTCTTCCAAAGGAAGACTCCAAAAAACTATTCGTTTCCTCTTCCAAAGGAAGACTCCAAAAAACTGTTCGTTTCCTCTCCCTAAGTTGCACCACCATGCACCTCTTTGCTGAAGAGCATTGGAGATCTAGATATTGACTTCACCTCCTAACATTCTCCCACTTGAAGTCGATATACAGGAATTCTTTGCCTATGTTTTTCCATCCAAGTGCCAATTGCCCAATGCTGCCCTTATCACATTTTCAGCAAGCCCAGAGAATTTTTGCATCACTCAAACTTCTTTGTCTTGACCAGCTTAGTAAGCATATCTACAGGATTCACTTCAGTACAAATTTTCTGCAACAGGATCTTACCTTCTTCCACCATATTTCTTATAAAATGGTACTTAACACCAATGTGTTTTGTGCGATCACGGATTGTTGGGTTCTTCACTAATTGAATAGCACTTTGGCTATCACAATGCAATATAATTTCCTCTTGCATTATCTTGAAGTCACCCAATAGTCATTCTAGCCAAATTGCCTCTTTGCTCGCTTCAGTTGTTGCAATGTATTCTGCTTCAGTGGTTGATAAAGTCACCACAGACTGCAACTTAGAAGTCCAACTCACGACTCCACCAGCAAGAGTGAAAGTATATCCTGTAGTGGACTTTCTCCAATCTCTATCTCCACCATAATCAAAATCCACAAAACCTTTAACTTACAAATTTGCCGACCCGTTGAAGTGCCTCTTAAATATCTGAATATCCACTTCACTGCATTCCAATGCTCCTTACCAAGATTTGTCATGTATCGGCTGAAAACTCCCACTGCTTGGGCAATATTCAATCTAGTGCTTACATGGCATACATGAGGCTTCCTACTATTGATGGATATAATACACAAGACGTGTTTGTCTTCTCTGCTTCTGTTCTAGGACACTGTTCGGAAGACAATTTGAAGTGTGAAAGAAGTGGGGTACTAACTAGTTTTGCATTATGCATATTGAAGCGCTGCAAAATCTTCTCTATATATGATTTTTGACATAACCAGATCTTCCTTCCTGTTTTGTCCCTGTGTATCTTCATCCCTAAAATTTGGTTTGCTGCTCCTAAATCCTTCATTTCAAATGTCCTAGCCAATTAAGCCTTAAGGTCAACTATTTTCTTCATGCTAGGGCCTGCAACCAGCATATCATCAACATACAATAGCAAAATAATAAAACTGCCATCATCAAACCTCTTATAGTATGCACAATGGTTAGCTTCACTCCTACTAAAACCTTGGCTCTTCATGAAGGTGTCAAATTTTATGTACCACATCCTTGGCATCTATTTCAACCCATACAGAGATTTCTTGAGTTTGCAAACCAAATGCTCTTTGCCTCTTTATTCATAGCCCTCAGGCTGATCCATATAAATCTCCTCCTCAAGATCACCATGCAAGAAAGCAATATTCATATCAAGCTGCTCCAGTTCTGAATCCTGTGCTACTACGAGTGCAAGTAAAACTCTAATAGTAGTCATCTTCACAAATGGAGATAAAATTTCATTAAAGTCTATACCTGAATTTTGCACATAACCTTTTGCCACCAAGCGAGCTTTATAGCGTTCCAACAACCCATCATTGTTCTTGTTTACTTTATACACCCACTTGTTTCCAATAGCCTTTCTTCCAGGTGGGAGATCCACAAGTTCCCATGTTTTATTCTTGCAAAGTGCTTCCATTTCCTCCTCCATGGTTTTCCTCCATTTTTCTGCATTCTCAAATTCTCTAGCTTCCTGAAATGAACTAGGCTCACTATCATCAATTAACAAAGCAAAAGAGGACTGAAAAACAGGAGAATACCTTTCTAGACACTTTTGTGGACGTGTAGATCTTCTAACCCAATGATCTTTTGGTTGTGGCTCTTGGTCTTGTGACTATTGTGGCTTCTCTACTTGCTGTTCTGCATGCTGGTCAAAAACTTTAGCATGCTGATTTTCATTTTCATCTTCGTTTATATCTACTTCAACTGGTACAACATTAGGTTTTTGATGTACCTCCTTCCTTTGCATGGATTTTTCATCAAAAATAACATCCCGGCTAATAATTACCTTGTGGGCAGTAGGATCCCACAGTCTATACCCCTTTATTGTATCTCCATAGTCGAGAAAAACACATTTGTTTGAATTTGGGTCAAGTTTGGACCTTTTTTCTTTAGGCACATGGGCAAATGCATCACATCCAAAGGTACGTAAATGAGAGTAATCAATTGGCTTATCTCACCAAACCTCCTCTGGAATCTGTCCATCCAACATAGTTGTAGGTGACCTATTAATGAGGTAAACAGTTGTGTTAACAGCCTCTGCCTAGAACCTTCTATCCAATATGGATGCACTAAGCATGCTTCTTGCACGTTCCATGATTGTGTGATTCATCCGCTCAGCCACACCATTTTATTGTGGAGTATATGGTATAGTCTTCTGGTGCTTAATTCCTTCCTGCGTACAAAATTTATCAAATTCCTTGGAGCAATATTCACCCCCATTATCTGACTTGAGACAAAATAGGCTTGCCCAAACTTTTCTCTACTCGTGCTTTGAACTCTTTAAATTTTTGCAAAGCTTTCGACTTCTTCTTCAGAAAATAAACCCACACTCTTCTAGAATAATCATCTATAAATGTTAGAAAATAGATAGCACCATTTAAGGACTGAGTGGGGACTGGTCCAAAAATATTAGAATGTATAAGTTGCAGAAAATCAGAACTCTTATTAGGGCTTGCAGTAAACCAAACCCTCTTTTGTTTACCAAAAATACAGTGCTCACACAAGTCTAAATTACAAGACTTGATCCCAGAAAGCATACCTCGGTCATGCAGAATTTTCAGACCTTTTTCACTCATATGTCCTAGGCATTGATGCCATAGCATTACTGCATCTTGAAAATTTCTTGAAGTTGTTGTTGCTGCATGGTTTGTCACCGTATCACCGCATAAATGATATAGGGTTCCGTAAGATTCTCCTTTTGCTACTACAAGGGCTCCTTTGATAATTTTGCAGTAGTTGTTACCGAAAGT
The DNA here is from genome assembly GCA_028583015.1 of Wollemia nobilis. Taxonomy (NCBI): domain Eukaryota; kingdom Viridiplantae; phylum Streptophyta; class Pinopsida; order Araucariales; family Araucariaceae; genus Wollemia; species Wollemia nobilis. The sequence goes on from JAQPPZ010016919.1 coordinate 4,726,457, forward strand.
GATAGAATACCCTAGCTTATCCATCATCTTGATTGAGAGCAAATTCTTCCGCAAATCAGGCACATGTCATACATCACATAACATTCTTTCTCTACCATTGTCCAGCCTGATCCTTATGTCCCCTCTTCCCACAATATTCTAAAGGGTGATCATCACCCAAGTAGACCATCCCACCACTATATGGATGATATTTGTCAAACCAGTCTCGGTGAGGAGACATGTGGAAAGATGCACCCGAGTCCAAAACCCAGGTATATAAAACAAATTTTTTGTTGATGATAAAGAAAGCCTCACATGTTGTCGTCTCTCCTAAATTTACTGTACTAGCCTCAGCTGATGGCTGAAATTGCTTTTCACCATTTTTCCTTTTTTACCTGTCAATAGTCCTTTGAGTGTCCTGGCTTCCCACAATGCCAACACTTCCCTTTCAACTTGTGTCCTTTAGACTTAGATCTGGATTGTGATCTACCTTGTTGACTCCTCTCGAAAGATCAACCTCTCACAGCTAGGGATTCATTGGGTGAGGGTTCTAGAGACATTTTCTGCCTCAACTCTTCCGCCAACAAAGCTAATACCACATCATCAAATTTTAGAGTTCCTGATGATGCATTCCTGATGGTCATCACTAAATGATCCCAAGTCTCCTGGAGGGAACAAAGTAAAGTGATACATTTTTCCTCATCCTCCATCTTCACATTAACTGAAACTAGTTTACTGATAAGGGTATAAACCCTCCTTCACATTAAGTGATTTGTCATAGATGAACCCTCCTTCATCCTTAGGATATAAAGCTATTTTTTCAGAAAAACCTTATTTGTTGCAGATTTCGTCTCATACAACTTTTCAAGTTTCTTCCAAAGGGCTTCCGCGGTCTTTTCTTCAACAACATTGAACAAGACGGAGTCTGCTAGGTGTAGACGGATTGTAGAAACGACCTTCTTGTCTAGCGTTGCCCACTCCTCATCTTTCATGCTGCTTGGTTTACTCGCGATCCCTTTCAATGCTAGGGCTTGGTCGTTTTGAACCAACAAATCCTCCAATTCATCTTCCATAGGGCGAACTTCCTACCATCAAACTTTCAATATCGAACTTGGTTACACCTCCAGTCATTGTTGCAGCTCCCACTCGCACAAACTCCTAGGCTCTGATACCAGATATTAGAAAATATCAAAATTACGTGCAAGCTGAAAACACAATAACGTAGAAAAACAATAACACAGATTTTATGTGGAAAACCTGCAATGTGCAGGAAAAACCACGGGGCAATGTCAGCTTGATATTTTATTGATTTCGGCAAACTTTAACATGCAAGGGGTCATTCCCCTTTTATAGAAAAAACAAACTGTTTGTTTCCTCTCCCAAAGGAAGACTCCAAAAACTGTTTGTTTCCTCTTCCAAAGGAAGACTCCAAAAAAATATTTGTTGCCTCTTCCAAAGGAAGACTCCAAAAAACTGTTTGTTTCCTCTCCCAGAGGAAGACTCCAAAAAACTGTTCGTTTCCTCTCCCTAAGCTGCACCACCATGCACCTGTTTGCTGAAGAACATTGGAAATCTGGATATTGACTTCACCTCCTAACAAAAAACAATGCCCTATCTTGGCCACAACATTTTAGAGGGTAATAACATTGGAAAAGAATGCCCTATCTTGCAGTTGCGGTATGTATGTCTTAATTTCATGTGTTGATTGAATGAAATAGCACTTGGGTTATTTGTAACCAAAAAAAATGAAAGCCCCATTTGCTATAGAGGTATTGATTGTTGTTTCCATTAAATAGAAGATATAACTTCACAAAATCATTTCATTGGGTAATGTCTGTATTGACTGTGAAGAAGCCCTGGGTTGCAATGGTTGGTGCTTTATTAATATACATATCTTTCTCTGCATAAAGTCATTATAAGGAATTGTTAGAAATATCTATTGGTATTCATAGACGGATACCATAATTGCAGTCATTTAATTGCATGATCAATAGATTTTTTAGTCAACATTAACATACACTTTGAGTTTGAAGTTATAATTTATCTATGGTTTAGGGTTTAGGCATAATTTTGTAACTTGTTTGGGATTGATGATTGGCTCTACAATAATTTTGGCAGCTTCATAACAATACATAGCTTGAGTTTATGTTCTCACCTTCATGGAAGTAAATGCTTGTTAGAGAAAGAAAAATGTTGATCACCTCTAGAGTCATAAGCTTTGGTTTGAATAGATGATTTGTCATCAATCCCTTGCATATTAGAGGGATCTAATAAAATGTGTGTTTGTTCCTCCAAGGAAGTTAACTACATGTGAAAGTGGAACTCCTATCATCGGCCTCCTAGAGAGCTATGCATGTTTGTGAGCAATTTTTCTTTTGGACTTGGTAAGCTTCATGCCAGGTAATTGTTGCCACATTTTGCATGGGGTGCCATGTTTTCAAAATTTGTAAGTGTGCTGCTCTTCCTTCCCTCCTCCTCTTTCTTCCCTTTCTCCATCTTTCCTTTTCCCCTTTCCTGCAGTTTCATTCCCTCCTTTTTTCCCTTGTACTTCCCCCGGTCAAGTTCCCAAAAACCGAGCAAGTGTTCCCTAAAAAATTCTAAGTGTCAGGGCGCAACCCGACTTCGCAGCGAAGTCGGGGTGCGCCCTCAAGACGGTGCGCAGTAGGGGAGGCGAAGTGCGAAGGCAGGCCAAAACGGAGAAGAATTTGACTAAGTATGGGGCACAACACGACTTCACAGCAAAGTCGGGGTGTGCCCTTCTTCCTGGGCGCACTTGGGGAAACAGTGGCAGAAAATAAGCTAAGTACTGGGGCGCAACCCGACTTCGCAGCGAAGTCGTGGTGCGCTCCCTTTCCAGTGCGCAGTCCGAACAGCGAAAAGGATAGCAAAGTACCGATGCGCAACCCGACTTCATTGCGAATTCTGGCTACGCCCTACGACCGGTGCGCATTTGGGCAAGCAAACCCAGAAATTGACTAAGGCACGAAGGCCTCCCCAACTGCGTTGTTTTCCACCTACGCAACCCGACAGCGCTCTGATCCTAGGCGAAGTGGGATAAGCTGCCTTTCAAGGCAGCCATGTGTCACTCATCAATGTTCGACAAGTGTCCAACCTCGGGATTCGAGCCAAGACATGACCATGAAAAGGACAAGCATGGACTGCACTATCTACACCAACTGCCACCATTAAAGCTGATGTGAAGTTCCATCTGCCACAACTACCCGCATTCCCGCTGATTTGAAGTTCCACCCAACGCGCTGCCACGTAGCTGTACAGCTTTCAGGGAGACCATGCTGCAGGTACAGTCCTACCCGACAGAGGTCAGCATCAGCAGCTCCTCTGCCGCTTTTGTCAGCTAATGTCCAGTCTGGGACTTTGTGCCCGTAATTGTAATCGGGGGGAACTGGGGCTATAAATAGCCACCGCATTTTCATTGTAAGGGGTGGAAGGGGAATATACTGCTAGGGAACCATTGTAGTTGTGCGTTTGCCTCTAAATACAAGATACATACTTGGCTCTGCTTACTGTCTTCATTTTGTATGTTGCCTCTCCTTGTCATTTCTGCCTCATGTTTCTTATTTCATTGCTTACTGTTGTACTGAACTCTGGACTCCAGTATTTGATGATTAAGTATTCTTGGAATGCATAGATAGAGGATACATAGGATGCATGATAGTTGTAGTTTCAATGTGTGTTTTGTATAGGAATGTTGTTAGTAGTGGTGATTGATCGTTGTCGTGCTACTTATTCCCCCCACCCAACTCTAATCACATTTGGATTCTCTTTCCACATTTTCATCTCTTTCCCTGCACTGTTAGCTTAACACTCTAAAAACCCACAGGAAGCCGGCCTTCTCTGGAGATTTGCATGGAAGGCATTCCTTCCTTCCGGCCTTTCAATCTGGTGGGTGAATCTGGGGTGCATTATACCAAATCCTTTCCTCATGGCAGATTCGTAACCAACAGTTTCTCTGGCACGTCCTGTGGGACATGGTAGTTTCCCATCCCCAAACAGAATCGAAGCACGGTTGTTCGCTTCATTGCTGTTAAAAATCAGAGCACCTGGCGACTCTGCACGTACCTGAATATTCTCTTAGTCCGTAAAACCCGGTCCTAATGCCTTCATGCAAACAAGAAGGTGGTGAGCAAGGAATCCGGGAAACCCGCCTGACTTTTATGAAATTGACATTGAAGCTCTAGGCGAGCGCGTCAGGCTAGCTGATCACCAAGCTCACGTAGAAGAGCCCGAGGATGAAATCGAAGAGGTCGAGGCTGAAGATCAATCTACATCCTCGAACGGTTCCGACACCAAGTACACCACCGAAGGAGAAGAAGACATGGCTGCCCAGTAGAATGATGATGATCTCTTCCCGGCGGTAGACTCTACGGGGCCCTTGGCCCTAGCCAGACAGCAAGCTATGCCCCCCGCTACCTTAAAATCCATCCCTACATATGACGGCTATGGCAAGACGGCATACGAACACATCCAGGACATTCTGGCCCTGACTGCACTGCATTCCAATACAGACGAAAGTGCGAAGACCCGTATGTTGGCCCTTTCCCTAAGGGGAAAGCTTCTCTACTGGTGGAGATCACTGCCAAAGGGATCTATCACAGGGTGGCGTCAGCTGGCCAGCAGGCTCATGAAAGGATGCAACGAGTCTGCTGATCCCTCTTCTTTGCTGCATCAATTTCAAAGTATACGACACCCCCAAGAGGAGGTGTCGAACTTCAACATCAGGTTTGCGAGGTCTTGGAAACGAGTACCTCGCGAACTCCGACCTTCAGCAGGTCAGGCTGCACACTACTACCTGAGGTCCTTCAACTCAGACATTTGCCTGCTGCTGAAGATAGCCAAAATAGACTCATTCCTTGCCCTGTATGAGGCTGCCCAGCAAGCTAAAATGGATATCATTTCCATAGGCAGACTCCCGCACAGGGTACAGCTGCCCATTTACCCCGACTTTCCTCAATCTCAGTACCCATCAGCCTCTGGTGTGATGCCGTCCACTTCAGGACAGCAACCCCAGCAACAATGGAATCCAGCGCCGGTCGTGAATCCTTACGGCCCGCCGCAGATACATTATCCTAACCCGCCTCCTCCGTTGGCTGCATTACCTCCCCCAGCTCAGTTGTCGCCTCCTGACAATGATATTCAGAATAAAATCCTCCAGGAGGTACGGGCTCTGGCCTCTGGATATCACACCATGTCCAACGACATGACCATTCTAAAGAAGAAACAGGCCCAGATGGACCTTGTTCCAAGGAGGCCATATCCGCCCCCGGCACTGACAAAAGACCGAGCCCCGGAGCAGCAACTGCAAAGGCGCCCCCCTCCGAGAAATGCTGCCATCGAGGACCAACCTGGTACTTCTGACCAGGTCAACTGGTGCACTACGTGCAATGACCCGCATTCGGAGGATGACTGTACACTGCACCAACACTACCTCCAGACCTTGGCCGACAGTGCCATAGAGGACGAAGAACTCTACATGATCCTGGACGACGAAGGCAACTTTGTCGTCCCAAAGGAAGATCTGTTGCTGCCTCCTGCCAAGGAAGATAGAAAGTCTGTTGAAGCCGCTGCAAAGCCCTTGAAGGTATACGCCCGAAGAGATAAGGCGCAACCTGTTGGGCTACCACCTGACAAGAGGCTGTGGCCCTACATAGCCAAAGAGAAGACTCCCGCAGTCAAGCCTCCCGTAGCAAAAGCTCCCTCGGCTAAAGCTCCCGTTGCTCAACCTCCAACTGAAACCAAAGAACAAGCTCAGGAGAAGCTGAGATATCCGTCTCTGACCAAGAGACAGAGAGTTGAGGCCACTCAGCAGTACCGGACGAAGTATGAGCCGGCAAAAGAAGCGAAAGGAGCTATCACCTCAGGCTACAGCATAGTAGATGAGCTAAAGAGGACCCCCGCAAGAATCAGCATGTATGATGCTCTTCTGCTCCCAGGCCAGGTTGATCTGCTGCAGGAATCTCTGAAAAGCATGAAGAATGGCAAGCAGATACAACCTGTTGTTCTGGTGCAACCCCTGACAGTCTCAGCCACTGGGAAGAATAGACCGCCTCCCTTCTATCTGTCATTAGGGATGCAAGGGTACATAGTGCACAACTGTATGGTGGATTCTGGTGCTTCCATGACCGTTATGCCGAGGGTCGTCTGCGACGAGATCGGGATGGAATATACAAGAAGCAGCCAAGGCGTGCTGCAACTGGACGACACCCCTGTCAAGACAGTCAGTGTCACTAAAGACATCCCTATTCGGATGCACAAAGCTCTCGACATCATGGTCATTCAAGAGGTCGTGGTTGTCGACTTAGAACCCTACTTCGACATGTGTCTCTCCAGGGAGTTCACTGCAAATTTGGGTGGGTATCTGTCTCTAGACTACTCACACATGGAAGTGCCCTTCAAAGGAAGGATACTGAATATCTACAACGAGAAGCCTTCCACTTTCTTAGTAGAGAAGATACCCGAAGAAGAGTCGCAGGACTGCATGGTTCAGCTGACGGAGGAAGAACTGGTGGTGGTGGATATGACGGAGCAAGCTCTTGAGCTGCTGCAAGTGGAAGATGAGTTCTCCTTGCAGGATTTCAACGCCATGATCGAGACCGAGCAAGGCTGCTACACTGTCATCCAGCCTGAGAGGCTTGATAAGTCGGCCAAAAGAGAAGTGGGACCTGCACCCAAAAAGCTATGGAAGCTTTTCTTTGACGATGCACGATGCAAAAATGGCGCCAGTGTAGGCGTACTTTTGGTTTCCCCAACCGGGATCCAGAAGGACTACACCTACAGGCTAGCCTGGAGTTGTACCAACAACGCGGCGGAGTACAAAGCCCTGTGCTTGGGTTTTTGAAAAGCAGAGAGGCTGGGGATTAAGCACCTGCAGATCTTTGGCGATTCAAAGCTGGTGTGCAACCAGATTACGAACAAGTGCTCCTCCAAGAAGCACTATCTGAAGGCATACCGTAATCGGGTGTGGGACCTGATGGAGTCATTCGACTCGTTGAATGTCAGGGCTATATCGTGTGAGAAAAACAAGCACGTTGACATTTTGGTGTCTGTTGGAGCCAGGTACGTTCCGGCTGATGACACTGTCCAGAAGCCGAAGCCGGTTTGTACCATTTACAGGCCTTTTGTGCCTGATAAAGACACCCACTGGCAGGTGTTTGACTGTGACGAGGAGATCATCACATTTTTGGTTAACGAAGCATGTTCAATCGAAGGTAGAGACCTTGATGACAAGCAACATGAGGGGTTGATACAGTTAAAAATAATCATGTCCCAAAAGGACTAATTACACTAGAAAATCTCTTTGATCAGAATGACAGAGCAATATCACACAAGATCAAAGTAGACCCTAAGCAGTACGCCGACCTGGAGCTTGAACCTGGAAAAACAATTAAGGTCGGGACAGACTGCACCGCAGAGGAACTCGAGCAGATCAGAACATTGTGTCGAGAGTTCCCTGACATAGTATCCTGGTGCTACCAGGACTTGAAGGGGTATGACAAAAATGTAATCCAGCATACCATTGAGCTAGAAGATGGTGCCAAACCATTCCAGCAGAAGCAGAGGGTTGTAAATCCGAAGATCAAAGCCATGATGAAGGCCGAGCTCCTGAAGATGCTGGAAGCCAAGATTATCTACCCCATAAAGCATTCATCCTGGGTTGCGAACTTGGTTCCCGTGAGGAAGAAGAACGAAGACATTCGTCTCTGTGTGGACTTCAGAAATCTGAATCAGGCCTCCCTCAAGGACCATTATCCGCTTCCCCAAATCAATCAGATCCTCCATATAGTTGCTGGAGCCCAGATATTCTCCCTCCTAGATGGCTTTTCTGGCTACAACCAGATCTGGGTCAAAGACGAGGACCAGCATAAGACGGCGTTCACCACCAAATGGGGAACGTTCGCCTATCAGCGCATGCCTTTCGGCTTATCTAATGCTGGTGCCACTTTCCAGAGAGCCATGGACCTGGCATTCCGAGAGCTGCTTAACAAGGTCATTGTCATCTATTTGGATGACATGACCGTATTCTCTCACAGGAGAGAGGATCATGTTCCCCACTTGTGGCAAATATTTGAGAGATGTCATGAATTCGACATTTCCATAAACCCGAAGAAATCTGTCTTCGCGGTAAAAGAAGGTAAGCTGCTGGGGCATGTCATCTCTAAGAAAGGCCTAGTCGTGGACCCTGATAGAGCAGAAGCCCTCCTCCGTTTTCCCGCTCCAGTTGACAAGAAGGGGCTATAGTCCTTCTTTGGCCAAATCAATTTCGTGCGAAAGTTCATACCGGACTTCGCGCAGGTAATCAAGCCCATGGTCGAATTGCTGAAAAAGGATGCAGAATTCTTATGGACTGATGAGAGAAGGCAGGCCTTCGAGGAGATCAAGGCCCGAATTGCATAGGCTCCGATGTTGATAAACCCAGACTACTCCAAGGACTTCATCCTGTACGCGGTTGGAGAATCTAAGAGTTACATCGCAGTCCTGACACAGAAGGGAGACGATGGCGAAGAGCGCCCCATAGCGTTCTTGAGCCAAGTGATTCAGCCGCACGAAGAAAAGTACAACTTTATAGAGCGGCAGGTTCACGCGGTCATGAAGTCTCTCCGGAAGTTCAGGCACTTCGTCTCCCAGAGCAGAACAACTGTCTTTGTGATACACCCGGACGTTCGAAGCTTCATCATACAAGGGGAGCCGGGTCACAAGAGAGCAGGATGGATTGCTAAAATCCAGGAGTTCGACATCGAAGTGCGGCCAACCAAGCTTATCAGAGGCCGAGCCTTGTGCCAGGAGCTGGCCCGAAGCACAGCAGCCAAGATATCTACCTGTTAGTGGGAGGATCCAACAGCAACCATCAACCCAGCCAACTCCTTACCAGAGGAGAGTGACTGGACAGATGACCTGGTGAAGTATTTCTGCACCGGGAGATGTCCAGACCACCTGAACGCCTCACAAAGAAGGAGTTTTTGGCTAGGTGCACTGAAATACACTCTTTGCCCCGAGGGGCTTTACTTCAAGAACATTGATGGCATCTTATTGCAGTGCGTCAAGAAAACAGACCAACTTAGGGTTCTCGGAGAATTTCACTTTGGGATCCTGGGGGTCACCATTCTGCAAGGCCTACGGCCTTGAAAATAATCATAACTGGGTACTACTGGCCCACTCTCTTTACAGACGCGCATGCAGTCTGTACAAAATGTGATCAATGTCAGAGATTTGCTGGCAGAAATAGAAAAGCACCCCTGCCCCTTCAACCGATCCAAGCCGAGACTCCGTTTCAGCAATGGGGTCTGGACTTCATTGGGGTTATTACGCCAAACTCTGCAGCAGGGCACAAGTTCATTCTTACCGCCACCGACTACTTCACACGGTGGGCAGAGGCGATCCCCACCAAGAACGCGGACCAGGAGATGGTCATCAGGTTCCTCGAGAGCCTCATTACCCGCTTTGGGGTCCCTGAGTCAATAGTGATGGACAATGGTCCGGGGTTCGTAGGCATTGTACTCATAGAGTACACCGGCAAATACGGAATTTACCACAAAATGTCTTCCAATTACTACCCGCAGGGGAACGGTCTTGCCGAGTCCACCAACAAGAACCTACTGAAGATCATCAAAAAGACAGTAGAAAAGAACAAGAGGACTTGGCACCTACTCCTGAATCGGGCGCTGTGGGCGGACAGAATATCATTCAAAAAATCCATTAAGACATCCCCCTATGCGCTCGTCTACGGCAAGGAAGCAGTCCTGCCAACCCACATAGAAATTCCCGCTCTCTGGATGTTGGACAAAGAGAGAGGCAATGGGGATCCGGTGGACAACAGACTGTGCCAGTTGCTGCAGTTAGAGGAAGACAGAGAAAAAGCATACCAGGCCTTCACCAAACACGCTGAAGCGACACAAGGCTGGTTTGCAAAAGGAACCACTGCCCGAGTTTTCAAAATCGGGGACCTAGTGCTGAAGTGGGATTCACTGAAGGCAAAGTCGGGCAACCACAGGAAATTTGACGCCCTCTGGGAAGGTCCCTATCAGATTGCTCGGGAAAATCAGTACAATGCATTCATGCTCTGGGATATGGAGGGACAGCTTCTCCCCATCCCCATCAACGGGTTCCACCTCAAAATTTACCGCCGCTGAAGGCACCCAAATGGGTTCTTCGTTGTACAGATTTCCCTTCTGCATTTTTTTCAGAATGTATATATTTCAGCATTCAATTTTTAATTTTTCAAATAGCCCAAGTAAGACTTAAGGCAAACCCCGACTTCGCAGCGAAGTCGGGTGTCGCTCCTTGAACAGAGCGAAGTTCGGAAGGAGTCAGGAACAAAAATGACTAAGTCTGGGTGCACAACCCGACTTCGCAGCGAAGTCGGGCTGCGCACCATCTGGAGGGCGTAGTTGGGAAGCGGGCAGCAAGAAAATGGCTAAGTGTCAAATCAGACTGCGCAACTTTTCGGAGCGAAGTCTGACTGCGCAGTCAAACCTGGGCGAAGTCGGAGTGCGCTCGTTTTTTGGGCGAAGTCCGAGTGCGCCCTGAATTTTGGGCGCAGCCTGAATAACCCATCACGGAAAACACGAAAAATTCTAAGTGTGGGCCCAGAGCGCAGTACGGCACAGTGCGAAGTTGGGTATCGCCCCAGTTTAAAATCATGGGCCAAAAATTCTCCCTCGTAAAGTGTGCCCAGATGGCAGCAATGACGTCAGCAAAAGCACGACGACCAAGGAAGGTTTAATGATTGCACAGCTTTCAACAATGATGTCATTAAAAAAGCAAGGTGTGTTTGGACCAATGGCTACTAGGGTGCGCTTTTCAAAAATAAACCCATGCACAGCCACCAAAAAATCATAACACCTCCACCAACTTCAAGTTAACCGCCCTAACTCCCTCCCTCGCGCCATTAATGCTGTAGTCTTTGCCTAGAAAAAGGCCCTGGCATACTCAGAGAATTCAGAGTATCGAACTGCTTTCGAGACTGCAAAACGCAGAGCTGACAATTCAGAAGCCGTAATTCTCGCCTCTGCTGTTTCAGAAAGGATGGACAAGGGGAAAGCGCCCGTACAGGCGCAATCCAGCGAAGAACCTTCAGGTTCAGAAGGAGAAACAGAAGAGGCAACGGCCGAAAGTGAACCTGAAGAAGAGCAGTTGCCCGGAAGGAAGCCATCATAGCAGAAAAAAGCAGGGGAAGGAAGTTCCTCTGTGCCCAAGGGATGAAGGCCTGGTTCTTTGCGTCGAGGCGAGCTCGACACCCCGCGAGCCGCCAGGAATGTTGCCACATTTTGCACGAGGTGCCATGTTTTCAAAATTTGTAAGTGTGCTGCTCTTCCTTCCCTCCTCTTTCTTCCCTTTCTCCATATTTCCTTTTCCCCTTTCCTGCAGTTTCATTCCCCCCTTTTTTCCCTTGTACTTCCCCCGGTCAAGTTCCCAAAAACCGAGCAAGTGTTCCTTGAAAAATTCTAAGTGTCAGGGCGCAACCCGACTTCGCAGCGAAGTCGGGGTGCGCCCTCAAGACGATGCGTATTAGGGGAGGTGAAGTGCGAAGGCAGGCCAAAATGGAGAAGAATTTGACTAAGTATGGGGCGCAACCCGACTTCGCAGTGAAGTCGGGGTGTGCCCTTCTTCCTGGGTGCACTTGGGGAAACAGTGGCAAAAAATAAGCTAAGTACTGGGGCGCAACCCGACTTCATAGCAAAGTCGTGGTGCGCTCCCTTTCCAGTGCGCAGTCCGAACAGCGGAAAGGACAGCAAAGTACCGGTGCGCAACCCGACTTCGTTGCGAAGTCAGGCTGCGCCCTACGACCGGTGCTTTGGGAAAGCAAACCCAGAAATTGACTAAGGCACGAAGGCCTCCCCAACTGCGCTGTTTTCCACCTGCGCAACCCGACAGCGCTCTGATCCTAGGCGAAGTGGGATAAGCTGCCTTTCAAGGCAGCCATGTGTCACTCATCAACATTCGACAAGTGTCCAACCTCGGGATTCGAGCCAAGACATGACCATGAAAAGGACAAGCATGGACCGCACTATCTACACCAACTGCCACCATTAAAGCTGATGTGAAGTTCCATCTGCCACAACTACCCGCATTCCCGCTGATTTGAAGTTCCACCCCAACGCGCTGCCATGTAGTTGTATAGCTTTCAGGGAGACCATGTTGCAGGTACAGTCCTCGCCGACAGAGGTCAGCATCAGCAGCTCCTCTGCTGCTTTTGTCAGCTAATGTCCAGTCTGGGACTTTGTGCCCGTAATTGTAATCGGGGGGAACTGGGGCTATAAATAGCCACCGCATTTTCATTGTAAGGGGTGGAAGGGGAATATACTGCTAGGGAACAATTGTAGCTGTGCGTTTGCCTCTAAATACAAGATACATACTTGGCTCTGCTTACTGTCTTTATTTTGTATGCTTCCTCTCCTTGTCATTTCTGCCTCATGTTTCTTATTTCATTGCTTACTGTTGTACTGAACTCTGGACTCCAGTATTTGATGAGTGAGTATTCCTGGAATGCATTGATAGAGGATACATAGGATGCATGATAGTTGTAGTTTCAATGTGTGTTTGGTATAGAAATGTTGTTAGTAGTGGTGATTGATCGTTGTCGTGCTGCTTATTCCCCCCACCCAACTCCAATCACATTTGGATTCTCTTTTCGCATTTTCATCTCTTTCCCTGCACTCTTAGCTTAACACTCTAAAAACCCACAGGAAGCCGGCCTTCTCCGGAGATTGGCATGGAAGGCATTCCTTCCTTCCGGCCTTTCAATCTGGTGGGCGAATCTGGGGCGCATTATACCAAATCCTTTCCTCATGGAAGATTCGTAACCAACAGTAATAGGCAACAACTCTTTGTTTGACCCCCATCTAGGGAATAAAAAGCATGATCAAAGTGTTGGTATAATCTTTGAAATCTTATTTTTATTGAAGTTATGTTTCCCTCTAAATATGACTGCCTTCTCTACAAAAGTGTTAAGTGAAGAACATGGCCATTTTCTCTTCTACTTTTGAGATAAGATTTCCCTTAACTTTGTGAGCAGTCTCCCTCTATGCTGTATCTATGTCAATCTGCATCATGAAGTTGGTAATGAAGACAATGTGGAAGTGCCACCTAGAAGTATCTTCAAGAACTTGGGGCCAAAAATAAGGAGCACTCCATCTGCTATAAAATCCAGTCTTCTAGTATTTGGGGAGCAGTACCATATAGCATCATTGTGCTTGCAATTGAGAATAAGATTTAGGCAAGGAAGAGGGTCTACATTTCTGAAGGTAAAATCATTCTATTTGTCTTTGGGCCATGATGCCTAGGTCTTTTGCTCTGCATAGTCCATATAATCTTTGTTTTAGAGCATTCCTTTTTTTGGAGACAGAATAAATCCTGGAACAAACTATATGTTGGATATCCTAGAATTCAATGTAAAAAATATTCTTAATTGCATTATAACCACCAGATTTGTTAAGGTGAATTGAATAGGAAGGAGGATCATCACTTTTTTAATGTTCCCTATCGTTTTGCATTTTGATTTCAATATACTCTACGTTAATCTCTTTAATATGCTGCATTTTTTTTTTGCTTTTGCATGATGCCCTAGATGGCTACCTGATTGCATTTATAATGTTACTGCTGTTTTTGGATAAAATCATGAACTGGGATCAAATGGGATGAGATGCCCTGTGCTTATGTAGATGTTTTGCATCTTAATGATGCAGAGTCTTCTTTGGATGTCATGAAACCATATCCTGCCATAACCTAGAAAACACCTCTGTTGAATGGATAAAGATGACCATTTGGCTATACACTGCTACATATAGAAGAGGGGGAACATATTGACATTTTTGTTGTCCCTTTTCACTAATGTATAGAGTGGCTATGAATAAAATTGTAAGCCTTGGCAGGCTCTGTAAGAGAGATGACAACGGCAGTAGGATGGAAGATTTGACAGTCTATGATGGTTGTTCTCTTTTGGCAAATGGAAATGACATAGGACTTGCATGTTGGTCCTGTTGGTTACGAATCTGCGATTTAGGAAAGGATTTTGATCTTTTGCGCCCTAGATTCACCCAGCAGATTGAAAGGCCGGAAGGAAGAGATGCCTTCCGTGCCAATCTCCGGAGAAGGCCGGCTCCTATGCTAATCTACTTGAATTTTGAGATAAGGGAACTGGAAAGAGATTGTAAATTGCAGAAAGAGATGTAAATAGTATGCGGTTATGGTGGGAAAGAACAAGCAGCACGATTACTAGCTAATACACAAACCAACAACAATCAAAACAAAGCATGTAACAGAAACTGTCATCGTGATTCTTTCCTATGTATCTTTCAGTTTTTTTTCAGATCCACTTAATTGCCAATGCTCTAATCCAGAGTTCAGAATTATAGCAATCAGAAAAATAAATGAACACGGAGCAGAAATACTTGCAGAAGGTAGCATAAAAGAAAGAGACAAATGTCAGAGCCAAGGATGCTTAGTATTGGAAGCAAGTGTTTGATACAACAGAGCTTTCTAGCAATATGTTCCCCCCCTTTTACAATGAAAGTCCATTGCTATTTATAGCAGAAATTTCCCGCAAATTACAATCATGCACAGAACCCAAGAACTGCAAAAGCTGTCGAGATTAGACCCTTGCTAGCCGTGAGCGTACCTGCAACAAGATTCACCTGAATCTGGTACGTCTCCGGACAGATTTGGTAGTTGAGAAGGCGCGTCTGATAAATGTGGTGGTTGTAGTACAAACTGTTGTTGAATGCTTGTTGTCAATGTTCACCTACCCTGTACTTTGAAGTACGCCTTCTGTTAAGTCTTGTCAGGCTCGAATCCCGAAATTCGTATGTTCTTTGCCTAAGTCTGAGGTTCACTGAAAACTGAGGGGGTTGACCAGAGTCGCTGAAAAAAGGAGCGACCGGCGTCGACTACTCACACTTAGACAATTTTTTGATTTTTTTCCCTCCGTTGCCCATGGTCGCTGAAAAACGGAGCGACCGTCGTTGATCTCTGAAAACCGAGCGATCGGCGTCGACTGCTCACACTTAGACAATTTTTTTATTTTTTTCCCTCCGTTGCCCATGGTCGTTGAAAAACGGAGCGACCGCCGTCGATCGCTGAAAAACTGAGCGACCGGCGTCGATCGCTGAAAAACGGAGCGACTCGGCGTCGACTGAGCGATCGGCGTCGACTGCTCACACTTAGACAATTTTTTGATTTTTTTCCCTTCGTTGCCCATGGTCGCTGAAAAACGGAGCGACCGTTGTTGATCACTGAAAAACGGAGAGACCATCGTCGACTGCTGAAAAACAGAGTGACCGCCATCGACTGAGCGACCACCGTCGACTGCTCATGCCTTAGGATTTTTCATGACGAATTTGAGCTTTCTGGTTCTGCTTCCCGGGGCCATAACTTTTGATCCGCTGACCCGATCGCCTATTATAATATATCGCCGGAAAGCTTGCGAAAAGATCTGCAATGAAAAAAATCCAAAGCTCATTTCATCCATTTTATCATCCCATTTAGGGCCCACGAAAATGCCAACACCTCTGCATGCTCTTTGCCGCTTTAAAGCTCCATACTTAGGCAAAAAATTTATCAGAAAGTTTAATGTGGCAAAAATGCCAACATTTCTGGCGGCTCGCGAGGCATTGAGCTCACCTCAATGTGAAGATCCCAGGCCTTTATCCATTGGGCAACGGAGTCATCCTCTGAGTCCTTCTCTGAGTGTTCACTGACGGCGGCAAACTCTTTCTCCAACCTCTGCCCTTCTGCTTCTGACTAGGGGCTTTTTCTCCTTGGCGCTAAAAAAAAAGCACGAACTAAAAAGAAACAACTGAAACTTTACATACTAGCTGGCCTATTTACATTATTTACACAAAATTTTGTGACATGATTGGCATGCCGCCACCACAAACCTAGCTTCGGGTGCCTATTCGGTGAACCTACAGTGTCCGGACCAGATCTGATTGTACTTTAGTCGATATTTGAAGTTCGGCTGGCCTCCCAAGGTTTGCCAGGTTGCGAACAGGGTGCAACGTGGCAGGTTATCATTCATGCCAATACAACTGATGAATAATGTGGCAAGGAGATTTGCCACACGAGAGCCCTCTTCGGGTACCGATTGCGGTGATGGTTGGAGCCAATACCACCACTTTAGAGAGTCCACTGCCTGTGGTCTCTCGAGCACGGGTTCCTCCAACTCCTCGATGCGATAGTAGGACTCTTCCGGCGATAGGCCTTCTTCCGGGATCTCCTCAGGATCAGCCTCCTGATGAGGCATGCTTGTTGAGTTCTGGCTGAATACTTGCGTGCTATGCTCAGGGATACAAAAAGGGTGCAACATGGCGCCCTCTTCGCACTCAAAGCTTGTCGTTAGACCCTGCTCCCCTTCTTGGCCCACCTCCTGATGGAAACTGCAAGCATCCATTTTATTCATTGCTAGGGCAGCGCTTACATATTCCCATTGGATGAGATCTGCCTCTTGATGAGGCATGCTTATTGGGCTTTGGCTGGATACTTGCGTGATATGCTCTGGGACACAAAAAGGGTGCAAAAGTGTGCCCTCATTGCTCTCAGAATTTGCCACTTGAGCCTGTTCCCCTTCTTGGCCCATCTCCTGATGGAAACTGCAAGCATCCATTTTATTCATTGCTAGGGCAGTGCTTACATACTCCCATTGGATGAGATCTGCCTCTTGAGCTCCACACAACTATATTTGAAGTCTCTGCACAGTATGAGGGATTTGCCATGGTGAACACTGCGCAGGATAGACAGGAGCAGGAGCAGCAACATCTTCAAGGTGCTCTCGGGCCATTCCCTTAGTGCCATTGTATTTTGTCAGGGTCTTCCGGGCACTTTTGGGAATCTCGTGCCAACTTTGGAGATTCAGGGGGCCAGGATCATCCCAGCTGGGGTAGCATGCCATTATAGCAGTGGTCTGCAGAGATCACGGTTCTTGCCACTAAGTCGGAGTCGCTAGGTGAACATTCTTATCTCCGCTTGTGAGGTCAAGGTTGCCCACCAAACCTTGATTCCTCCGGGGTATCTTCTTTCAGCTTTAAAAGGTGCCTACGATCAATAAATCTGGATATTTAGCTCAGTCAGAGTCGCCAGGTGATTTTTCCAGATGAAGGCCAGCCAGAGATTCACCAAACTCGGGCTTCCTTAAAATATGGAGACTGTTGGTCCCACCGGGCATGCCAGAGAAACTGTTGGTTACAAATGTGCCATTTAGGAAAGGATTTTGATTTTTTGCGCCCTAGATTCGCCCAACAGATAGAAATGCCGGAAGGAAGAGATGCCTTCCATGCCAATCTCCGGAGAAGGCCGGCTCCTATGCTAATCTACTTGAATTTTGAGAGAAGGGAACTAGAAAGAGATTTGTAAATTGTAGAAAGAAATGTAAAAAGTATGTGGTTATGATGGGAAAGAACAAGCAGCACGATTACTAGCTAAATACAAAAACCAACAGCAATCAAAACAAAGCATGTAATAGAAACTCTCACCGTAATTCTTTCCTATGTATCCTTCAGTTTTGTATTCCAGATCCACTTAATTGCCAATGCTCTAATCCAAAGTTCAAAATTACAACAATCAAAAAAATAAATGAACACGGAGCAAAAATACTTGCAGAAGGTAGCATAAAAGAAAGAGACAAATGTCAGAGCCAAGGATGCTTAGTATTGGAAGCAAGTGTTTGATACAGCAGAGCTTTCTAGCAATATGTTCCCCCCTTTTTACAATGAAAGTCCACTGCTATTTATAGCAGAAATTTCCCCCCGATTACAATCATGCACAGAACCCAAGAACTGCAAAAGCTGTCGAGATTAGACCCTTGCTGGCCATGAGCGTACCTGCAACAAGATTCACCTGAATCTGGTACGGCTTCGGACAGATCTGGTGGTTGAGAAGGCGCGTCTGATAAATGTGGTAGGTGCAGTACAAACTGTTGTTGAATGCTTGTTGTCAATGTTCACCTACCCTGTACTTTGAAGTATGCCTTCTGTTATGTCTTGTCAGGCTCGAATCCCGAAATCCGTATGTTCTTTGCCTGAGTCTGAGGTTCGCTGAGAACTGAGGGGGTTGACCAGAGTCGCTGAAAAAAGGAGCGACCGGCGTCGATCGCTGAAAAACGGAGCGACCGGCGTCGACTGCTCACACTTAGACAATTTTTTGATTTTTTTCCCTTTGTTGCCCATGGTCGCTGAAAAACGGAGCGACCGTCGTCGATCGCTGAAAAACCGAGCGACCGGCGTCGACTGCTCACACTTAGACAATTTTTTGATTTTTTTTCCCTCTGTTGCCCATGGTCGCTGAAAAACGAAGCGACCGTCGTCGATCACTGAAAAATCGAGAGATCGTCGTCAACTGCTTAAAAATGGAGCGACCGGCGTCAATTGAGCGACCGACGTCGACTGCTCACACTTACACAATTTTTTGATTTTTTTCCCTCTGTTGCCCATGGTCGCTAAAAAACGGAGCGACCGTCGTCGATCGCTGAAAAATCGAGCTATTGCCGTCGACTGCTGAAAACGGAGCGACCGTCGTCGACTGAGCGACCGACGTCGACTGCTCATGCCTTAGGATTTTTTGTGATGAATTTGAGCTTTCTAGTTCTGCTTCCCGGGGCCATGACTTTTGATCCGCTGACCCGATCGCCTATTATAATATATCGTCGGAAAGCTTGCGAAAAAAATCCAAAGCTCATTTCATCCATTTTATCATCCCTGTTTAGGGCCCGCGAAAATGCCAACACCTCTGCATGCTCTTTGGCGCTTTACTTAGGCAAAAAAATTATTAGAAAGTTTAATGTGGCAAAAATGCCAACAGGTTCTTGGCATTATGTTTTCTATTCACACTAACCTATAATATTTTTCACTCGTTAATCTTGCATTCTCTGTTTGTAGATGCATAGATGGATCACAAGCCCAATATGCATGGGATTACTAAAGAATTAATGGCAGACCTGTGATTGCTGAGTTTGCATTATGTTAGATGATGAGGGCAGATCTTGTTATTATTGTGCATTATGACAGGTTTGAGTTTGATATGGAACAATATGGGTAAAAAGATATAGAATTGCTAATCCAAAGCCAATTCATTTTATTCATATTTTTTTGATATAAATATTACAATCTGGTGAATAGCCACGATTTAGGACATGCCTTTACATGTAGCTTTTCATAAAGTTATATTAATTATTAATTAATACTAATTAATTAAATTTTTAATTCAATTAATATTTTAATTTTAGTTTTATATTCCTCATCATTCCTTCCAAAAATAGGAGCATTGGTCCCCAATGCGTTCAGAAGAGGGGGAAGAAAGAATCTTGAAGATAAGGAGGCGGCGGCACCGAGGGAGGCCTATGATGTGGCACCAAGTGCGCAAAGGGGGCATGCAGGAACGTGCTTTGAAACATATTGATGGTAATCCCATCCTAAGAATCCAAAGCCTTGACAACAATGGATTAAATTTTTGGAACAATATAAGTAGGTGTGCCGACAGTTAACTTTGGTTGGGCAAGACTTCCATCCAAGAATATGTTCTTCAACTTTGGATCTCAATAACTGGCTTGCATAGAATGAGAATAGCCTATGCTTGATATAAGTGACTGATAGAAGAAACAAACCTCATCCTCAAAGAGCTCACCTTCAGATGCTTTTTCCAAATTGTAACAAAGGACACTTCTTAAAGTGAAGTAGGGTCGGAAACATTGTCTTCCACAACGTACATTGGAGGAGGCAGACGAGGAGCTTTCTTTCAAGTCGAAGGCACCCCATTTAACAATGCCAGAGGAAAAGGTCCACCAAACACGACTATCTCATAATTCCTTTACCACTTTCTGCCTGTTCATGCTCACATCGCCCCTATCTATAGGGCCTCCATGGATTGAGTAATAGTCTCAAGATTGTTCCTCAAATTGGCTGTGATCATGCCGATTTTGTGTCCATAATGCTCAAGTTTGTGGTTAACAGAACAAGTCCGAAATCATTTTTGACGTACAACTTGGAGTCCTCAACACCAGAGTCATTCATGTTTGACATAGTTTTCACCATTTGGGCACATAGCTCTTTGATATGTTGTTCCAGCTCCTTGATCTCCAAGATGTCTTGGCTAAGCGACATGGTGCTAACTTCTTCCCTGGCAATAATTTTTCCCATAAAGTCCCAAGTTTTATCGCATAAATTTTCCCCTTCGGTTGAATATTTTTCCCTCTTGATTTAATATTTTTTCCCCTTGGTTTAATATTTTCCCCCTCGGTTTGGTATGTTTCACCCTTTATTTAATCAAATAATTAATTAATTGATTTTTAATAAATAATTAAACGAATAATTAATAATAAATTTAATATTTTAAAAGTTAGGGGGGACACACAATATAGGAGAAAGGGATGCATGGCAAGAAACGTGCACGCTCGTGTAAGAGAAAGGGGGAGAGAGGATAGGGGGGTGGGGGAAGGGAGAAGGTGTTGTGTGGGCATAGCGTTGTGAAGCGTGTTGAGGGGGGAGAGGAGGGTGGGCAAGGGAGCAATCGTGGCGTGTGAAGCGTGCCAGTGTGGGGGAAAGGGGTGGGGCAGTGGAAAGTGCCCTGAGCCCGAACAACATTGCAATGCACAACACGTTATTTGTGCACTGTACTACAACACACAGTGCGCAAAAAGCCGTGATAACATGCAGCATGTTAGGATGCACACCGAACTACAGTTAAATGTGTTGTGTGTTGGATTGCACACAAAGAACGTTGTTGGAGGTGCACATTCCAACAAATTACCTCAAATTTTAAAATGCCTCAGCTTCCGAATGGTCCAAAAATGTAGTGGGTCGTGATGAATGGACAAAAGGTTGAGGCCTCGAATTTCAAAACTCTTTGACATCCAAACAATCTAGAAATGCAGTTGATTGTGTTGAATGCACAAAATACTGAGGCCTCGTTATGAAATGACCCGATCCATCCACAGGCGGATCGGTATGCTCTAATACCATCTAATATGGAACAATATGAACAAAAAAGATATAAAATTGCCAATCCAAAGCCAATTCATTTTATTGATAATCTTTCGATATAAATATTACAATTTGGTGAATAGGCACGATTTAGGACGTGCCTTTACATATAACTTTTCATAAAATTATATTAATTATTAATTAATAATAATTAATTAAATTTTTAATTTAATTAATATTTTAATTTTAATTTTATATTCCTTATCATGGTTTGTGTATCAGTCCATCATGGATAGTGTACTTATATTCATGAATTGCAAGGTTGATGGACTATATCGCATGTTGTTCACAATACAATGAGCATAATATTCACTATAAGGCACTACTCTTGATTGTACATTATAGAATTGTGATTACTAAGGGCTTAGTTTTGTCGACATATATATAGCTTGATTTGGCATGTAATTGTGGATACTTTTTTGAATGTCCTACATATCTTGCCTACCCATCAAAAGGTCTTGATTGTGGTAGGACTTTACTATGAGTCTATGTTTTGTGAAGTTGTGATAGTGGTTGACAATACCCCAACTAGTTTGTTAAAGGCCTCTTTTGGCATAAAGGGACTTGTCCAACTAGGGCATACCCCCACAATGCCCCCCTTGCCCGTTGAGATGGGTACATCCTAGGGATGCCTAGTTATCCCTCACTGCCCTTTGCATCCCATGTGGGGGTCTCACATTAAAAAAATATTGCCTTCATTCTCTTCTTTCTACAACTAAAAAAATATTGCCTTCATTCTCTTCTTTCTACAACTAAAAATAATTCTCTTTTCTCTTGCATGATGACATTCTTTGAGCAACAAAACAGCCCTGTTTTATTACGTAGGCCCTTGTTGCTACTGTTTGTCAATTATTTGTGCAAGAAAATAACCCTTGAACATAAAACCAAGACTTGTAAGATGCAAGCATGTGCAAACAAAGAAAAAGAAAGATGTTCCTACTTCAATGCATTCTACTAGGGTTTGTCTAGAGAGGGACCCAAGAGGGTTGCAGTTGGCAATGAGGAAAGCAAGTCTAGGCAAATACCTATTGCAAGGCATATTTAAACAATGTACAATATGCAACTCTAAGATATTGCAAACGAAAGGGGTGCTGATTTTTTTATGCTAATGACCTCTCATTTAACATTCCTTGTCCTCCTTATTACAAAAGGTTTAAGAAGGATTTTGTTATTGGACCTTCACATTCACCTTCAACTGATGGGATAATAATCCATTTTATTCAGTTAAACATGCAATAGGCATTACAATTAATGAACGTTATAATCGAGGATCGTTACAACCGATGAGACTAGATATCTAAGGATTGTTACAACCGATGAGACTAGATATCTATCTAAGTAAAATAATCTATAGTTTACTGAAAATAATGTAATAATCTATTCCTAACATTAGCCCCTTATTACATTATTTGGTAATGTCTGACATCAACCCCTATGAAACAATGCATCTCTTATTCTACTAGCTTGGACTTGGACTTGGACTTGGGTTCGAACTCTAGCTCTTGGCTCTTGTATTTGGCTCTAGCTCTAGCTCTTGGCTTGGCCTTTCCATTCGTCTCATCTAGCCCAAAATTCTCAATGTAAACTCCACACTCACATTTTATTGATGAGTGTTGTGTACTACAAATCATGCACTCCATATATTAAACAAATCCTATATATAGTGTTTTGAAGAATTAAAATGTCAAGCTTAAAAACTGCACCAAAGTTTAAAAAATAAAAAATGTGCATTGCTTTAAGCCAAGCACCTTCAAACTCGCATAGAGTTTTTAAGCTTAGAATTCCCCATGAAGCTTTAGCCGAGATTTCATTATGGACTGCAATGCCCTGAACCCGTAAACTTGAATTGCATAAGGTAGATGTCAGTTCTAGATCGCCTTTGCTTTTGTCAAATCACTTCCTCCACAAGGGGTATCACCTTCGTTTTTCCTTTTTTTAGTTTTTTTGGAGGTTACAAGCTCCAGTCCCGATGGCAGCTAAGATTCTCAGTATCCCACTACAATTTGGAGTTCCAATTATCGTCAATCGGAGTGACCTCCTCTTTGGGCTTGACAGGATCAGCTAGAGTTTCTGATGCTCCAACCTCAAGAGTGTTTTCCCTTGCTTTTTCTTTCTCGTGGGTTCAAGTTTCACTTGCAGCGTTCCTTTTTTTTGTTTTTTTATAGTTTTTGCACAGATATGGAGGTATTTCAAAAATTGCAAAGCCGAATTCAATGCCTAATGTGCTTCCACTTCGTTCCCGTCACAAAGAATCTGTACTAGGATGCCAAGATTGAAAATCATAACTTCACCAGCATGAAAAATGTCTACTTCAAGCAGAATTAAGTCTTGCATCTCCGAGAACATTGACATGGGGGAGGACTACACGGTCGCATCTGATCTCGACCACAGCAACTCACACATGGAACAAGAGCTCTTTGACTGGATGAACCTAGCTGGTAATTCTGAAGCAGCGCGTAATGTTTTCTACGAACAGTCATGGCTGCTCTTTCGTTTGAAGCCCATTAGGACCAACATGAAGTCCAAATAGGCAGAATTTTCCTAGTCGGTGGTAGTGCTCAGCTCCACAACTTGGTTTCCGGCATCTTCATGAGGTGTAACCAAAGCGTCATAGGCATGCTTTGTAGCAACCCGCTTGACACCATCACTGCCACTTTCGAAGGCGACCCCAGCCGTAGGAGAGCTATCTCCTCCATGCTTGTAACAAGCTCTGATACCATTGTTGGGATAATAATCCACATTATTCAATTAGACATATGCATACTAAATACACGCAATAGATGTTACAAAATGATCCTTACAACCGATGAGACTAGATATCTATCCAAGTAAACTAATCTATAGTTTACTTAAAATAATGTAATAATCTATTCCTAACATCAACTGAGACCAAACTTAGAACAACACTATAAGAAGGTCTCACTAATTTAATTGGAAAAGGTTGATATGAAACGAACTTGGACAATGATAAGGCACAATATTATTATGGATGGGGGAATGGATATCTGTCAACATCCATTGATTAACATCATTGACTCTTGTCCACCTTTGTAGCGCAAGTGGAGAAGGCGAGCCTGGCCCCGTTGAACGAGAGGTCCACGGTTCAAACCTATGCGGTGTGAAGGGGGACACAAAAAAATCTCGTGTGGCTTCCCTCTAGATAGTGGTATACCCGGATGAGAAGGCATTGTCGGCCACCTAAGAGTGGCTCTCGAGGTTTCTTTCTAACCTAAAAGTTTATGTTGGGTGGAAGGTTGGGCCTGAAGGAGTTGCAGCATGAGGCTGATATGTTGGGTGGAAGGCTTGGGCTAAAGGAGCTGCAGCATGAGGTCGAGATGCTATGTGGAAGGCTTGGGCTGAAGGAGCCACAACATGAGGCTGAGATGTTGGGTGGAAGGCTTGGGCTGAAGGAGTCGCAACATGAGGTTGAGATGCTAGGTGGAAGGCTTGAGTTGAAGGAACCACAACATGAGGTTGAGATGCTGGGTGGAAGGCTTGGGTTGAACGAGCCAAAGCATAAGGCTGAGATGTTGGGTGGAAGGTTGGGGCTGAAGGAGTTGCAACATGAGGTTGATATGCTGGGTGGAAGGCTAGGGTTGAAGGAGTTGCAGCATGAGACTGAGATACTGGGTGGAAGGTTGGGGTTGAAGGAGTCGTAACATGAGGCTGAGATGTTGGGTGAAAGGCTGAGGCTGAAGGGGTTGCAGCATGAGTTTGAGATGCTAAGAGGACATCTTGGGCTGAAGGAGCCACAACATGAGGCTGAGATGTTGGGTGGAAGGCTGGGGTTGAAGGAGCCACAACATGAGGCTGAGATGCTAGGTGGAAAGGCTAGGGTTGAAGGAGCCGCAACATGAGGCTGAGATGTTGGGTGGAAGGCTTGGGCTGAAGGAGCCGCAACATGAGGTTGAGATGCTAGGTGGAAGGCTTGGGCTGAAGGAGCTGCAACATGAGGTTGAGATATTGGGTGGAAGGTTTGGGCTAAAGGAGACACATCATGAGGTTGAGATGTTGGGTCATCTGCAAAGTTTATGTGGCTTTGTTTTCTTCTTTTGTGTGCTTGTGGGGTTAGAACCCACAGGGATTGGGGGTGTTCTCATCCCTTTGGATCTTAGGGTTTTTCTCCTTGGTTCTTTTCCAGGTTAGGATTACCCTTGAAATTTCTATGGCAGTGCCCATGGTTCTTGGGGCTACAGTTTTAGTTTCCAGCTTGTTGGGCTTTGATAGTTCGCATCAACTTCGGTTGATGCTAGTGATCTTGTTGGTGGTCAAGGTGTCGATCTAGTGGATTCTTGCTTAACCTTGCCTTGGGGGTCCTGTTGTAGATCTAGGGCTTCTCCAGATATTGCGGGTGTGGGGTCGTTTAGTGGGTCCTGAGAAAAATCCATGTTGGATTTTGTTTTTCTTGGGATGGGGAGGGTTGGAGTCTCCTCTTTTATTTCAAGTTCTAAATTTTTTTGGGATAAGGTTCTATGGGCCTTCTCTCAAGATCTCTTCGTTGGGTTGCTGGAGACTTCTGGTTGGTGCAATGTAGGATTCTCTGGCCAATTTCATTTTAGTCCCAGATCCCTGGTTCCTGTTGGTTTTTTGTTGCAGTTTTGGTGTTCAATAGTCGGGTTTCAGGATTTCAATTTCCTGATTGGTCCTAGTTCTGTGTTCTCCGATTTAGGGATTTGGGGTTCAATCTTGTTTCTTGCTAGTTCCAATTGTAGGATTTGTGTGCCTACTACTAGAGGTCATAGTTTCCAAAGTTAGGGTTCCTGTTTTGGGTGGGAAGATCTTTAATCTGATTTTGTATTCAAGTTTGAGTGCCCTTGTTTCTTGCTAGTTCCAATTGCAGGATTTGTGTGCCTGCTACTAGAGGTCATAGTTTCCAAAGTCAGGGTTCCTGTTTTGGGCGGGAAGATATTTAATCTGATTTTTTATTCAAGTTTGAGTGCCCTTGGTTCCAAATATTTGCTTTCTGTTTTGGGCGGGAAGGTTTTAAATTGGATTCCCTACTGTAGGTTGTGTGTCTGCTTCCAGAGGTCTACATTTGCGGATGCAGGGTTCCTGATGGACAGGAAGTTCTTTAATTTACCTGAGGTAGTCATTACTTTCCTTGAAGGATTGATCACTTGCTTTAGCATACCAGAGGTGATTGTAACATATAATGAAACTCCATTCATCGATGCAAAAATCAATGAGTTTATGGGTAAGTATGGTATTTATTTAAAAACTTTATCAAACTACTATCTACAGGGAAATAGTTTGGCTAAATCTACGAACAAGAATCTACTTAGAATTTTGAAGAGGGCTCTTGGTAACAATAAGCAAAGTTGGCATTTGCTATTGAACCAAGCTTTATGGGTTGATCGCATCTCAATTAAAAATTCTATCAATACGTCCTCTATTCTTTAGTGTATAGTAAAGAAGCAGTCTTGCCCATTCATATTGAGTTGTTGGTTCTTCAATATTTGCAATTTCTTGATGATGAAGGTGGTGAATTTGATCCCTTGAGTGCAAGGTTGTCTCAGCTATTGTGGTTGGAATAAGAAATGGAGAAAGCATATAATGCTTTCATGGAACACGCTCAGATGACAAAAAATTGGTTTAGCATGAATAATTCAAAGAAGGCATTTATGGTTGGCGATCTTGTGTTAAAATGGAATGAGAATAAGGCAAAGCTAGGAAAACATCACAAGTTTGAGGTAATTTGGGAAGGCCCATTTCAGATTTCTAGTGTGAATCAATTTAATTCATATTATTTACAGGATATGGATGGTCGTGTGTTTCCGATTCCAATGAGTGGTCTTCATTTGAAGGTCTACTACCAGTAAAAATTTTGAGATCAAGAATGTAAATATGTACATAGTTTTCTAATGTTTTTTTTGCTTGAAAATGGTCAAGTAGTTGGATAAAAAAAAGAGCGAAAGGTGTTTTCACCCGGTAAAGGTAATTTTGCTGGCGAAAATCATTTTCGCCCAACGAAAATCCTCTTCAAAACCGAAGATATTAATTTCACCTGGAAACATTATTTTTGACTCCCAAATTAGAAATTTTGCCCTCGCACCCAGCTTTTTCGATAGAAAAGGCGTCAAGATTTATTTTCGACAGCATGAATTAAAAAATCTTTGCTTTTTTTGTACATGGAGCGAAAACACTTGATGAAAAGTGAAAAAAGGGGGAAAAGAAAAAATAAAAAAATAAAAGAAAATATGATTTCGCCCGAAATAAGCTTTTTGCTCATGCAATCTTCTATTTTCGTAGCAAAACACAAGTTGGGAGCAATAAACTCCCACTCACATGCTTTTTCGAGCGGACGAAGTGGCAAAAGCTATTTTTGGAGCGAAAGTGGGTGAAATTGCTTTTTGCCTTGCTTTTCCAACGAACTCCCAAATGCTTTTTTTTCTAGTGAAAGCGTAAGAAAGCATTTTTAGTGCTTCAGTTCAGTGAAGACTCCTAGTTGGATTAAAATATATATATATATATATATATATATATATATATATATATATATATATTCCAATAGGGGAAAAAATATTTCACATGCCTTTTCGCCCAATTGACATTTTAAAGAAAAGCAAAAACACAAGTTCACTCGAAACGCATTTTAGTCTGCACGATTTACTTTCGGCTGCGAAACTCCAGTTATGTGTACAATTTGGAGATAATTTTGCCAGTGAAATTACTCAAAGGTGTTTTCGATGCCTAAAATTAGTGAAAAAGGTAATTTCACCCAAAAAGCACTCTAGTCACGTAGTTCAAGGTAAAAAAGTAGTGAACCACATTCTCGAGGTCAACTATTGACAACCAGATAGCATGCCTCAAAATTAAAAGTAGTTGGGCATGACATTCGAAGAAGATTTGCAGTGCAAGACATTATGAACCGTTAAAAATTATGAAAAAGTGTGTCGAGCAAGGGAACCAAGGAGCACGTTCGCTCAAATTTGGTGTGTGCATTACATGCATTAAATCAGGTTTTTGAGGTTGAGCGTTATAAAAAGGGCAAACCTGTGAAGCTTGTAAAAAAGAAAAATTAGAGTATTCTCTCAAGGGTGTTGCAGAACTATTATCGAATTACTACTTAATTGCAGAATTATCAAAATAGTGTAGAGTTGCTCAAGGGCGAAAGTGGGTAAGAAAGTCATAAAATTTAAGAAGACGCAGAAAAAACTAAGGCAAGCAAAAGATCCAAGAAAACTAGGAGGAATGAAGATGAGGAATTTGAACCATATTACGATGCATTTGAAAAAATTGGTGACTGGACCATTTTGAACAAGGGCATGGAATAACTACACCACGATGTGGAGTTTGTTGTAAAATGAGGTTTAACACCTGAGAGCTTGAGAACTATAGCATACTATGCGCATATTTTTTGGTTCCTGTGTATACTAGTTCATGTCTACCCAGAGCTTATTTTGGCAATTTCAAAATTCTATCATCCTACTATGAGAGTTGTTTGAAATGCGAACGAAGAGAGGTTGTTCACCATTTTAGCCAATGCAGTCAGAGAAGCGTTAGCTTGCAGGGTCAAACCTCCTTCAAATGTAATGTTCATAAATCTCAATCTCAAGGAGCAAGAGGAGAGATACTAGTCAACTATGTCGTTGCGCTATTTTATGGAGATTCAATTGATAAAGACTCCATAGTTTGGGCAGTTGTCGCCTTTGCCAAAGCCTTTGATAGATTTTAAGAGCTCAAACATGTATTTGATGTTGGTGTGGATTGTTGGGTTGCCCTCAGATTCCACAGTGCATAAGTGGTAAGCATCAGTTGCACAATGTATTTTGTAGGTGGAGTTTTACGCCTCGACAACTATGAAGGCAAGCACTAATCCAGTTTTCTTTGGTTGGGTGGATTACATGGCTTGAATAATGCACACATAGTTGGAGAAGGTGCAAAGTGGAGAAGAGGTGGCATTCAGACACTATTCGTTCTTGGTGTGGTATTTATTTTTTCATATGCACCAAAAATTTTCATTTATAGTCGTGAAGCAGACCGATGAAGTAGACAAAAACTACTTGTTTATTTATGGCCTCAAAGGTTTTTGAGAAGGGAGTCCTATTATAATTTCAACTGTGTATTCTTGGGCCCCACCCTCGAGCTTATTTTTGGTGCATGTGAGAGAGTGCCAAGGGCGATGAAGGAGGAGATCATCATGAATGAGAAAGGTGATATCTTCCTACTGACATAAGACATCATGATACAGATTTTTGGCTTTATCGGTAAGCCATTCCTCCTTCCATACTTCAGTTCAAACGTATTTTTGTGTTGGAGGTCGCTCGACAGAGTGACTTCACCAATGACACATATGGGTCAGGTAGAGGAAAGTGAGCTACGTGTGACATGCCATTTCACTTTGATAGCATTGAAGTAAACTAAGTGGGGTAGAACGAGCTAATTATTGAAACCCTCTATGACCTTGGTTTGGTCGAATTGCCCCAGTGATGGAAATATGACCCTTTGGGCCATTTCATGAAGTTTATTAAAGTGAAGAGTTTTCATTGCTGCCCTAGGGAAGATATCATGCAACAAAGGAACAATCTAGAAGGGCACGATCTTGAGTGGCACATTGAGAAGATGACATCACTCCCTCCATGGCATGACTTCTATGAGATGGAAGTCGAATATAATCCCAGATTCCACAAGCACCAAATTCCTCCTCTGAACCTATTTAGTAAAATGAAGAATCAGTTGCCCGATTGGTCTGAGGAGAAAATCACCAACTGGTGGATTATGAGGGCCCATTGAGGAAATATTGGGTTAGCCTATGGCTTGGTTATGGATGAGGTATTTTCAGATATATATGATGAGCATTGTGACAAGTACCAACTGATAACTTTCACTGAAGTTGTGCCTTGAAGCTTTCAAAGATTTGACAGTGAAGAGGTTATGGCTGGAAAAAGCAATCGACAGTTGAATAAGCACCACTTGTAGAAGAAAAAAAATAGCCATCACCAAAAGAGCAGATTCAATGCAAAAAAAGGAGTGTGGGTGAGGCAATTCCTTTTCAAAACGTCTCCAAGAAGTTGATAACTGGTGCAATATCTTTATCCAGCATAAATCCTCTTCCTGTAGTTTCGGCCACGCAGGTTGGTGTTTCAAGTATTGTTCCTTTGGTCTAGGGAGAGCATCTTGGCTAGAAGATTGATATCATAAATATGGAGGAGAGGATAAAGGAATATCAGGTTGATAAAAAATCAGTATCACAGCTACCTTCATCATCGGCTCAAATGGTGTCGGAGCCCGCAGGTACGTTTTCTCTATCTTCTTCCCTCGATCATGAGCATTTGGTGATCATCAAGTCCTATTCAGAAATTTTCACTTCTATTTCACCCCCATCTAGCATGCCTTCCACTTAAGTTTCACTCATCGTTTATCATTCATCAGTCACCAATGTTCCTTCTTCTATTCCTTTTCCTTCTATTTTCCTTTATTTTAGTTCTTTCGCATCCGCACCCAACCCATTTTTGCCTCCATTTTCACTTACTTCATCCTTCATTCCAGTTAGTTTTCCCATGGATCTAAGTACACCAGCCCCTTCTCGAGTAAGTGTAACTTTAGTCAAATCCTATGTTTCCATTCTATCAACCACTCTCATTTTTGTTTACCTTTTTGAGCTAGAACCTCAGCAGACTCTTTTCCCCTTTTCCTCATTTTTAGAGTTACAAGCGCTGCCAGAGTCAGATATGGAAGTTGTTTCGAAGCACCCTATTTTAGAAAATATCAGTAGAGCCCGACAAAGTTCATCATGGTGGTTGAAAAATCGTAAGTGAAATGAGGCTCAGAAGAAGGTCTCTTTTGACCCTGAAGCTATGGAGTCTCACACTGTGAAAATGATTCCACAGGTCCAAAAACCCCAAGGAGAGATGGATCCAAGTGACTATGCTTATGAAGTCATTACAAAGGACCTTACACAGATTGACACTACAAAAAATATGGGTAATATCCAAGTGGATATGAGCTCAATCTATTTGTACGGTGAGCATTTCAGGAAGAACTTTTTTGAGGCTGAAGCAAAGATCGTCGAGTTGGAAGATACTCTGGACGAACATAAGGTCCAAATAGAAATAGCAAAATTAGAGGTAGAGCATTGGAATTAGAAGGTAGATGGCTTGGAGAAAGAAATTATAAAAAATAAGCAAGCATCTGAAGAACACTAGAAAGCTTGAGAAGTAGTGGAACAATAAGTGCAAGCATTGTCTGCCCAACTCAAAACTTTACAGAATCAGCTAGTTGAAAAGGCAATACAATCAATGGGTTTCTCCAAGGAGAAAATTGAGGAGGCTCATCATATTTTTATTGAACACTAAGCAAAATGGGTAGCTAAAGCACTCTTGGTTCTGTTGTATATTCAAGAGGATTAAATAGTAATTATATTTGGTGAGGAAACATTACAATATGTCGAGGAGTAGCTAGAACCAAAATTGGATATGGCAATGAAGATTCAATCGTTAGCTCATTCTACCCTTCGATTTAAACTAATGAGTGGGATAGACCGAGCTTGGTCTAATGCTTGAATAACATTGCACAGTTATTTTTCCAAATTGGATCTGGCTAGAGAAGGTCATAAGCTACTTGACATGTATGAGAAGGAGCATTGTATTTCACTCATTTATTTCAAGGCCATAGCTAATGTCGAATTCTTGAGTTTCATTGATGATCATGGGGAGATTTTGCCAAAGCGATATTTGGAGGAAATCTGTAAAGATTTCACAGAGGATACCTCAGAGATTGATAGCTATATAGAACCAATTACAAAAGAGCAGGTATTGCCATT
Source organism: Wollemia nobilis (assembly GCA_028583015.1). NCBI lineage: Eukaryota > Viridiplantae > Streptophyta > Pinopsida > Araucariales > Araucariaceae > Wollemia > Wollemia nobilis. The sequence goes on from JAQPPZ010016919.1 coordinate 4,758,179, forward strand.
CATGAAGAATCTCATCCGCATTGAGTAGTCTTTGCTAGAGCCAAGCTAGAGAGCCAATCACATCAGCTTGGACCAAATCTAGATATTGCGTTTAATTATTTATTCGCTCCATTATCCTACGATGCTCAATTCAGATTCTTGGGCTGAGGTGATTGCAGTATATGAGACCACTAATGCACATCTCAAGGAGTAGGAGAGACAAGCATAGGCAGAAAGAGATAATAATGAAGTTGTGAAATGAAGTGAACCATCTGATGCAATGAGCGAAGGTGAGAGTTGAGCCCAATGGATAAAATCCTGGGGTTGATTACATCCAGATGAGTTGAATACCCCGTGAGCCACCAGAAGTGTTGACAATTTTGCCACACTAGAACTTTTTTGTAAAAACTTCTAAGTATAAAAAATAAATTATGCATTTTCGTGGTCTCCTTAACCTTTTAATATTTTTGCTAATTTATTTTGGCATTTTTGTTGGTATATATATATCTCTTTCAATGCTTTCGCCAATGAAAATAATTAAAGATGTGTTCACTAAAATTCATGCATTTTCAAAGGTCAAAGTCAATTTCACCTTTCTCTTCAACAATATACCATTTTCACTTGGTTTTGGGTGAAAACAATGGTCGGGCGTCCATTTTTGCCACATTCAAATTTTACCACAATTCTGCCTAAGTATGAAATAAATTTTGCTAGTGAAATTATCTTTCGGGTATTTTTTCTCCCAAGCATAGTGAAATTATCTTTCGGGCATTTTCGCCCCCAGGTGCAGTAAAAATCATCTCCGGGAAAATTCACAGCGCAATTCATTTTTGCCCCAAGTTGGAGCGAAATTCATTTTCGCCCAATTTCCCAACAAAATTCCATTTTCACCTGGATTATCAGTGAAATCCCATATTTTCAATGAAATTCATTTTCGTCCCAACGCCTTGGTGAAAATCATCTTTGCCATTTCCTCTCCGGGAGAAATCATTTTTGATGGTGCTTTCAGTGCAGATCATTTTTGGAAAAGTGCAAGGACTGGTAAATTTAATTCTTGGGGCAAAGAAGCTAATATTTCCAAAATTATTGCTAAAGAATTATCAAGATTAAATGTTGATTCACTTCGCCTTTGACTCTGGTATGATTTTGTTCATTTTTGAGGCACCGTCCACTGTGGTGGGCACTCATTTTCGATGCACCAACTTTTGAAATGAATTTCCATCATTCCTTCTTGTTGATTTCCAAGATGTTCTCTACTGAAAAAGGATTGTAGCTTCCCAAGGCATTTGTTGATTTGTTCATTGATGTTCCCAAAAAGAATGTTATTACCGACCAGGCTACAATCTACCACCATTTGCTTTAATGCTCATTCAATTACAAAGGTGCAACCCTCTATAAATACTAAGAAATTTTATGTAAAAAAAGGAGGAACATTCTATTGGAAAACTCTTTAAGTTTTAACTTTTGCCTCAATTGAAAGACTTTGGACTCTGGTTCCTGGATCAGTCGTGTATGTGATTGTTTTCTACCTATTATTTCTGCTATATTCATTGCCTTTGTTAGATAAGTTAAAATTCTGCATTTGAATTTAATTTCTAATGAAGAAATGAATGTTGAAATATTAACTGGAAATCATATTTACGATCTGTGATTGGTTCCTATACTCTTCTTTCTGATGAATGTTGGTTAGAACTTGATTTGATGATTTAGTTGTTAGTTCATTCCCCACTATATCTTTTAGGCTTACAACCATATTTCCCATCTCTTTTCGTTAATTTTTATCCCTAATATTTACACCAATTTTAGATTAGTACGGGATCCAACCCTCTCTAGGGATTGGTCTAAAGGACATTTCTTTCCTTCAGCCTTTCAATGTTGGTCGAGTCTAGGGCACATATTTTTACACTTAGGTAGATTCGTGACCAACATAATGTAAGTAGAATAATATGAGCAAATTAATATGTAAATCTAGGCTTATATGATATCAAATAACATTCATTAATATGCAAAAATATGAATGAAAATAGCCTGAATCATACATGTAAAAAGCATGTAGCAAGACTTACAATATTAATTTCTCAAATGTATGCAATATTTATTACTCCTCTTTATCTTTTAGATGTATCACAAAACTCTATTACAATAATGATAACTATGCTCTCTATGTTTGTTATGTTTGCTATATTCACCATGGAGTAATATATAGCCATTGTAGAATGACTCTTTGGATACTTGACTATTCATTTCCTTATGTCAAATCTCATGACTCTTGGCTTCTCTACTTGACACTTGCATACACATGACTCTATATTGTATGCACACCTAGACATGACTCTTCACTTAGCACACTCTAATCTAAAGATACTTGTGCACTCTTACATATAAGACACTTGTGCACATATACTCACATTACACTTGCACACTTCCTCACATGAAACTTGTGTATTTTCTGCACATTATTACATTACATAAAATTTTATTCACACTCTAATATAGGACACAACCCTATTCTAATATGTACAATATGTACCATGAAGGTACCATGGGGGTACATTAACATGTACCAAATAATGTAATATACTCCAACACCCCCCTATATTATATTATTTGGTTATTGAAGACTTTAGTCTTCAATCATAGTCTTCGTTCTTCAAGTGATATTGGGACCTGTGCTTGCTTTATTCTCTTTTTGCCTTCTTTTGAATTTTCCTGATCTTCTTCTTCTGCTTCTTTGGTCTATTATTTTTTGTCTTGTTTTTATCATGTTGTCTTCTTGTATCTTGATCAATTGTAAGATTAGTATCTTTCAAATTTTGTAAGAGAAATTCATCTTCATTGATTATCAATTTTGTTGAAAGAGCTTTGAGTTCATTTTCTTCAATAGTTTCTTCTAACTCTTGAATTTCATGAATTTATTGGGCTAGATGTCCTTTTTGATTTTCCTCTCTATATTGCAACTGAGGTTGACTATACTGATACTGAGGAGGATACTGATGTTGAAATTATTGTTGTTGTTGTGGATTGTATTGAGTTTGATATTGTCTTTGTTGTACTGACCTATTTTTTTGACCACTTTGATTCATCTGATTTCCTTGAGACTGATTCCTTGGATTATATCTATAGAAATTTGTGTTATGTCCCCTTTTCTTACATACTTGAAAATATCTATTATTCCATTTGGATTGATCTCTTAGAATTGAAGTAAGATTACCTTGTGAATTATCTTTTGAAACTAAAGCATTGTTAGTCATTTCATCTTTGGCTGAATTTTCTACTTCATATTCTTGTAGAATATTGACTAACTCATCAAATGAAGTATCTTTGCTTAGAACTTGCAAAGATGTAACTAGATGCTTATAATTTTTTGGAAGAGCTCTCAATGTCACTTGAACAAGAAATTTATCTTCTACTTTTTCTCCTAGAGTTAATAGTTTTGCTTTTATATCTACTACCTTTCTAAGAAATAGTTCAATACTTTCACCACTATTAACTTTTAAGGAATATAATTGAGATTGAATATTGAAAATAGTAGCTTTGTTTTTCCCTTCAAATATTTTAGCTAAAGTATTCCAAGCTTCTATAGAAGTTTTTGTTGTACTTATATAAGGTTGTATTTCATCAGTAATTACAAATATTATTATCATAAGTGCTTTGGCTTCACCATCTTCATATCTTTGAATTTCTCTAACATATTCAGAAGGTTTTCTTTTTGCTCCACTAACTATATCCCAAAGTTTTTCTACTATTAAAATTGATTTCACTTTATTTTTCCATGAAGCATAATTTGGTCCTTTCAAAAGTTGAGATTCAGAAAGAAAAAATTGTTGTTTGACATAGTAGTACTCATAAGACCTTTGATGTAGACTACCTTATATCTCCCTAATGTTTAGAAACTAAGAAAATAAAATTTGCAAATTTAAGTTTTTCTAAGTTTGATGTTGAAATCCTTTTGACTCCCAAATAACTAAATTTGCAAATATTTTATTTTTCAAACTTTTCAAAAAATAAAACCAAACTATATAAACTTCAAAAACTTTAAAAAACTTTAAGCAAACTAATTTCTATACCTTATCACTCCACTCTTAATCAAATGCTTCAATAAATAAATATTTAACAACTTATTACTCCAAAATAAATCAAACTATTAAATAATCAAACCTTATCACTCCAAAGTGAACAATACTTATTAATATTACTTATCACTCCATTCCATTAATAAATTATGAAACCTTAATACTCCTATTATAAAAAATAAAACCTTAGAGTATATGAAACCCTAAAGTTTAATTACCTCAATAATTCCTCCTATTTCACACTTATCTTCCACAGCTCTACACTACAGATATTACCTCTTGATGAACTCGTGTGAAGATCCTTTAATGAGCTAGAATCATCAATGCATGTCTTTGAGAAAACTAGTTAGAATATTTCATCTCCATGCATGCAAATGTGACATTACTTTGGTAAGGTGGCATTGATTCATCTTAATCTTGCACCATTATGTCATGCTTTGAACATTACCAAGGGCATTACATACTGCTTGGTATTCAAGTGAAAAACTTGATACTTGTTCAAAACCATTTCACTGTCATTGCACCAACATTTTATGTGCTATCTTTAGTGTTTCACTTTCCTCACTATATGTTTTCCAACATGTTGTTTGCTTGGCATTTCACCTTCCTCACTATGTGTAGCTCAACTTTGTTATCCACTTAGAATTCACCTTTCTTACTATGTGTAGCTCAACTTGTTCACTTAGAATTTGATATTTCTCACTATGGATAGCTCAAATTGTTATTTGCATAGGATGAAACTTAGCTTCAAGCATTGCCCAACTTGTAATCGGCAACTTAGGATACCTTGTGCATTGCCCAACCTGATGTCTATGTAGAATTATGCTTGAAATAAAGTCAAAACTTAGTGCTTCCATAGCTTGTTATTCGTTGTTTGATCCTAAGTGCTATCTGAAACCACTTTAGATATTTTAATGTTATCCAAAACCAAAAACATTTGAGCACTAACATTCTCCACTCTTCAGGTGCTTTGCTAAGAATGTTGTTGTTCCTTATCCTAAGTGCTACGCTGCTATCCTTTATCCTGAATGCTTCACTATTTTCCAAGTTCTATATGTCGAACGCTATTAAGATTTGAATGCTAACCTCTTTTAATTCTTGTTGTTGCTTTGTATACACTTTATTTCTTCTTCTGTTGAACAAAATAACAAATGTATCTCTTTTTTATAGATGAAGGAAGTTGCCTTCAAGTACCAAAACTTTTATCTTCAATGTTGTATTTTAGAGCTAGATGATGTTACCTTTGAACAACTCTATCTACTAGGGTCGAATGTTGTTTTAACCTTAACCCTAATAGCTTCTCTTTAATATTGCACTATATCTTCTTTTTCAAGACTAAATCTTCTTTATGCTTTGTTGCCTCTTTCTTTCAATCTTGAGTCTTCTCTTCTCTGAAAGCTCCTTGAATCTTTATTGTTGCTTTCTTTATCTTTACTCTTGAATCTTCTTGCTACCTATGTCAAGGTTTGAATGACCTAAAACTTTATATAGTCCTCTGCTTTATCAAGGTCTATCTTCAAGACCTGAAATCCAGTATGTCAAGATTTATCTTCAAGAGTTGAATTCACTATGTCAAGGTCTACCTTCAAGACTTGAATCCACTATGTCAAGGTCTTCCTTCAAGACCTGAATCCACTATGTCAAGGTCTGCCTTCAAGACCTAAAAAATATATTGCAACTTTAATTAATCTTAGCTTGATGAAAACTTTCTTCAAGATAGATATATCTTCTTGATATATCCTTCTCATGTTTTGCTTTCTCTTACCTTTAGAAGATGAAATTATTCTCTATCTATTGTAGGAAGCTTCTCACTCTTTTTTCAATCAATCTATCGTTGTAATTATCTTAGGTCACACCTAAGAACTCAATCCTTCTAAGAAGACTACCGTGCCTTCATTAGTGCTGATTGTAAACCCAATCTTTGAGTTGATAGAAATCATTGTCAAAGATTATCTATGTCCCTAAAAATTCTTCAGATGTCAAGGGTTGGCTATTTTCCTATAATGATCAACTATCTTAAATTTGATTCACCCCAATAGTTGAGTCCTTGTCTTCACTAGTTATAACTATGGAAATACCCTATAGATGAGTCCTAGTCTTCACTAGTTATTTTGCAACCATGGAAAGACTCTATAGATGAGTCCTAGTCTTCACTAGTTGTTTCTTCAACCATGGAAAGACTACCCTTTCTACTTACTTTGATTTTACAATAGATTCTAGGTCTAACTACCTTTAAAGTAGACAAACTCTATACCAATTCTATCAAGCTAGATAAAATTTATTTTTGTATGTAGCTAAATAAATTCAACCTATGCAAGAAACTACTCGCAGTAGCTCTAGTACCACTGATGGCTTTTGAAGCCTTAATATTAATATGAAACTCATAGGATAAATTTCATAGGATCAAATATAATATAGCCACAATACAATAAGATCAAAATGATAATGTAAGTAGAATAATATGAGCAAATTAATATGTAAATCTAGGCTTATATGATATCAAATGAATGAAAATAGTTTGAATCATACACGTAAAAAATATGTAGCAAGACTTACAATATTAATTGCTCAAATGTATGCAATATTTATTACTCCTCTTTCTCTTTCATATGTATCACAAAACTCTATTACAATAATGATAACTATGCTCTCTATGTTCATTATATTCTCCATGGAGTAATATATAGTCATTGTAGAATGACTCTTTGGATACTTGACTATTCCTTTCCTTATGCCAAGTCTCATGACTCTTGGCTTCTCTACTTGAAACTTTCATACACGACTCTATCTTGTATGCACACCTAGACATGAGTCTTCACTTAGGACACTCTAATCTAAACACACTTGTGCACTCTTACATATAAGACACTTGTGCACATATACTCACATTACACTCGCACACTTACTCACAGGACATGTGCATTTCTTGCACATTATTACATTACATAAAATATTACTCATACTCTAATCTAGGATACAACCCTAATCTAATATTTACAATATGTAACATGAAGGTACCATAGGGGTATATTAGCATGCACCAAATAATGTAATATACTCCAACAATATAGAGGATGTAGGAATCCAAAGAGGTGGTAATGGAATTTTCTATCACCACCAAGAGATATTCTATGGAAAGACCATATATTTATGCAATATCTAAAATTTTCTACAATAGAGACTTTGCACAATAGATACTGCAAAGGAGTGCAAACAGTCAAAGAAAGTACTTGAGTGGCCCCATGTCTAATAGTTCAAGTAGCAAATAAATCTATAGGGGTTTGGCAATCCCATTAGGTTATACATACACATTTTTATTTTGACAGATAAATCTTGTTCTAGCTTTACCACCTTATTCATCTTGGTTATTTGCACTAAAAAGAATAAACTTCTATTGTTGTTAATGTATGATGATTTCTTGAGTGATAGAATAATCCATAGGGAATCATTCTTGAAATATAGTCTCACATTTATGCCTACATGTGCACCTCGACAAGCAAATATAGCTATCAAGAGAGTGCTTTAGAACTCCTCTATGTCATAGCTAGAGGAATTTCTAATGATCTTCCTCATAGAGGTATTGAGTCCTGCTCTAATACCACTAATACTATTTGCTTCAATGATATTCTTCATAGATTTAAAATTATTTAAATGCATAGGCCTTTGTCCAATATGGCATAACAACCTTCAAATAAGGACAAAAACTAACCTTAACTAACAAAAACACATATACGTTGTGTTTGGTAGTTGCAACCACTCTTATTACCACACTAATTCAAATATGATGGTAATAAATCCTAACAGGCATAAGTGGTCTAATTATATTTTCCAAGTCAAAAGAATTTCTAAATTAGAGAATCTTCCCCTAGTCCATATTATTTTGAAGAAGACAATTTCATGAATGTCAAGCCTACTATCAATGTTAATATAGGTACCCTTGAGCAACGACACTGTCAAAATTGGGAGTAGTCTATCTGCTGAATAGCAAGCCACCTTTAATACTTTTCTTAAGGAGTATAAGGATGTATTTTCTTAGAAATATTTATACATGCCTACAATAGATGAGGCTTTGGTTATCCATAACATTGTTATTATGCTACTCTTGTCCAACAAAAACAAAAAACAAATCTCTCTTCTTATACAATACCTATGTAAAATTAAAATCTAAAAGTTATTAGATGCTTATAATACCTATTGACGATTTAGGCTAGGTATTTAACATTGTTTTTATGAAGAAGAAATAAAAGAATGTTATTCATATTTATCATGATTTTAGAAACATCAACCTAGCTTATCCTAAGGATAACTTTCCTTTATACTCCATTGATGCTATTATATATTCTACCATAGGGTATGAAATTTTGTCCCTTATGGATGGCTATTTAGGGTATAACCAAATCCAGATTTTCCATGAGGATTAGATTAAGACAACTTTTACTACATCTTGGGGTACATTATGTTATGTTCTCTTGCCTTTTGGGTTGAAAAATATGGATGCTACTTATCAACGAGCTATGATGATGGTATTTCATGACTTGATGGGAAATATAGTGGAACTTTATGTCGAAGACCTCTTGTGTAAGTCTAATAAGTAGTTTTACCACCTAGTTGACCTATGTGTCATATTTGAGTGATTACATCACTATAAGTTATGGTGTCACTAGTGGTAAGCTACTAGGATTTATGGTGTCTCATAAGGGCTTAAATATCTATTAGAAAAATATCAAAGCCATTAATATGCATCCCCCCTAAAAAATAATAGATATTAAGTCTTTATTGAGTAATCTTAGAGTTATTATATGATTCATTCCTATCTTAGCTTTTAAAGCTTATCCCTTGAATCTCTTGCTTAAGAAATATATTAAATTTAAATGGGATGAAAGTTGTAATAAGGCCTTCCTTGAATTCAAGAAATTTCTTTTACGACCCCCAACTCTTCACCCACCCAACTTGGATAAGCTATTTATATTGTATACCTTTGCTACTCATGTTTCATTGGAAGATGTTCTTAGTAACAACATGGAGTATGTTATGTCAAATAATGCTTTTGACACAAACTTGGTACACTCCTATGGAAAAAGACTATCTAAATATATACTTTACATGAGAGAAGTTAAGACATTATATGTTGTATTATACTACTTATATGTTCATTAAAATTAATCCCCTATAACACTTGCTACAAAATCCTTACATCCCTAGTGACACTTGGTATGAAAAATGCATCACCATGATGCAAGAATTTGATCTTTGTATTGTTAAACAAAATGCTATTAAATCTTAAGTAATTGTTGATCAGTTGGTAACACCTCTTGACCCTTTACAATAGTCCTTAAAGGACAAATTGCATGATGAGGACATAATGGTTATTTGATGTGCTCATAACTTTATCATATTTCGCCTGCCTGGATTTGTGGCAGCTATTGATTCCACCATGTAAATTCAAAAAAAAATTTATCATATTTCCTTTCTACATTGACTCTAGGCCTATTTTGAAGCCCATTCCTTATGAGCTAATTGAGCAGTAAAATTCCCTACTGGAGTCTCATGAAGTTTTTGAGAGGCATCATGAAGCAAAGACTATATCCAAAGCTAGCACGACTTCAATCTCAAGAATTTGAACACCTCCACCCTAAAACTTATATCCTTCACTTCGATGGAGCAAGGAATTAGTTTGGGGTAGGAGATGATAAATTTATTGAGTCTCCAACTAGCCTAGTTGTTCCTATGGCCTTTCATATAATTTTTTTAATCATTACTAATAATGTTGCAGAATATGTCACTCTAATTTTAGTACTCCTAATTGCCCAACATATTAATGTTAAACACATCAAAGTGTTAGGCAACTCTCAAATTGTATTTCATTCGATAATCAGTGATTATATTGCCAAAGCTCCCCATTTTATCCCCTACCATCAAGTGGCTATAAAATTTGATCAATACTTTCAATTCATTTTCAATTAGGCATTCTCCAAGGAGGAAAATATTTTAGGCTAACTCCCTAGCCACTTTGTCTAGTAAATTCATACATATGAAAACATTAATAAAACCTATTATTTTTATCATTTATGACTCAGTGGATGTGCATGCAATCGAGATCAAAATTATCAATTTCCAAATCCCTCTTGATGATCCTTGGCATGGAGACATTTTATGCTTCCTCTATAATCAATCCTACCTATCCACAACTAATGCTAAGCAATAGGCTTGTATTCAAAAGAGAGCATTTTGATATGTTTTTCTTGATGGATTCTTATACTATTATAATCATATAGGTGTTCTCTTACAATACCTTATAGAATCTAAGGTACCAAAATCTCCCTTTGATGTTCATAGCGGTGACTATGGAGGGCACTTTAGTTGGAATTATACAACTCATGACTTGTTAAGAATGGGTTACTCTTGGCTAACAATGAAAGCTAATGCAAATACATATGTTAAATATTGTGATAAGATTTAGTTTCACAAAGATGAAATCTATGCCTCTGCCCAAGTTTCTCACCCAATTAAGTCTCTTTGGAATTTTTTGACTTGGGGTCTTGACCTTGTAGGACCTATTTCTCCTATGTCCTTATATGGACAAAAATTTATCATTGTAGCAACTAAATATTTTATGAAATGGTTGGAAGCTATGCTATTGACAAATTAGATAACCCTCACCATTTACAAATTTGTATTTAATCAAATTGTATGTTGCTTTAGTGCCCTATCTACTTTCATTTCAAATAATGGTACTCCTTTCTAAAACAAATAAATACAAAAGTTTGCTTCCCAGTTAGGAATTCAACATAATTTTTCTATACCTTACTATCCATAAGGGAATGATCAAGTTGAATCTAGCAATAAAATTTTGGTAAATATATAAAAAAATAGTTAAAGAATCAAAGAAATATTGTTACTTAAAGTTATATCCCACATTGTGGACACATCGCACTAGTATTTAGACATCCATAGGGGCAACCCCTTTTTATTTGGCCTATGGTACTAAAGTTGTTTTTCCACTTGATATTGCATTGCCTTCTTTGTGTGTTTCTTTGGAAAATTTGTTGAGTTATAATTAGTACCATCAAGAGTATAGGGAAACTTGTCTTGTCGAGTTTACTACTCTTGATGAGAGGTATCTACATGCTCTTGACCATAATAGGGCATATAAGAGTTGTTTTTCCAATAAATATAATAAGAAAGTTTGTTATCATAATCTCAAAGTTGGGATCCTTGTTCTCAAGCTCAATAATGTGCACAAGAAGTACAAATGCAAGTATATATAGAAATTTATTGGTCCACATACCATCAAAAAGTTGTTTGGGTTTGCGGTAATGAAATTGTGAACAAATGATGGAGTTGAGTTAGACGAACCTACCAATTCCATGCATGTCAAATTTTTTTATGCATATCTCATTCCAACCTATATGTACATTATTTGTGTGTTCTTGGTTTACCTATTGCCTTTGATGCCTTGCTTTTTGCTTTGATTGTTTGTTTATGTGTTAGTATTATACATTTTTTAGTTGGAACATTTCCATGTGTTGTGTAGTGTCTCTTATTCTTGTGACCATGACTACCCCTTAATGCAATGATCCCAATTGTCTAGGTTTTTTTTGCTTTTTTCCAGTTTTAGCTGCTTATTTTACATTTTGAGTAGTCTCTTCTTGCCTAACTCCCACCCCTTAAAGCAGCAATATTGGTCACTCTAGTTGTTTATATATATTTTGCCTTGTTGGCATTTATTTCTTATATTTATTTTGTTAGGATTTATTATCATCGTTGTTTATTGGTATACCACCACTCATACGATCTAGTAGTTCATGTTAATTAAGGTCAATTAATGTCCCTACATGGAACTATCATTCACAAGGACCATAGGTCAAAGTTATTTGGGGTTGTTATCTTCACAAGGACTATGAGTCCAAGTTAGTTTTTTTCCTCGCATAGATAGTAGTTATGTCATATTTGGCAATGCTTTGTACTTAAATATTCATCATTCATAATTCAAACTCATCAAAGCTTCAAACATCATTAATGGTATTAGAGTAGGTAGAAGAAATATCCACTCTCCTTATGATTCTCCACTTGATTTGATCCAAATAAGCTGAATAGGCACTCTATAAAAAGATCTCGGGGTATATTACCCTACCAAGAACTAGTGAAGCTAAGCCTCTCGAAAGTAAGAAAAGGGTTTTTAGGGTACATAACCCTACGAAGAACTACTAAGACCAAGACTCTAAGTAGTAATAAAAGGGTCTCAAGGTACATAACCTTATCGGGAGCTAGTGAGGTCAAACCTTTGAGAACTGGTCTCAAAATAATCAAGTCCTACCAAAGACCAGCAAGGTAGATTCAAGAAAAGAAATCCATCGATTATTTTTCAAATCACCAAACATAGAGTACACATCAAAGTTGTTGTTAAAGGGCTCTAGCTCTTATCAAAGAATAATGCACATCAAATTTATCTTCAAAGGATTCCAACCATAATTCCAAGAACTAACCAAGGGATTCCTATTCTTTGAACTTAAATTCACTTAAGAACCAATTGGCTAAGATGTTTTTAATGTTGTTGGACATTTTGAGTCCCTAAGCTAAGAGTTGTCATTGATGTCAAAAGGATCTATGTAAGTAAGAACTATATTTGTGTTTCATAAAGATCTTCATGAGAAGCAAAGGTTTTTGATCAAAGGTTCAAGAAGGGACGTATGGAATTTGGTTCCAAAATGAGCTTCAAGGGAAGCTTTGCAAAAGGTTTTTATTTAAAACCATGGATGGCAGATTTGAAATGGGTTTTTCTTAAAACCCAAGTTGTCTTTTCATTTCATCAAAAAAGGTGCCCTAGTGATGGAGAAATTTAATTTTAAAGGTTTATTTAAAGCCATGGATGTCATATTTGAAATGTGTTTTTCTTAAAACCCAAGTTGGCTTTTTGTTTCATCAAAAAAGGTGCCCCGGTGATGGAGATATTTAATTTTAAAGATTTAGTTTAAATTTAAATTTATTTAAAATTTTAATTTTAATTTTAAAATTAAAATTAAAAGTTTATCCGCCGACATCATGAAGGAAGTTTCAAAAATGCTAACATTTCCAAAGCAAAGGGGAGGCATATAAATATGCCATTGAATTTTTTAATTCATTCATCCTTGCTCGTTGATATTTGCACTTGGTATTTGCAAAGAAAAAGAGCTTGTTTTTTTGTTTAAGAGACGCAACGAACATTAAAGGGAGACAATGACCACTTCCCAAAATGCATTGGGCAGTGTGGCCTAGTGGTAGCTTGGATTATGCAAAAGTGTTGGTGACAAGGAGGTTGTGCGTTCGATTCTCTCAAGCATAATTTTTGGCTTTGTTCTATTGAGGCGCCCAAGGTGCATATTTTTTGCTTGGCAAAAGAGGGTGAAGGATAAGAAGTGGGTGGCGCTTCTTTTTCACCAATGAACCCGCAGCTCGTGCAGTAGCTTGGTCGTGGCTAGGGTGTTCCCTTTGGGGCAAGACGAGGGTTTGATTCTGCTCAAGGCAGGTATTAAGGTTTTTATTAATATTTTGTTTGGATTGCCTAAGGTGGAGTGATAAGGGGTAAAGGTGCTTCATTAGTTGATTTTTTGGGCAACCTTAGAGAATAAGATCATGGTGGATGTTTGAGTTGTGAATTATTTTTAATTGTGATTTTTTGAAATTTTTAGGAGTAATAAGGGTTTTTGATAAAGTTATTTTTAGTGAAATTTATTTTGAGTAAGGGTTTTCTTTTAAAAAGAACTCTGGTGGAAGTTAATATAAAGTAGGAGTAATAAGGTGTTATTTGGATATTATTGTTGTGTTATTACTCAAGATCTCTAACCCTTGTTAAGAGTTGAAAAATAAAGTGTGTTGAGTGTGACAGATTTAGTGGACAACTCATAAGGCATCAAAAAGGTATGAGAAATACTCTCCATTGATTTTATTTGGGTGGTTGATTTTTTAAATATCATTGAAGTGAAAAGGATTGATTATGGTTTCCTTTTTGAAAGTGGTTGAGTTAATGCTTCAAGGTTTTCTGGATTCTGAGTTGTGATTAAACCTTGTTTGATAAGCATTGTTGTTTAGACCATTGGTTGAGTGAATCACTTTGAGTTTATGCTTCAAGGTTTTCTGATTTGAGATTTGTGATTAAAACCTTGTCTTATTAGCATTGTTGTTGAAACCAATGGGTGATGCAAAGAACTTGAACTTGAGTTAGAAAATAACATGAGTATCATTGTTATGTAAGATTTTTTGTTGAGAATTGTTGGAAACATTTTGAGTTAGTTGATTCATGCTTGGACTAGGGTTTGTGAGAAAGAGTTGTTTCTTGAAGTGATTGGTTGAGTAGAGTTGATTGAGCCTAGTCAAGTGGTTGCATGAAGTGGTTGTTCAAGTTCCATGAAATAAACTATTCTATATTCTGATTGATTTGAGATTGAGCCTTGAGAATAGAACATATTGAGTCTCTAACAATTCTCTTTATGCTTATATGAGATTGAGTTAAGATTGACCTAAGTTGATATTACTTTGGGTTGAGATTGGGATTTGAGTATAGAACATATTGAGTCTCTAACAATTCTCTTTATGATTCTATAAGATTGAGCTGAGTTGAGATTGCTTTGAATTAATATTGGGATTTGAGTATAGAACATATTGAGTCTCTAATAATTATCTTTATGCTTCTATGAGATTGAGTTGAGATTTTGTTGAGCTTATTTGAGGCAAGTCTTTGAGAAGGCTTGTGGACTATTTTTGTGTAAGCTTTTGTGAAAGCTTGCTATGCATATTTGAGCAAGTCCTAGAGAGGACTTATTGAGTAGATTGGGATAAGTTTTGTGTGAGCTTGTTGAGCAGATTTGAGCAGGTTCTGAGTGAGCCTATTGATCATATTTGAGTAGGTTCTGAGTGAGCCTATTGAGAATACTTGAGTAGGTTCTAAGTGAACCTATTGAGTAGATTTGATCAGGTTTTGAGTGAGCATATTGAGCATTTTTGATCAAGTTCTAAGTGAGCCTATTGAGCATATTTGAGGAGGTTATGAATGAGCCTATTGAGCATATTTGAGGAGGTTCTGAGTGAACATATTGATAGAGATTTGGAGGTGATAGAGTATAGAGGATAAAGTCTCAATGGATAGAGATCCAACAGCTAGGACAATTGAAGATAGATTTGAGTGAGGAGTCTTTAAGTGGAGAGAGATCCACTAGTTAGTGCAGTAGAGAGACAGAGTCTTCTAGAAGATCACTAGCCATAGCAGAAGGGGAAATAGTTCTCAGTGTAAGAGATCCATAAACTTGAGATTTAGGGTATTAGCATATCCTTTGGATAGAGGTCCATAAACATTGTAATTGGGAAGGATTCCCAAGAGATTGATTGAGAAAGTTTTAGCAAAAAAAATTCTTCGTAGAGTAGCCCGCATTGGGTGAACCACGTAAATTATTGTGTCACTTTTGTGGATTGTGTTTTGTGCATTGCTTTGATTACTGCTATTGATATTGTTATCTATACACTGCATAATATTGAATTGAAAAGAAAAGTAAAAAGTGGTCTTATACTATTCACCCCCCCTCTCAATATAAGCTTGTACTCTTTAATTGGTATTAGAGTGGGTTCCTTCTGAAGAGTTTGATAGCTTGAAAAAAAATCGGTCTAAGAACACAATGGATCACAAGGATAAAAAGGATGGGTCCTTCAATAATGCAGTACCAGTCTTTGATGGAAGTGACTTCTTGTATTGGTGTATTTTGATGATATTTCACCTGATGGCACTTGGAAATGAAGTTTGGGATGCAATGGAACTTGGATATGATTCTACAGTCAATCCTCCTACAGACAAGGAAGGTAAACTTCTAATGCATGTAAATTCAAGAGCTATGAATGCAATTATAAAGGGATTGAGTAGATCAAAATCTATGAAGGTTATGGATTGTAAAACAACAAAAAATATGTGGGATCTACTGCATGACATATATGAGGGTGATAAAGGTGTTAGGAAAGCTAAGATCAAAAATATCAAAGAAGAATTTGAGAACTTAAGAATGAGATATGATGAAAATATTTGTGATTATCTCAGTAATATTGATGAACTTGTACATGAGATGAGAGGTCTTGGAATGAAGGTTGATGAATCTGATGCTTGTGATAAGATCTTGAGAACTCTTCCAAAAAGGTATAGTGAAAATGTTTCTGCTATAGAAACATCAATTGATAGTGATTCTTTGACAAGGAATTCTTTCCTTGGCATGCTTACTACTTTTGAGATAAGAACAAAAGATCGTATTCCTCCAAAAGAAGTTGCATTCAAAGTGGACAAAAAGAAAAAGGGTAAAAATACATAATCAAGCAGTGAGTCATGTAGTGATGAAGAAGAGTGATGAAGAAGCTAACTATGGCAGAAGAGATAAAGGTTGCAAAAGATTCATAGATTTAAGATCTATTAAGTGCTTCAATTGTGGAAAGTATGGACACTATGCGACAGAGTGCAAAGATCCAAAGTACAACAGTGATGAAGAAAAATAGGATCACAAGTACAAAGAATAAAAAAGACACAGGTACAAGAAGAAAGGCAAGGATGGATAAAATAGACAAGGAAAGAAGTTATTTCAAAGGCAAAAGAAAAGCTACTATGGGGATAATGCAAGTAAGTACTAAAACGATAGTGATGATAGTTTTTTAGACAATGATAGATATGAAGTCCTATTTATGGTTAAAGAGAAAATGACTCCAGTTATTCTCAAGTGTTTTAGATGTGGTAAATTTGGACATCTTGAAGATAATTGCAATAGGTATGGCTATAGTTTTAGTGATGATGGTTTTGAAGATGCACTTGAAAGACCAGATGAGAATATTCTAATGGAATTAGAAGATGAAGTAAGTTATCCTATAGAAGATAAGCCAAAATGAAGTAATGATAGGGACAAAGGTAAAAAAATGATAGTAATGAGGATTATTTAGTGGAGAATGGATATGATCTCAAGGGATAACTTATCTATTCTCTTGACACAGTAAAGAAGGTGAGAAAGCAACACTCTAAGATTGAAATTCAATTTCAAGAATGTAATGAAGAAATATTATTGCTCATAGAGGACTTAGAAAATTCAAAGGCTAAGGCAAGTAAGTTCAAGGATAAGTTAGAAGCAAATATTTTGGAGTGTGAAAATTTAACACAAGAAGTGGCACTACTAAAGGAATATTTAGAGGATTCCAAGAAAAAGTTGTACAAATATGTGAACAGTGCAAAGAGTGTAGATAAAATAATCAAGATACAAAGAGGAGAAACAAACAAGACAAGTCTTGGTTCCAAACAGGCTTAAAAGAAATGGGAAGAAAAGTATACTTCAAGTCTAGAATAAGAAGGAATTTCAGAAGAAGACACGTCAAAAAATAACAGTGTAAGTTGGAATAAGACATCAGAGGATGAGTTGGACAACAAAGAGGTCAAATATAGAAAAAATGCACAAAGAAGATACAAATGGAACATCAATCAAAATAGGAGACCAATGAGGTCTAGGCGAGGAAGCTTCAATGAGAGATGATTCTCATGTCACAGGTTTGGGCACATTACTTCACAGTGCAGGTCATACAAAAGACACAAATATGGGAAATGACAATTTTTCCATGGATATTGCTACTCATGCAATGAGTTTGGTCACAAGGTAATGAATTGAAAGGTTTATAACATAAGAGGATATGGCTTCACTAGGAGATATCCTAAGACATTTTCACTTCCAAGGAATAATAACATTAAGTGTTATAAATGCAATAATGATGGTCACACAACAAGATGGTGTAGAGAAAATATTCCAGTAGGCATGAACAGGAATAGGAACATGGATGAGAACAAGAACAGGAACAAGAACAGAAATAGGAACATGGATGAGAACAAGAATAGGAATAGGAAAAAAAAATAGGAACATGGATGAGAACAGGAACAGAAACAGAAATAGGAATATGGATGAGAACAAGAACAGGAATAAGAACATAAGTGATGATGACTTGGTAAGAAATAGTGAGAGGATTCAGAAAACTCATAAAAGAAGAGATAAGGGTAAAGGTGAAGAGCAGTGCTTTTGGGGAGTAGAAATACTCCCACCCCATAATTAACCACCTCATGTGGATGTGGGGGAGGGGCTAAGCTAAGAGGTTCATTCTTAGCCTCGAGCCCCAAAGGTGACCCTTTGCCATTGATGACAAAGGGGGAGAGATTTATGTATATTAAGGATATTTTTTGATATGGGGAGAGATTTGATATTTGAGAAAGCTTTGAGCGAGGGGGAGCAAAGTCCCAAGGGGAGCAAAAAATAAGGTTAGATTTCAATAAAAGGATATGGGTTGCCATCAATGACAAAGGGGAAGATTGTTGGATATTTTGAGCACCTAAGCTAAGAGTTGTCATTGATGTCAAAAGTATCTATGTAAGTAAGCACTATGTTTGTGTTTCATAAAGAGCTTCATGAGAAGCAAAGGTTTTTGATCAAAGGTTCAAGAAGGGATGCATGGCATTTGGTTCCAAAAGGAGCTTCAAGGGAAGATTTGCAAAATATTTTTATTTAAAACCATGGATGGTAGATTTGAAATGGGTTTTTCTTAAAACCCAAGTTGGCTTTTCGTTTCATCAAAAAATGTGCCCCGATGATGGAGAAATTTAATTTTAAAGGTTTTATTTAAAACCATGGATGACAGATTTGAAATGGGTTTTTCTTAAAACCCAAGTTGGATTTTCGTTTCATCGAAAAAGGTGCCCCAGTGATGGAGATATTTAATTTTAAAGATTTAGTTTAAATTTTAATTTATTTAAAATTAAAATTAAAAGTTTATCCGTCGACGTCATGAAGGAAGTTTCAAAAAGGCCAATGTTTCCAAAGCAAAGGGAAGGCATATAAATATGTCATTGAATTTTTTAATCCATTCATCCTTGCTCGTTGATATTTGTGCTTGGTATTTGCGAAGAAAAAGAACTCGTGTTTTTCGTTTAAGTGACACAGTGAACATTAAAGGGAGACAGTGACCACTTCCTAAAATACATTGGTCAGGGTGGCCTAGTGGTAGCTTGGATTGTGCAAAGGTGTTGGTGATAAGGAGTTTGTGCATTCGATTCCTACAAGCATCGTTTTTGGCTTTGTTCTATTGAGGAACCCAAGGCGCATACTTTTCGCTTGGTGGAAGAGGGTGAAGGAATAGAAGCAGGTGGCACTTCTTTTTCACCAACGAGCCCGTAGCTCATGCAACAACTTAGTCGTGGCTAGGGCATTCACATTGGGACAAGACGAGGGTTCTATTCCCCTCGAAGTAGATATTAATGTTTTTCTTAATCTTTTTTTTTTATTGCCTAAGGTGGAGTGATAAGGGGTAAAGGTGCTTCATTAGTTGATTTGTTGAGTAACCTTAGGGAATAAGGTCATGGTGGCTGTTTGAGTTGTGAATTATTTTTAATTGTGATTTTTTGAAATTGTTAGGAGTAATAAGGGTTTTTGATAAAGTTATTTTTAGTGAAAGTTATTTTGAGTAAGGGTTTTCTTTTAAAAAGAACTTTGGTGGATGTTAAAATAAAGTAGGAGTAATAAGGTGTTATTTGGATATTATTGTTATGTTATTACTCAAGATCTCTAACCCTTGTTAAGAGTTGAAAAATAAAGTGTGTTGAGTGTGACAGATTTAGTGGACAACTCATAAGGCATCAAAAAGGTATGAGTAATACTCTCCATTGATTTTATTTGGGTGGTTGATTTTTTAAATGTCATTGGAGTGAAAAGGATTGATTGTGGTTTCCTTTGTGAAAGTGGTTGAGTTAATGCTTCAAGGTTTTCTAGATTGTGAGTTGTGATTAAACCTTGTTTGACAGGCATTGTTGTTTAGACCATTGGTTGAGTGAATCACTTTGAGTTTATGCTTCAAGGTTTTCTGAATTGAGAGTTGTGATTAAAACCTTGTCTTATTAGCATTGTTTGAAACCAATGGGTGATGCAAAGAACTTGAACTTGAGTTAGAAAATAACATGAGTATCATTGTTATGTAAGATTTTTTGTTGAGCATTGTTGGAAACATTTTGATTTAGTTGATTCATGCTTGGACTAGGGTTTGTGAGAAAGAGTTATTTCTTGAAGTGAATGGTTGAGTAGAGTTGATTGAGCCTAGTCAAGTGGTTGCATGAAGTGGTTGTTCAAGTTCCATGAAAAAACTATTCTATATTCTAATTGAGTTGAGATTGAGCCTTGAGAATAGAACATATTGAGTCTCTAACAATTCTATTTATGCTTATATGATATTGAGTTAAGATTGAGCTGAGTTGAGATTACTTTGAGTTGAGATTGGGATTTGAGTATAGAACATATTGAGTCTCTAACAATTCTCTTTATGATTCTATAATATTGAGCTGAGTTGAGATTTCTTTGAATTGATAGTGGGATTTGAGTATAAAACATATTGAGTCTCTAACAATTCTCTTTATGCTTCTATGAGATTGAGTTGAGATTTTATTGAGCTGATTTGATGCAAGTCTTTGAGAAGTCTTGTGGATTGTTTTTGTGTAAGCTTTTGTGAAAGCTTGCTATGTATATTTGAGAAAGTCCTATAGATGAATTATTGAGAAGATTGAGACAAGTTTTGTGTGAGCTTTTTGAACAGATTTGAGCAGGTTCTGAGTGAGCCTATTGAGCATATTTGAGCAGGTTCTGAGTGAGCCTATTGAGCAGACTTGAGAAAGTTCTGAGTGAGCCTATTGAGTAGATTTTATCAGGTTTTGAGTGACCCTATTGATCATATTTGAGTAGGTTCTGAGTGAGCCTATTGAGCATATTTGAGCAGGTTTTGAGTGATCCTATTGAGAAAATTTGAGTAGGTTTTGAGTTAGCCTATTGAGCAAATTTGAGCAGGTTCTGAATGAGCCTATTGAGCAGATTTGAGGAGATTTTAATTGAACCTATTGATAGATATTTATATGTGACAGAGTATAAAGGACAGAGTCTCAATGGATAGATATCCATCATCCAGTATAATTGAAGACATATCTAAGTGAGGAGTCTTCAAGTGGAGAGAGATCCACCATTCAGTGCAGTAGAGAGACAGAGTCTTCTAGAAGATCACTAGCCAAAGTAGAAGGGGAAGAGTTCACCTGTGGAAGAGATCCATGAACTTGAGATTTAGGGGATCAGCATCTCCTTTGGACAGAGGTCCATTAACATTGCAATTGGGAAGGATTCCCAAGAGATTGATTGAGAAATTTTTAGCAAAATATTTTCTCCGTGGAGTAGCTCGCATTGGGTGAACACATAAATTGTTGTGTCACTTTTGTGGATGGTTTTTTGTGCATTTCTTTTATTACTTCTATTGATACTGCTATCTATACACTGCATAATATTGAATTGAAAAGAAAATTAAAAAGTGGTCTTATACTTTTCACCCCCTCTCTTAGTATAAGCTTGTGTTCTTCAAATGTAGAAACAAGACAACATGTAGTGCAAAATAGAACCCTTAAAAATGATATCTAGATGCACCATATGAGTTTTAAATATATTCTAAAATCAAAACTAGCAAAAAAATATAATTTCGTTATTCTCACAAGGATCCAAGTTTAAATCTAAATAGAATCAAGAATAAGAATTGTTGCTTGCATTAACTAGTTGGAGCCTCTATTCTCATAGGTTGTTTCATTAGCAAGCTCTTCATTGAAAATCATGGGGTCAGGTCTCCTCAAAAAAAGACCCATAAATAAATTTCATATTTGAGAAACAATAACCTAAATAACATATAAATTTTGTAGTATTTAACGTCTTTGATAAAAGGTGTAGTGAAAATTTACTATATTAGGCAAATCTAACATGAAGGAGTAATTTTGAAAAAGATTGATATTCATAGTTGAACAGGATAAAAGGACCATAAGCTCCTTCTATCTATCAATTAGTTGAAGTTGAGAAGATGTTAAGAATTTTAATAAAGAAGAGCCTACACCAAAAAAATTTAGCAATTTCAAAGTTCCCTATGCCATAAGGTGATGTTAACCACTTAGATCATACAAATAAAGTACTATAGCCTTTCCATTGGTAACTAAGCTAGGCCTCACATTAATTAGGGTCCCCAACTCCTTCTTGATGGTAACTAATAAGGCTCTACTATTGGTAGAAATTCTATCTATCGAATAGGCACAAACCCATCCCTTAACCTGAGTGTGGATTTAGGAGAAGAGCCACCCTCTTTTAGTAATTGGGTTTCAAAGAAATTATAGCAAAATTATATTAGGAACATGCCCATGGAACAAAATCCAAGGTCCATGGAGGAAGAAGAGAGGGGGGATAATTTTTGCATAAGTGAGGTCGGTAAGTTTGGTCCCTTTGAAGGATTGTGACAAAAGGGAATGTAGTAAGTTCTCACTACACTCAAAAGGAGAAAGCCACAACAAAAATTTATGAGATAAACTTAGTGAAATATTGAGTGATGAATGAGTGTAGGAATAATGTTTTACCAAAAGGTTCCAAAAGTTGAAGGGAAAAAGAAGGTATGAAGAGCAAGTGTTCATAGATAACGAAAGTTCCAATCAAAAATCAGTGGCACCTTCAAATTTGATAGGATGGAAGAGATAAAAAACTTTTGATGGCATGCAATATCTAAACCCTAAAAACTAGAAGATGGAGGAAAGTCCTAAAAGTCACAAAAAAGCAAGATGTCGAAAGATCAAGAGTTGTAAAAGTTTCAACAAAAGAAGAAAACATAAACTTTTCAAGGAGTAGATCAAGAAATATTTGGAGGATGAATAATTTAGAAGCCTCAATAGTCAAACCATCCAAAAATTCTAATGATGGGAGATAGGAAGGAGCTTCCATATAACTATAAAAGGAGCCACGACATCAAGGCACATCTTCCCAAGGTAGAAATTGATCCCATAAATATATAAAAGCCTCAAGCTCACCTACATACACATATTAAGCCTAAAAATTCTAGAAGAATGGTTCAAATATTAAAGGGAACATCATGGGAAGCTACAACAGGAGCAACCTTGAATCTTGAGTATTGATTACAGATATTTCGTATACTTATACTTCAAAAATACCAAAAGGAGTAGATGGAAATAGTGGTAGTAACAACTCATCCAGAGGCTTAGAACCATCCACCATTAATGAGATTAGATACAATAACCCTAAATGAACCAATGACTTAAATGCAAACATGACCCAATGCATAAATGAGCAACACTTTTTTAAAATATTTGCACAATTTTGGAGGTAAAATATTCCCTTTTGTAATCTATAAATAGTAGTTTTCTTAGAATTTTAAAACATCAGCAATTTATATACAAGTTATTTAGCTTTCCCTTCATTTTCTTTTGTATAGCAGTACTTGCATCTCTAGGTGATCTTGTGGACAATAAAAAACTTCTACTTCTAGCATAATCCTTTGTAATATTTTCATATGCATACACGCACACTAGAGGCTTGTGACTATTTGGTTTTAGTTTCTTGGTTCTCCCTATCTTATCTTTTGACATACTCCTTTGTGTATGTATGCTTATATTTCAGTCTATGCTTTATATATGCTTAGAGGAAGAAGTGTTCACCATTAGCACATTACATTTAGATATGTTGTGGAGGAGAATCTTATTAGATCTTGGTGCATCTCTTGTTAGTTTAGGTTTTTTCCTTTTTTCTATCTTTGTTTTCTACATTTCTTTAAGTATTTTCTTTCTAAACTTCATATATTAGACTAAAGTAGGAAAATTATGCTCAAGGTCACATATTAAAATGAGTTGACCTTGTAAAAAATCCTAGAGATCCTTGATTGAGTTGAACCCTATGCTCTGATAGGTGCCCCTATTGTGTTGATTTGCATAATAATCTTGTTCTAGTCCAACTCGTTTGACAAGTGGGACAATAAGAGAAGACAATAGTTTGATGGAATGCCTAGTGGGACCCCATTGAATCATCATTGGTCTCATAATTAAATAACAAATAAGGCTTTGACTCTTGTGAGGGTCTCTACTTATTTGCTTGTTTAAGGACCTCAAAAATCACTTGGTGACTTTGCTCAAGATGAATGTCTAGAAGAAGCCATGCTAAAAGCATATTAGATTGATATTTTTATGAAGATATAAATCCATCTACTCTTAAAACACATGTTATATTCACCTAGAGACTCCACTCCAACCAAAGGATCCAAAAGTGTATGAGTGAGAGACCTACTACCAAATGCTTTATTGCTAGAAATATTTAAGATTTGCTTCCTCCACTTGACATTATTCCTCAAAGAAGAAGAGGCAAAGGCCCAAGCATGGCACATTTACCACTCGATGTATTCCATGCTTGGAATGATAAAATTTATTTGCAACCTCTAGAGCCACAAACTGTATGGGGGAGCAATCCAAATTTCATGCTAGTATCCTTGTTGAAGTGTATCAACAAATATTTAACATCGTTGGAGCATCTACAAGAGATGGTCCTCTTATATCAAGTACATAATATCATAGAGCAAAATGTAGCTCTTAGACAACTAGTGGCATCACTTAAAGTAAAAGCTTGCAAAGGATATGACTCTCTTCCCTAACACTCAATTATTGCTTGGGATAATCTTACTACTCTCTTCATGAAAGATGTTGAATAGAGGGTAGATGGAATAAATATCAAAGCTAATCAATAAAATGGTCAAACTAAAAACCAAAAGTAGTCGATATTATAGGTGTTGACCCCTTTACAGAGAGATTCTACCAACCATGTTAGGAAGATAATTCCAAATAAAAACACCTACGATGATATGCACATGCCTTCCAATACTCATTTCTAGATCCTCATTATTTTGGCTATGGAAACTCCCAAAGGATATGCATACTATGGCTCATATCACCTCCCCAAATCCACTTCACAAGCCCCTTTATATGCTCCTCAAGTTCCTACCCTATGTGTTGCTCCAAAAAATAGTACCAGATCACTAGAACAAATGCTAGTGGTATGGGATGAGGTAGGGTACACATATTTTTTATGGAGCTAAAGATCCAGAGTGTGAAAAACCATAGATACAACCTAACACCCTCATTAGAGGCTATAGGAGATCTATAAGGAAAAAGTAAGAAGTAAACCAACTGGTTCGAAATGTAGGATCAAAGCATAACAAGGTTGACTCGATAAAATAAAATACGTGCACTAAGAATAAATGACCAAATGGGATATTGGATGAAGTTGAGGAGGAAATAGATGGTTCAAACATGGAGGGGGACACTCCCTATCACACAAAGGATCTAGAGGAGCAAGACATCCTCCTCGTTAACAATGATCTTGTATGGTTTCATGAAAAGATCAAACAACATATGGAGCACTAGGAGGAATTTATTATTGAACCACAAATGCAGGGTGAATTTCCCATGTTTATTTTAAGTATAATGGTTTACATAAATGTGGGAACTAGTCACTTCCCAAAGGTAGCCACCCACTGGCTCATGGCTATGACCAATCACATGTTCAAGTTGATAAGTATATAGTAGCAGTGGAAGTTCAAATCAATTTGGTCCAAGCATTATAGATTTTGATGAAGTAACCCCATGTGATGTGAAACACCTAGCATGCAAAACATACCAAATTTATGTATCATATTGTCAATAGGTGGTATTTACAAATAAATTTGATAAAGGCTAGAGGTTTTGTATTCATTGGCAAGACCAACTAGCGACATGTGATAAGGGAGGGTAAGTCAAGGCGCGCACATGGAGTAAGTTTTGGGAAATACACCAAGGATTTCATGTGCAATATTAAATGAGGGTCACATGAGCTATAAATACCAAGAGCCAAAAAAGAAACAATTGCCATAACTAAATACGAGGTGAGAAAATAGATAGCCATAACTTTTGTTTATTTGACTAAGTTAAAGGGGTCATTTCTTGACACCTTTCAAAGGATAATTAAAGAAGAAAAGGATGAATAGGGTAATGGGCCTCAAATGAATTCCCTAATAGGAAATTCATATAAAAAGAGGGTTCCTCTTGTTGTATCCCAAAAGCTCCTAAGAATAACACTTTAAAGAAATTATCTCTTATCTATGTGCTCAAAATACCCAATATTTACCTCCTTAGACTCTTCAGCCAATAGATAAGTCCACAAATTTTGGGTTCTTAGCCTTCTATAAGTAGAAACCCCCTATGCGTAGCCAAACTATAGTGAAATTTTACTACATAAGGTAAATCCAATCTAAAGGAAGAATTTTGAGCAAGATTTTTATCTAGAGTTTAGTAAGATGAGAGGACTAGAAGCTCCTTCTATCTATCAAGAAACTAATGCTAAGAAGATGCTATGAATTCTGACAAAGAAGAGCCTACACCAAAAGCTATCACAAAGTTCATATTTTTCATGCCATAAGGTAATGTTAACCACCCAGATAATACAAACAAAGGACTATAGCCTTTATAGTGGTAACTAAGTTAGACCTCACCTTAGTTAGGGCTCCTAGATACTTTTTGGTGGTAACTACCAAGGCTTCATTTTTGGAAAAAATTATATCTATCCAATGGACATGAACCCATCCCTTAACTCCAGGGGTGGATTCAAAACAAGAGCCACCCTCTTTTGGTAATTGGGTTTCAGAGTAGCTGTTACAAAAAGATATCATCAACATACCCATGAAATGGAACCTAAGGGTCATGGTAGAAGAAGAGAGGGGACAATATTTGCAAAAGTGAGGTCAGTAAGCTTTTCAAGTAGGCTAGACCATCTGAAGGCCCCTCTAAAAGATCATGGCAAAATGACATGTAGTAAGTTCTCACTACACTCGCAAGGAGAAAGCCATAGAAAAACTTCATGAGATAGACTCAATGAAATATTAAGTGATGAACGAGTGTAGGAAAAAGTTTTGATGAAAAGGTTCCAAAATTCAAAGGGTAAAAGAAGGTACAAAGAGCAAATCTTCATAGATACAAAAGTCTCAATCAAAAGTCAACAACACCTTCTATAGATCCAATAGAAGGGAGAAGGTAAAAAATTTATGACAATATGAAATATTGAATCTCAAAAATTTAAATATGGAGGAAAGTCTTGAAAGGCGTAAAAATAGCAAGATGTCCAAAGATCGAGAGTTTTGAAAGTTTTGACAAAGGAAGAAATAAAAAAAAATTGAGAAGCAAATCAATAAATTTTCGAAGGATGAACAATTTAGAGGTCTTGATAATAAAACCATCCAAAATGTTTCATGATGAAATATAGGGAGTATTGGCCATCTAATCAAGATAGGACCCATGAAATCAAGGCATTTATCCC
Organism: Wollemia nobilis; assembly: GCA_028583015.1. Classification (NCBI taxonomy): domain Eukaryota; kingdom Viridiplantae; phylum Streptophyta; class Pinopsida; order Araucariales; family Araucariaceae; genus Wollemia; species Wollemia nobilis. The sequence goes on from JAQPPZ010016919.1 coordinate 4,785,438, forward strand.
AAACGTGGCAATTGAGCCCACAAAAATAGAAAAGCCTCGAGCTCATCTACCCACACCTCTTAAGCCTAACAAGTCTAGAAGAATAGTTTATGCATTAAAGGGGAAAACATACAACATTGTAGTAGAAGTGACTCCAAATCTAGATCATTGATTACAAATATTTCCTTACTGGATTTTAAACATAAATATCTCAAAATATCATAGGTTCCAATGTAAACAAGCCAACAACATTATAGGTCGAAATATCAATTAATCAAGAGTAGAATAATTTATGAGATATCAAATATATATCTAGGTCAATATAATAATTAAAATAACATTCACTTGTAATATCAAATATGAATGTAAATGGCAAAAATCATTCATGTACATACATGAAGAATACGTACAATATGAATTGCTCAGTATTTGTATACAAGCTTTATTATCAATGAGACTATTTCTCATTTTTCTCGTCTTACTCGTATTTCTCATTTCATTACATTGTATGGAGATTTATCTCCAAAATATAGACATAATAATGTGACTTTTCATGTACTTGACTATTGCTCTCCATATGATATCTCCCATGACCTTTGGTTTATCGTCTTGCCACTTGTATACTAGACTCTTCACTCTCTTCTTACATTTATACTTGACTCTATGATACTTGCACACTTCTACATAACTCTTACTCTCCTACATGCACTCATAATATAAGAAACTTGTGCAATCCCCATATTACATATTTGCACACTTACATAAATGGCACTTGTGCACATTCACTCAATACACACTTGCACTCTTACTTACATGACACTTGTGCATTTCTTGCACTTTGACACTTACATGAAATGGGAAATATAAATGACTTATCTAAACTATAGACTCAACCCTAATATATTACATATTTAAATTTATACCATGAAGTTACCATGGGGGTATATTAGCACATACCAAATAATGTAATATTCTCTAATATTAAGACCGATGGATAATATTACATTATTTGGTATATGCTAATGTACCCCCATGGTACCTATGATACAATGTAAATATTAGAATAGGGTTTGAGTCAATAGTTTAGAAGTGTGATTTATATTTCCCCTTTATGTAAGTGTCTATGTGTAGTATATGCACTAGTGTCATGTAATTAAGTGTGCAAGTGTGTAGTGTGAGAATGATAGGGAATTAATGTTAGTTGTTGTAAGGATTAATGTGTCATTATCATTAAATGCACCCTTATCCAAAATATGTCATGTAATTCCTATTTATAGGCATATGTTATCAATGGAATAAAGTTAAGTTTTTGGGTTTGTCATATTCTCCCTTGTGCTTGCAATCGTTGTTCCATATCAGAGAAAGTGCATGATTGTCATGTAATTAATTGTGCAAATATGTAATGTAAGAAAGTACACTTGTCATGTATTAGGTGTATATGTAGAAGTGTGTAAGTGTCATGTAGAAATGTGCAAGTGTCATAGAGTTAAGTGTGCATGTAAATAGAGAGTCAAGGTTCATGTATACAAGTGGCAAGATGAGAAGACAAAATATATGAGAGGATTTATCTTATGCATGGAATAGGAAAATATGCATCTCTCGGATATGTGAGGAGAGCAATAGTCAAGTACATAAAAATTCATATTTGTAAGGCTATATTATGGAGATAAAGCTCCATGGTTTTATATCAAATGGATTTATGAAGATCACATTCAAGCATTAATAATATTGAAGATTGTATGCATATTTTGAGCAATTCTACTGTAATTTTTCTTCATGTTATTGCATGAATGAATTTGGCCATTTTATATTCATATTTGATATTTTCTTGGTTTTTATTATTATTTATATTGGCCAACTTATATTTTAATTGCTCTTATATTTGAGACTACTCAAGATCCTAAATATTGGGATATAAGATAATTTGGCTTAAAATCCAATACCTACACTCATAATTTGGAAATGTTGGAGAATATTACATTATTTGGTACATGCTAATGTACCCCATGGCATCTTTTGTATAGTTGTAGATATTAGATTAGTGTGTGAGTTAATAGTTCAGGAGTGTGATTTATATTTCCCTAATAAATGTGTCTATGTGTAGGATGTGCACGTGTCATGTAACAATGTGTGCAAGTGTGTAGAGTGAGAAAGTGTGCAAGTGTGGAGTGTGTAGGAGAGTGCAAAGTTTCATAAAGTGTGCAAGTATGTAGAGAGTCAAGATTCATGTATACAAGTGGCAAGATGTGAAGCCAAGGGACAATACTGGTTTATCTTATGTGTGGAATAGAAGAGGATGAATCTCCCAGATATGTGATGAAAGCAATAGTTAAAGAGTCCAAGAGTCACCTTTCTAATTTTATATTATGGAGATAAAGTTCCATGAGACGATCACTGAAGAAACAAGTGTATTTGCATATTGAGCTTGTATACAATTTGAGCAATATTATTGTAAGTTTTCTTCATGTTATTTCATGAATGATATTGGCCATCTATTTCATATTATTGTTATTGTTATTTTTATGAATGTTATGTTCATTGATATTGGTCATTGATAATTGAATGCTCAAATATTGATTTTATATTTGATCCTAAATATTGGGACTTGTGATAATATAGATAAAAAGCCAACAATGGTATCAAATCCACCTTGAGTGGAGAGATCTACATTGATATTGGTTATTGATCTAAATATATTCATTGATATTGGCCATTGATAATTGAATGCTGAAATATTGATTTTAAATTTGATCCTATATATTGGGACCTATGATAATCTGGTTGAAATGACAATAGAAAATCCCCAAAAGCAGTAGATGAAAAATAATGGTAGTAACTCATCCAAAGGCTCAAAACCATCCAACATTAATGGGCTCTGATATAAGAACCCTAAAAGGAACCAACAACTACCCAGGTGTTGTAGGTGAGTTGGAGAGGAGAGGGCAATCCTCCAAGGGAGGTCCCAAGTTCAAATCTCCACCCTACCAAAAAGCTGAATTGGGTATCCAAAATCCAATTGATAATGTTGGTGCGGGCAGGGTCAGGTGCGACACCCAGGTGACTTTGACAGTGTAGAACCCCACTCTTAGACCAAGGTGGCTCCGCAAGGGGTTTTTCACTTAAAAAAAAAAAAAAGGAACCAACAACTTAAATGAAGACATGACCCAACATGTAAAGGAGCAACCTTTTTTTTAATCTTTACACAATTTTGGAAGAAAAATTTCCCCTTTTGTAATATATAAATAGTAGTTTTCTTAGCATTTTAAAGCATAGAAAAGTTATCTATAAGTTATTTAGATTTCCCTTCATTTTCTTTTGTAAAGCAAAACTCGCATCTCGGGGTGGTCTTCTAGACAATATGAACCCCCACTTATGGCATAATACTTTGTAATATTTTCATATGTATATATATATACTGGAGGCCTATGACTATTTGGTTCCAATTGTTTGGTTCTCTCCATCATGTTTCCTTTGTGTATGTATTTTTATGTTTCAATTTGTGCTTATATATGCTTATAGGAGGAAGATTTCAACGTTGATGCATTACAAATAGAGTTACTGTATAGGAGAATCTTATTGGATCTTGGCACATCGTCGATTAGCTTAGTTTTTTTCCATTTCTATTATCTTTATTTTTTGCATTTCCTTAACCCTTTTTTCCCTAAAGCTAGTAAATTAGGCTATATTACGGAAAGTGCACTCAAGGTCACATCTTAAAGGAGCCAACCTTGTAAAAAATCTTGGAGGCTCCTGATTGACCCAAACCCCATGCTCTCATAAGTGGCCCTGTTGTGTCAATCTATGAGAGGCACAATAGTCTCAACCTTATGGTCCAACTAATACAATGGTTGGAACAATCAAAGAGTACAATAGAAGGTTTGAAGTGTTACAAATCATTTCAAAAGTGTAAGGAACACCTAAAATTTTAACCAAATTATCCAAGAAAAATCAACATGAGTTGTTGGCTATAATGGAAGTTTTACCTACTCAAATTCAAAAATAAATAGAAAAATCAATGCCTAAGTAGACCTACCTTCAAACGAAGCTTTAGACACAATATTATATGTTAAGGTAAAATAATTAGACAACATTATTATTGTTTTCACTTTACCAAAGATAAGGATAAATCAATGCATAATACGGATCTAATCCTAAACATTCTTCCCAAAGGCAACCTAATAGATTGGGCATTGTGATTGTAGTTAGTATTTTTCATCTGGCAAAGCTTGACATTGGATGAAGTGTGAAGGTCCAAGATAAAATCTATTTGACATTGTCCATCAAAGCAATTAGATGATTGCTCACTGAAGCATGAAGGTTTGAATCTAATTTTATCAGATATTCTGTCTAAAAGTAGACTGATACTTTGACATCATATGCCAAAAATAAATTTTAAAATTTGATTTTCTAAAGCAATATTTAATTTGACTCATGACATTTAAAAATCAATCAAAATAATAGCTCCACATTGATAGTGGAAAGGACAAGCCAAGGCTATAAATTATTGTTTTTACCTTTATTTTCTTGTAGGTGAAAAGAAGTGGCAAATAATTTATTGAAGAATTGAAAGAATATTCTCAAGGTTCCAATTGGGAAAAGAAACTCCATCCATAATTTTTTACTCGATAAGACATTGGTTTCTGAAAACACGAGATTCCGAAAACAAAAAGGATATACTAAAAATGCAATGTAAACGAAACTAAAATAATGCTTAAACCCTATGTTATTGAAAAATGCGTAAAAAGAAAGAACATGAACACAAGATATCAAAGCAATATAAAATACGACCCTTTTATTGATATGCTTTTCAAATTTGTGTTACAATGCGTCTCCTTCATTTTTAGGGGATAGGAGCATTAAATGTTGGTCTTTTACAACTTGTTTCAGAATTCCTTCTTCCGCGTGCCCACATATAAGATGGGCGAACCAAAACGTTGTCACCGCTTGTGTTGGTAAAAGTAGATTCCTCGCTGCTCTTCTAATGTTGAAAATCTGCGTTCAAAGAAACAAACAAAGAATCAGTAGCACTTGTGTATGAAAACGAAATATAAATATAATAATGGTTAAAATGAGTCCAAATAAACTGAAAACTTGACAAAAGCATAATCATGTAACTAGCTAAATACTACAAAAGAAATAGTCACCAAAGGCAATAAGGCGGGGGGTGCCCGAAGGCAAACCACCCGCGGGTGAAACTTTGCTTTGACACCAATCCGCTTGGGATGGGTCCGAAACCTGATGTGATGTGTTTTCGGCAAATTGGTAGGATATTGTGGTCAAAAAAATTGGGTTTTGGTTCTTGATTCGTGCCTTCAAAAGTCACCCAATAACCTCTCTTTCGATTAAGAGATTATGGATGTTGAAAGCACAAATCGCAAGTAAGTGAATTAGCAGCACTTCGTTGCTCAAAATGCTCCTTCTCTGTATATCTTTTGGGTGAGGAAGCTCACCATTTTATAGACCCAAGGGGTCTCTTTGAATTAACATGCAAAAGTGTTACTTTGCATGAATGCTTTTTTGTGAAGAGAAGACTTCTTCTTGATCAAGGGCTTCTTAACTGCCTCTGTGCATGTCTTTGTATGCTTAGAAAAGCTCACTCACACTCCCATGCAATGAAGAGATAGCTAAGTGGCAAATCTGAGTTGTCATGAAAAAGCCTACTCTCACTCCCATGCAATGAAGGGAGAGTTAAGTGGCCAATTCGAGTTGTCCTAAAAAGCTCACTCTCATTCCCATGCAGTGAATGGAGAGTTAATTAACAGATATGAGTTGTCAAAAGAACTCACTTGCCCTCCTATGCCATGAAGGGAGAGCTAACTAGCAGTTCTGAGTTGTCATGTGCTGAGGTTTGACTTTTTGCCGATCAAACCTAGCATTCGTCCCACCCCGGAGCAAGCGCTGGTAATCGTCTTTGTGTGAAACGAGTACCAATCTGCACTCGTCTCTGGGTGAAACAAGTACAAATCCACACTCGTCTCTGGGTGGAGCGAATAAGTAGCAGAATGTCTAAAAGGTGCAAAATTGATCTCTGGCTTGTAAAATTGCTGTGTGAGTGGTTAGAACCACTGTTTTAACCTCTGGGGCTGCCCTGGGGCTGTGTGTGTTAGTGCGATTAGTGTTTGTAGTCACATAATCGGATTGGTGCTATTTTGGTGTCTACAGATTCCCCTTTTTGGAAAGCGCTGCACATGGTGCAGTGCTAAGCAAAAGGGGCATCTGTAGACACCAAAATAGCACCAATCCGATTATGTGACTACAAACACTAATCGCACTAACACACATGGTGCAATGCTAAGCAAAAATAGATAACCAAAGCACTAATGATTAGGGTTTCTCAGTAACCTAACCAACTCTTGATGCCTCAAGTATGGAAAAGGGGGCGCATTCTTGAATCCTTGCTTCTGACGAGCTAAGGAACTTAAATCAAGCATTAACCTGGTTTGGTGAGGTATTACTTGAACTTAGACATTGATCAGTCATGAATAGACAAAGGGTGCAACCTTTTGTTTGTGGGAACCTTGATTTCATGATTCACGAATGCCAAGTATATGATCAGTTTGTGATAATTGCTTGTTTGCTGCCCCAAGCGAGGCGCGATTGTCTTTTGCAATGATCCTTTGAATGCGTGTCATTTCCAAGATTGGGTATATTGTTGTTGATTGGCAACTAAGTGTGACTACCCCCTCAAGCGACGAATCGATGAGGGAATGACCGACATGAGAAAAGCGATGAGTCGCTTGACCCAAGATGACTTAAGTGAGGGTGCCTTCAGATGTTATCCGATGCACACCGAGACCAGTAAGTGAACTATCTCCTTGAGTTTGAATTTGAAAAATGCAAATGTGTTTTTCTTTTGTTTAAGACATAGAACCCTAATTAATCAATTAAAAGGTGAACGAATTTTATTTAAAGACCCTGAAACAAAATAAAACGTGTATGCAAACCGATGGAAACCTAAATGGAAAACCATAGGATAAACCCAAATGAAACTTAGAGTAACACTTTTAGGGTAACCACGGTTATAAAAATGTTTTTTTATGTGAATGGTAAAACGTAGGTCGAAACCGTAGGTAAACCATGTCACTTTTTGTCTATTTTTAAAATGAAACCCTAGATTAAAAAAATTGATGAATTTTTTTTGTTGGAATGGTAAACTTAGGTAAAACCGTAGGTAAACCATGTCAAATTTTTTGTTGTTTTTGATGAAATGTAAGATGAAAACTTGATGAATTTTTTTTTTTTGAAATGGTAAACTTAGGTAAAACCGTAGGTAAACCATGTCAAATTTTTGTTGTTTTTGATAAAATGTAAGATGAAAACTTGATGAATTTTTTTGTTTTGAAATGGTAAACTTAGGTAAAACCGTAGGTAAACCATGTCAATTTTTTGTTGTTTTTGATGAAATGTAAGATGAAAAATTGATGAATTTTTTTTTTTTTTTTTGTATAAAATGAAAGATGAAAAAGTGATGAATTTTTTTGTTGAAATGGTAAACTTAGGTCGAAACCGTAGGTAAACCATGTCGAATTTTGTGTTATTTTTGATATGAAATTAAAGATGAAAACTTAATGAAATTTTTTTTTTTTTGAAATGGTAAACTTAGGTCGAAACCGTAGGTAAACCATATCGATTTTGTGTTGTTTTTTTTTTTTTTGTTTTTTTTTAAATTTGTAACAGATGTACATGTGAATGAATGTTGTTACTGTATATTGATGCATTTTTGAATATGTGATGGTGATTTGATGCATGGTTTTGATGTGTTTATGTTTTGTGATATGTAGGTGGTGAAGAGTCGACACCGAGTATCGACTATTTTTTCTAGTGCCCGCGAGGCGTTGAGTGCGGAGGACTAGGAGTGGCTTTATGCCTTAGGGCTCAAGCATGTGACACGATTGGAAGCATTTGTTGTGGATCGGGCATACTTGACAGCTTTGATCAGTCGATGGGATGTTCGAACGAACACCTTCCATCTTCCGACTGGGGAGATGACAGTCACCTTAGAGGATGTGTATCAGATTCTCTGAATTCTTATAGACGGGGTTCCCATTCGGACGACGCCACAAGGCCAGAGGACGGTTGTACTAACTCAGTATTTTGGACACGGGGAGGATGTGGATGGGATGAGTTCAGTGGAGAAGGCAGAGCTTGATTGTCAGGTTGGGGGGATTCTGGTATGATGGTGGTATGCGATGGGAGTGCTAGGAGTGAGGCATACACTGCTTATGAGCCTCATTTATAACATGCTCCTGCCAGACTCATCAGGAGCGAGGTTCCCATGGAACCTATTGGAAGCGGTGTGGCAGTTAGTGGATTGTCCTGTGACAGAGCCGATGATCATGAGATGGGGCCAGACGCTGTTGGCTCAACTATATGATGATTTGTATGAGGTCCGCTGTCAGAAGTGGAAGGGGATTGGCTACAGTTACTTGTTGCAGTGCTGGGCATGGCAGCATATAGCCGTAGAGCGACCATGAGGGCTACCCTGGACTACATGGGTTGACATGGTGGACAGAGATATTGGTTATGGTGCTTTATGGTATCGATCTGAGGAGCAAGGGTAGAGTCAACAATTTGTGGGAGATGTGGACCATTACATAGATGCATTGGCATGACTGACTCCAGGATATGTGGTGTGGAGGCCATATCGGGATTGTCCCGCATAGCCAGAGGCTGATGAGTGGCTTCGACGGGTCCAGAGGGGGAGATGGGTCATTGGACGACACGGGACGAAGCAGGAATACTTTCATTATCTTTGAGTGACACGACAGTTTGGGGCACGCTAGGGGTTGCTTGGGGAACCCGTAGTCTATCGACATTAGAGCGATGAGAGGACTCTCACTACGCCGATCCTCGAGCTGCTAGGGGAGGAGGCGGATACAATACTAGACACTCCAGACATGGATGACGTTGGAGTTACTGTCGAATACCAGGAGTGGTGGATGCTCCGATAGTGGCAAGGTGAGGGGCCATTGGGAGGGGATGAGGCAGCGGGAGGTAGAGAGGGTGCAAAGGCACTAGGAGAGGGTTGGGGAGCTCCTGCTATTATGGACATGGTGGAGGTGGCAGATGTAGGAGAGGACTTTGGTGAGAAGGAGCAGCCAGAGATGTAGGATGCTCCGGAGCAGGCCAATGCACCAGAGAGGCTGACGCAGCCGGTCGTGCCGGGGGATACAGAAGCAGGGTTGCACGCGGAGGTGGCACGGTTGACGAAGTTATTACGGAGATGAGATGGAGAGCTTGGGGAGATAGCGCAGGAGAGGGATCTCCAACTCAAAATGCATGACTACCTCAGAGCCATACATGAGCGAAAATGGAGTTGCCCTAGTGGGTGTTCGAATGTTGGTGCAATAAGCCCATAGGGCAAGCGGGATCTAAATGTGCCAGTCCTTATGATTGTCTACAACTGTCTTTTTGAAAATGGTGACTAGCATTTTGTTTGATGCCTCTGCTTGTCCATTTGCCTACGAATATTAGGGTGTTGAAAAGCTATGCTGAATATTGTACTTTGTGGTCAAAGCACGCACATCTTTATTCTTGAATGGTGTCCCATTATCTAACAGGATCTTGGATGGAATACCAAAATGACATATGATGTTATGCAAAATAAATTCCGTAATGCGGGATCCAATCGTAGTGGTCAACAAAATTGCTTCCACCCACTTGGTAAAGTACTCTATGGTCATTAAAATAAACGTGTGATGACCAGATGATGTAGGGGAGATCTTTCCAATTAGGTCAAAACCCCACTACGAAAAAGGCCAAACCGATTGAATCGGATGTAATGCTTGAGAAGGTACATGTGTCAAATTAGCATGGTGTTGACACTTCACGCACTTCTTCACATATGCACAACAATATCACTCTAAAGATGGCCAATAATAACCCATGCAAAGAATGCGCTTTGCGATGGCCATACCGTTGAAGTGGCCACCACATGTACCATCGTGAGCTTGGGTGATCACCCAAGTGGACTCTTGCTAGTCCAAACAACGAAGGAGGATTCCTTCATAATTTCAATGATACAAAATGTCTCCTAACAAGACATTCTTTGCCACTTTCTATTTGAATGATCTTTTCATGGCTTGTGTTAATCCAAGTGGGAGATTACCTAGCTTGAGGTAATCCCGAATAGGTGTGTACCAATCCTGCTAATCAGAAACCTTGATAGTATGAACGACCAATCCCTCTTGAAGTCCATCCCAAACAAAATCTGAGTGGGAGAGAACTTGTAAAAACAACGTGGTGTTGCTATTAAGAGGGGTCGGGGAGAACAAGGACCCCCAATTGGCTTGAATCAAACAATCTCGAATTCGAGAGAACTTATGCGGAGATGGTTCAATCTGGATCAGGTGGATTCTTGGCGTCAGATCAGAGCTTGCACGCTCCATCGCAGGTTACGATAATGTCTTGACTTGAATGGTTGTCATCTCATCGGAATGGTCTTGCAGGATTAGGGACCCCAAAGAGGCCATAGTATCCGCAAAACGATTCGATGATCGAGGGAGTGCCTCAATGTCGTACCATTCAAGTTATGCCAGGAATTTGTCCACAAGGGCTTTATAGGCCTGCAAAACTAGACATTTACATTGGAATATCCCCTTTACTTGATTGACAATTAATAGTGAATCACCAAAGATGTTTAGACGTTTAATTTTCATGGTGATTGTTGTCTGAAGACCTATGAGCAAGGCTTCGTATTTTGCATTGTTGTTGGTGCATGGGAAATCTAATTTAAATGACAAGGGCATTGGAGCACATTACGGAGTGAAGAATATAATTCTCGTGCCACCCCCTTGCTCACATTTAGAACCATCGAAGAATAGGGTTATGTCAGCCTGTGACTCAGGCTCATTAGAATCTGCTGATTCTGAAACATGGAAGACCCCATCATCAGGTAGTTCAAAAGTCAAAGGTTGATCGTCCTCAAGAGGAGCCTCGACTAGTTGATCGGTGATGACTTGACCTTTTATGGATTTTTGTCCAATGAACTCTATGTCAAACTCCTTCAACAACATGATCCATTTTGTCGTGCGGCTACTATGATAAGTACGACTCATCATGTATCGCAATGGATTCTCCTTAGACACAACATACGTCTTATTACTAAGCATGTAGTGGCGTAGCTTTTTGGTAGCAAACACCACTGCCAGCGTAGCTTTTCAACGTATGCATAGTTAAGTTCATAATCGACCGGGGTGCGGCTAAGATAGTATGTAGCCTATTCTTTGTGAAGTTCATTTTTCTAGGATAGCATGGCACCCAATGCCACCTCGATGGTCGAGATGTATAAATAGAATGACACTCCTGGTCTAGGTGGTGCCAATACTGGCGGTGAAGCCAAGTACTATTTAATGTCGTCAAAGGCGGACTAGCACTCGTCATCCCAATGAAATGTGACCCCTTTATGCAATAATTTATTCATGGGTCAGAATTTGTCAGATAACTGCGCTATGAAGCGCTTGATCGACGCAACCTTTCCCTACGTGACTCTCGAGTCGCTTGATGGTGGTTGGGGGACGCATTTCAAGGATTGCCTTGACTTTGTTTGGGTCGACCTCAATTCCTCATTTGAAGACTATGAAACCCAAAAGCTTTCTAGAGGTGACGCCAAAGACGCACTTCTTAGGGTTTAATCTGACTTTATGTTCAATGAGGCGATCAAGGACCTTGCTCAAATCACCAAGGTGATCTGGGCGTAAAAGAGATTTGGCCAAAAAATCATCCATGTAATCTTCCAAAGTTTTTTGCATGTAATCATGAAATATGTATGTCATGGCACGTTGGTAAGTGGCACCAGCATTTTTAAGGCCAAAAGGCATGACCTTATAGCAAAATGTCCCCTAAGGCATTGTGAATGCCGTTTTTAGTTGGTCCTCAGGATTGATACGAATCTGATTGTATCTTGAGAAACCATCCATAAGGGAAAGCATTTTGTGGCCCATTGTGGCGTCTACCAACGCATCGATGCTTGGCAAGGGAAAATCATCCTTAGGACTCGCTTTGTTAAGATCTCAAAAATTGGTGCATATGCAAATCCTCCCGTCGGGCTTCTTGACGGGAACCATGGTAGACAACCATGGAGGATAATCCACACAGATGACAAACTGGGCATCCAACAACTTTTGTAACTTGTCTTTTACCATTAAGGCCACTGTTGGGTGCATCTTGCGTAGTTTTTGCTTTATCGGCTTGATTGTCGGATCAAGCGTTAAATTATGCGTGACTAGCTGTGGGTCTAGTCCCGACATATCCTTGTATGACCATGAAAAAACCTCCTTCTTTTCCTTAAGAAGGGCAACATAATCGGCTCGCTCTTTGGGGGAAAGACTTACCCCCAGCTTGAGAATCTGTGGATTCGTTGGATCTATGTCGATGTCTACATCAGTCGTTGCTTCGACCGACATGTGGGATCCATCTTCCAACTAGTGTGGAATTGGGATCAGATGGATATCGTTTGCTAAATTAATATCATCATTAGGAACATAAAGTTCCTCTTCAGCATGGAAGACATCCTGAGTCTGTCCTGGAGTGAAATGAAACATCCCACCACAAGGCCAATACTCTGATGGAGATGGTGGTGTGTCAGTGCAATCCCAATCTATAGCTTCTATGTCTAGATGCAATGATCGTGTTGGATTGGCTAGATCATGGATGGGGGTGGTCAAGTCAATGGAGATCATGTTTATGAAATGATGGTAACCTCCATTACCGCAAGTGTGATAACTCTGACATTCGAGATGCTCATGGTGCGTTGGATCTGGCTCTGTAGGCATTGGCACAAAGGGATCAGCCCTATGCACAGACCTGCAAACAGGGTCTGCCCTAGGCACTGATGGTTTGATAGGGTCTCCAGATGGAATTTGCTCTCTATATACCTGGAATGGCAGGTGCAGTAATTGCTATAACTATGCCGGGTTGAGATGCCACCTATGTCTTGGACCTATGTGTAAGTGTTCAAACATGTCGTCTATGTCTAAAGGATATTGTTGTTGTTGAGGTAGCCTATGCTCACTGGGATCATTCAATGGGAACATCATCAGGAAGCTTTCCTGATCGTCATTCATTGGATATTCGTGCGAATGATCGTACTCCGACTCATCTTTAGAAGACCCTTTGTGGTCTTGTCCATCTTCCGCTTATGGGTGAATCCATGAGGTTTCTCCTTGTTTGTCCGTAGGGAAAGGGTTGTTGAGGCCAAAAAGGTTATTTTTTTGTAATGGGAAATAATCCCCTAGTGTATAAGTTGTATTTGGATTGGCATATGGATCTGATGCCAACCCATCCTTGTTGCCTATCCCTAGGCTTTGCATGTTTTTGACCAAGATGTCGAGGGGCAAAGGGTGATTAAACCCTACTCCTGACTTGTCATAAGGCATTTGGTATCTTGGTTGGCACAAAACACGCATTCCTTGTTCATACCTACCTAACCCGTATCCATGCCAATTGCATTGGCTAAGATATCATAATGCGAAGTCTGGGTTAGCCAAATAATTGACATCTTCCACAAAGCGATCTTCATCTTCCTCTTTTGGTTGGGAATGTTCAACGCCATGATCCAGGCCCCCAAAAATAAAGTTTTTCTGATTAGGTGGGTAGCCTAAAGGAACCACGGAGCCTATGGGGAGTCGAGGTCTTCCCATGTCTTGCATAGATTGAAGTGTGGGCGTTGCAACAACATTGCGCACTATATACTCCCCCATGCCTATGGTAGACATCTCAATAATAATCGTTGGTGATTGAGAGGAAGCGAATGGGAGTTCTCCTTGAGTCCACTCCATGTGGGGTGAACTAGGCGTCTCAACTTCCATTCTATTAGGCGTCTCTTCTGTAGAGATGTTGGAGACTAGAGGTGGTTCCACTTCTAGGGGCTTCTTTCCTTTGTTCGTTGGTGTGGCCACCATAGGTGGCATCATTGTGGGAGGACCGGATGAAGAAGATGAACCCACCTGAGAATTTTATTGATTTGGTAATGGAGATTCTTGCTTAGTCAAACCCCTTTTAGATGGATTTAACTGGAAATCCACGTGCATTGAAGGAAGGGTCAACTGCAGCATGATTTGCACTGAGTTGCAATATTTAAAAGGTTCCAAATCTGCGGGGACCAAGTGCACTTGTCCTTCAAATGTTTACTTTAAACATTGATGAGTAATTGAAGGGACACACTTCATATCCCGGATCCAAGGCCGCCCAAGTAAGATATTGTAAGCCATCTCACCTTCTAAAATGTGGCACAACGTATGAATGGTCTTTTGTCCCACTTGTATGGGTAGGACAATTGTGCCAACTGTCGAGCATATCGCATCGTTAAATGCTTGAAGAGTATAAGTGGAAGGTACAATGTGAGAGGCTGGCAGCTTCAAATGTTTCAGTGCAGCGGTTGTAATAATGTTACTGGACAAACCAGTGTCTACCAACACCCGCTTGTATAGAGTCCCATTGACCCACGCAATAACATGCAAGGGTGGATCCGCTACATCCCCAGTCATCGTTTTTAACTCATCTTCCCTGAAGGTGATGACTGGTTCGGTACACTGTTTGACATGCCCCACAAAATTGTTGAACGAATTCGCTTCATGGGGATGCAACTCAATTGCCTTTAATATCTCCATAAGAGCTTCCCGATGGGGTTCCGATTGTTGAATAAGCTCATATATGGAGAGCCTAGCCGATGTGGTCCGTAGACTTTGAGTAAGTCTAGTTCGAATCGTGGCCACTGGTCTAGGCAGGGGCAACTGTGTAGGATTCACTTGAGGTTGTGATATGGGTGGAACTTCCCTAGTGGCTATCACGGGGGCAGCTCTTGGGTGTCTCTTGTTTCTTGTCACAATGCTAATCATCCCAACATACCCCTCCATGGGGCAATTTTGTTGCACTTCGTTGACATGAAGAGGTTTTTCTTGTGCATCATGTGTGGGTAAAGGATCTTTGAAAACACCCATTTGTTGGTTGTTGGGTGCGATGGGGTTATCCACTACCAATGTGTTATTATCAATGAGGTCTTGCACTAAACCTTTGAACGTCCAACAGACATTAAGGTCATGCCCTTTCTGTCTGTGGAATCTACAGTAAAGATCCTCTCTGTAGCCCTTAGTCTTTGGTAAATTAGGATCGATTGTTGGAATCTCTGGTAGATTAATCAGGTTTGTCGTTGACAAACGGTCAAACAAGGAGTCCCTAGACTCAGTGTATGGTGTAAATTTCTGCCTAGGGTGACGCTGTTAATTTTGATCCTATTTTTTATTATCTTTCTCATAGTTATTATGAGGCACTACCTGATAATTAGCCTTTGGAGGTCGTGTTCATCGGGGCGAGCTTAGGGGCATTGATAGCAACTTGATTGACCACGACAGGGTTTCGTTGCGTATTCCCTATTTTGGTGCTCTTGTTCCACTCTTTTTTCTTAGGCTTGGCAATTTTGCCATCCCGTATCTTGATCTCTTCGATAACTCTAGCTTGCGCCAGAGCTTCTTCTAAAGTGGCGTATTTCTGTAGCTGTAATAGCACAGAGATCGATCGCAAATGGCTCTTTGCGAACATTTGAGTTAGGTCGGACATAGGAGGGAGGTAGGATAGCTTTGAAAGCAACGTCCTCAATCGATTCCCATATGCCACCATAGATTCTTCCTCATACTGCTTGAGGCTAGCTAGGTCACTTAGTGACGCCTTTTTCTTTGTGTTGAAAGCAAAACGTTCTAGGAATGCGTCCACTAGCTGATCCAAGTTATAGATGCTATGCTTCGATAAATGGGTAAACCAATCCGAGGTAGATCCTACAAATGTGGTTATGAATGTTCTTAATAGCAATGCATCATTGTCTTGTATACTGAAGCATTGGCTCAAAAATCGAGTCACATGCTCTTGAGCATCTTCATCTCCTCTAAAGAGTGCCAACTGGGGCAGCTTGAAATGTTCGAGGTATGGAGGTATTGGCACTGATGTATGCACAGGATGACTATGGAGTTGGCATAAGGTAGGCTTTTAGGGCCTAGCAGTCTTGAGTTCCATAGTCTCTAAGTGTTCTAACAACACTTTGTATGCATTGGAGGACGTAATCTCCTCCTCCTTGGTTTGCTCCCGCTGTGGGTTGCGAGGAACTTGAGGCCTTTGGAGGGATAAATGGGTAGCATCCCTTCTGCCTTGATAGGGCGTTTCAGCCCACTCTTCTTCTTGGTTATAATCCTCATAAGCTTTTTGAGGAGTGTTTGGCCTAGGCCTGTACACATTGATGGGTGCCCGCGAAGGATGCCCATCATGGTTGCGAGGAGTGGCCTCCCACTCAGGTCTTAGAGGTAGTGCTTGCTGATGTCACAGAGACCTATCTCACACTAGGGGTTTGTGCCTCACATACATCTCAGATTGTTGTGCACGAGGGACTGGAGCCTTCTCAAGCGCATTGTTGTGAAGCAATTCAGTTGTCTGACGCTAAATGTGCTCTTGATTAAGGCAACACAAATGTTCTAATTTCTGTTGGTCTTGCCTAAGCCGCATGATTTGCGCTTGGCGGGCAGCTATTTGGGCAAATTCCAAGTCATTTTGTTCCATCGTCTCTTGTTTAGGAGGCCTAGATGTCTCCCCTACATATCTGTCTCGATCATGGTGCTCTGAAACCCCTATATGTTGTTTCCCTCTGTCGAGGTTAGCAGCATTGACTTGAAGCTCTGGTCTCAATGAGCGATCTAGATATAAAGCGGGTGCAAACGTGCATCATTCCCACACTATGTATTGTTCTTAAGGAATGTAGTGATCCTCCTCACTCTCTCTGTTATATGCATAAAAGGTGCGAGCAGAATTGTCTTGCCCTGTCAAAAGAACCTGATACTCTGGATATGGTCTATTGTGTCCGACATTAATCAGGGGTAAATTAGGAGTAACAAAATCATATGGTTCCTCCTTGTGGACCCTTTTTTGTTCTAGAGCAATACACAGTGCTTCATCACTAGGCCACCCATAACGAACTTCCAAGGGAGGCCTCGTACTTAGACCAAGTGCTACATATTGGTTATTTTCTTGAAAATATTTTTGTTGCTTAGGAGTTCCCCCTAGGGAGGTGCCTCTATAGTCCTGTCTATTGATGGCATGAGTTGGAGTGCCCCTCAAGGAGGTGCCTCTAGAGCCATGTTCTACATGGTGTGAACTAACTTGTGTACCCTACCACCAAGGCAGGATGGCCAAGTCTTTAGAGCTATATCGGAGACGACTTGTCTCTCTTGGTGCATTTTCTGTAGCTTCTGCCCATGATTGGGCTTGGCTATGAGTAAACACCATGGTAATGTTAACCTAAAGATGCAAAAATTCTTTTTATGATTTTTTTTATCTAAACAAAAAATAGAATACACACACAAGCAATGATTATCTCTTTTAAAGATTAATAGTGTGCCCTAAATCTGGTTTAGTGTGTTTTTGTTGTTTGTTTTGTGTTTTTGAAAATTTTTTATGAAAACTATTTAAATGCAATTATGAAGGCTCTTATGACTCCCAAAATGGTCGCCCCTTCAATATACCATTGTCGGACCGATATACCAACCTCTCTATATACCCACCCTTATGTGAGGGAGACTATAGGTACATGAGAGTAGATGATACGTGGAACATAGGCGGTACGGAAGGGGAATCACTTTGTTTATGACACCTACCATAGAAGACTTATCCTCATGTGCTAGGAATCACCCTAGCTACACTCGGTCAGCTTTCATTAGGATTTACGTCTAGCAACAGTCGCGATCGGGGTAATGGATGCAATATCTCAAGCCAAAGTGATAATGGAATCCACCTTTGGTCTTGCTCAAGGGTTGGGTTTTACTACCAACGCCTTGGTTTAAATAACCACGTGATGTGTGGGGTTAATTTTAATTTGCAAAAATTTGAAACAGGCAAACAAAAAGGAAACTTTCCCTAAGCCATACAAAACTAAAAACTAGAAAACAAAAAACAAAAATTTGATAGAAGCTTGTTAAAAACCCCTACCTCTTCTCTGCCCAATAGGATGTTTCTGATTTGCTACTCTGAAAAAAGTATAGAAAGCTACTCATCCCTGGGTGAGACGAATATCAGAAAGTATTCGTTCCAGGGTGAGACGAATGGAAAACTCGTCCCTGGGTGAAACAAATAAAAATTTGTCGACTAAAAAATAAGTACCTGTAATCAAAACAAGCAATTTCAGATTAGAAATCTAACCTAAAAAAAAACAGAGGACAGAGGTCCCACCGTGATCGCCATTGAAAACACGAGATTCCGGAAACAAAAAGGATATACTAAAAATGCAATGTAAACGAAACTAAAATAACGCTTAAACCCTATGTTATTGAAAAATGCGTAAAAATAAAGAACATGAACACAAGATATCAAAGCAATATAAAATACGACCCTTTTATTGATATGCTTTTCAAATTTGTGTTACAATGCGTCTCCTTCCTTTTTAGGGGATAGGAGCGTTAAATGTTGGTCTTTTACAACTTGTTTCATAATTCCTTCTTCCGCGTGCCCACATATAAGATGGGCGAACCAAAACGTTGTCGCCGCTTGTGTTGGTAAAAGTAGATTCCTCGTTGCTCTTCTAATGCTGAAAATCTGTGTTCAAAGAAACAAACAAAGAATCAGTAGCACCTGTGTATGAAAACGAAAGATAAATATAATAATGGTTAAAATGAGTCCAAATAAATTGAAAACTTGACAAAAGCATAATCATGTAACTAGCTAAATACTACAAAATAAATAGTCACCAAAGGCAATAATGCGGGGGGTGCCCGAAGGCAAACGACCCGTGGGTGAAACTTTGCTTCGACACCAATCCGCTTGGGATGGGTCCGAAACCTGATGTGATGTGTTGTCGGCAAATTGGTAGGATATTGTGGTCAGAAAAATCGGGTTTTGGTTCTTGATTCGTGCCTTCAAAAGTCACCCAATAACCTCTCTTTCGATTAAGAGATTATGGATGTTGAAAGCACAAATTGCAAGTAAGTGAATTAGCAGCACTTCGTTGCTCAAAATGCTCCTTCTCTGTATATCTTTTGGGTGAGGAAGCTCACCATTTTATAGACCCAAGGGGTCTCTTTGAATTAACATGTAAAAGTGTTACTTTGCATGAATGCTTTTTTGTGAAGAGAAGACTTCTTCTTGATCAAGGGCTTCTTAACTGCCTCTATGCATGTCTTTGTATGCTTAGAAAAGCTCACTCACACTCCCATGCAATGAAGAGATAGCTAAGTGGCAAATCTGAGTTGTCATGAAAAAGCCTACTCTCACTCCCATGCAATGAAGGGAGAGTTAAGTGGCCAATCTGAGTTGTCCTAAAAAGCTCACTCTCATTCCCATGCAGTGAATGGAGAGTTAATTGATAGATATGAGTTGTCAAAAGAACTCACTCGCCCTCCTATGCCATGAAGGGAGAGCTAAGTGGTAGTTCTGAGTTGTCATGTGCCGAGGTTTGACTTTTTTTCGGTCAAACCTGGCATTCGTCCCACCCCAGAGCGAGCGCTGGTAATCGTCTCTGGGTGAAACAAGTACCAATCTGCACTCGTCTCTGGGTGAAACGAGTACAAATTTGCACTCGTCTCTGGGTGAAACGAGTACAAATTTGCACTCGTCTCTGGGTGGAGCGAATAAGTAGCAGAATGTCTAAAAGGTGCCAAATTGATCTTTGACTTGTAAAACTGCTGTGTGAGTGGTTAGAACCACTGTTTTAACCTTTGGGGCTGCCCTGGGGCTATGTGTTAGTGCGATTAGTGTTTGTAGTCACATAATTGGATTGGTGTTGTTTTGGTGTCTACAGTTTCTTGCAATTCAAGGCATCAATTAAGACACAAGTATAGGCTTATATATACTATAATCCAAAAGTGTTTTTTGAGTCCAATCTAGTGGAATTGAATTTTTCCATTTTGTGAAGGTTTAATATGGCTAGTGGTGCACCAAAGTTCCTATTGCCTAACTCCCAACTATTATGAGGATATAACTATTATGTTTGGAAGACCAAACTTATAATTCAGCTAGAGTTCAAAAAATTTTGGGATGTCATGGAAAAGTCCACTACCCATCCTAAATAAGATGAAGAAGGATAAACAAAGTTTGACAAAGTAGATAGAAAGGCCAAGTAAATCATCATGTTTAGTGTTGCAGATGAAGTTCAACCATATATTCAAGATTCAACTATAGCTAAAGAGGCATAGTATAAGTTCAAATAGTATTTGAAGCAAATAATAAGAACCAAATCTCATTCCTCCAGAGCCAACTTCATTGTTTGAAGATGAAGAATGGAGAAAAACTCAAGCCATTTTGTAGGTGAGTTGCTAAGCTACGAGTATCACTATAATATTTGGGAGAAAAAGTGTCAATTGACACACTTGTTCCCATTATTTTGATATCTCCACCTTCATAGTATAATGTGTTTATGATAAATTTAAATGTCATAGAGCAAACATCAACATTTGAGAATTTGGTGGATCTACTTCAAAAATTAGAGGCCTCACAGACAACTCAATATGAAGAACAAGTTATTCTTATAAATAAAAGAGGAAAAAATCCATTCAAAAGAGGCATAAAACCTTTCTTCCAAAATCAAAGTAATCATTCTCACTGTAGATGATATATTATCTTTATGGAAAATTTTACCACATAGTGAAGTAATGTTGGCATAATCCCTTTACAAATGGGTCTTATTCTCAAGCAATGAATTCACAATAGAAGAAGCCATCAATGGATGCAAATTAGAAAGCAATGAATCAACAACATAATGATATTGTACAAGACAACTCTAGAGAAGAAGAAGATGATCACTTTGGAAAAGAGGAGCATATATTTAGTGCTCATGTAAGTCATCCTAAATATGATTGGCCAAGTTTCCAATGTGATACCCAACAAGATTATATTTGTCCTTAATATCATAGTGAATAATCAACTACAAATAATAGAGACAATATTTGGCCAACTCTTGTAGGTGATAATCAAAACAATATCAATACCATGATCAAATATGTACCAATAAATTGTCTCAAGTCATAGAATAACTGGGAGGAGAACTAGATGAATGAGAAAACTCAATTGGAGCAACTTGAAGTCAAAGAGGTAAATTTTGAATGTGATTCTTGTTAATCTAAGGATTTCAATATAAATGATATAGAAAGTAAGACTAATGAGAAGCAACAGGAATCCCTACATAAGGCACCCAAAATTCAACTACATTTATTAGCAACACATCACATCGTAAATCAAAGGAAGTGTGAATATGTCACCTATCACAAGAAATGGTTTAGTCAGATGAACAATGCCAAGAAAAAGTAGGAGGTGATTGATCTCACCACAAAAAACATTCAATACAAAAATTTAGGACCAATGAATTTAATAGTCAACATAGAATGCATGGTAGTACATGTCAAAAATCCTCCATATGAAGACTCTAGAGGAGGCACATATTTCTTAAATTAATTCAATAATTCATCCTTTATGAACAGTTGTGGTCCCTATTTATAAAGGAACGATCAATATGTCCACAATATAAACTATATTTGATAAATAATTAGTTATGTAATAGGAATAAATGATCGGTGGTACCTAACACTCCTTATTATCATGCAGGTGTAGAGTTCACATTAAGGGGAGGAGGAAATATTATTTATTCCCCATGTTCATTACTGCAACTAATAATTAGGTTTTGTAGATTGTATTCAGTTTCACCATGCAACCAAATATCCTAAGAAAAATGAAGTATTGATGCAAAAACAATAGAGTGAACCTCGTAATCATGTGGTATTAGCTCAATTGGTTAGATTTCCTCAAAATTTAAGGAGGAGACCAAGGTTCAAATCTTTCCAAGTGATACATGGATAATATCCAAGTGTTGTTGTAATACCACTATGTGGTGATAATGTAATATAGGTGGGGCCTATTCCAATCCCATATAACCAATTGAAAAATAGAGTGAACCTCATAAACAATGATCTACTGTATTGCACTTGGAGGTTGTATCGATTAGTTATCCATGCAATTCGGTAGGATGAGAAGGTTACCATAAGGACACTCGTAGTTGAAGAAGCAAAGAAATCCAAAAATTGAAAGTTCACAAATATGTGGATAAGTGAAGGCCTATGTCTCACTCAAGATGAATGGTTATGTTTGTTACCATTCATAGGAAGATAAAAATTAGTAAGGACCAATCCAACTAATAATCTATGATTGGTTGTATGTCCCAATCATAAGTGACGGACACAACAATATGTGTCCAACTATAGATAGAAGAAATCATACCTATTATTGGATAAGCAAATTGAGGCAAATACCACTATTGTTGAAGTATTATTTATCTATATATTTAGATCATGATAAGTAAGGGGGGGATTTTTCTCTACTCCAAACCAAGAACCAGAGCTAAGTACCAGAGCTAGAACCAAATCCAAATACTAAATCTAGAGGCAAAAGCCATAACCAAAAGCTAGAACCACAACTAGAGCCAAAATCCAAAAGCTAGAGCCAAGTGCTAGAGCAAGTGCCAGAGCTAGATCTAGAGTCAAGAGTCAATAGTAAGAGCCAAAACTCAAAAATTTTCCTACTAAAAAACAACGTGCAAATATCTTATGCAAGTTACTTGCATATATTGAGTTTGAGGTATTTCAAAATTTCCTCTCCAAGAAAATCTAAACTATGATTTAATAAGGGGGGAATGTTAGGAGTTATTATCATCATAGTTTGGTGGTATATTAATTAGAGTGGATAAAATAACCACTCACATGATCTAGTAGTTCATGTTAGTTAAGGTCAACTAATGTCCTTATATGGAAGCCATTCACAAGGACCACAGGGTAAAGTTATTTAGAGGTTGTCGTTATCTTCATAAGAACTATGAGTCCAAGTTAGTTGTTGTCCTCACATGGATAGTATTTATGCCATATTTGGCAATGCTTTGTACTTAAATATTCATCACTCATAATGCAAACTCATCAAAGCTTCAAACGTCATCATATTTACTTTTATTGCTTTGTTTTCTTGTTGCTTGGTGTTTTCCATCTATTTTTATCATCATTTGTTGTTGTTGATTTTTTTTGCACTTTTTTTACCTCTCTTTGTCATGGTGTCACTCTTTGTAAAAAGGGTCACTAGGTTATCTTCAACATCTTCCTTGTATCAATACCTTATTTTAAGTGTCATGAAGCAATTGCTTTAGTTCAACCCATGGCATCTCCTATATGATATGTGATTGAAACACCAAGACAACATTCCCTTTATAAATTTTAATGTAATATGTTAAACCCACTCTTTACAATCAATCAATAATTTTGGTGTCTCACTATGGTGGTAAGTATACCTTATTGAACAACACATTTGACTAGATACTGCAGTGGTTAACCCTATTATGGTAGCGGTATGGTGAATTTCCCTTCCACATGATCTCCATCCCATGGGACATTGTAGCATGTATGTAGTCCATATTTGATCACTTATATCATCTTAATGTCCCATTGTATTGGTAAACATAACTTGTTAAACAATGTGCTTGAGCAAATATTGTAATGACAAATCCCATTGTGGTAGGGGTATGACAACTTTCTCTTCCATGGGATTGACCTCCTCTAGAATGAGCTACAACACATATCTAGTCCACTTTTTCTTGACCTTATCTCTCTTCTCCTGTATCATGGTGGGTATGTCTTACCAAGAAACATGTCCATTGTCAGTGGTAGGGTGTGAGTTGGCTTTGGGGAAATATACTTGTGTACCATTAATGGCATAGGTTGGCATCTCTTCGGCCACCCCATAGTGGTGGTGGACATTATTGACTACCATAGTTTCCATATATGCCTAACTAGTGGCTTCTTTTAGGATTGGGGTTAAATACTTGTATCTATACATGACATAGATTTTATTCTCCCAATTTTCCCTATTATAGAGATAATTGTGTTTGTTGGTACTTAGAATTTGTTAAATATTGCATGCATCCTACCTACTTTAATGGAATGTATAAATAATATACCACCCCATGCATGGTTATTCTTGAAGGGGGTAGTATTTAATGAGCACATTGTCGAATGCTACACAAATTTGTTGTGCTCTAGATCAATTAAATTTCATAAAAAGTATGTCAATGAATGTTATGCAAATCATATGTGCTATCTCTAATTATTGTGCATGACTTTTAATGTTACTCAATCATACATGCAAGCCCTAAAATGACATGTTTTGGAGTGCTACATAAATCATATGCATATGCCATAAATGAAATAAATATAACAAATGTAATAAATCAAGTCAAGTCATCACACATATAGACAAAAGAGACACTGTAATGAAAATACATGAATCTCATATTTAAATAGATATATAGAGAGAAGATGATACATCACGACATAACTTGGTACATAAGGCACTGAGTGCCATCATCCTAAGCTACCCTATGTCCCAAGTACATGTTTTACTACACAAGTGATTTTCCTACATAATATTTCGCTAAGTTTTATAGGGTTATCATCAAGGTAGTGCTTCTAATGGTTTTGGCATATTTCAAACTTCCATGCATACTCTATTTTTGCTCATTTTGCACCCAACTAGCATTTTTAGTGCTTTGGGAATTTTCATAGGTATATTCATTTCCAACCACATGGGGTCAATTTCTTCTAGCCAAAATATGTAGGGGTATGTACATGTACATATTAGGTATGTTCTCCTCTACTCTTGAATTTTTTGTTATGTTTTGCCATATTTTCTATTGGTTATTTTAATAAATTACATTTTCATAGACAATAGATTCAAAAATTACAAATTTTTTGTTTTTGTTTAGTAGCATATATTTTTTATTTATGTTACTTCGACTATCACATTTTTCTCTTTTTATTTTCTTGATTGCCTAAGGACTCACAATTGGCTATCACTTGTAGTGTTTCCCACAATCCTTAGGGAGGGCTAACATGTATTTGTAAAAATAGCACTAACAACTAACTTTGCAAGTGGTGGAGATTTTATGTGACATAGGTGGACTACCTTTGTCTATCCTTGGGTAAGATGATAGCAAGCCATGTCGATCGATGGATTTTGGTTCTCTTTCTTGGTTTTTGATATCTTTCATGATTTTTTTACCTCCTAACTTTTCCAAAACCAAATATTAAGGATAGAGTTGTAATTAAGGGGTATTTTGACATGCGTCCCTTAAAGTGCACACTCTAAAATCAATAATGCCAAGACTTCCACTTTAATTGTAGAGCTTGGTTTTCCAATTAATTTTATGGTTTTTGATGCAAAATCATAATTATAGTGTGTTTTTACACATAGAGTTTGAGTGATGTATCATTTGGATTGATAATTATGATTTTATGACCCTAAAAAGGGATAAAATCAATCATCAGCTACAAATATCAAGTTATCTACTGTAAATACATATTTTATTCCCTCATTTTCTTACCATATTATAATTATTCATTTAGCTATCAAAAACCAAACATTCACTTCTTGACAATTTTATTGCTAACACTCCTTTCATACTCTTTGCCTTTGTTGTTATTACATCACACAACCTCTTTTGCTCTCTTTCTCCCTCTCTTGTCCTTGTAGGTATAATCAAAACCAATGACTATTATTCCATTGCCTTACATAGAGAAGAACAAGACACTTTATCCAAATTTGTAGCCAAATGTCATTGATTACCATTCAAGGATTATTTTAGAAGGTGGGTCGAGCCCTCTACAAACATATCAAGTGTGATACCTCCATATTTACTATGGTGACATTACAAGCAGATTAGGATGAGAATGAGCTCTTTATCATGTTCTAGATGATATGGTCATGATGCCATAGGTGTTAAATATTTCTTTTTACCACATTAGGATTGGTCTTAGAATTGCATTTTGTGGATAATCTTAGTGTAGTCTATTTTCAAATACTTCATTTTATTTATGCTTGAATTATGATAAATTTTGGTATTTGTTGTTAATTTATTGTTTTGTTGTCTTATTTTAAGCATATTTGATTACATATTGTATCAATTTGCATGATTGTATGAGATACCTTCTTTTTCCAACAAGTATTTTCAATTTAGGTGATTCTTTGTCCAATTTGAAAAGAATTTAGGGGGTATAAGTGATATAATTTTCATCTTAAAGTATACATATTTAACACTTAAAACTTATTATACCATATAGTCTTATTTTTTGTCTTGAGAGAGCTCTAAATAACACTAAATTTATAGTAAATGATATATGCATAAATATCCATATTCTTGCCAAACTTTGGCTCAAAATCCATTCATTTGAACCTTTAAAAGATCAAAATAGTCCATCCCAACAAGTTAACAGGAAATGTATAGATTTAACACATCCAAGTAGCCTAAATAGTGAAGTGGACAAGTATTAATATGGATATGTGCAAGGGAAAGCATGGAATAGTGCCTTCATGCATACCCATGCTTGGAAGAGCCTCAAAAATACAAAAATAATTGTTGCATTTTTGGATTCTAGATGAGTCTTATTTAGGCCAAAATAAGGAATAGGAAGGGCATTTATAAGATTCAAGTATAGGGTAAGCATTTTTTTTTATGTTGGAGAACAAGGGGTTGTACACAAGTCCCCTACCCTTGACAAATTATAACTCTCTTCTTTAGAGCTTGATATTTTACAAATAGATTCAATTTTCATCTCAATTGAGTTGCTATAGCTATAAACCTACATCATTTTACATAAAATGTCTAAATTCTTGATTTTTATTTTTTGGATCTTTTTCAATTTTCTATATGAATACAAATATTCTAGAATTCAACATCCTTCTTGACATTTTCCTACAGTAGCCTTCACAATACCAAAACTTTATCTCATGCATTGCATCTTAGTATAGTAATATTTTTAAAACATCATACTATCATAGTCCACTTTACCAGATCTGGATTGCTAATTTCCTTCCTGAAGGACAAGTGCAACCACAAAAATTATAATTAATAGTTTATATGAAAACACATTAATGTTTTAAAATAAAATAAAAATATATTACCAATGGAAAACATTAAAGTAAATCTTCATCATTATTAAATTTAGACAATCAAAATTTTCTTGTCATCGTAAGCTAAACTTACTACATCCTCTAACCATGGAAAATATACTTTAACTTCACAATCCTCAAATAAAACCCCTCTATTTGCTAGCCTATCTACACATTTGTTTCCTTCCCTTAAAGTATGTGAAAACCTATTTTTTTCAAACTCTATAGAAAGGTCTTGATCCCACAATTATCTCTTGTATGTTCCATGGAGGCTTTGTTTTCCTCAAAATTGCATTTACTACTATGTGTGAATCACCTTGCATTTTATTTGTTTGCATATTTTTAACCCTTCCAAATGTGCCCAATCTTTAGCTTCATTGTTTTTCTTAAATCCACTATT
Organism: Wollemia nobilis; assembly: GCA_028583015.1. NCBI lineage: Eukaryota > Viridiplantae > Streptophyta > Pinopsida > Araucariales > Araucariaceae > Wollemia > Wollemia nobilis. The sequence goes on from JAQPPZ010016919.1 coordinate 4,812,760, forward strand.
GAAAGCATAATGAGATAAAATATCTCTTCTATTATTTCTAATTATTCTTCTTCGTCCTATTGGTCCTAGATTTCCTTTAGATGCTCCATAAAAATTTAATCTGACCAACTCCACATCAAGTGGTTTCCACTTTATATTTTTTGCCATCTTTTTTTTTCTCGCATATTCAACATCATAATTCCATTTGATGACTTGACTCCATCTATCAAGGCTCTCTACTTCCATATTAGGGATTGGGTGAGTTGATAGGGTTGGTTTAGACTCCTCTATGGCTAAACAAATCTTCATTTTCATTACCTCTAAATTGTTTTCCTTTCCTTTAAATATTTTTCTATTCCTTTCTAGCCATACAGTCCAAAGTATTGTATCTTTTGATATATCCTAGATTTTTTGTAAAGCCTAACTTTTAAAAGTGGTCTACCATTGCCTTAACCATTCTTCCATTATACCATTCATCACCATGTATTTACCAAACATATTAAGAGTCCATTGCCATAGTTTCCATACTATTAAGCAATATCCCAAAAGATGGTCTATACTCTCCTCATTTTTACAAAGAACACATTGTGAGGGGCTATGAAAACCCATTTTCATAATGTTTTCCTAGGATAAAATTCTTCTATGATCTACTAGTCAAACACATTTTTTAACTTTAGGAATGCTTGTACTATTCAATATTCCTATTTTCTTGGTGCTTTACATTTTTTTAGTGAAAAAGACTAAATTTTTTTAAACATAAACTAGATTACATAGTTTTTAGGCCTTCCATACATGGGCCACATCTCGAAAGTACCTCTATATATACATACCTATAATCCTATAAAGGATAAATGCCTAATTAGAGAATAGACCAAAATTACACAAAAAAGCATTGCTACACCAAATCATTGAACGACATATCAGAGTAGGACTCCTCAAAACTGCAATAAGATAAAACCTTCATTTTATTTTCCTTATATACCACATATCCTCTTGAAACCACATTTGATAGGTCTTCATTTCTACTGGTTATTGCAAATTCATATAGCTCCTCTAGCTTATCCTACTAATCTCCACTATTATTTGTCTATCCTATCTCCACCTTCCCACATACATAGTAATTCGAACAATTCCTTATCATGAAATAAAGGAGTTACCACATTGTTATTTATTCCTTCCCCATAATTGGGGTAATCCTATCAAATAAAAACCTATTATTCCATATAATATTCCCGTAGGTTTTACCCCCAACCATAATCCCACCACTTATGACCTCTCTCTATTCCCCAATTAGCCAATCTATCAAAAATTATGTTCTTTTCCCTCACCACATGGAGAAATTTTATCTATGCTCTGTTTTTTAAACCCATAATATTATCCAAGACCCACAGGACCTTCCATTCCATTTTCCCCCTCCTATTGCTTTTTTAACCTTTTGATTAAGACTTGATAGTCAAAATCCACCTCAATTCTTAAGTATCCTAGAGGTACTTGATTGAGTTGAACCCTATGCTCTAATAGGCGCCCCTATTATGTTGCTCTACATAATAATATTGATCTTCTAGTCCAACTCATTTGAAAAGTGGAACAATCATAGAAGACAATAGTTTTATGGAATGTCTGGTGGGACCACATTGAATCATCATTGGTCTCATAATTAAAGAACAAATAAGGTTGTGAATCTTGTGAGGGTCTCTACTTATTTGCTTGTTGAAGAACCTCAAAAATCACTTGGTGACTTTGCTCAAGATAAATGTCTAGAAGAAGCCATGCTAAAAGGATATTAGATTGATATTTTGATGAAGATATCAATCTATATACTCTTAGAACACATTTTATATTCACCTAGCAACTCCACTCCAACCAAAGGATCTAAAAATGTATGAGTGAGAGATCTACTACCAGATGCTTTGTTGCTAGAAATATTTAATATTTTCTTCCTCCACTTGACATTATTCCTCAAATAAGAAGAAGAAAATGCCCAAGAATGGCCCCTTTACCACTCAATTTATTCCATGCTTGGAATGATAAAAGTTCTTTGCAACCTCTAGAGCCATAAACTGTATGGGGGAGCAATCCAAAGTCGGTGCTAGTATCCTTGTTGAAGTGTATCGACAAATATTTAAAAACTCCATTGGATCATCTACAAGATATGGTCCTCTTATATCAAGTACATAATATCATAGGGCAAAATGTAGCTCTTAGACTACTAGTGGCTTTACTTAAAGGAAACGCTTGCAAAGGATATGACTCTCTTCCCTGACACTCAATTATTGATTGGGATAATCTTGCTACTCTCTTCATAAAAGGAGTTGAAGAGAGGTTAGATGGGATAAATATCCAAGCTAATCAATAAAATGGTCAAACTAAAAACCAAAAGTAGTCGATATTATAGGTGTTGACCCCTTTACAGTGAGAGTCTACCAACCATGTTAGGAATATAGTTCTAACTCAAAACACCTATGATGAGATCCAAATGCCTTCCAATACTCATTTCTAGATCCTCATTATTTTGGCTATGGCAACTCCCAAAGGATATGCATACTATGGCTCATACCACCTCCCTAAATCCACTTCACAAGCCCCTTTATATACTCCTCAAGTTCCTACCCGAGGTGTTGCTCCAAAAAATAGCACCATATCACTAGAACAAATGCTAGTGGTATGGGATGAGGTAGGGTACACATATTTTTTATGGAACTAAAGATCTAGTGGGTGAAAAACCATAGATACAACCTAACACCCCCATTAGAGGCTAGAGGATATCTATAAGGAAAAAGTAATAAGTAAACCAACTAGTCCCAAATGTAGGATCAAATCATAACAAGGTTGACTCGATAAAACAAAATACGTGCACTAAGAATCAATGACCAAAGGGGATACTGGATGAAGTTGAGGAGGAAAGAAATATGGTTCAAACATGGATGGGGACAATCCCTATCACATGAAGTATCTAGATAAGCAATACATCCTCCTAGTTAGAAATGATCTTGTATGCTTTCATTAAAAGATCAAACAACATATGGAACACTAGGAGGAATTGATTATTGAAACACAAATGCAAGGTGATTTTCCCATGTTTATTTTAGTATAATGGTTTACATAAATCTTGGAACTAGTCACCTCCCAAAGGTAGCCACCCAATGGATCGTGGCTATGACCAATCACATGTTCAAGTTGACAAGTAGTGGAAGTTCAGATCAATTTGGTCCAAGCATTATAGATTTTGATGAAGGAACCTCATGTCATGTGAAACACCTAGCATGCAAAACATACCAAAGTTATGTATCATATTGTCAATAGTTGGTATTTACAAATAAATTTTATAAAGGCTAGAGGTTATGTATCCATTTGTAAGACCAACTAGCAACATGTGATAAGGGAAGGTAAGTCAAGGTGCTCACATGGAGTAAGTTTTATAAAATACACCAAGGAGTTCATGTGCAAGATTAAAATAGGGTAACATGAGCTAGAAAGTCCAAGAGCCAAAAAATAAACAATTGCCATAACTAAATACGAGGTGAGAAAATATATAGCCATAAATTTTGTTGATTTGACTAAGTTAAAGGGGTCATTTCTTGACACCTTACCAAAGTAGAATTAAAGAATAAAATGATGAATAGGGTAATGGGCCTCAAATGAATTCCCTAATATAAATTATTTTATCCCACAAGCTCCTAATCATAACACTTTAAAGAAATTATATCTTATCTATGTGCTCAAAATCCTCAATATTTACCTCCTTAGACTCTTCATCCAATAGATAAGTCCAAAAATGTTATGTTCTTATCCTTCTATAAGTAGAAGCCCCCTATGAGTAGCCAAACTATAGTGAAATTTTAGTACATAAGGTAAATCTAATCTAAAGGAAGAATTTTGAGAAATATTTCTATCTAGAGTTTAGCAAGATGATAAGACTAGAATCTCCTTCTATATATAAAGAAACTAATGCTAAGAAGATGTTATGAATACCAAAAAAGAAGATCCTACACCAAAAGCTATCACCAAGTTCAAAGTTCAAGTACCACAAGGCAATGTTAACCACCCAGATCATACAAATAAAGGACTATAGACTTTCTAGTGGTAACTAAGTCAAGCCTCACCTTAGTTAGGGCTCTTAGAGCCTTTTTTGTGGTAACTAACAAGGCTTCATTGTTGGAAAAAATTATATCTACCCAATGGACATGAACCCATCCCTTAACTCGAGGGGTGGATTCAAAACAAGAGCCACCCTCTTTTGGTAATTGGGTTTCAAAGTAGCTGTTACAAAAATATATCAGTAACATACCCATGAAATGGAACCTAAGGGACATGGTAGAAGAAGAGGGGGAACAGTGTTTGAAAAAGTGAGGTTGATAAGATTGTCAAGTAGGCTAGACCATCTGAAGGTCCCTCTAAAAGATCATGGCAAAAGGACATGTAGTAAGTTCTCACTACACTCACAAGGAGAAAGCCATAGAAAAAAATTCATGAGACAGACTCAATGAAATATTAAGTGATGAACGAGTGTAGTAAAAAGTTTTTATGAAAAGGTTCCAAAAGTCAAAGGGTAAAACAAGGTACAAAGAGCAAGTCTTTGTAGATACAAAAGTCTCAATCAAAATCGACAACACCTTCTATAGATCCAATAGAAGGGAGAAGGTAAAAAATTTATGACAATATGCAATATCTGAATCCCAAAATATGGAGAAAATTATTGGAAGGCACAAAAATATCAAGATGTCCAAATATCGAGAGTTTTGAAAGTTTTGACAAAGGAAGAAAACAAAAAAAAAATTGAGAAGCAAATCAAGAAATTTTTGAAGGATGAATAATTTAGAGGCCTTGATAATCAGACCATCCAAAATATTTGATGATGGAAGATAGGGAGTATTGGCCATCTAATAAATAGAGGACCCATGACATCAAGGCATGTCTCCCAAAGGTGGCAATTGAACCCACAAAAATAGAAAAGCCACCAGCTCATCTACCCACACCTCTTAAGCCTGACAAGTCTAGAAGAATAGTTGATGCATTAAAGGGGACAACATACAACATTCTAGTAGGAGTGACTCCAAATCTAGAGCATTTATTACAAATATTTCCTTATTGGCTATTAAACTTAAATATCTCAAAATAACTTAGGTGCCAATGTAAACAAGCCAACAATATTATAGGTCGAAATATCAATTAATCAAGAGTAGAATAATTTATGAGAAATAAAATATATATCTAGGTCAATATAATAATGAAAATAACATTCACTTGTAATATCAAATATGAATGTAAATGGACAAAATAATTCATGTACATACATGAAGAATACTTACAATATGAATTGCTCAAAATCTGTATACAAGCTTTATTATCAATGAGACTATTTCTCCTTTTTCTCATCTTACTCGTATTTCTCAACTCATTACATTGTATGGAGATTTGTCCCCAAAATATATACATAATAATGTGACTTTTCATGTACTTGACTATTGCTCTCCATATGATATCTCCCATGACCTTTGGCATACTGTATTGCCACTTGTATACTAGGCTCTTCACTCTCTTCTTACATTTATACTTGACTCTATGATACTTGCACACTTCTACATAACTCTTACTCTCCTACATGCACTCAAAATATAAGAAACTTGTGCAATCCTCATATTACATATTTGCACACTTACATACATGACACTTGTGCACATTCTCTCAATACACACTTGCACTCTTACTTACATGAAACTTATGCATTTCTTGCACATTGACACTTACATAAAAGGGGAAATATAAATGACTTATCTAAACTATAGACTCAACCCTAATATATTACATATTTAAATTTATACCATGAAGGTACCATGGGGGTACATTAGCACATACCAAATAATGTAATATTCTCTAATATTAAGATCGATGGAGAATATTACATTATTTGGTATATGCTAATGTACCCCCATGGTACCTATGATACAATGTAAATACTAGAATAGGGTTTGAGTCAATAGTTTAGACATGTGATTTATATTTCCCCTTTATGTAAGTGTCTATGTGTAGTATATGCATTAGTGTCATGTAATTAAGTGTGCAAGTGTGTAGTGTGAGAATGATAGGGAATTAGGTGTGTGAATTAATAAATGTTAGTTGTTGTAAGGATTAAGGTTTCATTATCATTAAATGCACCCTTATCCAAAATATGTCGTGTAATGAGTATTTATAGGCGTATGTTATCAATGGAACAAAGTTAAGTTTTTGTGTTTTTCATAATCTCCATTGTGCTTGCGATTACTGTTCCTTATCAGATAAAGTGCATGATTGTCATGTAATTAAGTGTGCAAATATGTAATGTAAGAAAGTGCACTTGTCATGTATTAGATGTGCATGTAGAATTGTGTAAGTGTCATGTAAAAGTGTGCAAGTTTCATAGAGTTAAGTGTGCATGTAAATAGAGAGTCAAGAGTCATGTATACAAGTGGCAAGATGAGAAGCCAAAATACATGAGAGGATTTATCTTATGCATGGAATAGGAAAAGATGCATCTCTCGGATATGTGAGGAGAGCAATAGTCAAGTACATGAAAATTCATCTTTGTAAGGCTATATTATGGAGATAAAGCTCCATGTATTGTATATCAAATGGATCTATGAAGATCACATTCAAGCATTAATAATATTGAAGCTTGTATGCATATTTTGAGCAATTCTACTATAATTTTTCTTCATGTTATTACATGAATGACTTTGGCCATTTTATATTCATATTTTATATTTTCTCAAATGTTATTATTATTTATATTGGCCAACTTATATTCTAATTGCTCTTATATTTGAGACTACTCAGGATCCTAAATATTAGGTTATAAGATAATTTGGCTTAAAAGCCAATACCTACACTCGAAATTTGGAAATTTTGGAGAATATTATATTATTTGGTATATTCTAATGTACCCCATGGAACCTTTTGTATAGTTGTAAATAATAGATTAGTGTGTGAGTTAATAGTTTAGGAGTGTGATTTATATTTCCCTAATATATGTGTCTATGTGTAGGATGTGCATGTGTCATGTAACAATGTGTGCAATTGTTTAGAGTGATAAAGTGTGCAAGTGTGGAGTGTGTAGGAGAGTGCAAAGTGTCATAAAGTGGACATGGATGTAGAGAGTCAAGAGTCATGTCTACAAGTGGCAAGATGTGAAGCCAATTGATAATAATGGTTTGTCTTATGTGTGGAATAGAAGAGGATGCATCTCCCAGATATGTGATGAGAGCAATAGTTAAAGAGTCCAAGATTCACCTTTCTAATTTTATATTATGGAGATAAAGTTCTATGAGATGATCACTGAAGAAACAAGTGTATTTGCATATTGATCTTGTATACAATTTGAGAAATATTATTGTAAGTTTTTTTCATGTTATTTCATAAATGATATTGGCCATCTATTTCATATAATTGTTATTGTTATTTTCATAAATTTTATGTTCATTGATATTGGTCATTGATAATTGAATGCTCAAATATGGATTTTATATTTTATCCTAAATATTGGGACTTCTGATAATCTAGATAAAAATCCAACAATGGTATCAAAGCCACCTTGAGTGGAGAGATCTACATCAAGCCAAGTAGGTTGGAAAATTATCTACAAAATTATCATTTAGGCCAGGAAAGAAGCTTGGTAGAACTATTTAATAGATTTACATTTAATCCAAGACAAACCTTGGAGAATTGTGCTATTACAGCCATAATTATTCTCACTTTGAGTGAGGAGATTTGAAGGCAAAAGTTGTAGAATAAAAATGTAGCATTAGGAAAAATTTGGGTGTGAATATTTGAAGAATATTGGAGTGATAAGCATCATATTGAAAAGCTAGTATCAGAAAGGAACTCCAGTGTGAATTTGATTGGAAGAGTTAAAATTGTTTGTTTTGTTGTCTAACATATTTTTTGAAGATAAATAGATATTTGCTCTTTTTTTTTTGTAAAATATAGGACATCATAATAGATATTGAGATATTGATATTGATTATTAGATTTCCTGAAGAAAGCTTTAAGAAGAACAAAAATATTGAAGGCCAAGAAATATAAGGGTTACAACCTTGAGAGCAGTTATAGTTGAGTTCTAGACTTGAAGACATATGGCCTCACCAATATCTCTAAAAATATTATCTTCCAAAGCTCAAAATGTAAACAATGAAGTCTGGTCCACATCGGGACAACTGAAGGTAGTTCCTCTACTCAATTGAACCTTGTGTACCACAATTTCATGTATATCTCTGCTTGAACCATGAAATAAAATCCACCCTCAAAAACTTTTATTCTGATCCTCCTTATCAAAAATAGGTCAAAAATACCCATTTTCAGAAATAACAATGTCATACTTGCCTTAATTTTTTAGTATTACGTTGTCCATCCCTCAATTCTTCTTAGGTCTACCCTAATTTCAATGAATCTACAAATTAGATCCTTGGATTATAAAAATTACCTCATTTGCCACCACTTTAAACTACACTTTAATCCACGGTCTCTCCTCCTTGCGATGAAGGCAGTCATTCACCTTTTTGTCACCACCCACAAACGCTAAACCCATCATATCATCCCAAGCCTTCTTCAAGGAATCATACGCTTTATGAACTCTATCAAGGCTAAATCCTAAAGAAACCATAATCACCCCCTTAAAGTTCAAACCTGGGTGGCCCCAGGGGGCCACCCCCTCTCCCTCCATCAACAATCTTCACATAAATTTTAAAAATTTCCTCTTGCCTCCATTTGTTAAATTTTTAAACAAGACACCTCCATTTCTTCTTTATTCACCATCTCCTTTAAATCTTCATATCACAATGCAGATCTTGATCAGATACCACTTAGATCTTACTCCTTTGCTTAGATCCTATGTGGATCCTACTCCTCTGCTTAGATTTTACTCCTTTGCTTAGATCCCACTCAGATCTTGCTCCTCTACTCAGATCCCACTCCTGTACTCAAAACTCACTCATATCTCACTCCTATGCTCAAAATCTACTTAGATCCCACTTAGATCGTGCTCCAATTGGTGCTTTACATTATATCCACTTCTTGTTGTGTATTCTTTTGAGCTATTCAACCCCTAAATCAAATTATCCTTGGATCCCCTTAGAATAATCATTGTTGTTAGTTTTCTACTCAACTACCTCCTAGTATAAATGTGTTGTGTACTGTCAAAAACATTTCTTTCTATTTGTACCTTCCTTCCCAATCCTTGTACAAAATGCTTGAAACTCTATCACCATATTTATCTTGAAGTAATCTCATCCATGGTTTCAAAATTGAATATATATTGAGTGGTTTTTTATCACACCAAGTATCCATCCAAATAATTGTTTTTCACTAGTTCCCACCACTCATCTTAAACCTTTAAACACTAGATCAATTGATTTTTTAAACCTTTCCATAGTGTTGAACCATTTGGTAAAGAGAATGTAGTAAATATTAAGGCAAACAATTTCTCATCTAAAGGAGATAAAAAAATCCATTAATAATCACTATGCTAGTCTATAAATAAAGTGATTAGTAGTTGTATATCTCAACCAAGACCAAGTTTGTGGCTAATTTATCTTGTCATTTCTCCATTTTTGCAAGGAATATGAAACTTGAGTAATTGATTTATAAAATTTCTTTCCCTAGAGTGTTTTCCCCACTTGAAATAACTATGTCATTAGTATTATGGATTTGTTTTATAATTAATCCATGATTTTATTTGCGGTCCACTTCATTGTATGTAATTTACATAGTTTCAAACAATTGTTATGCTTATAAAGTACCAAGTTTGAGCTAGAAGTTACCAAAATTTTGAAATAGTAATGAATAGTTGGACTTTTAGTAGATTTCAAGATTCATTAGCATTATATCAAGCTTGTCATGGTATATCCATAATTTGATAGTAATATATCTAATGAGTGACAAATTTTATCCTAGTCTTCAATCCTAGTTTGTAATGTGTATACTCCATGACATTATCTTTATTAATTTACCTTTGAAACTCTAAATTATAAGGGACAAGCATTATTTTACTTTCATTTTTATTGCAATGAGATGATTTTTGACCACTTGAGAAAAAAAAGATGATTTATCTAGTTTAAACCTGACCACTTCCACCTTCTTCATTTAAAACCACCTTCCTTTCCTTATTGATTTGAACTTGTATATTGTAATTCTCATTCCTTATATCCTTCATGTTTTTTTCAAATATTTTCTTCAAATTAATCGCAAATGCCTTTGTCATTTGATGAAATAATGGGGTTTTTTTACCACATTTTTGGAGTGGAAGATCCTTGATCTGATCCACTCTCTATTATAATATTATATGTTTGCTTTATTTACAAGTTTATCTCGAAATAAAAACTTCTTGTCTATTTCTTAGTCATTTTCACTTTATAATTTATTGTCACTTGTCTTATCTCATAACACATTTTTGAATGGGTTATGTGGGATTGAAATGGACCCACAATTATTACATCATGACCATATAGTGATATTATAATAGCTTGGCAAGATTCGAATCTAGGTTTCCTCCTTGAAAGTTGAGAAATATTTATTGGTTGATTTAATACCATTTGATGTATCGTCTTATAATACATAACATCAAAATGCAACATTTTCGTAATCCACTTGTTGATTCCATTCCCTTGATTCAAATTTTATCTTGATAGTTTTTATTAATGGTTTTAAAATATCTACAACACTTATTTGGGTATACATAACATGTTTTCTCTATTGGCTTATCATCCAAATTATCATAGATCCCAATAGATAGGATTAACTATAACAATTAGATATTTGAGCATTAACTATATGAGGCCAATATAAATAAATAAATATTCATATAAAAATAACAATAATATGAAAATAATAGCCTGTCCTTCATGCAAAATACATGAAGAAAAATTATAGTATAATTGCTCAAAATATGCATACAAGTGTTAATATTATTCATGCATGAATTTTCTTCGCTTGTGAGATATATTTCATGGAGCTTTGTCTCCATAATATAGCCTTACAAATATGACTCTTCAATACTTGACTATTACTCTCCTCACATGTCAGGGAGATTCATCTCTTCCTATTCTATACATAAGACAAATCCTCTCATGTCTTTTGGATTCTCATCTTACCACTTGTATACATGACTCTTGACTCTCTATTTGCACACTTTATTCTATGACACTTGCACACTTGTACACTTTACTATATGACACATTGCACAATACTACACACTCTATTATATGGCACTTATGCACATTCTCACTCTTCACACTTGCACACATAATTATATGACACTTGTGCACATCCCACACATAGATACATAAAGGGAAAATATAAATCACACTTCTAAAATATAAACTTGCATCCTAATATATTACATATTTACAAATCCATGGTTGTACACTAGCATGTACCAAATAATGTAATATTCTCTAACATCCCCATGTATTACATTATTTTGTTATTAAAGACTTTAGTCTTCAATATTCATATTTGTGTTCTGGTACTCATGTGCTTGATCTTCTATTGTTCATCCACTCTCTAGGTTCATTGTCCCTGCTAGACAATCTTCAACTATCTCAATTCTATTTTCTTATTTTATTTCTTTTAGAGAAATCAAACATATCATCATTAATCTATTTTGGTGATAAATATGATTTAATATTCCTTTTGAAAATCCCAATGTGTCTAGAGCAAATATTCCATCTTTGATGGAACCCATAGCTTCAATTTTGTCTTGTTTCTTTATGACACATTTTCTATTTCTATTTATGAATTTGAATTCCACTATTCTTCTTTTTCAACTAATTGAGCAACTGAGATAAGATTAATTGATAATCCTAGAACATATAAAACATCATCTAGCACAAAATCTAAAAATGGCATGCTAGGTATTACTTTTCCAGCTCCTTGAACATGATAAATCTTATCATCTGCAATCCTTAGTGGAATGTTAGGTCTAGTTTATATTTAGTCAAAAAAATATAAATTTCTAGTCGTGATGACTAGCACTTGAATTTATATACCATGTATTTTTTCTTTCTGCAGATTCAAATGAGATTCAAAAGGTCTAGTTTCATGTTTTTAATTGAATCTTTGATTTGAAAACTTCATCTCATGAGATTTGGCCTTTGCATGAATTTTGAAAATTTCTCATATTAGATAAATGTTGTGATGTACCCATTCTTATTTGCCATTTATCCATTTATTTAACATTTTCAAATTATAAAATTGCAAATTAAATTAAAAAAAAAAAACTTTTATTTTTTTGAGGTAGAAAACCTTGTCTCCCAAATAATATATTATAATTTTCAAATTACATCTTCAAAGTTTCCAAATTCTAAACAAAATTTTCAAATTCTTTTAGACTGGGAACCTTATTCAATCAATCAAATTTTTAACTTTTTAATATTTCAAAAAATTTAATTTTCCTTTTTGTAGTAGACAACCTTATCTCTCCAATACTTTTTTCAATTGGTTATATGGGATTGAAATGGGCCCCACTTGTATTACATCATCACCACATAGTGGTATTATAACAAAGCTTAGATATTATCCATGTATCACTTGGCAAGATTTAAATCTTGGTCTCCTCCTCTAAGGTTGAGGAATCTAATCGGTTTAGCTAATATCACTTGATTATCTCTCCAATACTTTAAAACTTTATCAAATTTCAATTTTTCAATTTAAAATCAAATAAATTCTTTCTAAAGTTGGAAACCTTTTCTCTCTACAATCTAAACAAATCAAATTTGCAAATAAAAAAAATAAAATTCAAAAATTATTTTAGAGAGTAGAAATCCTTATACCTCCCCAATTAATAAATTCCCTAAGTCTTCAAATAAAATTTAAATGACCTAGGTATTCAGGTGCTCAATATGAATATAAAATATAAGGTAATAACTCTTACCTTAAACTACCAACTTTATTCCCTAATTTTGCTACCAAATATGCTCATCTTGATTTGAGTGTTTCACTTTAACTATTGCATAGACGTTGAAATACATCTGAAGCAATCTGCACTCCACTCTAGTGCTCAATTCTAATGTTTCTACTCATAGGTGAATGCAATCCACTTGGCCTTCAAGTGCAACATATTTGATCTTCTAAGGTGAATATGATTTGCTTAGACAAATTCTATCTCCAAGCCTTAGTCCTCAAGTGGATTGTAACAACCCAAAACTACCAATCCATTTTTTTTAAATGATTGCAAGTAAAATTTCACAAGGGAGACACCCTTATTTTATTTATCTCAACATACAAAGCATCACCATATTTAAGTTCCAAGTCACTACAGACGATACTCAATGGACAAGAGTAGCCAACTCCCATGTTTTTTGGAATTTACCTTACTAAACCTACGCATTTAGAAGGACACCAATAGTAGTCCCTCACCTTTCCTATACCCTCATTGGCATAGGACCATGTTACCACGATGTAGGGATTACCCTTTAAGGCCCATAACAATTAAAGGGGGACACATATTCCTTAACCTGACTCTAAGTCCATCTAGATAGGTTAATCAAGCGTAGAGCCTTGATGCTCAGTTTTCACACTTCCATGGGCTAACTAAGGTCATTTTCACTTCGATGATAACTAACATGATCACCTAATCCTACATCATAAAGGGATCACCATTTATAACTTGTGAATGGTTCCTCAACTCCTAGTTGGGATACACTCGATCTTACTCATTCAAGGTGCAAATATTTACAAGATACCTAGCTATTGTATCCACACAACTCCTTCCAGGTTTATGAGTTCTTAGCTATTTCATCCTCATGACTCCTTCTAAGACTCACAGTTACCTAGTTATTACATCCATGCAACTTCTCTCAGGAATAAATATCATTATATTTCTATTTTCTAGAGAATTGTTAACCACCCCTTCCCAAGGCAAAAAATATTGCATTGAAACATAATTCTCTAATAAAAAATTACATATTACATGATCTAACATTGAAAGCATTTATAAATAAACTACATGATCCAACATGTTGCAATTGATAATAAAGATTCATCATGAAACAAAACCAAATTGCACATAATACAAATGCTTATCATAAAACTCCAAGGATCCTTTTTGTTAACATGCATACTTTAACATAAGAGATCCAATTATCATAATGATGCATTCTAGAAATTGAAATAATCTATTTCTATCTATCCATGGCTAAGATTGTTGAACACACCTTAAAATATAAAACCCATAGCATCATTAAAACAACAGTCTTTAAATTTGTACAATAATTAATTTTACAAAACTATTTGAACATAGTATTCTTTACATAGCCTTTGATTCTTTTTCTTTAGCTAAACATTTCTAGATCCTATGAAGCCATTCACCAATGATCTCCAAGCCATATAAGCATTTGCAAGCCTCTTTGATATGGGAAAACCACCCACGGTTCATGAGGAATACTTAGGGATTAGGACAACTCTAGATGCAATGCAATTTAAAACATGCCATTTTCTATTATGCAAGAAACCATGCATAAAAACATAATGAAAATAATCTAACAATGAGAGAATATCATACTTCTCTTTATAATGATCCCTTAACCCACATGAGTCTCAAGAATCATTATAATAGTTTTTCTTTCAAAACATACCTACAAACTTCCATCTAAAAAATAAGAGAATCCCATACTTCTCTTATAATAATTTCCTAACCCATAAGAGTCTAGGACATCATTATCATAGTTTATATTTCAATACCCACATTCAATAATTCATTTAATTAAATAGAATCCCATACTTCTCTTTATAATGACCCCTTAACCCACATGAGTCTTAGGAATAATTATAATAGTTTCTCTTTCAAAACCTACATAAAATTTATATTTAGCAACAAGAGAAATCCATACTTCTCTTATAATAATCTCTTAACCCACATGGATCTCAAGAATCATTATGATGGTTTCTTTTTCATAACCCACATTAAAACATTCAAAACACATTAAGAAAGTTTGCTAATAAATTCACTTATTAAACAAAGTATTATCAAAACTATTTATTAAACAACATTTTACCCAACACTTTGCTAAACAACATAATATAAAGGTATTCTCTTTTTCTCTCCTATTACAAAAATAAAATACCCTTGAAGTACTGTATTAACCAAGATCTTATCAGTCACTTCATTAAGCTAAAAATCATCAAAGTAATTGATAATCAAGATAAATTTAAAGCACTACATTGATCACATACTTTATTAAAATCAAGCACTTAAATAATCGATGACTATTAAGGCGCTCCACTAATACAATGGTCTCATGAACCTAAAGCAACCACATGAAACCTCAAGCTCTAACCACACAGACCCATGACTTAGAAGAAACTATAAATCGATTCAAAGGTAAAGGACCTGCCCTTATCTTGAGAGAGTCACGTTAACATGTGCCCAAGAAGCTACTACATTGGTGACAGAATAGCTAGGTACATCCTCAAACAATGAAAATGGATTGACTCTCAAGGTGCTGGATAGGGGAAAACTCACTAAACAAGATAGGGATAAAAAAACACCAGCCAACAAAGGACAATCACATAGGCCAATAGAGAATAAAATATATGCAAATGGAGCAACATACAACTCAGCATTCCAAGGGATGAGGTAGATAAAGGTAAAATTTATCAAGACTCAAAGCTCAAACTAGAGTAAGGAAAATAATTCCAAGGTGGAAAGGTTACAAAACATGATGGTTTAAAAACAATCGACCTAAGGAGAGGTTGTATTTTTGGCAATCAACAAGACAGACATATCAAATACCAATTATAAATACAACAAAGGTATTACCCCAAAATAAAGCATTTGAGAACTACCTGAAAAGAAAATCTCATTCGACATCCTGTTATCATTTTGCTCCTCTCCAAGCTCGTTGTCTTCCTTTCTAGCCAAAACAACCACCTCCATTCCCCCCTCAAAACCACCTTTAAAAAACTAAGAGCTTGAGTTCTCTTGTTATGGTGATGATAACGTTCATTACCAAGAAGTGTTACCTTCTAATGCCATTAAATGTTAAAATAAAGTGCCATCCCATGCGCAACAATAAAAATGTTTTCTTTTAAACCAAAAGATTAATTAAATCTCAAATCAACTTATTTAGGCAAATAAATATTAAAGTATTTTTCTAAGGTTGGATTAACCAATCTACTAAGCTCATAATTATTTTTCTCTTTTCAAAGCCACTTAGCTAATTAATGTTGCCAAACATAATACCAATTTAAACTTACACATTATGGATAAACATAAACTCTTGCTAACAATATTTTCACACCATTGTTTTATCCCTAATTAGGCAATCTCCTTTACGATAGTCTAGTGTTATCACCAGCCTTCTAAGGAGACTCGTTACACATACAACTTCCTATCCCAATGATATGAACACAAAATAAGCAAAATGCAATGGATCTACATGAAGGGTACTTCGTTACCCTAAGTTATCAATGAGAGAGTCATCACCATCATTTCCCTAAATATCTCTTTGTAGGTGGTTCACCCTTATGATGCCACCAGTGAGAGAGAGCACCTAGTCCTACATCCACAATTACATCAGTAGTACCATATTCCAAGCTCAAAATAATGCAATCATTCCATCATATAGACATCATTAAATAAACTATGCTATTAAACATTCTTATCAATACATAGTTCATTTTCCATAAGAGATATGTCAACGAGGGTTGTTTTTTTTTTTGGTATATAGAAGCAATGGTTACAATCATGATTTTTAGTAACTACCAGCACAGCTGGTAGGGTTCAAACTATCTATGAAGGCTCCCAGGACTTCCACCATCTCGGTACATGGTAACCCGGCATGAGATGGGGACCGTCGGACGCATAGGGGTTGCACCGTCGTCATCAATCTGGTGCACCACTCAGAGGAATCGGATCTGGGCTACTGTTTGTGCATGGGCAAGCCCGTGGAATTGGAACCTAGGCCTCCTCTGGGTAAGCACCCCAAGGAGGGTTGTTACATGACTCTCTTTGTTGGAACAAATAATCCAATTTTAGGATTATATTGTAAATTCACCTAAGTGTAAAGGTGAATAATAAAATTAGGTATCTATGCTTTAATATAGATTAAATAAAAAAGTATTTATTTTATATTTATTAATATGTATATATATACCTAGGTTAGACATGTATATTAAGGTATATCAATAAAATAAATATATTCCTATAGTTATTTTATCCTACACCTTAATATTATTATTCCTACAATTGCTAAATTAAAATAATTCCAATATCTAGTCAACTCAAAGTCAAAGGTGACATGGCATGAGACTTGAGTGTGGTGGTATGTGTGGGGCACATAATGGCATGTGGTATGAGTGTGGTGGCATGTGTGGGGTACATAATGGCATGTGGTATGAGTGTGGTGGCATGTGGCATAGGTGTGGTGGCACATGTTGTGGAGGTTTTCCTCCATGGCTATTTTCCAACAGGAGTATAGCCCAAACTATATATTTGGGCTAAACTCCTTATGTTGATATAGTGCTAACTATACAAAGCAAAATAGTATGAGCCAACTATGTGAGCTAATTGTGAGACACTATTGTTTACTTGAGACATTGGTGATTTGCACCAATCACATTTGAGTAAAAAGGCTTGTATATTTTGTTGAAGATAATACAAAAGTGGAGATACAATTTTGGCCATAGTTTTTCCTTTATAGGGTTTTCCATGTAATATTGGTGTCTTTTATGTGGTTTGATTTATTTCTATCTTACCTTACATTTAAATTTAAATTTATTAAATTTTATGCTATTTACATTTGTGTAATATATACATGGAATTCTAATAATTTGTTGTTTGAATTTGTTTTAATTCATTGCATTTAGGGGATTTTGCTTACTTCCTCTTAACATTACATGACAAAAGAAATTTCAAAAACTATGAAAGCGGTATGGGAAAGATGTGAATGGGATGTTATAGATTCTGAAGGAGCAGTAGAGGGAGTTCTAACTTGTTGGAATCCTTCTAGAACCTTCGGTGTAACCATTCATAAAACTAGGCATTGGATAACCTCTTTAGTCACTTACTACTTTGCAAATATTTATTTCATCCTTATCAATGTCTATAGGCCTACAACTTGTTGAAAATATGTTGAATATTTTCCATGTTATTCTAGCAAGGTTAACTCTAAAAGGTATGTTGGCAATTTGAGTTATTTTATGTTGTCATTGATGTCACATGGATCACATTGAGTTTTGGTGGCCAAATGATATTTTGGAAAGCATGGATAAATACAGGGTTTTTGTGAAAACCAAGGTAGGCAAAATAAAAGGTTTTATTTAAAACCATGGATGGTATATTTGAACTGGGTTTTTCTTAAAACCCAAGTTGGCCTTTCGTTTCATCGAAAAAGGTGCCCGGTGATGGAGATATTTAATTTTTAATATTTAGTTTAAATTTTAATTATTTAAAATTTAAATTTAAATTTAAAATTAAATATGCAAGATTTTTCCGACGTCATCGAAAATAATAAGGAGGCTATATAAAGGGGATACCTAAGGTTCATAAACTGATCCTTGCTCGTGGTTAATAATCGTTGGCTAAGCATCCGAATTGAGCTCGTGCAAAAATATTTTAGAAAGTAGAAGCAGCGAATAAACGAAGGTTGGTCGAAGTCCAAAGTCATCATGGGCAGAGTGGCGCATTGGCAATTGGATTTTGGCTAAGGTGTGTGGCAGCACAAACGTCAAGGTTTCGAATCCCCTTGATTGCGTTCGGAAGGCGTTGGAAGAAAAGCGCTCGAAGCGCTTTTGATTTGCGGAAAGGGAGGAAAGGTTTTAAGGCACGTTGTGCCTTTCCCTTTCGAACGAGCGGCTAGCTCGTGTGGCAACCTTAGCCATGGCTAAGGCGCTCATGGTGTGGGCAAGTTGGGGGTTCGAATCCCCTTGAGGAGGTAAATACATTTTTGCTCTAATTAATTTTGTTAAGCCCTAAGTTGGAGTTATAAGGTGGTTAGGAATAATTAAAGTTTTTAATTAAACTTTGTTTTTATAAGGGTTGTGATTATTATTTCAAAGGTGGATGAGTTGTTGATTTAATTTGATGTTCATGAAATTGAGAATTAAGATTTAGGAGAAATAAGGAGTTGTTATAAAATAATTTTTGAGAGGTTTATTGATTATTATTTTTGATAAGGGTTTTTATTAAAAGGACTTTGGTGGATGTGTTTATTAAGTTGGAGTAAAAAGGTGTAAATTGAGTTATGCTTTATCTTGTGATTATTATTTGAAGTCCACTAACCCTTATTGAGATTGGAAAGGAAAGTTGTGTTTAGTGTGGCAGATTTTGTGGACAACTTCTTGGCATCAAAAAGGTATGGGCACATTCTCCTATTGATTGTTTATGGTGGTTGATTTCTGAAATATCATTGGAGTGAAAAGGATTGATTGTGGTTTCCTTTTCGAAAGTGGTTGGTTGAATGCTTCAAGGTTTTCTGGTTTGAGAGTTGTGTTTAAACCTTGTTTTATAAGCATAGTTGTTGAAGCCCATTGGTTATGTAAAGAACTTGAAAAGAACATGAGTATCATTGTTATGTGAGATTTGTGGTTGAGCATTGTTGGAAACATTTGAGTTGGTTGATACATGCTTGGACTAGGGTTTTGTGAGAAAGAGTTGTCCCTTGTGGTGATTGGTTGAGTTGAGTTGATTGAGCCTAGTCAAGTGATTGTGTGAGGTGATTGTTCAAGTCCCATGAAACAAACTATTCTATAATTCTGATTTGAGTTGAGATTGAGCTTAGAACATATTGAGTCTCTAACAATTCTCTTTATGCTTCTATGAGTTGACTTGAGTTGAGATTGATTTGAGTTGAGTTGAGTTGAGATCATTGTGGATCATTGTTGTCATCCATTGTAGAGTGCATTGCCATTCATTGTTGAGTTCATATTTGAGCCTTGCCTTCATAGATTTGTGGATGAGATTTGAGTACTACTTGAGCATGATTGATTGAGCCTTTGAGAAGGCCTTTGGGATAGATTTCTGGACAGATTTGTGGCAGTTTGTGTATGATTGATTGAGCCTTTGAGAAGGCTTTGTGGATAGTTTTTGGGACAGATTTGTGGATAGTTTTAGACATATTTGTGGATAGATTTGGGATAGATTTTGATGAGGTTCTGAGTGAGCCTATTGAGCAGATTTGAGCAAGTTCTTGGTGAGCTTGCTAGAGCAGATTTGGACAAGTTCTTAGTGAGCTTGTTGGAGTAGATTTGGACAAGTTCTTAGTGAGCTTGTTGAGCAGCAGATTTGAACAAGTTCTTGGTGAGCTTGCTAGAGATTTGGACAAGTTCTTAGTGAGCTTGTTGAGCAGATTTGGCACAATTTTTGTGAGCTTGTTAGAGAGATTTGGACAAGTTCTATGTGAGCTTTACAAGTTTTGTGAGCTTGTTACATTTGACAAGTTCTTGTGAGCTTTTATAATTTGAGATCTTGTTATTGCCTAGCTTTGAGCAGATCAAAGAAATCATTGTATTGGATAAGGATCCTTATTTCTATGTGAAATATTATAAGGATATTATCTTGTGGAGTACCCCACATTGGGGGAACCACGTTAAATCTTGTGTCTCAATTGTGTATGGTGACTTGTGCTCTTGCTTACTATTGCTATCTGAGTTATTAATGCACACTGCTATATTTGGTTATTGCAATTAAGGACATTAATTGATATTGGTTTGGAAAGAAAGTAAAAAGTGGTCTTATACTGTTCACCCCCCTCTCAATATAAGCTTGTGTTCTTCAATTGGTATCAGAGCGGGTTCCTTCGAAAAGGCTAACAACTTGAGGGCAGATTCTATTAGGTTACAAGATGGACAAATGGTATATTGATAGTGGGTGCTCTAGTCATATGATTGGGTATAAGGATAAGTTCATTTATTTAAAAGGGAACAACAACGGATCTGTGAGATTTGGTGATAATGCTTCAGCTAAAATCAAAGGGAGAGGAACTTTAAGTTTGGATGATGGAAAGACAACTACACAAGGTGTACTCTATGTTGAGGGTCTGAAACACAACCTACTAAGTGTAAGTCAACTTTGTGATCGAGGGTACATAGTTACTTTTTCCTCTACAGGATGCAAAATCAGGGAAACAAAAATAGGGAAGCTTGTTGCAACTGCAGAAAGAACCAATAACAATCTCTACATGTTCAGTGAAATAAAAAAGGAAAAATGTCTTCTATCTCAAGAAGAAGAGAGTTGGTTATGGCATAAAAGGTTGTGTCACTTGAACTTTGATAACATAGTAAGGATAAGCAACAAACAAATTGTCAGAGATCTACCAAAGATAAAAAGACCTTCAAATACAATTTGTGCACAATGTCAGTATGGAAAGCAGACAAGATCAAGTTTCAAGGCAAAAGAATATTCCTCTTCCAAGGTATTAGAGTTGATTCATACTGATTTATGTGGGCCTATGAGAACTAAAAGTCTACAAGGTGAAAGCTACTTCATGTTGTTCATAGATGATTATTCTAGAATGACTTGGGTTGTTTTTCTGAAAGAGAAATCAGAGGCATTTGAGCATTTCAAAGTATTCAAAGAAATGGTAGAAAATGAAATAGGAAAGAAGATCAAGTGTTTACGATCAGATAGAGGAGGGGAATTCATCTCTATAGAATTCATTGAGTTTTGTGCAGAACATGGAATCAAAAAAGAATATTCAACAGCCAGGACTCCTCAACAAAATGGAGTAGTAGAAAGAAAGAATAGAACTCTTGAGAATATGGCCAGAGCAATGCTAAATGAATCAAAAATCTCAAATGGGTTTTGGAAGGAAGCAATCAGTACAACAGTCTATGTTATGAATAGAGCTCAAGTTAGAACAAAGCAACATAAGACTCCATATGAGTTTTGGAAAGGAAGACCTCCCACGGTAAACTACTTTAGAGTTTTTGGAAGTAAGTGTTATATCAAAAGAGAGGATAAGGACTTGGGCAAGTTTGATCCTAGATGTGATGAAGGTATTTTTCTTGGATACTCTACAAAAAGTAAGGCCTACAGATGCTACAATAAAAGAACACATACCATGGTGGAAAGTATAAATGTTAGAGTTGATGAAAGAATAGGAATAAATGAGCCACCTCAGGAAGATATTCTTGAAGAAGAAGAAAGTTGTCAGGAAGAAATGGGTGAAGATTCAGATGAAGAAGATTTGCAGAATATACCTTCCAAAACTACATCAAGATATATTCAAAAAAATCATCCAGAGGACTTGATCATTGGCAGTCCTGATGTAAGACGGACAAGAAGAGGAATCATAGGCTCAACAGAACAAGCAGATGTTTCACTATTATCCAAGATAGAACCAAAGGATTTCAGAGAGGCAAAAAATGATGAATGTTGGATTAAGGCAATGAAGGAAGAACTAGATCAGATTGAAAAGAGTAAGACTTGGGAATTAGTTCCAAGACCAAAAGGAAAAAATGTAATTGGTACTAAATGGGTCTACAGGAACAAACTAAATGAAGATGGTCAAGTCATCAGAAACAAGGCAATATTGGTGTGTAAAGGATATGCACAAGTAGAAGGAATTGATTTTGATGAGACCTTTGCACCAGTTGCAATATTGGAAGCTATACGGATGTTTTTGGCACTTTCAAGCTATAGGAATTTTAAAGTATATCAGATGGATGTCAAATCAGCTTTTCTGAATGGTCATTTAGAAGAAGAAGTTTACATTGAACAACCAGATGGGTTTAATCAAGCAGATAAGCCAGATTATGTGTGTAAATTGAAAAAGGCTCTCTATGGCTTAAAGCAAGCCCCTAGAGCATGGTATTCAAGACTGGATAAATATCTTCGAGAGCAAGGTTTCGAAAGGGAACAATTGATAGCAATCTGTATATTAAAAATAAGGGAAATGATTTGATGATTGTGGAAGTTTATGTGGATGATATTATTTTTGGGGGTAGCAATGATAGAATGTGTCAAGAATTTGCAAGAAACATGACTAAAGAGTTTGAAATGTCTATGATTGGTGAATTAACCTTTTTCCTCGGATTACAGATTTCACAATTAGAAAAAGGGATATTTCTTTCACAAACAAAGTATATAAAGGAGATGTTGAAGAAATTCAAAATGGAAGATAGTAAGCCAGTTAGTACTCCAATGGTTACAAGGTGTAAATTAAGCAAAGATGATGAATCTCCTGATGCAAATCAAACTCTATACAGATCTATGATTGGTAGCCTATTATATGTTACAACCACAAGACCAGATATAATACAGGCAGTTGGTTTAGTGGGAAGATTTCAAGCAGCTCCAAAAGAATCACATGTGACAGCAGTGAAAAGAATACTAAGATATCTCAAAGGAACAATGGAGTATGGTCTATGGTATCCTAGAAGCAGTAAGTTTACTCTCACAACATACACAGATGCAGATTGGGTAGGAAATATTGATGATAGAAAAAGCACAAGCGGAGGAGCATTCTTTCTTGGTGATTGCCTAGTTTCTTGGCTAAGTAAGAAACAACCATCAGTGTCACTTTCCACAACAGAGGCAGAATATATTGCAGCAACATGTTGTTCACAGGTATTATGGATGAAATAGACTCTCAAATATTTTAGCATAGAACATGATCATCCCATTCCTATTATATGTGATAATACTAGTGCTATAAGTATCTCGAAGAATCCAGTAATGCATGCCAGAACAAAGCACATTCCAATCAAGTATCACTTTTTAAGAGAGCAGGTTACAGAGCAACAAGTAAGATTGGAATATGTTCCTACAAAATATCAGATTGCAGACATCTTTACAAAACCATTACCAAGAGAAGTGTTTGAGCATTTGAGAGAACAACTGGGAGTAAAGGTACTCCCACCCCAAAATTAATCACCTCAAAAGAGAAGGTGGTGAGGGGGCTATGCTTAAGAGTCATATATTTTAGCCCCATAGGTGTCCCTTTTGCCATTGATGTCAAAGGGGGAGAGATTTGAGTAAGGGGAGAGCATTGAGTTAGGGGAGCAGCCTCCAAAGAGAGCATTGAGTTAGGGGAGCAGCCTCCATAGAGAGTATTGAGTCAGGGGGAGCAACTTTGATTCTCAGAGATGGTTTTTGTAGTGATTGTGGTTTTTGCATTAGAGGTGTTGCCATCAATGACAAAGGGGGAGATTGTTGGCAATTTGAGTTATTTTATGTTGTCATTGATGTCACATGGATCACATTGAGTTTTGGTGGCCAAATGATATTTTGGAAAGCATGGATAAATACAGGGTTTTTGTGAAAACCAAGGTAGGAAAAATAAAAGGTTTTATTTAAAACCATGGATGGTATATTTGAACTGGGTTTTTCTTAAAACCCAAGTTGGCCTTTCGTTTCGTCGAAAAAGGTGCCCCGGTGATGGAGATATTTAATTTTTAATATTTAGTTTAAATTTTAATTATTTAAAATTAAATATGCAAGATTTCCGTCGACGTCATCAAAAATAATAAGGAGGCTATATAAAGGGGATACCTAAGGTTCATAAACTGATCCTTGCTCATGGTTAATAATCGTTGGCTAAGCATCCGAATTGAGCTCGTGCGAAAATATTTTAGAAAGTAGAAGCAACGAATAAACGAAGGTTGGTCGAAGTCCAAAGTCATCATGGGTAGAGTGGCGCATTGGCAATTGGATTTTGGCTAAGGTGTGTGGCAGCACAAACGTCAAGGTTTTGAATCCCCTTGACTGCGTTCGGAAGGCGTTGGAAGAAAAGCGCTCGAAGCGCTTTTGATTTACGGAAAGGGAGGAAAGGTTTTAAGGCACGTTGTGCCTTTCCATTTCGAATGAGTGGCTAGCTCGTGTGGCAACCTTAGCCATGGCTAAGGCACTCATGGTGTGGGCAAGTCGGGGGTTCGAATCCCCTTGAGGAGGTAAATACGTTTTTGCTCTAATTAATTTTTGTTAAGCCCTAAGTTGGAGTTATAAGGTGGTTAGGAATAATTAAAGTTTTTAATTAAACTTTGTTTTTATAAGGGTTGTGATTATTATTTCAAAGGTGGATGAGTTGTTGATTTAATTTGATGTTCATGAAATTGAGAATTAAGATTTAGGAGAAATAAGGAGTTGTTATAAAATAATTTTTGAGAGGTTTATTGATTATTATTTTTTATAAGGGTTTTTATTAAAAAAGGACTTTGGTGGATGTGTTTATTAAGTTGGAGTAAAAAGGTGTAAATTGAGTTATGCTTTATCTTGTGATTATTATTTGAAGTCCACTAACCCTTATTGAGATTGGAAAGGAAAGTTGTGTTTAGTGTGGCAGATTTTGTGGACAACTTCTTGGCATCAAAAAGGTATGGGCACATTCTCCTATTGATTGTTTATGGTGGTTGATTTCTGAAATATCATTGGAGTGAAAAGGATTGATTGTGGTTTCCTTTTCGAAAGTGGTTGGTTGAATGCTTCAAGGTTTTCTGGTTTGAGAGTTGTGTTTAAACCTTGTTTTATAAGCATAGTTGTTGAAGCCCATTGGTTATGTAAAGAACTTGAAAAGAACATGAGTATCATTGTTATGTGAGATTTGTGGTTGAGCATTGTTGGAAACATTTGAGTTGGTTGATACATGCTTGGACTAGGGTTTTGTGAGAAAGAGTTGTCCCTTGTGGTGATTGGTTGAGTTGAGTTGATTGAGCCTAGTCAAGTGATTGTGTGAGGTGATTGTTCAAGTCCCATGAAACAAACTATTCTATAATTCTGATTTGAGTTGAGATTGAGCTTAGAACATATTGAGTCTCTAACAATTCTCTTTATGCTTCTATGAGTTGACTTGAGTTGAGATTGATTTGAGTTGAGTTGAGTTGAGATCATTGTGGATCATTGTTGTCATCCATTGTAGAGTGCATTGCCATTCATTGTTGAGTTCATATTTGAGCCTTGCCTTCATAGATTTGTGGATGAGATTTGAGTACTACTTGAGCATGATTGATTGAGCCTTTGAGAAGGCCTTTGGGATAGATTTTTGGACAGATTTGTGGTAGTTTGTGTATGATTGATTGAGCCTTTGAGAAGGCTTTGTGGATAGTTTTTGGGATAGATTTGTGGATAGTTTTAGACAGATTTGGGATAGATTTTGATGAGGTTCTGAGTGAGCCTATTGAGCAGAGTTGAGCAAGTTCTTGGTGAGCTTGCTAGAGCAGATTTGGACAAGTTCTTAGTGAGCTTGTTGAGCAGATTTGAGCAAGTTCTTGGTGGTTGTGGATTTGGAGTTCTTAGTGAGCTTGTTGGAGCAGATTTGAGCAAGTTCTTGGTGAGCTTGCTAGAGCAGATTTGGACAAGTTCTTAGTGAGCTTGTTGGAGCAGATTTGAGCAAGTTCTGTGTGAGCTTGTTGAGCAGATTTGGACAAGTTCTTAGTGAGCTTGTTGAGCAGTTTTGGACAAGTTCTATGTGAGCTTGTTATGCAGATTTGGACAAGTTCTGTGTGAGCTTGTTGAGCAGTTTTGGACAAGTTCTGTGTGAGCTTGTTATGCAGATTTGGACAAGTTTTGTGTGAGCTTGTTATTGCCTAGCTTTGAGCAGATCAAAGAAATCATTGTATTGGATAAGGATCCTTATTTTTGTGTGAAATATTATAAGGATATTATCTTGTGGAGTACCCCACATTGGGGGAACCACGTTAAATCTTGTGTCTCAATTGTGTGTGGTGACTTGTGCTCTTGCTTACTATTGCTATCTGAGTTATTAATGCACACTTGCTATATTTGGTTATTGCAATTAAGGACATTAATTGATATTGGTTTGGAAAGAAAGTAAAAAGTGGTCTTATATTGTTCACCCCCCCTCTCAGTATAATCTTGTGTTCTTCAAGGTATTGGACACTCCATGTATCCTCATCAAATTTTGAGGTCATACTAGGCCCCAAGCAGAGGTTTAAAGGCGACAACCCTAAAACAGTAGGGTCAAGGGGTAGCAGCCCTTGATGAAAGTTATAGGGTTTCTTAAGCTATTTTAGACCCATATGGGTTGTTTAGGGTTAAATATTTGAACCCATGGTTTTTTTTCCATGGTATTGTAAAATCCATTCTTGTGCTATTGTTATTTAATTATACTTGCATCAAGGTTTGAAGAGATATGAGATATGAACATTATTGTCTTGGAGATGGTTAAGTTCATACAATAAGGAGATATTACTACGTTGGATTTTTTCTCGTAAGTGTTTACTAGGTGAAATATTATGTTATGTGTGTATCTATCATCTTCTTTTTTTTCTCTTTGATTGTGTATTTACTATTTTTCTAGATTTAGTTTATCAGGGCCTTTTGCTCTTCATTTGGTATCAATCTAGGTTTTTTAGCTTTGTTCGAGGAGTAAGGGTTTCAACCCTGTGATAAATTAATTCTTGAGTGGGAGCCATACACAAAAGAATTTGGGTGAAGGAAAATTATGGGAAGCACATGGGTAGAGAATGAAAATAAAAATGAAAAGAATTTTGAGTTATGGAAACTCAAAATGGAGGATCTGTTGGTTGATAGATATCGATGGATTGTATTCTCAGGAATAAAACCAACATCAACGATAGATGAGGATTAGCTAAAGATCGATAGGAAGGCAATGAGTTCTATCAAATTGTGCTTTTCTGATTCAGTATTGTTGAATGTATTGACAAATACCATAATAAATTTATTATGGGATAAGCTATGAAATTTATATCATACAAAGTCGTTGGTAAATAGACTCTTTCTTTAGAAGAAGTTGTATTCACGTCAGATGAATGATGGTGACTCTGTGGCTGAACATCTAAATTATTTTAACACTGTGGTAAGTCAATTAAACTCTATTTAAATAAAAATAGATGAATATGAAAAGTATATTACTTTACTTTGCTCATTACCTAATTATAACCTAGGTATGGCTATCACCAATACTACTTTTGCATTGAAAGTAGACGATATATTAGGAACATTGTTATCTAAGAAAATGAGATGAAAATCTTCTGAGGATTACCATTAGAAGGATGCCTTGGTTTTGAGAGGTCATTTTCAATAAATAAGCAAAACAAAATCAAGAGAAAGGAAATTGAGATCTAGGGGTAAGTATATTTCTCTAGAAAAGAGAAAATGTTGGAAGTGTGGTAAAACATGGCATTATAAAAGAGATTGTAGATCTACAAAGTCTAATAATATCCAATCATATGATGAAGTAACTACAAAAATAAAAACCACAAATGAAGATTCATGGGACTTATTCTCAGTTGTAGCATGCTCAAGTGAATGCCATGACTCATGGATGATTGACTTAGGTACTTCCTTTCATATGACTCATCATAGGGAGGGGTTCTGTGAATATGAATAAGATAAATGGAGGTGAATTCTTCTTAGGAGATAATTTGACATATAAAATAATACTTCAAGGAAGATTCAAGTTGAGGTTAAATATGGAATAATTAAAACCCTTCTTGGTGTGTTGCATATTATGGATTTGGCAAAGAATCTAATATCCGTGAGTAAGATGAATGACGCAGGTGTGACTATGGTATTAAATAAGGATAGTTACAATATGGTTTATGAAGTCTTGGTGTTGGCAATGGGATTTTGTACATGAACATTTTTAAAACTTGAGGCTAGCATTGTAAGTATTGATTGCAATAACTCTTCAATTGTAGAGGAGAATAATACGGTAAGAGCAGCTCCAAGTATTTATGTAGTGAAGATAATGTTGTGGTATCAACGCATGGGGTATATTGGTGAGAACGACCTTCAAACATTAAAAATGAAAGGTATGGCTGAAGGAATGTCTGATTGCCCATTAGATTTTGATTTTTGTGAGCACCATGTTTTTGGAAAGCAAACTCAAGTCAAGTTTTCTAGTAGTGCTACAAGATTTGAATGAAATTTTTCATCTAGTTCATAGTGATGTGTTTGGACTTGCAAAAGTACCATTGTTAGGTAAATCTATTTATTTTGTTACATTTATATATGACTTTTAAAGAAAGAACTAGGTAAATTTTTTATGGAACAAATCTGATGTTTTCAATAAATTTAAAGAGATTAAGGCTCTTGTAGAAAATTAGATAGAAAAAAAAGATAAAGGTTTTGAGATGTGACAATGGTGATGAGTATTGCACTAATAAATTTGAGTAGTTTTGCAAGGATTTGGGAATAGAAAGGCAGAAAACAACTATGTATACTCCACAATAGGATGGAGTTGTAGAACGGATGAATAGAAAATTGATGGATAAGGCCTGAAGTATGTTAAGTTGTGTAGGGTTAGAAAGAAAATTTTAGGTAAAAGTCATGTTAATTGCTTGTTACCTCATCAATGTGTCTCCTACCTCAGCTTTGGTGAACAAGACTCCATAGGAAGTGTGGACTAGTAATAAACCCTCTCTCAATCATATAAGGATTTTTATTTGTGATGGTTATATGTATGTCCCAAAAGAGAAAAGGACTAAGCTAGACTATAGCATAAAAAAATCATATTGGTGGGTTATAGTATCGCTGTTAAATTATATAAGGTGTGGAACCAAAAAACATAAAATATTGTTTACAGTCGTAATGTGATCTTTAGAGAAACAAAAGGGGTTTCAAAATAGGAAATGCAACCAAGCAAAGAACCTAAAATAATTCAAGTAAAATTGAAATAGGAGGAAGAACCTATGGTAGAACCTGGTGCTACAAAAGAAGATGAACTATAGAGAGAGTTTGAAGAGGAAAATTCACAGGAAGAAGGTGAGGAGAAAGCTGAAGATGCATAACCTAGAACTACAACTTTAAAGAGATTAGATCGAGTGAGAAGACTCCCAGAAAGATATAGCCCTTCAAATATTTGTTTTATATTTAATATATTAGTTATTGATGAAGAACCCAAGATTGTAAAGGAGGCACTTTAGTCAAGTGAGAATAAGTCTTGGAAAAAGGCTATGGAGGAAGAAATAGAGTCCTTGGATAAAAATAAGACATGGGACTTGGTGAAATTACCCCTTGGAAGAAAACCAGTTGGTTGTAAGTGGGTATTCAAGAAGTACAATATAGAAGGAAATTTTGAGAAGTACAAGGCTCACTTGATAGCAAAAATATATTCTCAAGTTGAGGGAATTTACTATGGTGATATTTTTTCTCCTGAGGCTAAACTAACTTCAATGAGATTTATGTTGGCTATTTATGTTGCTTTTGATCTTGAAATAGAATAGATGGATGTAAAGATAACATTTCTACATGGTGAACATGATGAAGATGTATATATATCACAACTAGAATGCTTTAGGTTAAAAGGTAAAGAGGACTTAGTATGCAAGTTATAAAAGTCTCTTTATGGCTTGAAGCGATCTCCAAGAATGCGGAACCAAAAATTTGATAGGTTTGTTTTGACACTTGGGCTTGGAAAAAGCAAAGCAAATTTGTATGTGTATTTTAAACAAGAAGGTGAAAATTTTGTTATAATTGTTTTGTATGTGGATGACATGTTGTTAATTGGTAACAATAAGGAGATGATAAAGTTACTAAAATCTCAGTTATCTTCTAAATTTGACATGAAATATTTGGGTGCTACAAAATTTATTTTGGTTATGGAACTAATAAGGTATCATGCAAATAGAAATTTATGGTTAAATCAAAGAAAATATATTGATTTGATACTACAAAGGTTTAGGATGCATGTGTTAGGAAATGAATCAATTTGTTTATTGAAAAATATGCAGTTTAAATAAGACTGCAATTGTCGGAGGTTGCCAAACCAACCAGCTACAATAGCATATTGTTATAACAAAATAACAAATGCAAGAATAGGACAAATAATGAAATAACAATATAACTACGCTAACATCCCCCCTTATTACATTATTTGGGTAATAGGATGACTACTAGCTATACTAACATCCCCCCTGATTACATCATTTTGCAATACAAAGAGAGCTGCGAAACAATTCAAATTTGACACGTGCAAGTGCCTTAGTGAAAATGTCTGCAACTTGAGCATCGGTGGGAATGTCTGAAGCTGAATTCGGTGCTTTGGAACTTTATCTCGAATGAAATGACATTGTGTGTCAATGTGCTTTGTTCTTTCATGATGGGTGGATTCTTGACGAGGTTCAGAACACCACGATTGTCGCAAAACAAGTGTATTGGAGATTTTGATGGATGGCCCATACTTGTCAGAATGCGACGCAACCATATCACTTCGCACACGGCTTCACGTGCGGCGCGATACTCTGCCTCTGTTGATGAAATAGCAACCACCTGTTGCTTCTTGCTGTGCCAAGAGACGGGGACCGGATCCCGGATGAAAAATGTATCCAGAAGTTGACTTGCGATCATCAAATGATCCGGCATAGTCGGAGTCCGTGTATCCTTGCAAGAAGAATTTGTTGTTCCTCTTGTATTCTAGGCCATATTCCATAGTACCACGGACATAGTGAAGAACACGTTTTCTTTGCTTTCCAATGAGTGGTCTTAGGCTCCTGCATGAACCTCGAAAGATAGTTGACGAGCAAATACGAGATCTGGCCTAGTATTGGTCGGATATATGAGACTCCCAATCAGCTGTCGATAGAGAGTACCATCTACCGAGGTGAATCATCATATCGCGATAACTGAAGTCCATTCTCCATCGGAGTTGCCATTGGCTTGCAATCAGTCATGCGATATTTTTCCAGCAATGTCTTGGCATATTTTTTACGAGACACTTTGATGGAGTGCTCCTTCTGGCTGAATTCCAGACCAAGACAGTAATGGAGAAGTCCGAGATCTGTCATCTCAAAATATTTACACAAGTTTCTTTTGACGATAGAGATCATAGTTTCTGAACTCCCTGTAATGAGCGAGATCATCAACATAGAGTACAAGAAACACTATCTCAGAACCCTGTTTCTTGAAATAGAGGTTTGCATCCGACGGACATCTCTTAAATCCATGCTGCATAAGGTGATTGTCCATTTTTATATACCAAGCTCGAGGAGCTTGTTTCAGACCATATAAGGATTTGACCAATTTGCAAACCTTCTGCTCTTGGCCTTCCACTTCAAATCCTTATGGCTGAGTCATGTAGACTTCTTCTTGGAGATCACCATTTAGAAAGGCACTTTTGACATCCATCTGGTGAACTTTCCACCCATATTGTGCTGCCATAGCACACATAACTCGAATTGTGGTCATCCGAGCAGTAGGTGCAAAAGTTTCCTCGTAGTCAATGCCTTCCTTTTGAGCATAGCCCTTTGCAACAAGACGGGCCTTATGCTTATCAATTGTTCCATCTGCCTTGTACTTGACTTTATATACCCATTTGCAGCCAATGGGTTTCTTTCCATGCGGCAGATCAACAAGCTTCCAAGTTTTATTTTTCATCAAAGACTCATACTCTGTATCCATAGCGGCCTTCCACTGAGGCTCACTAAGAGCATCTTGCACTGATGCAGGTTCAAGATCGTCTATGGTAGACATGAACGCCCTGTCATCATCAATATCCATATCCTCTACTTATGTACGTGGAGTTACAGAAAGTTCCTCAAAAGATTGACAAAGATCATCAACCTCACCGATTTCTTTGGCTTCTTTTTCCTTTTGAGCCATACTTCGTGTACGAGGTCTATCCAAGTTCAAATTGGGAGGAGTGGATAAATTTGTGTCTCTGATTGTATTTGTACACCATTTTGGATTCTTCTTCGGTGGTGTTGAAGAAGATGTAGAAGGACCTCATGTCTGTGTTGATGAAGGAATCTTCTCTTCCTTAGATTCCACAAGATCTAGGTGTACTTTAGATGTGCTCTGTGATGTGAAAGCTTCATCAAAGACAACATCTCTGCTGACATGAATTTTCTTGGTCAAAGGATCTATCAAACGATATCCTTTAGAGTGCTCATCATAACCAAGAAAAATACATCTCAGTGTTTTCTCATCTAGCTTCTTCCTTTTCTCTTTTGGTATGTGCATGAAAGCGTGACATCCAAAAATACGTAGATGAGATATGGAGGGTTTTCGACCACTCCATGCTTCCTGTGGAGTCATTCCTTTTAGGGCCTTTGTGGGTGCCCTATTCAACAGATATCTATGGGTGGTGACGGCTTACGCCCAATATTGTTGCCCAAGAGTAGCTCCTGTGAGCATACAACGAACCATTTCCATGATAGAACGGTTCCTTCTCTCGGCAACTCCATTTCTTTGAGGAGTATAGGCAATTGTTAACTGTCTCTTGATTCCATGCTTATCTAAGAATGCAAAAAATTCTTTAGAGGTAAACTCCCCCCCTCGATACGAGCGGAGGGTTTTAATAGAAGCTCCTGACTCCTTCTCAACGGATTTCTTGAACTGCTTGGAAGAATGCGAAAGCTTCGGATTTCGGTTGGAGAAAGAAAACCCACATCTTTCGTGAGTAGTTATCTATGAATAACTGAAAGTACCTCTTCCCTCCACAACTGTTGGGTGTGAAAGGACCGCACGGATCGGTGTGAATTAACTCCGAGAGGTTTTTGTGCTCTTGTTGAGCTCTTCTCAAATGGTACTCTATCTTTGCTTTCCTGCCAAGCGGTCGGAGCACAGCGGCAATGTGGCGAGAAAGGGAAGGAAGACCCTTTACCATATCATAATTACTGAGCTCAAGTAAGTAGCCAGAACTAAGATGCCCATATCTCTTGTGCCATAGGGAAGTTGCCTCCTTGGTAGAGGCAGTCATGGCAACATGTGGAGTAGAGATAGCATCTAGGGCAAATAAGCCGTGCTTATATGAAGTTGTTGCAATCTGCTTACCCTTCCTGGTAATAGTACAACACTTCTTGCCATTCTCAACACGAAAGTTGACAACCATATTTCTATCCGGGATTTGTGTGACTGACAACAAATTGTTAGCCAATCCCGAAACATAGAGGACTTTGTCAATCGACACTTGCCATCGGGAAGAGTGACTGAAGCTGTACCCTCTCCACTGAACCCTGTAGGTTTTATCATCGGCAATGGTGACGGGTTTGCCCTCTTTGGCCACGAATGATTCAAACCACGATATGTCGCCAATCATATGTTTGCTAGCTCCAGAATCGACATACCAAACAGGATCCCTCTGTGTGGAATCTGTGGTAGTCATGAGCACCTTGTGTGCCCATTCGGAATACGAGTCGGATTCTTCAACAACAACATTCACACTGGGGTTGCTTGTTTTTATTTTGTGGTTTGTTTTGGCCTTTCTGCTTGTTCTTATGCCAACACTTGTTGGTGTCATGGTTGTCTTTCTCACAGATCTTGCACCACCTCTTCTTCTGTTGAGGTTGTTTTCCTTTTCCTTTCATATCCTGTTGAGAATTTCCTCCTTTCTGAAAGTTGCCTCCTTTTTGCCCATTACCTTTCTTCCTAGAACCCTGCCTGTTGGTGTATAGGGCTGTATTGGAAGAATCATCCTTGTGAAGTTGGCGTGCCTCCTGTTGTTGAAGCCAGATTGACCAACTCGATGTAGGTAATTTGTCGTTGAGACACCTGGATGGAGGTGATCAACATATCAAATGAAGAAGGTAAAGCTCTCATCACAATTGAAATGAGAAGCTTTTCGTCCACAGAATCTCCCAAAGAATTCAATTTCTCTTTCAATTCAGACACTCTGCATAGAAAGAGTTCAACTGTTTCACCCTGTCTCAAACTCAGGTTATGAAGTTGTTGTTGAAGATGAAGAATGGTGGAATCATTCTTTCCCTCATAGATGGTTTTAAGGGCATCCCATGCCTCTTTACCACTTGCTTTGTCGGCTATATGAGGTTGCACTTCATCCGAAACAGCAAACAAAATGAGCACCTTTGCTCGATTGTCTTTCTTGTCAAAAGCTATCCGATCGGCGGAAGGAGTTGTGGATCCCGATCCTTGGTGAAGGCCTAGGTGTTACTCCGGTAACAATATCCCATAAATCTTCCATTTGGAGAATTGCCTTCATCTTATGTTTCCATGGTGTATAATTTGGACCTTTCAATAAGCGATGAGGATCGGTCATCAACTTTGCAACAGCGGCCATAGTGAAGGTTCCTTATAACACCAATTGGTCCCCCTTTCGATATACCTTTTGCTAGGCCGTTATACCGTACAAAATACCCGCCCTTACGTGAGGGAAACTATAGGTATTTAGAAAGATCAACAAAAATCACCCGCCCTTACGTGAGGGAGACTATAGGTGAGTTTTAGAGATCATACGATACGTGGAACATAAGCGATGCTGAAAGGGAATCGCATTGTTGATGGCACCTACCATAGAAGATTCTTCTCATGCGTGGGGCGTAACTTCCCCTAAACACTATGAAGAATACTTCGTCGGGATTTACGCCTAAACACAAGAGCGATTAAGGGTAGTGGATGGAGTAAAAAAATGCAAAAAATGGCAAACTTATCTCTCCCAGACGATTTATAGAGAACAAGCTCAGACGTCGTTGTAGCAGCTATATTAGGCGGCGGATACAGTAGCGCAATCACGACAGCTTTACCTGTAAGTGCTGGCCAGAGGTATCACAAATACCGAACGCTGCAGTGCAATAAATTGCACGGATGGGTTTTAATTATTTCGGGGACTTAGGGAGTGTATTTGATTTTTTTTTAACTTTTAATGAAGTAGTGCAAAAATGAAATATGCAACATACAACATAAAAAGTGCCCACAAGAATTAACCCTCCAGGTGTCGGACACAGCCGAAAATGCACCTTTACAATAATGCCAAAAATTTGCTTTTTCAGAAAATTACTCACATTCCCCCTTTGATTTTTTGAAAAAAAATATCCCCCCTAAAAAAAAATTCTCTTTAACAAAGCATTTTAATAATTATTATGTATTTAAAGTTAAAATAAATAATTTTAATTTATATAGTTTTAAAAACTTATGAAAAAATAAATTAAAATTAAATTTTAATTTATAAAGTTTTAAAACTATAAAAAATAAATTAAAATTAAAAATTTTAACTAAAAAATAATAATTAAAAAAAACTTTGAAAAAAAATTTTACCTTCGAACCCTCGACCTGCAGGCTCCCAGAGCCTTACCGCACGGCTCACGACCACGTGAGCCAGCGGGCTGATCCGAAAGGATCAAGGGGCCCCCTCGTATTTGAGGAGGGTCCTCAGCCTGCTCCCCGAGCCCTCTGTGGCTGCCTCCGCAGCGGCCTCCTCCGCTGCTTTCTTGGTCGCGGCTTCCTCCTCCGCAGTCTTTCTTTTTTTTTTTTTTTTTAAATAAAAAATTCGACGCGGGGTCTGCTACGTCCACACGCGTTCCACCGTCGCGCGACGTCGGCGGGGGCTGGAGCCGCGTCCGCGCACATTCTAGCGTGCGCGGTTCGCGCGTTCGCCGGATGCTGCGTCCACGCAGCGTTCCAGCGCGGGGGTTGGGGGACGCGCGCGCGCAGTCGCGCGTCACATTCCGGACGGGGGGGGGGCGCACGCGCGGCACGTCCGCGTGCTACGCTGCGCAGCCTCCAGCAGGGGGGGCGGCTGGACGCGCTGGCTATGTCCGCAGCGGGGCGGGGCCTCCCCTCCCTCGATCGCGCGTGGATGCGCGACGACTGTCGCGCGTCTACGCGCGACAAATTTTTTTTTTTTTTTTCAAATCGCGCTGGATGGATGCACCGGCGCCGCGCGCACTCGTACGCAGCGGGGACCTCCTTTATAATAAATATTTTTTTAATAAAAACAACTGCACACGCGGCGTGATTGCCTCCCCAGCACAGCAGGAAAAAATGCATCCTCTCCCCAGCACAACAAAAAAAAAAATGCGTCCTCCTCCAGCCTCTCTTCTCATGCTTCACTGCAAAAAAAATTGCCGTAGCAATCTGGCTCTGATGCCATGTTAGGAAATGAATCAATTTGTTTATTGAAAATTATGCAGTTTAAATAAGACTGCAATTGTCGGAGGTTGCCAAACCAACCAGCTACATTAGCATATTGTTATAACGAAATAACAAATGCATATAACAAGACAAATAATGAAATAACAGCATAACTACGCTAACGAAGCATGATTGTAAACCAGTATGTACTCCATATCCTATTGGTCAAAAGTTATTTGTTAAATAGTATCCTAAAATAAATGAGAAAATTGAAGAAATGCATCATGTTCCTTCAATCTAATAAGGTATCATGCATCAGCATCCTAGCATTGTTGGCAGTCTAATGTATGCAATGGTTTATACTAGACCTGATATTGTGCATGTAGTGGGAGTAGTTAGCAGATATATATCCAATCTAGAAAAGGAACATTGGACTACTATGAAGAGAATCTTCAGATACTTACATGGAACTTTAGACTATGTTATCTGTTACCAAGGAAAATTTGGAGATATTAATATGGTAAATCTACAAGGTTTTGTGGATGTTGACTAGGCTGGATATCTAGACAAAATAAGGCCCATGAGTGCTTATGTGTTCAGACTATTTGGAGGGGTAGTAATTTGGATGAGTAAAAAATAATCAATGATTGTTTTATCCACAACAAAGGCAGAGTACATTGTAGCAAATCAAGCCTGTAAACAAGCAATGTGGCTACATAGGTTGTGTTCAATATTTGGTCTTAAGAAGAAGGATGTGAGAATTGACAGTGATAGTCAAAGTGTAATATTTTGGCCAATAATCCTAGTCTTCATGATCAGTAAAATATATTGATATCAAGTACTATTTTGTGAGAAAAATTGTTGAAGGGAATCGGGTGACACTAGGGAAATATGATACAAAGAATAATGTTGTTAATTCATTAACAAAGGATATAACTACTCAAAAAATTTCTTGGTGTAGAAGATCTATGGGAATGGTTTCCCTTGATAGTTGACAATGGAAGTTTTTGGCCCCTATGGAAAGTATATAACAAGTGGAAGAATATTGGAAATATGCTGAATATTTTCCATGTTATTATGGTGGGGTTAAGTCTAAAAGGTATTGGACACTCTCCATGTATCCTCACCAAGGTTCGGGGGAGGTAACCCCCAGTGAAATTTTAAGAGTTATCAGCTATTTTTAGACCCATATGGGTTTTTTAGGGTTAAATATTTGAACCCAAGTTTTTTTGCCCATATTATTGTAAAATTTATTCTTGTATTTTTATTTAATTATACTTGCATCAGGGTTTGAATAGAGATGAGAAGTGAATATTATTGTATTGGAGACGGTTAAGTTTATACAATAAGGAGATATTACTATGTTGGGTTTTTTCTCATAAGGGTTTCCCAGGTGAAATAATGTGTTATATGTGTATGTGATCTTCTTTTTTTCCTTTGATTCTATATTTATTATTTTTCTAGATTTAGTTTATCGAGGCCTTTTGTTCTTCACAAATCAGTCAGGTAGATTAGAATTTTGGAGTGGTATTAAAGCCTTTATGAGAAGTAAATATCAAGAAACCCAATTCATGATCATAGGATATTTTAATGCCATAACCAAGATGGATGAAAATTTTGGAGGAATTAGGAAATTAACCCAAAGTATGAGAGATTTCTCAACTTTTATTCAAAGCAATAATCTATGGGAGGTTGAGTTTGAAGAAGACAACTATACATGGACCAAGAACATAAGAGGACAGAATATAATAGAAGAAAAATTAGATAGATGCATACTCTCAAATCATTGGATGGATGAAGGAAATTGTGCTAAAATTAATACCTTAACAAGGATTGGTTCATATCACTAGCCAATAAGAGTTAAAATGGTGGTAAGTAAATTAAAAAAATATCATATTTTAAATATGAGTAGATGTGGGAAGACCATCCTCAATTTGTTGATATGATAGCATAAACATAAATTTCTTTAGGAAATGGTGGGTTGTATGCTCTTAAAAAACAAATTAAATCTATGACATCTAGATTAAAATAATGGAACAAGAACACTTTTGGAAATATTTTTGAGAAATAAAGAATTAAATATTAAATTTCAAATTCCAAAAAGGTGATTATAATAATCCAAGCTCAAAGTAAATGGAGTTGCTTAGTGAATATCATAATATTTTGAGTGAGGAAGAGAAATTTTAGAGATTAAAATCAAGACAAACTTGGTTAAAAGGAGATAAAAATACAAAACTTCTTCATAGGATGGCTATAGTACATAGATCAACATCCAAAATTAGTAGAATTAAATCAATAGAAGGGGTTTGGATTGAAGATTAGAGTGAAATTAGAAAAGATAAAATGTCTTTTTATCATATTATTCTAGGATCAGAGTAGACTAAAGTTCCTAAAGATAAACTTCTTCAAGATGTACCTTTAGTTATAAAAAATGAAGACAATAGGAAAATGATGGAGCCTATTACTCTTTTAATAAGTTCACTTAGGTCTTTTCTGTTTTAATAAGTATAAATCCCCAAGTCTAGATGGGCTTTGCAATTTTTTACCAACATAATTGGGATATAGTAAAGGATTATTTATTGGTGTCAGTGGAACAGTCTAGGATAAAACAATACATACCTTATAAAATAAATGCAACATATCTTACTCTAATTCCAAAAAAGAATGATTTTGAATTGTTTGATTCTTTTAGGCCCATAAGCCTATGTAATATGGCATATAAAATTATTTCCAATGTGATGGTGAATCAATTAAGGCCATTGTTAGACAAAATTACTTCAGAAGAGCAAGGAGGATTTGTGAAAGGAAAATAAATTATGGACGGGATCATTGTTGCTCATGAAGTTATACATTCAACAGCTTCAATAAAGAGAAAGCAATTATCTTAAAATTTGATGTGAGTAAAGCCTATGATAGGGTTAAATAGGATTTTCTTTTTACAGTTTTAGAAAAGTTTAGATTTGGGAAGAAATGGTTTAGATGGATTAAATATTGTGTCTCTAAAGTTTCTTATTCAATGTTGGTCAATGGGTAAGTAACATAATCCTCTATTTCCTTATTTGTTCATTATTATGGCAAAGGTTTTGAGTAGGAACTTAAAAAGGCTTACACAGATGGGCTCATAAGTGGACTTAAGGTTAGTCATAACACCGACAACATCACCCATAAATAATTTGTAGATGATACAACCCTTTTTGGAAGGGCAAGGATAAATGAGGCCAAAGCTTTGAATAAATTTTTAAAGGAATATGAAAGAGCATCAGGGCAAAAAGTTAATAGGACAAAATCCAAAATTTACTTCCTTAACACTCCAGCTAATATTAAAGCAAGAATTTATAGGTTACTTCAAATGGAGGAGGATAATTTTTTAGCAACTTATCTATGGATGTCTTTGTTTGAGGGATAATGAGGATAGAATTATGGAATCCAATTATTAGTAAAGTTTAGAATAAACTACCAACTTGGAAAGGCAGATGGTTATCATTAGCAGGAAGAGTGCAATTAATTAAGTTAGTCTTAAGTGCCATTCCAACATATTATATGTCATTGTATACTATGCCAAATTCAGTTGAAAAAAGTATAATCTATATTATGTGATCCTTTATATGGTCAAGTTTACATGATAAAAGAATATTTCCTTTGGTGAAATGGAGCAAGGTCTATGATGATAAAACTAGGGGAGGTCTTGGTTTAAGAGTTCTTACAAATGTAAACTTAACTCTTAAGGGAAAAGTAATTTGGAGATTGTACAATAGAGTTAAAGAAAATGGGCAATAATTCTTCGAGGCATGTTGAGCCCAATGACCCAAGTTTAATATTTACTGCATTCTCTCTACCAAATGGTTATGCTCTTTGGAATAGTTTAAAAAAATCTATTGATCTAATGATTAAAGGTTTAATGTGGATTATGGGAACTGGAGAAAAAAATTATATGTGGATGGATACTTGGCGTGATAAAAAACCACTCAATCTAAATCCAATTTTTAAACCTTGGATGAGATTGCTTCAAGATAAATATGGTGATAGGGTTTCAAAAAAAATTTACAAGGATCAGGAAGGAATATACAAATGGAAAGAATTTTTTTTTACAAGCATACAAGACATTGATTGTTGAGGATATTATTGTACCTTAGGTTTAATTATAAGCCTAAGATATTATTTCTTTTTTCTTGCATTGTATTACATGAGGCATAGTATGCCCACATTAGATATGTTTTGGTTAGTTGTTAGGATGCATAGTTATGTTGGTAGAGATCTCCTTGTCTTCTAGTAGTTTGTTGGTTTATTTGCATCCATGTGGTTACAATTGGTTATCCCTGCTTAGCATGTTGTTGTAGGTTGTTATAACCCTCATAACCTCCTTGATTCCCTTTCATGTATTATATATTTAGTATACATAATGGAAATCCTAGCTTCACGTTTGAGACTTGCTCCACATGAGTTACCTTTAGCCTTACCCTCTCTAGCCATTGCACATATGGAGAAGGAGCATGCCAAGGAAACTTCCTTCATGCAACACCAATAGAGCCTTCAGGCCAAGATAACACAAATCTTGGAGAAGACTCAGTAGGAGCAAAAGAGAGTATAGACAAGCATCGCAGTCCTCATCCATTTTAGGTTAGAGATAGAGTTTGGCTTCCCTTGGATAAATGATGCTTTCCAAATAAGCTATATTAGGACTCTACTTTAGGGACTGAGCCTGTCATCAACCATCAAGCATATGTGGTACTTGAATTTCAACTTTTTCTCACTAAAGATAGATTTTTTCACATGAAGACTTGTCACACTCGACAGGATTCTTCCACTTCTTACCTTGTCATCCGTCACGATCAGCTTCCACACCAAGTTCACTAGATCTCTCACCATCAGATGGCTCATAATCTTATAGAATTATTGAGAGCATTGAGATCCATTGCTTCTATGGTTGGGAGGATTGTTGAGGATATTATTTTAGTTTAGCCTTATTTATAAGCCTAAGATATTATTTCTTATTTCTTGCATTGTATTACATGAGGCATAGTATACCCACATTGGATATGTTTGGTTAGTTGTTAGGATGCATGG
Organism: Wollemia nobilis; assembly: GCA_028583015.1. Lineage (NCBI taxonomy): Eukaryota > Viridiplantae > Streptophyta > Pinopsida > Araucariales > Araucariaceae > Wollemia > Wollemia nobilis. The sequence goes on from JAQPPZ010016919.1 coordinate 4,854,497, forward strand.
TTATGTTGTTAGAGATCTCCTTGTCTTCTAGCAGTTTGTTGGTTTATTTGCATCCATGTGGTTACAGTTGGTTATCCCTACTTAGCATGTTGTTTTAGGTTGTTATAACCCTCGTAACCTCCTTGATTCCCTTTCATGTATTATATATTCAGTATGCATAATGGAAATCCTAGCTTCATGTTTGAGTTCAATTGGTGCTAGGAGGTATTTGAGTAGAAATATAACAACTATGATTATTCTGAGGGGAGCCAAGGATAAATTGATTTGGAAGCTGAATATCTCAGGTGAATACTCAACAAGAAGTGGATATAATATAAAGCACCAAAAAAATAGTAATATCACTAGAATATGGAGAGATAAGTGGGATAGCCCAAGCATTCCTAAAGTCAAAATGTTTTTTTGGGTAGTAGGTCATAGAAGAATTTTATCCAGGGATAACCTTATGAAAATGGGTTTTCATGGTCCCTCTCAATGTGTTCTTTGTAAAAAGGAGGAGAGTATAGACCATATCTTGGTACATTGCTCAATAGTTTAGAAACTATGATAATGGATTCTTAATATGTTTGGTAAATACATGGTGATGAATAGTAGAACTAAAGAATATTAAAATAGTGGCATAGCACTTATACAAGTGAGGTTTTACATACAATATGGGATATGTCAAAAGATACAATACTTTAGACTATATGGCTAGAAAGGAATAGATGAATATTTAAAGGAAATGAAAGCAGTTTAGAGGTAATGAAAAGTAAGATTTATTTATCCATGGAGTCTAAACCAACCCTATCAACTCACCCAGTCCCTAATCTAGAATAAAAGAGCCTTGATAGATGGATTCGAGTCATTAAATGGAATTATGATGTTGGGTACAATAGAAGCAAAAAGAAGGAAAATAATATAAAGTGGAAACCACTAGATGTGGAGTTGGTTAAATTGAATTTTGATGGAGCATCTAAAGGAAATACAAGACCAACAAGAGGAGGAGGAATAATTAGAAATAATAGAGAAGATATTTTGTATTCTTATGCTTTCAAAATTGGATTTAAGATAAATAATGAATTTGAAGCTTGGGTGGCTTTAGAAGGGTTAAAAATATGCAAAAAAATGAAATGAAACAAAGTATGGATGGAATGTGATTCTCTCATAGTAATAAATGTAATTTTGAGGAAAGCAAAGGCTCCATGGAACATACAAGAGATAATTGTGGAAATTCAATATCTTTCTAAATAGTTTGAAGAAATCAGGTTTACACATACATTAAGGGAAGGAAACAAATGTGCAGATAGGCTAGCCAATAGAGGGATTTTGATTGAGGATCATGAAGTTAAATTCTCCTTTCCATGGTTAGAGGAAGTAGTAAGTTTAGCTAAAGCTGACAATAAAATGTTGACTACCTGAATCAAATAATGATTAAGATTTACTTTAATGTTTTCAAATGGTAATATCTACTTTATTTTATAACATTAACATGTTTTCATATAAACTATTTAGTATAATTTTTGTGGTTGCACTTGTGTTTCAAGAAGGAAACTAGCAATCCAGATTTCGTAAAGTGGACTATGATAGTCCAATATTTTGGAAATATTACTCTACTAAGATGCAATGCATAGATAGTAGAGGTGAAGTTTTGATATTGTGAAGGCTGCTATAGAAAAATATCAAGAAGAATGCTAAATTCTAGAATATTTGTATTCATATAGAAAATTGAAAAGATCTAGAAAATGAAAATAAAAAATTCAAACATTTTATGTAAAATGATGTAGGTTTCTAGCTAGAGCATCTCAATTGATATGAGAAGTGTATCTATTTGTAAAATCTCAAACTCTAAAGAAAATAATTGTAATTTGTCAAGGGTGGAGGACTCAAGTACTACCTGTTATTATCCAACAAAAAATGATTCTCATATAAATTTGTTTGGTTATTATGATAGTGACTATGCTATGGATAATGTTGAAAGAAAATTCACAAGTGGATATTGTTTCTCCTAGAGATCAGGTGTGATCTTTTAGTGTAGCAAGAAACAACCAACCACAACACTCTCCTCAATTGAGGTTGAGTATAAAAGTGCTACTCTAACATGTCAAGATGCCATTTGGCTTCAAAGACTACTAACAAAAATTGGGTTTAACAACAACAAATTTATCGCAATATTTTTTAATAACCAATCTTCAATAGCTTTAGCAAAGAATCTTGTTATGCATCAAAGTACAAAACACATTGAGATTCGAGCATAATTCATTAAGGAGAAGGTATTAGATGGGATAATTAAACTCATATATTGCCCCACAAATGAGAATATTTCTGATATTTTCACAAAACCATTAGTAGAATCTAAATTTTCTTACTTTAGAAGTAAACTAGGCCTAAAAAAATTACCCTCAAGAGGGAGTAATGCATAATATTGTGTGATGTCAATTCTTTTAAGTGTTTTCTAAGGTTTTGCAAATTATATGTTGATAGATGTTATTTTTCCATGTTGATGGAATATGTATGCCACTTGTTTATCCATGTTATAGATGTTATTTTCCATGTTGATGGAATATGTATGCCACTTGTTTATCCATGTTGATGGATGTTATGTTTTCCATGTTGATGGAATATATATATGCCACTTATTATTGATGTTTTCCATGTTGATGGAAACCTTATTTATATGATATATATATATATATATATATTATTACTAACTCTATGTCATGTTCTTTCTTTTGTAGATCCATGTTGATGGATGGTGCCTTGCCTAGTGCCACACAACTTGGAGTCTATACTATGCCATTGTTGAAGAAATCTTTGTAAAAATATATGCTCCTTAGTAAATTGGTTCTTTGGAACCTCACCTCTTGTAAAATTGTATTATAATCCCAAAATTAGATTAGGTGGGACTGTTGAAAAAAATAATATAATTTTTGGATTATCTTGTAAATTCACCTAAGTATTAAGGTGAACAATAAAATTAGGCATCTAGGCTTTAATATAAATTAAATAGATAGGTATTAGATTTATATTTATTAATATATAGTCTCAATTTATAATGAATTAGTGATAGACGTTTTTCGTAGGACTGCCCAAAATATCAAACTTGTTTCGGCCATATCTCACTCATCCGAACTCGAATTGAGCTAAAATTTTGAGGGTAGATGCCTGAAAAATCCTAGAACATCTCCACCAATTTTCAGATAATTTGGGGCAACACATATCCTAGGACATACCTATGTGTGAACAAGATTTTTGGCAAGCGATTGTACGAGGATTTCATCTAGGTTGAGTGCAAGCAGCTCTAGAGGTTGGTTTTTAGGGCCTTCGGGCCCTAGCGGCTAATATTTTTATAGTTTATGCTCAATATTTTAGCAAGATATGTTGTAGTGAATCCAATATGGGTTAGAAATCTATATTTCAATAGATCATACTTTGAACTTGAGTGACAACGGCTTCCAATTTGCTGCACAAAAGAAAAGTGAAAACCATACCTTTCCACAGCGTCTAAGGCAAGGATTAAAGAAATCACAAAATAAGTTTCAATCAGTTGATCAAAAAATGGCTTAGATATCAAGTGAATCTGATGCTAAGGCGCACCCACAAAATAATTCTACTGTGAAAACCCTTGTCAAGGGTAAGGATTTCGAAGACTCGGCCCCAAAAATAAATTTTAGGGAAGCCCTCCATGGTGGATAGCCTCAACCCAATGCTAATATTAATCTTAGGGCTTCCCATAAACCTCTAAGAATTCCTAAGATTGATCCCAGGAAAATGGAGTCGAGATTTCTTAAAGAAGATGATGGAACTCCTATTGTTAATATTAATATGGGTAACATTCATACTGGCATTAAAGATTTGAAAAAAGAGGACTAATTTGTCGATTCATGGGTTTTTGTTCAAGCCTATCTACTTTCAAAGTCTAGGCTACAAAAATCTAGAAAACCAAAGGCGAGTTACAAATCTCTATTTATCCAAATGGTTATTTTTTTTTTTATTTGCTAATAATGAAGATAGAGAGAAAACTTTTCAAGAGGGTCTCTGGTTTTTTGGAAGGGTAGGGCTTTTCATGAAGTCCTAGCATACCAAATTTAAATTCAAAGAAGAGATGCCTTCTATAGCTCCCTTGTGGGTTAGACTCTTTGGCCTCCCTATTGAATTTTGGAATCCTACTATTTTTTCTTCAATTGGAAACTCTTTAGAAACTTTTAGATGATTGTTGATTGTACTCAAAATTTTGAACATATTATTTATTCTCAGATTTGTGTTTTAATGGATTTTGACAAACCCGTACCTAAAAAGATCACATTACAATTTGGGGAAGACACTTGGGAGCAAGTAGCGAACTATGAGAACATTCCTTTTCATTGTAGAATTTGCCATGAATATGGTCATTTGGCTAGTGTTTGCCCAAAAAAAATTCTTGATCAACAGAAAGAAGATATAAACTCAAAGGTTTCCAAATGCCTAAGAAGAAGAACACTTAGAAAAAACCAGTTATGAAGGATCAATCAAATTCATTTGCTAATATGTTTGAAATCCTTTCCACAAATGATGTCCCAAGTGAGGAAGAGGAAATAATGGAAATAGAAATCTTAGAAACACAATTTAAAGATGAAGGGAAGAACTCAAAGACAAACCAACAAATCAAATGTTTTCAACAAAAAAAAGGAAGAAAATTTACACAAGAAAAACAATCTTTTAAATGTCAAAAATTCAAATAATACAGGTCCCAATATAGACTTTGTTGAATCCTCTAGTAAAATTTTGGCTGTGTATGAGCATTCTTCAAGGTTAGAAGCCATCTCAGATTCAATTGGAGTAAGTCAAGAAACTAGGGAAAAAAACTAAAGATGGATTCTAATAAAAAAGTAGGTCATAAAACCAATCAATATCATATGGTAAAATAAGGTGAAAAGCTTGTAGAGGAAGGTAAGATTAATGCCCTTCCCAACTATTTTAGCCCTGGTATTAATGAAGATCATCACTTGGAATATTAGAGGACTCAAAGGGAGTCTTTAAAAATAAAATAAAATTAGAAGAATGATTCAGATAAATCATCCACATCTTGTTTTCCTTCAAGAAACAAAGATGTCAATGGAGGATATGGACTCAATTTCCAGTAAAATTTGGCCAGCTGGAAAAGTGGTTTCTCTTAGTTCCCAGGGGCCTTATGGTGGCATTGCTTGTCTTTGGGACCCAAAAGAGGTAGTTATTCATCATATGGTTGGAAGTTGGGGTCTTTTGGCTATAGCTATTCAAAGTAGACATTCCAACCAAATTATGCTCTACATTATTGTTTATGCTTCGACTAATTTGGAGGAAAAAAGAAGACAGTGGAAGAATATAACTTATATTATCTCTCATTTTCCTGAAGCTTGGATCTTGATTGGAGGATATTTCAATACCATCCTCTCTCTGGATGAGAAAATGTGGGGAAATAGAAATTTGGATAGGAGCATTGACCTCATGAGTGAATATATTGTAAACCTCCATCTTGTGGATATCCAACCAGATAATGGCCTTATGACTTGGTCTAACATAAGGCAAGGCTTAGCTTGTATAATGGAGAGATTGGATAGGTTTTTGCTCTCTAAAAATTTCTTAATCCATGGTCACATTCCTAAAGTGAAGACTCTTAACAATGTTGGTTCGGATCATTGGCCAGTCATGGTGGAAATGTGGAAAATCAATGTGAGTTTCTCTCCTTTTCGTTTTCAATTAATGTGGCTCAGAGACAGTTCCTTTAGACCTCATGTGCATGAAGAACACAAGCTTATACTGAGAGGGGGGGTGAACAGTATAAGACCTCTTTTTACTTTTTCCTTTATATTTCAAAATAGTAAAGCAATATACCCAAAGCAATATCAAAGCAATGCACAAAATCATCCACAAAGTGACATCAATTTTAACGTGGTTCACCCAGAATGGTTGGGCTACGTCCACAAAACTTTTCTCTAAAAGTTATCTCAAAGTTCTTTGGGAATCCTTCCCAATTACAATGTTTATGAGCCTCAGCTCAAAGGAGATACCTTCCCCTCTGCTCTAGAAATGATCCCTCAGAAGATCAACTGCCTCTACCTCTTGCCAGCACGTGGAACTCCTTTCCACCGAAGACCTCCTGTCCTCAATGCTTAGCCTAAGAGACCTCCGCCTTCTATGATCACGTCCACAGATGCTCAGCAACCTGTACCAAACACAGTCGATCGGTCTAGTACAAGTCTTCCTCTGTCTATTAGATCTGTCCAACTTTGAACAAATCAATCCTCTGCACACAAGCCTTCTCAAAGACTTGCCAAATCTGTCCTCAGGTTCTTCTCAAAGAACCAATGCACCTCTGTCCTCAAGCAGCAGCACTCCGCATTCGTCTTTGCCCTTTGTGCTCTCTACGCCCTCTGCTCTCTTTGTGCAATCACAACCGCACTTGATCGAACTTCAACCTTTGCACCTCTACGCAATCACAGTGGCATCGTCTTCGCACACTCTACTTCCTTTGCGATCTTTCACACTTAGAATGATTCGACGAAATGCACTCTGCACACTACGATCGAATTTCACACTCTGCTCTCGACGATCGAACTTCTTGCTCTACGCACTATCTACGAACGTCGCACTTCAACAACACATTCATCGACACTTCAACTCTCCAAACAACCCTCCTTTTATAACAAAATTTTCATGATGAAAACTTTAATCTTAGTCGGCTGTTATAACAAATGCAAACCCTAATCTTCGTCGGCTGCAAGCCCTAATCTTCGTCGGCTAAAATTTGACTTTGTCGGCTTCACTGTCTCTGTAACTCTTCTGTAGCTTCTGCCATGAAAATACAACATGTCGCGATATCGTGACACTTTTCGCTTTCTTAACCTCTTCTCGGCTTGCACCCGCGAAAGCAGAACATGTCGCGAAATCGTGACACTTTCGCTTCCTTGCACTTTTCTCTGCTTGCACTAGCAAAAATGGAACATGTCACGAAATCGTGACACTTTCACTGCCTTGTGCTTTTCTCTGCCTTACGCCCACAAAAATGGAACATGTCACGAAATCGTGACGCTTTCGCCTTTGAGCTCTTCCTCCTTGAATTTGTCATGAAATCATGACGCTTCTTCTTCCATGCTCTTTCATTTTGCTTCTATCACGAAATCGTGACTCTTCTCCTGTTGAAGACCTGCTTTCTATTTCTGTCATGAAATCGTGACACTTTCTCCAACCGTATGTTGCCATCTCAATCTGTCATGAAATCGTGACACTTTCTGCATCTGTAAGCTTTCTCTTCAACCTGTCACGAAATCGTGACACTTTCTGCATCCGTACGCTTTCTCTTCAACATGTCATGAAATCATGACATTTCTTACTTCGAAACCTTTCCTTTGCTGCATGTCACGAAATCATGACAGTTCTTACTTGGAACATTTTCATCTATAGCATGTCGCAAAATCATGACACTTTTCGTGTTACTTTCTCTCTCTTCGAACTTGTCACGAAATCATGACAATTCACACTACGGACTCTCTCTTCTGCATTATGTCACGAAATCATGACACTTTTTCTTTCGGACTCTCTCTCCTGCAACATGTCACGAAATCGTGACACTTTTTCGTCCGTACAACCTTCCTTGCAATATGTCATGAAATCATGACATTTTTGACTCCGTACATTCTCTCTCCTCTTTGAGTCGCGAAACTACGACATGTCGCGATATCGCGACACTTTTCTAACTTGCTTTCTCTCTCAGCTAAAGGACTTTCCATGAAAATGCGACATGTCGCGATATCGTGACACTTTTCTAAAATGCTTTCTCTCTCCTGCTTAAGTCACGAAAATGCGACATGTCGCGATATCGCGACACTTTTCCAACTTACTTTCTTTCGAACCTGTCAGCTTGGGGTTTGCAAAAGACCTTTGAAACTGTCATGCCGTAACCTTCATCAAAACAAATTATTTGACATCAAATCAAATTCCTTCAAAAGCTTCTTGACATCAATGACAACTTATATACTTGAGCAAAGGCAATGTACCCAAAATACCCAAAATTTCCAACAATCTCCCCCTTTGTCATTGATGGCAAACCTTTACTGAAAACACTTCTCAAGAGCCAAAACTGAAACCAACTGTGCTAACAACTGACCAACTGTGCCCACAACTGAGAATCTTCCTTTGAAGTTTTGCTCCCCCTGACTTGAAGCTTTCCTCTTCACTTTGAAGCTCTCCCCCTTACTCATATCTCTCCCCCTTTGTCATCAATGGCAAAGGGTCACCTTTGGGGCTCGGGACTAAGAATGAGCCTCTTAGCTCAGTCCCTCCCCCACCTCCTGATGAGGTGATTAATTCTGGGGTGGGAGTAAAACTCCCATTAGGCATTGATCATCATCAGCGTCTATAACTTCCTTGTCGGGCCTTCTCTTGAACTCTTTGTCCATATTCCTGTTCTTGTCACTGTTCTTGTTCTTGTTCTCATCCCTGTTCTTGTTTATGCCTTGATCCTTGGACCTGATCATGCCACTGTTCTTGTACCTGTATTCTAGAATTTTAGCTCTACACTGTCTGATTATATGACCTTCATTGTTGCACTTGAAACACTTGACGATGTTGTTTCTCTGAGGTAAACCCGATCTTTGAATCCACCAGTTTTGCCCAAACCTATTCTGACCAAACCTGTTCTGGCCGAACCTATTTTGATCAAACCTGTTCTTGTTATTTACCTCGCAATAGACTGCCTTGTGCCCAAACTATTGACAAGAGTAGCAATACCCTTGAAAGAAACTAGCACTTCTGAAATTGTCGTTTACCTTCTTCACTTGAGCCATGCAATGTGAAGCCATGTGACCAAACCTGTGACACGCAAAACATCTGCCTTGAAATTTTCCTTTATTTGACCTCTTGGGTCCTGAAAACTTCTTCTTCTCATTCTGAATTCTGTTTTCTATTTCTGCGCATCTATCATTCAAGGACTCATGATCTGAAATACTTTCCTCATCAGAACTCTCTTCCTTTTGGAGTCTCTTACTAGACTCTCCAACTTGTTCCTTGTGTGGCTTAACAAAACCAAGGCCTGTTTTATCTGTTGTTTTTCTTTGACCTTTGATGAGTGACTTAACCCTTTTGGAGCTATCTTGAAACCTGTAAAGCTTATCCTTGTACTCTTTAGTTTCCTCTTTCAAAGAAGCCATTTTCTGTTCCAACTCACTATACTCAAGAACCTTAGACTCTAACTCATCCTTGAGTTCTTGTGTCTTAGCTATAGAGAAATCAAGATTTTCTATAAGATCATCTCTCTCCATACAACATTCATCTAACTTATCCTTGAGTCTAGCATTCTTCTTTCTTTCCTTTTTCAAAGCACTAAGAGCACTAATAAGTTCACTTTCAAGATCCTTTATTTGTTTGCTCTCTGAATCATCAAAGCCTTTTTCAGATTTCTTATCACTAGAGGTGCTACCTTTTTCAAAAACCATACATGCATCTTCCTTATAGTTTTCTGAAGCATCCTCATACATACTGGAAACCAAATCATTATTTGTACAATCATCCTCAAGGTGACCAAAATTTCCACATCTAAGACATTTCATGATAATGAATCTATGTTTCGGTTCTTCCTCTTTTTCTGATATGAACAACATCTCATTTTCATCATCACTTGAAGAACTTTCACTATCACTACTAGAACACTTACTTGCTTTGTCTAGGTAGAAACTCTTCTTGTGCTTGTGAGAATACCTCTTTCCTTGATTGTTGTGCTCATCTTTGTTCTTTCTGTGATGCTTGTGCTTTTCAGAATCCTTGCTCTTAGAATCCTGTTTATCTTCATCACTTTCATTCTTGGGAACAATACAGTCAGTAGCATAATGACCAAACTTTCCACAATTGAAACATCTTATATTTTTCACGCTTTTGTGCTTTCTAGAGAACTTGCCTTTCTTGCTGTAATATGCCTCTTCATCACTAGAAGACTCATCACTCTCTTGAAGTTGTTTACCCTTGGATTTCTTGGTAGCCTTGAAAGTCGCCTCTTTCTTGACATCAACCTTCACTTGAGTTCTCAACTCAAATGCTGCAAGTATACTATGGAGCTCATCCTTTTTCAACTTATCCAAATCTTTAGCTTCCTCAATAGCAGAAATATTTTCACTAAATCTATTAGGAAGAGATCTTAAAATCTTATCACAAACATCATTTTCAGCAAGCTCAAGACCTAAGTCTTTCATGGAGTTAACAACCTCATCCATACGAAGCATGTAGTCACTAATATTTTCATCATCATTCATCTTGAGTTGTTCAAACATACCTTTGAAGTGTCTCAACTTGGCCTTTCTGACATTTGTATCACCTGTATGAACCACCTGCAATCGTTTCCACATTTCACTAGTTGTCTTGCAGTGAATCACTTTGGTGAGATCTGCTTTCTGTAAGCCTTTCAGGATTGCATTCATTGCTTTTGAATTGCTGTGATGTAGGAGCCTTTCTTCTTTAGTATTTGGACCATGTACAGGAATAGTGTACTCATCTTCAATTACTTCCCATACCTCATTACCAAGTGCCATTAGATGAACCTTCATCCTTGCACTCCAAAGACCAAAATCTGACCCATCAAGAATAGGTGTTGCATTGCCACTTGAATAATCCATTGTGTTCTTTACTAGCTTTTCCTTCAAGCTGTTAAACTTTTCGAAGGCACCTGCTCTGATACCAATTGAAGAACACAAGCTTATACTGAGAGGGGGGTGAACAGTATAAGACCTCTTTTTACTTTTTCCTTTATATTTCAAAATAGTAAAGCAATATACCCAAAGCAATATCAAAGCAATGCACAAAATCATCCACAAAGTGACATCAATTTTAACGTGGTTCACCCAGAATGGCTGGGCTACGTCCACAAAACTTTTCTCTAAAAGTTATCTCAAAGTTCTTTGGGAATCCTTCCCAATTACAATGTTTATGAGCCTCGCCCCAAAGGAGATACCTTCCCCTCTACTCTGGAAATGATCCCTCAGAAGATCAACTGCCTCTACCTCTTGCCAGCACGTGGAACTCCTTTCCACCGAAGACCTCCTATCCTCAATGCTTAGCCTAAGAGACCTCTGCCTTCTATGATCACGTCCACAGTAGCTCAGCAACCTGTACCAAACACAGTCAATCGGTCTAGTACAAGTCTTCCTCTATCTGTCAGATCTGTCCAACTTTGAACAAATCAATCCTCTACACACAAGCCTTCTCAAAGACTTGCCAAATCTGTCCTCAGGTTCTTCTCAAAGAACCAATGCACCTCTGTCCTCAAGCAGCAGCACTCCGCATTCATCTTTGCCCTTTGTGCTCTCTACGCCCTCTGCTCTCTTTGTGCAATCACAGCCGCACTTGATCGAACTTCAACCTTTGCACCTCTACGCAATCACAATGGCATCGTCTTCGCACACTCTGCTTCCTTTGTGATCTTTCACACTTAGAATGATTCGACGAAATGCACTCTGCACACTACGATCGAATTTTGCACTCTGCTCTCGACGATCGAACTTCTTGCTCTGTGCACTATCTACGAACGTCGCACTTCAACAACACATTCATCGACACTTCAACTCTCCAAACAGCCCTCCTTTTATAACAAAATTTTCATGATGAAAACTTTAATCTTAGTCGGCTGTTATAACAAATGCAAACCCTAATCTTCGTCGGCTAAAATTTGACTTTGTCGGCTTCACTGTCTCTGTAACTCTTCTGTAGCTTCTACCATGAAAATACAACATGTCACGATATCGTGACACTTTTCGCTTTCTTAACCTCTTCTCGGCTTGCACCCGTGAAAGCAGAACATGTCACGAAATCGTGACACTTTCGCTTCCTTGCACTTTTCTCTGCTTGCACTAGCGAAAATGGAACATGTCACGAAATCGTGACACTTTCATTGCCTTGTGCTTTTCTCTGCCTTACGCCCAAAAAATGGAACATGTCACGAAATCATGACGCTTTCGCCTTTGAGCTCTTCCTCCTTGAATTTGTCATGAAATCATGACGCTTCTTCTTCCATGCTCTTTCATTTTGCTTCTATCATGAAATCATGACTCTTCTCCTGTTGAAGACCTGCTTTCTATTTCTATCATGAAATCGTGACACTTTCTCCAACCGTATGCTGCCATCTCAATCTGTCATGAAATCATGACACTTTCTGCATCCGTAAGCTTTCTCTTCAACCTGTCGTGAAATCGTGACACTTTCTACATCCGTACGCTTTCTCTTCAACATGTCACGAAATCATGACATTTCTTACTTTGAAACCTTTCCTTTGCTGCATGTCACGAAATCGTGACAGTTCTTACTTGGAACATTTTCATCTGCAGCATGTCACGAAATCATGACACTTTTCGTGTTACTTTCTCTCTCTTCGAACTTGTCGTGAAATCGTGACAATTCACACTACGGACTCTCTCTTCTGCATTATGTCACGAAATCGTGACACTTTTTCTTTCGGACTCTCTCTCCTGCAACATGTCATGAAATCGTGACACTTTTTCGTCCGTACAACCTTCCTTGCAATATGTCATGAAATCATGACATTTCTGACTCCGTACATTCTCTCTCCTCTTTGAGTCGTGAAACTGCGACATGTCGCGATATCGCGACACTTTTCTAACTTGCTTTCTCTCTCCTGCTTAAGTCACGAAAATGCGACATGTCGCGATATCGCGACACTTTTCTAAAATGCTTTCTCTCTTCTGCTTAAGTCGCGAAAATGTGACATGTCGCGATATCGCGACACTTTTCCAACTTACTTTCTTTCGAACCTGTTAGCTTGGGGTTTGCAAAAGACCTTTGAAACTGTCATGCCGTAACCTTCATCAAAACAAATTATTTGACATCAAATCAAATTCCTTCAAAAGCTTCTTGACATCAATGACAACTTATATACTTGAGCAAAGGCAATGTACCCAAAATACCCAAAATTGCCAACAATGGTGGAAGTAAGGTAATCCTAGGCATGGGACTAAGATGTTCTATTTTGCCAAAATACTGCAATATATTAAATCCAAAATCAAGACTTGGAACTGGAAAGAGTTTGGGGATGTTCATAAAAAAAACATGAAATTATTACTCAACTTGAAAATTTGAATAAGAAAATCCATTTAGATGGCCTCATAGATAATAGAAGTGCAGATGAAATTAAACTCACAACTCAATTAGAGGAATGGGAAAAAAGAGAAGAACTCTTATGGAAGCAAAAATCTAGAATTCAATGGCTCAAAGAAGGAGATCGAAACACAAATTTCTTCCACAAATTTCTTCTAGCTCGAAGATCTCACAACTTTATTTCTTCCCTGAAATCAGATTCTGGAGATGTTGTCTATACTTGGGATGGCATGAACTCTATTGTTGTCGATTACTTTTCCAATATTTTTGTTTCTACTCCTCTTGACTCGGCTTCTCAACAAAATGTTCTTCAAGCAATCCCTTCTCTTATCACTTCTGAGGAGAACTCTATTTTGACTGCTCTTGTTACTATCAATGAGCTTCAACAGGTAGTTTTTAAAATGCAAAAATGGAAAACCCCAGGTCCTGATGGTTTTCCCATTGAGTTCTACCAAGAGTTCTGGGATATCCTTCATGCTGATTTATTAGAGGTGGTGGAAGAAGCTAGGAAAGCCAAAGAAATTTTGAAGGTTATCAATAAAAATTATATTACTCTTGTTCCAAAAGCTCAAGAGGTTGATCATATCTCAACTTTTAGACCTATTGCTTTATGTAATGTTCTTCTCAAAATCATTACTAAAATCATGGCAGAAAGGTTGAAGCCTCTTTTGCATAATATTATTTCCCCTAAGCAAGGGGGTTATGTGGAAGGGCGTCAAATAGTAGATGAGATAGTTCTTGCTCAAGAAGCCATCCATTCCATGGATATGCAAAAATCTCCTTCCATGTTCATTCGGTTAGACTTATCCAAAGCTTATGACAGAGTGGATTGGCACTTCCTTATCAAAGTTTTGAGGCAATTTGGTTTCTCTAAGGATTGGATGGATTGGATTATGGGATGTATCTCTTCAATTTCCTACTTAGTTCTTATCAATGGCAGGCCTTCTCAGTCGTTCCTAGCTTCCAGAGGTATTAGGCAAGGTGACCCGCTATCCCCTTATTTATTCATCATTCTTGTTGAATGCTTGGGTAGGACTATAACCAAAAAGAGGGAAAACAAAACCCTTGAGGGAGTTACCATTGCTCATGGAGCTAGACCTATCTCTCATATTCAATTTGTGGATGACTCTACTCTTTTAGGTAAAGCTATAATTAAGGAAGCTTCTAATATTAAGCAAATCATTAGTTGTTTTTCTAAGGCTATTGGGAAGTTGATCAATGAAGATAAATCTAAAGTTATTTTCTTTCATTGCTCTGCCAAATAGGAATCCATGGTCTTGGATAAATTAAGATATAATAAGACCTCCCTTTCGATCACTTATTTAGGTATTCCCATCAATATTCAAAGGCAAAAAAATAAAGATTGGAATTGGTTGTTGGACAAATTCAAGAAGAAAATTGGAAAGTGGACCAACAAGTGGCTTTCTTCTGGGGGTAGAATCACCTTGGTAAAATTAGTCCTTCAAGCTATTCCTATTTATGTATCTTCCATGTTGAATATCCCAAAGGTTGTTCTTCAAGAACTGGATCAAATCAGTCATCGATTCCTTTGGAGTGGTACTAAGGAGAAAAGAAAATGGGCCTTGGTGAAATGGGACACTTTATGTCTTCCTAAGAATGAAGGGGGGTTAGGATTTTGGTCTTCTATTAATAACAACAAAGCTTTAGCTACTAAATTATATTGGAGGATGTTGCATAACCCCAATGCTCTTTGGGCCAATAATCTTCATGCTAAATATGCTAAGAACAAAAGTCCTGAAGACCTTGTTCGCTATCAACTTCCCACCAAAGGTTCTCCCATTTTAGCAGTTCTTAAGACTGGTGAGGATTTGATAAAGAAAATTTTATTTTGGATCATTCATAATGGTCAACAAGTAAATTTTTGGACAGATTCTTGGGATGGTCACAAGCCTTTGATAACTCGGTTCCCGATTGGAGGCCTTGGATGGAGGAGCTTCACCGAGCTAACTGGATAAAGGTGGCTAATTACTATTGATACCATACTAGTAATTCAAAGGTTGGTAGATATTGGATCCCTATTGAGGACTAGCCTATTCAAATCCTAGAAAGGCAAAGACAAGATATCCAAGGCATCCTTCATATGAGATCTCTCTCTTGGTCCCATGAAAAATATTGTTTTGGATGGAACAACACTACTAAGGGTGAGTATTCAGTTGCTCAAGGTTATTTGACCTTATGCCATAATAATCCCAACCAATATTCTGACATATTTTCTCAGTTGTGGGCTCAAAATCTCTGGCCTAAGGTGAGGTTCTTTACTTGGCTTTTATTGCATCGTAGGGTGCTTACTGGTGAGCAACTTATGAAGCGTGGTTTTCATGGCCCTTTTAGATGTGAAATGTGTGAAGAGAATGTAGAAACTCTCAACCATATTTTTATTGAGTGTACTTTAGCCTCTGAGCTATGGAGGAGAATGGCCACTTTACTTGGCTTACAGTGGTCCAATTTTTTTACTTTTGAATAGCTTTGGAGGGATTGGCCTAAACAAGAGGGTGTTGATCATTTTATTAGGCAGTTAGTTTGGATGGGTTCTACCATTCTTCTTTGGAATATCTAGAATGAAAGGAACAACCAAATTTTTAATCAAGATAGGAAGGATATTCACTATATTTGGCAAAAGACCATAGCCAACTTAGTTGAATCAGTCCATCAACTCCTTAATCACCCCCAAAACTCCCACCAAATATGGGATCAAGTGATGCAAATATTGAAGATTAAATCTTCTAAGGGAAACCAACTTAAAGGGAATGTGAGTATTTGTAATATGGATAGGACAAGAAATTGGCAACCTCCTCCTAAGGATTTTGGAAAATTCAATACTGATGGAGCCTCTAGAGGGAACCCTGGAAAAGCCAGTGTGGGAGGAATTGGTAGACTTTCATATGGCTCCCTGGTTTTTACTTTTGTTGAGAATTTGGGTATTCTTTCCAATAACCTTGTTGAGGGGTATGGTATCCTCAGAGGCCTTCAAGAGGCTACTAAGGTTGGATGGGAAAATGTGTTAGTTGAGTTTGACTCTCAACTCATGATTAATCTTTTGAAGACTCCTAAGAATCATAAGGTTGATTGGAGAATAAAAATAATTATTGAGAAGATTCAATTAATCCAGATGGGATTTTTGAAAGTTGATTACAATCATGTGGTCAGAGATCAAAACAAGAGTGTTGATGCTTTAGCTAATTGGGCTTTGGACAAAGGTGATCTTACTTGTTATGGCCACCCTCCTAGATGGTGGGCTTCGCAAATTAGGGAAGCTCTTCTTTCTATCATTTCTTTGGATGGCTCCAGTTATGAAGGTACCTAGTTTCTTCTTGCTTTATTTTTGCTTCTCTTTGGTTCGATCAAGTTTTTTTAGTTCCCTAGCTCAAACTATTCTTTCTTTTGTTTCCTCTGTTGATTCTTGCCTTAAAAGTCTTCTGGTCTAGAAAGGTCATTGTTATGTTCAATTTGTTTTCTTTTTTCTTTTTGTTTTTTTGTTTAGTTTTTTAAGGTGTGTGTGTTCTTTTGTTTTGTTTTGTTTTTGTGTTCTTTGTGTTGTTTTTTGTTGTTCTTGTGTTTTTGTTGTTTTTTGTTGTTTTGTGTTTTTTTTATGTTTTTGTTATTGTTCTTGTGTTTTTGTCGTTCTTGTTCTTGTGTTTCTGTTTGTTTGTGTTAATTCATGTTTTTATGTGTGAGTGTTTTCTATGTTTTTTGTTTTTGTTTATTGTGTGTTGTTGGTTGTTTTATTTTTTTTTATTTTTATTTTTTTAGGTTTTGGTTGTGTTTATTTTTCATGTTTTTTTTTGTTGTCTTTGTAGTGTTCTATTGTTTTTGTCATGTTTGTGTTTTGTTATGTTGTTCTTGTGTTTTTTCTATGTGGTTCGTGTTGTGGTTTTTTTTATCTTATTGTGTGTGTGTTTGGTTGTGCTTTTCTTTTTGACACACTCAAGGAGCATGTTTTTTATTTTATTTTATTATTTTTATTGTTATTTATTTATTTATTTAAATATTTTTGTGTGTTTGTTTGCTCCTTGAGTATGTCAAAGGTGGTAGGCCAGGTTCGAGTCCTGGGTGATTTTGGCGGAATGGATACCCCTGCCTCCTTGGGTCTTACCCGAAAGTGGCATCCCTTCTAGGATATTTTCCACAAATAAAAAAATATATATAGTTATTAATATGTATATATACCTAGGTTAGAATAATATATATTAAGGTATATGGATAAAATAAATACATACCTATATCTATTTTATCTTACACCTTAATATTATTATTCTTACCATTACTAAACTAAATTAATCTCAATATCTAGTCTAATTCTAGTCAACTCAAAGTCAAAGGTGACATGGCATGAGACTTGAGTGTGGTGGCATGTGTGGGGCACATAATGGCATGTGGTATGAGTGTGGTGGCATGTGGTATAGGTGTGGTGGTATGTGGTATAGGTATGGTGGCATGTGGTATAGGTGTGGTGGCACATGTTATGTAGGTTTTCCTCCAAGGCTATTTTCCAATAGGAGGATAACCCAAACTATATATTTGGGCTAAACTTCTTGTGTTGATATAGTGTTAACTATACAAAGCAAAATAATATGGCCAACTATATGAGCCAACTGTGTGAGCTAATTGTGAGACACTATTTTTTACTTGAGATATTATTGATTTGTGCCAATCACATTTGAGGAAAAAGTCTTGTATATTTTTTTGGAGATAATACAAAAGTGGAGATATGATTTTGGTTGCGATTTTTTCCTTTACAGGGTTTTTCTTGTAATATTAGTGTCCTTTATGTGGTTTGATTTATTTCTTACCTTACATTTAAATTTAAATTTATTAAATTTTATGCTATTTACATTTGTGTGATATATATACTTGGCATACTAATAATTTGTTGTTTGAGTTTGTTTTAATTCACTGCATTTGGGATATTTTGCTTACTTCCTCCCTCTTCACTCTTTGCATTCTTATTTAGGCTAAACCAAACCTCTTATGGTGGTGCTTCTCCTATGGTGCTCCTCTAGATGGACTTCTACTTGTTTTAGTCCAAGCCTTCCTTAGACATAATATCTTTTGATGGTGCTTATCTGGTTTTTCTTGATAGAATTTTTGTGTGTTCTGATTCAAGCTTTCCTTAGATTGAATATATTTTGATGGTGCTTCTGCTCTGGTATTTCATATGAACTTTTGTATTTTTTGGTCCTCAAATCGAACCTCTTTTGATGGTGCTTATCCTTTAGTTTTTCTTTAGATGAAATCTTCATGTTCTAGTTCAAGCTTTCCCTCAGACTAAACTTTCTCGATTAGCACTTCTCCTCTGGTACTTATTTAGATGAAATATTTATGTTTTGGTCCAAGATTTCCCTTAGATCAAACTTTATTAGTATGGATATTGGTACCAACTTGGACAAGAATTTCCAAATCAATCTTTGGTGGCTATCCACCATTATTTTTTATATATTTTTACTTTTTTTATTTAGCTGAATAAATATTACAACTTTGTTTCAATGCTTCCATAAAATGGAGTCCTTATATTTGCCCAGTTTGCTTTTAAATGGATAGACCCTCTAGAAATCTCCTTTCAAGTGACTTCTCCTTGGGATGCTTGCAATGGCTCTCACTTTTCTTTTCTTCTTTTTGCTTCTACTTTGGTGACGTTTATCACTCTATTTGATCTTCAAAAAGATATTTATTCTTTGTCTAATGTTGAAAAAGACAATATCTTTTGACTTAGGATAATTAAGACTTAATGTCCTTGGCAACTCTTCAACTTTATCCACTCTCTTTTTGTATTCAAATACTTCTTCTATTGTCTTCAACCTTGTTATTCCCTGCTTCTTTTTCAAAAAACAAAATATAAACTCCTACCAACGTTAATCTTCAAAATTGAGCAACAATCAAATTAATAATTTTGAGTCAAACTCAAAAAATCATGTGAGCTTCAAAGGCTCATCAATATTTAAAGCTCTTCAAAGATAAAGGCTTTTAATTTTAAATTCACATCAAAAAATTATTTCTTGATGCTATAAATAGACACTACTCAAAGTAGCTTTGAATATAACTCTATAAAAAATGGATAGAATTTAAAAATAATGGATTTGATACCATTGTTGGCTTATCAACCAAATTGTCACAGTTCCCAATAGATAGGATTAACTATAACAATTAAATATTTGAGCATTCACTATACAAGGCCAATATAAATAAATATTTTTATATAAAAATAACAATAATATAAATAGAATGTCCTATGTAATTCATGCACAATACATGAAGAAAACTTGTATTAATGCATACAAGATTCAATATTATTAATCCTTGAATGTTCTTCACTTGTGAGATAAATTCCATAGAGCTTTGTCTCCATAATATAGCCTTACAAAGATGAATCTTCAATACTTGACTATTGTTCTCCTCACATATCCAAGAGATGCATTTATTCCTATTCCATGCATAAGATAAATCCTCTCATATTTTGGCTTCTCATCTTGCCACTTGTATACATGACTCTTGACTCTCTATTTGCACACTTTATTCTATGACACTTGCACACTTTACTATATGACACATTGCACATTCCTACACACTCTATTATATGATACTTGTGCACATTCTCACTCTTCACACTTGCACACATAATTACATGATACTTGTGCACATCCTACACATAAACACTTACATAAATGGAAAATATAAATCACGCTTCTAAACTATAGACTAACGTCTTAATCTATTACATATTTATAAATTGTACCATAAAGGTATCATGGTGTTACACTTTTTTTTGTGGAAAACATCCCAGAAGGGATGCCACTTTTGGGTAAGACCCAAGGAGGAAGGGGTATCTCTTCCACCAAAATCACCCAGGGCTTGCACCTGGCCTACCACCTTTGACATACTCAAGGAGCAAACCTGAAACAACAAAAAACAAGAACACACAAACACAAACACACAAAAAGATAAAAAAACATGCTCCTTGAGTGTGTCAAAAAGATAAAGCACAACCAAACACACACAATAAGATAAAAAAACACAACATGAACCACATAGAAAAAACACAAGAACAACATAACAAAACACAAACATAACAAAAAACAACAGAATGCTACAAAGACACAACCAACAAAAACAACCAAAACCTAAAAAATAATAAAATAATAAAAAAAACAACCAACAACAGACAACAAACAAAAACAAAAACATAGAAAACACTCACACACCAAAACACAAACATACAGAAACACAAGCATACGAACAACAACAAAAAACACAAAACAACAAAATCACAAGAACAACACAAAAAACACAAAAACAAAAAAAAACAAAAACACACATAAATAGAAAAAGAAAAAAAGAAAAAAATAGAACACAACAATGACCTTTCTAGACCAAAAGACTTTTAAGGCAAGAATCAACAGAGGAAACAAAAGAAATATTAGTTTGAGCTAGGGAACTAAAATACCCTGACCGAACCAAAGAGAAGAAAAAATAAAGCAAGAAGAAACTAGGTACCTCCAGAACTGGAGCCATCCAAAGAAATGATAGAAAGAAGAGCTTCCCTTATTTGTGAAGCCCACCATCTAGGAGGGTGGTCGTAGCAAGTAAGATCACCTTTGTCCAAAGCCCAATTAGCTAAAGCATCAACACTCTTGTTCTGATCTCTGACCACATGATTGTAATCAACTTTCAAAAATCCCATCTGGATTAACTGAATCTTCTCAATAATTATTTTTATTCTCCAATCAACCTTATGATTCTTAGGAGTCTTCAAAATATTAATCATGAGTTGAGAGTTAGACTCAACTAGCACCTTTTCCCATCCAACCTTAGTAGCCTCTTGAAGGCCTCTAAGGATACCATACCCCTCAGCAAGGTTATTGGATAGAATACCCAAATTCTTAGCAAAAGTAAAAACCAGGGAGCCATCTGAAAGTCTACCAATTCCTCCTGCACTAGCTTTTCTAGGGTTCCCTCTAGAGGCTCCATCAGTATTGACTTTTCCAAAATCCTTAGGAGGAGGTTGCCAATTCCTTGTTCTATCCATCTTGCAATTACTCACATTCCCTTTAAGCTGGTTGCCCTTAGAAGAGTTAATCTTCAATCTTTGCATCACTTGATCCCATCTTTGGTGGGAGTTTTGGGGGTGATTAAGGAGTTGATGGACTGATTCAACTAAGTTGGCAATGGTCTTTTTCCAGATATAGTGAATATCCTTCCTTTCTTGATTAAAAATTTGGTTGTTCCTTTCATTCCAGATATTCCAAAGAAGAATGGTAGAACCCATCCAAACTAACCGCCTAATAAAATGATCAACACCCTCTTGATTAGGCCAATCCCTCCAAAGTTGTTCAAAAGTAAAAAAATTGGACCACTGTAAGCCAAGTAAAGTGGCCATTCTCCTCCATAGCTCAGAGGCTAAAGTACACTCAATAAAAATATGGTTGAGAGTTTCCACATTCTCTCCACACATTTCACATCTAAAAGGGCCATGAAAACCACGCTTCATAAGATGCTCCCTAGTAAGCACCCTATGATGCAATAAAATCCAAGTAAAGAACCTCACCTTAGGCCAGAGCTTTTGAGCCCACAACTGAGAAAATATGTCAGATGATTGGTTGGGATTATTATGGCATAAGGTCAAATAACCTTGAGCAACTGAATACTCACCCTTAGTAGTGTTGTTCCATCCAAAACAATCTTTATCATGGGACCAAGAGAGAGATCTCATATGAAGGATGCATTGGATATCTTGTCTTTGCCTTTCTAGGATTTGAATAGGCCAGTCCTCAATAGGGATCCAATATCTACCAACCTATGAATTACCAGTATGGTACCGATAGTAATTAGCCACCTTTATCCAGTTAGCTCGGTGAAGCTCCTCCATCCAAGGCCTCCAATCGGAAACCGAGTTATCAAAGGCTTGTGACCATCCCAAGAATCTGTCCAAAAATTTACCTGTTGACCATTATGAATGATCCAAAATAATTTTTTCTTTATCAAATCCTCACCAGTCTTAAGAACTGCTAAAATGGGAGAACCTTTGGAAGGCAATTGATAGCGAACAAGGTCTTCAGGACTTTTGTTCTCAACATATTTAGCATGGAGATTTTTGGCCCAAAGAGCATTGGGGTTATGCAAAATCCTCCAATATAATTTAGCAGCTAAAGCTTTGTTGTTATTAATAGCAGACCGAAATCCTAACCCCCTTCATTCTTAGGAAGACATAAAGTGTCCCATTTCACCAAGGCCCATTTTATTTTCTCCTTAGTACCACTCCAGAGGAACCGATGACTGATTTGATCCAGTTCTCGAAGAACAACCTTTGGGATATTCAACATGGTAGAAACATAAATAGGAATAGCTTGAAGGACTGATTTTACCAAGGTGATTCTACCCCCAGAAGAAAGCCACCTATTGGTCCACTTTCCAATTTTCTTCTTGACTTTGTCCAACAACCAATTCCAATATTTTTTTTGTCTTTGAATATTGATGGGAATACCTAAATAAGTGATTGGAAGGGAGGTCTTCTTATATCTTAATTTATCCAAGACCATGGATTCCTGTCTGGTAGAGCAATGAAAGAAAATGACTTTAGATTTATCTTCATTGATCAATTGCCCGGTAGCCTTAGAAAAATAGCTAATGATTTGCTTAATATTAGAAGCTTCCTTAACTGTAGCTTTACCTAAAAGAGTAGAGTCATCAACAAATTGAAGATGAGAGATAGGTCTAGCTCCATGAGCAATGGTAACTCCCTCAAGGGTTTTGTTTTCTCTCTTTTTGGTTATAGTCCTACCTAAGCATTCAACAATAATGATGAATAAATAAGGGGATAGGGGGTCACCTTGCCTAATACCTCTGGAAGCTGGGAACAACTGAGAAGGCCTGCCATTGATAAGAACTAAGTAGGAAACTGAAGAGATACATCCCATAATCCAATCCATCCAATCCTGAGAGAAACCAAATTGCCTCAAAACTTTGATAAGGAAGTGCCAATCCACTCTATCATAAGCTTTGGATAAGTCTAACCGAATGAACATGGAAGGAGATTTTTGCATATCCATGGAATGGATGGCTTCCTGAGCAAGAACTATCTCATCCACTATTTGACGCCCTTCCACATAACCCCCTTGTTTAGGGGAAATAATCTTATGCAAAAGAGGCTTCAACCTTTCTGCCATGATCTTAGTAATGATTTTGAGAAGAACATTACATAAAGCAATAGGTCTAAAAGTTGAGATATGTTCAACCTCTTGAGCTTTTGGAACAAGAGTAATATAAGTTTTATTGATAACCTTCAAAATTTCTTTGGCTTTCCTGGCTTCTTCCACCACCTCTAATAAATCAGCATGAAGGATATCCCATAACTCTTGGTAGAACTCAATGGGAAAACCATCAGGACCTAGGGTTTTCCCTTTTTGCATTTTAAAAACTACCTGTTGAAGCTCATTGATAGTAACAGGAGCAGTCAAAATAGAGTTCTCCTCAAAAGTGATAAGAGAAGGGATTGCTTGAAGAACATTTTGTTGAGAAGTCGAGTCAAGAGGAGTAGCAGCAAAAATATTGGAAAAGTAATTGACAACAATAGAGTTCATGCCATCCCAAGTGTAGACAACATCTCCAGAATCTGATTTCAGGGAAGAAATAAAGTTGTGAGATCTTCGAGCTAGAAGATATTTGTGGAAGAAATTTGTGTTTCGATCACCTTCTTTGAGCCATTGAATTCTAGATTTTTGCTTCCATAAGAGTTCTCTTTTTTCCATTCCTCTAACTGAGTTGTGAGTTTAATTTCATCTGCACTTGTACTCTCTGTGAGGCCATCTAAACGGATTTTCTTATTCAAATTTTCAAGCTGAGCAATAACTTCATGTTTTTTTTATGAACATCCCCAAACTCCTAGTTCCAAGTCTTGATTTTGGATTTAATGTATTGCAATATTTTGGAAAAATAGAACATCTTAGTCCCATACCTAGGTTTACCTTCCTTCCACCATTGTTGCACTCGAGGTCTAAAGGAACTATCTCTAAGCCACATTAACTGAAATTGAAAAGGAGAGAAACTCACATTGGTTTTCCACATTTCCACCATGACCGGCTAGTGATCCGAACCAACATTGTTAAGAGTCTTCACTTTAGGAATGTGACCATGGATTAAGAAATTGTCAGAGAGCAAGAACCTATCCAATCTCTCCATTATACAAGCTAAGCCTTGCCTTCTATTAGACCAAGTCATAAGGCCATTATCTGGTTGGATGTCCACAAGATGGAGGTTTGCAATATATTCGCTCATGAGGTCAGTGCTCCTATCCAAATTTCTATTTCCCCCCATTTTCTCATCTAGAGAGAGGATGGTATTGAAATCTCCTCCGATCAAGATCCAAGATTCAGGAAAATGAGAGATAATATAAGTTATATCCTTCCATTGTCTTCTTTTTTCCTCCAAATTAGTTGAAGCATAAACAGTAATGTAGAGCATAATTTGGTTGGAATGTCTACTTTGAATAGCTATAGCCAAAAGACCCCAACTGCCAACCATATGGTGAATAACTACCTCTTTTGGGTCCCAAAGGCAAGCAATGCCACCAGAAGTCCCCTGGGAACTGAGGGAAACCACTTTTCCAACTGGCCAAATTTTACTAGCAATTGATTCCATATCCTCTATTGACATCTTCGTTTCTTGAAGGAAAACAAGATGTGGATGATTTATCTGAATCATTCTTCTAATTTCATTTTGTTTTGAAAGACTCCCTTTGAGTCCTCTAATATTCCAAGTGATGATCTTCATTAATACTAGGGCTAAAAAATTTGGGAAGGGCATTAATCTTACCTTCCTCTACAAGCTTTTCACCTTCTTTTACCATATGATATTGATTGGTCTTACGACCTACCTTTTGATTAGAATCCATCTTCAGTTTTTTTTCCTTGTTTCTTGACTTACTCCAATTGAATCTGAGATGGCTTCTAACCTTGAAGAATGCTTGTACACAGCCAAAATGTTACCAGAAGGTTCAACAGAGTCTATATTGGAACTTGTATTATTTGAAGTTTTAACATTTAAAATATTGTTTTTCTTGTGTATATTTTCTCCCTTTTTTCTGTTGAAAACCTTTGATTTGTTGGTTTGTCTCTGAGTTCTTCCCTTCATCTTTAAATTGTGTTTCTAAGATTTATGTTTCCATTATTTCCTCTTCCTCACTTGGGACATCATTTGTGGAAAGAATTTCAAACATATTAGCAGATAACTTTGATTGATCCTTCATAACTGGTTTTTTCTTAGTGTTCTTCTTCTTAGGCATTTGGAAACCTGCTGAGTTTATATCTTCTTTCTTTTGATCTGGAATTTTATTTGGGCAAACACTAGCCAAATGACCATATTCATGGCAAATTCTACAACGAAAAGGAATGTTCTCATAGTCCACTACTTGCTCCCAAGTGTCCTCCCCAAATTGTAATGTGATATTTTTAGGTAGGGGTTTGTCAAAATCCATTAAAACACAAATCCGAGCATAAATAATATGTTCAAATTTTTTAGTACAATCAACAATCATCATAAAAGTTCCTAAAGAGTTTCCAATTGAAGAAAAAATAGTCGGATTCCATAATTCAATTGGGAGGCCAAAGAGTCTAACCCACATGGGACCTGTAGAAGGCATCTCTTCTTTGGCTTTAAATTTAGTATGCCAGGGCTTCATGAAAAGCCCTACCCTTCCAAAGAACCAGGGACCCCCTTGAAAATTTTTCTCTCTATCTTCATTATTAGCAAATAAAACAAGAAAATAACCATTTGGATAAATAGAGATTTGTAACTCACCTTTAGTTTTCCAGCTTTTTGCAGCCCAAACTTTGAAAGCAGATAGGCTCGGATGAAAACCCATGAAACGACAAATTAGTCCTCTTTTTTCCAGATCTTCAATGCCAGTCTGAATGTTACCCATATCAAGCTTAACAATAGGAGTTCCATCAGCTGCTTTAAGACATCCTAACTCCATTTTCCTAGGATCAATCTTAGGCATTCTTAGAGGTTTATGGGAAGCCCTAAGATTAATATTAGCATTAGGTTGAGGCTGTCCACCATGGAGGGCATCCCTAAAATTCATTTTTGGGGCTGAGTCTTTGAAATTCTTACCCTTGATAGGGGTTTCCATAGTAGATTTATTTTGTGGGTGCACCTTAGCACCAGATTCACTTGAGATCTGAGCCATTTTTTGATCATCTGCTTGAAACTTGTTTCATGATCTCTTTAATCCATGCCCTAGACGTCGTGGAAAGGTATGATTTTCACTTTTCTTTTGTGTAGCAAATTGGAAGCCATTGTCACTCAAGTTCACAACATGAAGATCTGTTGAAAGATAGATTTCTAACCCATCTTGGATCCCCTACAACATATCCTGCTAAAATCTTGAGCAAAAACCACAAAAATATTGGCTGCTAGGGCCCGAAGGCCCTAAAAACCAACCTCTGGAGCTGCTTGCACTCAACCCAGATGAAACCCTCGCACAATCGCTTGCCAAAAATCTCGTTCACACATAGGGATGCGCTAGGATCTGTGTTGCTCCAAATGATCTAAAAATTGGTGGAGACGTTCTAGGGTTTTTTAGGCATCTACCCTTTGTATCATGGTGTTACACTAACATGTGCTAAATAATGTAATATTATATGCCATTCTCTCTTTAGCTAAGTGCTACTTTTAGATGAAATCCACTAGACTATTTTTTGCATTCTTCATGACCTTCTTATTGATAATATAATATGGATGTCAAAAGAGGATGACCTAGATTGGAAGTATTTTAAGAGTTTCTCTATATAGAAAAATCTTACTCCATGTTCTTCAATTATCTCTCCCCTATCCTATGGATTTCACTATTATTTTATCCACAACTTCTAAATTAAAGAATATCACAAGAAAAAATAATTTCATGAAAATCATAGAATATTGCAAAATCAATTCCCACTTTCATTCAAGAGAGACCATAACCTAATAGAAAAAAGATTAGATAAATTCATTCTCTCATATCATTGGCTAGATGAAGGAACTTATACTCAAATTAATACCTTAACAAGGATTGGTTCATATCACTAGCCAATAAGAGTTAAAATGGTGATAAATGAATTCAAAAAAAGAATATATTTTAAATATGAGCAAATGTGGGAAGATCATACTCAATTTGTTGATATGATAGCACAAACATGAAATTATTTAGGAAATGGTGGGTTGTATGCACTTCCAAAACAAATTAAACCAATGACATCTAGATTAAAATAATGGAACAATAACACTTTTGGAAATATTTTGGAGAAGAAAGAACTAAAAGATAAACTTTCAAAATTTCAAAAAGGTGATCATAATAATCCAAGCTTAGAGAAAAGGGAGTTGTTTAGTGAATATCATAATATTTTGAGTAAGGAAGAGAAATTTTGGAGATTAAATTCAAGATAGACTTGGTTCAAAGGAGATAAAAATACAAATCTTATTCATAGGATGGTGATAGTACAGATATCAACATCCATAATTAGTAGAATTAAATCAATAGAAGGGGTTTGTATTGAAGACCAGAGTCAAATTAGATAAGAGGTAAGGTCTTTTTATCATAATATTCTAGGACTAGAGGAGTCTAAAGTTCTTAATGATAATCTTCTTCAAGAAGTACCTTTAATTATAACTAATGAAGGCAATAAGAAATTGATGGATCTTATTACTCTAGAAGAAGTTCATTTAGCTTATTTCTCTTTTAATAATGATAAATCTCGAGGTCCAGATGGGCTCTCTGCAACATTTTACCAACATAATTGGGATATAGTGAATGATTCTTTATTGGTGGTAGTGGAACAATCTAGGGTAAAATAATACATACCTTATAAAATAAATGCAACATATCTTATCTTGATTCCAAAAAAGAAGGATGTTGAATTGTTTGATTCATTTAGAACCATAAGTCTATGTAATATGGCATATAATATTATCTCCAAAGTGATGGTAAATCGATTAAGGCCATTATTAGATAAAATTATTTAAGAAGAGCAAGAAGGATTTGTGAAAGGGAGACAAATTTTGTAAGGGATCATAGTAGCTCATGAAGTTATACATTTAGCAACTTCAAGAAAAGAGAAAGCAATGATATTAAAACTTGATATGAGTAAAGCCTATGATAGGGTTAAATGGGATTTTATTTTTGTAGTATTAGAAAAGTTTGGATTTGGGAAAAATGGGTTAGATGGATTAAAGCTTGTGTCTCTATAGTTTCATATTCAGTGTTGCTCAATGGGTTAGTAACATAATCATTTAAAGCCAAGAGAGGCCTTAGATAGGGATATCCTTTATCACCATATCTATTCACTATTATGGTAGAGGTTTTGGGTAGGAACTTGAAGAAGGCTAACAAAGATGGGATTATAAGTGGACTTAAGGCTAGTAATAACATCAAAAACATCACCCATCAACAATTTGTAGATGATACAACCCTTTTTGGAAAGGTAAGGATAAACAAGGCTAGATATTTGAATAACTTATTAAAGGAATATGAAAGAGCATCATGGTAAAAAATTTAATAGGACAAAATCCAAAATTTACTTCCTAAACACTCCAACTAAAATCAAAGCAAGATTTGGCAAGTTACTTCAAATGGAGGAGGCAAATTTGTGAGCAACTTATCTAGGGATGCCCTTATTTAAGGGGAGAATGAGGATAGAATTATGAAATCTAGTTATAAGTAAAGTTTAGAATAAACTACTAGCATGGAAAGGTAGATGGTTATCATTAGCAGGAAGAGTGCAACTAATTAAGTCAGTCGTATAGGCCATTCCAACATATTATATGTCATTGTATACTATGCCAAAAATAGTAGAAAAAATTTTAATCTATATTATGCGACCTTTTATGGTTAATTTTACATGATAAAAGGAATTTTTCTTTGATGAAATGGAGCAAGGTGTGTGATGATAAAACTAGGGGAGGTCTCGATTTAAGAGTTCTTATAAATGCAAACTTAGCTCTTAGGGGAAAAGTAATTTGGAGATTGTACAAAGAGAGTCAAATACAATAGGCAAGAATTCTTTTAAGTATGTTGAGCCCAATGACCCAAACTTAATATTTACTGCATTCTCTCTACCAAACAATTATGCACTTTGGAATGGTTTTTAAAATATATATTAATCTAGTGATTAAAGGTTTAAGATGGATGGTGAGAACTAGAGAAAAATTTCTTTTTGGATGGATTTTGGGTGTGATAAAAAAACACTAAATCTAAATTTAATTTTGAAACCTTGGATGAATTACTTCGAGATAAATATGGTGATAGGGTTTCAAACATTTTGTACAAGGATCAGGAAGATACAAATGGAAAGACTACTTTTTTACAAACATACAAGACATTGATGCTAGGAGGCAATTGAGTAGAAAGATAATAATTGTGACTATTCTGAGGGAAGCTAAGGTTAAATTGATTTGGGAGTTGAATAGCTCAGGAGAATACACAACAAGAAATGGATATAATGTAAAGCACCAACAAAATAGGAATATAACAAGAACATGGAGAGACATTTTGATAACCCAATAATCCCTAAAGTCAAAATGTTTATTTGGCTAGTAGTTCATAGAAGAATTTTATCTTGGTATAACCTTATGAAAAGGGGTTTTCATGGCCCCTATCAATGTGTTCTTTGTAGAAAGGAAGAGGAAAGTATAGACCATCTCTTAGGACATTGCTCAATAGTCTAGAAATTATTTGGTAAATGCATGGTGATGAATATCAGACTTGAAGAATGTTTAAAGCAATGGCATAGCACTTTTAAAAATGAGGCTATATAGACAATATGTTAGGTACCAAGATAGGTACTTAATAAATTAATATTGTATTAAGCCATAAATAAATTATTGGAGAATGTGGACTTGCTATGATTCATTAAAGAAGGCCACATATCAATTTAGAAATAGGTAGGAGAATAATATCATAGAATAATATATGTAATCGTTAGGAAATATTGTTATATATAACCATCAAGGAATATTGTCATATTATTATGCGCTTTGTAACCCATGGAAGGTGAACCATCATATTATTCTATAAAAAGATATGTACCCCCTTGTAAAGGAGTCGTATATGAAGTGTTCTTGTAGAAGTCTTGGCTCATGGAGCTAGAGATCTTGTGGAGTGGATTCCTTCCAATAAGGAACATTGTACGGTGTTGCCCTACCTCAAGGGTATTATCTTTTTTTGTGGAAAACACCCCAATTGGGATGTCACTTTTAGGTAAGTCCCAAAGAGGCAGGGGTATCTATTCCACCAAAAATACCCAGGGCTCACACCTGGTCTACCCCCTTCGGCACACTCAAAGAGAATGCCTAAAAAAACAAAAACATGAACAAGAAAACACAAAAACACAAACAAAAATACAAAAACAATAAAACAACACACAAACAAAATAAAAAACACAAAAAAAAACAAAAAACATAAAAAAAAAGAACAAAAACAATACAAAACAACACACACACCAAAAAACTAAAAAGAAGGAAAAAATATATAACAACTTTGGCCTTTCTAGACCAATAGGCTATTCAAGAAATATTCAACAGAGGAAACATAAGAATGATCAATCTGAGCAAGGGAAATAAAATACCTTGATTGAACCAAAGAGAATAAAAAACTAGGTACCTCTAGGACTAGAGCCATCCAAAGAAAGGATAGAAGGAATATCTTCCCTTATTTGTGAATCCCTCCATATGGGAGGGTGGTCATAGTAAGTAATATCACCTTTATCCAATGCCCAATTAGCTAAAGCATCAACACTCCTATTTTATTATTTGACCACGTGATTGTGTTCAAATTTCAAAAATCCCATCTTTATTAATTGAATCTTCTCAATAATTCTTTTTACTCTTCAATCAACCTTATGATTCTTAGGAGTCTTTAATAGATTAATCATGAGTTGGGATTTGGATTCAACCAACACCTTTTTCCATCCAACCTTAGTATTTTCTCGAAGGCCTCTAAGGATACCATACCCCTCAACAAGGTTATTGGAAAGGATACCCAAATTCTCAACAAAAGTGAAAACCAGGGAACCATCTAAAAGTCTACTAATTCCTCCCACACTAGCTTTTCTAGGGTTCCCCCTAGAGGCTCCATCGGTATTTAATTTTTCAAAATCCTTAGGAGGAGGCTGCCAATTCCTTTTTCTATCCATATTTTTATTACTCATATTCCCTTTAAGTTGGTTGTCCTTAGAAGAATTAATCTTCAATCTTTGCATCACTTGATCCCATATTTGATGGAAGTTTTGGGAGTGATTAAGGAGTTGTTGGACTGATTCAATTAAGTTGGCAATGGTCTTTTGCTGGATATAGTGAATTTCCTTCCTTTCTTGATTGGAAATCCAATTGTTTATTTTCTTCCAGATATTCCAAGGTAGAATGGTAGAACCCATCCAAACTAACTACCTAATAAAATAATCGACACCCTCCTGATTAGGCCAATCCCTCCAAAGTTATTCAAAAGTTAAAAAATGTACCACTGTAAACCAAGTAATATGGCCATTCTCCTCCACAACTCAAAGGCTAAGGTACACTCAATAAAAATATGGTTGAGAGTTTCCACATTCTCTCCACACATTTTGCATCTAAATAGGCCATGAAAATCATGTTTCATAAGTTGCTCACTAGTAAGCATCCTGCAATAAAATACAAGCCAAGTAAAGAACCTCACCTTAGACCAGAGCTTTTGAACCCACAACTAAGTAAATATGTCATATGATTGGTTGGGATTATTATGGCAAAAGGTCAAATAACCTTGAGAAACTGAATACTCACCCTTAGTAGTGTTATTCCATACAAAACAATCTTTATAATGGGACCAAGAGAGAGATCTCATATGAAGGATGCTTTGGATGTCTTTTATTTTCCTTTATGGCATTTGAATAGATCAATACTCAAAAGGGATCCAATATCTACCAACCTTTGAATTACCAATATGGTACCGATAATAATTAGCTATCTTTATCCAGTTAGCTCGATGAAGCTCCTCAATCCAAGACCTCCAATCAAAAAATTGAGTTATCAAAGGTTGGTGACCATCCCAAAAATCTGTCCAAAAATTTACCTATTGACCATTATGAATGATCCAAAATAAATTTTGCTTAATCAAATCCTCACCCATATTAAGAACTACTAAAATGGGAGAACCTTTAGTAGGCAATTGATAGCGAACAAGGTCTTCAGGACTTTTTTTCTCAACATATTTAGCACAAATATTTTTGGCCCAAAGAGCATTGGGGTTATGCAAAATCCTCCAATATAATTTAGCAATTAAATCCTTATTGTTATTAATAGAAAACCCGAAATCCTAACCCCCTTCATTCTTGGGAAGGCATAAAGTATCCCATTTCACCAAGGCCCGTTTTCTTTTCTCCTTAGTACCACTCCAGAGAAACCAAGGATTGATGATCCAATTCTCAAAGAATTACCTTTGGGATATTCAACACAATAAAAACATAAATAGGTATAGCTTGAAGGATAGATTTAACCAAGGTAATTATGCCCCCAAATGAAATCCATTGGTCCACTTTCCAATTTTCTTCTTAATTTTGTCCAACAACCAATTCCAATATTTTTTTTCTATCTTTGAATATTGATAGGAATGCCTAAATAAGTGATCGAAAGGGAGGTATTTTTTTATCTTAATTTATCCAAGACCATGAATTACTATCTGAGAGAGCAATGAAATAAAATGACTTTAGATTTGTCTTCATTGATCAATTGTCCTGTAGCATTAGAAAAATAGTTGATGATTTACTTAATTTTAGAAGCTTCCTTAACTGTAGCTTTACCTATCAGAGTAGAGTCATCAACAAATTGAAGATGATAAATAGGCCAAGCTCCATAATAAATGGTAACTCCCTCAAGGGTTATGTTTTATTTGTATTTGTTTATAGTCCTACCCAAGCATTCAACAAGAATTATGAATAAATAAGGGGAGAGGGGGTCACCTTGCCTAATACTTCTAGAAGGTGGGAACAACAAAGAAGGTTTGTCATTGATAAGAACAAAGTAGGTTGCTAAAGAGATACATCCCATAATCCAGTCCATCCAATCCTATGAAAAGCCAAATTGCCTCAAAAATTTGATAAGAAAATGCCAATCCACTCTATTATAAGCTTTTGATAAGTCTAAATGAACAAGCATAGATGGAGATTTTTGCATTTCCATGGAATGGATGACTTCCTGAGCAAGAACTATCTCATCCACTATTTGGTGCCCTTCCACATTAACCCCTTGTTTAGTGGAAATAATCTTATGCAAAAGAGACTTCAGCATTTCTGCCATGATCTTTGTAATGATTTTGAGAAGAACATTACATAAAGTTATAGGTCTAAAAGCTAAGATATGATTTACCTCTTGAGCTTTTGGGACAAGAGTTATATAATTTTTATTGATAACCTTCAAAATTTCTTTGGCTTTCCTGGCTTCTTCCACCACATCTAATAAATCAACATGAAGGATATCCTAAAACTCTTGGTAGAACTCAATGGGAAAACCATCAAGACCTAGGATTTTTTTTTTGCATTTTTTTTTGTGGAAAACATCCTAGAAGGGATGTCACTTTCGGATAAGACCCGAGGATGCAGGGGTATCCATTCCATAAAAATTATCCAGGGCTCAAACCTGGCCTACCACCTTTGACATACTCAAGGAGCAAACAAACACACAATAAGATTAAAATAAATAAATAAAAATTAAAATAATAAAATAAAATAAAAACATGCTCCTTGAGTGTGTCAAAAATATAAAGCACAACCAAACACACACACAATAATATAAAAAAAAACACAACACGAACCACATAGAAAAAACACAAGAACAACAAAACAAAACACAAACATGACAAAAACAACAAAACACTACAAAGACAACCAACAAAAACATGAAAAACAAAAACAAACAAAACCTATAAAAAATAAAAAACAACCAAAAATAGATAATAAACAAAAACAAAAAATATAGAAAACACTCACACACAAAAACACGAATTAACACAAACATACATAAACACAAGAACAAGAACAATAACAAAAAACACAAGAACAAAAAAAAACAACACAAAGAACACAAAAACAAAACAAAAAAAACACACACACCTCAAAAAACTAAACAAAAAAGAAAAAAGAAAAAAAAATGAACATAACAATGACCTTTCTAGACCAAAAGACTTTTAAGGAAAGAATCAACAGAGGAAACAAAAGAAAAATAGTTTGAGCTAGGGAACTAAAATACCCTAACCGAACCAAAGAGAAGCAAAAATAAAGCAAGAAGAAACTAGGTACCTTCATAATTGGACCCATCCAAAGAAATGATAGAAAGAAGAGCTCCCCTTGTTTGCGAAGCCCACCATCTAGGAGGGTGGCCATAGCAAGTAAGATCACCTTTGTCCAAAGCCCAATTAGCTAAAACATCAACACTCTTGTTTTGATCTCTGACCTAATCAACTTTCAAAAATCTCATCTGGATTAATTAAATCTTCTCAATAATTCTTTTTATTCTCCAATCAAACTTATGATTCTTAGGAGTCTTCAAAATATTAATTATGAGTTGAGATTCAGACTCAACTAACACCTTTTCCCATCCAACCTTAGTAGCCTCTTGAAGGCCTCTGAGGATACCATACCCCTCAGCAAGATTATTGGAAAGAATATCTAAATTCTTAGCAAAAGTAAAAACCAAGGAGCCATATGAAAGTCTACCAATTCCTCTCGTAATAGCTTTTCCAGGGTTCCCTCTAGAGGCTCCATCAGTATTGACTTTTCCAAAATCCTTAGGAGGAGGTTGCCAATTTCTTTTCCTATCCATATTACTAATACTCACATTCCCTTTAAGTTGGTCTCCCTTAGAAGATTTAATATTCAATATTTGCATCACTTGATCCCATCTTTGGTGGGATTTTGGGGGTGATTAAGGAGTTGATGGACTGATTAAACTAAGTTGGCTATGGTCTTTTGCCAAATATAGTGAATATCCTTCCTATCTTGATTAAAAATTTGGTTGTTTCTTTCATTCTAGATATTCCAAAGAAGAATGGTAGAACCCATCCAAACTAACTGCCTAATAAAATGATCAAAACCCTCTTGTTTAGGCCAATCCCTCTAAAGTTGTTCAAAAGTAAAAAAATTGGACCATTGCAAGCCAAGTAAAATGGCCATTCTCCTCCATAGCTCAGAGGCTAAAGTACACTCAATAAAAATATGGTTGAGAGTTTCTACATTCTCTCCACACATTTCACATCTAAAAGGGCCATGAAAACCACACTTCATAAGTTGCTCACCAGTAAGCACCCTACAACGTAATAAAAGCTAAGTAAAGAACCTCACCTTAGGCCAGAGCTTTTGAGCCCACAACTAAGAAAATATGTCAGAAGATTGGTTGGGATTATTATGGCATAAGGTCAAATAAACTTGAGCAACTGAATACTCACCCTTAGTAGTGTTGTTCCATCCAAAACAATCTTTTTCATGGGACCAAGAGAGAGATCTCATATGAAGGATACCTTGGATATATTGTCTTTGCCTTTATGGGATTTGAATAGGCCAGTCCTCAATAGGGATCCAATATCTACCAATATTTGAATTACCAGTATGGTACCAATAGTAATTATCCACCTTTATCTAGTTAGCTCGATGAAGCTCCTCCATCCAAGGCCTCCAATCGGGAAACTGAGTTATTAAAGGCTTGTGACCATCCCAAGAATCTATCCAAAAATTTACCTATTGACCATTATGAATGATCCAAAATAATTTTTTCTTTATCAAATCCTCACTAGTCTTAAGAACTGCTAAAATGGGAGAACCTTTGGTAGGAAGTTGATAGCGAACAAGGTCTTTAGGACTTTTGTTCTCAGCATATTAAACGTGAAGATTATTGGTCCAAAGAGCATTGGGGTTATGCAACATCCTCCAATATAATTTAGTAGCTAAAGCTTTGTTGTTATTAATAGAATATCATAATCCTAACTCCACTTCATTCTTAAGAAGACATAAAGTGTCCCATTTCACCAAGGCCCGTTTTCTTTTCTCCTTAGTACCACTCCAAAGGAATCAATGACTGATTTGATCCAATTCTCGAAGAACATCCTTTGGGATATTCAACACGGAAGAAACATAAATAGGAATAGCTTGAAAGACTAAATTTATCAAGGTGATTCTACCCCCAAAAGAAAGCCACTTGTTGGTCTACTTTCCAATTTTCTTCTTGACTTTGTCTAACAACCAATTCCAATATTTCTTTTTTTTTGCCTTTGAATATTGATGGGAATACCTAAATAAGTGATCAAAATGGAGGTCTTCTTATATCTTAATTTATCCAAGACCA
The DNA here is from genome assembly GCA_028583015.1 of Wollemia nobilis. NCBI lineage: Eukaryota > Viridiplantae > Streptophyta > Pinopsida > Araucariales > Araucariaceae > Wollemia > Wollemia nobilis. The sequence continues at coordinate 4,890,932 of JAQPPZ010016919.1, forward strand.
TGGATTCCTATCTGGAAGAGCAGTGAAAGAAAAAACTTTAGATTTGTCTTCATTGATCAACTGTCTAGTAGCCTTAGAAGAATAGCTAATGATTTTCTTAATATTAGAAGCTTCCTTAACTGTAGCTTTACCTAAAATAGTAGAGTCATCAACAAATTGAAGATTAGAGATAGGTCTAGCTCCATGAGCAATGGTAAATCCCTCAAGGGTTTTTTTTTTCCTCTTTTTGGTTATAGTCCTACCCAAGCATTCAACAAGAATGATGAATAAATAAGGGGATAGCGGGTCATCTTGCCTAATACCTCTAGAAGTTGGGAACGACTGAGAAGGCCTACCATTGATAAGAACTAAGTATTAAAATGAAGAGATGCATCCCATAATCCAATCCTTAGAGAAATCAAATTGCCTCAAAAATTTGATAAGGAAGTGTCAATCCACTCTATCATAAGCTTTGGATAAGTCTAACCGAATGAACATGGAAGGATATTTTTGCATATCCATGGAATGGATGGTTTCTTGACCAAGAACTATCTCATCTACTAACCCTTGTTCAGGTAAAATAATCTTATGCAAAAGAGGCTTCAACCTTTCTGCCATGATCTTAGTAATGATTTTTTTTTAAAGCGAAAAACCCCTTGCAGGTCCGCCTTGGTCTGAGAGATCACGAATAGGGGGTTCTACACAATCAAAGTCACCCAGGAGTCGCACTCGGCCCTACTCGCACCAACATTATCAATTGGATTTTGGATACCCAATTCAAATTTTTGGTAGGGTGGAGATTCGAACTTGGGACCTCCCTTGGAGGATTGCCTTCTCCTCTACAACTCACCTACAACACCTGGGTGATCTTAGTAATATAAAATATGATATATGATCAACCTCTTGAGTTGATATGTGATCAATCTCTTGAGCTTTTGGAACAAAAGTAATATAAATTTTATTGATAACCTTCAAAATTTCTTTGGCTTTCATGGCTTCTTCCACCACCTCTAATAAATCAGCATGAAGGATATCCCAAAACTCTTGGTATAACTCAATGGGAAAACCATTAGGACCTGGGGTTTTCTCTTTTTGCATTTTAAAAACTACTTGTTGAAGCTCATTGATAGTAACAGGAGCAGTCAAAATAGAGTTCTTTTCATAAGTGATAAGAGAAGGTATTGCTTGAAGAACATTTTTTTGAGAAGTTGAGTCAAGAGGAGTAGCAGCAAAAATATTGAAAAAGTAATCGAAAACAATAGAGTTCATGCCATCCCAAGTATAGACAACATCTCCAGAATCTGATTTTAGGCAAGAAATATAGTTGTGAGATCTTCAAGCTAGAAGAGATTTGTGGAAGAAATTTATGTTTCGATCTCCTTCTTTGAGCCATTGAATTCTAGATTTTTGCTTCCATAAGAGCTCTTTTTTTCCATTCCTCTAATTGAGTTGTGAGTTTAATTTCATCTGCACTTCTATCCTCTGTGAGGCCATCTAAACGGATTTTCTTATTCAAATTTTCAAGTTGAGCAATAACTTCATGTTTTTTTATGAACATCCCCAAACTCCTTCCAGTTCCAAGTCTTGATTTTGGATTTAATGTATTGCGGTATTTTGGCAAATTAGAACATCTTAGTCCCATACCTAGGCTTACATTCCTTCCACTATCTTTGCACACGAGGTCTAAAGAAACTCTCTCTGAGCCACATTAATTGAAAACGAAAAGGAGAGAAATTCATGTTGCTTTTCCACATTTCCACCATGACTGGCCAGTGATCCGAAGCAGCATTGTTAAGAGTCTTGACTTTAGGAATGTGACCATGGATTAAGAAATTTTTAGAGAGCAAAAACCTATCCAATTTCAGACTCAACTAACACCTTTTCCCATCCAACCTTAGTAGCCTCTTGAAGGCCTCTGAGGATACCATACCCCTCAGCAAGATTATTGGAAAGAATATCTAAATTCTTAGCAAAAGTAAAAACCAAGGAGCCATCTGAAAGTCTACCAATTCCTCTCGTAATAGCTTTTCCAGGGTTCCCTCTAGAGGCTCCATCAGTATTGACTTTTCCAAAATCTTTAGGAGGTTGCCAATTTCTTTTCCTATCCATATTACTAATACTCACATTCCCTTTAAGTTGGTTTCCCTTAGAAGATTTAATCTTCAATATTTGCATCACTTGATCCCATCTTTGGTGGGATTTTTGGGGGTGATTAAGGAGTTGATGGATTGATTCAACTAAGTTGGCTATGGTCTTTTGCCAAATATAGTGAATATCCTTCCTATCTTGATTAAAAATTTGGTTGTTTCTTTCATTCTAGATATTCCAAAGAAGAATGGTAGAACCCATCCAAACTAACTGCCTAATAAAATGATCAAAACCCTCTTGTTTAGGCCAATCCCTCTAAAGTTGTTCAAAAGTAAAAAAAATGGACCATTGCAAGCCAAGTAAAATGGCCATTCTCCTCCATAGCTTAGAGGCTAAAGTACACTCAATAAAAATATGGTTGAGAGTTTCTACATTCTCTCCACACATTTCACATCTAAAAGGGCCATGAAAACCACACTTCATAAGTTTCTCACCAGTAAGCACCCTACAATGCAATAAAAGCTAAGTAAAGAACCTCACCTTAGGCTAGAGCTTTTGAGCCCACAACTAAGAAAATATGTCAGAAGATTGGTTGGGATTATTATGGCATAAGGTCAAATAAACTTGAGCAACTGAATACTCACCCTTAGTAGTGTTGTTCCATCCAAAACAATCTTTTTCATGGGACCAAGAGAGAGATCTCATATGAAGGATACCTTGGATATCTTGTCTTTGCCTTTATGGGATTTGAATAGGCCAGTCCTCAATAGGGATCCAATATCTACCAATATTTGAATTACCAGTATGGTACCAACAGTAATTATCCACCTTTATCTAGTTAGCTCGGTGAATCTCCTCCATCCAAGGCCTCCAATCGGGAAACATAATTATTAAAAGCTTGTGACCATCCCAAGAATCTATCCAAAAATTTACCTGTTGACCATTATGAATGATCCAAAATAATTTTTTCTTTATCAAATCCTCACTAGTCTTAAGAACTGCTAAAATGGGAGAACCTTTGGTAGGAAGTTGATAGCGAACAAGGTCTTTAGGACTTTTGTTCTCAACATATTAAATGTGAAGATTATTGGTCCAAAGAGCATTGGGGTTATGCAACATCCTCCAATATAATTTAGCAGCTAAAGCTTTGTTGTTATTAATAGAATATCATAATCCTAACTCCACTTCATTCTTAGGAAGACATAAAGTGTCCCATTTCACCAAGGCCCGTTTTCTTTTCTCCTTAGTACCACTCCAAAGGAATCAATGACTGATTTGATCCAATTCTCGAAGAACAGCCTTTGGGATATTCAACACAGAAGAAACATAAATAGGAATAGCTTGAAGGACTGAATTTATCAAGGTGATTCTACCCCCAAAAGAAATCCACTTGTTGGTCCACTTTCCAATTTTCTTCTTGACTTTGTCTAACAACCAATTCCAATATTTCTTTTTTTTGCGTTTGAATATTGATGGGAATACCTAAATAAGTGATCAAAATGGAGGTCTTCTTATATCTTAATTTATCCAAGACCATGGATTCCTATCTGGAAGAGCAGTGAAAGAAAAACTTTAGATTTGTCTTCATTGATCAACTGCCTAGTAGCCTTAGAAGAATAGCTAATGATTTTCTTAATATTAGAAGCTTCCTTAACTGTAGCTTTACCTAAAAGAGTAGAGTCATCAACAAATTGAAGATTAGAGATAGGTCTAGCTCCATGAGCAATGGTAAATCCCTCAAGGGTTTTGTTTTTCCTCTTTTTGGTTATAGTCCTACCTAAGCATTCAACAAGAATGATGAATAAATAAGGGGATAGCGGGTCATCTTGCCTAATACCTCTAGAAGTTGGGAATGACTGAGAAGGCCTACCATTGATAAGAACTAAGTATTAAAATGAAGAGATGCATCCCATAATCCAATCCTTAGAGAAACCAAATTGCCTCAAAAATTTGATAAGGAAGTGTCAATCCACTCTATCATAAGCTTTGGATAAGTCTAACCGAATGAACATGGAAGGATATTTTTGCATATCCATGGAATGGATGGCTTCTTGAGCAAGAACTATCTCATCTACTAACCCTTGTTTAGGGAAAATAATCTTATGCAAAAGAGGCTTCAACATTTCTTCCATGATCTTAGTAATGATTTTTTTTAAAGCGAAAAACCCCTTGCAGGGCCACCTTGGTCTGAGAGATCACGAATAGGGGGTTCTACACAGTCAAAGTCACCCAGGATTCGCACCCGGCCCTACTCGCACCAACATTATCAATTGGATTTTGGATACCCAATTCAAATTTTTGGTAGGGTGGAGATTCGAACTTGGGACCTCCCTTGGAGGATTGCCTTCTCCTCTACAACTCACCTACAACACCTGGGTGATCTTAGTAATATAAAAGATTATATATGATCAACCTCTTGAGCTGATATGTGATCAAACTCTTGAGCTTTTGGAACAAAAGTAATATAAATTTTATTGATAACCTTCAAAATTTCTTTGGCTTTCATGGCTTCTTCCACCACCTCTAATAAATCAGCATGAAGGATATCCCAAAACTCTTGGTAGAACTCAATGGGAAAACCATTAGGACCTGGGGTTTTCTCTTTTTGCATTTTAAAAACTACTTGTTGAAGCTCATTGATAGTAACAGGAGCAATCAAAATAGATTTCTTTTCATAAGTGATAAGAGAAGGTATTGCTTGAAGAACATTTTTTTGAGAAGTTGAGTCAAGAGGAGTAGCAGCAAAAAGATTGAAAAAGTAATCGAAAACAATAGAGTTCATGCCATCCCAAATAGAGACAACATATCCAGAATCTGATTTTAGGTAAGAAATATAGTTGTGAGATCTTCAAGCTAGAAGAGATTTGTGGAAGAAATTTATGTTTCGATCTCCTTCTTTGAGCCATTGAATTCTAGATTTTTGCTTCCATAAGAGTTCTCTTTTTTTCCATTCCTCTAACTGAGTTGTGAGTTTAATTTCATCTACACTTCTATCCTCTGTGAGGCCATCTAAACGGATTTTCTTATTCAAATTTTCAAGTTGAGCAATAACTTTATGTTTTTTTATGAACATCCCCAAACTCCTTCCAGTTCCAAGTCTTGATTTTGGATTTAATGTATTGCAGTATTTTGGCAAATTAGAACATCTTAGTCCCATACCTAGGCTTACATTCCTTCCACTATATTTGCACACGAGGTCTAAAGAAACTCTCTCTAAGCCACATTAATTGAAAATGAAAAGGAGAGAAATTCACGTTGCTTTTCCACATTGCCACCATGACTGGCCAGTGATCCGAAGCAGCATTGTTAAGAGTCTTGACTTTAGGAATGTGACCATGGATTAAGAAATTTTCAGAGAGCAAAAACCTATCCAATTTCTTCATTATACAAGCTAAGCCTTACCTTCTATTAGACCAAGTTATAAGGCCATTATCTGGTTGTATGTCCACAAGATGGAGGTTTGCAATATATTCGCTCATGAGGTTAGTGCTTTTGTCCAAATTTCTATTTCCCCCCATTTTCTCATCCAGAGAGAGGATGGTATTGAAATATCCTCCGATCAAGATCCAAGCTTCAGGAAAATGAGAGATAATATGAGTTATATCCTTCCACTATCTTCTTTTTTCCTCCAAATTAGTCAAAGCATAAATAGTAGTGTAGAGCATAAGTTGGTTGGAATGTCTACTCTGAATAGCTATAGCCAAAAGAGCCCAACTGCCAACCATATGGTGAATAACAACCTCTTTTGGGTCCCAAAGACAGGCAATACCACCAGAAGTCCCCTGGGAACTAAGGGTAACCACTTTTCCAGTTGGCCAAGTTTTACTAGCAATTGAGTCCATATCCTCCATTGACATCTTTGTTTCATGAAGGAAAACAAGATGTGGATGATTTACTTGAATCATTTTTCTAATTCCATTTTGTTTTGAAAGACTCCCTTTGAGTCCTCTAATATTTCAAGTGATGATCTTCATTAATACAAAGGCTAGAAAATTTGGGAAGGGCATTAATCTTACCTTCCTCTTTCTTTTTGTATTTTAAAAACCACTTGTTGAAGCTCATTGATATTATCTGGAGTAGTCAAAATAGAGTTCTCCTCAAAAGTGATAAGAGTAGGAATCGCAAGAAGAAAATTTTGTTGAGAACCCGAGTCAAGAGGTCCAGCAACAAAAATATTAGAAAAGTAATTGACAACAACAGAGTTCATGCCATCCCAAGTGTAGATAAAATCTCTAGAATCAAATTTTGGGGAACAAATAAAGTTGTGAGATCTTCAAGCTAGAAGAGATTTGTGGAAAAAATCTATGTTTTGGTCTCTTTTTTGAGCCATTGGATCCTATATTTTTGCTTCCATAAGAGTTCTTTTTTTTCCCATTCCTTTAATTAAGTTATGAGTCTAATTTCATTTGTACTTCTACTCTCTGTGAGGCCATCTAAATGGATTTTCTTATTCAAATTTTCAAGCCGAGCAATCACTTCATGTTTTTTTTGTTGGACATCTCCAAACTCCTAGTTCCAAATCTTTATTTTGGATTTAATGTATTGAAACCTTTTGGGCAAACAAAACATCTTAGTCTCATACCTTGGTTTACCTTCCTTCCACCATCGCTACACTCAGGGTTTGAAGGAACTATCTCTAAGCCACATTAACTAAAACAAAAAAGGTGAGAAACTCGCATTGGTTTTCCAAATTTCCACCATGACTGGCCAGTGATCCAAACTTGCATTGTTAAGAGTCTTCACCTTAGGAATGTGACCATGGATTAAAAAATTGTCAGAGAATAAGAACCTATCCAATCTCTCCATGATACAATCTAAGCCTTGCATTCTATTAGACCAATTCATAAGGACATTATCTGATTGGATGTCCACAAGATGAAGGTTTACAATATATTCACTCACGAGGTTAGTGCTCCTATCTAAATATCTATTTCCCACTATTTTCTCATCCAGAGAGAGGATGGTATTGAAATATCCTTCGATTAAAATCCAAACTTTAGGAAAATGAGAGATAATATAAGTTATATTCTTCGATTGTCTTCTATTTTCCACCAAAGTAGTTGGAGCATAAACAGTTATACAAAGCATAATCTGGTTAGAATGTCTACTTTAAATAACTATAGCCAATAGACCCTAACTGTCAATAATATGGTAAATATTTACGTCTTTTGGGTCCCAAAGGCAAGCAATGCCACCATAAGTCCCTTGGAAGTTGAGAGAAATAACTTTTCTAGCTGGCAATATTTTACTAGCAATTGAATCCATTTCCTCTATTGACATCTTCATTTCCTTAAGGAAAATAAGATGTGGATGGTTTGTTTGAATTATTCTTCTACTTTTATTTTATTTTGAAAGACTCCCTTTGAGTCCTCTAATATTCCAAGTGATTATCTTCATTAATACCAGGGCTAAATAAATTGGTAAGGGCATTAATATTACCTTCCTCTACAAGCTTTTCACCTTCTTTTACATATGATGTTGATTGGTCTTGTGACCTGCCTTTTGGTTGGAATCCATCTTTAGTTTTTTTTCCCTGTTTCTTGACTTACCCCAATTTAATTTGGGATGGCTTCTATCCTCGAAGAATGTGTGCACAAAGCTAAAGTATTATTGGAAGGTTTAGCAAAGTCTATCTTGGGACCTATATTATTTGAAGTCTCAACATTTAAAAGATTGTTTTTCTTGTGTATATTTTATCCCTTTTTTTCTATTGAAAATTCTTTGATTTGTTGGTTTATCTCTAAGTCCTTCCTTGCATATTTAAATTGAATTTCTAAGATTTCTATTTCCATTATTTCCTCTTCCTCACTTGAGACATCATTTGTGGAAATAATTTCAAACATATTAGCTGATAATTTTGATTAATTCTTCATAACTGGTTTTTCTTAGTGTTCTTCTTCTTATGCATTTGGAAACCTACTAAGTTTGTATCCTATTTCTTTTGATCTAGAATTTTATTTGGGAAAACACTAGCCAAATGACCATATTCATGGTAAATTCTACAATAAAAGGAATGTTCTCATAGTTCACCACTTGCTCCCAAGTGTCCTCCCAAAATTGTAATGATATATTTTCAAGTAGAGGTTTGTCAAAATCCATTAAAACACAAATTTGAGCATAAATAATATGTTCAAGTTTTTGAGTATAGTTAGCAATCATCATAAAATTTCCCAAAGAATTTTCAATTGAAGAAAAAAAAGTCGAATTCCAAAATTCAACTAGGAGGTCAAAGAGTCTAACCCACACAAGACCTGTAGAAGGCATCTCTTCTTTGGCTTTAAATTTAGTATGCCAAGGCTTCATGAAAAGCCCCACCCTTCTCAAGAACCAAGGACCCCCTTGAAATGTTTTTTCTCTATCTTCATTATTAGCAAATAAAACAATAAAATAACCATTTGGATAAACAAATATTTGTAACTCACCTTTTGTTTTCCAAATTTTTTCAGCCCAAACTTTGAAAGTAGATAGGCTCGGCCAAAAACCCAAGAAACAACAAAATAGTCCTCTTTTTTCAAAATATTCTATGCTAGTTTGAATGATGCCCATGTTTATCTTAAGAATCAAAGTTCCATCAGCTGCCCTAAGACATCCGACTCAGTTTTCCTAGGATCAATCTTAGGCATTCTCAAAGGTTTATGGGAAACCCTAAGATTAATGTTAGCATTAGGCTAAGGCTATCCACCATGGAGGGTATCCCTAAAATTCATTTTTTGGGATGAGTCTTTGAAATCCTTACCCTTGAAAGGGGTTTTCATAGTGGATTTGTTTTGGGGGTGCTCCTTAGTTTCAGATTCACTTTATATCTGAACCATTTTTTTATTAGTTGCTTGAAACTTGTTTCGAGATCTCTTTAATCCATGCCTTGGACACCGAGGAAAGGTATGATTTTCATTTTTATTTTGTGCAGCAAATTGGAAGTCATTTTCAATCAATTTCAAAGCATGAAGATCTATTGAAAGACATATTTCTAACCCATCTTGGGTCCCTTGCAACATATCCCGCTAAATTATTGAGCAAAAACCATAAAATATTTGTCGCTAGGGCTTGAAGGTCCCAAACAACAACCTCTAGAGCCGCTTGTGCTCAACATAGATGAAACCCTCACATAGTCGTTCACTTCTAAAAACCCTTAGTTTTTTCCATTAAGGAAAATATTGTTTGCACATCACCTCAAGGGTATTACCAATCTCTATTTTATAGTATGGATTGATATTGTGCATTTTCTTTGTGGATGCATGTTGTATATTCTTGCATATTGGTGAATAATTTATTGTTCATGAGAAGAGAGGTTCTTAACATAATTTGGGATATATCAACAGATACAATACTTTAGACTGTATGGCTAGAAAGGAATAGAAGAATATTTAAAGGAAATAAAAGTAGTTTATAGGTAGTGAATAGGAAAATATGTTTACCCAGGTGTTGTAGGTGAGTTGGAGAGGAGAGGGTAATCCTCCAAGGGAGGTCCCAGGTTCAAATCTCCACCCTACCAAAAAGCTGAATTGGGTATCCAAAATCCAATTGATAATGTTGGTGCGGGTAGGGTCGGGTGCGACTCCCGGTGACTTTGACGGTGTCAAACCCCCGTTCGTGGTCTCTCAGACCAAGGCGACTCCGCAAGGGGTTTTTCGCTTAAAAAAAAAATTAGGAAAATATGTTTAGCCATATAAAAGTCTAAACCAACCCTATCAACTCACCAGTCTCTAATCTAGAAGCAGAGAGCTTAAATAGATGGAGTCAAGTCATTAAATGGAATTATGATGTTGGGTACAAGAGAAACAAAAAGAAGGCAAAGAATATAAAGTGGAAACCACTAGATGTGTAGTTGGTTAAATTAAATTTTAATGGAGCATCTAAAGAAATTCTGGCACCACTAGGAGGAGGAATAATTAAAAATAATAAAGGAGAGATTTTGTCTCATTACGCTTTCAATAGTGGATTTAAGATAAATAATGAAGTTGAAGCTTGTGCTGCTTTAGAAGGGTTAAAAATATACAAATAAATGAATTGAAATAGAGTATGGATGGAAGGTGATTCTCTCGTAGTGATAATATAATTTAGAGGAAAGCAAAGGCTCCATGGAACATACAAGAGATAATTGTGAAAATTCAAGATCTTGCTAAAGAGTTTGAAGAAATTAGGTTTACACATACATTAAAGGAAGAAAAAAAATGCACAAATAGGCTAGCCAATAGAGGTGTTTTGATTGAGGATCGTGAAGTTAAATTCTCATTTTCATGGTTAGAGGAAGTAGTAATTTTAGTTGAAGCTAACAAGAAAATATTGATTGCCTAAATCAAATAATGATTAAGATTTACTTTAATGTTTTCCATTGGTAATATTTGCTTTATTTTATAATATTAATGTGTTTTCATATAAACTATTTATTATAATTTTTGTAGTTGCACTTGTGCTTCAGGAAGTAAACTAGCAGTCCATATTTGGTAAAGTAGATTATGATAGTGCAATATTTTGAAAATATTACTCTACTAAGATGCAATGCATAGATAGTATAGGTGAAATTTTGGTTTTGTGAAGGTTTCTATAGAAAAATGTCAAGAAGGATGTTGAATTTTGGAATATTTTTATTCATATAGAAAATTGAAAAGATCTAGAAAATGAAAATCAAGAATTCAGACATTCTATGTAAAATGATGTAGGTTTCTAGCTATAACATCTCAATTGAGATGAGAAGTGTATGTATTTTTAAACTCTGAAGCTCTAAAGAATAGAGTTGCAATTTTTCAAGGGTGGGCAACCCAAGTACAACCCCTTCTTATCCAGCAAAAAAAAAACACTATCCACCCTTAATTTAATTATGCTTACCACATTTTCCAAGGGGGTTTGGAGAAGTGATAGGGAGTGAAAAGTTCCACATCACAAAATAAGGTTCTAAGCCCATGGATAAACTTAACATTTGTCTGTTGAGCCTAGCTTGAGTGATTAATACGAGTCATCTTCCATGGAGAAGACTCAAGTTCTAATATCATCAAGCATAAAAGCCTTATATGTATGTTTATTTGTGAGATTAGTATTTGATCCCTTAATGATTTATCCTAACCTCACTATAAACAAAATATATAGTATCCTATTAAAATACCATCTTACTTACCTTAGCAAGAAATATAGTACTCAAAAGAAAATTACAGTTACTAAAAAAAACAATATACATGACTTTAAAAAAAAACTTATAGACAAAAACACCTAAAAATCCCTTATTGTAGTGGTAAGGGCTTTGGCCTCTCTTTGAGAGGTCCAAGGTTCAAACCCCACTCAATATGAGAGGATCGAGACCCCTCATAGAAACATGTGTAAACTCATTGGAAAAAAAAAACCTAAAAATCCCTTGGAAACAAAAACACATTAAATATATAATTAAAATATAAACAAGATGAAAACTTTGTAACAAACTTCTATAAGATCAAATACAACTTCATAAAAAATTTACAACTATAGTTTTTAATATGAAAATGAGTTGTCAACTTAACCTTGCTCACCTTAGTAATATATATAACATTGAAATATTTTGATAACTAAAATGAAAACTTAGAAAATAAAAATCAAATGGCATTAACTCAACCAGATTAATTCATTGAAGAAGAGATCTAGATTTAAATCTTACTAAGTAATACTTTATAATAGCCAAATTATTATAATACCTTGGTGATTCCTCAACTTTCAAGGAGGACACCCAAGTTCGAATATTTTTAAGTGATATCACATAATAATTAAATTATTGCAATACCACTATGTGGTGATGATATAATATATGTAAGACTCATTTGAGCAGTTGGCCTAGTGGCTAAGATGGTGGTTGTTTCTTAAGTGGTCTTGTGTTCAAAACCCTTCGCGGGTGGTGGTTGTTGATGTAATTTGTAAACGTTCTCCAAAAAAAAAAATTTCCATGCAACTAATTAAAAAAAAATCAAATGGCATTAACTAAACCAATTTAATTTATTGAAAAGGATATCTAGGCTTAAATCTTGTTAAATAATACTTTATAATAATAAATTATTATAATACCACTATGTAGTGATTCCTCAACTTTCAAGGAGGACACCCAAATTCGAATCTTTTTAAAGGATACCACATGATACTCAAATTATTGTAATACCACTATGTGGTGATGATATAATATATGTAAGACCCATTTCAATTACACACAACTAATTATATATATATATATATATATATATATATATAAACACCAAAAGCTCCTTCAAAACAAAGCTAACTTCGTCCACTTAATACCACTATGTGGTGATTCCTTACCCTTTAAAAAGGACATCCAAATTCGAATATTTTTAAAGGATACCATATAATACTCAAATTATAGTAATACCACTATATGGTGATGATAATATAATACATGTAAAACCCATTTCAATTCCATGCAACTAATTACAAAAATAAAAATAAAAAATAAAATACAAATAAAAATACCAAAAACTCCTTAAAAACAAACCCTAACTTCACCCACTAAAACTTATAGGTAAAGTACCTTAAAACCCTTTTTTTTTTTTTAATGTAATTGCCATTTCAAAAATAAAATCATTTAATTTAAACCATCTTTTGTATATTTTTTTTAACAAACAATAGATCATTTTTTTAATTTTTTTATTATGTATATGTATAAGAAGTATTTACTTAATTTAAAAAAATAATTTAAATTAAATCAAATTTTATTTATTATTTTTAACAAAACAATAAATCAAACTAAACAAATTAAATTAGAATTATTAATTATTATTTTCACACATTCACCCCCTTACACACTCACCTACACTAGGGTTTGAACTTTGAATTTCTCGAAGAAGAGCCAAAGTATGAACCATTGCACTGTCCTCCCCGGGATAAAATTATTAAACTTTAATTATAATTTAATAGTATATGTATCAAAAAAAACTAAAAAATAAAATGATTCAATTTTTTTTTAATTAGTTATATGAAATTATAACAATTACATCTATGTTATATCATTTTATTTTATTGGAGAACAAAGGGTTGTACCCGAGTCCCCCATCCTTAACAAATCACAACTCTCTCCTTTAGAGTTTGAGAGTTTACAAGTACATTCAATTATCATCTCAATTGAGTTGAGTTGTTATAGCTAGATACCTACATCATTTTCATAAAAAGTTTAAATTTTTATTTTTATTTTCTCGATCTTTTTCAATTTTTTGTATGAATATAAATATTCCAAAATTCAGCATCCATATTTTCCTATAGCAACCTTCACATTACCAAACTCCAATTCTATTGGCTATGCATTGCATTTTATTAAAATAAAAATTTCTAAAACTTCACGTTATCATAATCTGCTTCACCACATCTGGATTGCTAGTTTTCTTCCTAAAGCATAAATACAACCATAAGAATTGTAATAAATAATTTATACAAAAACACATTAATGTTTCCCAAAATTCAATGGAAAACATTAAAATAAATCTTAATCTTTATTTGATTTAAATAGTCAATATTTTATTGTCAGATCTAGCTAAACTTACTACTTCCTCTAACCATGAAAAAGAGAATTTAATTTCACAATCCTCAATTAAAACCTCTATATTGGCTAGCCTATATTCAAATTTGTTTCCTTCCCTTAACATATGTGTAAACCTAATTTATTCAAACTTTATAGCAAGGTCTTGTGTTTCCATAATTATATTTTGTATGTTCCATGGATCCTTTGCTTTCTTCATAATATTACTACTAGTGACTCACCTTCCATCCATACTTTGTTCCACTTTGTCTATATATTCTTAACCTTTCCAAAGTCACTCAAGCTTCAACTTCATTATTTGATTTAAATCCACTATTGAAAGCATAATGATACAATATATCTTCCCTATTATTTCTAATTATTCCTCCTCCTTCTACTGGTCCTGGATTTCCTTTCAATGCTCCATCAAACTTCAATTTGACCAACTCCACTTTTGGTGGTCTCCACTTTATATTCTTTACCTTCTTTTTGTTTCTCATGTACCTAACATCATAATTCCATTTGATGAATTGAATCCATCTATCAAGTCTCTCTACTTCAAGATTAGGGATTAGGTGAGTTGATAGGGTTGGTTTAGACTCCTTTATGGCTAAACAAATATTCATTTTCATTACCTCTAAATTGCTTTCCTTTCCTTTAAATATTTTTCTATTCCTTTCCAACCATAAAGTCCAAAGTATTGTATTTTTTTATTATATCCCATATTGTCTGTAAAGCCTTACTTTTAAAAATGTTGTCATTGCTCTAACCATTCTTCAATTTTTCATTCATCACCATCCATTTACCAAAAATATTAAGAATCTATTGCCATAGTTTCTAGACTATTGAGTAGTGTCCCAAGATATGGTCTATACTCTCCTCTTCTTTTTTACATAGAACACATTGTGAGGGTCCATGAAAACTCCTTTTTATCAGGTATCCCAAGATAAAATTCTTCTATGATCTACTAACCAAACAAACATTTTGACTTTAGGAATGCTCGGGCTATCTAAAGTATCTCTTTGTATTCTTGTTGTATTCCTTTTTTTTTGGTGCTTTACATTGTATCTACTTCTTAGTGTTTATTCTCCTAAGATATTCAACTCCTATATTAGCTTATCCTTGGATCCCCTCAAAATAATCATTGTTGTATTTTTTCTCAATTGCCTCCTAGCATCAATGTCTTGTATACTTGTAAATAAATCTTCTTTCCATTTGTATCTTCTTGATCCTTGTACATAATATTTGAAACCCTATCACCATATTTACCTTGAATTAATATCATACATGGTTGCAAAATTGGATTTAGATTGAGGGGTTTTTTTATCACACCAAGTATTCATCCAAATAGAATATTTTTTCTCAAGTTCCCACCACCCATCTTAGACCTTTAATCACTAGATCAATTGATTTTTTTAAATCATCTTATAGTGTAGAACCATCTAGTAGTGAAAATGAAGTAAATATTAATCTTGGGTTATTAGGATTAACATACTTAGAATAATTATTACCCATTGTCTTTGATTCTCTTCGTGCAATATCCAAATTATTTTTCCTCTAAGAGTTATGTTTGCATCTATAAGAAATCTTAAACCAAGACTTCCCCTAGTTTAATCGTCACGCACCTTACTCCATTTCACCAAAGGAAATTTCCTTTTATCATGTAATCCTGACCGCATAATATAGATTAAACTTTTTTCTATTGATTTTAGCATAGTATACAAGGGCATAATATGTTGGAATGGCCTGTAATATTGATTTGACTAGCTAAACTCTTCTTGCTAATCATAACCATCTACCTTACAATGTTATTAGTTTATTATGAACTTTACTTATAACTAGATTTCATAATTCTATCCTCATTCTTCCCTCAAATAAGGGCATCCCTAGATAAATTCCTAATAATTTTGTCGTCTTCATTTAAAATAACTTGCATACCTCTGCTTTGATTCTAGATGGAGTGTTTAAGAAGTAAATTTTTTATTTTCTCCTATTAAATTTTTGCCTTGATGCTCTTTCATATTCCTTTAATAAGTTATTCAAAGCTCTAGCCTCATTTATCCTTGTCCTCCTAAAAAGGGTTGTATCATCTACAAATTGTTTATGGGCGATGTTGATGTTATTACTAGCATTAAGTCCTCTTATTAGTCCATCTTTGTTAGACTTCTTCAAGTTCCTACCCAATACTTCTATTACAACACCAATATAGCTAGTCGACTATATTTCCAAGTGTTCACCAATTTATTGATTTATTATTATATATAGTTGTAGGTTGATTTATAATTTATCATCTTATCATCGAATATTCTTCATTTGCGTTATAGCAAGGATCTGCCCTCCATAAGTGGCCATTAATATTTTATTTCTCGACTTTGAATTTTTATTCGTCTTTATCCAGAAGAAGTTTGTTCCAAGTGGTATCAGAGCTCTAATCTTGGCAACGTACGAATAAAGTTTCGTAGGATAGCCATCCAACCTCCACGTTCCTGTTCACAAAAATTAGTGCTCTCCTCACAATCATAGTCCAAAATGACAAGGAGCAGTGCCGCTTAAGAATTCATTTTCAGCGCAGTCGGTTATGCCTATAGAGGCACCTTGGTAAAATTTAAAACACAGAGTCTATCGAGCAGAGATGCCATCGAAAATTTTGAATTCACAGTGCATAAAAAAATTTAAAATACAAAGCAAAGATTTTGGGAATGGAGATATTGGCGTAAGATTTCGGAGGCACAGTGCATAAACTAGGGAGAAATTGTATTGGGAAGAAGAAAATTGCACCTCACTCCATAGTTGCAGACCAGTGTTTAATCGTCCAAAGGTGACATCATTAAAGTCAATGTAAAAATTTTAATGTAGAGGGAAATTGTAAGTGTCTTCATATTCAACGTAAAATATGAGTGCAGATGTGGAAATAGCAAGCAAACATAGTTGATTCATCATGAACCACAAAATCTCCAACCCTAAAAAAATAAAAAATGTCCTAACCTTTCGGTCAATACTTATGTGCCAGGTGTTTTAATTAAAACAAATTTTGTAAGGTACACACTTTGCTGACTTATCATGTTCCAGTTGGTTTTTTTAGGATCGAAATAATCCCACATTTAAGGCATTGGGGTTTTTGTATAGTTTAAAGACAATTGTATCCATAAGTGTAATCTAACCACCTCCTGTGGTCACAATCCCCACCTGTGCATAAGCCATCCAATCGTCATTTGTTTGTCCTTAGTGGTTTTGTCACCTAGCGTCATCCTCATCTTGTGTCGTGTTGTGTTCGTTGTTGGTCATTATCTTTGTCACCTTATGTCATGTCGTGTCAAGCTATCTATTTGTCCTTAGTGGGTTCATCACCTAGCATCGTCTTGTCTTAGCTTTTGTCACCTTGTGTTGTGTCGTGTTCGTCGTTGGAAGTCGTCTTTGTTACCTTGCGTCATATTGTATCAAGTCATCTGTAGGGTCTAGTGGATTTAGTATCCATCCGTTGTAAGGGTTTGAAACTAGTTGTTGCTTGAATTTTAACACCAAATTTTAGAAGGAAAAACTAGCCATTAGGCTATTTGAAGCAGGCCCAACAATTCACAACTAGTCATTAGGCTATTCGAAGAAGACCCAACAATTCACAACTAGCTATTAGTCGTTAGGCTATTAAAATTAGTCATTCCTCAATAAATTTAACTAATCGTTGGAATAAGTTGAAAATTTCAAGGTTGGAGAAAAATAGAAGAAAATCACCAAATTATGGTCAACTTGATCCAAAACTTCTTAAAGCAAGTGCATGAGCGACAGGTAGAATCGTGGACCAAACGAAAGGCTAAAAAGCATAGACATTCCAAACAAAGGACCAATAAACCCACCAAGAATACCTTCATGAAATAAAGGTACGCAATATAATTCTCCTTTACGCATGAACAGTTTTAACCCCAACCCTCCTGCTCTTAGCCCCATGGCTCCTTCCAACTCATCCCAATAAAATCTCACACATGAGGAAATAAATCCCTAATATAGGCAACCAATAATTACGAGCATGTTTGACTCAAATAATGACTATTATGAACATGTCAATAATGCTTGGTCGAATAGTAAATAAACAAAACAACGAAGCTCCCCCTTCCCCAAATAATTACCATCGATAAAATCATAATGTGGATCAAGACACAGAGGAAGTTTATCAATATGCAATATGGCCTACAGATTTTAATATTTTGCATACTAATATTCCCATCATTGAGGGTGGGGATCCACGTGTTTGGTTAGCTAAAATGGAGGGTATCCTACACTTATATCATATTCCTAAAGCTAGAAAATTTTTTATGCCTCTTCCAAATTGGGTACAAAATTAACAATGGTTCTTTTAGAAACAACGTCAACATAATCATCCCATATTATGGCCCGAATTTAGAGATCTTTTTTTCAAGAGAATTGACGAAGTTAGTTCTTCTTCCTACATTGTTCGCCTATTGGGCCTCAAACAAACTAGGTCTGTCCAAGATTATGTTTCAGAGTTCACAAGTCTTCTGGCTTGCACAAAATTAGTAGATGCTTCAGTGGTGGTTTCTACCTTTCGACATGGTTTAAAGAAAAATATTCAACTCGAAGTGGACTTACATGATCCATACACTTTGGATGAAACTATAAGGATTTCTAAACTCGTTGAAAAGAAGTTTTAAAATTGGACATCTTCTAGATAAGACTCTGATACACGTCCTCAATATCACAACAATTCCTTCCACAAAAATGAACAACCATCAAGATATTTTGCTATAAATGTTGCAATCATCATCCAAGAGATCCAAAATGTGTACCAAGACAAACCTTTCAAATAGAATATGATAATAAGGATGAAGAAGATGAATTCGGGGATGTCAATCAGCCAGAATCACCCATAGATGAAGAACAAATAGGTAATAATGACCCAATACCAGAAGAGGATACTATGGCTATCTCAGTGCATGCTCTCATGGGATTAACAACTCACCATACAATTAAGGTACCAAGATTTATTAGGCACAAAAAAATAAATTTGTTGATTGATTCAGGTAGTACTCATAACTTTATCGACATCAAACACGTTGTGAGGGGCCATGAAAACCCCTTTTTATCAAGTTATCCCAAGATAAAATTATTCTCTGACCTACTAACCAAACCAACATTTTGACTTTAGGAATGCTCGGGCTATCCAAAATATCTCTTTGTATTCTTGTTGTATTCCTATTTTTTTGGTGCTTTACATTGTATCTACTTCTTAGTGTTTATTCTCCTAAGATATTCAACTCCTAAATTAGCTTATCCTTGGCTCCCCTCAAAATAATCATTGTTGTTATATTTTTTCTCAATTGCCTCCTAGCATCAATGTCTTGTATACTTGTAAAAAAATCTTCTTTCCATTTGTATCTTTCTTGATCCTTGTACATAATGTTTGAAACCCTATCACCATATTTATCTTGAATTAATCTCATCCATGGTTTCAAAATTGGATTTAGATTGAGGGGTTTTTTATCACACAAAGTATTCATCCAAATATAATTTTTTTTCTCGAGTTCCCACCACCCATATTATACCTTTAATCACTAGATAAATTGATTTTTTTAAATCATTTTATAGTGTAGAACCATCTAGAAGTGAGAATGAAGTAAATATTAATCTTGGGTTATTAGGCTTAACATACTTACTTAGAAAAATTATTGCCCATTGTCTTTGATTCTCTTCGTGCAATATCCAAATTATTTTTCCTCTAAGAGTTATGCTTGCATCTATAATAACTCTTAAACTGAGACTTACCCTAGTTTAATCATCATGCACCTTACTCCATTTCACCAAAGGAAATTTCCTCTTATCATGTAATCCTGGCCACATAATATAGATTAAACTTTTTTCTATTGATTTTAGCATAGTATACAAGGGCTTAATATGTTGGAATGGCCTGTAAGATTGATTTGACTAGCTAAACTCTTCTTGCTAATGATAACCATCTACCTTTCAATGCTATTAGTTTATTATAACTTTACTTATAACTGGATTTTATAATTCTATCCTCATTCTTCCCTCAAATAAGGGCATCCCTAGATAAATTCCTAATAATTTTACCTCCTCCATTTAAAATAACTTGCATACCTCTGCTTTGATTCTAGATGGAGTGTTTAAGAAGTAAATTTTTTATTTTTTCTATTAAATTTTTGCCTTTGACGCTTTTTCATGTTCCTTTAATAAGTTATTCAAAGCTCTGACCTCATTTATCCTTGTCCTCCTAAAAAGGGTTGTATCATCTACAAATTGTTGATGGGTGATGTTGATGTTATTACTAGCATTAAGTCCACTTATTAGCCCATCTTTGTTAGCCTTCTTCAAGTTCCTACCCAATACCTCTACCATAATAATGAACATATATGGTGATAGAGAATCTCCATGTCTAAGACCTATCTTGGTTTTAAATGATTATGTTACTAACCCATTGGCCAACACCGAATATAATACTGTAGAGACACAAACTTTAATCCATCTCACTCATTTCTTTCCAAATGCAAACTTTTCTAATACTACAAAAAGAAAATCCCATTTAACCTTGTCATAGGCTTTACTAATATCAAGTTTTTAGATCATTGCTCTCTCTTTTCTTGAAGTTTTTGAATGCATAACTTCATGAACTACTATGATCCCATCTAGAATCTATCTCCTTTTCACAAATCCTCGTTGTTATTCTAAAATAGTTTTGTCTAACAATGGTCTTAACTTATTTACCATAACTTCAGAGATTATCTTATATGTGATATTACACAAGCTTATGGGCCTGAATGAATCAAATAATTTTGCATCCTTATTTTTTGGAATGAGGGTAAGATAAGTTGCATTTATTTTATAAGGTATGTATTGTTTAACCCTAGTCTATTCCATTACCACCAATAAAGAATCCTTCACTATATCTTAATAATGCTAATCAAATGTTGCTAAGAAATCATATGAATCTAGGAATTTATCCTTATCAAAAGAGAAAAGAGCTAAATAAACTTCTAGAGTAATAGACTCCATCAATTTCTTATTATCCTCATCTATTATAATGAAGGTACTTCTTATAGTAGTTTATCATTAAGAACTTCAAACTCCTTCAATCCTATAATATTTTGATAAAAAAACCTTGTCTTCTTTCTGATTTCACTTTGGTTTTCAATTCAAACCCCTTCCACTCATTTAATTCTACTAATTCTAGATGCGGATCATCTTATAAAAAACTATGTTTTTATCTCTCTCTTTTAAACTAAGTTTATCTTGATTTTAATCTTTCGAGTACAACCCCTTTTATCAAGCAAAAAACAAAATCTCCAAAATTTATCTTCCTTACTCAAAATATTACACCTATATTATATCATGACTACATAGTGGTGTTATAATAATTTTGACAATTATAAATGTATCTTTTGATAAGATTTGAACCTTAGTCTCCTAAATATGGAGACTTTGGAACTGTCCAAGGTTCGAATCCTACAAGAAGAATGAATGTATACTATACTTGGTTTGATAACCATATATTGGATAAACAACTTCCTCTATGAGGATCAAGTCAACCCATATAGCATATGGCCTCAATGGACATAAAAAATTACTTCACCTTTACCTCATCTTGAAGTTTGAGATAGTAAAATGATTTTAATTATGTCTATGAAATTAAAATATATACAAATTCGAGGTTTTTATTTTTGTTGGAGAACAAGGGGTTGTACTCAGGTCCCCACCCTTGACAAATCACAACTCTCTCCTTTAGAGCTTGAGAGTTTACAAACAAATTCAATTCTCATCTCAATTGAGTTGCTATAGCTAGATACCTACATCATTTTTCATAAAATGTTTGAATTCTTGATTTTCATTTTCTGGATCTTCTTCAATTTTTTGTGTGAATACAAATATTCCAGAATTTAGCATCCTTCTTGACATTTTCCTACAACAACCTTCACAATACCAAAACTCCACCTCTACTATCTATGCATTGCATCTTAGTAGAGTAATATTTCCAAAACATCACACTATCATAGTCTGCTTTACCAGATCTGGATTGCTAGTTTCCTTCCTGAAGCACAAGTGCAACCACAAAAATTATAATAAATAGTTTATATGAAAACACATTAATGTTATAAAATAAAGCAAATATTACCAATGGAAAACATTAAAGTAAATCTTAATCATTATTTGATTCAGGCAGTCAACATTTTCTTGTCAGCTTCAACTAAACTTACTACTTCCTCTAACCATGGAAAAGAGAATTTAACTTCATGATCCTCAATTAAAACCCCTCTATTGGCTAGCCTATCTGCACATTTGTTTCCTTCCCTTAACGTATGTGTAAACCTAATTTCTTCAAACTCTATAGCAAGGTCTTGAATTTCCACAATTATCTCTTGTATGTTCCATGGAGCCTTTGCTTTCCTCAAAATTGCATTTATTACTATGAGTGAATCACCTTCCATCCATACTCTATTCCATTTCATTTGTTTGCATATTTTTAACCCTTCCAAAGTTGCCCAAGCTTCAACTTCATTATTTGTCTTAAATCCACTATTGAAAGCATAATGAGACAAAATCTCTCCTCTATTATTTCTAATTATTCCTCCTCCTCTCTTGGTCATGGATTTCCTTTAGATGCTCCATCAAAATTCAATTTGACCAACTCCACATCTGGTGGTTTCCACTTTATATTCTTTGCCTTCTTTTTGTTTCTCTTATACCCAACATCATAATTCCATTTGATGACTTGACTCCATCTATCAAGGCTCTCTGCTTCCATATTAGGGATTGGGTGAGTTGATAGGGTTGGTTTAGACTCCTCTATGGCTAAACAAATCTTCCTTTTCATTACCTCTAAATTGCTTTCCTTTCCTTTAAATATTCTTCTATTCCTTTCTAGCCATACAATCCAAAGTATTGTATCTTTTGATATATCCCAAATTGTATGTAAAGCCTCACTTTTAAAAGTGGTCTTGCCATTGCTTTAACCATTCTTCAATTTTCCATTCATCACCATGCATTTACCAAACATATTAAGAATCCATTGCCATAGTTTCTAGACTATTGAGCAGTGTCCCAAGAGATGGTCTATACTCTCCTCCTTTTTACAAAGAACACATTGTGAGGGGCCATGAAAACCCCTTTTCATAAGGTTATCCTAGGATAAAATTCTTCTATGACCTACTAGCCAAACAAACATTTTGACTTTAGGAATGCTTGGGCTATCCCAAATATCTCTCCATATTCTTGTGATATTCCTATTTTGTTGGTGCTTTACATTATATCCACTTCTTGTTGTGTATTCTCCTAAGCTATTCAACTCCCAAATCAACTTATCCTTGGCTCCCCTCAGAATAATCATTGTTGTTATCTTTCTACTCAACTGCCTCCTAGCATCAATGTCTTGTATACTTGTAAAAAAATATTCTTTCCATTTGTATCTTCCTTCCTGATCCTTGTACAAAATGTTTGAAACCCTATCACCATATTTATCTTGAAGTAATCTCATCCATGGTTTCAAAATTGGATCTAGATTGAGTGATTTTTTATCACACCAAGTATCCATCCAAATATAAATTTTTTCTCTAGTTCCCACCACCCATCTTAAACCTTTAATCACTAGATCAATTGATTTTTTTAAACCATTCCATAGTGCAGAACCATTTGGTAGAGAGAATGCAATAAATATTAAGCTTGGGTCATTGGGCTCAACATACTTAGAAGAATTCTTGCCCATTGTCTTTGACTCTCTTTGTACAATCTCCAAATTACTTTTTCCCTAAGAGCTAAGTTTGCATCCATAAGAACTCTTAAACCGAGACCTCCCCTAGTTTTATCATCACACACCTTGCTCCATTTCACCAAAGGAAATTTCCTTTTATCATGTAATCCTAACCACAAAAATGACTGCATAATATAGATTAAACTTTTTTCTATCGATTTTGGCATAGTATACAAGGACATATAATATGTTGGAATGGCTTGTAAGACTGATTTAATTAGTTGCACTCTTCTTGCTAACGATAACCATCTACCTTTCCATGCCGATAGTTTATTCTGAACTTTACTTATAACTAGATTCCATAATTCTATCCTCATTCTCCCCTCAAATAAGGGCATCCCTAGATAAGTTGTTGGTAAATTTGCCTCCTCCATTTGAAGTAACCTGCATATCCCTACTTTGATTCTAGTTGGGGTGTTTAGGAAGTAAATTTTGGATTTTGTCCTATTAACATTTTTGCCCTTGATGCTCTTTCATATTCCTTTAATAAGTTATTCAAAGCTCTGGCCTTGTTTATCCTTGCCCTCCCAAAAAGGGTTGTATCATCTACAAACTATTGATGGGTGATGTTGTCGATGTTATTACTAGCCTTAAGTCCACTTATTAGCCCATCTTTGTTAGCCTTCTTCAAGTTCCTACCCAAAACCTCTGCCATAATAATGAAAAAATATGGTGATAGAGGATCTCCCTATCTAAGACCTCTCTTGGCTTTAAACGATTATGTTACTAACCCATTGACCAACATTGAATATGAAATTATAGAGACACAAGCTTTAATCCATCTAACCCATTTCTTCCCAAATCCAAACTTTTCTAATATTACAAAAAGAAAATCTCATTTAACCCTATCATAGGCTTTACTCATATCAAGTTTTAAGATCATTACTTTCTCTTTTCTTGAAGTTGTTGAATGCATAACTTCATGAGCTACTATGATCCCATCCAAAATCTATCTCCCTTTCACAAATCCTCCTTGCTCTTCTAAAATAATTTTGTCTAACAATGGTCTTAACCGATTTACCATCACTTTGGAGATAATCTTATATGTCATATTACATAGGCTTATGGGTCTAAATGAATCAAACAATTTTGCATCCTTCTTTTTTAGAATCAAGGTAAGATATGTTGCATTTATTTTATAAGGTATATATTATTTTACCCTAGACTTTTTCTATTACCACCAATAAATAATCCTTCACTATATCCCAATTATGTTGATAGAATATTATAGAGAGCCCATCCAGACCTAGGGATTTATCCTTATTAAAAGAGAAAAGAGCTAAATGAACTTCTTCTAAAGTAATAGGCTCCATCAATTTCCTATTGTCTTCATCTATTATAACTAAAGGTACTTCTTGTAGTAGTTTATCATTAAGAACTTCAAACTCCTCTAATCCTAGAATATTATGGTAAAAATACCTTACCTCCTTTCTAATTTCACTCTGTTCTTCAATCCAAACCCTTCTACTGATTTAATTCTACTAATTTTAGATGTTGATCTTTATACTATTGTCATCCTATGAAAAACTTTGTATTTTTATCTCCTTATTTTAACCAAGTCTATCTCAATTTTAATCTCCAAAATTTCTTCCTTACTCAAAATATATATAATATTCACTAAGAAACTCCCTTTCCTCCGAGCTTAGATTATTATGATCATTTTTTTGAATTTTAAAAGTTTATCTTTTTTCTTTTACCAAATTCCTTTCTTATTATTTTTTTATTTGTGGAAAACATCCCAAAAGGGATGCCACTTTCGGGTAAGACCCAAGGAGGAGGGGTATCCATTCCGCCAAAAACGCCCAGGACTCGGACCTGGCCTACCACCTTTGACATACTCAAGGAGCAAACAAACACACAAAACCAAATTAAAAAAAGTAAATAACAACAAAAATAATAAAATAAAATAAAAAACATGCTCCTTGAGTGTGTCAAAACCAAAAGCACAACCAAACACGCACAATAAGATAAAAGAAACCACAACACAAACCACATAGAAAAACACAAGAACCACATAACAAAACACAAACAAGACAAAAACAACAGAACACTACAAAGACATAACCCAAAAAAAACATGAAAAATAAACACAACCAAAACCTAAAAAATAAAATAAATAAAATAAAAATAAAAACAACCAACAACAGACAATAAACAAAAACAAAAAACATAGAAAACACTCACACATAAAAACATGAAATAACACAAACAAAGAGAAACCCAAGAACAAGAACGAAAAAAACACAAGAACAATAACAAAAAACATAAAAAAAAAAACAAAACAACAAAAACACAAGAACAACAAAAAACAACACAAAGAACACAAAAACAAAACAAAACAAAAGAACCCACCCACCTTAAAAAACTAAACAAAAAAACAAAGAAGACAAAAGAAAAAAAAATGAACAAAACAATGACCTATCTAGACCAGAAGACTATTAAGGCAAGAATCAACAGAGGAAACAAAATAAAGAATAGAATGAGCTAGGGAACTAAAAAAAACTGAATGAACCAAAGAGAAGCAAAAAAAAAAAACAAGAAGAAACTAGGTACCTTCGAAGCTGGAGCCATCCAAAGAAATGATAGAAAGAAGAGCTTCCCTAATTTGAGAAGCCCACCATATAGGAGGGTGGCCATAACAAGTAAGATCACCTTTGTCCAAAGCCCAATTAGCTAAAGCATCAGCACTCTTGTTTTGATCTCCGACCACATGATTGTAATCAACTTTCAAAAATCCCATCTGGATTAACTGAATCTTCTCAATAATTCTTTTTATTCTCCAATCCACCTTATGATTCTTAGAAGGAGTCTTCAAGAGATTAATCATAAGTTGAGAGTCGAGACTCAACTAACACCTTTTCCCATCCAACCTTAGTAGCCTCCTGAAGGCCTCTGAGGATACCATACCCCTCAGCAAGGTTATTGGAAAGAATACCCAAATTCTCAGCAAAAGTAAAAACCAGGGAGCCATCTGAAAGTCTACCAATTCCTCCCACACTGGCTTTTCCAGGGTTCCCTCTAGAGGCTCCATCGGTATTGACTTTTCCAAAATCCTTAGGAGGAGGTTGCCAATTTCTAGTCCTATCCATCTTACTAATACTCACATTCCCTTTAAGTTGGTTGCCCTTAGAAGGTTTAATCTTCAATCTTTGCATCACTTGATCCCATCTTTGGTGGGAGTTTTGGGGGTGATTAAGGAGTTGATGGACTGATTCAACTAAGTTGGCTATGGTCTTTTGCCAAATATAGTGAATATCCTTCCTATCTTGATTAAAAATTCGGTTGTTCCTTTCATTCCAAATATTCCAAAGAAGAATGGTAGAACCCATCCAAACTAACTGCCTAATAAAATGATCAACACCCTCTTGATTAGGCCAATCCCTCCAAAGTTGTTCAAAAGTGAAAAAATTGGACCACTGTAAGCCAAGTAAAGTTGCCATTCTCCTCCATAGCTCGGAGGCTAAAGTACACTCAATAAAAATATGGTTGATATTTTCTACATTCTCTTCACACATTTCACATCTAAAAGGGCCATGAAAACCACGCTTCATAAGTTGCTCACCGATAAGCACCCTACGATGCAATAAAAGCCAATTAAAGAACCTCACCTTAGGCCAGAGCTTTTGAGCCCACAATTGAGAAAATATGTGAGAAGAATGGTTGGGATTATTATGGCATAAGGTCAAATAACCTTGAGCAACTGAATACTCACCCTTAGTAGTGTTGTTCCATCCAAAACAATCTTTTTCATGGGACCAAGAGAGGGATCTCATATGAAGGATGCCTTGGATATCTTGTCTTTGCCTTTCTGGGATTTGAATAGGCCGAGTCCTCAATAGGGATCCAATATCTACCAACCTTTGAATTACCAGTATGGTATCGACGATAATTAGCCACCTTTATCCAATTAGCTCGGTGAAGCTCCTCCATCCAAGGCCTCCAATCGGGAAACCGAGTTATCAAAGGCTTGTGACCATCCCAAGAATCTGTCCAAAAATTTGCATGTTGACCATTATGAATGATCCAAAATAATTTTTTCTTTATCAAATCCTCACCAGTCTTAAGAACTGCTAAAATGGGAGAACCTTTGGTAGGAAGTTGATAGCGAACAAGGTCTTCGGGACTTTTGTTCTCAGCATATTTAGCACGGAGATTATTGGCCCAAAGAGCATTGGGGTTATGCAACATCCTCCAATATAATTTAGCAGCTAAAGCTTTGTTGTTATTAATTGAAGACCGAAATCCTAACCCCCCTTCACTCTTAGGAAGACATAAAGTATCCCATTTCACCAAGGCCCATTTTCTTTTCTCCTTAGTACCACTCCAAAGGAAACGATGACTGATTTGATCCAATTCTCGAAGAACAACCTTTGGGATATTCAAAACGGAAGAAACATAAATAGGAATAGCTTGAAGGACTGATTTTACCAAGGTGATTCTACCCCCGAGAAGAAAGCCACTTGTTGGTCCACTTTCCAATTTTCTTCTTGACTTTGTCCAACAACCAATTCCAATCTTTATTTTTTTGCCTTTGAATATTTATGGGAATACCTAAATAAGTGATTGGAAGAGAGGTCTTCTTATATCTTAATTTATCCAAGACCATGGATTCCTGTCTAGCGAGAGCGGTGAAAGAAAATAACTTTAGATTTGTCTTCATTGATCAACTCCCGAGTAGCCTTAGAAAAATAGCTAATGATTTGCTTAATATTAGAAGCTTCCTTAACCGTAGCTTTACCTAAAAGGGTAGAGTCATCCACAAATTGAAGATGAGAGATAGGTCTAGCTCCATGAGCAATGGTAACTCCCTCAAGGGTTTTGTTTTCCCTCTTTTTGGTTATAGTCCTACCCAAGCATTCAACAAGAATGATGAATAAATAAGGGGATAGCGGGTCACCTTGCCTAATACCTCTGGAAGCTGGGAAAGACTGAGAAGGCCTGCCATTGATAAGAACTAAGTAGGAAACTAAAGAGATACATCCCATAATCCAATCCATCCAATCCTTAGAGAAACCAAATTGCCTCAAAACTTTGATAAGGAAGTGCCAATCCACTCTGTCATAAGCTTTGGATAAGTCTAACCGGATGAACATAGAAGGAGAATTTTGCATATCCATGGAATGGATGGCTTCCTGAGCAAGAACTATCTCATCTACTATTTGACGTCCTTCCACATATCCCCCTTGCTCTGGGGAAATAATCTTATGCAAAAGAGGCTTCAACCTTTTTGCCATGATTTTAGTAATAATTTTGAGAAGAACATTACATAAAGCAATAGGTCTAAAAGCTGAGATATGATCAACCTCTTGAGCTTTTGGAACAAGAGTAATATAAGTTTTATTGATAACCTTCAAAATTTCTTTGGATTTCCTGGCTTCTTCCACCACCTCTAATAAATCAACATGAAGGATATCCCAGAACTCTTGGTAGAACTCAATAGGAAAACCATCGGGACACTGGGGTTTTCCCTTTTTGCATTTTAAAAACTACTTGTTGAAGCTCATTGATAGTAACGAGGAGCGAGTCAAAATAGAGTTCTCCTCAGAAGTGATAAGAGAAGGGATTGCTTGAAGAACATTTTGTTGTGAAGTTGAGTCAAGAGGAGTAGCGGCAAAAATATTGGAAAAGTAATCAACAACAATAGAGTTCATGCCATCCCAAGTATAAACAACATCTCCAGAATCTGATTTTAAGGAAGAAATAAAGTTGTGAGATCTTCGAGCTAGAAGAGATTTGTGGAAGAAATTTGTGTTTCGATCTCCTTCTTTGAGCCATTGAATTCTAGATTTTTGCTTCCATAAGATTTCTTCTCTTTTTTCCCATTCCTCTAAGCCGAGTTGTGAGTTTAATTTCATCTGCACTTCTCTTCTCTGTGAGGCCATCTAAATGGATTTTCTTATTCAAATTTTCAAGATGAGCAATAACTTCATGTTTTTTTTATGAACATCCCCAAACTCTTTCCAGTTCCAAGTCTTGATTTTGGATTTAATGTATTGCTAGTATTTTGGAAAAACAGAACATCTTAGTCCCATGCCTAGGTTTACCTTCCTTCCACCATTGTTGCACACGAGGTCTGAAGGAAATGTCTCTAAGCCACATTAATTGAAAACGAAAAGGAGAGAAACTCACATTGGTTTTCCACATTTCCACCATGAGTGGCCAATGATCCGAACCAACATTATTAAGAGTCTTCACTTTAGGAATGTGACCATGGATTAAGAAATTTTTAGAGAGCAAAAACCTATCCAATCTCTCCATTATACAAGCTAAGCCTTGCCTTTTGTTAGACCAAGTCATAAGGCCATTATCTGGTTGGATATCCACAAGATGGAGGTTTGCAATATATTCGCTCATGAGGTCGGTACTTTTGTCCAAATTTCTATTTCCCCCCTTTTCTCATCCGGAGAGAGGATGGTATTGAAATCTTCTCCGATCAAGATCCAAGCTTTAGGAAAATGAGAGATAATATGAGTAATATCCTTCCATTGTCTTCTTTTTTCCTCCAAAGAAGTCAGGGCATAAACGATGAATGCAGAGCATAATCTGGTTGGAATGTCTACTTTGAATAGCTATAGCCAACAAACCCCAACTGCCAACCATATGGTGAATAACTACCTCTTTTGGGTCCCAAAGACAAGCAATGCCACCCGAAGTCCCTTGGGAGCCGAGGGAAACCACTTTTCCAGTGGCCAAATTTTACTGGCAATTAAGTCCATATCCTCCATTGACATCTTTGTTTCTTGAAGGAAAACAAGATGTGGATGATTTATCTGAATCATTCTTCTAATTTCATTTTGTTTTGAAAGACTCCCTTTGAGTCCTCTAATATTCCAAGTGATGATCTTCATTAATACCAGGGCTAAAAATGTTGGGAAGGGCATTAATCTTACCTTCCTCTACAAGCTTTTCACCTTCTTTTACCATATGATATTGATTGGTCTTGCGACCTACTTTTTGATTAGAATCCATCTTCAAATTTTTTTCCCTGTTTCTTGACTTATTCCAATTGAATCTGAGATGGCTTCTAACCTTGAAGAATGCTCATACACAGCCAAAATTTTACTAGATGGTTCAATGGAGTCTATATTGGGACCTGCATTATTTGAAGTTTTGACATTTGAAATATTGTTTTTCTTGTGTAAATTTTCTCCTTTTTTTCTCGTTGAAAACCTTTGATTTGTTGGTTTGTCTCCGAGTTCTTTCCTTCATATTTAAATTGTGTTTCTAAGATTTCAGTTTCCATTATTTCCTCTTCCTCACTTGGGACATCATTTGTGGAAAGGATTTCAAACATATTAGCAAATGACTTTGATTGATCCTTCATTACTTGGTTTTTTCGAGTGTTCTTCTTCTTAGGTATTTGGAAACCTGCTTGAGTTTATATCTTCTTTCTTTTGATCAGGAATTTTATTTGGGCAAGCACTGGCCAAATGACCATATTCATGGCAAATTCTACAACGAAAAGGAATGTTCTCATAGTCCACTACTTGCTCCCAAGTGTCTTCCCCAAATTGTAATGTGATATTTTTAGGTAGGGGTTTGTCAAAATCCATTAAAACACAAATTCGAGCATAAATAATATGTTCAAAATTTTGAGTACAATCAGCGAGTCATCATAAAAGTTCCTAAAGAGTTTCCAATTGAAGAAAAAATAGTAGGATTCCAAAATTCAATAGGGAGGCCAAAGAGTCTAACCCACACGGGAGCTATAGAAGGCATCTCTTCTTCGGCTTTAAATTTAGTATGCCGGGGCTTCATGAAAAGCCCTGCCCTTCCAAAAAACCAAGGACCCCCTTGAAAAGTTTTCTCTCTATCTTCATTATTAGCAAATAAAACAAGAAAATAACCATTTGGATAAATAGAGATTTGTAACTCACCTTTAGTTTTCCAGCTTTTTGCAGCCTAGACTTTGAAAGCAGATAGACTCGGATGAAAACCCACGAACCGACAAATTAGTCCTCTTTTTTCCAAATCTTCAATGCCAGTCTGAATGTTACCCATATCAAGCTTAACAATAGGAGTTCCATCAATTGCTTTAAGACATCCTGACTCCATTTTCCTGGGATCAATCTTAGGCATTCTTAGAGGTTTATGAGAAGCCCTAATATTGATATTAGCATTGGGTTGAGGCTGTCCACCACGAAGGGCATCCCTAAAATTCATTTTTGGGACTGAGTCTTCGAAATTCTTACCCTTGAGAGGGGTTTTCACTAGTAGAATTATTTTGTGGGTGTACCTTAGCACCAGATTCACTTGAGATATGAGCCATTTTTTGATCAACTTGCTTGAAACTTATTTCGTGGTCTCTTTAATCCTTGCCCTAGACGTCGTGGAAAGGTATGGTTTTCACTTTTCTTTTGTGCAACAAATTGGAAGCCGTTGTCACTCAAGTTCACAGTATGATCTGTTGAAAGACAAATTTCTAACCCATCTTGTATCCCCTGCAACATTTCCTACTAAAATATTGAGCATAAACCACAAAAATATTGGCCGCTAGGGCCCGAAGGCCCTAAAAACCAACCTCTGGAGCTGCTTGCACTCAACCCAGATGAAACCCTCGCATAGCCGCTTGCCAAATATATCGTTCACACATAGGGATGTGCTAGGATCTGTGTTGCTCCAAATGATATGAAAATTGGTGGAGATGTTCTAGGGTTTTTCAGGCATCTACCCTCAAAATTTTAGCTCAATCCGAGTTCGGATGAGTGAGATATGGCCGAAACGAGTTCGGTAGTTTGGGCAGTCCTACGAAAAACGTCTAATCAATTCCTCGACCTTAAAAAATTTAATAAAACACTCCTTTTCCACTTCTTCATAAGAATATTCCTCACCTAGAATTCTTAAAATACCAATAACAAAAAAACTATTCCCCAAAATTCTTGTTCCATTCTTTTAATCTAGATGTCATTGATTTAATTTGTTTTGGAAGTGTATACAACCCATCGTTTCTAAAGAATTCCATGTTTGTGCTATCATATCAACAAATTGAGGATGGTCTTCCCACATCTACTCATATTTAAAATATGATATTTTTTGAATTCACTTACCACCATTTTAACTCTTATTGGTCAATGATCTGAACCAATCCTTGTCAAGGTATTAATTTTAGCACAAGTCCCTTCATCTAGCCAATGATCTGAGAGTATGCATCTATCTATTTTTTTTGCTATTAGGTTTTGGCCTCTCTTGTTGTTGGTCCATGTATAGTTGTCTTCTTCAAACTCAACCTCCCATAGATTATTGTTTTGAATAAAAGCTGATAAATCTCTCATACTTTGGGTTAATTTCCTAATTCCCTCAAATTTTTCATCCAACTTGGTTATGGCATTAAAATCTCCTATGATCATGAATCGGGTTTCTTGGTCTTTACTTCTCATAAAGGCTTCAATCCCACTCCATACTTCTAATATGCTTGACTGAGTTGTAGGTCCATAGACATTGATAAGGATGAAACAAATATCTGCAAAGTAGCATGTGACTAAAGAGGCTATCCAATGCCTAGTTTTATGAATGGTTACACAAGAGGTTCTAATAAGATTCCAACATGTTAGAATTCCCCTTGTCGCTCCTTTAGAATCCACAACATCCCATTCACATCTTGCCCATACTACTTTCATAGTTTTGGAAACTTCTTCCTTTGTCATTTTAGTTTCTTGGATACAAAGAATATCAAGCTTATTACTTAAATAGAGGTCCTTGATACACCTCTGCTTTGAGGGGGCATTAACACCCCTTATATTCCATGAGATGGTAATCATGTCTCATTAGGGGCTATTGGCCCCGCTTGCGAATTACCAATATCATTTTGTTATTTGGTAAAGAGAAGTTCAACCAACTTAGATTGTGTTCCTTTCTCTATGTTTGCTCTTGCTTCCTTGGATCTCGCTTGATAATTTGAGGGTTTTCCTCTTTTTTCCTTGCTAGTATTAGGAGTAGGTCTTATTATTCTATTCCTCAATATTCTTTCACAACTTTCTTTTTCATTAGATTTATCCTCTCTTGGCTCTACTAGGAAGCTTTTGACTTGTCCTACTCATTTTCTGGTATTTCCTTATTAATGGTAGAGGTATTAACATCTAACACTACATTTTATCTACCAATTTTCTTCTCTTGAATGGTGCATGGTACTTCAAGAGAGTCTTCAAAATATGATGAGACACATTCCTTAGGTTCATCAAGAATGTTCATCCCTAAATCATGATCATATTGAATAGATGGTTCCTTGTTAATATTTTGATCTTGTTGTACTGTGTCCTCTAAGATTTGATCTGCTTTTTCTTCATAGGCTAAAGCCTCAAAAGAGTTGGTATTTCTTCCAATATCCTTCCTTATTGGTCTCCACTATTTATTTTTCTTTCATTTGTCTAGACCTTTTTTTTTGGAAGTTGAAAACCATCCTCATCCATATCCATTTGTAAGTTTCTCTTGTGGTTTTCTACATATGATTCTGTTAGACTCTTCTTAGGGAATGATCTCTCAATATGCCCCACCTCATGACATCTTCTACATCTAAAAGATATGTTTTCATAATCTATGGTTTGGGTCCACAACTTATCCCCATACTTAAGAATGATTGATTATGGTAAAGGTTTACTTATATCAATCATGACCAATATCCAAGCATAAATAGCCAAGAATCCATCTTTTGTAGTTTCTAAAATCTCAAGGAATTCTCCCAGAGTGTTGCCTATTGCCTTGAAGGTATCCATTTCCCAAAATTCAATGGGTAACCCATACATCCTAACCTAGACTGGTACTAGGGATAGATTTACATTTTCAAGTGAAAAGCCTTCATACCAACGGGTAAGGAAGAGTCCTGCTCTTCCCATAAACCAAGGACCTCCTTTTAGGATTCTATCTCTTTCTTACCTAGAACAAAAAATGGCTAGGAAAAAACCTTTGGGAAGAAATGATAGAATCACTCTTGGAGACTTCCAACTCCTATCAATCCATTTTCTCAAGGCTGAAGCCCTTGGCCAATACCCATTAAATTTACCAAAAACTACCCTATCTTTGAGAAACAAGGATCGATCCTCTATGGTCTCTTACTAACCTCTACTACTAGAGATGATTCTAAGGATTTAGCTATAAATCGATCCATGGAAAGGAAACTAAAACTCAAAATCTACTAAAATTTACTAGAATATCCTATAGTGAATATAATATTTGAAAAAAAACTAATAATAATTTGCATGCAAAATTTCTAAGATAAAGAAGGAAAAAAATATAGCAAATAGAATGTCTTGCCTCACTAAAGCCCTAGCCCTCCATTGCTCCTCCCATCATCCAAACCCTAGCTGATAGATATTTGCAATTTTATTTTTCGTGACTTGAAAAATTGTCACTGCCCTTGGTCATGTCTCCCTCAATATTACTTGGATTCCTTCATATGACCACTCATTTTAAAGCTCTTCAAATTCTGCACAAAGTGGTCTAAGAATCAACTAAATCAAACAACCCTCTATGGCTCTTAAAAGATGATTCATTTTTTTTTAAAACCCTAATCTTTCACCAATTTGAGGTGACTCATATTCAATTTTGATTTTAAAATAAATTATGAGAAATTAATATAAAGTTCTATTTGCACGCTTTGGTTCTTCTTCAAGAGGTCCAAGGTTCAAACCGTGGCGTGGGCGAGTAACTCTCAACTTTAAGAGGGCTAATGGTTGGGAGGAGACTACTCAGCCTACACATTGGTCATAGGGGTTTCTCACAATAACCAAATCCAAAAAAAATAAAAATAAAGTTATATTATAAATAAAATAAAATAAAATAAATAATATTATAATAACCAAGGGTTTCTCACAAATAACCAAATAAAAAAAAATTATAATAACATAAAAATTATACATCTATTAAATTAAAAAATTAGTAAATTAAACTAATTAATTTAAATTTTAATTAAAAATATATACATTATCTTTTATATATAATTTATAATAAACACATACTTATCTCATTAGGATTAGAGAGAAGGGCGATAGTTAAAAAAAATCAAAATCCTGAGCTTTAGATTTATCCACGTAGGCATCACAAGCACCCGATACATCCAATCTCACGGCGGACATCCAGTCAATCCAACGGTGCTCATCCTCCTCTTACGGAGACCGACGGAAGAGATTGTCTGATCTCCACGTGGACGTCCTTTGCCCTAATAAGCACTATTTAAACCTCTTCCTCCACCAAACCTTTGCCATTTTCTCACTCGGCATTTTCGGTTTCAGAAGGCTGTCATTTTCTAAACCCTTAGGGTTTGGGGTTTAGGGTTCGCAGTTCAAGATCGGATTAGGCAGAGGCCCGAATTTAGTGCTTTCAAAAACAGGTATGTCTCTGAGTTTTATTCTGAATGCAGTGTTTGTATTTCCTTGAGCTATTTTAAAGTTTAGCGTTCTCTTGTGACGGTATTTTGCGATGTTTAAATCTTGCGGGGTTTAAGGTTTTATTTTAATTTTTCTGATGTTGCTGTGTGGCTTGATTTTTTCTGTGACCCCTCTACCAATCCAAGCTCTGTAATCTTGTGCGTTTTATTAACCTTAGGGTCAGGGTCGCACCTTGTTCTTCGCTTTGGTTTACATGCCTGGACTTTTGAAGGTCTCACTTAAATTAGATCTTTATTTCATCACGTCAGCGCGTATTTAAACTTGTTTGATGGTGTTTTATATAGTCATTTGAGCTTTGCGCCCAGTTAAACTTGGCTGATGATTCTATCAATTAGCTTTCTTTCTGTTATTGCTTTTGATTTCTTCTTATACGTGTGTTTATGTTACTCCGGGCGCCATTGTTAACATGATTTCTTTGACCTACTTTTCTGGGGAGACTGCCTTCCCTTTTTCTTGTAAACTATCTAATTGTTATTCATCGATTTGAAGTCTCTGGTTAACATGCTGTCTGTTCTGCGTATTTGGTTCGCATTAAGATCATTATAATGCTTTGTTAATAATTATGTTTTTTCCCCTCTATACGGAGTCAATTCTTTATTGCTAGTTCTTTGGCACTTTCTCGAGCAGTTTTGATCAGGAATTAGCTATAATATTTTAAATTTTCAGTCCTTTCTTAATGGAATCCTATGTAGGATGATATTTCTTTCACCTAAATTCCTTGTGACCTAATTAAATCCTCACTGTTTTAAAATCTTGTGTGCTAATAAAGGGTATTTTTTAAGAGCAATTAAATCCATCTCATATGAGCATATATCTGTTTGTTCGAACCTTTTTTTTCCCATTTCATGTTATATGGGCGTCCAATCTTTTAGTTTCCGGTTAGGCCTAAAAAAGGTTACAACCTATAAAATCCTGCTCTTCAGAGCAACTATCCGTATGTTTCAGCATCCCTTCTCCCCCTTTTTTTTTCACGTGGTATGCACATTAAATCTTTCAGTTATTTGTTAGACGTACAAAAAATGTTAGAAGCTGTATCTGGGACGTTTCTATTTTGTGGAGCCGCACCTCTCCTTCGGATTCAGGATTGTGGCAAGCGTTGACCCCGTCTCCCCACTTGGTTAAATGTGGTTGAAATGGGCTCCATCTGTATTACTCCTCATTATAAGGAGTATTTCAACTAACCATGTTATAGTAGTTTTACAACAAACTATATTATTACAGACAGTGTCCAGCACAGTAAGGAAATCGGCACAATATATTTGAACTTGGGTTGTTCCCATACACAATCCCTTAGACACTACAAATGTTTTGATTATTAGTATTTCTTTGGTTGTTTTCTTTACCAACTTTTAGATTATCAGTGAACATTTTATAGTTTTGACATGAATTGTAACTATATCTAAATATTTATAACTACAAACTATTTGAGTTTTATATTGATGATTATGGCTGAAATGTTTTCTTTTTCTGCGCTGCTGTATGTTTGGGAACTCAAGCTAGTGTTCAATCCCAGCTTGAAGCTATTCACTGAGGCACGGAAAATGGCTTTTGTAAGTAAATTTGGAAGCCTTTTAAGGCAGTCTGTAACAAAGCACATCGGTGGGAATGGATCCACATCCTTAAATGGATCAGCATCCTTGCCGTCTATCTTTAATGCTGTACGCCATATGTCATCTTCAAAGCTTTTTGTGGGAGGTACATTCAATGCTTACTAAGCTCTATATCTTTTATCTATTTGTGATATTTTACAACCTGAAACCTGTTAGGATATTTATGAGCATCTTTGCAGGTCTTTCCTGGGGAGTTGATGATCAATCTCTGAGAGAAGCATTTAGTGATTTTGGTGAGGTCATTGAAGGTATGAATGCAAATGATCCTGTTTGATTCTTTATCTTTTAAGCATTAACCGTGCAATGTGCCGATTCAGTGTTAATATTTGAATATTTGTACAGCAAGAGTCATCTTAGATAGAGACAGTGGAAGATCGAGGGGCTTTGGTTTTGTCAGCTTTACTAATACTGAAGAAGCATCAGCTGCGGTATCTGCCATGGATGGAAAGGTAGGTAGAATGTGTGTTAGTGAAGGTAGGTAGAATGCGTGTTAGTTAAGTTAACTCTGATGTGTATGCTTGGTATTAACTATTGAAACCTTATTGACTTTTCAGTGTTTCTTAGTTGCTCTTAATTTTCTTCGTCAAAAGCATATGAATGGACTTCTTATTTGATCTTTTTAATATCATGGAAATGCAAGTCTTGATATCAGAGTAACTGTAATAAAGTTTTATGATCTCCTCTCAGGAAATTCAAGGTCGCAGTGTTCGTGTTAATTATGCTACAGAGAGAACTGGTGGTTTCAGACCTGGGGGTGGCTATGGAGGGGGTGGCTATGGAGGAGGTGGTTATGGTGGGGGTGGCTATGGCGGTGGTGGCGGCTATGGTGGAGGTCCTGATGCTGCTGGTGGATCTGATGATTTTGGCAGTGGTGGTAGGTCACGTGATGGTTTTGATGATGATATGGTAGGTGGCTCTGGCAAGGGTTACTAAATCTGTTGGGGGACAGTTGAATCCTTAATTATTGAAGTTTTGCTGATAGGCAATAAGATGAGTTGTTGCTTACGTTTACAATTTGTTCCTAATTTACTTGCGTTTTGATACATATTGTTCTCTTCTTTACTGTGGATATATGTGAGGCTGCATATGGTTCTCTGCCTGTGCAGATTTCACTTTGATCTCTTGTTGGCCATAATTCTCACATTTATATTGAGATGCTGGAAAACGATGTGTAGGCATTGTAACTGAAGCGTACTTGCCCAAAGTGTATCAATGATGCAAACTGATTTACTTCCACTGTTTTTAGTTATTTTGGAATTAAAAGTAGCTTATTTGAAAGTTTATAACATTTTGCTGTCGTTGTCGTTTTCACAAAAAGATACAGATTTGTAGGCTGTCTTTTCATCTGCTAATATTCACGAGCAGATTTACGGAAGAGGGTATCCAACTTTTCTTTTGAGGCTGTTACATGAATTAGCAAATATTAGCGAACATTCTATATTTTTAAATTTCTGGATATTTTATTTCGTCTGGTTTTTTATTGTGGTGTTTGATTTCTTTATGTGCGTCGAAGTAGCAGACTGGTATTTGATTTTCTGTAAGAGTCGATTTATGGTGCACATTGAACATGCTATGAATTTGTTGAACGTTTTTAAAAAGTATTGGGAGT
Source organism: Wollemia nobilis (assembly GCA_028583015.1). Classification (NCBI taxonomy): domain Eukaryota; kingdom Viridiplantae; phylum Streptophyta; class Pinopsida; order Araucariales; family Araucariaceae; genus Wollemia; species Wollemia nobilis. The sequence continues at coordinate 4,929,849 of JAQPPZ010016919.1, forward strand.
TAGTTGATCGGTGTAAGAAAGTTATTAAAAATTGCATAGGTAAATTCATAGACGCTTTCAGTTCAAGTTACTAGTACATGAAAGGGTGGGGGTTGTCAATCAAAGTGTGGCTTTCTGATATTATTTTAAACCCTCCGAATGTTTTTTTAACTTTTTACATTTGAATCTGAATGACATTTGGGTTATAGGCATGGTGACATTGGCTTTTTTTTAAAAAGTGTTGGCTGGTTTGGATGATGTTAAATTTTTTTAAGATACTTTTAACAGCCAGAGCATATACAGATAGGGTATACCAAAGACATTGCAAATAAATTATAAATTTTTTTTAATTAATTTATTATTGTAGTGATTATATCACTTTTTTTTAAAGAGGCTGATTAACATCTAATATTTCCGAAGAGATTAGAGGTGGTTATGCGGCTGGCGAAACATATCATTTAAGGCATATTTCAAAGGAAGTGCAATTAATAATAAAAGCAAAAAATGCAAAACTACGAATTGGAAAGGCCCGTTTGCTTGCGGAAGCTAAGAACATGTACGTAGATGACATGTGTCTTTTGCCTGTGAGAGATTTACAATAGGTGAGCTCTGTGTTTTTGAGTAATTTGGAGTTCTGGACTAAGAGTCTCGTATCCACATAAAGCTCTTTTTATGTGGGCTTCATATCCAGAGTAAGCCCTGATGGTAGATTTTTGGGCATGCATAATTGTAATTATTAGGAAACGTTTAAGATTTGTTCATGTGACTTTTTTTTTATTTATCGTTGATGTATTATATATATAGTGATTTACGTCATTGATTATATATAATTACATATAATTACAAAGTTTTACTATAATTTACAATTTACATCATAATTATATATAATTACATAGTGGTATTAAAAAAGGATATGTACTCTATGCAGCACAGGGGTAGTAGAGACAGAGGAACACTTCATCTATAAATGTCCGAGTTTTTCAGATATCCGTGACAAATACAAAGAAAGGATATGTACTCTATGCAGCACAGGGGTAGTAGAGACAGAGGAACACTTCATCTATAAATGTGCGAGTTTTTCAGATATCCGTGACAAATACAAAGAAACACTTGGGAACAAGTTTATGACAAATTTATTTGAAGACAGTAAAATAAAAAAAGTTGGAGAATTGCTAACACAAATCAGCAGGAGAAGGAACAACCTTCTCAAAGATATTAAAGATCATATGATATGATTTGAGTAATTGTACTTCAATATTTGAGGTCCCATAGACCATATTTGGGTATTAAAATCTTTCATTTCATTTCAAAACAGATTGATAATGATTGATAATGATGGGATGAATCTTATCATTTTTTTTCTTTTAAAATAATAGAAAATAGAAAATCTAAATCTAAACTGGATAAGTTAATGCCATGCCATTGCAATAGTGGTATTAAAACAGATTGACAATGATGAGATTCGAATCTTGTCTCTGATGGGATATTCTGATGGGATATTCGAATCTTGTCTCTTCTTTTCTTAATAGTGGTATTAAAACAGATTGACAATGATGAGATTCGAATCTTGTCTCTGATGGAAATCTTGTCTCTTCTTTTCTTAATAGTGGTATTAAAACAGATTGACAATGATGAGATTCGAATCTTGTCTCTTCTTTTCTTAAAAAAATAGAATTAAAAAAAAAATAGAAAAGAAAATCTAAATCTAAACTGGTTAAGTTAAATCCCATGCCATTGGATTGTTCTTAAAAAAAAATAGTAAATCTAATTCGAATCTTTAAAAAAATAGGAAAGAAAATCTAAATCTAAACTGGTTAAGTTAAATCCCATGCCATTGGATTGTTCTTAAAAAAAATAAATCTAAATTGGTTTAAGGTAATGCCATGCCATTGGATTCTTGTTACTTAAAAAAATACGGAATCTAATTTGGTTTAAATTAATGCCATGCCAGTTGATTCTTGTGGTTATAACATTTCTTAGGTTTCTTCTGAAAGTTGATCATTGATGACATTCAGAGAAATATTTGAAATGTCTTTTTTTTTTTCTTAAACAAACATTACGAGGCTTTTAATTGTAGATTCTACAAATAGTTTCTTTTTGGAAGATGAAAAAAAACTATCTATAACCTTTAAGTTAGGTAAGTTAAAGGGAAACAGGTGGGAAGGCTTACTTTTGTCTGATAGTGAATGTGCTGGAGTGTGGCCATCTTCACCCAATCATCCAGGCAGCAACATTGTTTGCTTGCACTTGATTCTGATTCTGAAGTAAAGCATAAGATTCTGATTCTGAAGTAAAACTTTAGATGAACCTTAAGGGTAATTCTGAAGGAAAACATAAGATGAACTTTAAGGGCATCATCCAATAAAGTTAGCACAAGATGAACTTTAAGGGCATCACCCAATAAAGTTAGCACACGCTGAACCTCAAAGGACATAATTATTTACTTGCAGTTGATTCTGAAGTAACCTAAAATATTAGATGAATCTCAAGGGCAATTTTGATCTAAAATATTAGATGAACCTCAAGCATTGTTTGCTTGCATTTGAATCTGAAGTATAACATTTGCTTGCATTTGATTCTGAAGTAATACATCAGAGAATATATAGAGCTTTTGAATATATGAACAACTTTGGAGATTTTTTTTCATAAAAATATTCATTATAGAATTTTTTTTTCATAAAAATATTCATTATAGAATTTCAGTCCTAAAAAGGAGGACAAATTTGCTGTGTATTGACATTCTAGTTGGCCCTAAAAATAAGTCAAATCTGTTCCATATGTATTGGTTTTCGAGTTGTTTCTTCAAGATATGTGTATTGTCATTCAAGTTGGCCCTAAAAATAGGTCAAATCTGGTTCATTTGTAATTGGCATTCGAGTTGTATCTCCAAGAAAAACCATAATGTAAGAGAAGGGCTGTGGCTTAAAAAGTTTTAAAAAAATCATGAATCCGGTTTTAGGCCGTAAAGAAATCATGAATTCATTTCTAGGCCGTTTCTAGGCCGTTTGGGCCAAGGTTTATACCAAAACAAATGAGTAATGGATTTCTTGCAATTACATACCGGCATTTGGGTTGTGCAGCCTTAAATGATGAAAGCATTCTCTTATAGGGAAATCTCTGAAAAAGAAAACAAAAAAAAAAGTGAGCTACTTTAGGATTCAAAACAAATGTGTAAGGGATTCATTACAATGAGAAAACAGGCATTTGGGAATGTGCAACCTTAAATGATGGAAGCATTCTCTTAGAGGTTAGTCTTTGAAAAAGAAAACAAAAAAAAGTGAGCCACTTTAAGTTTCAAAACAAATGTGTAATGTATTCCTCGTAATGAGGAAGCGGGCATTTGGGAATGTGCAGCCTTAAATGATGAAAGCATTCTCTTACAGTTTGTCCTTGAAAAAGAAAACAAAAAAAAAACCGCATTCTTTTACCGTTTGTCCCTGAAAAAGAAAACCAAAAAAAAGTGAGGGACTTTAAATTCCAAAACAAATGTGTAATGGATTCCCTACAATGACAATATGGTTATTTGGGAATGTGTAACCTTAAATGATGGAGGCATTCTCTTAAAGGAGAACCAAAAAATGTGAGTCACTTTAGGCTCCAAAACATCCCATAGAGTTAGAATTTGTTTAACCAATGTTTGTTAGTTGTCTCGGATCTCCATTACCCATTTAACTTGGAGACCATGGGCAAATGTGACAAGAGCCAACGGTACCTTGTGTCCTTCGTGGAAGGATTGAAAATGATACCTTATTCATTTTAGTTAGATGTGACAAGAGCCGAAGGTACCTTGTGTCCTTAGTGAAAGGATTGGAAATTATACCTTATTCTTTTTAGTTAGTTATATGAGATTTGGATGGGTCCGATTTAGGATAGAATTACATTTATAATAAATATGTATATTGTTTGATAAGATTCAACCTTAGGTCAAATTTATAAAAATTGAATTATAACAATTAGGTAATTTTACCTATGTTATTGGAATCAGGATCTTTAAATTTCTATTTAAAAGTTAAGAATTTAACCAATTATTTAATACCAAATAATATTAAAAAAATACCTTTTAAAAATTTAATTTTAATTATTTTAAAATATTATTATTTAAATGAGAGGATTTGAGATTCAGTCATAAGGTTAGACCACAAGCCGGTCCAAGCTCATCTCATATTAATATTTTGATAACAGTTAAAGACCACTTTGAAATTGTATTAGGTTAAGTTAGCTTAGAGGTATATATACGAGAATTAATTTTGGAGACCAAGAGGTTGTACTTGGTCCTCTATCCTTGACAATCACGATTCTTTTCTTTAGAGCCTGAGAGTTTACAAATAAATTCAATTCTAATCTCAATTTAGTTGCTATAGTTAGAAACCTACGTCATTTTATATAAAATGTTTGAATTTATATTTTTTCCTACAACGATCTTTACAATACTAAAACTTCATCTCTATTATTTATGCATTGTATCTTATCTTTACAGTAAGACAATCTCGATATTCTCTTTGAAAGTTAGGAATTTAACTAATTATTCAATACTAAATAATATTAAAAAAATTTATCTTTCAAAAATTTAATTTTAATTATATTAAAATATTATTCTTTAAATGAGAGGATTTGAGATTTAGTACAAGGTTGGACCTGACGCTGGTCCAAGCTCATCTCATACTAATATTTTTATAACAGTTAAAGATCGCTTTGAAATTATATAGGTTAAGTTAGCTTATATATATATATATATAAGGATTAATTTTTGAAATGAGGTTGTACTTGGTCCTCCACCCTTGACAAATCACAATTATTTTCTTTAGAGCTTGAGATTTTACAAATAAATTCAATTCTAATCTCAATTGAGTTGATATAATGAGAAACCTACATCATTTTACATAAAATGTTTGAATTCTTAATATAAATATTTTAGAATTTAACATATTTTTTCACATTTTCCTACAATGGCCTTTACAATACCAAATCTTCACCTCTATTATCTATGCATTGTATCTTAGTAGAGTAATATTTTTTAAATATCGCACTATTATAGTTTGTTTTACCAGAGATCTGGATCGCTAGTTTCCTTCTTGAACGTAAGTGCAACAAAAAAATATAATAAAACACATTAATGTTTATGAATTTAACTTTTGATTTTATCGTATCAATTTTTTTTTGCCTTGATGCTCTTCCATATTTCTTTGCTAAGTCATTCAAAACTCTAGCCTTATTTATCCTTGCACTTCTAAAAGGGCTATCATCTACATGATAGGTGATGTTGTTAAGTCCATTTATAAGCCCATCTTTGTTGGTCTTCTCCAAGTTCCTACCCAAAACCTTTTGCCATAATAATGAACAAATATGGTGATAGAGGATCTTCTTATGTAAGATCTCTCGTGGTTTTAAAATATTATGCTACTAACCCATTGACCAACACTGAATATGAAACTATAGGGACACAAGCTTTAATGCTTCTAACTCATTTCTTCCCAAATCCAAACTATGGCTAAATAAATCTTTCTTTTCATTACCTTTAAATTGTTTTCCTTTTACTAGGATTGGTTTAGACTCCTTTATGGCGAAGCAATTTTTTCTTTTCAATACCTTTAAATTGCTTTCTATTCTTTTAAATATTTTTCTATTTCTTTCTAGCCATACAGTCCAAAGTATTGTATCTTTTGATATATCTTAGATTGTTTGTAAAGTCTTACTTTTAAAAGTGCTTTGTCATTGCTTTAACCATTCTTCAATTCTTCAATTCTGCCATTCATCACCATACATTTACCAAACATATTAAGAATCCATTACTATAGTTTGTCTATACTCTCCTTTTTACAAAGAACACATTGTGAGGGGCTATGAAAACTCGTTTTCATAAGGTTATCATAGGATAAAATTCTTCTATAACCTACTAGCCAAACAAACATTTTGACTTTAAGAATACTTTGGCTATCCCAAATATCTCTCCAAATTCTTGCAATATTTCTATTTTGTTGGTGCTTTATATTATATCCACTTCTTGTGTATTCTCTTGAGCTATTCAACTCTCAAATCAACTTATCCTTGGCCTCCCTCGGAATAATCACTGTTGTTATTTTTCTACTCGTAAAAAAATCTTCTTTCCATTTGTATCTTCCTTCTCGGTCCTTGTACAAAATGTTTGAAACCCTATCACCATATTTGTCATGAAGTAATCTCATTCATGGTTTAAAATTGGATCTAGATTGAGCCATTTTTTTATCACACAAAGTATCCATCCAAATAGCTTTTTTTCTCTAGTTTCCATCACCCATATTAAACATTTAATCATTAGATCAATTGTTTTTTTTTAAACTGTACCATAGTGCGAAACCATTTGGTAGACAAAATGCAATAAATATTAAGCTTGGACCATTCGACTCAACATACTTAGAAAAATTCTTGCCCATTGTCTTTGACTCTCTTTGTACAATCTCCAAATTACTTTTCCCCTAAGAGCTAAGTTTGCATTTGTAAGAACTCTTCAACCGAGACTTCCCTCCCCTAGTTTTATCATCATACACCTTGCTTCATTTCACCAAAGGAAATACCCTTTTATAATGTAATCCTAACCACAAAAATGACCACATAATATAGATTAAACTTTTTTATATCGATTATGACAGTGTATACAAGGATATATAATATGTTGGAATGGTTTGTAAGACTAATTTGACAAGCTAAAATATTCTTACTAATGATAACCATCTACCTTTCCATGCTGGTAGTTTATTTTGAACTTTACTTATAAATGGATTCCATAATTCTATCCTCATTCCCCCCTTAAACTAGGGCGTCCCTAGATAAGTTGTTGGCAAATTTGTCCCCTCCATTTGAAGTAACCTGCATATCCCTGCTTTGATTTTAGTTGGGGTGTTTAGGAAGTAAAGTTTGGATTTTGTCCTATTAAATTTTTGCCTCGATGCTCTTTCATATTCCTTTAATAAGTTATTCAAAACTCTTGTCTCATTTACAAAAAATATTAAGAATCCAATGCTATAGTTTCCAAACTATTGAGCAGTGTCCCAACATATGGTCTATACTATCCTCCTTTTTATAAAGAACACATTGTGAGGGGCCATGAAAACCCATTTTCATAAGGTTATCATAGGATAAAATTCTACAATGACCTACTAGCCAAAAACATTTTGGGCTATCCCAAATATCTCTCTATATTCTTGCAATATTTCTATTTTGTTGGTGCTTTAGCTTTTATCAACTTCTTGTTGTGTGTTCTCTTGAGATATTCAAATCCCAAATCAACTTATCATTGGCTCCCCTAAGAATAATCATTGTTGTTATCTTTCTACTTAACTACCTTCTAGCATCAATGTCTTGTATACTTCTAAAACAATTTATTTCCATTTGCGTCTTCCTTCCCGATCCTCGTACAAAAATTTTGAAACCCTATCACCATTGTATTGAAGTAATATCATCCAAGGTTTCAAAATTGGATATAGATTGAGTGGTTTTTTAGTGTACCAAGTATCAATCCAAATATTTTTTTTTTCTCTAGTTCGCACCACCCATATTAAACCTTTAATCACTAGATCAATTGATTTTTTAAAACTTTTCCATAGTGCAAAACCATTTGGTAGAAAAAATGCAATAAATATTAAGGCTGTGCCATTCGACTCAATATACTTACTCTCTTGCCCATTGTATTTGACTCTCTTTGTACAATCTTTCAATTATTTTTCCTTAAGAGTTATATTTGCATCCGTAAGAAATCTTAAACCGAGACCTCCCCTAGTTTTATCATCACACACCTTGGTCAATTTCACCAAAAGAAGTTTCCTTTTATCATGTAATCTTGACCACAAAAATGATTGCATAATATAGATTAATTTCTTTATATCGATTTTGGCATAGTATACAAAGATAAATAATATGTTGGAATGGTTTGTAGGACTGATTTCACTAGTTGCACTCTTATTGTTAATGATAACTATCTACCTTCCAGTGTTGGTAGTTTATTCTGAAATTTACTTATAACTGGATTCCATAATTCTATCCTCATTCTCCTCTCAAACAAGAGCATCCCTAGATAAGTTGTTGGTAAATTTGCATCCTCCATTTGAAGTAACATGCATATCCCTACTTTGATTTTAGTTGGGGTCTTTATGAAGTAAAGTTTGGATTTTGTCCTATTAACTTTTTGCCCTGATGCTCTTTCGTATTCCTTTAATAAGTTTTTCAAAACTCTTGCCTCGTTTATACATGCACTCCCAAAAGGGTTGTATCATCTACAAACTATTCATGGGTGATGTTGTCGGTGTTATTACTAACCTTAAGTCCACTTATAAGCCCATATTTATTAGCCTTCTTCAAGTTCCTATCCAAAACCTTTGCCATAATAATAAACAAATATGGTGATATAGGATCTTCCTGTATAAGATCTCTCTTGGCTTTAAAAGATTCTATTACTAACCCATTGACCAACACTAAATATGAAACTGAAGAGTCACAAGCTTTAATCCATCTAACCCTTTTCTTCCCAAATCCAAACTTTTCTAACACTACAAAAAGAAAATATCATTTAACCCTATCATAGGCTTTACTCATATCAAGTTTTAAGATCATTGCTTTCTCTTTTCTTGAAGTTGTTGAATGCATAACTTCATGAGCTATTATGATCCCATCTAGAATTTGTATCCCTTTCACAAATCCTCCTTGCTCTTTTGAAATAATTTTTTCTAACAATGGTCTTAACCGATTCACCATCTCTTTGCAGATAATCTTCTATGCCATATTACATAGACATATGGGTCCTACATGAATAGAACTATTTTGCATCTTTTTTTGGAATTAGGGTAAGATATGTTGCATTTATTTTATAATGTATGTATTGTTTTACATTAGACTATTCGACTACCACCAATAAAAATCTTTCACTATATCCCAATTATGTTAATAGAATGTTGTAGAGAGCCCATCTAGACCTGGGGATTTATCCTTATTAAAAGAGAAAAAAACAAAATGAACTTCTTGAGTAATAGGGTCCATCATTTGTCTATTGTCTTCATCTGTTATAACTGAAGGTACTCCTTGAAGAAGTTTATCATTAAGAACTTTAAACTCCTCTGATCCTAAAATATTATAATAAAAAGACCTTACCACATTTTTGATTTCAACCTGGTCTTAAGTCTAAATTCCTACTGATTTAATTCTACTAATTTTGGATGTTGATATCTGTACTATAGCCATCCTATGAAAAAAATGTATTTTTATCTCCTTTTAAACAAGTCTATCTCGATTTTAATATTCAAAATTTCTCCTCCTTACTCAAAATATTATGATAATCACTAAGCAACTCCCTTTCCTCCAAGCTTGGATAATTATGATCACCTTTTTGAAATTTTGAAAGTTTATCTTTTAGTTATTTCTTCTAAAAAATGTTTCCAAAAGTGTTCTTGTTCCATTCTTTTAATCTAGATGTCATTGATTTAATTTATTTTGGAAGTGTATACAACCCACCGTTTCCTAAATAATTCTATGTTTGTGCTATCATATCAACAAATTGAGGATGGTCTTCCCACATCTACTCATATTTAAAATATGATATTGTTTGAATTCATTTACTTCCATTTTAACTCTTATTGGCTAGTGATCTGAACCAATCCTTGTCAAGGTATTAATCTTAGCACAAGTCCCTTCATGTATCCAATGATATGAGAGTATGCATATTTCTAATTTTTTTGCTATTATGTTTTGGCCTTTCTTGTTGTTGGTCCATGTATAGTTGTCTTCTTCAAACTCAACCTCCCATAGATTATTGTTTTGAATAAAAGTTGGAAAATCTTGCATACTTTGGGTTAATTTCTTAATTCCCCCCAAATTTTCATCCAACTTGGTTATGGCATTAAAATATCCTATGATCATGTATCGGGTTTCTTGGTCTTGAATTCTTATAAAGGTTTCAATTCCACTCTAAACTTCTGATTTGCCTAAGTTGTAGGTCCATAAACATTGATAAGGAAGAAACAAATGTCTGCAAAGTAGCATGTGACTAAAGAGGCTATCCAATACCTAATTTTATGAATGGTTATAGAGGAGGTTATAATAGGATTCCAACAAGTTAGAATTCCTCCCACTGCTCCTTTAGAATCCATAGCATCCCATTCACATATCGTCCATACTACTTTCATAGTTTTGGAAACTCTTTTTGCCATTTTAGTTTCCTGGATACAAAGAATATTATAATTATTACTTAAATAGAGGTCCCTGATACACCTTTTCTTTTAGGGAGCATTAGAACCCCTTATATTCCATGATATGATAATCATGTCTCATTAGGGGCTATTGGCCCCTCCTACGAATTACCAATATCATTTTGTTGTTTGGTAAAGAGAAGTTCAACCAACTTAGTTTGTGTTCCTTTCTTTATGTTTGCTCTTGCTTCCCTAGATATTGCTTGATAATTTGAGGATTTTCCTCTTTTTTCTTGGCCTGTATCAAGAGTAGGTCTTATTATTATATTCTTTTACAATTTTTTTTTCATTAGATTTATTCTCAACCAACTTAGTTTGCTCTTGCTTCCTTGGATCTCGCTTGATAATTTGAGTGTTTTCCTCTTTTTGCCTTGGCAGTATTAGTAGTGGCTCTTATTATTCTATTCCTCAATATTCTTTCACAACTTCCTTTTTCATCAAATTTATCTTCTCTTGGCTCCACTACAGAAGCTTTTGACTTGTCTTGCCTATTTTATAGTATTTCTTTATTAATGGTAGAGGTATTAACATCTAACACTGTATTTTATTTACTATTTTTTTCCTCTTAAATGGTAAATGGTACTTCAAGAGAGTATTCAAAATATGATGAGACACATTCCTTAGGTTCATCGATAATGTTTGAACCTAAATCAAGATCATACTGAATAGACGATTCCTTGTAATATATTGAACTTATTGTACTATGTCCTCTAAGCTTTGATCTACTTTATTCATTGGCTAATGCCTCAAAAGAGTTGGTATTTATTCCAATATCCTTTCTTACTGGTCTCTATATTTTATTTTCTTTCATTTGGCTATATATTTTTTTGGAAGTTAAAAACCATCCTCATCCATATCCATTTGTAAGTTTCTCTTACGTTTCTCTACATATGATTTTGCTAGATTCTTCTTAGGTAGGACATGATCTCTCAAAATGCCTCACCTCATGACATCTTCTACATATAAAAGACATGTTCTCCTAATATATGGTTTGGATCCACATCTTATCCCCATACTTGAGAATGATTGATTCTTGTAAAGCTTTTTTTATATCAATCACGACCAATATTCGAGCTTAAATAACCAAGAATCCATCTTTTGTAGTTTCTAAAATCCTAAGGAATTCTCCCAGAGTGTTGCCTATTTCCTTGAAGGTATCCATTTTCCAAAATCTAGTAGGCAACTCAAACATCTTAACCCAAATTGATACTAAGGATAGATTTACATTTTTAGGTAAAAAGCCTTCATACCAGCGAGTAAGGAAGAGTCTTGCTCTTCTCATAAACCAAAGGCACCCTTTTAGGATTATCTCTCTTTCTTCCCTAGAAAAAAAAATGGCTAGGAAGAAACCTTTGGGAAGAAGAGATAGACTCACTCCTCGAGACTTCTAACTCCTACCAATCCTTTTTTTCAAGGCTGAAGTCGCCAATGTCCATTAAATTTACTAAAAATTATCCTATCTTTGAGCAACAATGATTGATATTTTATGGTGCGCTCACTAACCTCTACTACTAGAGATGATTCTAAGGATTTAGCTCCATGGGAAAGAAACTAAAACTCAAAATATATTGAAATTTACTAGAATATCCTACAACAAATATAACATTTGATAAAAAAATTATAATAATTTGCATGCAAAATTTTTAAGATAAAGAAGAAAAAAGAAACTTAGCTAAAAAATTATATGCCCGGATAAAATACCTTGCCTCACTGAAGCCCTAGCCCTCCATTGCTCCTCCCATCATCGAAACCTTAGTTGACAAATATTTGTAATTTATTTTTTTACGATGTCAAAAATTGTCACTACCGTTTTTCTAGATGGCCGACTTCATGTGACCATTCATTTTAAAGATCTTCAAATTCCGTACAAATTGATCAAAGAATCAACTGAATCAGACAACCCTTCATGAAGATATGACTCCTAAAAGATGAGAATTTTTAAATAAAAAATGCCCTAATTCTTTGCAAAGATAATTCTTACACATCAGATAGTATCATGAAGTAATGATAAATATGAGTGCAACTTGAATTTAAATTATAGTATATGATTTTGGTCTTAATACTGATCAAAATAAGGTATGCTAGTTGATATGGGTCATCTATCTTTGATTTTTTTTGGGCTCTAGCGATTTGAGAGAAACTGTCTTTTTTCGCTTGTTAGGGTTTTTGATGCAGGAGCATCCGGAGGCAGTAGGACAATCTTGCATCTTTGTAATATTCTTCAGTTCTTTTAAGTTCTTTGTACTTTGATCTATTTAAAATTCAGTATTGGGGAAGGTTTGTAGAGCAAATTTTGGCTTGGAAGGTTGTGTATGGCAAGGGGAGAATGGGTCGCGAAATCGCGACCCAAAAAGTCTGCAGTTGGCCTAGCGAGTTTTCGTCGCGATATCGCGACCGTTTGTTAGAGCGGAGAAGAAGAGCTTCGAACGTCGCGATATCGCGACGTCGCGATATCGCGACGGTTTGGTAAGGCGTAAGGGAAGAGCTTCGAACGTCGCGATATCGCGACCGTTCTACTTTGCAAAGGTGGGGAGCCTCAGTTGTCGCGATATCGCGGCTCTTTTCGAAGTTTGGCAAGAGAGGAAGGTCCTGTCGCGATATCGCGGCCAGTAAACAGCCGACACGTGGCAAGCGAAAGGCATGGCAAGGTATCATTAAAGTGAAGGCGCAGAAAAGAAAGGAGGGGGAGAAGTATGAAGCAGCCGAAGGTAAACAAAGGGACAGCGTGGCGAGACCAACTCGACACGTGGACAGTGTGGGAGACACGTGCATCAACTGAGTTGCAACAAGGAAGAGACACGGCCAGATGGAAAGAAAACAAAGATATCAATCAAGGAAGGTGTAGGCCACGTATTTTACGGTATTATTTCTAGCAAACGCAGCATCTGCAGGAACGGAGTTATGGAGAAGACGTCAGTACGAAGGACGGTCAGAACAAAGCGGCCGGTGCAGGGAAGCCATTAATGGGAGCTTCCTGGTAGATCGGGCAGATGGCCCATTTATGACCAAAAATTTGAAAACCCAGGAAGAGGGGGAAAATCCGAATTTGAAACTTTTGTTAGGCGGGCATTGAAGGCTGTGAGGATCGGGGCCTCGATAAAAACCCAAAAATCTGTAATAGGAGGGATGGTGAGTTCGGGATTTGGGAGGAGGAAGTGTGCTGAGAAAAACTGTAACAGAGACCATATTAATGAAATTTACTGCAATTTGTGAGACTGGTGTGTTTTGAATCTTGACCTCGCCATCAAGTGGTATCAGAGCGGGAGCTCCTGAGCGTGTAACAGATCGCCGGAGAGAGGCAGTTGCACCAGGATCTGTGGAAGAATTCTAAAAAAAAAAATAATATAGAGAAAATATCATGCCTCCACGAAGGAACCGTGGCGGAGCAGGAAATGTAGTGCCGGCCGAAGACTTCGGGCCTTGCAAAGGCAAGTTCAAGCCCTACAAGCAGAGTTACGCAGAAGACGCGAACCCGGAGGGGATGAGGAAAGTGAAGACGAAGTTGAGGAAGAAGACCAGCTTTGAGGAAGAAGCAGAAGTCGTGGATCCCGCTCAAGCCCGGTTGTATAGGGCCATCTCTCAGATTGGAAAACAACCAAAAATGGAGGTATCTACCTACTCGGGAAATCTGAATCCAGAAGAAGTGATTGACTGGATAAATGATTTAGAGGAATATTTCGAGTATGAGGAGATTGAAGACCCTAACCGGGTCAGATTTGCTAAGACCAAGTTAAAGGGTCATGCCAGCATTTGGTGGAGGGGAATACAGTTGGAGAGAAACAGAAGAGGGAAAGAGAGAATAACAAGATGGGATAGAATGGTGGAGAAGCTTAAAAGATAGTTCATCCCGGCAGATTACGAGTTGGATCTGCTAAGAAAAATGCAGAGCTTGAGACAGACAAACAAAACTGTCCAAGAGTACACTGAAGAATTTTACAAAATTTCTATTAGAACAGGGCATTTAGAGGCAAATAAAGAGAAAGTAGCCCGCTACATTAATGGGTTGAGGCTTGGTATCCAGGAAGAACTGAGCCTGGTTCGAGTAAACACCATTGAGGATGCTTATCAATTTGCCTTGAAGGTAGAAGAAAAGCTAAACAGAGCGGTTTGAAGGCAAGCAAAGAGGAAGAGGCCGAGGTGGAAGGACCGGTGGGAGGACCAATGGAGAAAAGTACAAGGATCCGAAGAAGACTGGTGAAGCCGATAGTAACCAGGACCAAAAAGAAGAAGATGTTTATCAGCCCCGAGATCAGAACAACTACCCAAGAGGACGGGGTGGATCTGGACGAGGGTTTGGAAGGGGAGTATTTCGTGGAACATGTTTCCACTGTGGTGAAGAAGGACACCGGGCATTTGAATGTCCACAACACCGAGAAAGAACAAACAAGAGGCCCGAGGGCCCGACCGGAGCCTGCTGTGGCAGAGGAGGATGCTGAATCTGAGCATTCCGAAGAAGCGGAGAGAGGAGAAACAATGGTTGTAAGAAGAGTCCTGTTGAACGAGGAGAAGGACACAGACCAGAGGAAAAGTTTATTCCGCACTAGATGTAAATGTGCGGGCAAGGTTTGCAATATCATTATTGATAATGGTAGCACGGATAACCTGGTTTCTGAGGAAATGGTTACAAAGTTACAGTTAGAAAGGAAGAAACACCCACACCCATACCGGGTCGCATGGTTACAAAAGGACCACGGAGCTTTGGTCAATGAGCAAGTGTTCTGTTAAATTTAACATTGGGAATTATTGTGATGAGGTCCTTGTGTGACATCTTACCCATGGATGCTTGCCACATGTTGCTGGGGAGACCCTGGCAGTTTGACCGGAGTGCAGTACATGATGGCCGTGCCAACACCTACTCATTGACAAAGAATGGTGTACGCCATAAACTAAAGCCCTTGAAGGATGCAGATGAAAAGGTATGTAATATTTCCAGAGTCTGTTTAGTTGAGGGGAGAGAGTTTCTGAACGGGTTAAAGCATGAACATTTATGTTATGCAATAATCCCTAGAGTTAGGGGGAAGGAATGCCGGGATACCCCAACAGAAGTTCTAAATCTGTTGGAGGAATTTCCAGACATTGTGTCTGACAATGTGCCTGAGGGCTTACCCCCTGTGAGAAAAATTAGCCATCATATAGATTTAGTACCAGGATCAAGCCTGCCAAATAAAGCCGCACACAGGATGACACCCGTAGAGACCGAGGAGTTAAATAGACGAGTCCAAGAATTATTAGAAAAGGGATTGATTCGGGAAAGTTTGAGTCCATGCGCAGTACCTGCAGTGCTGGCGCCAAAGAAGGATGGAGAATGGAGGATGTGTACGGATTCACGGGCCATCAACAAAATTACTATTAAGTACATATTCCCGTTACCAAGAATGGATGATATCATGGACTGTTTAAGTGGAGCTGAGTACTTCACAAAGATTGACCTGAAAAGTGGTTATCATCAGATCCGTATCCGAGAGGGGGATGAATGGAAGACAACCTTCAAGACAAGAGAAGGCCTGTTTGAGTGGTTGGTCATGCCCTTTGGACTGTCCAATGCACCAAGTACCTTCATGCGGCCGATGAATGAAGTACTCGAAAGAATTTCTGGGAAAGTTTGTTATTGTTTATTTAGATGATATATTGATATTTAGCCGGACCCTGGAGGAACACCTGATGCATATCAGGAGAGTCTTTGAAAAACTGCGAGAAGAACAGTTATTAATAAATTTGAAAAAGTGTAATTTTGTCAAGAAGGAATTGGTATACTTGGGGTTTGTAATCTCAGCAGAAGGTCTGAAGATGGACCCCGAAAAGGTGAGAGCTATCATTGAATGGCCTACTCCAAGAAGCACAATAGAAGTGAGGTCATTCCATGGTCTGGCCAGTTTTTATAGGAAGTTCATAAAGAACTTCAGCAGTATTTGTGCACCTCTCACAGAGACAATGAGGGGAGATAAAAAGGAGTTCAAATGGACATCAGGAGCTGAAAGGAGCTTTGATACATTAAAAAGAAAAGTTACCGAGCAGCTTGTTTTGGCACTTCCAGACTTCAACAAGGTATTTCAGGTGGACTGTGATGCCAGTGGCAGTGCAATAGGGGTTGTACTGAGTCAAGGAGGCAAGCCAGTTGCTTATTTCAGTGAGAAGTTAAATGATGCACGGAAAAAGTATTCAGTCTATGATCAAGAATTTTATGCTATAGTTCAGGCCCTGAAAAAGTGGAGACATTATTTATTACCAAAGGAGTTTGTACTGTTTACTGACCATCAGGCTTTGCAATACATTAACAGTCAGACAAAACTGAACCAAAGGCACATGAAATGGGTGGAGTTCCTCCAAAGTTATACCTTTGTGCTGAAACACAGAAGTGGGAAGTCAAACAGAGTTGCAGATGCCTTAAGCAGAAGGCAGACTCTGCTGACTAGATTGACAGTAGAAGTAATGGGATTTGAAGAACTGAAGGGTCTGTACTCTGCAGATCCGGATTTTGCAGAAGCCTGGAAGGCTTGCTCGAGACCTATTACTATGGATAGAACAAAATGGTTGGATTTCTTAATCCAAGACGGAATGTTGTTCAAGGGTAGTAAGTTGTGCATTCCCAGAAGTTCTATGCGGGAGAATTTAATCAAAGAAAAGCACAGCGGAGGATTGGCTGGGCATTTTGGTCGGGATAAGACCATTGCCTTGGTTGAGGAAAATTACTACTGGCCACAACTTCAGCAAGATGTGCGGAAGTTTGTGCAAGGTTGCAGAATATGCCAGATGGCAAAGGGTGTAAAACAAAATACCGGGCTGTACCAGCCATTACCTGTGCCTGAGAGACCGTGGGAGGACATAAGCATGGATTTTGTTCTTGGATTGCCGAGAACACAGAGAGGAAATGACTCAATATTTGTGGTGGTGGACCGGTTCTCCAAAATGGCACATTTTATTCCCTGCCAAAAGACAAGTGATGCAGTTCACATTGCTGGGTTGTTCTTCAAGGAAGTGGTACGACTTCACGGTCTACCAAGGAGCATAGTTTCAGACAGAGATACAAAGTTTGTTGGGTATTTCTGGAGAACTCTATGGAAGAAATTGAAGACAGACTTGAAATTCAGTTCAGCATACCATCCACAGACAGATGGGCAAACAGAGGTGGTCAATAGAAGCCTGGGCAATTTACTGAGATGTTTGATAGTGGATCAACCCAAGGGATGGGATTTGGTCTTACCACAAGCAGAGTTTGCATATAACAGTTCAGTTAATAAAAGCACAAATAAATCTCCGTTCCAGATAGTATATGGAAACAGCCCGAGGAATGTGTCTGAACTAAGAAAGTTGGACAGAAGAGAAAAATGTAGTGCCGAGGCAGAGGAATTTGCAGAGCATATGAAAAGTCTGCATGAGGAAGTAAGAAGACAAATTACCAAAAGGAACAGTCAATATAAGACAAGGGCAGACCAGAAGCGGCGGTTCAAGGAATTCAAGATTGGGGATGAGGTTATGGTGCATCTCAGGAAGGAGAGATTTCCTGCCAAGACTTACAATAAATTGAAGATGAAAAAGTTTGGGCCATGCAAGATACTGGGAAAGCGGGAGTCAGGAAATGCATACGAAGTAGAATTGCCGAGTTGGCTCGATATTTCACCAATTTTTAATATTTCAGATTTAGTGGAATATCATAAGGGAGAAGGTACAGAGGTGCAAGGTTCAGAATTATGGCAATTTCCAGCATCTGCTCCAAGCACAGATAAGGCCGAAGAAGTATTAGATACCCGTGAAGGCAGAAAAACCAGGAATAAACAGTATACTGAGTATTTGATCAAGTGGAAGGGCAGGCCTGTTGAAGATGCAACTTGGGTGTCTAAGACGGAGGTTGACCGCCTGGGTCTTCCTCTAACAACCTAAAAGTGAGGATCACTTTTCTTTATTTACCCCGGGTGTCTGATGCAGGAGCATCCGGAGGCAGTAGGACAATCTTGCATCTTTGTAATATTCTTCAGTTCTTTTAAGTTCTTTGTACTTTGATCTATTTAAAATTCAGTATTGGGGAAGGTTTGTAGAGCAAATTTTGGCTTGGAAGGTTGTGTATGGCAAGGGGAGAATGGGTCGCGAAATCGTGACCCGAAAAGTCTGCAGTTGGCCTAGCGAGTTTTCGTCGCGATATCGCGACCGTTTGTTAGAGCGGAGAAGAAGAGCTTCGAACGTCGCGATATCGCGACGGTTTGGTAAGGCGTAAGGGAAGAGCTTCGAACGTCGCGATATCGCGACGTCGCGATATCGCGACCGTTCTACTTTGCAAAGGTGGGGAGCCTCAGTTGTCGCGATATCGCGACGTCGCGATATCGTGGCTCTTTTCGAAGTTTGGCAAGAGAGGAAGGTCCTGTCGCGATATCGCGACAGGTCACGATTTCGTGACCTGTCGCGATATCGCGGCCAGTAAACAGCCGACACGTGGCAAGCGAAAGGCATGGCAAGGTATCATTAAAGTGAAGGCACAGAAAAGAAAGGAGGGGGAGAAGTATGAAGCAGCCGAAGGTAAACAAAGGGACAGCGTGGCGAGACCAACTCGACACGTGGACAGTGTGGGAGACACGTGCATCAACTGAGTTGCAACAAGGAAGAGACACGGCCAGATGGAAAGAAAACAAAGATATCAATCAAGGAAGGTGTAGGCCACGTATTTTACGGTATTATTTCTGGCAAACGCAGCATCTGCAGGAACGGAGTTATGGAGAAGACGTCAGTACGAAGGACGGTCAGAACAAAGCGGCCGGTGCAGGGAAGCCATTAATGGGAGCTTCCTGGTAGATCGGGCAGATGGCCCATTTATGACCAAAAATTTGAAAACCCAGGAAGAGGGGGAAAATCCGAATTTGAAACTTTTGTTAGGCGGGCATTGAAGGCTGTGAGGATCGGGGCCTCGATAAAAACCCGAAAATCTGTAATAGGAGGGATGGTGAGTTCGGGATTTGGGAGGAGGAAGTGTGCTGAGAAAAACTGTAACAGAGACCATATTAATGAAATTTACTGCAATTTGTGAGACTGGTGTGTTTTGAATCTTGACCTCGCCATTAGTTTTGAGTATTCTTGTATAGTATCAAGATGATCCCCAACTCTAGGGGGTTAGTGCACAACATTGGTGCTACATAAGGGAATTCATGCGACAATGGCTTTTCTCCAACAATTGTGCAAGTTAGTGCTAAGAATGGTCCACGAGGTAATCCTCCTTCTCTTGATGTAATTATTTCATTGCCTGAATTTGATTCTGCATGTCACTAGTTAGAATTATTCATCCTTGTCGCTATTTCGTTGGATGCATCCCTAATGAGTCTTCCATTAGGGCCTGGGTTAACGTACTATGATCTATGGTTTCTTCTTAGATCTGCAAACCTTCAAGCCAACTCCACTGTGACTTGTTGTTTCTTCTTATATTTGCAAATCTTCAAGCCAACTTCACCATGACCTATTGTTTCTTCTTAGATGTGTAAACCTTCAATCCAACTCCATCACGACCTATTATTTCTTCTTAGATATACAAACCTTCAAACAAACTCTACTATGACCTATTGTTTTCTTTTAGATCTACAAACCTTCAAGCCAATTCTGTCATGACTTGTTGTTCCTTCTAAAATCTATAAACCTTCAAGCCAATTCCTTCATGACCTTAATCTTCAAAATGCTACACAACACATGTTGCAATAAGTTTATTTTTTAATAAGCTATGTGTGGCTTCTATTAGGGGTCACTCTATTAAAATTATAGAATATTACATTGCTCTCATTATATTTTTATCACATTAAACCATATCCGACTTGCCTTTTTATCAAAAATATTATTCATCTTTCTTGAATTGCTACATTTCTATAATCAACTCCTCGGCATTGTTTTTATTTAGAGATAAGATATAACTTAGCCAATTACCTTCCAAAATTTTAATTTTGTCAAGACGAAGATTAACACTCCAAATAGATAAAATATTTGCTACTCATCTTTCATCTCTGTAAATGTGCTTGCTATAACAACCAATCAATTCCCTAATACATTGTTTTCAAGGTTCTCTTTAAAGGAATAACCTCTATACTGCTATCATTTCTATTTCAATGAGGGAATTTTAATTTACTTGAGGAAAATGAAGATGATTTGCTTGGAATAAACTTGACCTCTTATGCTTCCTTTGTTTTAAATTTTTTCTTCATATATTCATTTGCACCTTTAAATCCTTTTGAATTTGAACTTGTACATTGTACTTTCTCATCCCTTGTACCCTTCTTTTTTCCTTCTAATGGTTGATTTGAATGAACTATATGGGTCTTTGTTATTTGATGCTACAAATAAGACTTTTTTGCCTCTCTTTTTGGAGTGGAATATCCTTGATCAATTCCAACTTCTACTACAATATATGTTTTTTGCTTTATCTTAAAGTATTTCTCACAACCAATATTTTTTTTATCTAT
Organism: Wollemia nobilis; assembly: GCA_028583015.1. Classification (NCBI taxonomy): domain Eukaryota; kingdom Viridiplantae; phylum Streptophyta; class Pinopsida; order Araucariales; family Araucariaceae; genus Wollemia; species Wollemia nobilis. The sequence goes on from JAQPPZ010016919.1 coordinate 4,950,466, forward strand.
TTTAACATTAATTTTACTTTGAAATCTATTGTCATGTGTTAAGTCTCATAAAAATTGTGGCATCTGAATGCAATGTTTCTCATAATCAACTTGTTGATCCCATTTTCTTGGTTTAGATTTAATATGAATGGATTGTTAAAAGGGTTTTGAAATATCCATAACAACACATATCCAAGTATACACAACATACTTTTGCTCCTTAGTAGTTGGAACCTCCTAGATTTAATCCCCTAGGGTATTCTCAATTTTCTTTAAAACATCCATATTAATAAGTTGATATGGAAGTCCAAAAAATATAACCCACATCGCAACTTTTTCAATAGTTTATGTCTCGATAGAGAAATTCCCACTCCATGGTATTAAATATAGGGCATATCTCTGCCTAAACTATAGGATACAATCCTATATTATATCTCGATTTTTAAATTAGAAAATATTACGAGGAAAATACCTTTAGGAAGAAAATTCATAGAGTAATTTGAATTGAATCCCCACTTCCACTTCACCTAATTTTGAATCTCCAAAAACCTTGACCAATATCCCTGGAACTTATGTATTAACCCTCTTCTTTTAAGAACAATTTGTTGTTAAACCATGAACTTTAAGAATTATTATTGATAACCATAGGTTTAAATACAATGTGGAAAATAATATCCCCTTACATTACGCTAACAACTAACTAATGATGACAACGATGCCGACACTAACTACTAACCTAGTTACATAGTCAAGTTGACTACAATGACTTATTAACCTAGGTAAATAGTAAATAGAAATAACCTAGTGGTAAAAAGTAACAAACTACTTTTTACCATGTAGTAAATAAATTCTACCTAATGTAGGGAAAGGGTAAATATCCCAAAGAATAAAATATTACTCTAACATCCCCCCCTTTTTTTTTTATGTGGAAAACATCCCAAAAGGGATGCCACTTTCGAGTAAGACCCAAGGAGGCAATGGTATCCATTATGCCAAAAGCACCCAGGACTTGGACCTGGCCTACCACCTTTGACATACTCAAGGAGCAAACAAACACACAAAACCAATTTAAAAATAAGTAAATAAATAACAACAAAAATAATAAAATAAAATAAAAAACATGCTCCTTGAGTGTGTCAAAAACAAAAGCACAACCAAACACACACACAAAAAGATAAAAGAAACCACAACACGAACCACATAGAAAAACACAAGAACCACATAACAAAACACAAACATGACAAAAACAAAAGAACCCTACAAAGACATAACCCAAAAAAAACATGAAAAATAAACACAACCAAAACCTAAAATATTAAAAAAAAAAAAAAAAAACAACCAACAATAGAAAATAAACAAAAAAAAAAAATAGAAAACACTCACACATAAAAACACGAATTAACATGAACAAAGAGAAACACAAGAACAAGAACGACAAAAACACAAGAACAATAACAAAAAACATAAAAAAACACAAAACAACAAAAACACAAGAACAACAAATACAACACAAAGAACACAAAGACAAAACAAAACAAAAGAACACACACACCTTAAAAAACTAAACAAGAAAACAAAAAAGAAAAAAAAATTGAACATAACAATGACCTATCTAGACCAGAAGACTTTTAAGGCAAGAATCAACAAAGGAAACAAAAGAAAGAATAGTTTGATCTAGGTAACTAAAATAATCTGAATGAACCAAAGAGAAGCAAAAATAAAGCAAGAAGAAACTAGGTACCTTCATATTTGGAGTCATCCAAAGAAATGATAGAAATACGAGCTTCCCTAATTTGCAAAGCCCACCATCTATGAGGGTGGCCATAACAAGTAAGATCACCTTTGTCCAAAGCCAAATTATCTAAAGCATCAACACTCTTGTTTTGATATCTGACCACATGATTGTAATCAACTTTCAAAAATCCCATCTGGATTAATTGAATCTTCTCAATAATTCTTTTTATTCTCCAATCAACCTTATGATTCTTAGGAGTCTTCAAAATATTAATCATAAGTTGAGAGTCAGACTCAACTAACACCTTTTACCATCAAAACTTAGTAGCCTCCTAAAGGCCTCTAAGGATACCATACCCCTCAACAAGGTTATTGGAAAGAATACCCAAATTCTCAGCAAAAGTAAAAACCAAGGAGCCATCTGAAAGTCTACCAATTCCTCCCACACTAGCTTTTCCAGGGTTCCCTCTAGAGGCTCCATCAATATTGAATTTTCCAAAATCCTTAGGAGGAGGTTGCCAATTTCTTGTCTTATCCATCTTACTAATACTCACATTCCCTTTAAGTTGGTTGCCCTTAGAAGATTTAATCTTCAATATTTGCATCACTTGATCCCATATTTGGTGGGAGTTTTGGGGGTGATTAAGGAGTTGATGGACTGATTCAACTAAGTTGGCTATGGTATTTTTCCAAATATAGTGAATATCCTTCCTATCTTGATTAAAAATTTGGCTATTCCTTTCATTCCAAATATTCCAAAGAAGAATGGTAGAACCCATCCAAACTAATTGCCTAATAAAATGATCAACACCCTCTTGATTAGGCCAATCCCTCCAAAGTTGTTCAAAAGTAAAAAATTGGACCATTGTAAGCCAAGTAAAGTGGCCATTCTCCTCCATATCTCAGAGGCTAAAGTACACTCAATAAAAATATCGTTGAGAGTTTCTACATTCTCTTCACACATTTCACATATAAAAGGTCCATGAAAACCACGCTTCATAAGTTGCTCACTAGTAAGCACCCTACGATGCAATAAAATCCAATTAAAGAACCTCACCTCAGGCCAGAGATTTTGAGCCCACAATTGAGAAAATATGTCAAAAGAGTGGTTGGGATTATGATGGTATAAGGTCAAATAACCTCGAGCAACTGAATACTTACCCTTAGTAGTGTTGTTCCATCCAAAACAATCTTTTTCATGGGACCAAGAGAGAGATCTCATATGAAGGATGCCTTGGATATCTTGTCTTTGCCTTTCTGGGATTTGAATAGGCCAGTCATCAATAGGGATCCAATATCTACCAACCTTTGAATTACCAGTATGGTACCGACAATAATTAGCCACCTTTATCCAGTTAGCTCGGTGAAGCTCCTCCATCCAAGGCCTCCAATCAGGAAACTGAGTTATCAACGACTTGTGACCATCCCAAGAATATATCCAAAAAATTACCTATTGACCATTATGAATGATCCAAAATAAATTTATCTTTATCAAATCCTCAACAGTCTTAAGAACTGCTAAAATAGGAGAACCTTTGGTAGGAAGTTTATAGCGAACAAGGTCTTTAGGACTTTTGTTCTCAGCATATTTAGCATGGAGATTATTGGCCCAAAGAGAATTGGGGTTATGCAACATCCTCAAATATAATTTAGCAGCTAAAGCTTTGTTGTTGTTAAAAGAAGACCGGAATTCTAACCCCCTTTCATTCTTAGGAAGACATAAAGTGTCCCATTTCACCAAGGCCCATTTTCTTTTCTCCTTAGTACCACTCCAAAGGAAATGATGACTGATATGATCCAGTTCTTGAAGAACAACCTTTGGGATATTAAACATAGAAGATACATAAGTAGGAATAGCTTGAAGGACTAATTTTACCAAGGTGATTCTACCCCAAAAGAAAGCCACTTGTTGGTCCACTTTCTAATTTTCTTCTTGACTTTGTCCAACAACCAATTCCAATATTTATTTTTTTGCCTTTGAATATTTATGGGAATACCTAAATAAGTGATTGGAAGGGAGGTATTATTATATATTAATTTATCCAAGACCATGGATTCCTGTCTAGCAGATCAGTGAAAGAAAATAATTTTAGATTTGTCTTCATTGATCAACTGCCCAGTAGCCTTAGAAAAACAACTAATGATTTTATGAATATTAGAAGCTTCCTTAACTGTAGCTTTACCTAAAAGAGTAGATTCATCCAAAAATTGAAGATGAGATATAGGTCTAGCTCCATGAGCAATGGTAACTCCCTCAAGGTTTTTGTTTTCCCTATTTTTGGTTATAGTCCTACCCAAGAATTTAGCAAGAATGATGAATAAATAAGGGGATAGCGGGTCACCTTGCCTAATACCTCTAGAAGCAGGGAACGACTGAGAAGGCCTGCTATTGATAAGAACTAAGTAGGAAACTAAATAGATACATCCCATAATCCAATCCATCCAATCCTTAGAGAAACCAAAATGCCTCAAAACTTTGATAAGGAAGTTTCAATCCACTCTGTCATAAGCTTTGGATAAGTCTAACCGAATGAACATGGAAGGAGATTTTTGCATATCCATGGAATGGATGGCTTCCTGAGCAAGAACTATCTCATATACTATTTTACGCCCTTCCACATAACCCCATTGCTCTGGGAAAATAATCTTATGCAAAAGAGGCTTCAACCTTTCTACCATGATTTTAGTAATGCTTTTGAGAAGAACATTACATAAAGCAATAGGTTTAAAAGCTGAGATATGATCAACCTCTTGAAAAAGATGTAGTGAAAAAGATGTTGAATTGTTGGTTCTTGCTCTATCATAGTGCTCTGGCTGCTCCTAAGAAAAAGTGGGTCATTCCTCACTTTGTCTTCACATCAACAAATGTCCTTATTATAATCTTGTCATCCAACCGAATTGCATGGGTAACCAACCACTGCAACCGCTAGGTGTAGTAGAGTAGATCACTTCATACGAGGTTCATTCGGTTACAATATGATTTTGTAAAAGTTTTGATAAGGTAGCTAAGGTGTCGGTCGCTGCCGAAAATGCACCCTTATAAGTTTCCCCCCTTGTTGCAAAAACATGTAATAAAATTTTTGAAAGAAGTGTGACTAAGGTGTCGGTCGCTACCGAAAATGCACCCTTATAAGTCTTCTTCCCTTTTTACAAAAAAATTGTGTGAAGTAAGAAAAAAATGTTTATCCCCCTTAATTGCAAAAGATGTGCAACTCAAGAAGCTTTGTGAAGGATTGTACAAATATTACCTCCTAGGCAAAATTTTCACCAAAAAATTCCCTCCTTTTGTTACAAGTACTTCAAACAATGAGAGTTTGCTATTTATGAAGCCTAAAAGAGGTACAATCACTCCTTTATTTTAAGTACTTCAAAAAAAAACTTATGCTATTTATGAAGCCTAAAAAAGAGAGAGAGAGAATGGTGCTTGCTTAAGGTGACAAATTTGCTTTCCCTCTACAATATTGTCTTAGCAATGAGCACTCTGTGTGCTTTTTCTGAACCAGAATCAAAATCATAATTAGACACTTCACTAGCAATATTGCATTTGTGTTGCTTCTGTGATGTGTCTTTGCCTTTCTTGTTTTGCTTATTTTTAAACCAACATCGATTGGTGTCATGGTTATCCTTTTTACAATGCGAGCAAAATCTCTTTTGAGTTTTCTTTCCTTTACCTTTTGAAGATGATCCTCCCTTTTGAAAGTTTCCTTTCTTCTTATCACCCTGATTGTTTGAGTAAAGTGCATTGTTTGACACTTCATCGCTTTGGAGTTGATTTGCTTCCTCTGTTTGAAGAAAATTGACTAACTCCACAAAGGTGACTAATATTTGTGATACATTAAGGGATGTAATCAACATTTTATAGGATTCGGGAAGAGCCCTCAATATTATTGAAGTCAAAATGGTGTCTTCTACTTTAGCTCCTAAAGCATTGAGCTTAGACTTCAATTATGACACTCTGTAGAGGAAGAGTTCTATTGATTCACCTGACTTCATATGGAGTGTATGAAGTTGTGTTTGAAGTTTTAGAACATTTGATTGATTCTTGCCTTCAAAAATGGTACTAAGTGCATCCCATGCATCTTTACCATTTTTAGCTTCACTTATGTGAGGCTGGATCTCATCAGTAGTTGCTAGGAGTATCAACATAAGAAGGAGATTGTTCTTTTTATCCCATGCTTTTTGATCTACTCCTGGTGATGCGGGTCTTGGTTCAGTACCATCAACTAAATCCCATATTTCCTCTACAGTCAGGATGGCTTTCATATTAGTTTTCCATGTTGAATAGTTAGGACCTTTAAGCAATTGTGTATCATTTAAGTATTTGATAGTTTCCATGATGAAGGTCCTAGATTTTGTACTAAGATGATATTTATTTCACTCTTAAGTGATATTTAATGGCACTTGCTTGAAAATCCTCTTGAAGAGGGATAATCAGTTTGAGGAAATTAAGAAAACAAATAAGAGATGAAATATAATTCACTCAAAAAGATATTTAATGGCACCTGCCTGAAAATCCTCTTGAAGAGGAATAATCAGTTTGAGGAAATTAAGCCAAACAAATAAGAGTGAATTAGGGGTTTTTGTTTTTAGGAGAGAATATCAAGTGTAATTGGCTTTAAACCTGTGCAATGGTTGACACAAATTTATTGTGAAATTTTGGGGTTTGAGTGTTCTTGATTTTATGACTTATAATTGCAAAAACTAATGCAATAATCAAACAAGAATGCCCACAAAATTCTTATCACATAGGTGTCGGATGCAACCGAAAATGCACCTAATTTGCCAATGAAGGTGTCGAGTAAAATAAAAAATGCACCTTTTAATTTTTGCAACAAAATTTGAATTTGTGTTGTGCAAAAAATTGATATATTTTGTCTCCTCTTGTTTTCCAAATTTGCAAAGAATGTGGCATAAAACAAATTGCCTTTTCTTTTTGTTTTGCAAATTTAACAAGTTTGATTTTGTTTTAAAGTGCTCCTCACTTTTGTGTTATAATTTTGCAAAGAAGTACAATCTCTTGTCTTCCCCCCTTGATTTTCAAAATTAACAAAACTAGCACTCCTTCCAAGACAAGTCGACACACGACCCGCATTTGAAAGGCTTCCAGAACCAGTCGACACACGACTTGGTTTTAGTGGACCCTTTGAGGCTTCAACACTCAAATATGGGAGGGGCATTAGGATAAAAGGGTTCCCTAATCCTCATGGGACCATAACTTCGGTCCAACCCCTTCCAAGGATCAGTATAAGTGAGGAAACGAGGTAAACTTCTTCGATGCTCTCGAAGCATACGACGAAAATGGGATCTTGTTGTTTGTCGTCGAAGTTCATTCCTCTTTCTTATCACTCTTTGACGATGAAGAGCTTTCTTGATCCAAGGCTTTGTCTTCACGAAAGAAAACTTGTACTCTCAAAAAAATTGTTAGGAGTCTTATAATTTGCAACAAAATTTGTGTCTTCTTTCTTGTCTATTTATCCCCAATTGTGGAGAAAACAAAAAAACATGGAATTCTTGTAGTTGCAAAAAAATAGCCTTTTAATTTTTGTATTTTAATGCAATTTTCTATTTAAGTTTAGCATTAATTGAATTAATAATAAAAAAATTGGTTAAAAATCATTATAATTTTTCAAAAAAATGATTTAAAACTAAATTTATTAAATTATTAATAAAAAAAATACCAAAAAAATAAAAAAATTTACCTTTGGGCTTATGTGCTTTAATGTGCAGCAAAAGTTATGTATTGTTGTACGCGGGACTCGATCCCGTGACCTGTGGCATGACAACACCTTTGTGATGGGGCTACGACCATCTTGACTACCATCGTCAGATGGGTTTGAAGAAGCACAAGGTGTGCTTTATCTTCGACTGTCCCCTATAGTCGAAAATAAATGATGTGGGACTTTTTAGTCATGCATATACTACGCAAAAGGATTTTAGATATTTAAAATCAAGAATCTCCCCCTTGTTATTTGATTGCCTTCGGGAAATCAAAAGAGTTTTCCCACATTTTTCTGTCCAAAGCAGCAAACCAAAACTTGACACATCATCACAGTTCAACCAATCGTCTAACACCACTTTTCACCCATAGAAATGTATCGTTTCCACATCAGCTACTGCCTGATTTTTCCACATTAGCCACCAAGGGACCAGTCGGATATCGCCACGTGTCGTCAACTATGTGGGTCTCAAAAGTCATGTCATCCACCACCTCGGTAGCTCAAATCCCACCACGTGTCTCCTCAAAAAATATGTAGTTCACCAACTTAGCCTATGAAATCAGCTCTGCCACATTAGTTTCAAGAATCGAGATCATCCAGTTAGTAGCTCAGGATCACCAGGTGCATCGAGATCTACGTCTCATTGTCAGTTGGGCTCATCAGAGCCTCTCTAGGTCACATCGCCCTTGTCAGGGTCTATCTAGTTTGTCTAGTCCAGAGTCAGGGCCCTCTTGTCGGTGATCACCGAAGATCGAAGGGCCGCCTGCCCTCTCAGATCTTGTTCACCAGGTCGGTGGGCTGTTCGCAGATCTACTACGGGCCAGTCACCGCTAAAGGTCAGAGGTGGCCCGCCTTCCAATCGAGGTCAGCCATCGTGGGCCATTTGTCGGATTTTGATCTCTAGAGCTCAATATTTGGAGGTGAGCCACCTTCAAAATGTAGTTGCCCTCCCTCTCGTTGGTTGAACGAAGTGGGCTAGTCAAGTCTGACCTACGGGCTCGCAGAGTTTACCAAGCCAACAAAAATTCTACCATAGTTTTCAGACCCTTGCCTCAAAGAACGTGCTGCTTCCTCGAGAAGCAAGTCCTATCTAGGGGGTCCCGTGTATCGATATTTGGGCCCCTGGTCCAGCTGGAATGGGATGTTACCCACCTTGTCCAGGTTTCGCTCCGAGTGTCCAGGTAATCTCCAAAGATCTGATACCAATGTTGTTAAACCATGAACATTAAGAATTATTATTGATAACCATAGGCTTAAATACAATGTTAAAAATAATATCCCCTTACATTACGCTAACAAATAATTAATTATGACAATGATTTCGACACTAACTACTAACCTAGTTACGTAGTCAAGTTGATTACAATGACTTATTAACCTAGGTAAATAGTAAATAGAAATAACCTAGTGGTAAAAAGTAACAAACTACTTTTTACCATGCGGTAAATAAATTCTACCTAATGTAGAAAAAGGGTAAATATCCCAAATAATGGAATATTACTCTAACACAATTATATCATGCTTGATCATATCATCTAATGAGGATATTATAGAAACTATTAGATAATCATGCATAGTTGTTGGCATTTAATATGCACATGGTTTTTGGGCTCATGGTTTTGCCCAAAATTATGGTTTTATAATAGGCACTTATGCCTATAAATATGTAACTATTTTCCAATACAAATCGATCAAAATTTCTTTTAATCTACATCAGTGGCATCAAAGCATCTCGATCTTCAGTGGGTTGTTCATTTTTGCTTTTATTTAAGGCAACATGTTGCCTGTGAAGTATATCTCTCTAGAAGAGATCTCTCAATGAGCCAAAGTGCTCTCGATAGACATCTAGTTGATTTATGCTACCATACTAGAATAAATGAAAACAAAAGAAATGACATATGCTAAATCAAATTATGTAGCAACACCTAAAATCAAACTAGGGTCTATGGGAAAGAAGCTCATCGTCTTCCCACTAGACAATGTTACTCTTAAAGAAGCAAAATTCAAAGGCCTATCTGATGACCTATCTAGTAAATATTCACAAATAGACAAGGATTTGAAGCCTCCTAAAGTGGACATTCTTGATGTTGTTATAGTTGATGGTGATATTGGTGTTTTTTTGATGAAGTCAAAGTTGAAACTAAAAATGAAGACTCCACTTATTATGTGGTTGAAGCATTGTTGCTCTCTCTGGTCATAAATGAAGTGCATCATAGCTAGGTCTTACCACCTAATGCTCCACTTATGTGTTGTAGTTTTTCCTCTCCATGACATCAATTTTCATGTCAATATTTTTACAAGTCTCCACTAGATTCACAACCTCTCAACTACCACTCGACAACTCCATTTAAGATTCCCATTGATCATTGATCTACCACTATGTTTATGGTCTCCATAGAAAACTGCTCTATAGTCACCCTTGTGCAGATTTATGCACACATCTTCTCTCCACCATTGTGCACAATTCCTTTCCTCCATATCCACAACCATATCTACAATTGCATCTCCCTATGCCACTACCTGCTCCTTGGTTGCCATCGACATTGATCATGTTCCTCATATTGGATCCCATGGTGCCATCCTCCTTTTATCATAAGTGTTTCTCCTCCTCTTGTTCTATAGATGGACATTCAACTAGTCGTGTCCTCTTGCCACTCCTTGTTAGCCATCATGATGATATTTATGTATGTGCCCTACAATTCATCAATTTACCATCGTAATAATGTGGCTCCACGTCACTCTGACCACTTGTGCCCTTTTATAGATATAATATTCCATCCACTCTTCTCCACTCCACTCACACTTCTAACACCCTATGCCCTCGATGCCATCTAGCATTCTCAAAACCTTGTGCTCCTTATTTCATTAAACTTCTTCCATTGCCAACATCGGTTCCTCGACCACCTCATTTTGGATCTTGCTTTTCCATAACCTTGGATATTGACCCTCATATTTTGTGTTCTTTTTTTATGTCTATATCAATGCTTTCTACCTTGTTTATCCCTATGGCTTCCTATGTCAACTATTTTTAGAGAGCATTTATTCCTCTATGTGCACATGAAATTATCCACTATTTATTTCAATGTCTATGAAATAATTTTGATGTTAGAATTTTACAATCTCTTGTATCATGCATGCTCAAGACACTCATTACCCCTTGTTTACCTATGTGGCACTGCCTAGGTCGAAGATGCCCCAACCATCGTATTCCAAGTCCCTCTGCATGGAGTGATAAAACCCATCTTAACTAGCCTCCATAAAATTTACCCTTTTGCATTTTGACATCGTCCACATCCATAGTTTCACATTGGTTTCCCTAGATTTTTGTGTTGCTTTATCATGACCCTCTTTCTCCCATCATGTTGGTCCAAATTTACGTGCAATTTTTGCCTCCTCTCATGCCTTTCAACTTTTTTCCTGCAACCCGATGGGTGTCCTTGACTATGGCCAACTCTTGAATTTCACACCCGATAGACAAAGTCCAACCATACATTGGCCATGGTGTCTACTATGTGCATTACACCAATATTTACATTGTAGTATATCCCTATCTATTATCCCACCCTACCTCCACCACGTGTGCCCTAGGTACATTGATGTTTTGACCTCACTTTATACGTCCAATGATGACATCCTGCCTATGTTTTTTGGTGTCCTTATGTCATCCATGGCACCTCTATTGAATTGATGCCAACCACCTTGGAAAAACACCAATATAGAGACACCTTTCTTTTCTACATGTCTGTGTTTGACTCATTACTATCTATGCACCTCTCCCTTGGGTAAATCACCCTCTAGCTCATTCTCAGTGCTTGCTTCTATGACATCAAGCAACTAGTTTCAAATGTCACATTTGTTTGCCACAACACACATGGTTTCTCATCTGTCAGAGTATACCACAATCATTCACCCACATCTTAATCTTATTTTACCTTATCTTGCCATGTGGTATTCTTTGCCTACTAATTTTGAGTAACTTTCATCCATCGTTCCCTTCGCTACATATCCTTCCTGCACTACCATAAGCCCAATTTCACCATTGATGCCCCTTGCTCTAGTTTCTTTTGTGTGGCATTACATATGTTTTATGTGCTACTTGTTTCTTGTTTTGTTGATGGTGTCATGTCCAACCCACACTTTTTGACATATACCACATAAAATATGCAACAAAACCTATTTTTGAACCATTGGAAGCCTCTTTTCTATAGTTGGATTGCATTTTTTTATCCCACCTACCTTGTGGGAATGTTTTCCATGGTTGTTTTTATTTGTCTGTTCATGTATGGTACTTTAAAAATAATATGTAACCGTTGGAGGTCCAAATAATTTTTTATCATAGCATATGTGGCTACATATTATCAACATATTCTAGGAATATTCTCTAAAGACATAGAGGGCATTTAGCCCGCTTTTATTTTTGCTTTCGACAAAGGTTAATTTTTACCCAAATAAAAGTCCTAATCACTCATGAGTATAGGCATATTTATAGTCATAAAAAATCTCTTTTCTGAGCCTGATCCAATGAAAGCATTCTTTTTACATCTTGTGAAGACTAGATCCAACTATTGATATGCCAAAGTGTGGGGCACCTGTCTTCCAATTTTTAATTTTTTCCTACTCTTTCTTCAATGCTTCTATGGCGGGAAGGAATGATAAGGAATATTATAAAAAATATTAAATAATTATGCATGGTTGTAGGCCACTACCAATATTTAATATGCACATGGTTTTTGGGCTCATGGTTTTTCCCAAAACCATGGTTTTGTAATAGGCGTTTATACCTATAAATATGTAAATTTAATAAAAAATTCAATTAACATCGATCAAAACCTAGCTAGCTTCCTTAGATGCCCATTTGATGCTTTTCATTTACATTTTATTCTACTTCCACATTGCCCTCATTTTCACAGCTTGACTTCTATTACACATGCCTTTGTAATTTCCTGTTCTTTTGTTGTTGTTTCATAGTTTCCTTTTTGACAACCCCCACCTGTGCAATATACCCTCGACTTTGTTCCTATGACTCTATTATTTTGCACAATTGTTTTGGATACCCTAGTTCACATTTTTTAGATTGTTTTCCTTTCATTTGTCATTCGAGTACCACATACCCCTTCTAATGGTTCCTTTTGATGTAAGTCTTTATCATCAATTTTTATCCGTTTTCCTCATATGGATGTTGCATGAGGTTTCTTTTGTAACAACCTACCAACTCAACCCAAGGGAGATATATATATATTTTTTTTCACAAGGATAACTCATAAAAAAGTCCCACTATTTTTTAGCATTGTAACACATAAACCACATTTTGAGTTCATTGTCGCTACAAACGAAACCGCTACAAACGAAACTCAAGTAGACAACATCCTGTACTTTTGGGGTTCATTTTTCTAAACCTCACCATTTAGAAAATATGCCATAAATGGTCCCCCTTACTTTTCCTATAACCTCATGACTATAGGAAAACTTGACCATGACATAGAGATTATATTTTAAGGCCCATAACACTTAAATAGGGACATCCATTCCCTAACCCTACATAAGTTTGTCTATGTAGGATTAATATGACATAATGCCTTAGTGCTTAGTTACCACACCTCTATGGACTAAGGCCATTACCACTCACTTGATAATGAGCATGGTCATCCAAGCCTCATTGTTCAAGGTGCCACCACTATATTGTCTTGTGAATGATTCCTAGACCTCACTGCTAGGAATATGTCCAAGCCTCACTACTTAGGACTACCCAAAAGCCTTATCACTTTGGTAAAACTTGAGCCTCACCATTCAAGGTGTATCATTCACAAATATCTGATTATTGCATCACCTCAACTCCTCTAAGATAAATACATGACTATTGCATCACCACAACTCCTCTCAAGCTTGGGTACATATTGATTCAAGGGTTATCTAATATGGCTCTAGATTCATGCCCAAGAACCCCCATCTAAACCCATGATTTTAAACATTTAAAAAATATAAACATATCTCTAGAAGGAAATAAAGTGTTATATTAAAAACATAATTAAATGCATCATAGCACTTTGCTAAAGACTAAATACTTTTAAATCATAATACTAGTATTTGGCATTTCCCTATTTACAATGAAGATTAACACATCATCAAGGTATTATAACATAATCAATGATTAAACATATTCTTCCATTTTGCACATGTATAAATATTCCAAAATATAAAAATAAAGAATAACAACACAATCTTCCATTCTCTAAATATTATTGTTGGTCATCAAATCTGCCCAGGAAAGGATTTGGGTGAGTGTATGCGCCCTAGACCTGGACCGACATTGAAAGGCCGAAGGAAAGAGATGCCCCTCATGCCAATATCTGGAGAAGGCTGACTCCTATGCTCAACTACTTTGGTGTTTTGAGATAAGGGTGCAGGAAAGATATAAAAATAGTAAGGGTGTAGGAAAGAAATAAAGGGAGTAAGGGAAGAGAGATCAATGATTTAAAGTGGGAAAGAATAGGAAGCAAGATCACTAATTAATAACTTGAAGCAGCAGCGAGGAACACCAAGAATAAATGAAAGAAACACAACATTAACCTTCCTATGTATCCTCTGGGTGAGTTCCAAGATTCTCCTTCTCCCTTTCATCAAAATTCAGGGTTCAGAATAACGATGATTAGGACAAGCAAATATAACAGAAACCACTACCCACCAGGCAGCATAAAAGAAAACCAATATAGCATTTTTCCTCCCCTATGTATCCTTCGGGCGAATTTTAGGGTTCAGTCCCCAATCGCACATCGAAATTTAGGATTCAGAGTAACAGTATGCAAATGAAGACAGACAAAAGAAATAAACACGAAAGGCAGCATACAAGAGAGAAATCGAGCCCAAATCTCTTTAGTATTAATCGCAGGACTTCAAGTTACAACAACTTTCTAGCAGAAAGTTCCCCCTTTTACATTACAATGTCTGGGTTTTTATAGAGGACCCGACCCTTTGAGCCATAATTACAGAAAATGGAGGAGTACATCCTCGAAAGCTGAGAAGTCAGCAGGGTAAAGATGCATTAATGAGTCGCTTGGATGTCCTTGGTCTCTAGGTGTGATGTTCGAGTGGCCGCCATGCTCACCGAGCTCTTCATCATGGATTGATACTTCATTTCCAATTGCTAAAAATAAACAACGGGCTTACCGGGCATGAAAAAATGTATTTATGAGGCACTTGATCACCTTGGGAAAATACTCGGCTTGGAGCGCATGCCCCTGAAGCACTTCGCTAGATGTTTGTTTGCAACTTCGCTTCGTAGTGGACTTGAGATGAAGCAATAACTCCTCCTTGATTTGTACTTCACAAAATGGAGCTTCACAAAACAACTTCGAGGGTGATGAGGGCCGAAGCGGATCTCCTTCACAAGATGGGCTCTTCACTTCTCACTGCTTCGCTGGAGAGATGTGTCAAAACTGCTTCGACGAGGCCCTTTTCCAAAAGTAGATACTTTGCTGGTGAGCTTGAAAGATGCTTCACCGTGAACCTTCTTCAAAACTACGATTTGGGGGTATTTCGATCGAAGCGCATTCTTGCATTCAAAATTGCTTTGACTGCTTCTACTTCGGGAAAAAGTACTTCACACAAAATATGGCCGAAGCAGATGCTTCGCAATGAATTTCGATGAAGTAGAAATGGTTCGCTGGTGTAGGGGCCTAAAGTGGGTGCTTCGACGGCTTTTCGATGAAGTGTTTTCAATGCTGTGATCCTTCAAATCCCGCTTCGCAAAACTTTTGCCCGAAGTAGCCTTTTGAAATGCTTCGGGTGCAAAGTAGTTTTCATTCTTCTTCCTTCGTATTTTTTCCTTTAGAAACACCGATTCGCAAACATCTCACCCGAAGTAGCTACTTGAAGTGCTTCGGGCCCGAAGTAGTTTTCTTGCCTTGGATAATTCGGACCATAGTCTTTCTTCGGCAAAGCTGTTCTTTCAAAATGCCACTTGAATTCTGCTTCACAAAACTTTTTCCCGAAGAAGCTGCTGGAAATACTTCAGGCGCGAAGCTCTTTTTTACGCCTTGCTAGAATTTTTGCTTCGGCAACGCTGCTTCGCAAGGTTTTCACCCAAAGTAGTTTGAGAAACTTCGGGCCCGAAGTAGTTTTCATCCTTAGCGATTTCTTCAGCAAAGCTATCTTCCTTAGCTTGTTCGACAATGAAGCTCTTTCTTCTTCATTTTATGTACAAGGGGGTGGTAGGGAAAGCCAAAATTGCTGCAATGCTTGAAAATATTGCTTCTAAAAAAAACAAGGGAACAAATTCATGAAACTAAAAGAAATACTTTACAAAAAATTTGATTTTTCCACCCCTCTGTGCAATGTGACAAAATTGTCAATATTCTTGGTGGCTCGCAGGGCAACGAGCTCGTCTCGGTGGAAGAACCCTCAACTTTAATCCATTGGGCCAGAGTTACCTCCAGACCCTTCTCCTTTTTCCATCTTCGAGGGTGCTTCCATAGCTTGTTCTCCTTCTTCTTCTTCTTCTTCGCATTCTTATTCTGCTTCTTCTGCTGGTGCGGTTTCGTGCGACGGTGATGGGGCAAGGCGATCATGGATTTTTTTCATGGTTCGATGGACATGAGCCTAGGAACCCTTTGAGAAAGGCTCTTGATCTTGCAATACCTTCACTAGAATGTAGAACCGATCAATCTGCCCGATATCAGCATGTTTTGCTCTGGTGTACAGATCATTCAGGCAGGTTGTAATCTTGCAGTCTCAGAATGAAATCTATGACCTGCCCTTCTGTTATCGGTTCTGCCCATTCATCTATATTTGAGACGTCACCTTCAAAATGAAGCCACACTGGCTTAAGCTCTTCCTTGGTCAGAAGGTTCCCATCATCATCTATGAAGCTCAGGAAACCTAAGGAAGAGAGATCCTGGAAATATCCTAGCGATGCGCGCTGCTCATTCTCAAACATGTCCAGGAGGTCTTTCACCTTTTGTGCCTTCCTCACCTTGGAAAAGAAGGCGCAAACTGTGGCTTGGGTCGTGGACCAATCCCTAGCCGTATGACTCATCACAACGACCTGCAAGTCCTGATATTACATACTTTGGACATCAAAGGCTAACTTGAGTCGGCCTCTAGCATTTTGAGTGACCTCTTCTATGATTGGCCCTCCTTCGCCAATGGCACACTGTGCTTCAGTAATATAGGTCAAAATTGATAGGGCACTAGAGGCCTGGGATCTAAAATTTTTAAGCAAGTGTGAGCAGATTTCTTTGATCCTACCCTTGTCAAACAGCTCCAAGCTTTCTTCTTCGTGCAATCATTGCTGCAACTGCAAGATCTTACTTTAAACTTCCTTGGCCTTCAGATCATTCTCGGCCTGTCTCTGTGCTTGGTTATGAGTTGTACACTGTAGTTGTAGTATTTGCTGTTTCAAGGTGTGTTTTTATTGCTAGGGAACAATTGTAGCTGTGCGTTTGCCTCAAATACAAGCATATACTTGGCTCTGCTTACTGCATTTTATCTTGTATGCTGCCTCCTTGTCATTTTTGCCTCATGTTTCTTATGTCATTGCTTGCTGTTGTATTGAAATCTAGACTCTGGCGTTTGGTGACCAAGTATTCCTGGAATGCATAGATAGAGGATACATAGGATAGTTGATAGCTATGGTTTCAATGTATGTTTGTAGATGAATGTTGTTAGTAGTGGTGATTGATTTGTTGTCGTGCTGCTTATTACCCCCACCCAAATCCAATCACATTTGAAATCTCTTTTTGCACTTTTATCTCTTTCTATACT
Source organism: Wollemia nobilis (assembly GCA_028583015.1). Classification (NCBI taxonomy): domain Eukaryota; kingdom Viridiplantae; phylum Streptophyta; class Pinopsida; order Araucariales; family Araucariaceae; genus Wollemia; species Wollemia nobilis. The sequence continues at coordinate 4,967,655 of JAQPPZ010016919.1, forward strand.
TTTATCTCTTTCCTTGCACTCTTAACCTAAAACACAAAAACCCCCAGATTTCACGCCTTCGCTAGACTGCACTTTGAACATGGGCGAATCCGGACTACGCTCGCGTAGTTGGGGATCCCAGCAAAAAGGTTTGACATGACGTCACACCTACCCTCTGACAGATGTGACGTCTGACAGATCCGATCACCATAGAAGTTAATGCCAGTTCGATGATTGGTCAGAAACCCTAGTTGAGGGTCTGTGAGAACCTGTCAAAGGAAAAGCCCTATCCTCCTCTCCCTACGGCTATATAAGATAGTTCGAGTATCTCAGACAGGAGAGAGCAGTAAGTATGGAGAAGAAGAGCGATGGAAGAGCGAAGAATAGAGCAGAGAAAGGAGAATGTTTCAGTGAGCAGTGTGGCTCATCTGATTAATGTCCGAGCAGACGTCTCGACATTTCTCCTCTTAGTTTATCCTGCAGCTTAGTCTACATATGTTGTTATTTCCTCAGTTGAGGACTTTTGTAACCATTTTTTTCATATAAACAAAGTTTCTATTGTTTTAGGCATCTTTAGGGTTTACAGTCATTTTATGTGTTAAAGTTTGTTTGTTCTCTATACAAATTGCCTCAAAGCGATTTCGTTCGGGTTCTATAAGTTAGAGCTCAGATTCGAGACTTTGCTCTTAGTTTCGATGTTTCTCTCCTCCCAGCAAAGCAAGCAATTGCCGCAGTCGCACAAGCCTTTCGGACAAAAAATATTACAGAGCCAAATTTGGCTAAGTCTGGAAGAGTCTTCCAAATTCGTTGCTACAACCCGACTGCACCCGAGATCCGAGCACAGCCTGAGTGCACAAGCGAATCTTGAAGTCAGGTGCAGTTCGCACTTTGCCCTTCACCGTGCAAAGTTTGCTTGCCTCCGTTGTGCACCGTTCAAACTTTGGCAACTTTTGTCCTGTTGCGCCCTGCGCCCTGCATAGTCTGGTTGGCCCCACCGAAGTACGCACTGTGCCGTCTGCTGAGCGAAGTTTGTACTTCGCCCCTGACGTTCGCACTACACCGTCAGCTGAGCGCAGTCTACTCTCTGCTCTCAAACGTCAGACTTCGATGATTTAAAAATTAAAATTTCTACAAATTGGTATCAAAGCCACTGATCCCTTGATGCGGAGACCGAAGCAGAATGGCTTCCACTAGAAACAACTTGTAGTTGTAGATCCCATGCTTCAATGGGAAAAATTACGATTACTGGAGCATCCAGATGAAGATCCTGTTTGAATCTCAGGAGCTGTGGGAGTTAGTCGAGAACAGCTACCCAGAACCGGTAGATGCAGAAGCACTGGCCGCCCTATCTAAAATAGACAAGGACCTATTGAAAGAGAACAAGAAGAAGGACCAGAGGGCCCTCTTCTACATCATGCAGGTGGTCGAGGAGACCATATTCCTATGGATCGCATCAGCCACCAAAGCGAAGCAGGCCTAGGAGATTCTGGCCAGCTCGTACCAGGGCACCGACAAGGTAAAGTTGGTGAAGTTGCAGATGCTTAGGATGGAGTTTGCAAATCTGCAGATGAGTGAGTCCGAGTTCATGAGTGATTTTTTCACCTGGATGATGGACATTATCAACCAGATGTGGTTGAACGGAGAAATCGTGCAGAGCCAGAGAATCATGGAGAAAATTCTGTAGAGTCTTCTAGCTAAGTTTGACTATGTAGTAATTGCAATAGAGGAGTCAAGATATTTGACAACCCTCTCTGTGGATGAATTGATGGGTTATCTGCAGACACATGAGCAGAGGCTGAGCCACTCAACTCAGTCTTCTCTGGAGCAAGCTTTCAAGGCACTTCTAGTTCTCAAGCAGGAAGAGGCAGAAGCAAGCATGGGAGAAGCAACAAGCAAGGAGGAAGGTCAAACCCTAGCAAAGGGGAGACCAACTGTAATTTCCATCAACAAGGTGGAAGAGGCAGTTCGAGAAATTAGCAAGCTGGATCTAGTTAAAAAAAGGACATGTCAAAGGTCCAGTGCTATTTCTACAAGAAATTCGGCCATTACATCTCACAGTGCAGAAAATGGATGGCCACAGAGAACCAGCAGCAGTCCCATTACACGGATGAAACTGGAAATGTGGCAGGAGGAAATGTGTTGTTGACTTGCAAAATTGAGGAGTGCCAGAAGAATGTCTAGTACTTAGACAGTGGGTGCAGCAACCACATGATAGGGAACAAGGAGATGTTCTCCCAACTGGATGAAACAGTCCAGTCTGAGGTGAAGATGGGGAACAACAACAAGTTTCTTGTAATGGAGAAAGGAAAAATCCTCATCCGCACCAGGCACGGTGAATGGAAGTAGATCTGTGATGTCTACTATGTGCCTAGCCTAAAGGACAACCTGCTGAGCATTGGACAACTCATGCAGAAGGGACATATGGTCCAGTTCAAATATGAAGCTTGCACCATAAGAGACAAGTCGCATGGGCAGATTGCTACGATGTCCATGATGAAGAACAAAATATTTTTGCTGTAGATTCAGAATGAATCATTGATGTCTCTGAGTGCAGTTGTGAAAGATGTTACCTGGCTATGGCATCTCAGATTTGGTCACCTGAGCTTCAGTGGCCTAAATAAACTACACAAGATGCAAATGGTGAAGGGTTTACCCCTGATAGAGCAGCAAAATCAAGTTTGTGAGGGTCGCTTAGTCGGAAAACAACATAGGGATTCGTTCCCTTCAAGTTAGTCTTGGAGAGCATCACAACCATTGGAGCTGGTGCACTCAGACATTTGCGGTCTGATGCAGACCAACACGTTTATCGAGAACAAATACTTCTTAACATTCATAGATGACTTCAGTCGAAAGACTTGGATCTATGCCATCAAGTTGAAGTCAGAAGCATTTTCCATATTTAAGGAGTTCAAGGCTCTGGTGGAGAAACAAAGCGGATATCAGATCAAGACTCTCAGAATAGATGGTGGAGGTGAATACATCTCCAATGAATTCCATAACTACTGCAAGCAGCATGGAATTCGAAGGCAGTTCACTGCCAGATACACACCACAACAGAACGACGTAGCTGAGAGGAAGAACTGAACCATCATGGAGATGGCACAAAGCATGATGAAGGCGAAGGGATTGTCGCATGAATTTTGGGCAGAGGATGTAACATGTGCAGTCTACCTACTGAACAGATGTCCCACCAAAAGCGTGAAGGAAACAATCCCTTAGGAGGCTTGGAGCGATGTGAAGCCAAGTGTGGCTCACTTGCGTGTGTTCGGGTGCATTGCATATGCACATGTTCCAGAAGAGAAGCAACAAAAGTTGGATGATAGAGCTGAAAAGTGCATTTTCACAGGGTATAGTGAGCAGGCGAAGGCATATAGGCTGTACAACCCTGTGATGAAGAAGCTCATCATCAGCCATGATGTGAAGTTTCTTGAAGATGAATCCTGGAACTGGAAGTCAGAGACTGGCCAGTCAGAGCCAGCAGTAGTACAGTCTATTGACTTGGAAGAAGGAAGTGTGCAGCCACTTGCAACTTCCAGCAGTAGCAGTGGTGCCAGCAGTAGCACAGCCACTCCATCTAGGTCGCCTCCATGTATGTGCAAGTAGGATCCAAAACTTTGCGACGCCAGTGAAGACAAGGAGCTTGCAAGAAATCTACGAGGCAACCCAAACCCATATAGATGAAGAATATTTTGACTTTGCATTCTTTACTAAAGTTAATCCAGTAGAGTTCGAAGACGCAAGTCAGAATCATAAGTGGGTGCATGCGATGGATGAGGAGATAGCAGCCATTGAAAAGAATGAGACATAGCAGCTGACAGATCTTCCAGTAGGGAATTAGACCATTGGGGTCAAGTGGGTATATAAGACAAAGTTCAATGCCCAAGGAGAAGTTGACAAGAATAAGGCCAGACTGGTGGCGAAGGGGTACAAGCAGAAGTCAGGCATCGATTACCATGAGGTATATGTGCCTGTAGCCTGACTTGACATAGTCAGGATGATCCTGGCATTGGCGGCCCAACAGGGTTGGAATATGTACCAAATGGATGTCAAGTCAACCTTCCTCAATGAAGTGTTGGAGGAAGAGGTCTACATAGAACAGCCACCAGGTTACAAAATTGAAGGCCAGGAGGGCAAAGTCCTGAAGCTGAAGAAGGCCCTGTACGGTTTGAAGCAGGCACCCCAAGCTTGGTACAGCTGGATTGACAACTATTTTCAGGAAAATGGGTTTGTCAAATGCCCATATGAGCATACCCTGTACATGAAGACAAATGAAGCAGGTGAGCTCATTATCGTTTGCATGTATGTGGACGATTTGATTTATACTGGCAACATCAATGTCCTGTTTGACCAGTTCAGAATAGCCATGAAGAAGGAGTTTGAGATGACGGACTTAGGGTTGATGAAGTATTTTCTTGACATTGAAGTTGACCAATCGGCAGATGGCATATTCATTTCTCAGGGCAAGTATGCGAAGGATGTCGTGAAGTGGTTCAATATGGAGGACAGTAAACCTGCCATCATACATGTAGCCATAGGTTTGAAGCTGAGCAAGCTGGATTCAGGGAGGAATGTAGATCCAACCCTGTTTAAGAGGCTGGTTGGCAGTTTGATGTATTTGACTACAACTCAGCCAGATCTGATGTTCGAAGTCAGTATGATCAGTCATTTCATGGAGACTCCAAAGGACACGCACTGGCAAGCAAGTAAGATGATCTTGTGCTATGTCAATGGGACGCGAAACAATGGACTATTTTACACCAGAGAGGACCAGTTGGACCTGGTCGGCTTCATAGATAGTGACTGGGCTGGTAGTATCGATGATCGAAAAAGCACCTCTGGGTATGCTTTTCATCTTGGATTAGGGGCAGTCTTATGGGCGTCCAAGAAGCAACCCATCGTTGCATTGTCCACAGCTGAAGCAAAATATGTCGCCACCACATCAGCCGCATGCCAGGCAGTTTGGCTGACGTGGCGGTGACATATTCTGCTTCAACTGTGGACAACGCAACAATGGGTTGCTTCTTGGACACCCATGAGACTGCCTCTGATCCGAGATGGAAAGCATACCCAAAGGTACTTTTTTTATCGTCGATACTACCAGCCCAGTCACTATCTATGAAGCCGACCAGGTCCAACTGAGCGCAGTCTGGTGAAGGCGTGAAATTTGGGTTAATATTTCTAACACCCTCCTTTAAGCCTGATTTCACGAGCACTTTGACTCCAAGCTGCTCTCGCAATCTGCTGAAGTCTTCCTCCTTCAAAGGCTTCGTGAAAATATCTGCCAACTGCTCCTTAAATCTAGAAAATGCTTATGACTTCAACTTGATGGCATAGATCCAAGTATTTCGGCTGAAGTCATCTATGAATGTTAAGAAGTATTTGTTGCCGGCAAACATGTTGGTCTGCATCAAACGGTAAATGTCTGAGTGCACCAGCTCCAATGGCTATGATGCTCTCCAAGACTAACTAGAAGGGAACAAATCCCTATGTTGTTTGCCGACTAAGCAACCCTCACAAACTTGATTTTATTGCTCTATCAAGGGTAAACCCTTCACCATTTGCATCTTGTGTAGTTGATTCAGGCCACTGAAGCTCAGGTGACCAAATCTGAGATGCCACAGCCAGGTAGCATCTTTCACAACTGCACTCAAATACATCAATGATTCATTCTAAATCTATAGCGAAAACATTTTGTTCTTCATCATGGACACTGTAGCAATCTGCCCATGCGACTTGTCTCTGATGGTGCAAGCTCCGTCTTTGAACTAGACCGTATGTTCCTTCTGCATGAGCTATCCAATGCTCAGCAGGTTGTGCTTTAGTCTAGGAACATAGTAGACATCACAGATCTGCTTCTGTTCACCGTGCTTGGTGCAGATGAGGATTTTTTCTTTCCCCATTATGGCAACCTTGTTGTTGTTCCCCATATTCACCTCAGACTGGACTATTTCATCCAGTCAGGAGAACATCTCCTTGTTCCCCGTCATGTGGTTGTTGCGCCCACTGTCTAAGTACCAGACATTATTCTAGAACTCCTCCTCAATGTTGCAAGTCAACAACACATTTCCTCCTGTCGCATTTTTGGTTTCATCCATGTAATGGGCCTGCTGCTGGTTCTCCATGGCCATCCGTTTTTTGCACTGTGAGATGTAATGGCCAAAATTCTTACAGAAATAGCACTGGACCTTTGACAAAGTCAGGTTGCGTGGACGAAGTCAGGTTTTGCATGGATCTCGGGTGAAGTTAGGTTGCACGGGCGAAGTCGGGTTTTGCACGGGCGAAGTCGGGTTGCGCACGAGCGAAGTTGGGAAGACAGCTCTAGACTTAGCCAAATTTTGGCCTTGCAAAATTTTCCTATTTGGAGGCTTGCGCGGCTGTAGCTTTGGTTTCCCTAGCTTGGGAAGAACTGTACGGAAGAGAGAAACACTGGATCTGAGTCCAATGTTTCAGATCTGAGCTCTAACTTATAGAACCCGAACGAAATCGCTTTGAGGTGATTTGTACAGAGAACAACAGGATTTAACACAAAAATAACTACAAACCCTAAAGATGCCTTAAACAACAACAAAATTTATTCATATGAACAAGGGTTACAGAAGTCCTCAACTGAGGAAATAACATCTGCAGACTAAGCTGCAGGATAAACTAAAAGGAAAAATGTCGAGTCGGCTGCTCGGACATTAATCAGATGAGCCACACTGCTCATTGAAACACTCTCCTTTCTTTCTCTGCTCTCTTCTCCGCTCTTCCACTCACTTTCTCCACTCCTATGTCTGAAGACCCGATCTGCCTTATATAGCCGCGGGGAGAGGAAGATAGGGTTTGTCCTCTGACAGGTTCTGACAGACCCTCAACTAGGGTTTTTGACCAATTGGTGAACTAACATTAAATTGTCGAACTGGCATTAACTTCTGTGGTGATCGGATCTATCAGATGTCACATCTATCAGAGGGTAGGTGCGACATCATGTCAATATTTTTGTCGGGATCCCCAACTGCTCCAGCGCAGTCTGACTTCGCCCAAGTTTGGAGTGCAATTGGTACGGAGGCATGAAATCTAGGTTAATATTTCTAACACCCTCCTTTAAACTTGATTTCATGAGCGCTTTGACTCCAAGTTGCTCTCGCAATCTGCTGAAGTCTTCCTCCTTCAAAGGCTTTGTGAAAATATCTACCAACTTCTCCTTAGATCTGCAAAACTGCAGTTGAATTTCTCTGGATTTCACCAACTCTCTGATGAAGTGATAACGAATATCGATGTGCTTTGTTAGAAAATGGAACACGGGATCCTTTAACAACGCGATGGCCGAACTATTATCACAAAAAATTATTGTCGTGCCTTTCGAAGGAAAGTTTAGTTCACTCATAACTCTTCGTAGCCAAACTGCCTGGCATGCGACTAACGTGGCGGTGACATATTCTGCTTCAGCTATGGATAACGCAACAATGGATTGCTTCTTAGACACCCATGAGACTGCCCTTGATTTGAGATGGAAAGCATACCCAAAGGTGCTCTTTCGATCATTAGTACTGCCAGCCCAGTCACTATTTGTGAAGTCGACCAGTGTTAGCTGGTCCTGTCTGGCATAAAATAGGCCATTATTCTGTGTCTCGTTGACATAGCACAAGATCCTCTTGCCTGCTTTCCAATGCATGTCCTTTGGAGTCTCCATAAAATGGCTGATCAGACTGACTCCAAACATCAAATCTGCCGAGTTGCAGTCAAATACATCGGATCGCCAACTAGCCTCTTGAACAGGGTTGGATCTACATTCCTCCCCGAATCCAGCTTGCTCATCTTCAAACCTGTGGCTACAGGTGTGATGGCAGGTTTGTTGTCCTCCATCTTGAACCGCTTCAGGACATCCTTCGCATACTTGCCCTAAGAAATGAAGATGCCATATGTCGATTTGTCAACTTCAATGTTGAGAAAATACATCATCAGCCCTAAGTCCATCATCTCGAACTCCTTCTTCATGGCTGTTCTGAACTGATCGAACATGATATTGTTATTTCCAGTATAAATCAAATCGTCCACATATAAGAAGATGATAATGAGCTCACCTGCTTCATTTGTCTTCATGTACAGGGTGTGCTCATATGGGCATTTTACAAACCCATTTTCCTAAAAATAGTTGTCAATCTGGCTGTACCAAGCCTAGGGCACCTACTTCAAACCGTACAAGGCCTTTTTTAGCTTCAAGAATTTGCCCTTCGGGCCTTCAATTTCGTAACCTGGTGGCTGGTCTATGTAGACATCTTCCTCCAACACTTCGTTGAGGAAGGCTAACTTGACATCCATCTGGTACATCTTCCAACCCTGTTGGGCTACGAGTGCCAAGATCATCCTGACTGTGTCAAGTCGGGCTACAGGCGCATATACCTCATGATAATCGATGCCTGAATTTTGCTTGCAACCCTTCACCACTAGTCTGGCCTTATGCTTGTCAACGTCTCCTTGGGCGTTGAACTTTGTATTATACACCCACTTGACCCCAATGGTCTTCTTTCCTGCTGGAAGATCAACCAGCTGCCATGTCTCATTATTTTCAATGGTTGCTATCTCCTCATCCATCGCATGCACCCACTTCTAATTTTGACTTACATCTTCGAACTATTCTGGATCAACTTCAGTAAAGAATGCAAAGTCAGAGTACTCTTCATCTATGTGGGTTTGGGTTGCCTCATAGATTTATTGCAAGCTCCTTGTCTTCGCTGGCATCGCCAGGTTCTGGATTTTACTTGCACATGGAGGCGATTGAGATGGAGTGGTTGTGCTACTATTGGCACCACTGTTGCTATTGGAAGTTGTAGGTGGCTACACACTTCTTTCTTCCAAGTCAAAATACTGTACTACTGCTGGCTCTGACTGGCCAGTCTCTGACTTCCAGTTGCAAGCTTCATCTTCAAAAAATTTCACATCACGGCTGATGATGAGCTTCTTCGTCATAGAGTTGTATAACCTATATGCCTTTGCCTGCTCACTGTACCCTATGAAAGTGCACTTCTCAGATCTATCATCCAGCTTTTACCGCTTCTCTTCTGGAACATGTGCATATGCAATGCACCCGAACACACGCAAGTGAGCCACACTTGGCTTCACACCGCTCCAAGCATCCTGAGGGATTTTGTCCTTCATGATTTTGGTGGTACATCTGTTCAGCAGGTAGACTGCACATGTTACAGCCTCTGCCCAAAATTCATGCGATAATCCCTTCGCCTTCATCATGCTTTGTGCCATCTCCATGATGATCCGGTTCTTCCTCTCAACTATGTCGTTCTGCTTCTCTTTTGGAACATGTGCATATGCAATGCACTCGAACACACGCAAGTGAGCCACACTTGGCTTCACATCGCTCCAAGCCTCCTAAGGGATTGTTTCCTTCACGCTTTTGGTGGGACATATGTTCAGTAGGTAGACTGCACATGTTACATCCTCTGCCCAAAATTCATGCGACAATCCCTTCGCCTTCATCATGCTTTGTGCCATCTCCATGATGGTTCATTTCTTCCTCTCAGCTACGTCGTTCTGCTGTGGCGTGTATCTGGCAGTGAAATACCTTCAAATTCCATGCTGCTTGCAGTAGTTATGGAATTCGTTGGAGATGTATTCACCTCCACCATCTATCCTAAGAGTCTTGATCTGATATTCGCTTTTTTTCTCCACCAGAGCCTTGAACTCCTTAAATCTGGCAAATGCTTTTGACTTTAGCTTGATGGCATAGATCCAAGTCTTCCGACTAAAGTCATCTATGAACATTAAGAAGTATTTATTGCCAAAAAACATGTTGGTCTGCATCGGACCGCAAATGTCTGAGTGCACTAGCTCCAATGGTTGTGATGCTCTCCAAGACTGACCGAAAGGGAACGAATCCCTATGTTGTTTTTCGACTAAGCAACCCTCACAAACTTGATTTTGTTGCTCTATCAGGGGTAAACCCTTCACCATTTGCATCTTGTGTAGTTGATTTAGGCCACTGAAATTTAGGTGACCAAATCTGAGATGCCATAGCCAAGTAGCATCTTTCACAACTGCACTCAGAGACATCAATGATTCATTCTGAATCTGCAATGGAAACATTTTGTTCTTCATCATGGACACCGTAGAAATCTACCCATGCGACTTGTCTTTGATGGTGCAAGCTCCGTATTTGAACTGGACCGTATGTCCCTTCTGCACGAGCTGACCAACGCTCAGTAGGTTGTGCTTCAGGCCAGGCACATAGTAGACGTCACAGATCTGCTTCCGTTCACTGTGCTTGGTGCGGATGAGGATTTTTCCTTTCCCAATTATAGAAACCTTGTTGTTGTTCCCCATATTCACTTCAAACTGGACTATTTCATCCAATTGGGAGAACATCTCTTTGTTCCCTGTCATGTGGTTGCTGCACCCACTGTCTAAGTACTAGATATTCTTCTGGCACTCCTCAATGTTGCAAGTCAACAACACATTTCCTCCTATCGCATTTTTAGTTTCATTCGTGTAATGGGCCTGCTGCTGGTTCTTTGTGGCCATCCATTTTTTGCACTGTGAGATGTAATTGCCAAACTTCTTATAGAAATAGCACTGGACCTTTGACATTTCCTTCTTTTGACTAGATCCAACTTGCTGATTTCTCGAACTGCCTCTTCCACCTTGCTAATGGAAATTATAGTTGGTCTCCCCTTCGCTAGGGTTTGACCTTATTCCTTGGTTGTTGCCTTTCCCACACCTACCTTTGCCTCTTACTCTATGAGAACTAGAGGCGCCATGGTGGGAATCTTGTCTGTCGTTGTCTCGAAATGAGACTTGAGCCCTGAATGCTTGCTCCAGAGAGGTCTGAGATGAACGGCTTAGCCTCTGTTCATGTGTCTTAAATGAACCCATGAGCTCATCTATCGAGAGGGTTGTTAGATCCCTCGACTCTTTGATTGTAATCACAACCGAGTCAAACTTAGCAGGCAGACTTCTGAGAATCTTCTCCATGATTCTTTGGATTTACACATGTTCTCCGTTCAACTACATCTGGTTGATAATGTCTGTCGTCCGGGTGAAGAAATCACTCATGGACTCGGACTCACTCATCTACAGATTTTCAAACTCCCTCCTAAGCATCTACAACTTCACCAACTTTACCTTATTGGTGCCCTGGTACGAGCTGGCCAGAATCTCCCAGGCTTGCTTTGCCTTGGTGGCTGATGCGATCCGCAAGAATATGGACTCCTCGATCGTTTGCATGATGTAGAATAGGGCCTTCTAGTCCTTCTTCATGTTCTCTTTCAACAGATCCTTGTCTTCTTGAGAGAGGGCAGCCAGTGCTACTGCATCTGTCGATTCTAGGTAGCCGTTCTCGACTAACTCCCACAGCTCCTGAGATCTAAATAGGATCTTCATCTGGATGCTCCAGTAATCATAATTTTTCCCATTGAAGCGCAGGATATGCAACTGTAGGTTGTTGTTGCTGGAAGCCATTCTGCTTCGGTCTTCGCATCAAGGGATCAGTAGCTCTGATACCAATTTGAAGAAATTATTTCAAATTTCTTTTGTCGAAGTAGGGAGAGCACAGTGCGAAGTGCGTAGTAGGGAAGGGCACAGTCGGGTTGCGCACGGATCTCGGGCATAGTTGGGTTGCACGGGCAAAGTCGGGTTGCGCATGGATCTCGAGCGAATTCAAGTTGCATGGGCGAAGTCAGGTTGCGCATAGATCTCGGGCAAATTCGGGTTGCACAGGCGAAGTCATGTTGTGCACGGGTCTTGGGTGAAGTCGAGTTGCGCACGAGAAAATTCGGGTTGCGCATGGGTCTGGGGTGAAGTCGGGTTGCGTGGGTGAAGTCAGGTTTGGCATGGATCTCGGGCGAAGTCAGGTTGCACGGGCAAAGTCAGGTTTTGCACCGACGAAGTCGGGTTGCGCACAGGCAAAGTTGGGAAGATATTTCCAGAATTACCCAAATTTTTTTCTTGCAAAATTTTCTTGTCCGGAGGCTTGCGTGGCTATGGCTTTGGTTTCCCTGGCTTGGGAAGAACTTTACGAAAGAGAGAAACACTGGATCTGAGTCCAATGTTTCAGATCTAAGCTTTAACTTATAGAACTCGAACGAAATCGCTCTGAGGCGATTTGTACAGAGAACAACAAACTTTAGCACATAAAAATAACTACAAACCCTAAAGATGCCTTAAACAACAACAAACTTTATTCATATGAAACGAGGGTTACAGAAGTCCTCAACTGAGGAAATAACAACATCTGCAGACTAAGCTACAGGATAAACTAAAAGGAAAAATGTCGAGTCGGCTACTCGGACATTAATCAGATGAGCCACACTGCTCACTGAAACGCTCTCCTTTCTTTCTCTACTCTCTTCTCTACTCTTCCACTCACTTTCTCCACTCCTGTGTCTGAAGACCCGATTTGCCTTATATAGCCACAGGGAGAGGAAGATAGGGTTTATCCTCTGACAGGTTCTGACAGACCCTCAACTAGGGTTTTTGACCAATCGTCAAACTAGCATTAAATCATCGAATTGGCATTAACTTCTATGGTGATCGGATCTGTCAGATGTCACATATGTCAGAGGGTAGGTGTGACGTCATGTCAAATTTTTTTTCGAGATCCCCAACTGCGCTAGCGTAGTTTGACTTCGCCCAAGTTCGGAGCGCAGTTGGGATGGAGGCGTGAAATCTAGGTTAATATTTATAACAGGAGCTATAGTTTGCATCAGGCCAACTTGGTTGCTTGTTGGAGTCGTGCTGGAAGTCACAGGAGTTGACGATGGCTGAGAGGTGGGCCTCCTTTTATATCTTATATTCATGCCTCGGGGAATGCAATTTCCAAATTCAAAGGGTTGCCATGTGTCGACGTATTGATCATATAGTGCCAAAAACTCATCGTCAACAAGGTTCCCCCTATTGGATTTATTATGCTACGTGCAACACCTCATCTTCCAGCATTCAAGGATTTTTTCCTCTTGCCAGTTGAGTGGCACCACCTTGGCGAGGAATATTTTGAAGCCAGCCGACTCCATTCGATGGTTTGGGTTCCGCTCTGGATCGTAGGTGACCTCTTCATAGTAAAACTCATGCCATGGTGGCCATGATTGCATCAAATCAATGCGCCAGTGGAGGTCTGCACCTGTCCTGTTTCTTCTTTCCTTCATGATTTCGTCTCTAGAACAGATGTGAGTGAATTTTCCCCGAACCTCGATTGGGTCGTACTTCTAGCGTTGCGACAGCATTATCAGGCCCATATCAATGAGTTCCCACTCAAGGTAGACGTGCTGCCCGATCTCAAAAACTTGGATATTGGCCCAGGTCATAGGATACTGAAATATGTGACCCTTATTTTTGCCTTGGCCAAATTCCTCTTCAACATAGTCCATCTGCCGTGCAACCTCCATCCTAAACTGATGGTCAGTGTAGAAGTAGGGCAGCAAACACGGCTTTCCATTGAACTCGTAGATTCAAAAAATGATACCCTGAGTCAGCCTGAAGGTATCCTCGAACTCGTTGTTCCACAGGTACTTTGTCAAGGTCTCCGGTGGGCTAGACGCGCCATGATTGAAAAATCCCATGACCTGGGCAAGAAATTGAATATTAAAATCATAGAATGAGCCCTTCCTGTACAAGACCTCAGTCCATTTGTATACTGGGAGCGACTCTCCTTTTTCGTTCACTTTTTTTAGGTGAGGGACGTTCATCCGGTAATGCATGTGATATAGGCACAACCATGTGAGGAAGGAGCAAAACCGGAAATCCGTCGATCGCTCTCGCTACGGCCTTACTGTGCTCGAATGTATCGTATACGCCAACCAGTCCGCCCAGTCGAAGAAGATAGGGCACTTCCCACTTTTCTACGCTGTGGAGTCATAGAACTCCCTGTGCAGGATACATTTGGCCATCACCAGCTGGAAAGGCCGCACCACTCTGTCAGAGTCGTAGCCGAGGTATGTCTGAAAATGAACTCGCAACAATTTTCTAAGGCAATCAAAACATAAACTTAATTATTTCCCTTCGTATTACATATATATTATGCAATGAAACAAATCATCGCTACTTTAGGAGATAAGAAGATGAGGAAAGGAGGAGAGGAGTTGGAGAGATAAGGGAGTTGGAGAGAATATTGGAGGAATAAGAGGAAGAAATAAAACAAGGAGAAAAAAGAGGAGAGATCAAATCATGCCGACAAATTGTTGCCAATAAAATGGTAGCAACTCCATGTTATTAGTCCTGACCCTAGAATAAAATAGTTCCCTGAAGTTGATTTCCTATCATCAATGTTGCTGCCCCAATCACTATCACTGAAGCCTACAAGCTTGATAGTGTTACATTTATGGTAATGGATTCCAAAATCCCATGTACCCTTTACATATCTAAGAATTCTCTTAGCTGCTCGCAAATGCAACTCAGAAGGGCTAGCCATAAATCGAGAGACAAGAGAAACATCATATCGAATATCGGGTCTAGTGTTGGCGAGAAACATCAAACTCCCAACCATGCTTCCGAAAGTGGTCACGTCAACTTTTGGTGCTCCATCATCTTTGCTTAATTGGATCCCATGTCCAACTGGAGTTGCAACTAGTTTGCAATGCTCCATAGAAAACTTCTTGATCATGTCCCGAGCATACTTATGTTGACAGATGAAGATCCCTGTCTCTGACTGATGAACCTCCATTCCAAGAAAGTAGTGCATTAAGCCAAGATCCTTCATCTCAAACTACTTCATCATGGAGCACTTGAACTCCATATTCACTTTTTCATTACTACCCATGAATATGAGATCATATACATACAAGCAAACTATGAGGATGTCAATACCTTACTTTAGGTAGTAAAGGGTGGGTTCATTTTTGCTTCTGGTGAACCCAAAATCTTTGAAGTACCCATCAATGCATGAGTACCAAGCTCGTGGTGCCTGCTTGAGGCCATAGAGTGCCTTTTTTAGTCTGTAAACAAGGTGCTCCTTGCATTTCTCTTCAAATCCATGTGGTTGCTCAACATACACTTCTTCTGTCAAGTAACCATTGAGAAATGCACTCTTTACATCCATGTGTTGGACTTTCCAACCTTTGTGAGCAGCTAAAGCAAGAACTGCTTCGATGGTTTCTGTATGGCTACAGGAGTAAATTTCTCCTCATAATCAATACCATACTTCGTGTAAATCCTTTTGCAACCAATCTTGCTTTGTGCCTTTCAATGCTTCCATCAGCATTGAATTTGGTCTTGAAGACCCATTTGCATCCAACACATTTCTTGCCTTTAGGAAGATTTACCGACTCCCAAGTGTCGTTGTTTTTTATAGAGGTTATCTCCTCTTTCATGGCATCTTGCCAAATTTTTTGAGTACATGCCTTCTCATAAATAGAAGGTTCAAGTTGTGCACTAGTTAACAAGTCATAGTTAACTATATCTCCTCGAGGTTCTTGGGAGTCATCATCACCATACAAATGCATATTTTCAAGTCTTTGCAAGACTGAACTCATTTCACTAGCTTGACTTCTAGTATATCTTCTTTGAAAGTTTTTATCCAATATCTGATAAGATGGATGATGCTGGAGTGTTATCTTACCTCTAGATGGAGAATGAATATCCATTGGTGAGGAACTGACTGACCTTTGAGGAGAAGGACTTGGTGAAGAAGTTGAACTCGAAGATGAACTTGGGCTTGTTGGAGGAGACTGCTTACCTTTCTACGGTGATTGTTGTTGCATCTGTTTAGAAACTGCATCATTGGATTCATCATCACTGAATATTTGGGGCTTACCCCATTCTCCCCCTTCATCAAAAATCACATCCCTGGAAAGCACAATCTTTCGAGTCCTAAGATTGTAGAGTCTATAATATTTTGTGTGCTCACAGTACCTTACAAATATGCATGCTTGACTCTTTGGATCAAGCTTTTTTCTCAGCTCATTAGGATTATGAGAATATGCCAGTGAACCAAACACTCGAAAATGCTTGACATTTGGTTTCTTACCATACCATGCTTGGTAAGGAGATTTCCCTTTCAAACTTGAAGTAGGGCTTCTATTCAAAATATACACACTAGACCTGGCTGCATCTGCCTAATACATATTACTCAAATGCTTTGTCTAAAGCATAGATCTTGCCATCTCTACAATGGTGCGGTTCTTTCTTTCAGCCATACCATTCTGCTGTGGAGTGTAGGCAGTAGTGAATTGCCTCTTTATTCCATGTTTTTTACAAAAATGCAAAAATTCATTAGAGGAGTATTCTCCTCCTTTATCTGATCTGAGACACTTAACAAAATATCCACTCTCATTTTCAACTCTTGCTTTAAAATCTATGAAGCAATAAAATGCCTCATCTTTATGCTTCAAAAAATATATCCAGCACAATCTTGAAAAATCATCAATAAAAAGAAGAAAGTAAGAGTTGTTATTGATGCTCTTGGTCTGCATTGGACCACAGATGTCCGAATGCACTAGTTGGAGTGGATAACTAGCCCGCCATGCTTGCCCTTGTGGAAACTTGGTCCTGGCATGCTTGCCCAAAGCACAACCTTCACATACTTCTTTATTATCCTGAACTTTAGGAAGTCCGGTCACCATCGCTTGAGAGGTTAACATCTTCAAACTAGCTGAATTCAGATGATCGTAATTCAAGTGCCACAACACACTTGGATTTAAAATATCAACATTTTCTAATTGATCTCCCCCTGGCTGACCAAAACTTAAAGGGAATAGCCTATTCTTTGTCATTGGCACTTGTGTAATGATTCTATTACTATTATTTTTATCAAAAATGGTGCATTTACCCTCATCAAAAAGCAACTTGTAGTTATTTTCTAACATTTGACCAACACTTAAAAGATTGTGTTGGATATGGGGTGTGTAATAGATATCACTTACTTGCTTAACACCTTCTTTAGTTGGAACCGCCATGGCTCCAATGCCTTCAACTGCCAATGACTTGTTGTCCCCCAACTTGATGCTGGATTTGTAGGAAGAATCCAAGGTAGCAAAGAGTTCTACTTTGCCACTCATATGATTTGAACACCCAGTATCCAAAATCTAGGTGTCATTCATGTTCTGATCTGACTGACCATATGAGAGAAAGAGATTTGTGGTCCCTTCCTCTTCTCCAAAATTGCCATACTAACTGCTCTGGCTGTTGCTGATCCCTTGTGAAGGCTGCTTTGACCAATAGTCACGAGCATAGTGGCCAAGTTTGCCACAATTTTAGCAAACTTGCTTCGACTTATCATTTTCTTTTCCTCAGCCTGGATGCTTTCCTCTATTCTGTTGTCCACCTCTATTCTGACCTCCTCTATTTGAAGATCCTCTTCTGCTTGGGGTTCCACCTCGTGGACTATTCTTACCTCTTCCTCTGTACTGACCTCTGCCATGACCTCTACCTCTTCCTTCTTGTGAAGCAAAGGCTTTATCATCTCCTCCATGGCTGGTGGAAAGAGTATCCTGCAATATTTATTCATGTGAAAGAAGAGAACCAATCAGTGCTTCAAAAGAAAGAGTAGTCAAATATTTTGACTCTTCAATAATGATTGCTACATGATTCCACTTCGGAAGAAGTGTTCGCAACACTTTATTCACCATTACCTCAGGCTTAACATCTTCACCTAGAGTGACCATTTTATCTACTACTGCTTTAACCCGCACACAGTAGTCTCCTACTTTTTCATTTTCCTGCATTCTGAGATTTTCAAAATCTCTCTTCAGTGTTTGAAGTCTAACCTGTTTTACTTGATCACTACCTTGAAAGCTTTCTTTCAAAACTTTCCAAGCATCTTGAGCTGTCACACAGGATGCTATTCTAGGAAAGATACTTTTATCTAGGGTTGCTTGTAAATAGTATAGGGCAGAGGAATTATTTTTTTGGGCTTCTTTTCTAGTTTTTTTATCTGCAGCACTCAAAGCTACCTATTCAGCAGCTGTGGGTTCTATATACCCTTTTGTTACAATATCCCATAAACCTTTTCCTATTAACAAATTTTTCATCTTTATTGACCAATATTCGTAATCACCACCATTGAACTCAGGGATTGGTAGACTAGTATTGGATGCCATTTTAGAAAGCAGACTTTATTTCAATTGCAAGCAAGTAGTACAAAGAAGTACAAAATAGATCACTGATTTAAATCAAATCTAGCTTTTTTAATTCTCTCACTGGTTTCTTGCTCCTCTTGTTGTGGATTGTCCAGTATTGGATGCCCAAAATTGTCTGTAATGGAATCCTCGTCGTCGTTGATGACGATGATTTCGGGGATGGTTCTGGCTCTGGCTCTAGCTCTGGCTCTGGCTCCACTGGCTCTAGTTCTAGATTAGGAGAGTGTGGTGTATAGCTCTCACTTGATTCTATTTCGAGCACTGCAGGTGTATAACTGTCACTTGATTGTCCTTCAGGTGCTTCTTCAACCGTCTCCTACTCTTCTATTCTTTGCCCGAAGATATTGTCCTTTGATTCAGCCTCGTATCCAGAAACGGGCTTCCTTTGGTGGGCTATGACCGTGTTTTCTAATTGATTGAAAACTGTATGCAAACCATATCTCCGAAATTTTTTGTCAAACCATTCGACGTTCTCTCTTTGTAACAGAGAACAAAGAGCATGATAGCATCCGGTTGATCCGATCATCTACTCATCAATGCAAAAAACAACTTCATTAGAGCCTCTAAGGTTAAAATTTTCACCCTTTTGCAGCCGCTGAGGCTATTACAAAACAAATATTTAACCTTGAACGGGGTTCCAAGGGGCGTCCAAATTTTTTTGGAAGAGCAAAACGGGCACTCCGGAAGGCTTCCCGTCACTTTTTTTTCTTCTTTTTTACAATGCTTGCCTTTTAGGCTATTACACAATTTTGCAAGGTTTTTTCAAAGGAATTTTATAAGTTTGGCACAAAACTTCTCTTATAAGAGTTTACAATAAATTTTATAAAGTTTTCCTAATTTTTAATTTAATAATATAATATGCTTTTTTAAATTATAAAAAAAACTTTTTTTAAAAATAATTAAAAAAAGCAATTATTAAATTAATATCAAGAAAAAAACTTTAATAAAATAAATAAATGTAACCCTTTTAAATAAATAATGCAAAACATCTTTTAGTGGGTCGAACTCGTGACCTCGAGCCTTCAACTGGGAGCTTCAATCGCTACTCCCCGTGGTCTCTTTGAAAAAAAAAATAGCACCGTGTGCCTTTAATCTCCACTACGCGCCCGATGTGCAAAATCAATTAGAAAAAACATGTTTTGAACATCTACGGGTTTCGAACCCTAGACCTCTGGCTAGCCACTCAAAGACCTTCACCACACGCGCTACGCGCTCCGTCGGTTAGCAAGGTGACGAAAATTCAATTTAATATGCTGCATTCAAAGTTTTTTTTTTTTTTTTAAATAAACCTTTTTATCCCACATGGGCTGGGATATATCCTACGGGAACGTTTAAAACTGGGAATGCACAGGTTGAAGTTTGATTGCCTTCGGGTAATCAGCTTCGCACTCCTTTTTGGCCGCCCTCGACCAACCACACTGTGACCCCTCCACACACCTACCCACTCGGATGCCACGTCCGCACGTCTGGATACCAGCTCAGCGCCACCTTAGCACCACGTGTCCTCTGCTTCGAAGACTGCTTCCAGCTCAATGATGCTCCTCGTCACCTCAAAATACGTGCTCGATGACGCTCCTCGTCACCTCAAAATCTGTGCTCGTGGTCTCTACACACAGGTGTGCTCTGATACCAGATTGTGTCCGAAAATGAACTCGCAGCAATTTTCTAAGGCAAGCAAAACATAAACTTAATTATTTCCCTTCGTATTACATATATATATTATGCAATGAAACAAATCATCGCTGCTTTAGTGTTAGCGTATATTTGTTAGTATATTTGTTGTTATTACATTATATTTCAAGCATATTGTAAATTAGGTATAACTTGTTATTTGTTATAACAAGTTCTATTTCAGCCTCGGATGGTTTCGTAACCTCCGGGCTATTATAGTCCTGCAAATGTATTATTTAAACCATCCCGAACATGAATATTATCTATTGTTTATTCTAACATTGTATCCGAGCTTGTGCACAAAATTTTTGCAGACGCTTGCTGGGACGTGCGACTGTAAATTTTTTTTTGCTGGGAACACAGCATCTGGTTGCTGGGAGGACGCATTTTTTCTCTGTGCTGGGAGGACGCATTTTTTCTCTGTGCTGGGAGGACGCAATTTTTTTTCTTTCTGTGCTGGGAAGGCGAATTTTTTTTTTTTTAAATTCACGCCGTGCGCAATCGGGCGACGTTCCTCGAAGTTTAAAAAAAATATATATTTTTTATGCATTTAAAATATATATATATATATATATATATATATATATATATATATATATATATATATATATATATATATATATATATATATATTTAACGTCGCGCGTAGACGCGCGACGTTGGGAGGATAATCCTCCCCTCAACACGTCGCGCATCCACGCGCGACGTTGGGAGGCTCGACCCCCCCCAACCGACTCACACGAACGTGCGACCGTGGGAGGCCCCCCTCCCCCCCCTCCCGTCGCACAGACGCGACACGTCGCGCGTCCGCGCGACGTTGGGAGGCCCCCCTCCCCTCCCTCCCGACCGCGCAGAGACGCGACACGTCGCGCATCCGCGCGACTGTGGGAGGAACCCCCCCTTCCCCCCACTCCCGTCGCGTCTGCTTTGTTAAAGAATTTTTTTTTTTAGGGGGGATATTTTTTTAAAAAAATCAAAGGGGGAATGTGAGTAATTTTTTTGAAAAAAGCAATTTGGCGAATTGTAAAAGGTGCATTTTCGGCTGCGCCCGACACCTAGTGGGTTATTCCTGTGGGCACTTTTTTTGTTGTATGTTGCATATTTGATTTCTTGCACTATAACATTAAAAGTTAAAATCAAATTCACTCCCTAAGTCCCCGGAATAATTAAAACCCATCCGTGCAATTTATTGCACTGCAATGTTCGGTATTTGTGATACCTCTGGCTAGCACTTACAGGTAAAGCTGTCGTGATTGCGCTACCGTATCCGCCGCCTAATATAGCTGCTACAACGACGTCTGAGCTTGTTCTCTATAAATCGTCGGGGAGAGATAAGTTTGCCATTTTTGCATTTTTTTACTCCATCCACTACCCTTAATCGCTCTTGTGTTTAGGCATAAATCCTGACGAAGTATTCTTCATAGTGTTTAGGGGAAGTTACGCCCCACGCATGAGAAGAATCTTCTATGGTAGGTGCCATCAACAAGGCGATTCCCTTTCAAGCATCGCTTATGTTCCACGTATCGTATGATCTCTAAAACTCACCTATAGTTTCCCTCACGTAAGGGCGGGTGATTTTTGTTGATCTTTCTAAATACCTATAGTTTCCCTCACGTAAGGGCGGGTATTTTGTACGGTATAACGGCCTAGCAAAAGGTATATCGAAAGGGGGACCAATTGGTGTTATAAGGAACCTTCATCATGTCTGCAAAACTAATGACTGATTCTCATCGGTTGTTGAAAGGTCCTAATTATACACCATGGAAAAATAAGATGAAGGCCATCCTAGCAATGGATGATTTATGGGATGTTGTATCTGGAGCAACAACCAGACCTTCACCTGTTGTCGGTGCTACAGCTCCATCTAATGCTCAAAGAGACTTTGATAAGCTAGACAAGAAAGCAAAAGTGCTCATCTTGCTTGTCGTGTCTCGATGAAGTCCAACCCCATATTGCCGATCGTGCAACTAGTAAAGCGGCATGGGATGCCCTTAATACTATATATGAGGGAAAGAATGATTCCACCATTCTATTTCTTCAATCTCAATTACACGACCTGAGCATGAAGCAGGGTGAGACAGTTGAATTCTTTCTTTGCAGAGTTTCTGAATTGAAAGCAAAGTTGAATTCTTTGGGAGAACCAGTTGAAGACAAGCTCCTTACTTCAGTTGTATTGAGAGCTTTACCTGATTCTTATCGGGTGTTGATTACTTCCCTTCATGTATCACAACGAAAAGTTACTTTTGTAGAATTGGTTAATATGCTTCAAGAGGAGGAAGCACGCCAACTACAGAGAGATGATTCTTCTAACACTGCTCTCTACATCAACAGGAAAGGGCAAAACCGTAAGAAGGGTAATTTTCGGAAGGGAGGGAATTCACAAAAGGATTCAAAAGGGAAACAAACTCAACAACCTCAACAGAAAAAGAGATATTGCAAGATCTGTGACAAAGAAGGTCATGATACAAATAGATGTTGGCATAAGAATAAGCAATCAAAACAGAAAGGCCGAAACAAACCACAAAAGAACAAACAACAAGTGAATGTTGTCGTTGAAGAATCTGACACGGATTCTGAGAGAGCTCACAAAGTTCTCATGACTACCACAGAGTGTCCAAGCGCACGGATCCTATATGGTATGTTGATTCTGGAGCCAGTAAGCACATGACTCGGTGACAAATCGTGGTTTGAGTCTTTTGAGGCCAAAGAGGGCAAACCTGTCACTATTGTCGATGATAAAACCTACAAGGTTCAGTGGAGAAGGCACTGTTTCAATCACCCTTCCCGATGGCAAGTGTCGATTGATAAAGTTCTCTATGTTCCAGGATTGGCAAACAATTTGTTGTCACCACACAAATTCTGGACAAAGATATGGTTGTGAACTTTAGTGTTGAGGGAGGCAAGAAGTGTTGTTCTATTACCAGGAGGGGTAAGAACATTGCAACCGCTTCATATAAGCATGGCTTATTTGCCTTAGATACTATCTCTACTCCACATGTTGCCATGACAGCCTCTACAAAGGAGGCAACTTCCCTATGGCACAAGAGATATGGACATTTGAGTTCGGGTTACTTACTTGAGCTAAGTAAGTATGAGATGGTTAAGGGTCTTCCTTCCCTTTCTACCACTTTACCAGCTTTGCTCGACCGCTTGGCAGAAAGCAAAGATAGAGTGCCTTTTGAAAAGAGCTCTACTAGAGCAAAGAAACCTCCGGAGTTGGTTCATACCGATCCGTGCGGTCCCTTCACTCCCAACAGCTGTGGGGGTAAGAGGTATTTTCAATTATTTGTGGATGATTACTCACGAAAGATGTGGGTATTCTTTCTTCAACCGAAATCGAAGCATTTGGCTTCTTTCAAACAATTCAAGAAATCTGTTGAGAAGGAGTCAGGGACTTCTATAAAGACCCTCCGCTCAGATCGAGGGGGGGAGTTCACCTCTAAAGAATTTTTTGCATTCTTGAAAGAAAATGGGATCACAAGACAGCTTAACTATCGCTTATACTCCTCAAAGAAATGGAGTTGCCGAAAGGAGGAATCGTTCCATCATGGAAATGGTTCGTTGCATGCTCACAGGAGCTAGACTTGAGCAACTATATTGGTTAGAAGCTGTCACCACAATAGTATATCTATTGAATAGGGCACCCACAAAGGCCCTACAAGGAATGACTCCACAAGAAGCATGGAGTGGTAGGAAACCCTCCATTTCTCATCTACGCATTTTTGGGTGTAAAGCTTTCATGCACATACCAAAAGAGAAAAGGAAGAAGCTAGATGAGAAGTCATTGAAGTGTATTCTTCTTGGGTATGATGAGCACTCTAAGGGTTATCGTTTGATTGATCCCTTAACCAAGAAGATTCACATAAGTAGAGATGTTGTTTTTGATGAGGCTTTCACATCAAAAAACACATCAGATGTATACCTAGACCTTGTGGAAACTCAAAGTTGTTAAATCTCCTTCATCAAAGGTTGGAGGTTCTTCCGCATCTTCTTCAACACCTAAGAAGAAGAATCCAAAGTGGTATACAAATACAATCAAAGACTCTAAGCTATCTACTCCACCAGATTTGACTTTGGATAGGCCTCGTACTCGCAACATGGCTCGACAGGAGAAAGCCGCAACAAAGAATACTGGGGTTGATGATCTATGTCAGTCTTTTGAAGAACTTTCTGTAGATCCAACAAGAGATACATAAGATATGGATATTGATAGTGATAAGGTGTTTATGTCTTCCATAGACGATCTTGAACCTGCATCAGTACAAGTTGCTCTCGGTGAGCCTCAGTGGAAGGTTGCTATGGATGCAGAGTATAAGTCTTTGATGAAAAACAAAACTTGGAAGCTTGTCGATCTGTCGCATGGAAAGAAACCCATTGGCTGCAAATGGGTGTATAAAGTCAAGTACAAAGCAGATGGGACAATTGATAAGCATAAGGCCCGTCTTGTTGCAAAGGGCTATGCTCAAAAGGAAGGCATTGACTACGAGGAAACTTTTGCACCTACTGCTCGGATGACAACAATTCGAGTTATTTGTGCTATGGCAACACAATTTGGGTGGAAAGTTCATCAGATGGATGTCAAAAGTGCCTTTCCGAATGGTGATCTCCAAGAAGAAGTCTATATGACTCAGCCATAAGGATTTGCAGTGGAAGGCCAACAACAGAAAGTTTGCAAATTGGTCAAATCCTTATATGGCTTGAAACAAGCTCCTCGAGCTTGGTATATAAAAATGGACAATCACCTCCTCGCAAGCATGGTTTTAAGAGATGTCCGTCGATGCAAACCTCTATTTCAAGAAACAGGGTTCTCAGATAGTGTTGCTTGTACTCTATGTTGATGATCTCGCTCATTACAGGGAGTTCAGAAACTATGATCTCTACCGTCAAAAGAGACTTGTGTCAATCTTTTGAGATGTCCGATCTCGGACTTCTCCATTACCGTCTTGGTCTGGAATTCAGCCGAAAGGAGCACTCCATCAAAGTGTCTCGTAAAAAATATGCCAAGACATTGCTAGAAAAATATCGCATGACTGATTGCAAGCCAATGGCAACTCCGATGGAGACCGGACTTCAGTTATCGCGATATGATGATTCACCTCAGGTAGATGGTACTCTCTATCGACAGCTGATTGGGAGTCTCATATATCTGACCAATACTAGGCCAGATCTCGTATTTGCCGTCAACTATCTTTCGAGGTTCATGCAGGAGCCTAAGACCACTCATTGGAAAGCAACAAAACGTGTTCTTCACTATGTCCGTGGCACAATGGAATATGGCCTAGAATACAAGAGGAACAACAAATTCTTCTTGCAAGGATACACGGACTCCGACTATGCCGGATCATTTGATGATCGCAAGTCAACTTCAGGATATATTTTTCATCTTGGATCCGGTCCTCTCTCTTGGCACAACAAGAAGCAACAGGTGGTTGCTATTTCATCAACAGAGGCAGAGTATCGCGCCGCACGTGAAGCTGTGTGCGAAGTGATATGGTTGCGTCGCATTCTGACAAGTATGGGTCATCCATCCAAATCTCCAATACACTTGTTTTGCGACAATCAGGGTGTTCTGAACCTAGTCAAGAATCCATCCCATCATGAAAGAACAAAACACATTGACACACAATGTCATTTCATTCAAGATGAAGTTTCGAGGCATCGAATTTAGCTTCAAAGACATTCCCACCGATGCTCAAGTTGTATACATTTTCACTAAGGCACTTGCACGTGTCAAATTTGAATTGTTTCGCAGCTCTCTTTGTATTGCAAAATGATGTAATCAGGGGGGATGTTAGTATAGCTAATAGTTATATCATTACCAAAATAATGTAATAAGGGGGGATGTTAGCATATATTTGTTAGTATATTTGTTATTACATTATATTGTTAATTAGGTAGAACTTGTTATTTGTTATAACAAGTTCTATTTCAGCCTCGGATGGTTTCGTAACCTCCGGGCTATTATAGTCCTGCAAATGTATTATTTAAACCATCCCGAACATGAATATAATCTGCTATTTATTCTAACATTTAGGAGATAAGAAGATGAGGAAATGAGGAGAGGAGTGGGAGAGATAAGGGAGTTGGAGAGAATATTGGAGGAATAAGAGGAAGAAATAAAACAAGGAGAAAAAAGAGGAGAGATCAAATCATGCCGACAAATTGTTGCCGACAAAATGGTAGCCCATTCACACTACAACATGAAAACAAGTCTTTTAGGTAGCTAAGTAAGAAGACATGTTCACACTTGCAACACGAGGACCCATTCCAGGATGATATAAACATATCTATTTTCAAATTGGTCCAGTGGTATGGGGCCAGTCAGCTGTCCAGCTGCTAGCGGAGTCTTCAGGTCTGAGTCTAGAAACTCTCTCATCTGCTTTGTCTGAGAAAATATGTTGGTCTGCTCATCTAGGTTCACCCTTATGAGAATTACGTTGGGATCATACTAAAGCCCTGGGGCAAATGCTGGCTGGACGCTATCTCAGAAAAGGTGACCGCGCTGCCAGCTAGCAGACCGAGTGCGGCAGACATTCTTCCAGCACAACCCAAGTACAAGTTTATCGTGGGAACATCAGCGCCTGCCGCCCCTATATTATCTCTTTCTTCTGGACCAGCCACGGCACCGGGAGAGAAGAAGAAGAAGAAAGTCAAAAGGGCCAAGCGTCCTAAGGAGCCAGTACAACAATCAGCCGTAGAGCAGTCACAAGCAGCAGCATCGGAGGTTGTCTCTTTGGACAACCCTAAACCAGAAGAAGACATCTAGGCTGCAACCATCCCTCCAGCGATGGCTCAGGCAGAGCCTGCAAGTACGTCCTCTGTTTCTCTTCCCCAAGTTCGTGTTAGCCCTGTAAAAGCTCCATCTCCCACATCATCAGGGCAAGCTGTAGTCGTGTCTTTCACCTCCCAAGCTACCCAACTGTCTGGAGGCCCTCATTCATTTGATCAGTTTGCTTAGGATCCCAACACCTTTCAATCACTAAGCCAAACCCTAGAGCCCTCACCCGTAGCCAGTACTGAAGCTGCTCCTTCTTCTTCGCATCCTTTGCCCCAGCCAACCGAAGCCCTGCCAGTGCCATCCACTCAGACTCCTATTACCCCTAGGACTCGATCGCCCTCAAAGGCTGCCATACCCTCTGGAATCCCTCCTACTTCACTATTCACAAGAAAAATGCCACAGCAAGCCCAAATGTTGGAGGACCTCGACTTCATGAGTATCACCGAGGACCAGCCTCTGGCAGTAAGATCCATAGGGGGATCTGCCTCTTTTCTCCTGGGTGTCAAGCATAGAAGGTCTGAGGAGATAGCCACCCCGGTAAAGCGAACAAAGTTTGACCTAGATCGAAGAGTTCTCACAACAGAGAAATTGATCCCTAAGGTGAAGAAGCCTCTCCATGACATCACCGAGGTGGACTATGAGCTTTAGACGAAGGAGAAGAGTTTTGATGACATCAATGAGGAATACGAAATTCATGGTATTCATCGTAGAATAGACAATCTCCTTGTCAAGCACCTCGAGACCCAGGAGCCACTTTTCCAGCTGCAAAATACCACAAGGCAGCTCGAGGAGGACTTGGCTAGGGTTACTGCGCAGCTGGGATCAATGCAAGAAAAAATGGATCTTAGGATCCAGTTGGCCACCTCTCAGTAGGAGGTCATAGTTCAGAAGTAGACAGTCGAGCAACTATCAGAACAAAGGAAAGCGATGCTAGAGCAGGTCTCGCAACTGCAAGATTTGCTTAAACAGGCACGGTCACAGCTTATAGAGAAATCTTCACAAGCGACGGCCTTTTCCAAGAGCAAAGCAAAAGAGATGCGCGCTAGTCTGCTACAAGGTTGCAAGCCCAACCTTGTTAAGTCCCTTTCAGTCCTGTATTTCATATCCAGGATTGAAGAAGTATCTGCCTAGGGAAAGCCTATGGTAGAGGAATCCGAACACCAGGCGAGGCAATGGCTAGACCTGGCTGTAAAACTTGAGGAATTTGAGCGCAAAGGCTTCCAAATCGCCCCCATGTCCCAACTTGCCTCAGAGTGGGCAGATGCAAGGGTAACCTTGCATACTTATTTTGCCAGGACAAAAAATATCATAACAGCCAGGAAGGCGTTGGACGCCTTAGAACATGAAAGAAACATTCTCCTGGCTCCCTTTCACATTCTGTTCGAGCACGGGTGCCCAAGCTACGTCAGAGATGGTGATTTTCTCACCCTTGATCAGGTTAAGAAGAACTGGCTATCCTTCGAGATAGATACAACAAAAATTGATAGCTGGACAGAGCTAGTTCAAGAAGTTCAGGTCTCCCAAATGGTGTCAAAGTACTGCAAAATCAACTCCTCCCTTGAGGAGTTGGGAAAAATATATAACACCATTGACCTACAAGTGGTTGCTGCATTCCATGCAGTGCTCAGAGATATTAGCAACCCCACACCCTTCCAAACTGTAGTCTGGGATCAAGCTAAGGCTGCGTTCGAACGCATAAGCAAGTGGGAGGCCGAAAGTGAAGAACCCTCAGATTCAGAAGGCGAGACTGAGGAGGCAACTAGTGAAAGTGAACCTGAAGAAGAACAGTTGCCCCAAGGGAAGCGACCAGAGCAGCAAAAGGTAGGGGAAGGAAGTTCCTCTGCACCCAAAGGATAAATGCATGGTTCTTTGCGTCGAGGCGAGCTCAACACCTCGCAAGCTGCCAGGAATGTTGTCAAATTTTGCACGGGGTGCCATGTTTTTGGTTTCTATAAGTGAGTTGCTCTTTTCCTTTCCTTCTCCTCATTTTCCCTTTCTTCATTTCTCCCTTTCTCCCTCTTCCTCGCAATTTAATTCCTCCATATTCCTTCCCCTTTTCTTCCCCCAGGAATATTTCAGCTAAAAAATGTTTAAGTGTTGGGGTGACACTCGACTTCGCAGCAAAGTCGGAGTGCGCCCCTCAGTTGGAGCGCAGTAGGGAACCCAAAGTGCGCAAGCAGGCAGGATCAAAGCAAAATTTGACTAAGTGTCAGGGGCGCAACCCAAATTCGTAGAGAAGTCAGGGAGCACCCTTCTTCATGGGTGCACTAGGGAAGCAGTCTGGAAGAAGAAACAATTAAGTGTTGGGGCGACACCCGATTTCGCAACGAAGTCGAAGTGCACCCCTTTTCTAGTGTGCAGTTCGAATGGTAAAAGAAGACAGTAGAGCACCGGTGTGACACCTGAATTCACAGCGAAGTCAGAGTGCACCCTTTGATCGGTGCGCAGTTGGGGAAGCTAACTCAAAAAATTCTAAGGCAAATTGACCCTTCCAACTGTGCTGTTCTCTACCTGCGCAACCCGATAGCACCCAAATCTTGGGTGAAGTTGGATAAAATACCTTTCAAGGTAGACACGTGTCGTACATCAGCATCGAACAAGTATTCACCTTCGGTATTCAAGCCAAGACTTGACCGGGATCAGGACAAAGCATGGGCTGCATTACCGGTGCCAATTGTCACCATTTAAGTCGATGTGAAGTGCCATCTACGGCACCTACCCGCATTCCTGCTGACCCAAGATTTGACCCAACGCACTGCCACATAGTTGTATCGCCTTCAGCGACACCATGCTACAAGTATAGTCCTGACTGACAAAAGTCAGCATCAACAGCTCCTCAGCCACTCGTGTCAACTACTATCTTGTATGGGACTTTGTGCCCACAAATGTAATCGGGGGGAAATTGGGTTATAAATAGCCACCAAATTTTCATTGTAGGTGGTGGGAGGGGGAATATATTGCTAGGGAACAATTGTAGCTATGCGTTTGCCTCAAATACAAGCATATACTTGGCTCTACTTACTGTCTTTTATCTTGTATGATGCCTCTCCTTGTCATTTATGCCTCATGTTTCTTGTGTCATTGCTTGCTGTTGTACTGAAATCTGGACTCTGGCATTTGGTGACCAAGTATTCCTAGAATGCATAGATACAGGATACATAGGATAGTTGATAGATGTGGTTTCAATGTATGTTTTTAGATGAATTTTGTTAGTAGTGATGATTGATTTGTTGTCATGCTGCTTATTACCCCCACCCAACTCCAATCACATTTGGAATCTCTTTTCGCACTTTTATCTCTTTCTGTACTTTTATCTCTTTCCCTGCACTCTTAACCCAAAACACAAAAACCCCCATAGGAAGTCGACCTTCTCTGGAGATTGGCATGGAAGGCATCCCTTCCTTTCAGCATTTCAATCTGGTGGGTGAATCTGGGCGCAATAACAACAAATCATTTCCTCATGGCAGATTCGTAACCAACAGTTTCTCTGGCTTGCTCTGGCCAAAAGTGAAGAACCCTTAGATTCAGAAGGTGAGACTGAGGAGGCAACTGGTGAAAGTGAACCTGAAGAAGAACAGTTGCCCCAAGGGAAGCGACCAGAGCAGCATAAGGTAGGGGAAGGAAGTTCCTCTGCACCCAAAGGATAAAGGCATGGTTCTTTGAGTCGAGGCAAGATCAACACCCCACGAACCTCCAGGAATGTTGTCACATTTTGCACGGGGTGCCATGTTTTTGGTTTCTATAAGTGAGTTGATCTTTTCCTTTCCTTCTCCTCATTTTCCCTTTCTTCATTTCTCCCTTTCTCCCTCTTCCTTGCAATTTCATTCATCCATATTCCTTCCCGTTTTCTTCCCCAATAAAATTTCAGCAGATTTTCCTTGAAAAATGTTTAAGTGCTGGGGCAAAACCCGACTTCGTAGCGAAGTCGGAGTGCGCCCCTCAGTTGGAGCGCAGTAGGGAACCTAAAGTGTGCAAGCAGGTAGGATCAAAGCAAAATCTGACTAAGTGTCAAGGGCGCAACCCGACTTTGCAGTGAAGTCGGGGAGCACCCTTCTTCCTGGGCACACTTAGGAAGCATTCTAGAAGAAGAAACGGTTAAGTGTTGGGGTGACACCCGACTTCGTAGCAAATTCAAAGTGCACCCCTTTTCCAGTGCGTAGTCTGAACGATGGAAGAAGACAGTAAAGCACTGGTGTGACACCCAAATTCGTAGCGAAGTCAGAGTGCGCCCTTTGACCGGTGCCTAGTTGGGGAAGCTAACTCAAAAAATGCTAAGGCAAATTGATCCTTCCAACTGTGCTATTTTCTACCTGCGCAACCCGGTAGCACTCGAATCCTGGGCAAAGTTGGATAAATTGCCTTTCAAGGCAGACACATGTCATACATCAACATCAGACAAGTATTCACCTTCGGGATTCGATCCAAGACTTGATCAAGATAAAGACAAAGCATGGGTTGCACTATCGGCACCAACTATCACCATTTAAGTCGATGTGAAGTGCCATCTGCCGCACCTATCCGCATTCCTACTGACCAAATATTTGACCCAATGTGCTACCATGTAGATGTACCACCTTCAAGGACACCATGCTGCAAGTACAGTCCTGATCGACAGAAGTCAGCATCAGCAGCTCCTCAGCCGCTCATGTCAGCTACTGTCTTATCTGGGACTTTGTGCCCACAAATGTAATCGGGGGGAAGTTGGGTTATAAATAGCCACCACATTTCCATTGTAAGTGTGGAAGGGGAATATATTTCTAGGGAAAAATTGTAGTTGTGCGTTTGCCTCAAATACAAGCATATACTTGGCTCTGCTTACTGCATTTTATCTTGTATGCTGCTTCTCCTTGTCATTTCTGCCTCATGTTTCTTGTGTCATTGCTTTTTGTTGTATTGAACTCTAGACTCTGGCATTTGGTGACCAAGTATTCTTGGAATGCATAGATAGAGGATACATAGGATAGTTAATAGCTATGGTTTCAATGTATGTTTTTAGATGAATGTTGTTAGTAGTGGTGCTTGATTCATTGTCGTGCTGCTTATTACCCCCACCCAACTCCAATCACATTTGGAATCTCTTTCTGCACTTTTATCTCTTTCTGTACTTTTATCTCTTTCCCTGCACTCTTAACCTAAAACACAAAACCCCCACATGAAGTCGGCCTTCTCCAGAGATTGGCATGGAAGGCATCCCTTCCTTTCAGCATTTCAATCTGGTGAGTGAATCTGGGCGCAATAACAACAAATCCTTTCATCAGCTTGCATTGCTCCTCTGAATCCTCCAGCTTGGAGCGGATTCTAGCTAGCTCTTCCTCCAACTTGATGTTGGCATTTTCTGCTTCAAATCTGCATTGATTAGCTATGTTTGCATGTGCACGAAAAGTTTCAATCCTGACGTGCATAGATGCAGATTCATTATCCACATTCAAATGTTCCAGGTCCTTGAATTTTTCTTGATAATCATAGTCCGTTGGAGTCATTTCATCTAGGGGCTTTTGGACCTTTGGGATATTTTTTACTTTGTACAACTTTTTGGCCTTCAAATCGAAGACAGCGCACT
Source organism: Wollemia nobilis (assembly GCA_028583015.1). Taxonomy (NCBI): domain Eukaryota; kingdom Viridiplantae; phylum Streptophyta; class Pinopsida; order Araucariales; family Araucariaceae; genus Wollemia; species Wollemia nobilis. The sequence continues at coordinate 4,999,702 of JAQPPZ010016919.1, forward strand.
TTTCCACCTGAGCTACAAATCGCCCTCTCTTCTTCCTTGCCTCCTTCGGCATTTTTTCTGTATTTTGTCGAGCTAGGAGTAGCTTCTCAGCTAGAGGGCATTCCTTCATCATGGAAAATTTAGATTCAAATAAGGCTAGATCTCCAGCTGAAGGGGTAAACAAATATAAAGAATGAATGGGGGATGCCTTACCAAAAGGTTCGACGACATGTGTACTAGGAGTCCCAACAAGTGCAACAATGCCATGTGAGGCAGGGGAATGAAGAACAGGGTCTGACGTTGGGGCACTGCCTTCACCC